>OX183137.1:10142040-11619601 GCA_945261195.1 Cryptosula pallasiana | reverse complement strand
TCCAGTGGAGTTGTCCTTATATAAAATAGCGCTGGAAACGGCTGACCACACTTTGATTTCTGCACTTAGGTACCTACCTCTATGGTTGTCCCAGCTGCATGATTCAGCCAATGAAACGGTCGATAAATAAGTAGAAATGAATCAGCCACCATGATTCGTCGTTTGCCTTGGCAATTGCTTACTAATCGTCAAACAGCTAGTTACGATTATTAGTAGAGTATCAGTTGACAAAAAAAATAGTATTACTATTTTCACTGGCAAAAATATTTTTCTATCCAGAAGACAGTATAGATCATCATAGGCATTTTATCGCTGCTTTATATTTTTCTAACCAGTTAATTTTGATCATCTTATCCATAGTTTAAAACATATTTATGATATTTTCTCTCACAAAAGTCTTAAGATGATAATGAATAACGACGATGACGCGCTTGATCTTTCTCTCAACTCATCGGATGGAGAAGGTGGCGTCGTGGTAAGTGATATTAATTATATTATTTATTATTATAAAATTATATAATAATATTTATAATATATACATAATATATTATGATATATATGTATTATTAGTTGTAGTTGATATAATTATTAATTAATGGCTTATAATAATAATAATAATAATAACAATTAATTAATAATAATTATTATTATTTATTTCCTTAATGATAATTCTATAATACTTACTACTTACTTAGACTACTAGATAGATAAATAGAAGATTAGATTTCAGCTATTAATTAATTATTATTATTTGCTCGGGTCGGTGGTAGTATTATTATAACTATTATTATTACTATTATTATTATTATTATAGTAGTAGTATTATTATTATACTTAAAAATAATAATACTACTTACTTTTTTATTACTACTTGAAGTAGTAGTTGTAGGAGTGCAATAATAATAATAATTATTAATAATATGACAATTTATTATAATTATTATTCATGACAACAGCAACAAAAATTAATTAATTATTATTATCAATTATTGTAATAATAAATAATAATCATCTGATCATTATTATTATTATTATGTAATAATAATAATTATCATTAATTTATTAATTATTAATAATTAATAATAATAATTGATAATTATTTTTATTAAATAATAATAATGATTATTATTATAATAATAATTAATAATCATTATTTAATAATAATTATTTATTATAATTGATGATAATAATTAATTGTTGTTGTCACCATTCATCATGAATAATTATAATATTATTATTGTTCTTTATGATGATAATAAATAATAATGCGTTTGTGTCCGGAATTATTATTATTATTAATTAATTAATAATTAATATTATTACTTATTAATATTATTATTACTTACTTGAAGTGTAATCGCTTCTTCTTCTGAAGATTCTAGCGATCTGCCTTGCTCATATATCGTTCCTGATCGTTAACACAAGTCATTACAGTACGGCCGTCGGATCCTAGCCTGCCACAGGGGTGCTGAGAGTGGATAAGAAGAAACAGGGAGGCAATTTCACATCTTGGCTGTTGAAACAAAGAAGCACTTTTTGCACAACTAGGTGTTGCAGTGAGGTATTAGCTACTGCTGGTGGTGTCTCCGAGTCCTGCGTTGGTGAAGATGGGGTCAATGTAGTCTGAGATGGTGGTAGCTACTTCTCCAAAGCACATTGCCTGGAATAAGCCAGGGGTCCTCTCCTCTCTCTTTGGTGTTTTAGGGTTTGGCAATCCAAGTTTTCAAGCAGTTTGGTTGTGCTTGTCTGATGGTCTGTTCTAGGAATGTTGTGTACATTTTTTGCAGCAAGTCTCTGGGTGGCTTCGAGTTTGGTGAATTGAGTATTCTTTAGTTGGCCGTCCCATACTGTAGAGGAGTACTCCACAATTGGTCTAACTAGGGTGGTGTACTCCTTTGCTCATATCATTAATTATTACCACTATATTATTTATTATTTTAGTTCTTATTTACTGATATTATTATCGATTTTTATTATTGATTGATGGTTTTTCCTGTTATTTATTATCAATTATTATTATTATTATTATAGCAATAAATGAACAAAAACATTCATTCTGAAGTAATATGATGGTAATAATACAGTAATAATCATACATAATAATAATGCAACATCATCATCAACAATTAATAATATTAATATAATAATTTTGTTGTAAAATTATTATTATGCTCTTCTGGTACTAGAATGATGAACAGAGAAAAATCTCAGCTACTGTTATATATATATATAGCATTATTATTATGTATGAGCTGTTTTGATAAGTTCATGCTAACTGTGAGAGCTTTGTGTGGTATAAAACACTATGCTTCATTTTCGTGAAAGCTGACAGTTATTAGCATCCTCTTTCAGTACAGGTTCTCACAACAGTAGATCGTTTTATTTCGTGTGCCAGTAGTTGAATGTTTTGGTGTTCAAATATAAGATTAGTGGTTTAAGCAGCAACACTGGGGTAGTAGTGGCTGGCGGAGAGTGATAGCAGTGTGTACAACAAGATACATTTGTCTACACTTGTTGTTTGTATCCGCAAGTGGTGGATAGTCACCTATGTTGCTGCAGAATCATGCAGAAGTACCGTTGTAACTACAGAGTTATAAGATAATCCACAGAAAATTAGACCTTGATATCTTCGCTTAGTACCTTTCTAAGTAGACAAATTTCCGCATACAAATCATTTTTTTTATTGTGTTAATATTGTAATTATTGTCAAAAAATGAGATTTATTTTATGATTTAATAGTAATGTATGTATGCATCATTATTATGTGTGTAGTTTTAATTATTATTATGCCATCAGTATAATTTATATCATCAATTTTGTTAATATTATTTGGATAATTTACTACTATTAATCATTTATTACGTAAAGAAAGATGATCTCACATATAAAAGTATTGTATGCATTATCTATTATCATAGTATGCCTGTATTATATATGTGATATGTGTCATATTTGTCAGTTGTGTATGTTTTTAATTTTTATTAATTATTGTTATTTATCATCAATGGTAGCATCAGTAGTATATATGTATAATAAAATTAAGGTCGTTACATGATGATGTTACATAAGCATATCGTCATTTATTTATTATTATGTGTCTGTATCTTGGTATCTATGAGTTTTTGTTCACCAGAAAAAGACAAATGCATTGATTAAGATGAGATGGAATATGTTCATCTATAAATATTATTTTCAACTGTAGAGTAATAATCAATAGTTATTTATAGTTTTACACAAACAAACAGATGCTATATTATTCGTTTATTGATATTATTTTATACCATATTATTTTGATAATTAAATTTCTGAGATTTTCGTAAAGTACAATATAATTATAATGACATTATTTACTACCATATTCAATATTGTGGTCGTTGATTTTATCTCACAGTGATAATCACTGTCAGTCAATCAGACAGCTTATAATTAATATTACATTATTCTGCAGCTGCTACCCAACAATTTTATATCACAAATATCCACCTGAAACTAATCATCTCCAATTGATATTCGTGCTGTAGATCCGCTACTAGTTCTCAATCATGAATTTAGCTGACCAATTTTATGCTTTTTTGCTAGCTATGTTGGTACGAGAAACTATCAACGAAGTAGAGCGAAAAATACCTACAGATGTTAGCAAGTTTTTTGTTATAGTTTGTTTCTCGATAAATTGTTACAATTTTTAATTTTTTTATTACCATTGGGATTATGTCCATCAAGTGTGAAAATTGAAAATGATGAAAATGAAAAAACACCACTCAATGTCTGACAATGTTTAAAATCACAACACGCCTTGAATCGACGTATTACTTGTAATAAAAAAAAAACTGATTGCTAACAACCATTTTTTACTAGTTTCTCAACAGATTGCATAATACATTTAAGAAGTCGGAGCTAGAGATTTGTGCATCAAGAGTAGCAGCCCTCTATCTCTGATCCACAATCAAACCAAGCACACTAATGCGAATTGTCTAGGGTTCTATCACTTTGTGTACCATCCTTGGGCATACATACAAGTACTTCAGTATGAATATAGCGGACATTGGGGATTAGTGAATAGGTTGTGCATTGGGTGGAGATAGATTACAGTATCTGACATTTTTTTCTCAGGAATCTTCACCCGCAATGAACTCTGATCTCAAATCTAACCTTTCTACACCCACCCATCATCTCAAGCGCATAGCAGAGGAGAGACATAGAGTAAGTATAATGTTTACTTGAGTGTTTTAAAATCTGCAAAAGATCTGATGCTCAGTACAGGCCTGCATTTGTATGAATACTTCAATGTATTTGCAATCATATGATGAAAGCCTTCAGTGACTTTAATTACAGCATTTACCAGATAAAAGGCATATCAACCCTCAGATAATCAAATTAGCATATTTCGCTTGATTGAACTTTGTTACTTTTGGGACAAAGAACAGATTGGGCAACTCTTCTTTTCATTAATTCAGGCGGATCTGGCAGCTAACGTATCATCAATACGAAGTAAAACAGAGCAATGCAAGTTGAGACCAGACAGTATGGAGGTGCAAACGCAGCAATCAGGTTGTGTGCAAATGTTTGAGCTATGGGATGAAGAGGAACAGGTAGACTTTGTCACAGAGTTGTTGGCTCGTATGTGCCACCACCAACATGGTCAGGTCAACCAATTCCTAAAGCCCATGCTTCAACGGGACTTTGTTACAGCTTTACCAGGTTGGTTGGAAGTAGAACTTTGTGGTCTGTGTTAGCGAACAGGCATTGTGGAGTACAATGTAGTGTAATAGTGTCATTGTACCAGTCTCGGTCAGGCTCCGATAGTCTAAGCATTCAGTTGGGAAGAGGAAGTGAATATGACGAGCCTACTTAGAGTACTCGTGTCTCATTGTT
Organism: Cryptosula pallasiana; assembly: GCA_945261195.1. NCBI lineage: Eukaryota > Metazoa > Bryozoa > Gymnolaemata > Cheilostomatida > Cryptosulidae > Cryptosula > Cryptosula pallasiana. Next base: position 11,614,729 of record OX183137.1, on the reverse strand, counting down.
CAGTCTAATATCCATCTAGGAATATTATGACATGTTGAACAGAGAACAATGACGGCAGAGTCTTGTTTGATTTAGTACATTATTAGCTAATTGGAAGTCATGTGACTAGTCTATGTAGTCCATCCACTCACCAACTATTGTTATTGGCCGGTTTTGTCCCTCGGGAAGCAATGGTATAATACCCCGATTATGTCTCTCGCACTCCTACCCTCTTTTGAATGCAGCTGGCTCATTATTTGTAGCTAAGGGTCTAGATCATGTGGCAGAGAAGATATTGGGCTACCTGGATGCCAAATCTTTATACGCTGCCGAGATGGTGTGCAAGGAATGGCATCGGGTGGTTAGTGACGGAATGTTGTGGAAGAAACTAATAGAGCACATGGTACGCACAGACTCACTCTGGAGAGGCCTTGCTGAAAGGAAAGGATGGTAAGTATGTCTATGGTGTATGTCTACGTTGTGTGTCTATGGTGTATGTCTATGGTATGTGTCTATGGTGTATGTCTATGGTGCATGTCTATGGTGCATGTCTATGGTGTATGTCTATGGTGTATGTCTATGGTGTATGTCTATGGTGTATGTCTATGGTGTATGTCTATGGTGTATGTCTATGGTGTATGTCTATGTGTGTCTTCTGTCTTTTTATTATGTCCTGCTTCTACAGACCAGTACTAGGTAACCGTGTCGTGTATGTCCATTAGTTGTGCCGTTAACTGTGCCGTGACATAAAAAGTAATCATTACTCATCTGGGATAAAGGATGAACGTATTTCTTTGTTCCTCTCTGGCATCTTGTTAATCTGATGAGCATATCCGTTATTGAGCCTTGCCAGTTCTATTCAGGGGCCATAATCAAATGTAGTGTGTACACTTGGTAGTGCTTTGTGCATTGTTATTGTTTTATACTGTGTAAACAAAACTATACAGTGCAATAGCTAGTATGCACAGTGAGTGAATGTATCCAATGTATGGGGTGCGAGTGGCCGTTGTGTGATGGATATCTGATTGATGCCTGACAATATAACACAGTGACTGTATGAGTACTCTGGCTCTGGGCCATCCTACATTACTTGTTACAAAGTCTACTAGCTACTACCTGGCTGTGGACTTCACGCACTTCAAGTCTAACATACACAGCTGTCACTGGCTAGATTGCTCCCCCTGTGTATTCTGTGTGTGTGTGTGTCCAGCCTATCATGTGTGTGTGTCCAGCCTACCATGTGTGTGTCCAGTTTACCATGTGTGTGTCCAGTCTACTATGTGTGTGTCCAGCCTATCATGTGTGTGTCCAGCCTATCATGTGTGTGTCCAGCCTATCATGTGTGTGTCCAGCCTATCATGTGTGTGTCCAGCCTACTATGTATGTGTCCAGCCTATCATGTGTGTGTCCAGTCTACTATGTATGTGTCCAGCCTACTATGTGTGTGTCCAGTCGCTCATGTGTGTGTCCAGCCTATCATGTGTGTGTCCAGCCTACCATGTGTGTGTCCAGTCTACTATGTGTGTGTCCAGCCTATCATGTGTGTGTGTCCAGCCTACCATGTGTGTGTCCAGCCTATCATGTGTGTGTCCAGCCTACTATGTGTGTGTCCAGCCTACCATGTGTGTGTCTATTACACGTCCTTCGCTCTTTGGTATGTAGGATAGAACAGTTGTTCAAACCCAGCTGTATGATGCCTCCTGTCTGCCAGGAAGACAAATATTACAGAAATCTCTACCCAACTATAATATCTGACATGGAGGTGAGCCTTTCTACTCTATTATATAGTTCAATCTATCTGTAGCCTGAGATCTATGTAATGTTAATGTAAAGTTTAGGTGCTCACAGTGAGGTTATACACATAGAAGGTTACCGTGTGACATCCAGTAACCAAAACCTTTGTGGCTGTGGTGACATAGCGGAATAGATACATAGGGGTATCTACTAGCTGGTGATATCTCAGTAGGTGGGATGGTTGCATTTCACTAGTAATTAATATAGCAATGAGACACGGAAATCAGTTTAAACATCATAAGCAAAGTTGTATGTATAATGTACAGCATTTCCTAGCACCACTACGTGGGTGCCTTCAACTATGTTAGCACCGGAAACTTTATATTTGGTTATTGCTAGAAGCTCTGCATATTTACTACATGAATGCAGGTCTGGAATCTTTTTTGTCAGCGCTGCCAATCTACTAGTTGGGTGTGTTGAGCCTTTTGTCATAACGTGTGCTGATTGGTCGACTATATCCACTGGTGTCCAATATGTTCTGATGAGGAAGGTTATTTTGTCAACTTGATTGAAATTTGAGCAGTTTCACTTCTATGGCGTTTGAACCTGACTTCCTGTATGTAACAGCCGAGGTACATGATTGGTAGTAGAGTAAGGCTATCCTACGTACCCCATAAATAGATATACTATACAATTGTAGTATATCGTCTGTCACCCACTGAACGCTTGAGCTCGCCTCTCTGTGGAAATTTTAAATTCCCGATTTTCACTTTATCAATAGTCTTGATCATTGACAAATCTATTTGGAAATTGTGGGGTTTTCCGTTACCTCGTGACATATGTTAATGTACAGAATGAAAGTTAGGCTTCACATACAGCTATGAGCCTGCTGTACATTAACTAGCGCTGGCTAGTACTGGCTAGTACTGCAGGAAGGTTGTGTTTACTGTATAACATATCCCAAGGGGCTGTTACTCACTGCCACTATGTAATACTGACTGAAATATTGACTAATATTGGATTTCTCTCAACTGCACACCCACGGCTGTCATCAACTACCACTCATAGGCCCCGCACATTGTCTATTCCTCTTCACTTTACAGCCATTCTCTCACTTGAGAGTCGTCGTCCATGTTTTGGTTTGTGTAGTGGCTTGTTGTTCTGGTTACTAGATGCTTTATCAGATAGTTTTATCTGATTTTTAATAAATGATAGCTGATGAAATGGCTGTGATCAGCGCAGTTTTCCAACGCGTTGGCAAAGGCTTTCCCACTTTGTCACATGCTTAACATTGGTTAGTATTGCATTCAATCCCCTATGCTCTGTGCAGAGAATAGACACCAACTGGAGAACAGGCAAACACAGACTAGAGAAAATTGTCTGTAGAAGTGAGACTAGCAAAGGAGTCTACTGTCTCCAGTACGACGAGAAAAAAATAATTAGCGGTCTCAGGGATAACTCTATTAAGGTATGTCTAGAGATAAATCTATTGATGCTAGTCGAGTCTGTTCGACTAAACACTTCTTGTTGTTCATTGCGTAATGATAACATATCCCTTTTTGGTATCAGTTTTGTTCCTATTGGCTGGTAAAGAAGAAGTATAGCTGTGATTGGCCAAGTTCATGCCCTGTTTTCAATCACTTAAAAATAACAAGTATTTAGATATAATACGCGTATCCAATATGGAATGAACTAGCGGACATCCCATGCAATGAGTGATGTTGACATTGCAGTATGGGCTTTGATGGTTATTTATGGCACGCCAGCCTGTTGTCACTAGTCACGTACTGTCATTTGTCGGTATACCAACTGTGATATGATATCTTAAATGCTTCTCTCTTCTGTGTAACGCCACCCGTAGTGCTTTAAAGTTTGCTGTCTCTGCACTCGCTGCCACTAATGCTGTAGATGTGGGACAGAAAGACTCTAGAATGCCAACACACTCTGACCGGACACACTGGATCTGTGCTTTGTCTTCAGTACGATGAAAATTTTATCATCTCTGGATCTAGTGATTCCACAGTTCGGTGAGTCTTTGTTTCTCTTCATTTCTCGTGCGTCACTTATCTTCTTTAATTAATTGGGAAAGAGATTGCGTTAAGTTGGTGATGCGAGGAAGAGGACATACTGGAAACGTTGAGCTGGTTGTTGTCCATCAATCATATACAGACTAGTTAGTAGATTACTAGATTACTAGTACTTCAAACTGAACAGTCTCTAGCCTGATTGTACCAGCCGCTTTTCATCTCTTATTATAATCCGTCTTGTGAGGATATTCTCTGGGGTATATCAGGTTCTAGGGCTTTGTAGAAGAATCGAATGCCATATTATTTGGTTACAAACAGCTTTATTGGGACGGCAATTTACTCAGTGGGTTTGACTCTAATAGTCAAATTTTATAAACGGTTGCGATACTCGCGACGATTTAGGAAAGGCTGAAAAAAATGTCATTTCGAAAACACCGTATGCTAAATTTTCATTTCTTTATGCGCCAACTCGATGATATGCACAATCTCTACTACACCGTTGCCATTGGCTACATCATTTACTGTTGTGAGGTAGAGATAGCACTTGGTATTGTGTATCTACCACACAATATTCAGTTATAGGACAGTAGCAATGTGACACTAGATGCCAGCCCTTCCATGTGGTTTGTTTTTGCCTCGCTCCTGATACTGGGGAAGTTCCTTGGCCGAGTGTCACTTGGCGTTGTTTGCGATAGTGGTGACAGTTGGTGTAATAGCCTTACCTCACTATTTCAGGGTTTGGAGCGTGCACGATGGCACCCTCCTCAATACAATAATACATCACTGTGAAGCAGTGCTACATCTGAGGTTTGAAAACGGAATCATGGTTACCTGTTCTAAGGTTTGTATCAGGCTTACAGACTGGTCATTAGGAATTGCTTGCCCTCAAAGTTGTTTCGCTCAATTGAACAGACAACTCTTAAATACTTCTTAATGTACAATGTGTGTATTATCTATATATATTCAGCTATATATACAACTGAGCTAGGTAACAATGCAGTGAAATATCATATCACTCGCTCTACTGTAGGATCGCTCTATTGCCGTATGGGATATGCAATCACCAACTGATATTAACTTGAGAAGAGTGCTCGTTGGACACAGAGCAGCGGTGAATGTGGTCGACTTTGATGATAAGTACATTGTCTCTGCATCCGGTGACAGAACTATCAAGGTACATTGGCTTGCCGCCAGATTACTGCTACCTGTTCTCACTTGTCATAGCTACCTGTTTTATTATGCCAGCACTATACACGCAGTATACAAGTCATTTGCTTGCAGGTGTGGGACACTTCATCATGTGAGTTCAAGAGGACACTAAATGGTCACAAGAGAGGCATTGCCTGTCTGCAGTATCATGGCAGCCTGGTGGTTAGCGGTAGCAGTGACAACACCATCAGGTACTTGTCTGATCAGAGATCACCTGTTTGACTCTGTCAGTTTGTGCTTTAGACTGTTTTACATTGATGTATATTATACGAGGATGTTGTGTGCAGGTTGTGGGACATTGAGTGTGGGGCGTGTCTGAGGGTGTTGGAAGGTCATGAGGAGCTGGTCAGATGCATCAGGTTTGACAACAAGCGTATAGTCAGCGGGGCCTACGATGGGTGAGTCACTTTCTCTTCATCTACTATTCACTGCACTTCCACCATTGTGTGTATAATGGGGTTGTAACATTGCGAGTTATCTCTCTTTGAACTTTCTACATCCAACCAGAAACGGCTATCAGTCGGAGTATATAATATAATTAATTTCAGCAGACTTATGCAAAGGTTTTTTCCTGATAGCTGCCACAATATCAAACAGATCTTATAATGACATGTCTCTAAAAAGACTTGAGAATATTTTGAAAAGCATGGACATTAAATTTACCTGTAAAAAGAATTTATATTTTTAACCTTTTTTATAATTATTATCATGTTTATCGTTCGTCGGACTCGTCGTTGTTATGGCCATTATTATATATATTTTTATAGATATTATTAAAATTATTTTTTTACTCTTTTTTTATAATTATTTATAATGAATGCTATTATTGTAACCTTTCATTCGTGGTTGTTTTTTGTTATTATTATTACTATAATAACTATTTATATTATTAATAATTATAATTTATTATTGTTATACTCGATAAAATCAAATATGATTAGAAGTATTATGATAAGTTACAATTGTTTTTATTATAAATTATTTTTTTAAATTAATGCAACATCTAATTTTTTGTCGCTTATGGTTATAGTGAGCCAATAGTATAGTTATTTAATTAATGATATCTTTTGTATTCTTTCTCCCCACAGAAACTAGATAATACATCAGCAGTGGTCTCCAGTCAAGGCTTTATCGTTGATGTCATAAATACTGTATTCAGTACTGCATCAACAATTGTATATAATCGCTGGCCACATTGTGTTTATTTATTAATTATGTTCTATCGCTACACTAATGTGATAAAAACTTCCATAAATGCAATCTGTTATAGCCTTGTGAACGCCATGGCTTGTCAAGTTATATCAGTCGCATCAGCGCAATAGCCTGTTTATTGTAGTTGAAACATCGTAACTCCGTATTTGTGCATTGTACTCTATATAAGACTTTTAGCGTCTTCCGGTTGAATGTACATCAGCGCCCTCTATACGAGGATAACCGAGGTCACAACTCCATTCACTTGGGTGTCATGTCTGATGACTTGTTGAACCCGCAAAATACATGTTAATCAATTTGAAGTATTAATTTTAGCTAACAGTTTTCAGGGCTTTAAAAATTAGCGGTCACTTTGTTTATCTTTTGATTCCAGTGGTACTTGTCAGTGCTAGTCTATTCCGCCCTGACTACTTGTTTGGTGAGCCAGTGGTAAAGGGTTACTAGTTTAAGATCGTACCAGTTTTAAGTTAAAGCCTCAGCGTAAGATCTCTCTGACCAGAAGCAAAAGATCTGCTACATTATTCTGTCACTAGTTGTTTGAATCCTTCCAATGTGTGTGTTTGCAGAAAAATAAAAGTTTGGGATTTGCAAGCAGCTTTAGATCCTCGCTCTCCTAATGGGACTCTGTGTCTACGTACATTAGTGGTGAGTGTAGTAGTCTCTTCAGCTTATTGTGGAATTGTCCTACCTTGGAAAACCTAAGCCCCCGGGAAAGACAACTTCGGAAATAAAAGCGGGCATGGTTACTAGTCTAGGGGCGTAGCAGGCTTGTGTGGCAATCCACTATCAAACACCCCCACCGTCCATAGGAAAAAGCCTTTGTGCACTGAGGATTGTCCTCTTCTCTTCACAGGAATTAACAAAACAGCAGTTTTACCCATATATGCTACAGCAGGATTGTGTTATAAGGAGTAAAGTAAGAATCATAATAAAATTTAACTGCGTTTGGGTTAGATGCCAGGTTTGGCAGATGTATGTGACGCCATATACAGCATCACAAAGTTTGCAAATTGATTAACCTCCAACTTTTAAATCTCAATTATTCATTTTTTGGGGTAGATCTTTGCTACAGCAGTAATTTTTTTTCATCAGGGAACACTGTAACAACCAGTTCTTCAGAAGAAAAACTATAAAATAGCATACAGTTCTTCACAAATCTTTGGGTTCATACCTTATCATTGTGAAAAAGTAGAGGCTAACTTTCAGCACACTAAGGTTTGTTTCTAAAGGGTGGGATGATTGATAGTGGAGCGCCACTAAATTTCACTAGGCCCTTAGGCTACATTGCTACTAGTGTTGCTTGAAAATATAGTTTGTTCATGGAATTATCACCACCAATTTCACTATGTAGGAACATTCTGGAAGAGTATTTCGACTGCAGTTTGACCAGTTCCAAATAGTGTCCAGCTCACATGACGACACAATTCTTATCTGGGACTTCCTGGATGCCGATAAGCCTCCGGAGCCAGAGGGTGCTGCCCAACAGACCCCAGCTAGGACTTACACTTACGTCACCCGGTGAAAGAATGCAGCCCAACTCCTACCTCAATTAGTCCCTCGGGCAGCTAATCGGCAATGCTAGGCAATTTGTGCTACTGTGATGGAAGAACCAGTGCTGTGACGGAGCTGTTGTTTTGTGTTGGCCACGTTCTCCAGCTGTTGGTACAGGCACAACTGGACGCAACCATGAAATGTCTGCACACAAGGCTTTGTGCACAGCCGTCCTCAAGCTCAAGACAGTGTTGTACTGAGCAAGCAGATGTTATTATTTTTGTGGTGCTTCTTTATTTTTGTCCATTCCAGACACACTACATCATCTCTCCTATAAGCAGTCTATTCGACCATATACTACTACGACTAGGTATACTTGATCACTCACATTATTACCAATGATGTTCCTTAGGTGTTTATAGCTATAGTAGGCCGTATGCAGAATTGAGCCACCATGTATCTATATTCCCTTTATGCATTTGTTTTTTTTTGACAAAAGCATTGGTAATGTTACCAAGCTGGCATGCTGTGCCATTTCTATCAAATGTCATATTGATGTTGCTAGTTAATACATTTATGAATGATTACAGTGCCTCTCTCTGTCACTTACAACTACAATAATGATAAAAATTTACCGTCTGACCATTTTCACAAGTTTTGTGCAATAATGTGCACATATAATTGAAAGAAAGCATTGTTACAAGAGTTACATTGCTTGAAATCACTGTTATACCAGGTCAACAAATTTGTATTGCTGATAACCATACTTGACCATCTAGGACACTTTGTCATGAGGATAATATACTGTTATTGCCAGAAAAATCACAGACGAGAAAAACAATGTAACCAGCATGTAATGAAGGACAGAAGACTTTATTCATGGTGGAACTAGGACAGGCTCAATACACAATGTAGAGGCGTCAGTAAATGACGGGATGTCCCAGGATCAGATGTGATTGAAAAAAACAACTTGTTGAGAACACACTCCTGCATAGAACAATCAGTCTTCTGTAAATCCTTTTCGATTACTTAGACCTAAAATTAACCCCAAAAATAATTCGTTAAACAAAATAAGCACACTGGTTATGTAATGATCTGCGCAGTGAGCACCATGTTGAGCATTATAGTATCACATACATACGACCCCGTAATTGCAGATTTGGCGCGCACTGCTGGAATCCATATCTTTCACAGAGCTGATTACAACTACATCAGCGAAGTTACTGCTATTATATGCTTTCCAAGACGCATTTTTTCTGTTTATTCCATTATTCCTAGGAAAACTTTAAACAATTGTAATTACCTTGCTCTCATCTTCCTTCTCTTTCGTTTCAATCTGCGTACCCTCTTTTTCTTCCACTGCAAGAGAAATCAATGAGGATTAGAGAACGGATGCAATAATCTTCTACACGCAGCAGACCATTGATATCACAATAATTATTCAACACATGTAATAGTAAGAATGATAACAACCACAGGCCCACTGCAGAAAATTTGGTGGGTTTTGGGCCACATTCAAGAAATTTACGTTGTGTTTTGTTGTTGGTGTTGTTTGAAAGGCAAGTCATGGTCTGACAAGTATGTCTTCACATGCTGGCTCAAAAGTAATTAGCGGGTGTTAACTCATGGTGACGACAAAGTCGTCATCTCAGCTTTAAATTGCGGGCACTTGTATTATTAACCCGTATTAGTATTTTGATGATCCGCAATGCATTCTTGCCAAAGAAAACAGACAATGCACCCAGTAATAATTAATTATCTTATCGCTTTCCAATTGTTCGGTGAGAACGCTCGGTTAGTACAGTATTTAGCTGCAACTTGAACTTGTATCGCCTTCACTTTTTTTTGGCAAACTCTTGAAGCCCCTCTTGTGGATCTTCACAACATTCACTGCAGTTTGATACTTGTTACCCACAATGTTAAAGCTGAGATGAGTACCCTTTATTGCAAGCGTAAACTACTAGGAATTGCTAGTTAGAAGACTCAGGTAATCACTAAAAAATTTGCGTGACGACATTTCTAAGCACAAATTCTGAACAATGCTGTCGCTGCTTCTCAGGTAGTCATCTGATTGGAATAAAAACAAGGGTGTAACTTTAGGGACCCAGGACGCCGCCGGGGGGGGGGGGGGGGGGGCGGCGGCTATTGGGGCGGCATTGCCGCCCCAATAGCTCTTCTAAAGAAAATTTTTTTTTTAGTATTTACACATACATTTACTGCTAATCGGCGTGTACGATAACAACACTTTTAGTCATCATATGAATTTTGGAATTTGCAACATGGAAAAATACTAAATGGAATCACTGAACTTGAAATCAACCAATGGCAATCATCACCTCTCATACTGACCACACCGGTATTTCAGAAAAAGAGCATCATCAATCAACACGAGTTTTCAGCAGACAGTATTACAAAATATTTTTCACTAAGCAGGTGAGTGACTGGGCTGATCCACTTCAGTATATATGCAGCTTTTGCCTCGGTCATTTTTGTAGCATTGATCAGTTATATCATTTAAAAAAAAAACTAATAATAATTAAATAATAATTATTATTATTACTATTATTATTAATAATTAATGATTGATAACTTTTTAGTTATCATTATCATCATAATAATAATCTTTATACTAGTAAGTTGAGATGAATTATTATTATTATCATGATGATCAACACAATACTGTAATTAATAGCATTATTTGCAAAACCAATTCACATGAAGTTTATTGAAAAAAATTGTCAATCACTGCAATAAATAATTAATAATAATAATAATCAGAGAGCATACTGAAAAAAGCATAACTAACAGAAATATTAATTATCATTTCTTACATCACCAATTAATAATAATCAGTGTTTTCAGAAATAGCAGTGGATATACAGCAATACTCATATTCACTTTCAAACAAAAATAAACGTCATCAAAATGATTGTTGTGACTCTAATCTTCTAAATAAAAGTGACTCAATTTAAAACTAGAACAGCAAGGGTTGTTCATTCTTGTTTGCTCTCATTTGTTAATTGCTCTACCTGCACTCTCAAATGTGCTCTCAACCCCTTCTTGGAGTTGAGTTTGCAAAAACATTCCGCTAGCGCGGGGCTCAGCAGGAGGGGGGCTCAGCGGGAGGGGGGCTCCCGAGCCCCGCCCCCCTCCCGCACCCACCCCTTGCCTCCCCAACATTTCTCTCAAAGAAAGTTACACCACTGAAAAAGGTCAGTATCGACAGCCCAGAAGGTTTACTTTCAAGTAATTTCTCAACTTACTTTTTTAGGCTAGCAGGTAAAGACAGATTTGCCAGCCCACGACTTACCAACCTTCCAAACACCACAAACATAACAAAAATTTCCTAAAAAAAGATGCCCAGGACCCACCAAATTTTCGGCAGTAGGCCTGTGGATAACGCAATAACCAAACTTGATATTGTTTGCCCAAATTAACCTTGAGAGCAACTAACAGAGGATTTCAAAACATAGCATACATAAACGATAACACACACACGAAATTCAGTAATGATATGCATGCATTGGATGTAATGTATGTTAGTGAATAATAAGAGGTATTGCTAATAAGTGAAGAATAATCAATAAAGGGTCTGATACATACCTTGCCTCGCATATTAACGATGTGTTTAGTTCCTAACTATCAGTTGAAGGAACTTGACGAAGCCAGAAGTGGCTCGAAAGAATGGATGGTGCTGGATAAATTTGTATCCAACCTCACCTTTCTTCTGACAAATCTAAAAGAAAGATAAATTGCGCGCACGCGCATAGATTTGTTGCAACTATTCTTCAACGCGTGTCGGTTTCGTCTCCGCCCCACTGCAACAACTCTCAAATTAACAAAACTAAAGCTAACTATTTTAGGAGAGGACAATTACGATAAAGCACCAATAAGTAAACAACATTCATATTTAAAAAACCCTACGTTTTTAATCTTCACATCAGTTGTCAACATATGGTATGGTAATTGATGTGAATGTTGATTACACATCAGTAGGGTAAGAATCAACTACCCTGCTGATTACAAGATTTCAGCTGGGTAGTCACACTGAGAGATTGAGATGTGGCTAAATGCAAACTACAAATTATTCGAATATAAAGTCACAACCCTGTGTAGATGAAAAAGGGGAAATTTGTTGGGTATTATGCGTTATGTATTATTTGACAATGATTACCAGCTGTAGAACATGATGAATGAAATAAATAACAAACTGAACAACAGTATAAGTCTGAGTGAGTGTGCAAACAACAAAATAAATCTGTGATAATTTTGCAAAAATGTTTATAACCTCTTGGTGCTAAAAACTAAGCTAAAAAGCAGACAATAATAAAATAGACAGAAAGAATATCGAATGTTTAGTCAGTAGTAATTCCTGGGTTCTCAGTCTCATAACTCAGCCCAATAAAATAAAACACAGCCGCAAGTATAATCAAGAATATCACAAGCTTCACAATAACTCCAACAATCCCACCGCCAGATGGCTCTGTCACTACTTTAGATATGGGCACATCCAATTTTCTCTGATGTCTCTTTTGTTTCGTTTCCCCAGTAGATGTATCTCTGAAAAAAATGGATAATATATGACTACAACAGATGACTGGATAAGCAGGATTAAATTTGATTAAACAATTTCTTACCCGGAAGTTTTCGGTGGTGTGCGCACTTTAGCAGTCATGGGCCGCTGTCTAACAACAGCAGCAGGAGGAGGAGGTTCTTCCTCATCATCATCTTCAATTTCCACAGGAGAGCTCACGACTGGCAATTCACCGGCTAGTCTTTTTAGCTTTCTTATATACACACTCCTAGTGGAATCTGGGAATAAAGATTATAGACCAATTGTCAAATAAAATCCAAGTGAATTCATAACCCAAGAAATTGATTTATTGATAGAAACTCTGAATCTTTAAACGTTGCGATAACTAATTCCATATGTGATCGGCGTTGTCTATTGAATGATAGAATGATTTGTCATATTTTCTATCTCTTTATATAACAATGAACAACAGCAATGAAAATAAATGACTTAATAAATCATAATTAATTGATTATAGTAGTAGTAGCCTGGTGAATAATAATAACTACTAATTGCTGTATATTACTACTATAACTATTGTTAGTAATACTAAATGATAATAATAAATAAAAAAAAAATGATAATAAAACAATACTACTACTACTGCTGTGCGCTGTTGTAGTAGGAACAGGCTACCCCCATAACAATTATCATCAATTAATATATTATCATTATTGCTAACAATAGCAATAGTTATTAATTAATAATGAATGAGTAATAAAAAACTTATTTATTATTATCAATAATAATAATAATTAAAATTTACTTAATAATAAATGAAATAAATCGTAAAAAATAAAGTAATAAATAATAATAATAATAGTATATCATCATCATGTGTATGTATGTATGAACTATTATTATTTATCATAATTATTATTATCATAATAATGATTTGTTTGTTAAAACAATAATGTTATGTTGTTTGTTATAATAATAATAAATGAGGATAATAATAATAACAAAAATTTGCAAAATAATAATTATTATAAGTAATTATTATTATTAATTATTATAATTACTTAATAATAAAAATAAAAACTTATTTATTATTGCTCCATAACTAACTGTAAATCAGTTTACCAAGAATAGGCCCGAAAGGAACACCAGCATCTGTTAATCTTGATCGAATTTCATCATCTGTTAAAGAATCATAATCCATGCCTGGTATGAAAAAGAGTAGTAATAATAATCAGGAACAAATTGAAGTTGCAGTTTCAAGCGAAGAAGACTTAGCAAAAACTCATAGACCTAGCTCTATGGATAGGTCTATGGAAATGTGGTAGCCATAGATCCTTATTAATAAACAGTGAGTAGACAACTTCGTTCAGGCACTGAAAGCACATTTCAGTGCTCGCCTGCGAACTGCTTATGTAGAGAAAACTCCATAGTGTTGTTTGATTCAGCCAAGGAGTTTGTTTAGATTCTAATCCTTGATTAAGCCAGTTACAAACAAGGTCGTATCAAGTTGAACAATCATTATAGTCCAATGGCTCGTATGTCCAGTTTTTGGCAGTGCTGTGCTTGTGATCGAGTCACAAAACCGCAAGCCACAAGTACTAATAACGCAGCAAAGTCACAGGTCAAGAGCTTCTATTGTGAAGCAGTTTAAGATACAAGTTTGTCAAGTAGACTTGCTGACACCTTAATACAAGTCAATTCCATCTTTAATTCAATGGACAGGTAAGACAGAACCCCTTATTTATACCCTACGTCATACCCTACCATCGAAACCCCCTATTCTAACTGAAACCCCTTACCTCTAGACGGAACCCTCTACTTAAAGGCTAAACCGAGATCAAAAAGTTTATCTGTAAATCACATAATACCAACAGATTTAAATTATCATAATTAAAAACTTTTTTGCGAAGAAAAAAAATTAAGTGCTTGCATTTTCAGTGTCGCTGTTCCTGTGACCGCAGACAACATCAATGAGTTTTTTAACTGAGGAATGACGTAATTATTGAGCGCCGACTGTCTGTTTAGTCTGAGTATAATCAGCCAATCATATGGCGGCGCTATTATTACAATGAACTAGTTTTATTTCCTGCCTGAACCTTGCCTGGTGAACATTAATTGGTAGCATGCTTTAATTTGTTGGCATGATGCGAAAAAATTTGTTTTAGGCTGAGGGTGTTGGCAGCAACATAACATAGCTGCAGATCTACATTGTACACGTTCATTAACTTTGTTTGTTTTTTTGCATTTTCTGCACAACTCAGTAGTATCTTATACAAAGTGTACACCTATGGGGAGACAACTCAACCTTTAAAATAAGTTTCTCAATATGCTTGAAAGTCATTTTTGATACTTCACATAAGCCAGCCATTGCTTTGGAAAGCAGTAGAGGACAATTTCATCAGTATAATAAAACAAAACAATGGTATTACAAAATGGCAATAGTATCAAACTAACGGAACTTGAAAACATTTGTTTTTATCAATAAAAGATTTGAAGTTTTGCTTGAAAATCATTTAAAATTAATCAGAAAGCATGTAATTCAGAAATCAATTTAATAAACTGTTAATTTAAGTCTCAAGTATTTTCTTAAAGCTGCAAGCAATGCATCATTTAAAAGTCCAAAGACTTGAGTCTTCGATTGTCAAGTTTTTTAAAAATTTGGTGTTTAAAATACCACATGAAGCATTTTGTTATTTGGCAAGCCTAGCTTGGAGACTTGGCCGCACAGAAGAAAACACTTAATCATAAAAAAAACCCATAACCCAAGTAACTGCTAAATTTATGAAGGAAATGGAAAAAAAATTTGTTCTTGGTTTGATTTTCCACCAGCTATATTGATCGGTGAAACACTGAGCCAACTTGTTGGATGCTTCCATCATTAGTTGTTAGAGATTGTTGTGGTTAAGCTAGCAGAATATAAAATAAGGTGATATGTAGAAAGCAAATGAGTGTATTGTGCATTAAAAGTACAGATCAATGGCTAAAGCTATATACAATAGATTTATACACAGAAACATAGACATATGTATCACACCAGCTAGCCTCGTCTCTTCTGTGTACTTATATACAACACTACAACAGAAACAACCAGCCTCAATTGTCAGTGGGAGAATTGAAGGCAATGCAATCATTTTTGGTACAAATATGAAATGAATCTAAGAAAAACTGACAAGTTATTTTATTGAAATTTATGACCAGATTATACCGTTGTTTCCTCTGATGAAAGCATCTCCGTATTTGCTCTTCAGCTGGCCGTTTACATATTCCTCAGTTTGCTCTAATGCAATGTTCATATATCCGTCGAGACATGCCAACACACCTGCAAGTACATACACAACTTCACAAGTGATCACTTTCAATTACACAAAAACTGTTCTTTTGAGCATCCAGGTGTTTCTTTCCTTCTCCATTGCAATAGCATATAGTGCTGTCACCTGCTGACAGTTCTTCATCAGATTAATCTTACTGCTGCATTTTTTAATCTTGAATCAACAGGATAGTGGGGCCTGCGCTGGTAAAAGTACAAACGCACGGAGTCGCTAATGTTTCCGAGAGCTAAATCACTTGAGCAACTAAGTTATTTCCACAAAAGGAGACAACACAAAACTTATAACAGAGTTATCTCCTCTACTAAAATAATTGTTCCAGTCATAATTATAACGTAAAATCGTTCACAATGAAAAAATTGAAAATTATCAAGACCATCTAGCGTTATAAAAGTACACTTCTTTTTTCTATAACAAAAAGTTTGCTGTTGGCATTTTGGATGAGTGTTTCAACTTTTGTTTTAATAATTTTTTTAGATGCTTCAATAGCAGCTGTCGCTATTTATTATTTAAAAAACAAAATCATCATTTTATATACGTCTAATAGTGTTTTCAAGTGAAACAATGTTCATCAACAATCCATTTCACTCCGTTGCATACATCTAGTTTCGAAGATCACTAAGTACAACAAGGGGCCTTTACTTTTTAATGATAGCTACTTGCTTTTGTACTATGATTGCATTTGAGCCTAACAGTGCAAATAACATAAGTTGAATGATTATATTTAATAAAAATGCCCATGTAACATTATTCGTGATTTGATTTCTGCAAATGTTTCTTTTTATTGCGGGAGTTCATATTATCATCTTCTCCACAAAACTATGGTGCTAAAACAGACTATTTATATTTCGTAAAACTGTAAAATAATTGTATTTCTAAAATGAGATTAATTTCGCATTGAAATAATCTCATAAAATAAGCTTAAGTCTGAAGGTACCCTTTTAATCTTTAATTAACTCCACAGCGCAATAACAATATTTAAAAATATGAACTGCCAGATGAAGCTGCAATCAATAACATATGATAACTATTACAGAGCAAAGCCTTTGTTTTACAATTCTGGTGACATCAACTACAATATTAATGGCAATAGAGGTAAGTAAAGGTGCAAGGGCAGTAGAGGAAAAACAAATTATCTAGTACTATGAGCTGCAATAAACATGACAGTAAAAGTCTTGTGGGGTAAACCTGGCAATGCACGAACAAACCCCGTGTGGGAGGCGCTGCTCACTCAAGAATTATGCCCATGCACCAATCATCAGCCTACTCATCTATAAAGACACCTCAACATGTTTATGAAGCACTCTAAGCCATAAAACATCTCTAAACCTGTTGCCAAACGAGAAACAAGCACTGTAATACAACCATGGAACAAAGCTGACTAAATGGTTCAAAATCAAAAGATTTTGCTATCTGATGTCTTCCTTTTGAACTGGCCAGTGCTGCCGACAGCTTCTGAGAAATATTAGCTCTGTGCATTCAACACCAACAGATTATGTTAGACTGATCGAGTGTCCAAAAGGCTAAAAAGTATATTAATCAAGAAGGCATACCAAATATACTTCTACCGCCGTGATAGAGGATATTGGCTGAAATCGCAACCATCTAACTATCTAGAATTTGCCGGTCAAGGTGCAAAGGATGGAGAAATGAAACTTCTGAGAATTAGAATTGTGCAATATTCCACAATACAATATCTACTGACTATGGACTAGCAGACTATGGACTAGCAGACTATGGACTGGCAGGATAAGGACTAGCAGACTATGGACTGGCAGACTATGGACTAGCAGACTGTGGACTAGCAGAATATTGACTGGCAGACTGTGGACTAGCAGAATATGGACTGGCAGAATATGGACTGGTAGACTGTGGACTGATAGACGGTGGACTGGCAGACTATGGACTAGTAGACTATGGACTAGTAGACTATGGACTAGAAGACTATGGACTAGTAGACGATGGACTATAGGGTATAACATCAAAATTGATAAATTTTCATGATAATTCAATAAAGAAAATAGAAAATTAAATATAAAATGATATTGATGAAAGTGCTATTATTGAGATTGCCAAATTTGATCGGTTGAAAAAACTAGTTTTTACAGATTTACGATGCCAATCAAAGTCTAGTTTTATCCTCACTACAATGCTATCATAAAGTCTACAATCAGTAGGCTCCATTGGAAGGCAGCTCTCATGAAAGAAAAACAATTTTCAACGGACGAGTCAACCCCACAACAATTACAAAGGATCATTTACATCGCCAGGGAACTGATAGATTACAGTCATTAATAATAAATGACAACAAGAGTTTTGTGATAAGCTGACACATTGTTGCTGACTGGTTGTTACTGCAATCTATGTCGATGGAAACAGAGGATTAAATGTCTGTGTATTATATAGTTGAAAACAAGTGAATAGCAACCACAAATTTAAAAACAGACCAGCGGCCGACTCAAAAACCAATTTCAAAAATTAACTTCCATGCAAAGTGAAGTCAAGGAGTAGCAGCTGCGTCTGGTCTCAGTCTTGACTTGTGCAACCTCCCTCCCCCCCCCCCCCCTTAACAACCCACAATCAAACCCGCAATCCCTGTTATACAGAGAAATATGTGTTTGCTAGGCCTTTTACATGATTAGTAACTCACATAACAATATCAAATTTTATGTTACGCATTTCAATACAAGGCACAACTACAAAAAATGCGTAGACTTTACAAGCCTTATTTGGGAAAACTTGTAATTTATCAATTTATGACGCTCATAAAAATTTATATCATTGCAAATATGACATCTAGCCAAACCAAACAATAATGAATAAACCAACGAGAGAGTAGTTAAATGGATAGTGGAATGAATGTAGACAAGAAGTAACGTAGACAGGAAGGAGTTTAGACAAGCAGATGAATGCAAACGACTCTTAGAACAGACATCAGCACAACTGCACAAAATAGGGATCTGGTAGGAGTTATCTCCCACAACTGTATGGAATAGAGATCTGGTAGGAGTTATTTCCCACAATTGTATGGAATAGGGATCTGGTAGGAGTCATCTCTCACAACTGTATGGAATTGTACTAAGGAGTAAAGAAAAACGTTTGGGTGATTACTCGTGAAGTGCCAACATTCATTCTTAGCGGCATGTAAAATATCAATCTTTAGTATTTCAAGGAAGCAAGCAACTGCTAAAACAAATGCCTAGATGATGTTTGATATTCTGAAAAAAATAATTGTTGGCAATGCTCAGGGCAAACGCTGAGACCATGTTGATACACATTCATTTCAAGATTCTGTTGAGAAATCTAGTCATTTCAGTATCTGCCTTTTGTTCTTGATGATGTTTATTTTTGTCCTCCTTCACATTCTGCATTGAATCCTGTGGGCATGGGAATTGTAACTGGTGTAGACAGGGATACATGCCAACAGGAATCAATGCAGCAGACTGAAGGTGAATGCTGACACCTCTTAAAAATAAAGCCAACAGACTTGAAATGAATACTGGTTATGCGATAAAGCAATAGTTGGACTACCATTATAGCAGGTGTCAACATTCATTTTCAGCAACATGTAAAATACCACTTCAAAGTTTGTCCTCCCAGCCACTTAATTAAATAAAAATAGGGTCCCGGCAGAGTAGTTTCACTTTGGCGATGCAACCGGAAGTAGCTCAGTCGATCGTTGAACTTATCGTTAGAACTCCTGACTTGCTTGACTATTATTCTGATGTGAGGAAATTTGAGAAAATAATATGACAAAAATGATGTTGTTGAGGAAGCTCAAAGAATTAATAAAGCCTTTGGAAGTTCTTTTTTGAAAAGATTTTGGTTCATTCAGTTAAAAAAAATAATTAAATATCATGTTCCAGGCAGAACCATATTTTTATACTTCGGGTTTAATTGAGCTTGCCAACGTAGACTTATAAAAGTGTGCCCTTGAACGAGTACAGTCGTTTGCTACCAAAGTGCCGATGTACTGTTAAAATTTATATTGATGGCGCATCGTCAGTAGTATGCACTCCAAATTTATCACCTGCCGTGAATAAAAAAGATCTTTCTTCAGTAATCGTTAAAATGAAATGACTTTCGTTTTAATAGTATTGTTGGTGGAAAGCGGGATTCTGGTTTCCTTAATAATAGCTCCGCACCAAACTCTGCCGGGACCCCATTAGGCCAGCAGCAGCAGTGGCAAAAGTGGCTTAGAAATCAACTTCCGTGGAAAATCTGTGAAGGCAGAAAAACTTGTAGTGTTTCTAGGGCAACCTTTTGTGCTCTATCTGATGGTACTACCCTACCTTAGCACAAGTTGCACAATAACGAGATAATCTTAAAAAAATGTTCAAAAATAGCCGAAATTTGCAATTTTTTAATGATTTTCAACAGTGATGGCAAAAAATTGATGCATGTTGTGAGCATGACTGTTGGGTATGTTAGAGATGGGTATCTATGTGTGTTTTTGGTAAAGTTTCACATGAATTAAATGAACGGAAGCAACACTAGCAATGATCTTTTACCACCCCCTGCAACATATTGTTACAAAATTAGGAGTTGTCTCCCATGTTTTGATTTTTATGCAATTAATTGCGCAATCAAAATCATTTATGCTCCTAAATGCAGTGAGAGGAATTGGACTTTTCACATTCTATGCGTATGTACCTGTCATGCCTCTTATTTATGTGTGCAGTTGATTTATTTCAGGTTCTTGTAATTCTACACTCCAGGTATGTTAGTGTATTGGAAAACCAAAATCTGTTACAGAGCTAACAGCAATACCAATATTTCACAAGGCCCCATCAAATATGGTTGCAATTATTAGATAGTGTAGGTCTTGAAAAGTTTACGAGATCAGAATATGTTAAATATAAAGCTGCGCAATAAATAACCGATCCCATTTGAGTAAATTTATTACTGTTGATATCTAGTATAATTATGAATTCTGAGTGTTAATGACAGTATACAATGTTCTTTTAAATATCTTCCTCCGTGTACATGCCATCGCCTAGCAACTCGTCCTCATATTCGTTGATGTCGTTGTTTTGGCGCTTTGCATCGCAGCTGCAGAGTGAAGTACACTTAAGTTGAGCAGAAAAGCAAGAGCCTCTTCCAAGGCATGTTTCTTTCCTACAACGGCAGCTGGTCAGTTTGAGCACTTCTGGAGAGGCTGGTGTCACTTTGGGCTTCTATTGCCTTCTGAAGGGCCATAGCAACATGGAACAATTCGCATTTCTGATTAAACCCGGAGCTCACTGTTGATATATCCATGGCTATACTGTCCACCAAGCTCTCCGATTCGCTGGAACTGAATGAAGAAATATTAAAGGAGTTGTCTGATCTTAAGATGGTAGCACTCTTTGAAGCAACAACGAGGCTCTCATTCCGTTGCGTTGGTTGGTAGAAGTTGAGACAGTGGGCATACTGCTTTTTCAGCCGATAAAGCAACCATTGCCTGCTATAAAGTACATGTGTGTGAATTAGGGGAGTGAGTCTTGTTTAAAATCACCAGCACAAAAAAGCACATTTAATATGCCATAGTGTTTATCGATGCCGACCTACGAAGATTACCTACCTACAGTCTTTTGTTTTGAGCTCATTTGGTTGCATGCGTTGGTACTGGCTAAGCATTTCAACTGTGACAGGACAAGACCTTCAATTATCTGCTTAGAAAATGCATCCCAACTTTCTGTTAGAGCTGAACTTGGTTGCGTTGGTCTGAAAAATAAGCATGTAGTACCTATAAACTCGTCATATTTGAAGTAACTGTGTGCATTGCACAAAATCTTTCATTCACTGGATTAGTAGATATATATAATTTAATTTGCGATTAGTTAAATCAATGATTAGCTTAAAAGCAGTAGACACTTTTAGCCATCCAGGATCCTCCACACGATACACACTGCAGATGAATTAAATCAAATAGAATTGAGGAAGTTTGGAAGCATGTGTTAAGTTAAAAGTATGAATACTGCAATATTGCAACAACCAATACAGAAAGAAGAATGTGACAAAAATATTGAGCTTGCTAGCAACATCACAGGGAAAATTAATAATGATAATAATAAGTTAATTTCATCAAGAGACATTTGACTACCATTAGTTGAAACCAATCAACATCTCAGTTTCTAGCAAGTTCCACACGATTGTTAAACGAATAGAAAGATAATTGAACTGGAACAATAAATAATATTAAGTGGTTGAATATCAGTTGGTAAATAATAATCAAATATAACTACAACAGAAAAAGTTGAGACTACCATCAACAAATAATAATAAATCATAATTTATTATTATTTATTATTAACAACAAACAACTTGCAAAGAAATTATTTTTTTTATTATTTATTACAGCAAGTAGTTTAAACTTAGATAGAGCAACGATATGTTGTTACCTTTCCTTTTGGACTTTGTGCTCTTTGCAGCTTCGAAAAACTGGCAACCATTAGATAGCAGCTCTTGTGTGCATAACAACGATGGGGTTCACGTTGTTGTTGGCTCACGACATCATTGCTGCTACTGTCATCATCATCATCATCATCATGTGGTGGGCATATTATTATTGTTTTATCTGCTATTACATTACAGCCTGTGCGATAGTCCTCTCCAACTCTTTGTTAGTATTGACCCATTGTTTAGACCTCTCTATGGTGGTGTTACATTGGTATGCAGTTAAAAGTTGTGGGATTTCATTGTTATTTTTATTACTGACGTGGATTACACAGCCGCGATGGTCGGCCATTTTTTCTAAACATGTTGTTGACAGGAAACGGTCTTCCTATTGGTTTATTGTCAACATAGTGATTTTTAATTGGCTAATCGCGTTGCTGCAGTAATATGAACAATCCACAAACCCGTGAATCCACAGAAACTTTGCCAAAATTTTAAACTGCAAATAATTTGTTATTGTGCAATTTATTTTAAGGTAGGCTAGTAAAATGTGATATAGTATGAAATATAGTACACAATTTTAAAGCTAATTTTCTGCCTTCATGGATTTTCCACGGACTTGAACAATACAGAGGGCTAGCTGCTGGCCTACATTGGAATTGTAGATAACTCCTGGAATGAATGTCAAAATAACAATTTACATTTTGCAAGGAACAAACGACAGCTTTTTCTAGAAATGAATCTCTAGATAATCTCCTCCAGGGCATAGTCAACACTTATTTCAGATCTGTCAGGGTTCGTTTAAGATGTGTCTATGCTTATTCCAGGTCTGCCTGCATTCATTTGAGCGTCCGTTGATACTGGTTAAATTAAATTTGACAAATAAGTTTAAATAATTACTAGACGTTGGGGCTGTTTTTCATGTTTAGGGAATAACAAGTTTAGTTAAAGGTCTTAGAACACCTAACATTGAGAAGATTTAATTTAATATAAACTTTTTGAGTTTGAAATATGTTAGAAAACTTATCAGGAGTTGCCTGCTCGCCAATAAGGTGATCCCTATGGAGGCAATCAGCGCTGACCCAGAGGGCCAGATGGAACTTTTTCGTGAAGACGCAACAAGTTATATAGAGCTAGATAGAGTTTTCAAAATCTTGTATAAAAGTAGGCCCCCAATTATTGGCATTGTGCAGAGACATTTGCAATTGAAACAAATTTAAAATTTTTTTGAGCTGTTTTTCTGAAGTCAGCAATTTTTTCATCTTTGGTAAAGTCGGTATTATGTACACACAGGCTTTCATGTGACAATGTGCTATAAATGAAACCAAAAAACTGATTAATATTTTTTATCAAAAAGTTACTTTTACGTTAAAAATAAATCAAACAATATAGTTTTGTAGTAATAAGAGATGAAAAAACAACATTGCCGAAACCATGTTTCCGACGTTGTTTTTTTTCACAACAATGATAATAATTAAATCTGAAATACTTGATCCTTTCCTGAGAAAAAAATTGAACAGCACTAAATAATAATAAGGAAGATTTTTAGAAGTTACTTTCAACTGAAAACATGATGAAAATGTTACAATTACTATATAATTTGCTGATGGAACTGCAGCTCGCAGATAGCCCCTTTTGTTGATCATGCAGTCATGGACCTCAATAGACCTATCAAAAACTTTGTTGCCGCAAATTAATTTTTCTCCACAGCTTTACAATGCTCAATGAAAGAACAACGTTACACCTAGAGTGTGTCTCGCAAAGCCTGTCCTAAGCCCTTTAAGAGCACCACACAATCATCCCACTACGGCACCATGTTTTTCTTGAAAATACACCACCATGTTTGCTTTCATTGAAAATATACTAATTGGGCGTTTGCTCTGGTGAAGAAATTACGCCAATCGGAGTTGTAATTTTTGAGTTACAGCGGTATTTTGAGATGTGACCTTTTTCTTTAAAAATGGGATAGATGTGTTGTCGTTCATAAGGGAAACGTGGATGTTAGCTTTTGAAAAAATATACATAAATGGCTACATGACAAGGATTTTGATTTGTTTCTGGCTCAAATCATTTTATTCCAGGAAGGCATTGAAAGAAGCTGTTTTGGGTAAATCTGTGGAAAGAGAAAATAGAACAACTTGAAACAGTTGTGCATGACTGTTTGAGTCCAAAATGGTGCATCAATACACTAATGTACAAGTGCGTCGCAAACTTTACCTGGATCAACCACTCCTTCCTGATACAGGAAACTGTTTCATACTAAAAAATTAATTTTGCATCTAAAACTATAATGGCTGCAGTCGCATCAAATTCAAATATTTCTTTATCAATAGACATCAAAAGAGAGATAAAACGTATCATGCAATTTTTTTTGTAGTTGTCGTCGATCGCTTTTTACAATTTTAAACCATTTTTAAAGGCTAAAAAATTGGTTGTGGTCTACGAACACCTTGTGATTTTCTCAAGCGAGTTCTGCTAATGGACCACTATCAATTACAGTATAGTATAATTGATTGCGAAAATCCCCAGGAAACCGGGTTGTGAACCCATTTTACACCACTTTAAGTGCTGTTTTGAAAATTTCTAGAAGCTTGCTTTTTCAAATAAATACATCCCCCATTCTTGAAATTTACAACGCAACAAGAATTGTGACTCTATAACTGCTTCTGAGAACCAGTTACTCATCATTATTTGCCATAAAAAATAATAACAACAAAAATTAAAATAAAATGAGGCAGACCACCATCTAAAATTAAAAATACTACTAATAAATAAATATGCAGAAAAATTATTATTATTATTCTTATTAATTAATGTACCATGATGATTACTAAAATCAATCATCATCATTAGTATAAAAAAGTATAAAAACACATATCTACTAAACTATTACTATTAAATTTACTTTTAATAATTAATATAATAATACTACATAATAATAATGATAATAATATTGTGAGGGACGCCAGTACTCTCTCACATTTATTATTTATCATAAGACAATCTCTCGCAATTATCGGCTGAGACTTTCTCTCATTGTGTAATTCTATTGTGTAAGATTTAAGCCTTTAACTCACAAGTAATTGTCTGTCTACGCAACGTCTATCATTATATCTCAATACGTACTCATTGTCTATGTCTGCGTTCTATTGTTTACCTGTGCCCATGTTGCTAGAGTCTATTTTGTGCGTTCTATCTCGTACCCAAATAATTATTTACTGTATATTATATTTTTCCACGATTTTAATTATTACATTTTGGAGCTGATGTAAGGGCAAGGCGTGGCTTGCACCAATGTTTTACTCAGACGTGGTTTGTAATGTGTACCCGCCTTCCCTGTATTTAAACTGTTGTAAGTGTAATAAAATTCAGAGTTAGCCTGACTCTCAGAAGAATCTCTCTCTCTTGAAGCAAGCACTACTAGGAGCAACAAAACTACAAGCGCTGACCTGGTCGACTGTTAGCAAGCACGAAGCTAAGTGGAAAGTGAGAACGGTTCGCCCTATCACTGTGTATACCCTCACCTGAGGTGAGGATTACAACGCAACGCTTAGTGCCCTAATAGTTCGACATATCAAATTCGGATTCGGGGAATCCAACAAGCTAGTCAACGATAATTGCAGGAAGTTATTGTCGATCTCGACTGAGTCCAGATTCGGCTACAAAACTTCAGCATAATTATTGTCAGAGCACAGTTCGAAACAAACTATAAACTAGACAAGTAATTCCTGAATAATTAATGTCAGAGCACAGTTCGAAACAAACTATAAACTAGACAATAATTTACAATTATTGTCGGGCCTTGTAAGGGCTCGGACACAGCAAATAATTACAGATAATTATTGCACTCACTCCTCACCATATTCGGCCGCACGCAAAACTGCACCAGTCAATGTACGCACTGTGAACAATACTAAGCACATTATTGAACACTGACTTGGGGTCGAACAGAACATATCGGGAGAGTGTACAGGTGGCTACCACCCAGACACGAAATCCTGTACAATATAACATAGAGCTGAAAACAACCAATTCACCATGATGATGATTAAAGGGGATAAATAAATATTAAATTATATGAATTATTATTATGAACTTATTTTTATTAATTATTATAACAATATTATAATAATCATAATAATTATATTATTATTGTTGTCAATGTTACGATGATGATCATGATGATGGTGATTATTATAACTATTATTATTGATTGATGATGATAATAATAGTAATAATAATAATAATAATAATTATTATTATTATAATTATATTATTATTATTATAATTAATAATAAAAATTATGATTTGGCTCCTTTGCTTTTACCTCGGTAATCCACTCCTGAATTAAGTTTCACAACAACAGGGCGACCAATAATTTGCTTTAAAAAGTCACTGGGGTTCTGTTTTCGTGTGGCCTCCATCAAAAAAACACAATACAAACCAAAGGTTGACAGTGAGATGCAAACAAGGGACGCAACAAATGAAACGATGTACTAAGAATTATACTGTAGTCGCTAGAATAGTTGTAAACGCGTAAATCACAGGCAGGGAAAGTAAAAAACCATGTAAAAAACATTCATTTTCTTTGAATCTAAGGTTAAGTGCGAGGAAGTAGAGAACTACTGTAAATGTTGTTGTTGGTGTTTTCTTGCGTGAGATTTATTTATTTGTAGTAGAAGAAACCATGGCGCAAATAAGCCAAGGGTATGGTAGTGCTGGCCCTCTTACTAAAGTTGAAGTGAGTGTTTCCTGCAGGTATGATATCATACACAAGTGATATACATATAGAAGATAGATAGGAGACAGGTAGTAGTAGTATCGTTCGTCGTTGTCAGCAGCATTAATAATTAGTTATTAATTAGTATTAATAATAATAATGATAATCAATGATAATACCCGTCATATATATAATAATGCTTGAAGAAATAATTTGCACACTTGACTTGTACTCCTAATTTACTTCATCCCCCTGCCAGGCAGTTTTTCACCCCTTCCCTCCAGCTCCCACATTGCTCTACTTCCATCTCTTTTTTTAATATTGTTATTTTGGTCCTCTGTCTGTGCTTTACCTCCATCCATTACCACTTTACCCCCTCACCCTTCATCACCCCGCTTTTCTGCCACCTGGCTCTATTCCTCACTCTCCGAGTTGCCCCACCCCCACTTTGCTTCATACAAAAAAAGTAATGCCAATCATAAACCAAACAGAACTCCAACCACCGGATATTATTATTATTATTATCAAAATACAACTGTTTGTGATTTATCTCCACCTAAATTATTGAAAGTATTAAATTTACAAGTGTGCGAGTGGTAGAACAAAATTTGGTAAGTTCAAATCCCTGCTATACATCGAGTTGGTCCAATAAAATGTTTTTAGAGCCGTTTTCATCACTTTCAGCAGGTAGTTTGTGTATACACATACTTGGAACATTTAACACTTAAATTATCATCTGTGATCCTCTCCACCTACATTATTATTGATAAACTATTAAACCTCCAAACATCGCTGGTTTAAAAACAAATGGCGAGTTTGACACCAGTCATACTGTAGCTGACGGCGCCATGACAATAACAATTACTTTGTTCTATGTTTACACTCCACGACTATTCAATCTATGTATATTTCTATTTTCTACCTTCTTGTTTCTATCTACATGCAATCTTATATTTACAACATGTGCCAGGCAGTCAGCCATATCAGTAAGCCAGCCCCTATCTTTTTCTATTCGTCTAGTCCCACTTATCAGGCGTGGCTTACAATCTTTTCTTTGTCTTTGTCGTGTTTACATATTTACTGTTACATAACTGTCTGTATAAATGCTTGTACCATACAATTAATAAATCAGAGTCAGCTTGCACACTCTCAGAAGTTTCTTTGTCTTACAAACAATAAACCTCACTTGCGCTAGTACATGCACGTAAAAACAAAGCACCATTACTACGACTAGTAATTACTAAGCAATATACCGAACCTCTGCTGGCCGAATCTAGCCAAGGCTGATTCGACCTTCAAAGTTTGGGCCACTGGCTTGCGCTCAGTAACAGTTTACGCAACCGGCAGTTCGGCAGCAACCTGCAATGGTCGATCACTATTGCTAAGGAAGTCTGTCGATCTGTGGGCGGGTTGTATAGCTGTTGGCTATCACACAGTTGGGACAAAGCTGTGCAGATAGGCCGAAGCTACCAAAACAGACCTACAGTGAAATCCTGCACAATACATTAGATTAATTTGATGGAATTCTTTTACACCAGTTTTTATTCCTCTAATCGGAGCTGGTGTAGGATTCCATTCAAGTGGAGTCACAGATACACAGACAGAAGTTTTTTACTTCTGTATATATATGTATATCGATAGTATTCTTTATAGACTTTTGATAATAGGGACTTGTTGATTGTTTGTTCCTGTTCGAGTCTTCTTTATCTCAATACTTGTAGAATTGATATCATGCAATGCAACATAATAAATCTTATGATTTTGCCATTGGTATAATGTTATCGGATTCACTTCATATATCACTGTCAAGCGCCTCAAATATCTGCTAGTGAATCAACCGTGAAAATGTTCACATTACATAGCTTTTCATCACACTTAATAATTGTGCAAGTGTTCAGCAGATCATAGAATTTAAGATATATTTTATGCTATCTGATTGGCTGAGAGCCCAACTTTTCAAATCAGATATGCAAGAAAAAGTGTAAACAAAATGTCAGTTTAATTTTTCGATCTCACATAAGTTTTGAAAGCTCTTCCTCTCCATTGCTCAATCGATTATGAAACGGTTAACTAATTAATTATCTAAAAGATAGACATAAGTAAACCCAAATGAGAAATTGAAGAAATTTACTGTCACACATGTACTAGAATTTTTTCTGTCAACAAGGCTCACAATGTTTATTTGTTATTCGTTTGCAGAAATTTGAAAAATCGAGATATTGGATCCAAGTCTGATCCAGTGTGTGTGTTGTTGATGTGTGAATTCGGTAACGACAAGTATGTGGAGGTGAGTATGGCTTCACTGTTAATCTACTGTGTTATCATGTTCTTTATATCATATAAGCAAGCATAGGCTCGGTTTACATTAATACGCTACAAAATACCATAAAAATTGGTAACGACTACGGTTCGGCACTGGTCCGCACCGAAGTACCTGTTTAGACAATCGTTAATGTAGCGCATCAGTTCCGTAACCGCATTAAAACATCTTAGGCCTCATTTCAGTTATGAGACGCCACCGAACTGGTATTGATGCGAACCTATTTAAACAGCTGGAGTTTTCGTTGCGAACTTCAGTGTTCACATTTGTACGGAGTGTGCACTTGCGCTCTGGTGCACACCTGTGTAAGCAGGGCCTTAGACACACTAGGGTATATCGAGAGATGAAATATGTAAGCATGACCGACTTGACCCTCTCATCATCGATCTTATGGCAATACACGTGTGGCCAGTCAGTTGCTTTGATGGTGACTTTTTGCAAGCCTCTTTAAGATACTTGCAATACGTGCAGAAGCATTGGCGCTAAAAATCTACGGATCTTTTGCCTTATCAAAGATAGCGGCTGTATAATAATTATTGTTGGTGCTTGAAAAAAGGAATAGACTTTTCCCCGTTACTGCTTTTCTATCCACGTATAATGTGGCCAACTTTGGAATACATGTGATTTGGTTTTTCTGGTAATCCTCATATGTCTCACCCATGCATATGCTCGCTGCAGTCTTCCTCTACTGGATAATCAAGTTTTCCAACAGTTTAACAGCTGTCTTGTTTCTATAGGTTGACAGGACAGAGAAAATCAAAGACACCCTCGATCCTGATTTTGTGAAGAAGTTTTTGTTAGAATATCGTTTTGAGGAACAACAAAAATTGAGATTTTTGATGTGAGTTTATTTTGCCCGTATATGATTGAATCTGTCTCTGTCAGTGATATTTCATTAAATTTTACACATGCATGCACGTTGTGGTCACTTTACCTTTCCTTTTTATTCCTGTTTGTAGCGTTGACTCTGACGAATCTTCAGGAGATCTTAGCAACAGTGTAAGTAGTGAGCTTTGCTGCCACTGCTAATGCTGCCGCTACAATTATTACTGTCACTGCTGTTATATCGCTGCCCTTGTCACTGCTACTACTACTATTGCTACTACCTACCACCCCCACCTACCACTACTACTGCTACTACCTACCACACCCCACCTACCACTACTACTGCTACCACTCACCACCCCTACCTATCACTACTACTACCTACCACCCCCCACCTACCACTACTATTGCTACTACCTACCACCCCTACCTATCACTACTACTACTACCTACCACCCCCCCACCTACCACTACTACTGCTACTACCTACCACCCCTACCTATCACTACTACTACTACTACTACCTACCACCCCCCACCTACCACTACTACTGCTACTACCTACCACCCCTACCTATCACTACTACCTATCACTACTACTACCTACCACCCCCACCTACCACTACTACTGCTACTACCTACCACCCCTACCTATCACTACTACTACCTACCACCCCCACCTACCACTACTACTGCTACTACCTACCACTCCCCACCTACCACTACTACTGCTACCACTCACCACCCCTACCTATCACTACTACTACCTACCACCCCCCACCTACTACTACTATTGCTACTACCTACCACCCCTCCCTATCACTACTACTGCTACTACCTACCACCCCCACCCCCACCTACCACTACTACTGCTACTACCTACCACCCCTACCTATCACTGCTACTGCTACTACCTACCACCCCCACCTACCACTACTACTACCTACCACCCCTACCTACCTACCACTACTACTGCTACTACCTACCACACCCACCTACCACTACTACTGCTACTACCTACCACCCCCACCTATCACTTCTACTGCTACTACCTACCACCCCTACCTACCTACCTACCACTACTACTGCTACTACTTACCACCCCCACCTACCACAACTACTGCTACTACCTACCACCCCCACCTATCACTTCTACTGCTACTACCTACCACCCCCACCTACCACAACTACTGCTACTACCTACCACCCCTACCTATCACTGCTACTGCTACTACCTACCACCCCCACCTACCACTACTACTACCTACCACCCCTACCTACCTACCACTACTACTGCTACTACCTACCACCCCCACCTACCACAACTACTGCTACTACCTACCACCCCCACCTATCACTTCTACTGCTACTACCTACCACCCCCACCTACCACAACTACTGCTACTACCTACCACTCCCACGTATCACTTCTACTACTACTATTTTTATTACAACTCCCAGTACTGATACATTTCCTATTTGCTACTGCTACTAGTACTATTCCATTACTGCTACTATTACAAGCACGAGATGACATTCTCTCTCTTAGTCACTTGTAATAGAGTTCTCTTAGTCACTTGCCATAGAGTTAGCTACAAACATGCTGTAGCTTCTTCCTTTTGTTACATGCAGGATTTCCTCGGCCAGCTAGAGTGTAGCTTAGGTGAGGTTGTGTCTTTAGGTAGCACGACTCGACCCTTGAAAGGGAAGTCGTCGTCTTCACACGACTTGGGCTCAATAGTTGGTGAGTGGATCTTAAATTACTTCTAGTTGTTGTATGTCTCTATCAGCATCTCTTGGTGTGGCTAGTTTGTCCCTCTGAGCCAACTAAGAACTATGTGAATGTACTTGACTTCCTTTTTATTTGCATTCAATTATATTTGTTTGATATACCTGATATGTTATATGTTTGTTTTAGTGCGTTGTGAAGAGGTCGTTGCTTGCAATGATGTCCTCTGTATTAAACTTAGAGGCTCCAAACTTGACAAGAAAGATACTTTTGGAAAGTCAGACCCATTTCTAGTCTTTTATAAGAGCAACGTAGATGAAAGGTATAACTCTGGCCTCTTATTTCTGTCTCTTTCGCTTCTGCATGTGAATATTATACATAAGTATACAGCTATATATTATACAGGTACATGTGTATACAGCTATATATTATATAGGTACACGTGTATACAGCTATATATTATATAGGTACACGTGTATATAGCTATATATTATATAGGTACATGTGTATATAGCTATATATTATATAGGTACAAGTGTATATAGCTATATATTATATAGTTACATGTGTATACAGCTGTATATTATATAGGTACACGTGTATACAGCTGTATGTTATATAGGTACATGTGTATACAGCTATATATTATATAGGTACATGTGTATACAGCTATATATTATATAGGTACATGTGTATACAGCTATATATTATATAGGTACATGTGTATACAGCTATATATTATATAGGTACATGTGTATACAGCTATATATTATATAGGTACACGTGTATATAGCTA
Source organism: Cryptosula pallasiana (assembly GCA_945261195.1). Lineage (NCBI taxonomy): Eukaryota > Metazoa > Bryozoa > Gymnolaemata > Cheilostomatida > Cryptosulidae > Cryptosula > Cryptosula pallasiana. Next base: position 11,582,450 of record OX183137.1, on the reverse strand, counting down.
TATATTATATAGGTACATGTGTATACAGCTATATATTATATAGGTACATGTGTATACAGCTATATATTATATAGGTACATGTGTATATAGCTATATATTATATAGGTACATGTGTATACAGCTATATATTATATAGGTACATGTGTATACAGCTATATATTATATAGGTACATGTGTATACAGCTATATATTATATAGGTACATGTGTATATAGCTGTATATTATATAGGTACACGTGTATATAGCTATATATTATATAGGTACATGTGTATACAGCTATATATTATATAGGTACATGTGTATACAGCTATATATTATATAGGTACATGTGTATATAGCTATATATTATATAGGTACATGTGTATATAGCTATATATTATATAGGTACATGTGTATACAGCTATATATTATATAGGTACATGTGTATACTGCTTTTATATACTACAGCCAGTTACGCAGTTGTATCTTCTATAATACAGTTATACAGCTGTATATTATATAATACAGTTATATATTATATAATACAGTTATACAATGGTATATTATATAATACAATTATACAGTTGTATATTATATAATACAGTTATACAGCTGTATATTATATAATACAGTTATACAGTTGTATATTATATAATACATTTATACAATTGTATATTATGTAATACAGTTATACAGTTGTATATTATATAATACAGTTATACAGTTGTACATTATATAATACAGTTATACAGTTGTATATTATATAATACAGTTATACAGTTGTATATTATATAATACAGTTATACAGTTGTGTATTATATAATACAATTATACAGTTGTATATTATATAATACAGTTATACAGTTGTATATTATATAATACAGTTATACAGTTGTATAGTATATAATACATTTATACAATTGTATATTATGTAATACAGTTATACAGTTGTATATTATATAATACAGTTATACAGTTGTATATTATATAATACAGTTATACAGTTGTGTATTATATAATACAATTATACAGTTGTATATTATATAATACAGTTATACAATGGTATATTATATAATACAGTTATACAGTTGTATAGTATATAATACAGTTATACAGTTGTATATTATATAATACAGTTATACAGTTGTATATTATATAATACAGTTATACAGCTGTATATTATATAATACAGTTATACAATTGTATATTATATAATACAGTTATACAGTTGTATATTATATAATAGAGTTGTATATTATATAATACAGTTATACAGTTGTATATTATATAATACAGTTATACAGTTGTATATTATATAATACATTTATACAATTGTATATTATGTAATACAGTTATACAGTTGTATATTATATAATACAGTTATACAGTTGTACATTATATAATACAGTTATACAGTTGTATATTATATAATACAGTTATACAGTTGTATATTATATAATACAGTTATACAGTTGTATATTATATAATACAGTTATACAGTTGTATATTATATAATACAGTTATACAATGGTATATTATATAATACAGTTATACAGTTGTATATTATATAATACAGTTATACAGTTGTATATTATATAATACAGTTATACAGTTGTATATTATATAATACAGTTACACAGCTGTACACAAAACAGAAGTAATAAAGAACACATTAGACCCAACATGGAGAGAGATATCTGTACCAGTGAGCACTCTATGTAATGGAGACGTTAACAGAACTCTAAAAGTTGAGTGTTTTGACTGGGACAGCGATGGAAGGTAACGTATTACCTTAACATGGATTGTGTATAGGAATACTCGACTTTTATTTGTTAGCATGAGGTGCATTTAGCTGGATTTATAATTAGAACTTAAACTAAAACTTGTACTGATTAAGTCATTAGCTACGGCCTGGCATATAAATGGAAATATGCATCGAAGTATTACTGTTTTGTTAGACTGTATTAGAGTCATATTCTAATATGAATATTCATATGAAGTTTGTCGTATAATATATTGGATTGTACAATCTCAGCTGAAGAACTGTTATATACACACTCAATGAATAACAATACTTAGCTAGTCTGTTATATTGACCTTTAACAAGCTTCAATCCACCAAGCAGATGCACAACAGAGTATCGTTTTGCATCTGCAGTTTGTATATTTTGTATATAGTTGAACGTTGTGGAATGTTGACCCACAACCTGCACATACATCCAATTTGGTTAAAACTAGTCCTGGTATAGTTACAGCCCAAGCTTAGACTATCAACACCATTGTCCGCTCTCTGTGATAATTTTTGTTGTTCTTGTTTGTGTGTTTGTTTGTGCTCTCTTGTTTGTGTGACGATGTCACAGTGTTTTGCGGTTTCTCTAAAACTGTTGATCTTATTTGTGGAAGTTTCTCGCTTTTGTTTTTTCCATTCTCACCGTTCGCGTCGTCATTGATTTCCGTTTTCTCAGCAGCCATGACTTGATTGGAGAGTTTCTCACCAACGTAGCTGAACTTTCCGTCTCTAACAAGACTTATGAGTTGAAGAATCCCAAGAAAGCTCACAAGAAAAAGTACATCAACTCCGGAACAGTAAGTTGGTATTTTGTTAGTAAATATGTTTGTGACAATATTGATGTCATTTTATAATGTCAAGAAATATGAGATGCATTATTTTTTTTAAACCTTTATTCATTACAGAAGAAGGAACCACAATTTTTGATGATGATCACTAGAGTGTGATTGAAAATTTAGGTTCTTTCTACCATCTTGAATAAAAATGTTAGAGTAACAGTGCGTCTCACGTTTCTTTACACTATGAAAATTAGATTAATGTGTTGGCACTTTTGTAATAAGCATAATGGTGTTGAAAATGGTTTCTATGCGCTACATTTCTGGTGACATTTGCGAACAATGGCTAATGAAAAACTAATGTAAAAATCTGCTGGTCTCATCGGTTTGATGGAATGTACACCCTTGCTCGTTTTAGCCACATCGGCTGCATAGAGACAATCTATATTAGTCATTGATTGTACTCAGCACAGTAAATGGATGACTCTTTTGTTAGACAATTGGTAATAAGCTAGATGAAGGATCGTTTTGCTATAAATTTTAATAAAAAAACTTGATTTTTTCATAACAAAATTATATTTTGGTGAGCTATTACCCAGCATTTAAAAAAAATCATTTATTTATTGTGCTAAATACAATCAGTGACCAGCATACATGGTTTTCATGCAGTCAATGTAGCTAAAACACCACTATGATCATCAAATTGATGAGTGTACATACCAGTAGGAGACCAGCAGATTTTTCCACTGTTTTTATTAGCCATTGTTTGCTAATAGCCTCCCGCATAAGGCTTATTGGACAAAGTATTTTGTTTTACTTTGTGTAGATTACTGTTGATCATGCCAGGATGGAAAAGAATTATGCTTTTGTGGATTACATCAGAGCAGGGTCAGTACAATTTGTTCAGATTGTTGGTTTTATCCTTCCATTGTGCTTGCCTAATATTTGGTTGTTATGTGTTGTTCTATTGGATGATATGAAAGACATGTTTTTGCTTTGCGTTCAGGGTACAAGTCAACTTTACAGTTGCTGTGGATTTCACGCAATCAAATGGTCCACCAAATGACCCAAGGTCCCTTCACTTCATCGATCAAACTGGTTTGAATCAATATGCTATAGCCTTGCAATCTGTTGGTAACATCATTCAGGATTATGATAGGTAAGTATTTACCCGCTATATGTAGCGCGTTCTGTGGTTGGTTAGTGTGTGACTGTTTTATGTAAAGCTGTTTTTGATTGGTTAATACTCTGCTGATATATTATTGACCTTTATAGTGATAAAATGTTTCCTGCTCTGGGATTTGGTGGTAAACTACCCGATGGTACTATTTCCCATGAGTTCTTTCTGGTGAGTGCAGACCCTGCATTGTTCCTTGTTGTATCGCAAACAGAAATAAATGAATAATAATTTAATTATTTATTCTTCACTCTGTAGAATCTCAACCCTTCAAATCCATTTTGTGCTGGAATTGGTGGAATTATGGCTGCGTACCAGAATGCAATAAGAACAGTACAATTGTGGGGTCCTACCAACTTTGCCCCTGTTATCAATCATGTTGCCAGGTAAGTTCACAGTCTATACTATACAAAGTAGCCCATGTATTGCCCTAGCTCTGTTACATTATATTATTATGTACCAATGCATGCAGATTTGCCGCTACTATGAGAGACGGTACCAATTACTTTGTGCTGTTAATCATTACTGATGGAGTCATCACAGACATGCCACAAACCGTTCAGGCTATCAGGGCTGCGTCTGCGCTGCCGATGTCTATTATAATTGTTGGCGTGGGTCAGGCTGACTTCTCAGGTAAGTGCTGCCACCATACACTGAGCTTTTTACCTTGTGTGGTTCTTGGTTGTCGTGCTTGTACAATGTTTGTTTTACATGAATACTGGTTGTAGCTATGCAGGCACTTGATGATGTCATCGCAGGACCTTGTGAGTTTGCCGCTTCCTTTCATAGGGGGCTGTGAGTAGGGCTGGGTATCCTGTGCGTAGGGCTGGGTATCCTGTGCGTAGGGCTGTGCGTACGGCTGCGGTTGAATTTCAGTGAAGTCTCATTGATAAACTTCTCAATTTAACGGCATCGCTTAATACTGCTTAAGAAGTTTTTGTGTGTGCGTATTAATCACATTAATGTTACATAAACTCGCTTGGTGTGTCGCAGTAGTTATTGGTTTATTACAATGACTATAGTGATAATAATTATTATTTATCTACTTATTGTAATAGGGACTGCGACAGTCTCTCTTAAATGTCATTTAGTCCTAGAAATAGCGAGCAGACCTCGGTAGCGCTGTTAAATTTATATAAAACAGTGTGAAATAATTGATTTTGTTTTATTGAAATATACAGTGAAGTTAAATAATTTATCTCAAAATGGCGATACTAAAAATTTTGTTTCATGGAAAAAATTATACTTTTACAGCCCTAGAAGTCTTCACCTACTTCAAAATAATTTTACCGGAAACAACTATACGTTATAATCACGGCTTTATTATTTATTTTGATTGATTTCTGTGTTTTTGAGAAGAAAATTCCAGAAGGTTAGTCATTTGGTTCCGGAAACTCTTGCGACTCCTGGCATATGTAACCTTATGTAACCTTATGTAACCATATGTAACCTTATGTAACCTTATGTAACCTTTTGAGCACCATTGGTGTCAAGTAATAAATCAAAACCAGTAAAGCGAACAATAACGATTACATGGTTATAAAAATGTAATATTATTTATTATTATTATAATTATTAAATATCAGTTATTGTGATTATTTATTATGTGATCCATGTAATTTTGATAAATTCAATCCAAAAAAATTGTTTAGGCCAAAGAAAATATCCCAAAACGGTGTGGAATCGCTGATTCAACACACTTCAACGCTGACTATCGTTGAGGGTAGCTCAGTGATATTGTTCCCGAACAAACCATTTAATCCCACGCCTACTTTTTATGCATAGAGTATCTGAAAGCACCAGCAATAGAGCAATCATCGCTTTTACACTCACCAGAAGTTGTGCACAGCTCATTTGATTGTAATTTGCACCAGCTTGTGTGTAACCATGTTTTGACTTTCAGCGATGGAGTATTTGGATGGCGATGAGGGAGAAGTGAAGCCAAAGGGAAACCATGCTCGTCGCGATATAGTGCAGGTGAGCATTATTAGTCTTTTTCTACCTGCGCTCTAAGACATCCATCGGTTGTGCGCGGAAGTACACATATTAGTTCTTCATCCACTAATTTATGCCAGAAGCCGCTTTATTGTATTGTTTATTGATATCGAATATGTTTGTGATGTCCCGTTGACCGTCGTTGGCTCGTATCTAAAATCACATCATCTCATGTTAAAGCTATAGTAAAAATAGTAAAAACCTATGGTTGAAATAAATAACATGACAACAAAAATACGAAAACTAATGATTTAAGTACAATAACCAAATTTTTCCTAGCAGCTATAAACAATAATTAAATGAGAGTTGTCTTCTTTTTAGAGCATAACTGTTATGGATTGAGTCATAGCTCTGGTGAGAATCAGGCTAATGTTAATTTTAATTTATTTTTTTATAGAAAAACCTGTGCCATTTTGGGTATGTGTATTTTTAAAGATGTTAGCCCCAGAGCCACGTAATATACAGCCCTGGTTAGCGCTAATTCCATCAAATATGTCAAAATTGCTCACTCATCAGTGTGTAGACGACTCCCAGTTACTTATTACATGCAATCATGTATTTGCAGTTTGTGCCTCTGAGAGACTATCTATCGAGTGGAAACAGTGCGATGGTTCAAGCTCGTCTTGCTAAAGAAGTGTTGGCAGAGGTTCCCCACCAGTTTCTCAGTTTTATGAAGCAGAATGGTATACAACCGCCCGCACAGCGCTTAGCACCGCAGTCTTTGCCAGGTGCTTCTCAAGTGCCTCAACAAGGTGCCCCGCAGATGCCTCAACCATGAGCGCCTTCGTTGCCTTGAATATCACATTGTGTGGAGAGGATCAGCACATGGTTAATGATCTACCCACAATAATAGGTTGCATCTCAGCACTCTTGCCTTGGTTACAGCTGATACATGAGAATTTATTGTATTTTACTATTGCTCGGCTTTAGCATTTGCCTTCTCTTTATTCTTGATAAACCCTGTTACTTCGTATTTGTTTGTATGCTTCATACTATTATGGTGATGTTGTAATGCAGTCAACCATGTCTCTTCCTTTTTGTGCAGGCATATTATATATTCTGTTGTTGAATCGTCTTATACAAGCTGTTTGGAAATGTCACAGTCACACCTGGTCTTGTCTTGTAGGCTACTGTTACCTAGCTGTGTCCCCACTTAGCTATTGGGAGTTTCCCACCCTCATAAAAAGTTGCGGCTGTCGAATGATGAAAAAATGTTTCAACGGGCTCGCTTAAATAGTTGCACTTAGCACGAAGTATTACAATTTGAGGATGGAAAGGAGATTTTTGCATACAAATATAATTCTACGAATTTTTGTTGACCCTCAGATCGGAATGTTTCTAAGGCTACATCAACCTCTGCACCTCTTTTTCAGTTTATTGCAAATTTCAACGAAATGATGACTATTTAGGTGAGACGTCATCGTGAAAAAGAAGGAAAGGCGAATATAAACATTAAACGATAAATGACCAGACCAGCGCAAAATATTTATTATCTATCTCTAGGTTGACTAGACTTGATGACGGCTATTTTGAGAAGCATATAAATTTCATAATGTCATTTTCAATGCCAAACCAACAAGCGCTTTCAGCTCCAGGAGGTGGACCAGTAACAAAAGTGGAAGTCAGTGTGGCATGCAGGTGAGGTAGTAGTAGTAGTAGTTACAGACAACAGCAGTAGAGTAGTAGTTATTAATAATAATTACAGTAGTTGTTGTTATAAATAATAATACTACTACTGTAGTAGTAGTAAGTATTATTACTATCATTTATAATTAATAATAATAATTTTTGTTGTTGATTGATTATTATTATTATTATTATGATAATAAGAATGACAACAACAACATTGATTGATAATAAAAATAATATATTTATATATATATATATATATATATATATATATATATATATATATATATGATGATGATGATTATTATTGTTATGATAATAATAGATTATTATTATACTTATTGAATGATTGGCGCTTTTTTAAAATTGATTATTATTTATGATTATTAATAATAATAATGTTGTTGTGTTCATTACAATAATAATAATAATCTAATGAATGATGTATGTCTGTTTATTTATACTACTACTATATTTATTATAATATATTATTTATATGATGATCACGTAGGCCTATCTTCTTCTTCTTTACTTTATTATTATTATTATTGTGCTGTGTTTTTTGTTTCACTCATCATAATTTTAACTAGATATTATTATGATTATTTATTATTATTCATTAGGATTATTTATTATAATAATAATAATAATAATAATAATAATAATAATTACTATCATTTATTAAGAAAATATGATTGTTGTTTTAATGTTGCTGTTGTTGCATTCGAAGTTTAGTTCTAGACGATTATCTAGTAGTTAACTTACTCAAATAGCTATATATTATTATTATTATTGCTCATTAATATTTCATTTCATATGTTGCTTGCTAACCGGGTCCCTTGCTATTAGGATTCCGCCATGATTCGAAACTGACGTTTCGAAAATGAACTGTTTGAAACTCTTAAACCTGAACCCCCCAACCCCAAATCCCAAACCCCCATCCCCAAAGAGTTTCGAAGTGTCCATTTTCGAAACTTCGGTTTCGAATGGTCCGTACCCCTACTGTTAGTTGCAATTAACTATTATAACTACCATTATTTTTCATTTTATTATATGCTGAACAGACACTTTTTCCTTTCAGTTTTCATTATTAAGATTGTTATCGATGAAGAAGTATTACTTTGTTGCTTTAATGATTTGAAAAAAAAAAATCACAAAACGTCTTACCCTTTTTGTTCTCGCCTCCCCCTCTCATTGCCCATGTAACCAGTTTTTTTCTATCATATTTTGGTTTGTCCTGTTTTGTTCTCATCGCTATTCGTTTCATGGCATTAGACTTTTTTTAATTCCACCGTTTTTTTCATTATAGTTCCCAGTCAAATTCATCCTTGCTCTGACCCATTTACTTCACTTTTTCCTCCTTATAGTTTTCTTGCAAATCTGTTCTCATCAACGTTATATTACAGTCTTGGCTCACAGCCTTGAGGTACCATCAACTAACACAGTAGGACTTGGGTTACATGTCTGTTACTAAATCTATCATGCCAATTTTTTTAGTGTTAGATTATCAAACAACCTATTGCCTACCCTAGGATTTTGAAACGCTGTAATTAATTTTTTTGCATCAATTTGTGAACACAATTTGAAACATTTTGTAGGCGTGATGATGTTGATCATCTGCTCCTCAATAAACTGAACTAGCAGCCTAAGCAATATTTTTGAATTTCACATTGTATATGTTCATCAGCAACAAACAATTATGGGTTTACAAAAGTTTAATGTTGTTAGATATTATAATGAAGATGCAATATATGTTGTAATATAAGATGGTATAAGTATGTGCAGAACTACTGTAGTTCTGTACATACTTATACCAACTTGTTGCAACAACATTAATTTAGAGAATTTTTAAAATGACTTTTGACACCCAAAGCATTGCACACTATTTGAGATTATTATTGTTATACAAACACAAAAAAGATCTGCAAAACTGTTTTATTAAATGTAGGTTTTGTACTCCGTAATGTATGTGCGCTTGCTGTAGTTGATATATGTAACACACTGGCTGGACATACATCAGCTGACGCATATTGCATTTCACGCCGGGAATCCTTGCAATGTTATATAATATTGTCAGCATGATACGTTCATCACTCCTGAGAAGTTATCAAATCCAGCCTTACTGTGCAATTGAAATATACTTTCTGTTCAATCTATCAAATCTGATGACTCTGGGGGAAATGCCATACTGGTAATTTGCTGTGTATCCACTTTTCATTTCGCTCGCTCTTTCATGTATTTTTGCGTACAAACATGTCTTACTAGTCGTTAGAATTTCTCTCAAGTTTTCTTCCCCAGTAGCCATGCCAAGTTTATAATTGCTATTTTATGGGCAAATATAAACTTCATCATCACTTTTGTCAAAAATTTCTCACTGCTTCTATGTCTGTCCCTGTGGTCAGGTGTGATTGGACCTTGGGTAGCAATTTATTTCTTTCGCTGCCAACAAATCTGAGAAAAGTTGCTGGCATCAACAGTTTACATTTTTATGTCATTTTTGTTTGATTACAGAAATCTGAGGAACAAAGATATCACTTCAAAGTCGGATCCTCTGTGTGTGCTGTACATGTGCCAGTTTGGTAACGACAATTATATAGAGGTAGGATTGGTATTGTCTGGTTACATTGTCTAAAGCTATATATAGAAGTAGTGACACTGCTGTGTGTGTTATATCTAATGCCACATGCACACCTGATAGATCTGCTTCTTCTAATTTGTGTTCTGTTTTTTCATATGAAGCATTTTTGACTCACTGTTAATCACTGAACGATTGTGCCGAGACCAGCAGAATTCATGTTTCAATAAGTAAAAATTGTTTTTTAACTCATTGATGAATGCAGGTTTTATCCTTTATTTGTTGTTCACTCTATAAAATTCTAAATCCGAATCCATACTGTTTCAAGTTCTGGTGAGAGGTCTTGATAAATACTAGCGTTTTTACGTTCACTGCAATTACAGGAGTGCTGAGCACTCTAAGTTCCGTTTGTAATTATAAATAATAAGTTTTGCAATTTAATTTTAAACACCTACACGTATATATATATATACGATGAAAATTTTTGCACGATAATGAGAAAATAAGTGAATAATTATTGTTCTTATTGTAAATGATTAATTGCTGTTGTTATTATATATTTTATCTCCTTATTCTAATTAATGAAAATAATTATTTTTTTGTCATAAATAGTTTATAATAGCTGTTTCTAAAATATGATAAATGGTGAGTAATAGTTATTATAATAATTACGTATTGTTGTGTTTTTATTAATAGTAAAAATATTTACTAAAAATACTTCTCTGTATTTCACAACTATCATTACCGTTATTTGCTTCACTTGTAACAAAACAACTTGACTCTCTATCAAGCAAACTCGTGGTTTTTTTGAAGTTCTTATGTGTGAGTTATGTCAGGAACCGTCGTAAAAACTGCATTCAGGTGCGCTTTTTTGTACCAATTATAGCTTTGATATGGACGTTTTTGATCTGAAATTGCCTTTTGTGATGCAATAAAATGAGTATCCCATCAGTTGTAACTACTCTTATGTCATCCACACGTAATTTCTTCCATCTTATGCAGCAATTAATAAATCTATGAATCAACATAAAGTTTAGACCCATTGTACCTTATATATATATCTAATAAATATAACCCTTCATTTCTCTACTTAATACTTGTGTGAATAATATGCAGCTAGTTGAGAAGTTGATAAGTACCACCAAGACTATGCAGCTAGTGCAGAAGTTGATAAATACCACCAAGACTATGCAGCTAGTTGAGAAGTTGATAAGTACCACCGAGACTATCTTTTGTTTCCATTTCATCAGGTTGGGAGAACAGAATGTATACAAGACTGCTTAAGTCCTGATTTCGTTAAGAAATTTGTAATAGATTATCACTTTGAGGAGCAACAAAAGTTACGGTTTTTGATGTGAGTGATTTAATTTATTAATTTATGCTGCCGCTTTGTTTTGTCTGCCTTCTGATTTATCTACGGCAGCTATAAATGGCTAAAGTTGATGTGTTGTGGGCTGCTCTTGGCACTCTAGATATTATAACTATGCGTTAGATGACAGAATGCAGCCGTAAATGATTGTAGAACATTCGTAATATCTCTTTCCCTATTTACAGAATTGATACAGATAGCTCCTCAGCAGACGTGAAGAAACACGTGAGTCTCACATTGATTTTTCCGTCATAACTGCATCATGGCTGTGATTAAATGCTGATTAAATTTCCTTCTAGTTGTTTACGTTAATGATTTGCCGGCGATGATACACTGCTAGTTCCTTGTCGATGTGAAACTGTTTATTCCTATAGATTTGTCCCAGTCAATGCATAAATGAGCAGTATAAAGTATATACACTGACATGTGTGCTAATGTATGTCTGTGGAAATACTTAGTCTGTAATCAGAAATAGACTAGTATCAGCTTTTCATGATTGTCTCATTGTGTACTTCTAGGATTTTCTCGGACAAATTGAATGTAGCCTCGGTGAAATCGTAGCCTCAGGAACAACAACTGAACGTCTGAGAGATAAAAAGTCCACTCACAACTGTGGTTCAATTGTAGGTCAGTGAGGTAACTCTATTGTATGTTGGTGAGGTAACTCTATTGTATGTTAGTATGGTAGCTCCATGGCATGTTAGTAAGGTGACTCCATTATATGTTAGTGAGGTAACTCTATTGTATGTTAGTGAGGTAACTCTATTGTATGTTGGTGAGGTAACTCTATTGTATGTTAGTATGATAGCTCTATGGTATGTTAGTAAGGTGACTCCATTGTATGTTAGTATTGTAACTGTATCGTGTGTTATTTCAGTAGACATTCCTTGATTTTTTTGTACTTCCTGATTATTTTATTTCATTTAATCTTGTAATAACAATTATACATTTACAATATTCAGGAGTTGCCTCCCCCACTACTTTCTCTCTCTCTCTGTGTCATTGGAAGTTTGCCAAACATCAGTTTTGTATAATATTCTCTAGATTCCTCCAGCTCCCCAACTGACTTGTACACTTCAATAATGTATATGATAGCTTTATGATGCATCCATGGGGACTATTTAGAGCTGGTATGCCCAACCTTTTTGACAGTTGGGCCACATTCAATTTGACAAGTCTCTCTTTATTGCGATATTGCAACTTTATTTATATAACAATTTTGATTTTTATTGCAATGAAAATATAGTAGAACTGAAAACACTGTTTATATACCACATTCTTAGTGAGAGCCTTGATGTTGCATTTTTGCTAAAAGCTCCCCTTATTTTGGTGTTATGTTTGTGGCAGAAAGTCGCAGGAGAGCTTTCAGGTGACTGACAGTAAGCCTGGTGCGATTTTTATTCTTTATATATTTCATTCGGGTGAAGAGGCTTTCGCAGACATAGGTAGAGCCAAACATAGCGGCATATTTCATTCCGTGTGATTTCATCCGTGGATATTTGGGTGTCGTTAGTGCTCTGTAGGTTCCCAATAAATCATCATTCTGCTGCGGTCTGAAGAGATCATTGAAGGCAGGATTTTTCCTAAGGTCGATTATTTTAGTTTTCACGGCTGGGTTGTTGTGATCCTTAACTGTTCTAGGGTGGCTGAATAGAATGATGTTTTCTTGCAGCTCTTTAAAATCACTGAACCTTGCTTCAATTTGTTCAGACAACTCGTTAAGTAGATCAGAATATTTCTTATATTCAATGACATTGTCTCCTGACTTAGCTCTCTCCTAAAGCATTGGAAAGGTTCTCAAACTATTTTCTGAGAGCTCCTTCACATCTTGCGACGAGAGAATATCAAAAGTGCCAGTGTGATGGTACATGTCTGATATTAATTTATTCTTCCCCTAAAGAGTGAAGTTTGGTTGGTTGAGATGATTAAGTATGTCAACAAAGAATGCAACATCGTTAACAACGCTTTTGTCAAAAAATTTTGTCGACAGATTTTCCTTTACGTTCCATGAATGCTTGAATTTCCTCCCTCAATTCGTAAGCTCTCTCAACCATCGGACCTCAAGTTCGCCATCTCACTTCCGAGTATAAGGTAAATCGCCATACAGAGAATTTGTTTCGTTGCAGAATGTCTGAAACTGTCTGTGATTCAGCCCTTTTGATCGTATGTAATTCACAGTCCTCTTTAGTACACTTAGTACGTGATCCAGCTTCAAAGTTTTAGCACACAAATTATGCTGATGTATTACACAATGAAAATCAAAAGGTTTGCTTAAAACTTCATCTTTCATAGGTTGTACAAGCAAAGCAAATGCACCTCTCTGCCCACCTACCATAGATGGCGCACCTCTCTGCCCACCTACCATAGATGGCACACCTCTCTGCCCACCTACCATAGATGGCGCACCTCTCTGCCCACCTACCATAGATGGCACACCTCTCTGTCCACCTACCATAGATGGCGCACCTCTCTGCCCACCTACCATAGATGACGCACCTCTCTGCCCACCTACCATAGATGGCACACCTCTCTGCCCACCTACCATAGATGGCGCACCTCTCTGCCCACCTACCATAGATGGCGCACCTCTCTGCCCACCTACCATAGATGGCGCACCTCTCTGCCCACCTACCATAGATGGCACACCTCTCTGTCCACCTACCATAGATGGCACACCTCTCTGCCCACCTACCATAGATGGCACACCTCTCTGTCCACCTACCATAGATGACGCACCTCTCTGCCCACCTACCATAGATGGCACACCTCTCTGTCCACCTACCATAGATGGCACCCCTCTCTGCCCACCTACCATAGATGGCGCACCTCTCTGCCCACCTACCATAGATGGCACACCTCTCTGCCCACCTACCATAGATGGCACACCTCTCTGCCCACCTACCATAGATGGCACACCTCTCTGCCCACCTACCATAGATGGCACACCTCTCTGTCCACCTACCATAGATGACGCACCTCTCTGCCCACCTACCATAGATGGCACACCTCTCTGTCCACCTACCATAGATGGCACACCTCTCTGCCCACCTACCATAAATGGCGCACCTCTCTGTCCACCTACCATAGATGGCACACCTCTCTGCCCACCTACCATAGATGGCACACCTCTCTGTCCACCTACCATAGATGGCACACCTCTCTGCCCACCTACCATAGATGGCACACCTCTCTGCCCACCTACCATAGATGGCACACCTCTCTGCCCACCTACCATAGATGGCGCACCTTCAGTTGTGACACTCACTAATTCAGAAAGTGACAAATTGTAAAGTTGGAGAGAGTTGATTAGATGCTCATAGATATCTTTGCCAGCCATCGTTCCTCTTAATGTTCGCAATGAGAGTAATTTTTCAGTGACTGAAGTCCTTATCTACCCCTCAAATGCAAATAGCTAGTCGAACCATGTCAGTGGCGTCAGTTGAATCATCCAAACCCACAGAGTGAAATGTGTCTCTTGATGTGTCAGCTCAATGTTTTTGCTGAGCTCTTCCACTTTACTGGTCAGAGTATTCCTCGAAAAACTGACCTCAAAGGCATCTTCTTTTTCTGGGCATCTCACTCTCACAGCATCCTATTAAGCCACCATCAAGCTAAAACTTCTATGTACAAAAAAGCGCAGTATAGCCATATATTCTGTTGGCACGCTCATATATGCACGTGGATGCATGTAACGTATTTTTATCGCACTAATGAGAATGCAGCGAATGACTAACTAATACAGTTACAGAAAGACAAATAGTCTTTTTACATAAAAGATTTATGGTACAAATACAATCCGTGAATGATTGATTATGTAACACGCTGCAATGCTTTAATTTTAAAATATAAAATACTTCATATATGGAAGAAAATTCCTATCTCCTTGGTGCTTTAGATTAAAATTATCATCAGTTCTGCAAAATGCAAGCAAAACAAGTTTATAAACAGTACGTACCATGCTTTGCAATGGGCATAGCAATATTGTATCTTGTTTTAGTTGCAAGTTTGTTAATCATCAATGACTTTTTAAAAAAAGCTTGCTGTGTGGATGTCGCTCCCTTCAAGTTGTCAATCTTGTTTTGTTTAGCCTTTCCTTGAATTTCACTGTAGCTGGAATGCTTGCTTGCCAAATTGTATTCCTTCATTGTCGAGATTTTGTCTTTACAAATCAAGCATATGACTGAATTGCCGCACAAAACTACCCAACTCTGCAAGTTTTCTTTCAGCCATGCTGGTTCGTATGGCATTGGCAGTCTGAATCAGTTGCTCACAACTGAGCAACAGGATTTCTTAACCAATGTGGCCTAATCAAACAGCCTATACTTGGGAAATCACCACACCTGTGCAGCTTCTTTGGCACAAACTATGACTTGACATTGAACACTGAAAAAGATATTTATGCTGCTGTCTTTGAGTCTCCAGGGACCTGTATATGTTCGGTAGACAGCGTGTCACAGCTGCTCAAATCATTGTCATTGTTGTATTGCAGCTATATTAAAAAAGTTGGTTATATTGCAGATAATTCACTCAACGTTTTAACCAAAAATACTTATTAAAACGAAAAATTCTGACAATTGCCAATGGGCCGCATTAAAAATCAAAAAGGGCCGCAGGCTGTGCACGTCTGATCTAGAGCGTGTGGTAGCTCTATAGCTTATGTATTTATTTATACTTGCATTTATCCAACAGCACTTACGTTCCTCTTTATTGCATCGACATTATATTTTGATGTCTATGAAACTGTTAGTCTATTAAGCAGCGTTTAATTGGCTGAACTGAATGTTTGTAAACATTGCTTGCCCGTCATAGCTGTTGAGTTCATGTGATAAATTGTAGTACGATGTGAGGAAGTCCTTGCTTGCAATGATGTCCTCTTCATTAAACTACGTGGCACTAAACTGGACAAAAAAGATTTCTTTGGCAAATCGGACCCATTTCTAGTCTTTTATAAATGCAACGAAGACCAGAGGTGTGTGAAGTCATATGTATTACATAATATGTATTACATAATGCGTATTGCATAATATGTATTAAATATATGTATATATATTATATGATACATTTATATATAATACAGTTACACAATGGTATATTATATAATACAGTTATACAGTTGTATATTATATAATACAGTTATACAGTTGTATATTATATAATACAGTTATACAATGATATATTATATAATACAGTTATACAATGGTATATTATATAATACAGTTATACAGTTGTATATTATATAATACAGTTATACAATGATATATTATATAATACAGTTATACAATGGTATATTATATAATACAGTTATACAATGGTATATTATATAATACAGTTATACAATGGTATATTATATAATACAGTTACACAGTTGTATATTATATAATACAGTTATACAGTTGTATATTATATAATACAGTTACACAATGGTATATTATATAATACAGTTATACAATGGTATATTATATAATACAGTTATACAGTTGTATATTATATAATACAGTTATACAGTTGTATATTATATAATACAGTTATACAGTTGTATATTATATAATACAGTTATACAGTGGTATATTATATAATACAATTATACAGTTGTATATTATATAATACAGTTATACAGCTGTATATTATATAATACAGTTATACAGTTGTATATTATATAATACAGTTATACAATGGTATATTATATAATACAATTATACAGTTGTATAGTATATAATACAGTTATACAGTTGTATATTATATAATACAGTTATACAGTTGTATATTATATAATACAGTTATACAGTTGTATATTATATAATACAGTTATACAGTTGTATATTATATAATACAGTTATACAGTTGTATATTATATAATACAGTTATACAGTTGTATATTATATAATACAGTTATACAGCTGTATATTATATAATACAGTTATACAGTTGTATATTATATAATACAGTTATACAGTTGTATATTATATAATACAGTTATACAGCTGTATATTATATAATACAGTTACACAGTTGTATATGATATAATACAGTTATACAGTTGTATATTATATAATACAGTTATACAGTTGTATATTATATAATACAGTTATACAGTTGTATATTATATAATACAGTTATACAGTTGTATATTATATAATACAGTTATACAATGGTATATTATATAATACAGTTATACAGTTGTATATTATATAATACAGTTATACAGTTGTATATTATATAATACAGTTATACAGTTGTATATTATATAATACAGTTATACAGTGGTATATTATATAATACAGTTACACAGCTGTATATTATATAATACAGTTACACAATTGTATATTATATAATACAGTTACACAGCTGTACACAAAACAGAAGTAATAAAGAACACATTAGATCCAACATGGAGAGAGATATCTGTACCAGTGAGCACTCTATGTAATGGAGACGTTAACAGAACTCTAAAAGTTGAGTGTTTTGACTGGGACAGCGATGGAAGGTAACATAGTTTTTTTTATGATAATATATCATATAATCAGTGATATATCGGGTATTTACATGTACTATAACAGTCTCTAACCTATCATTTCACTTTCCTGTCACGTTCTGTTGCTTGACGCGTGGTGTTTTCTCAGCAGCCATGACTTCATTGGAGAGTTCTTGACTAACGTAACCGAGCTCTCCGTACCTCACGCAACATTCGAGTTGAAAAATCCTAAAAAAGCTCAAAAGAAAAAGTACAAAAATTCTGGAACAGTAAGTTGATACGCATACGTATGCCTATTGGGAGCAGTCAAGTACTCAAGTGTTACTGTTTTGTATACGTTTGCCTTGCTGGCTTGTATCAACGTAATATATCAGGTAAAGCCAGAAATGGATGTCTAGATTACTCGCTCTATCTTGTAGTATGAGTTAGCTTTACTTTGGCTATTGTTTGCAGATAACTGTTGACCACGCTAGATTAGAGAAAAATTTCACCTTCTTAGACTTTATCAGTGCAGGGTAAGTAAGTTATATATATAATGTCTCTGTACAGTTATGATCAGGGGAAGCATTATCTAGTTGTTACGTCATACACAATATTCTTACTAACACCCAAGTTATATATCAAACAAAAGCCTAAAATATAAGGAACTCATTAACAATAATCTGAAGTTAATCACTAAAAAATTCGCTCAAAAACACTCGTGCAGCTTCATATAGATGCTAAGGAAGGTCAGTCGTTAGTTTTTGTTATGAAATAATCTGTTGGAGAACCTTTGGTTATTTATAGGATAGCCTTTGCTTTCATATCGGCCCGACATCGGTCTTTCAATCAATTTTTTATCGAGGTGGATTCAGTGAAGACAGGCTACACTTTTTCACTTGTTAGTTTTCCTTTGCCGATTACCACATTTCCTGTTGCCATAGCTTCTCTATCAGGTAGAGTCTACTAGATCGTCTATCCCAATCAGTATAGCATTACTCGGCTGAGGCGAGGTGTTGAACACTCTAGCGGTATTAGAAGGAAGTGAAGGGGCATTGTGTTGCTAGGTTATCAATTTATGATCAATTCTAGCAAACATCACTTAGCTATCTGATGACAACTTCCTGCACGAGTGGCAATGTACTTGGCTGGATTAATTCGTCCAACGCAAGAGTAAACTTCTTCAACTACAACAAACAAAAACAGCCTCGGATTATGACTGGAATGAAGTGTGTGGTGGTTGGTAGAAATGCCCAGCAGTCGTTGATGATACATTTTGGGATCCACACTGTAGCAGCAGTCTGGTTAAGATGAGTTGGGACAGCTTAGAGGTTTTCTCAAGTCTCACAACTCATTTGTGTGGCTCGAAATATGAATGAGTTCTAAGGAGAAGGAACTGAAAACTTGTCAACGATTTTGAAATTTCTTCTTTTGCAACAAAACATTACTAAGAATGTATTGCTAAAGGTATTATTGTGATGATTATTGTTTGCTATTCAAAGTAGAGGAAATTACAAGCTTGAACAATTCCCTAAAGCATTCACAAAAGCGCCATAAATTAAACCCTGCCCTGACTGTATCCTATTCGTGTTCCAAAGTTCTAACTCACATATTTAGATAGAACCTAACGTTGGTTTCTAGATGAAAAATAAATTGGAATATTTGATTACACTAACGGGAAGGTTGAAAGGATATGTATCAGAGTCAATGAAAACAATTAGCACTAGTAGTGATAAAGGAGCTGATCACTCCACCTGGGTTTTGGTCGGCAGCTAGTCACATTTCAAGCTTCGATATTCTATGACACACAACGTATGTTGAATATGCAAGAGTTTTATGATGTAACGTCTTCGCATCAATACAATTGCATTATGTAACTGTACATGTAGATAATTGATCATGAATATAGACATGGATATGAATATGAATATTGACATAGATATGGACTTGGACATGGGTATGAATTTGGGTATAGTCATAAATGGACATGTATATGGTGATGGACATGTACATAAATGGACAAGTACAGAAATGGAATGAATATGTACAAGGACATGTACATGGACATGTATGGAAACAAATAGCTTAAATTTTATTTCTTGTAATAAAAAACTCTACCAATAACTATACAATGTTAATCCAACAATCAAACTCACAATACAAACCTCTATGGTGGCTCAGAACGTTTTGTGTTTTGCATTTCAAAACGTCTGAACGATTTCCAAACTGTTTGAATGCTTTTGAAATAGTCTTAAATTTTGCAAATCTTCTGAACGCTTTGTGAAATCTTACATACGCTTTGAAAATTCTGTGCCGATTTGCTGGCTCGCTCTATTGATCATAGTCCTCCAGTCTATTTACGATCGACAATGTTTTTACTAACCACCGAACAGTTAAATTTTCTTTGAATAAATAAAAAGTTGTTTTTATTTATGAAATATTATTTGTTTTATAATATTTTAAATAATATATACAACCTAATTATAATTATAACAAATTAATTTTAGAGATTATATTCAACAACAGTTCTATACAGTTAATTGATTAGCTCTATGTCTAGTTGATATACGTCTATGTTGGTAAAGTCGCATAGAGGCCATAAAGAAAATGATGGCGATCGTTTTGGTTCGAAAGCCATGCCCTTTGCAACTATTTCAAAATAGTTAAGATTATTTTAAAACAATTCAGACTATTTAAAAATAGTTCAAACGGTTTGTAAATAGTTAATACTCTTTCCAAAGCGTCCATACGGTTTGTAATTTTCTAAATCATCTGAAACATTTCTAAACTGTCTGAATTATTTGCAAAGTAACTATACGCTTTGCTAAATTTACGATTATTAGACAGGAATACCGTTTTATTGCACGAATTCCGCAACCGCGAAGGCCGACAATTTTGTATTATAATCAACAAGCCCGTTTTTAAACATTGTTTCTCGGGCTATTTTACTACAATTACCCAATTAATTTCAATGTAAAATACGCTTTGCAAACTGTTTAGACTATTTCAAATCTATTCATACGTTTTGAAAACGAAACCGTCTAATGTTATGAGCCGCCATAAACCTCAGTATAAATCTACATACCATGTTTATAAACTAGTCAACCCCTTGATCTAAATCCCCATACAATTCCCAATATAAACCCTCTGCACAATAAGTACTTAATTCAAACAAATACACAAAAAATAAAAAACGCCGATAGCACCTGGTGCAACAAAAAGGTACCTTTCAGGTTCTCATGGTACCTGGTGCCAGCAAAAAATCACAAGACTTCATTTTTATACAATACTCGAACCCCCAATCTAAATCATCATACAAACCCTAATAAAAACAACCCCTGCACAATAAATACTTAGTTAATCATACAATTACAAACTAATAAAAACTGGTGCACAAAAAAAGTACCCTTTCATGTTCTCATGTTAATTAGTGCAAATAAAAAGGCACTTGGAACCAGGAGAACCTTGTCCTTGGACTCCATGCCAGGGCTCTGCTCCTACATTACTAAACAAATCAGGATATGAGAAAGTTCATGTGCCAAAGGTGGGAAAAGAGATAGCAAATGACAAGAGATGATGTGTTTACTAGACAACTAGCAGTCATGATGTTGTAACAATAGCTATAGCAGGCTAGCAAGCATTTGGTTACTCTTGGGTGACTAACAACAACAATTACGCTAATAAGCCATTCAATAAATACTAACCCGAGTAAGCTTCTCGGATCGCACCGCCGATCAAAACCTAGGTGGAGTGATCCGCTCCTTTATCACTACTGGCATTACTCTGGGAGTGACTGTCTATGCACGTGTGTGTGTATGTCTAAGTATGTGATCATGGGGCCACCTTCCTCCATTTGATTGGAGAGATCTTAAATAGAGATGCGTTAAGAAAAACGTCTCCAGGTATGGGCCACCTTGAATGAAGATCTCTCTAGATATTTACCACTTTGAATGAAGATCACTCAGGTATGGACCACTTTGAATGAAGATCTCTCCAGATATGGACCACTTTGAATGAAGATCACTCCAGGAATGGACCACCTTGAATGAAGATCTCTCCAGATATGGACCACCTTGAATGAAGATCTCTCCAGGTATGGACCACTTTGAATGAAGATCTCTCCAGATTTGGACCACCTTGAATGAAGATCTCTCCATATATGGACCACCTTGAATGAAGATCTCTCCAGATATGGACCACTTTGAATGAAGATCTCTCCAGATATGGACCACCTTGAATGACGATCACTCTAGATATGGACCACCTTGAATAAAGATCGCGTTAGATAGGGACCACCCTGACTGGTAGCCATTCCAGATAGAGACCACGTTGAATCACTCCAGTTATGGACCACCTTGAATGATGGTCACTTTAGTTTCAAACCACACTAAATAAATGCTCTCTGACATAAATACCATTCAATAGTTTGTTTTCTATGTTTATAACTACGTTTTTTTATTTAATGATATTATTTCAAGGTGTGCTGCTATTTCAGGGTACAGATGAACTTCACAGTTGCTGTGGATTTCACGCAATCAAATGGTCCACCAAATGACCCAAGGTCCCTTCACTTCATCGATCAAACTGGTTTGAATCAATATGCTATAGCTTTGCTATCTGTTGGTAACATCATTCAGGATTATGATAGGTAAGTATTTACCTGCTATATGTAGCGCCGTTCTGTGGTTGGTTAGTGTGTGACTGTTTTATGTAAAGCTGTCTTTGATTGGTTAATACTCGGCTGATATATCATTGACCTTTTTAGTGATAAAATGTTTCCTGCTCTGGGATTTGGTGGTAAACTACCCGATGGTACTATTTCCCATGAGTTCTTTCTGGTGAGTGCAGACCCTGCATTGTTCTTTGTTGTATCGCAAACAGATATTAATGAGTAATAATTATTATTATTATTCAATTTTTTAACTGTTTTGTGAGGGAGACATAAAATTTTACTAATATTTTTGTTCTACAGAATCTAAATCCAGCAGATCCATTTTGTGCTGGAATTGGTGGAGTTATGGCTGCGTACCAGAATGCAATAAGAACAGTACAATTGTGGGGTCCTACCAACTTTGCCCCTGTTATCAATCATGTTGCCAGGTAAGTTCACAGTCTATACTATACAGAGTAGCCCATGTATTGCACTAGCTCTGTTACATTATATTATTATGTACTAATGCATGCAGATTTGCCGCTACTATGAGAGACGGTACCAACTACTTTGTGCTGTTAATCATTACTGATGGAGTCATCACAGACATGCCACAAACCATTCAGGCTATTATCTCAGCTTCTGCTCTGCCGATGTCTATTATAATTGTCGGTGTGGGTCAGGCCGACTTCTCAGGTAAGTTTATGCTGAAAAAAACTTTTGATTTAGCAACGTCTTCATGCTGTCGTGAATCATTTATTTAGTTGTATATTGATTGTTTTGTAGCAATGGATTTGTTAGACTCGGACAATAAACTATTACAGGCTGGAGGACGAACCGCCCAACGAGATATTGTACAGGTAGAACTGGGAATTTAGTTGGAGTTATCTCTCAGGCTATTTGCAGCAATCAGCTGAGATTTTTTATTATTTTACCGAATTAAATTTTTGCAGGTGCAGTCCATTGAAATGCAAGCGTAATAATGCAATTTTTCACTTTTTTATGATAAAACACTAAATGCTGGAAAATGAGGTAAGGGAAAAATATTTGGCTGAAAATTTCATTATTTTGATAATGCTTATTATGATAAAGTTTTTTGCATTCATTTCACTGACAGAGTATGTACGTCTATATTTTATTCTAGTTATTATTATTTTTAATTGGACCTTTCTTTCAGTAAGATTGGTGGTAACAAACCCTCCTATTTGTTTATCGAGAATCATTAGTTTTCCGCTTATTATAGCTTGACACATGTTTTTAAAACATATTAATTATTTCTTTTACAAAATTAATTTCAATTTTAAATGATAAATTTGTTTGTTTGTTTGAGCTGTGCCTCGTGGGCAACCCTAAAGACGGGTCTCATAAGCGGAGCTTGTGTGAGCAGCACCCTATACCCATGCCCGCCGTTACACCGGCTACTCTTCCGAGAAAAGCAGAGGGGGATCTTTTACTAGCATGACTCCATAGTTATTATGGAGAGTGCAATCAGACTAGGGACCTCATTATTTTTATGCCCATATCCGACCAGCCAGAGCATGATTTTTCCCTTATTTCTCGTTGCTACATTATCAATTATGCCTGTGCTTAGTTTTGTCAGATGTTCTTTTTTTCAGTTTTTATCAACAAATTATTTCCATCAAAAACTTTTTTACCAAAAAGTTTATTCAGTCCAGGAGGTCTCCTCCTGATTTTTTGTCTGATTAGGTACTGTCTTTCTATTACGTAAAAAAATAATTTGGTAGGTTCGTTTTTATAGTGATGACTTTGAGTTAACAGTAAAACTGTTTCCAGTCAAATCAGTTTCATTTAGCTATTTTTTCTAATAAGTAATGGTGACAAGTGATATTAGACAATTGTTATGGTACTTTGAATTGTGCAAGTTGCTGTATAATTACGGCTTTAAACTGTAAGCAGTGTAAACAAGTACATGTTCAGTTTTTGCAAAACATTTGGAGTTGTCTCCTCATCAGTGTGCAGACAACTCCCAGTTTGTATCTAGTTGGATTAAACTCTTTGTAGTTTGTGCCTTTGCGAGACTATCTATCGTGTGGAAACAGTGCAATGGTTGAAGCTCGGCTGGCGAAGGAAGTGTTAGCGGAGGTTCCTCACCAGTTTCTAAGCTACATGAAAATGAATGGCATCAAACCTCCTGCGCAGCGTATGAACCCTAATTCTTATGCCGCCGCCCCTTCAAACTCATCTGCACCACCGATGCAGCAGAACGCATCTGCACCCCCAATGCACCAAAACGCATCTGCACCACCGATGCACCAAAATGCATCTGCACCGCCGTATCCTGTGTGAAAAACAACCATCAATGTGCTTCATTCACTTCACTGCTGCTCCAACAGACCTTTGCTGCATTTTCTCTGGCTAACTGTTTATCAACTGCTGTTATTCCTCAGCGTTTCATTGTGTGACCCAATCATCAGAGACTTCTAGAATAATCATGTGTGAAGGCGTTTTGAGTTGTAGTTTTGGCATTCATGTCTTTCTATCTGGGACTACTATGTACATGTATACATAAATATTTATGCTCTAGTATTTCATGTCTTCGCTACAGGTTTATACTTCACTCAGAGAATCATCTAATGTGTGCACTTTATACAACACAACTTCTACTAATATGTTGTGTACAGCTGTATTTCATGAAATTATCTAGTTTATTGTATAATATATACTTCATGGCATTGTATGCCCTTGTATTTCATAGACTTGGTATGGTAATATACATATATTTTTATATTTTGGTGTTTTGTGTACTAATACTTAATTTAATGATCTGGTGTCTTTCTATATTTGCCGAACTAAGCCACTCATTTGCCATGGACAAGTTTGCATATTTTATATTGGGGTTTCTGTGTATTGCCACTCACTTGCTGAGTCAACATTTGCACAACATATACGGATATTTTTATCAAATACATTCACCTTGTCACTTCAGGATATATTTTATATTCACTGCAGCCCATTCTTTGTATTGCAAGAGAGTTATAAAACTTTTGAATTGCTTTATATTTTATGTAGAGCATTTTACCTGCCTTTACGAAAAACACAAATAATTGCGCGTAAGAAGTACTTTTTATAAAATGCAAGCCTTCCTCGCTATCACCCAATAGCGGTTGCTGTCTCCTATGTCTCAACTCTCCCCAGTCACACCTCCACCAGCCTCACGCTCAGCTACGATTTATTTACAGTCGGATTTCCTCCTGGAGGATTGCTGCTGACTCACCAGCAACCAGCCAGATCGGTCAACAGCCTATTAAGCAAAAATAAATAATTTTTTCATGATTAAATTTTAGGGCTCACAGTAGCACAACATGGTTGTTGACTGCAAAATCTGACCAGCGGCTACCAACATTATATGCAATCTGAGCTATCATGACAGTATATAGTACACAATAGGTGTGTAAATGATGCAGTTGAAACTGTCTAGTACAAACACAAGTATTAAGGTCTACAATTTTAATTCAGAACATTTTCAAGTCTCAGCGTTTCTGTTTGACTAGTTTGTCAGCTCTATCAGATATATTTAGCAAATTTATTACCATTTTTCTTTGTCGTGGGCTTCAGGATACGTCTTGTCGAAAATCTGAAAAACTATTACAATTTTGTCCCAACAGAAATTGCAAATTTCAAAGGCTGCACCTATGAATGGGGTTTCAACTAAACTTTTGTCAAAAAGCTGCCATTTTTGTCTAAATTCCACCTCTATGTCCAATCTACTTGTCCTCTATGTTGAGCTGTTTCCTACAAGAGCAAGGGAGAGCAACTCCAAATTAAACACACTTACAAGACTTCTGTGTGGTATTCGAAGGAAAAGGGGGTGGCTCAGGGTTGAAAGGGCGGATTTTTTCTAAGATAGCAAAAGACGGCATGACGAGTGAAATAGGTTTTCAAGAGCAAACAACTCCAAAATATAAATGTGAATCCCAGCATAAACACAACTAACAGGATGTTGCTGCTTCTTGATTATAGCCCCTTGGGGAGAAAAAGGGGTTGTGGGGAAGGGTTGGGGGGTAGGTACTGGCTGGGGGTACGGAGGATTGTAGAAAGGGTAGAATTAGGACAAAGGGAATCAAAGAGTTGGAGTGGCTACTGCACAAATCCATCAAAATATTCTCGCCAGCTGCCAGATCCATCAAGTTTACATCATTGAAACCGATGACTTCGCAATTTAGTGCATTCCAAACTAGGCCCTCCAGCTAAGACCAATGCTATAGTAATCTCATTAACCTGGATTACCTTGGGTTTTATAAACTCAAGGTCATATTCACCCTCTACATCGCATTATTGATTTTGAACAAATATTGCTAGTTTGTAAAAATAATTATATTTTTCGGTGCGAGCCTTCAGCTAAAATGTTGTTTTCCAAGTGATTCTTTCCATTGATGTACAACTTGGTGGGCCTAACACCCACATTCTAAGCTTGGCGACAATAGATCAATCTATAGAGTGGTGATAACTAATTAGTCGTTAGAACTCGGTTTATTGGATATGCAATACAAACCATCTAAAGTTTTATTGTTACAACCATTGGTGCATGTGGAGTTGTCTTCCCCACAACTGGAAAGCAATAAAGGCTGTACTGCCAGCAATTACATATATTTATGCACAAACGCAAAATTACAAGAAACAATAAGTTCAACCGTGTGATGCATGCCAACTGCATAACTAAAGCTAAATCAGTTTGAACATCCCATAACAAAAATCAAAGCATTTGATATGAAGAGAGCGGTAAATAAATGATATGCAAGCAGGTCAAATCAAAAATTGGAAAAGTGAGGAATGCACAAGTGAGACTAACTCCAAGTTGGCAATACACAAGCAGCAGTGTGATATGAAAGAAAGCAGCACACACATACACAAACGATGTCTAAACACAAACCAAAGATGGTAGACAAGAATATAAATTAAATAGAAGAGATCCTTGACATACCCATTAGTAAAGCATGGCTACATTGACCTCTAACAATGAAGCCAAATCACCAGAGAGTAAAAAATCATACAAAAGAAAAGTAACACTCGAACATAAAAAGTACTTCATTCTAGACTCATTGGCGGCACAAAATCATTATTGAATCATTGTTAGCCTGAGCTTCCAAACCATTGTTAGCCTGAGCTTTCAAACCCTTGTTAGCCTGAGCTTCCAAACCATTGTTAGCCTGAGGTTCCAAACCATTGTTAGCCTGAGCTTCCAAACCATTGTTAGCTTGAGCTTTCAAACAAACATTTAATTGATAGCGAGAGCTCCCATAGGGTCCCATGCAGGTAGCACAATTGGTTCTTGTTCTGCTTGTTTCAATACGTCCTCGGGGAGCAACGACTGGTCAATGGCGACCAAAAACACATACTCGTCGAACCAACCATCTGTCATCACTTCATAGCCTGAGAGAAGTAAAACATCGGTATATGATTAAAGGCTTGGCCAATGAATCGACGACCGAATTAAATGTGCACATGCATATGTTGACGAGTGTTCATTGTGTAATGTGTTTGGTCGATGGTGGAGCTGTTGACCCTCAAGAATGACCGAATGTTAAAAGTCTCTGCCCTGTGATCGAGCAATAAATTAAACAGCGAGTCAAACATTGATATTTCTGTTTTTATCAATGCAACAACAGGCTCGCACGAAATTACTGGTGAACATTCATTGCCTGTTTGGTTATTTATGTCCACGATAGTGTGGCAGGTTGAATGTTTGACACAGAATGAATGTTTCGTTTACAAACACGCTAGTGTGGCAGGGCCTCAAGTGTTTGTAGGATCTTGATGCATCTGACTAAGTTAAATGGGAGTTGTATCCTCACGTAGAATAATGATAATGGTAACAAGGGGAAACAACTACAAGTTTCAAAAGAAGAGTTGACTCACCTTTGCCTTTGCTGGATGAATTATCTCCCCAGGAGTTTTCCACTCTCCACTTGCTTACACGACCAGATTCCTAACAAACAACATTCATAGACACTAGATAATCATATGTTTACTAGCACCAGACCACTTTCAAGTCTATGACCTATTTAATGGTCATAAACAGAAGTCTATGACCATGTGACAACCAGACACTCGCTGTGAGCTTGACAAAGTTTCACACCTGCCTAGTTACCAAGGAAAACAGTGAGAGCTTCATAGGCAAATTTAAACAATTATGAAAACACTCGACAGAAAGTACTAATTACATGAAAGGTGCTTGGTGAAAAGAAGATGAAGTCTATACAGATACCTCAATATTGGCTCCCGTTAATACCATAGCATGCGTCATAAGAGTCTCCCCATAGAAGAGTCTTGTTGCCTTGTCAACGGGCCGGATGTTAATTCCCATGACCAAGTCGTAGTCAAACCTGGTCAGTGAAATATAAACAACCTATTATGTGAATATCACACGGAAGTTGGAGAGAGAGAGGAGCGAGGGAGAGGGAGGGAGAGAGAGGGAGGGAGAGAGGAGAGGGAGAGAGGGAGGGAGAGGGAGAGAGGGAGGGAGAGAGGGAGGGGCTGTCACGCTGGGGTTAGACAGAGGACCAAGGGGTTAGACAGAGGACCAAGGGGTTAGACAGAGGACCAAGAGGTTAGATAGAGGATCAAGAGGTTAGACAGAGGACCAAGGGGTTAGACAGAGGACCAAAAGGTTAGACAGAGGACCAAGGGGTTAGATAGAGGACCAAGAGGTTAGATAGAGGACCAAGAGGTTAGACAGAGGACCAAGGGGTTAGACAGAGGACTAAGGGGTTAAATAAGGGACCAAGGGGTTAGACAGAGGACCAAGGGGTTAGATAGAGGACCAAGAGGTTAGATAGAGGACCAAGGGGTTAGACAGAGGACCAAGGGGTTAGATAGGGGACCAAAGGGTTAGATAGAGGACCAAGGGGTTAGACAGAGGACCAAGGGGTTAGACAGAGGACCAAGGGGTTAGACAGAGGACCAAGGGGTTAGACAGAGGACCAAGGGGTTAGACAGAGGACCAAGGGGTTAGACAGAGGACCAAGGGGTTAGACAGAGGACCAAGGGGTTAGATAGAGGACCAAAAGGTTAGATAGAGGACCAAGGAGTTAGATAGGGGACCAAGGGGTTAGACAGAGGACCAAGGGGTTAGATAGAGGACCAAGGGGTTAGACAGAGGACCAAGGAGTTAGACAGAGGACCAAAAGGTTAGACAGAGGACCAAGGGGTTAGATAGAGGACCAAGAGGTTAGACAGAGGAATCAAGGGGTTAGACAGAGGACCAAGAGGTTAGACAGAGGACCAAGGGGTTAGATAGAGGACCAAGGGGTTAGACAGAGGACCAAGGGGTTAGATAGAGGACCAAGGGGTTAGACAGAGGACCAAGGGGTTAGATAGGGGACCAAAGGGTTAGATAGAGGACCAAGGGGTTACACAGAGGACCAAGGGGTTAGACAGAGGACCAAGGGGTTAGACAGAGGACCAAAAGGTTAGACAGAGGACCAAGGGGTTAGATAGAGGACCAAGAGGTTAGACAGAGGAATCAAGGGGTTAGACAGAGGACCAAGAGGTTAGACAGAGGACCAAGGGTAAAACAAGAGAGAGAGAAATTCAACTCACTGGTCAGTGCTCATGATACTCTTGGTTCTATAGAACTCTTTGCCTATGTCACATCCAAACCAAACAGCCTACAATCAACCAAACAGCTGGTACTAAGTCTAAGCTTGCACACACTATCTCACTATAAAGCGGACTTGATACTGATCACAAGCATTGTAATATTTCCTCAAACACTGCGTCCAATAACACATACCGACACAATAAATGATGAACACTTGAATGATAAAACCCAAATATTTTATGATAGTATCAAACTACAATAGGGAGCAACTTGGGAGTTGCAATCTCCTACTTCTGATGCCACCAGATATTCTAATATTAATTTAATTACAGTAGGCAGACATTTATTATATAATTATTGTGTATTTTTGTCATTTCAAGTTTACTATTCATTTCTATGTTAAATCATCTTTATTAATGCATGTGTTTGATACTATTTGTACCTATTACAAATCACATACTTCACTAAACAAACGTAAGATGTTACACTAACAAATAAAAAACTACGACTCTGCCACACAGTATTTATGAAAACGTTTCATTAATATTTCTTCAATGAATTAATCAAAATTACTTTACAAAAGATTACATTGATCCCTTAAGCTTTCTCAACAACATCTTTTTGCCATATAAGCCGCTTGAATTGTCTCAACTCAGAATAATAGCTAAGCTAATCAGAATTTCTAATGATAAGTTATATGACTAGTGTAAAGCTTCCAAACACATCAGCCCACGGATAACTCCTCGCTATAAATAATTCAAATCTAGTGAAGGTGACGCTGAGATTAGCGCTTATAACAGTTACCATTGCGCAGGATTGGTTAACCAAGTGCAGCTGTCACTTGTCTGGCAGCAAAAAACCGTGGCGGAAAATATGACGACCCTAGCAAGCAAAATAGATTATTACTAAGTAATCTAGCATACCTATCCCTCGTGCTACTGAGAAAACCTGAGATTTTAAAGCAAAAAAAAATCAAAATTTCTCATACATGAAGTCTTAAACAGACGTATGCTTTATAAAAACACTCAACTCTGTGTAATATATAAAGCGAACGCAAAAACATGTTAGTCAAGCAAAAAAGAGAAAAAGCCAGTTTAGATACGGAGTTGTCCTACCTTATCATCCTCAATAGATGCTTTGCAGTACTTTTTAAGGTCATCGACAGGCAAGTTAAGGTATGTTATTGGTTTACTGTGGTCCATATTGTTAAGATAGGCGACAGTGAATGTCTTGTTGTATCCACTGGTGGGCCTTGGATCATGGATCAGAACCACCTACACAGTAAACTATATGCTGTAATGGCTAGTATTGATAGAGCAATAAGTTAATTATTCACAACCACATAGAAGGCATGAATTATGAACATCAAACACCAAATATACTGCAAATTCCTAATTCCAATTGATGAAATACAGCAATAAAATCAAAATATAAACTTCGGCTTAAAGGTAGATCATAGGTTTGTAACGCAGCCCTGCGGAGTTGTCTGTTCTTTGGTGCCAAAGAGTGCTATTATCCAATAAAAATAATAATCAAAAACTATCCTAAATTACCTAATAATTTCTTTTTATAAACTTTGAAAATAATTTTTTATTTTCTTTTTATGTTGCCTGCCCCATTGTTTTTATTCAAATAATTTGAAATCCAGATTTGAGAAATATTGTTGTCGATTACAATAAATGACGCTGAAAATGCAAATTAAGTTCTTTATTTTTCTTCACAAATAAATTTAAATTTATAACAATCTCCATCTTTTAATATTTGTAAACGTAACTTATAACTGTAAACTTGCAATAATTTTTCAGATATTGGCCATGTAACATATGACGTACAATCCAGTGTGTGTACATAATAGCAGATTTACCCGCAATAAACTAAAATGCTGTCTAAACTAAAACAACTCTAAAAAATTTGAGAGCCTGAGAGCCTCTGCACAATAATTATTGTCGGGAGGGAGGCCCTCCTCTGCAAATGAGCTAAATTTCTGCAACTGTGCTTTAAAGCCTTATTTAAGCTATTGCGTATCGAAAAGAAATACTTTGTACTAGTCAGCATCTATTGGGCATGTGCTATAGAATGAATTAACGAGAGCGCAACTCTGCAACAAGTTTTTTCAGCAAAAAACTCACCTGAAATAGATTAATTAATTTGATTTCCATCAAAAACCTATGACCCAGCACATTTAAAGGAAATTTTAATGGTATTACTTCACAAAATATAATATGCTAGGTCACCGTGATTAAAATTGATCAGAAAAAATACTGCTATCAAATAACTGCAAGCTTGCTTGTATTACCTAATAGAATTGATAGACATACAGCGGATGTTTGAACTAGTTATCATATAAAAGCAGGCACCTGTTTGGTCATGTCATATAAAGGTTTGATCATCTGCTTGTAGAAGTCAAGAGGTGACAGCGGTCCCACACTATGATACTTCTTCTCCTTATCACAGTAATCAAACTGCACAGTATCGGGTGGAGAGCCCAGGCATATGCATATCACGTTGTACAGCTGCAACAAATAGATGGCACCCAATACATTCCCTGGCCTCACGCCATAACAGGCGCAAAAAATTAAAAATTCACAAATAGTAGCTAAAAGATGAGCCACCCATTAAAATATATTACGATTGCAAAAAATAGGGATTATGGAATTGGTGAGCAACAATGCACATTAAGCGATGTGAGCCATCTGTGAAGCAAAAAATGAAATCTAGGCATGAGAAAATTAACTTGAGGAGTTCAGAAAGCAGTTTGATGGAAATATGGCAGGATGACGAAAGATAAAATACACACAATGCTGTCATCTTTTGTCGTTGCCAGATTATGCACTGGCAGCATTTGCTTAGAAAATCTGATAGTAATGCCGAGTGCCAATATTTGTGACCAAAATATCTTTTATTGTATATAAAAATGAAGGAATGTCCACAAAACAACAATTCCTTTGTTCATTTTCCCACCATTTGCCATGAATGGTATTACAGAATAAAATACAGTTTTTTTGGCTAAGTTGATTGTTGTACCAATAACCATTTCCTAAACCATAGCTCATGCATTTTCTGCAATTTTTGCAGCGCAACATCCTGTTTATAGAAGAGAAAAACCAAGAAAATACAACAATATTACCACGCCTGTCATGTATTAAATCGTACCCAAAGAAGAAAACATAATTCATTGCAACATGCGAAGCAGTAATGAATATGAGACCTGCTGTTGGTTATGTTATATTCCCACAAGTACTTCCCACAATTATCACTAAAAAATGAAATTTTGAAAAACTATTTGGCAGGGATGATGTCAGTCTCATGTCTAACACAATACAGACTATCTGATTGTTTTACAGTCCATCTGGATGATACAAATGACAGCCATAAAACCCACTTATGTTGCATCTACCACAAACAAAGCCTAGTATCTTATTACAATCTCTCAACTTCTCTCTTGAATGGCTGCCTGCTTTGAATCCGCACGCAGCAATTAGAACACGGATGTTACTTCTGATTGACATTGTGGATTAATACGATTACTTATTTGGAATTATGGATCTATTAACCAGGATGTAGGCACCATAAAAAATGAACGATTAAAAACAACTCATCACCTGATGCCTACTTACTCTGGAAGAGTTGCTTCGTAACATGGAATTATTTTTTCAACTTCCATCATCTTAGCTACGGTAACAGGTGAACAGATTGCATGAGCTAATCTAATTAAATGAAGTTGCGCAAAAACAACCGTGATAACGTTTCAAACAGAGAGAAACTTAAACATTCTGTCAAATTTGTAAAACTTGTGCAAATGGCACAAAACTTGCTATATCGGAGCATTGCGCACACATTTTTGTAATAAATTCTAACACTATTTTTAAAGAATTGTTCCTCTTTAACAAAATTAGTTATTAATTAACGCAAAATCTTGAAACATTTTAAACACTTTTCTATATAAGTACGTTTCTTTGGTACTGATTTAAAAAAATAAATATAAATTTCAATAGAGCCTCCAACAGTAAGTGAAATAGTCAACCTACTGATTCCATCATGGATGTTCTGGCAGCATCAAGTTCTTCTTGGCTCTTTCCATTTTTCACCATATCGACCAGCGTGCTGCAGTGAGCTCTCAGCTGTAGTGACACCAGTAAACAAATGTATATCAACCGTCTGTGTTATTGTTAATTATTGCATCGTTGTCTTATATAAACGTTTTATATTTACAAGGTTATGGTTTGATCACGTGCACAAGTGAGAAACACTCATTCACGTGTGATTTTGTGATGGAGACAAGTGCATTTTGTATTACTTCATGTAAGTCATATTTCTGAATCTGAAAGTGTTTTTGTATTCATGAGTGCTATAGAAGGCTGTGGGTAGCTTGACCCCAGTAATAACCAACATTGTTGAGATTCTACAAAACTGGTCCCTTTGGTAAACAAAACTACATTTAATTAGCAGAGTTGTCAAACACTGATAAAACAATGGAAGATGACGAAAACTGAAAAGTTAGTAAACATTTGTAAACATTAAGATAGATAAGCGAAAGTAGTTTTGAAGCGAAAGGACCAACTCCACATGCTTCAGGCTTGCAATTGAGGAAACCTTGCTTGTATCCTGACCAGGTGTATGCAGGTTGTTCACAAGAAGGTGCAAGAAGGCTGTTCACAAGATGGAAACCAAATGGTCTGTTCGTGAAACCACGACTAGTGAGTTGCGCGGTATTGCGCTGTACAGTGTCATTTGTTCATTCTGTTTCTCAGAATTACATTAGATATCACCAGAACAGTTCCCTAAGAATCTGGTATGACAAAGAATCCAACTTTGCCCAAAGCTCTATTTGTGATCCTGGAAGTTTTGGCCGAACAATGCTGGGTACCTCTGCAAATTCGCAAAAAAAATTACTTGACTTGCGTTTTACAATAATGAAGAAGCCACCTTCCATTTTTATGGTTACGTGTCCAGTTGTGGATCTCAGGCTTATTTCTTACTTTGAAAATGACGAACAAGCAAAAAACAGATTGTGTGTTTCACCCAAAAAACATGATACAACCGGTCAGAGACCTGATAATTGTGTGTGTGCTCGATGATCGCACATTGTTGAGCAAGAAAAACCAAAAAAAAGAGGATGAGGTGGAGGAAAAGATCATGGCATATAAACAAAGCGAATATTTTTTACATTTTGTACGCGTATGCTGAACTATTAGAAATGTACTTGCTAGCTTTTCTATTCATCAAACAATATTATTTCGTACGACGTCCAGCGAATGTTTGCTGAAATGGTGAAAGATAAAATGGTGCTTGTTGATCTAGGGAGAAGTGAGGTGAATAGAAAAAAGTAATTTCATGACCAACAAGGAACAAAACTGACTGAGCCCCAGTGATAACCAGTGTAAGCTAACAGTACAACTGAAGCTCACAACCTATATATAGCCTGTTTACCGAGATCTGCTCCTATATTACTACTTATAAAGCCTGTTTACAACTGAAGCTCACCACCTATATATAGCCTGTTTACACCTCACTAGGTGCATATAAGTTTTTTGTGAAGTTACAGAAATAATGTTTAAAAAATCTGTCTAGACAGACTGTCATGTTTTTTCTCTGACAAAATAAATTGTAAGCTGATGGCAATGACAAAGCAATTATGACTGAATCAGTGGTAATGTGTTGGTTTATGATGAATAGCTTGCAAACAACCTTGTTTGAAATTTTGCACTCAACTAAATAAAATCTATTTTTGTTTTGACAAAGCAATCATTGCAAAATTGAAACGTTGTGCCAAAATATAGCAAGCAAGCAATATCTATTGGCAGTGTATAAAACGAACCTGGCTGTTTAAAATAGCATTGAGCCTTCGAGATGAATCAGCAAGATACGGGCTGGGCCATTGGCTGTTGGGAATTACTCCATATTTTTCTATTAGATTCACCAACATCTGCCATTGACCACCATCATTGGTGGGCTCTATGAGAAGGTGAGCCAGAGTTCTGTCTGTGTAGTCTGCACCTTCTTGAGCCAATTTGATGAACGCACCCAACATATAATTACATCTCTCTACCTACCAGCGAACAACATAGACTACAAGCTACCCTATAGAATAATTAACTCCATAAGCAAACCCATCCCTGAGTACAACCTAACCTCAACAATTTAGAAGCGATACATGCTACAGTTCTATGATTGATTGATTACCATCCAGTCAAACCTTCAAATGGCAGAAATCGTAACCACATAGTTACATAACAATAGATAACAAGGACGCTTTTCTCACAATTAGTATGCATTTATGCAGCAATCAGCATAACTTAATGGTATCGCTAGTAGGATATAACAGTAGGATATAACTGTAATATATAACGCTAGTAATATATAACAGTAGTATATAACAGTAGGATATAACAGTAATATATAACGCTAGTAATATATAACAGTAGTATATAACAGTAATATATAACGCTAGTAATATATAACGCACCTTATCCCAGAAAAAAATATATGATGAGCTAAACTCAAATTCGTCAAACTTGAATTCCTTGCAGAAATGTGTCCTCATCACATTTAAGCATGCGAATATCCAGCACCGCCCAGAGCTTTTTTGATTGCTTATTGGTTTCACTTCGGTACTGATCTGAAAATTCAAACATTAAGAGATTTAACTTTTCAGTAACGTAATTATTATGAAAACTTTACCATATTTAATCACAAAGCCCTAAACTCCTACCTTTGTACTGAAATGGTGGCTCAGGGTGTTGGCTCCATCAGAGAGGAGAGCTAATGTATCAAACTTTGTACAAGCTTTCTGAGCTATTCGATGACTGTCATTTTTAAAAAATTTCTCGTTCCATTCTTTAATAACTGATGTCCGAAGTCCTGCAGATCATTAATCAGTAATAAGTTAAAATTGAAAAGTCCACATCAGTGTGAAAGGGGATCAACTTAGCATGAAGTGTGAAAGGGTTCAAGAAAGTTGTACAGGTGTGAAAGGGATATTGTTGTTGTCTTAAGGATTAATAGTAGATTTGTGTTATTAAAGGTGTACGAATAAAGATAATGATTAAAAATTCAGTCTTTTTGTGTAATAATGCCAGGTTTTTTGAGTGTAAAAGAGGATGTTGTGTTCACTCACTACTAGAGCAAAAAAAATGGTCGCAATGGTGGTCAAATTTGTTGTTGCAAATAGTATGTATGGGCTGTGGTGTGAAAGGGATAATTCGGGATATTTCAATTCACCGTGGCAGGGTACTTCGTGGGGAGTGCCCCCCATAATAATTTATTGTTATAATTATATCTACTACTATAACAATAATAATGATAATCATAACAATAATAAATAAGAACTATTATTATTATATTATAATTATTGATCCAAAAACAAGAAGTAGACAAGCAAGTGGTTGAATAATTTGTCGCTGCTGTTTTTTAGTTATCATTATACCTGCAGCAGCAGTAGTACTAAATTTTACTCATTATTACAATTATTTAGTAAGTAAGTAACTAAGATAATATCATAATAATTATTAACAATCATAATAATAATGGTTATATATTATAATTATTTATTATTATTAATTTATTAATTATTAAATTAAGTACCTGGTGGTGGTTGTTCCTTTGCCATATTATTATTACTACTTGTAGACGAGAAGAACGACTGCAGGGTGACAGTAGCAAGGTAACGATTGTGACCCGGGTGTAAAACTGGGATGACTGATTTCATTTAAACGTCATTTTGCTGATAAGATCATGGCCAAGCCAGCTTGCTAAAATTAATTCATTATTAAAATTACTTATTACTATTTCGAGCGATACTGCAGACAAACAGCGCCACACAAAACTCACCCATGCTTTTCTACACTGTGGCGCAATTCGTCTAGTTACTGTAGCGGAACTGAGCCATCGGTTGAAACATGTATGGCACAGCTCGTCTACAGCCAACAGCCGAACTGGACCAAAACACGAAAAGGCAACTCCAAGACACCTCTCTACCAATCCCTTCATTATTTTGTAAATATGTAGTAATTGACCTATGCAGCAAGATTAAAATTGGAAGAATCAATGATTCAACTTCTAAAGAAATCAATTTTTCATCTATATTTCTAAAAGTATATTTCAATTTAGCAAAAAATGTAAATAGTTTTTCAAAATTACGAATTAAATAAAAATTAATTTTTCTGTATAAAACTTTTTTTCTCAATAAAAAGTTAGTATTTTTGCACAATCAGATTCAGTTGCTATTCGTATTGTAAATATTCTTTCAGGAAAACCATATAAACAGTTACTGGGCCAATAATGGAAAGCTTTAAAAAAAAAACAGAAAACAAACGCAACAAAAGATAATTACGAAATTGAAAACATTTTGTTGTTGTTTTAATCCACTTCCAAAAAGCCTCGACCGTGAACGAGAGGGGAAGTTAAGGGCTATAAATATTGGAGTTGTGCTTTCTTGTTTTACTAAAATCATGGTGGCGCAGCTCGACTAAAGCAACTAGACGAATTGCGCCACAGCCCATGAAAATCTAGGCAAGTTTTGTGTGGTGCTGTTCGTCTGCTGCAACTATACACCAACATAAGAAATCCTTTGTAATCGCTTGACGCAAGATGCGGGTAAACTCCGCCCACTTTGCGGAATTTCCCTTTCTCAGAACTTTAAGTGATAAAAGTAGGGTTGTCGCGTGTATAGAGGAAATGACTCTGCATAAGCAAAATAATCGCGAAGTAGGCGGAGCCAGTTGGGGCGATTGTGAAAGCGAGATTCTCATCTTGGTGTATAGCACAGTCGTATACATACAGCTGCACGAGAGGAAATGGTTACCAAGGAAACGAGGTTTTAACAATTACTGCCAACCTAAGTGAAGTAATCATGATTACTTCACTTAGCTGCCAACCAACCATATAGCTTACCATTGAAAATGGTTGAGATGTTATGGAAAAGCATTGTTTTACCATGCAAATACCTATCTTATCTTGTACTCTTTTACAAAAATATGTGCTAAAGAGCCTTTTTAGCACAACCAATAACCAATTATATAATTTTTGGTAGCTACTTTGAACAGGACTAATTGCCATTGTGAGCATGAACAATATAAATAATGGGCGATGGGCCGTCCTATTATTTTGAAAGCTTGTTTCACGTTACTAGCAAGTCAGGTCTTCGGGGTGGTATTTGAATGAAGAATTTGTTGTTTATGAGGTTTGGCAACAATATTATTTCAACTTATAGAGGCCATTTTCATCAAAAATGAGAAATTTTATACAAAATTGACACTTCGATGTGATTTTCTGTCCTTGGGCTACCCATGGAAATTTTAAGTTTTTACTTTTTTGTAGATAAAATGATTTTTTTTCATGTTTTGTAATCAATGAAAACTCAACAGCCACACCATTTTCTTCAGACGAGTTTTTAGTAGGTTCAACGAAATTTTTTCACTGTAGTAGATTTCCTCCTCCTACTACGGACACAACAGCATCCACTCCAACTAGACACTAACGTCTGCTTCAGGGTACACAACCCAGACAAATCACACAGAGTTCACATAAATAAAACACCTTATTATATCAATCTGTATAGCAACATAATAAGGGTATAGCACAAAAATCCACTAACTTCTGTCTTCTCACATGTACAACAGCTCCTTTTATAGGAGAAGACAGGAAAACTGACCCCCTTATTAGGGGTGAGCAAATAACATACAATGACACAAAATATACACGAATAAAAAGAGATAATACAAATCACAACAACAAGGCGAGCCAATGAGAAAAGTGAGCACATGCCAGGGTGGTTCTGGGCTTTCTTCCCGCTCTTTCTGTGCTGGTAGAAATCTCACACTCCTTATAAGGCATCCACACTTCCTAATCTTTGCTCCTATCGTTTGCATTACTCCGGTCTCTATAAGGCGAAGGGTTTTCAGCTCCTGAGTTCACAAGCTACTTTTAGCAGCCATCTTTGTTGGCTGGCCTGAGGTACTGACCTGGGGTAGGTTCTCTATCTTTATGTATATGCAATACAGGGTCTATAC
This sequence comes from Cryptosula pallasiana, assembly GCA_945261195.1. Taxonomy (NCBI): domain Eukaryota; kingdom Metazoa; phylum Bryozoa; class Gymnolaemata; order Cheilostomatida; family Cryptosulidae; genus Cryptosula; species Cryptosula pallasiana. The sequence goes on along the minus strand of OX183137.1, from coordinate 11,542,489 downwards.
AGGCCCGGGCAAAACCGGGATAGCCGGTATCCCTTAACCCGGTTTAGAGCATATACAACATGAAAGGAAAATCCCGGGTCTACCTAAAACTGCTACTACAGGTAGGGGAAGGGCTGCCGGGTGGGGGAGGGATAAGGGGAGGTGGGGGAATGGGCTGGGTGGCCTGTAGCATGAAAATTTCTCACAGGGGTCTGCCCCTTTTTCAAGACCTCAAATCCACTTTTATATAAGCTGCATGATTCGCACAAGTAGATGTATATCCTGTGATTGCTGTAGACTAGCTGCGCCAGGGCATTTTTATTAAAACAAAGAAATACAACTCCAGTAAAAATAGCAATGACTTTTGCCGTATATTATAAGTACATACTTTGGTGTATAATTAATGTTTTTTGTCGTTTTTTAAACTTGTTCATTGTTGAACCAGTAGTAGTTCATCTAGTTTTCACAACTCTAGTCATAACCCTCTGCTAGAGGTAAGAGGTTTTGATCGTCACGTACGATGTAGAGTATGACTAGGGGTAAGGGCACTAGAAGGGACTCTAGTTAGGGGCCTCGTATTACCCAAGTAACTTACTATTTATAAAGCGATAGATAGGGATTGTTTTAGAGCTGAAGGTATTGGAATTGCCTTTGATCTAATCCTCATGTTCATCTATCAATTACGCACCAATCTCGCCTACCGATTGAGGATTTTATCATTTCCGCTTCCGATGAAATGTGTAAAAAAAAAATTGGTAGCATTGTATTTGAGGCTATCGGTAGGTTTTGTCCATGATCAAAAAATGGTAGACAACTCGTGATTTGACCAATTATATCACTCCTTGCAGTTTCAACTTTTCCAATCAAATTGTTTCTAGCACAAATATTGATGGAAGAAGGGTCGTTTGTAAGCGCCCTTTCTCATTTGTTGCAAAGCATTTTCTGAATAGCAATGACACCGAATACAGCAGTTTGGACCTGGCTCGCTTGAAAATGGTGAGTAGAAAGAAAAATAAGTGAAACACCCTGTCGTCATTTTCGATCGGTAGAGGATAATCTGTAGATAATTGGTAAATGTACATGAGGCATTAATGCATAATACAACGACCCAACGAAAATTGGATATTCATATGTAACATGTAATAGGGGGAGGGAGGCACATGTGGCCTAGTGGTTAAAGTGCTTGCGCTTTAATCTAGTATCTGGGGTTCAATACCCAAGTTCCCAGATTCCCAGGTTATCTGTTAGCGAGATATTCAGCTTCCTGTATGCTCTGATACCTGTCCCGGAACGTTAATTGAATATGATTATTATAATAGTTTTATGGGCATGATAGCCTATAAAAAAACAATAATAATGTAGTGGATCGTGCCTGTAGGGCTCCGACTACCGTCCATTAACAACAGCCGTTCACAGCGAGCCGTTCGTGAAGCAGCAAGTCAACACCTCTCTCCTAGAGGTAACGCAGAATCGGTCAGACCTGCAGGGTGCAACAGAGAAGTCGGTAATGACTTCACTACTAGTGAGCTCTCGGCTCAGACAAACTAAGTATATTTTTATGTAATGAAATACATTTATTGTCCACATATCAATCTCCAGGGAGGCAATCGCCTAGAGAAGCCCACAGCAGTAGCAGTAAGTGATAAGTGGCAAAGTATACTGGCAAAAGCAGCCTTTTATAGGCTGATCACAGGAAGTGTATTGCATCATGTTGGTGCAACCAATAAAACATAAAAGGAAGTGCTACAACCAACCAGATGACAATACATATAATGGCATACAATGTTAAAAGGATAAGGCGCCTAGTGGCAATGAATGAAACTATATAATTAAGCCCTCAGTCTAATTAGCCTTACAATCCAGGTAGACGGAATTGGACGTAGTTAGTCCTCGGGAATCAATACAGATCATCTTCGGAACTCTGGCTAGGGCGGTCATCTTGTTGCCGGCCCGGTATGCCACTGCCGGGTCGGTAGAGGCTACCCCCAGGTCGGTAAAAGTCCCTGCAGGGTCGGTAGGAAAAGCTGCAGGGCCAGTATACAGTTTGCAGGGCCGGTATTGCATCTGCAGGGTCGGAAAGGTGCATCACTTGGGGAGGCCTGTCTTACTAGATACTAGTGTCAGAGTCACCTCTAGGTTAAGGTATATATGTGTGCAAAGCATGTGTGTAGCCAAAATCCACCACAATAATCAGATCTCTTACTACTAATACTACTAGCTATGCTGATATGACAAAAATTGTCAATCTTTTTTTCAGTCACGATTTACTGACAGTGTATCAATATCGTTCCTTTCAAAACATCGAGCTGCTTTTGTTAATTAACGCTTTTCGTTTCGCATTAATTGAAATTCTCTTTGGGTCTGGTGTTTCTATACGTTTATACAACACAAGAAATACAAACTTAAACATTCGAAAATTAAGCATGGACAAGCGTGTATGAATATTATTTTGACGAAGCGAAATAAAAGAGATGCAAAATTTCGTTTGAAGGCATTCATTTGCAGACCTATGAACCACAGCAAACAAGGAAAGGCAAAACAAGCAAACTCACCTAGTTTATAATTTTTGTATCAAAATCTGTGCCATTGAGATCTCCGCCCACAGCTGCCAACCAAATATTGTTAATGCTACACGTGCATCTAAAGATTACCTGAGGATTTGCTCCTACTGATCAGAAATGATGACAAGGTGTTTCCTCTATTTATCTCTCTACTTGCCATTCTCTTGCACTTCTGGTTAGACTCACTGTCTGTGATGTCATAGTCAGCCATATAAACATTTGCAACGACAAAAAAGGGGCATTCATGAGCGACCCTTGCTGTATAAATACTTATGCTCTAGAAACAATTTTATTGGAAACATTGAAACTACAAGGAGTAATATAATTGGTAAAGTCGAAAATTGTCTACCGATATTTTTGATCACGATCCAAAACTGCTAATAGATAGCCTCAAATAAAATGCTACTGATTGTTTTGGCACATTTTACCAGAAGCGAAAATAGGAAAATCCTCAATTGCTAGGTGAAATCGATCGGTAATAAATAAAAAGAAATATAATTATTTATTTATGATCAGTTGATTTGACAGCTGTCTGTACAAATCATAAAATCTATTACAACCATTTTGAAACTTTTATGTTTATTTAGCAATTATTGGTGTTGTAACGTTTGGCTTGGTCTGAAATATAAGCAAAGTTTCTAAACTGTCATGTTGTTTGGGTACTTTTAGCTATCAATGATGGAGCCGTGGAGGATTGTGCATAGGAGATGGATTTAACTGAATAAAAACATCGAGTGCTAAGGCTAAGGCTTTGAACTCAGCCCATGTATTAGGTGGAACTCAGTCTATATATTAGGTGTTATGATTGTGGTTTGTTCTAAGCTATAAATGCTACTTTATTTCCCTGTACTTAGGCATGGATGTATTATTTAACCAACTGATGACATATATTGTGTAATAGGCGTAGGGATTATTCATAACTAAAAGAACTTGCAATAACACAAACAAGCTTACACAATAATACATAATACTCTGTGATCTCTTTCCAACAATTGTTTTGTAATGTAATTAAACTCATTAGCCCTCTGAGGTTTTACACAAGGAAGAATAATATTACTAGTTTGTATATAGCTTTGCTTGGCAAGTTTTGCTCAAAGCAGTAATACTCACAGCAAGTATTGTGATCATAGTGCAGGTTACATAATACAAGGTTATGTTACAGGTAACTCAACCTTGCACTATTAAGAATCCTAATAATTTCATGTAACGATACTGAGGGTGAAAGCACCCGAAAGCCAACCAGTGCCGAGCAATATCAGCTGGGGGTTTTGGGGTGCTGTGAGCCCCCCAACGAGGTCTGACTGCCAAAGCTCCAAACGCGATATAACACTTGACAATCCATCAAGATAAGTGTATTACAAACAGGGACAACACCAGATCAAGTATGAGAAATGATTGCCGTAAAACAGCAATACATGAAATGTAATCGGACTAAAATATTTGTCCATGTACTATGTTGATAAATCACTGTTTGTGTTCTCTATTTGAATTACAAGCTGTAGAAACCTCCGTGAATTTTTTTCTCTGCTCTCTATCATCATTTGGTCGAGAGATTTTGTTGAGGCACTGAGGAGGAAACGACTCCTTGAAAGCGTGTGAACTGCCTTGAGGAGGCTAAGATGCTCAGTACAACGTATGAGTTGAGTGGCAGTAAGAATGAAGCATGATTTTGTTGCGCCAAACTTATATAAATACTTTGCGAATTTGCTGGGAAACTGGCGGGCTGCTTTTCTGTACCAGCCATGTTTACGTGGTTCAATAAAGTGTTCTATTCTATCTATGCAGGAGTCAATGTACTCAGATGAGAGAATAATATGTATTTACTCAGCTGGCAGCAAGAAAGAACATGGTTTATAGGGGGTTTATAGAGGTGACCTTGTGGCAAATATTTGATGTACAGTTTGATTCTACTTTACAATAAGACCAGGAAGCAGCGAGTGAACTACATTTGATTTTAATTATTTCATAAATTAGTAGACTTCCTTCTAAACTGTTCGCTAGCGCTTCCTTTTAGCCTTGTCATAGGCTACTGCACGCAAGCCATCGTGGTGATTTATTATAACCCCACAAAAAAATTATAAAATAAACCTTAACGTTGGCTAGTGTCTGAAAGTATTGTAAAGTCGTTATCTCTAAAAAAATATCTCATCCGAAAGGTGACAAAAAAAAAACAGATAATTGACTCATACAAATTTCACTGATGTCTTTTTTAACTTGATTGATGACTTCGTGACAGCAGTTCGTGAGATTTTTACATGATTTAGTTATAAAAGTGAGGTGCTGTAGCTGTGTTGAAGCAATTTATTTACTTGTTTATTTATTTAACTAAAACTGAAAGAATTGAAGCTTATAGTAGTAATAATTGTATGGAAGGCTTGAGCAATGTGAGTGAGGCATTAATTATACTAGTAAATCTGGGTAATCAATAACATATGACAAAACCATCCTAGTATATTTTAACACCCCCGAAATCTGGCAATTCAATTAAAATCCAAATAGTTGAGATCCCTGGTGTTACAATGAATATTTCTACACAGATTTTAGTTTGTGATTCAAATCATGCTGTGAAACAACCAAGGAGAAGTATCACCATACTGTATTTAGCAGAAGTTTTCTCAGTATAAAGAATTGATTCCTGCTTTATTTGAAAAATATTTTTTAGAAGCTAGATATTGTAAAACAAGCTAGTTGGTAACAATTTGATGTCCCGCAACAATAACAACTCTACATAACTATTTACTGATCTACTAACAACATCACTAGTGTATGCTTTCAAGCGCTTTTGCTATCTCTTTGCCTGATTGCCATGTCACAACTTTTGCTTTTACTTTGGATTTGTCTTCTCGTAGTCTGCGGTCTAATGGGAAGTTTAATCTTGGGAAAACATAGTCGTTTGTTGATAACTCCAAAGTTGGACAATAATCATTATTTCCATCTCCAATGAAGATAGTTCTGGTGTAGACAACTCCATCTATCTTTTTCTTTTCTATGTGATCGGTTATAGCTTTACCTAAAAAAAACCAACCACAGGAGCAACTTTTTAAACAGAGAATTGTCCTCTAGTGCTCGAGAATTTAATCATTATAAACAATCTTCAAAGAAATAAAAAATACCCATGTAGAAATACACAAAACAAGGCTAAAACCAGACTAAATTCTTTTTTTATACTGGATGCATGCAAGAGCTGTTATCTATTTATACTTATGCGATACTTTTGGTGCAAAAGAATTACAATTACCTTTACAAAGGTTGAAAGTGGATAAGTTGCACCAATCTTGCTTGTGATAATAAGCCATTTCTATTTTCCCATCCGCATTAAATTCTGCCGGATTGGCGAATATGTGACTGACATGGTGTCTGATGCCATGCTCCCTCAGCACCCAATCAATAAACATAGCGTTACCATCGGACACCACCACCACATCGTAGTTTCCTTCGGATATGTACTCGAACAGTTCCTTCATACCATCTATAAGTGCAGACTCATTCACTATTCTTTTTATTTCTTTGGGTGACACCTTGTGCTTGTGAAGTTGGTCGAAAAGTCCATTCATATATTCTGACCATCTTTTTTCTTCATTGTAGATAGCTTTCAAGTCTGCTGGCATATCTCCAGGTAAAATATTGGCTAGTACTTTGTCATAGTCCCCATCGGCTATTGTGTAGTCGAAATCCAAAGCTACCAAAATTTTGTTTGTAGCGGCCATGATTTTTCCTAAAAATTTAAATTTTATGATAAATTGTTTATATTACATAAACACGTTAAATTAAAACGAGCGACCAACGTGACTAAAAGGAGCAAGTTTGTTTTTTCGTTTTCAATAGAAAACGTAACTGAGCAAATTTACATCTTTTAATTTTATTTTTGGTTTTAGAATCGCCAACTCTTAACGTATCTGAAATGTCTTGGAAAGCATTAGTTTACTGGTGATCTGCTGCAGAAAAGAAAACTGCTGCAGCCTACATGTTGTGTTAATGTCCGGCGATCATGATGTTTTCCGCGTGCTGATCTGTATATTGCCCTATGTTTATTATCAAGTGTAATAACAGAAGGGTCAACTGGACCTCAGAACAAAAGCAGCTATTGACAGACACAGTAGGAGCTTTAATACGATATATACGATAATCAATAATACACAATTGACTACACAAACATAATAATGGCTACTTACGTAAGCAGTTTGATTGCTGATTCAATCGATAATAATACTACTAGCAGAGCAAACAACACACAGCACACAGATTGAGCAGCCTGGCATCTGTCAGCAACACAGCAATTTGCGTGAGTATTAGTTAGTAGCTAATAACTAGTAACTAGCTCAAGTGAGTGAAAGCCTGTTCTCTATTCTAATATCAGCGCGTGTTGAATACCTTGCCAACTGCACACAAGAATTTGCTATTGTTTACTGCAGGGTCAATAATCATGCTTTGCGTTTAATCATTCCGCCTTACACCTGGCAGTATTCCTCTATTCATCATGCAAAAAATTTGACAATGCTTAAGCGCTTGTATGCTTAATCAGTAGATAACGAACGCTCTTGTGCGGGTAGGTTTGAAGGAGCGTTTGACGATATGTTACCAGTTTTTAGCATTGAGAGTATAAAACTGCCATCTTTCTTACAGAAAATGACTGACAATTTAAGGATTGCTAACCCTGCGTATGGGGTACAGCCGGGTAGCAATGACCCTCAAGTGACGGTGGAGGGAGCAGACCAACATGTGGGCACTAAGGGAATGTTTGCTGAAAAAACTCGTTGGCAAATCAAAGTGTATGTTGAAGTTTACATTTGTTCAACCACACCATGAAGTTATCTCCTCTTCTAGAATGTTAACCACTGGTTGCATGTGGTGGCTTTACATTTGCGTAGAGATTTACATTTGGCGTATCAGACTATGCTTCCCTATATGGTCAGAATCATAAAATTGAATGTAATAGCGGAGTAAGCCCAATTTACGATGCCGTTCTGTTGCGTACTTTCCAACATATACACTAGAAACAAAAAACGTTTACTTTTGGTCAGCAACCTAGTTGGCCTACAATCAGCGTACTAAAAGGGGAGATAATTCCATGGACCATACGGCATAGCTTTTTCCTTATTTGGAAATACGTGAAAAGAATACGGGAACTGCTAACATTAAAAGGCGGGCTAATCACAAAAACCTCTGGTTCACTACTGAGACAGCCATATTACACAACTCCGGCCAATAAACACCTAAGTTCGAGTGAGTGCGTGGAATTAATTGTTTGATAACAATTACATGTCGATTGCTTTTGTATGCAGCAAGTGATTCCCTCTTCGGTTTGTCGACTTGATTGTGCCATGACATTTAAGAAACTTTGTAACCACAGAAGTGAAAGTAAAACCACTCAAGAAGTGTAGCCGTGTTTACCTGCTTGTGTGGCACATTGTTAGTTAGCAGTCTCCCTAACTTCTTGTGTGGCACATTGTTAGTTAGCAGTCGCCCTAACTGTTTGTGTGGCACATTGTTAGTTAGCAGTCTCCCTAACTGCTTGTGTGGCACATTGTTTGTTAGCAGTCTCCTAACTTCTTGTGTGGCACATTGTTAGTTAGCAGTCTCCCTAACTGCTTATGTGGCACATTGTTAGTTAGCAGTCTCCCTAACTGCTTGTGTGGCACATTGTTAGTTAGCAGTCTCCCTAACTTCTTGTGTGGCACATTGTTAGTTAGCAGTCTCCCTAACTTCTTGTGTGGCAAATTGTTAGTTAGCAGTCTCCCTAACTGCTTGTGTGGCACATTGTTAGTTAGCAGTCTCCTAACTTCTTGTGTGGTCTACTGCAGGCAAGGAATAATTCAGATCGTGGTAGGAGCCATATGCTTGGTAAGCCAGACGATTGTTATTATATGGGGGTTACATATATACGACTGCTTCTGGAGCTCTTTTTTCTTCATTTTCCACGAAGAACCCGTGCCTTCTGATGCCGCCGGAATTTGGTGCGGAATCATGGTGAGATAACTTTGTTGCTTTTTAACGCATTTTTAGCATAACCTACACACAACTGTTGTGCAAAATGCGATGGTTCGCATATAACTGTTTTTATCATTGTAGTTTACAGCAACTGGAATTGTTGGAATCGTAGCTTCTAAAGTAAACACCAGGAATTGGGTGAGGAATGAAATTTGAATTTTACGCTAAATCAGTTTGTCGCAGATCAATCTAGATGCTTCTAAATCGAGTACATGGCAAAATCATAAAAGCAAGAAACTTGAAGAATAGCTTAACACTGTAATCAGTTTTTGTTTTTGTTAACAAAACCGCATTCAAAGCTTGGACATGAAATGTTCAAGCTTTTCAATGGCTTGGTTGATAAACATATAAGCCTGGCTAAACTCAGTATATGAAGCGTGCACTGTTGCCTTCGCCAAAGTCTACAATACAAAAGTGACCAACTTAAGTACATTGTTCTTTTTTTAGGTGATGGCGTATATGGTGCTCTGTATCTTTTCATTTTTTTTTGTATTTGTGGTTATTGGACTTGCCTTCCTAAACATCACAGATATCAATCAACTCCTCTGCAGCCATCAGGTAGCATGTTCACCCTAATAAATGCTACCATATTACCAAGAGCTACATGTGAGTGAAATTACTGCAGTTTATTGGTTTTTCAGAACACGCTGCCATACCTATTTGATGGACTGATGATAACAGGAGCAAGCTTCGAGCTTATCATTAGCGTCTGGTCAGCCATATTGGCTTGTGATGCCAGATACGGCTGCTGTAGAACTCCAGAGGTGAGTTATAGCGCTGACAACATTGCTGACCTGAAACTGCTGTCTATGTTGTTTACTACTGGCTAAGGGTGCTTGCAGATACGCTACGGAAACATTAACTGGTAGGCTAAGAATTGGCATTCTTAAGCCTCAACATTAAGTGGTAAAAACGTATGCTTTTAGGATTTTTTGAAAAATGATGCCAGGCAAGAAGCGAGGTAGGTACGGCTGTTCAGAAATGATAGTGTCCTTGACCTTGTACATGAAATGAAAATTAGTTCAGCGAGTCCAATAATTTTTGGTTCCTTCTTCCAGTTTTAAATCATTTGAAGCTTTGAAAAATGCATAATCTATAAAACAAAGAGTAATATTAGAGTAAATAGTTTTCTTGATAAAAAATGGTGAAATGGGCTCATTATAACCTGTGAAATGTTATAGATGAAATGAAAAATAAACTCATTTCGGTTTACATTAGCTATGAGGTTTTGTTAAATGATGTTCATCAATCAGGTATTCAATCAAGTATTTACAACCTTAAGTAGCTGCTCTATGCATCATGTATGAAAAACTCTCTTAATTAGGTATCATACAATTTTAGCAAAATTAATTTGATCACGTTCTGATTTGCAAACACGAGCCATGTAAAGCGGATCGATCATTAATTTCCATCTCAAGGGAGAATAATATAGTTTTCTGAATTTAGTCGGCCATTTATTCAACTTTTTTATATTGTAGCCGGAGCGTTACTACAACATCATGTACAATTCGAGGTCTGGTGAATCGGGGCAAGCACCTGCTGAGCCTGTCAACACAACCGAGCAGCCTCCTACATACACTGAGGTCAATGTTCAAGCAGCAGCAAAGTATTAGCTCTTGGTCGGCAGCTTTTATTTGGGATTTCACAAAATTTATCCAAAAAATCTGCTTATATAATTTTGAAAACGTTGAATAACAACATTTGATGCTTTTTCCATTTCATTTTAAGCAAATTTCTCTACTTTTAATGGAGCCTGAACAAATAATGGAGCTTCCACAAAAACTCATGCATTTCTTGCAAAAAGGAAAAAAATGCAAGAGTTATCTTCTCTAAGGGAGTAAACCCTTAATGAGTAATTACTTTCTGAAATATGGCCAAACAGCCAGCAATTTCTAACAAAAAATAAAATTGGCAACTTTTAGCTGTGTTTAATATACATGTGACTTTACTTCATACGCGCATAATCTCAGTTTCTAGATCTGAATCCGAAGTGAAGCACGTTTTTCTCATTTAGTGTCTTACCAAGCGGGTCTACAATTCGCTGTTGTAACTTTAGATAGCAAATATAACCGAGAATGTTATAATACATGCTCTGTAACTTTGCACCTGGATGATTTTTTTGTTCTTTAGACATACATGGGCCCCATTGCTTCCATTCAGTTTTTGTATTATTTTATTTGAGTCCTTGCAATTCTGAGTTATTTATATATTTTTATAAAACGTTGGTGAATAAAAATCTACTACTATTATGGTGTTTGTTGAGTTTGGGATGATTTTCTAGACCTGTAATGTGAAAAATATCCAAACATGATGGAGCAGCATCTCAGGTTGCAAAGATACTTCTTTTTCTGTCGCTTTTGAAACATAAAGACTAGATGTCAATTGGTTTTGTCTTTACAAGTGTTACCGCTACCTTGAAGCACACTAATTTTGGTGGTAGGCATGGTGTACCATTCAACTCGCTAGACATAACTTCCATGAGATCCTTGTAAAACTTCACACATGATGATGCAGCTTGCTTGTGCAACTAAAACTGTCAGAGACAAGTTTGCATTGCTTTCTTTTATTGGTCGTTTAGCTGTAATTTGATGTTGTTAATGTAGCGAGAAGACAACTCCAACTTTTTGAAAGTTTCCTAGCAGAACTATTAAAATTTTCTCCTTCAATCCAATCTACAGCAACAGTCATCCTTGCACTCAAAAGTTTACACCTGACAGTTTTTGCACCCTGTGTCAGCATTGGTAAGCTGCCTAAAGACGCCTACGGAACATAAACACAATATAACGCTACTTTTTTGAGTGTGACTCCCTCTAAACACCATCAATTGATCTACAGCCCGTTTGTTATAATAATCTAGGCACTTTTTGAAAGAATTTTCTACTAGACAAGAGTGTTTGTTCTTGTTACAGCTCCTTAAACTCTAATTTGTCAACAGTTTCCACTTCCAAATGGAACGTGTGATTTGTCAAAGGGCGTTATATTTACTTTACTCACGTCATTCTTGGTTCTAGCCACTGGTGCATACTGATTGCCTTGGAATGTAATTAAATAGTTTCTGCTCTATTTTAGAGTTATTCAAAGATGTAACCCATAACAAACATGTGTCACCGTCAAGCATGTTATTTCTAATCAAATTTTGTGCATGCATACAGTGCATGAAAGTCGTTCAAATAAAGATCTTTGTTTCCTACTGTGGAAAATTTGTGTTATATTTAGACAAACCAAGCTCCCTTCTCACCCCCTCCCACCCTAAAGCCTCCCTACACCCCTTACCCTGTAAACTACAGAAGTTAAAGTGATCCCGGAGCCTTCCCCCTTCGGTACAGACACGTATTTTCCTGAATTCGGATACCGGCTACCCCGACCCTATATAGACCCTGTATAGACCCTATATAGACCCTGTATCTTACATATATATACATAGAGGACCTACCCCAGGTCGGTCAAGAAAGATAGCTGATAAAGGTAGCCTAAGGAGCTGGGAACCCTTCGTTACAGGGCAGCGCAAATGATGGAATCGGAAGCTAGGAAGTAGAGACACCATATAAGGAGTGGAAGATGTTCGCCACCACCAAAAGAGTGGGAAAGGAGCCCAGAGTTACTCTCCCATTGGCTCACTATGTTACTGTGATTTATATTATCCTTTTCTATTCGTGCATATTCTGTATTTTTGTCTGTCGTTGTAGTCTGTCAGTCTCACCCCTAATAAGAGGGTGAGATTTCTTGCTTTCTCCTATATAAGGAGCTGCTGCACATGAGAGAGGGCAGAAGTTAGTGTAGTTTTGTGCTAGTATCTCTATTATATTGCTAAATATATTTGTGTAATAAATTGTTGATAGTGTAAACTCCAGTGAGTCTGGGTTGACGACCCCGGGGAGGTTGTTACAGTCTGTTTAGAGTAGATGCCGTTGTGTCAGTAGTGGAAGGAGGAAAACCACTACAATACATGCCGATCTCCACCCTTGCTTGATCCTTATATATATTCAATATACTTTGGCTAGAATGTATCCTGAACTTATCTGATGTTTTTAGTGCTATGTGACAAGTAATTTTATTGTAGCATAGCATAGCATAGCATAGCATAGCATAGCATAGCATAGCATAGCATAGCATAGCATAGCATAGCATAGCATAGCATAGCATAGCATAGCATAGCATAGCATAGCATAGCATAGCATGGCATAGCATAGCATAGCATGGCATAGCATGGCATAGCATGGCATAGCATAGCATAGAATGGCATAGCATAGCATAACATAGCATAGCATAGCGTAGCGTAGCGCGGCACAGCGCGGCATAGCGCGGCATAGAACGGCATAGCACGGCATAGCACGGCATAGCACGGCATAGCACGGCATAGCACGGCATAGCACGGCATAGCACGGCATAGCACGGCATAGCACGGCATAGCACGGCATAGCACGGCATAGCACGGCATAGCACGGCATAGCACGGCATAGCACGGCATAGCACGGCATAGCACGGCATAGCACGGCATAGCACGGCATAGCACGGCATAGCACGGCATAGCACGGCATAGCACGGCATAGCACGGCATAGCACGGCATAGCACGGCATAGCACGGCATAGCACGGCATAGCACGGCACGGCACGGCACGGCACGGCATGGCATGGCATAGCATGGCATAGCATAGAACGGCATAGCACAGCATAACACAGCATAGCACGGCATAGCACGGCATAGCACGGCATAGCACGGCATAGCACGGCATAGCACGGCATAGAATGGCGTAGCATGGCGTGGCATGGCGTGGCATGGCGTGGCATGGCGTGGCATGGCGTGGCATGGCGTGGCGTGGCGTGGCGTGGCGTGGAGTAGCATAGAATGGCATAGCATGGCATAGCATAGAATGGCATAGCATAGCATAGAATGGCATAGCATAGCATAGCATAGCATAGAATGGCATAGCATAGCATAGAATGGCATAGCATAGCATAGGATGGCATAGCATAGCATAGCATAGCATAGCATAGCATAGCATAGCATAAGATAGCATAGCATAGCATAGCATGGCATAGCATGGCATAGCATGGCATAGCATGGCATAGCATGGCATAGCATGGCATAGCATGGCATAGCATGGCGTAGCATGGCGTAGCATGGCATAGCATGGCATAGCATAGAATGGCATAGCATAGAATGGCATAGCATAGCATAGCATAGCATAGCATCGCATAGCATAGCATAGCATAGCATAGCATAGCATAGCATAGCATAGCATAGCATAGCATAGCATAGCATAGCATAGCATAGAATGGCATAGCATAGCATAGAATGGCATAGCATAGCATAGAATGGCATAGCATGGCATAGCATGGCATAGCATGGCATAGCATGGCATAGCATGGCATGGCATGGCATGGCATGGCATGGCATGGCATGGCATGGCATGGCATGGCATGGCATGGCATGGCATGGCATGGCATGGCATGGCATGGCATGGCATGGCATGGCATGGCATGGCATGGCATGGCATGGCATGGCATGGCATGGCATGGCATGGCATGGCATGGCATGGCATGGCATGGCATGGCATGGCATGGCATGGCATGGCATGGCATGGCATGGCATGGCATGGCATGGCATGGCATGGCATGGCATGGCATGGCATGGCATGGCATGGCATGGCATGGCATGGCATGGCATGGCATGGCATGGCATGGCATGGCATGGCATGGCATGGCATGGCATGGCATGGCATGGCATGGCATGGCATGGCATGGCATGGCATGGCATGGCATGGCATGGCATGGCATGGCATGGCATGGCATGGCATGGCATGGCATGGCATGGCATGGCATGGCATGGCATGGCATGGCATGGCATGGCATGGCATGGCATGGCATGGCATGGCATGGCATGGCATGGCATGGCATGGCATGGCATGGCATGGCATGGCATGGCATGGCATGGCATGGCATGGCATGGCATGGCATGGCATGGCATGGCATGGCATGGCATGGCATGGCATGGCATGGCATGGCATGGCATGGCATGGCATGGCATGGCATGGCATGGCATGGCATGGCATGGCATGGCATGGCATGGCATGGCATGGCATGGCATGGCATGGCATGGCATAGCATAGAATGGCAATCAATTTTAATATCACAAAATATGGTGTGGATAGTACTAACAAGAACAGAAACAGTTTTGTAGAATCTGTTTTCATAGTGAGTGATGTTACACGAGCCCCTAAAAATATTAAATTTTATACATCCAGTTAAAAAACTTTTGGCAAGTACATGAGAACTTAATTACTGTCACTCTCAGCTACCCCTCTTTTGTTGTAGATCAATGAATGACCTATTGCCTGCTCAGGAGTTGTCATGCCTTGAACTATCAAAAGCTGCAGAGAACAATGTCATTTTAAAACTACAATAGTTTGGTCTGTACTAAAGTTACAGTAAAAATAACCACATTTTTGAACTCACCGAGTATCATATACATGCATGACATAACTAGTTTACTATTCAGTGACAAAAATTATTAATTTTTACCGAATGTGACATTGGGAGGGGACAATTCCCCCCAAATAGTCGAATTTTGTTGATCCCTCTTGCCTGCGGCTTTTGATAGTTCAAGGCATGACAACTCCTGAGCAGGAAAAAGGATCATTTGTTGATCTACCTTTGTTGCTTGTACTGCATGGCAGTGGTTTCTGCAACTTTACTTTAAGATCTGTACAACGGTATTTGGAAATGCACCAGTTAATGACATGAAAGGCACAGCCACTTTGCTGGGTAAGATGGTACCAGAGTGGGAGTAATAGCATGTTGGCATTAACCTATATACATCTACAGTATCACAAAATAAACCAAATAATTAAAAGAGAGAGTTATCCAACCTTAAAATAGGTTATTTATACTAGGAGCTGACTACTTCAGTTTAGAAGAACCTTTGGAGTAAACCAAATTGGTATCAGTTGTATGCACCAGCCATGATTTAATAGTGTTCTTCCATTTTCAAGACATTGCAAAAAATTTTGAGATTGGACTGGTGCAAATGTGATAGTTGACTTTTTTGCATTTTTGAATCCTAGCCTTAGCTCCATAACTTTTTAGAGCATCATCAATCAAGGGCTGTTTTTGTCTTTAGTGCCAGTTGCACTCTCAGAGTTACAGCCTCCCTTTGTGTAACTCCCAGTGAAGATAAAAAAATTTGTAAAGAAATATTTTCAAGTTACATTATTTAATCTTATCAAATTCGGTCATCTCTTTGTTGTTTTGTCTTGCAAGTCGTACACGGCACGCACGAAAGATTAGTTTTATTTAATGAAATGAGTTAGAAGTAGCTACTGTAAGAGTACACTTAATATTTAGAAGCGATTCATGTTGCTGTCGGTCACACAGGACAGCATTCTTACTCTGACTCATTGTAATGAAAATATAAAAACCAGTTTGAGAAGTGCACCAGAAACCCTCGTCACTGAAATGTGCGACACATTTTGTTCTGTTTTGTTGATCTTAGTTGCTCTAGTTTCAACCCTTTTTGGTGCAGTTATAAAGTCTGTTCAATTGTACCCGTTTGTAACACCCATGTTTTAGATTCTATAAATCCTTTTTGATAACAATATTATGAAAGTTTTGTTTCTTTGCTGAGTTGTCTGAGCACTCATCAATGTAGTTTTTTACTACAATGTATTAACTAGTACGCAGAGGAAATTTTTGAGACTGAATAATACATTGTGTACAATTATCACATAAAAAAATAGTTACGCACGCAAAGTAGAATAAAGTGGTTTTCCCATAAAACTAACTATTTTTGGAAGATACAAAAAACAAAAATTACCACTTGAATTTGTAATTCGGCTATAGTACAAAAAAGTGTGTGGCTGAAAAAGCAGAATTGAAAAAAAAACGAAAAAGTAAACGAACAAACCCCAAAAGTATTTCTGGTCACTAGGTCTCTTTCCTAAAGTCAATATATGCCATAAGTTAAAAAAAAAACAGCCAGGTATGGTAGACAATGATGCACCTGATCATCCAAAACGCTTGTATGCACGGTATTAGTGAATCAATCTCACTGGTTTACCAACAGAAAACAAACCTGAGACTAATCGCTAGATAGCCGGTAAAAATTGTACCAAAGATATTATAACTCATTTGCGGTGATTTAACGCATTAACAGCTGTCGTTGTTGATGATGGATTGACGACTGTACTAAAGACCAGTCTTCAGCTTGAGATTTCACTAAAAAATCTACCAGGAAAAGCGTTCAATGGCCGATTTTCATCAATGTTGTAGTCTCACAAACATGGAGCCATATTCAAAATGAAGTGAAATGATAAATATCTGGAGAAAGTACTCAGTCTAGAACACTAATTGGGAGATCTCAGCAGATTAACGAACTAAAAAGTGACATTTTGCTATAACGTTTATGAAAAGTAGGCGAATATCAAAATAACAAATCTGTCTACACCTATAAAATTCATAGAAAAGCTACGTAATTTTCCAAGAAATATACAACAACTTTTATTAATTATAACCGATGATGACAGCTAGATAGGTTCTATTGTCGCTCAAACAAATAGCAAACATGTATACAAAGAAAGCACAACCATCAGTTTAACATATCAATTATCTTGTATTAACATGTTATGTTTAGAAGAGAAAACACTTTTGCACTATCTGTTCACTAATTAATGATGTGACAAGACAAATATTTTCAAAGAACTCAAAGTTTCGTGTTGAAGGCTATAAAAATTTTCGGCCAATATCTCATGGACACCCGATTTTAGATTTACAGCTGACAATGATGACAAACATAATGTTTAAAGCAAGATTTTTAGTGAAAAAGCTGCAATTTAAGGAATGAATTTGTTGGTTACTGATATAAGTGGATTTTGAGATGATGAGCTTTACTCTGTACATGTTTTCCAAGCCGATAGTTTTAAATAAATGTACACAAAATGTTGTGTTCTCATAGAATGTGTATTTTCTAACCTGAGTTTACAATACAATGAAATGGTCAAAGATATCCCACTTATATATATGCAGAGAGCTGGTATAGCCAAAGTATAATCCATAGCTATCACAATAAGCAATATGTAACATTTCCATAAAGCATAGCCATGTGATAATATGTTAATAGCACATAACAAATAATGTATACATGTGTAGTAATTGTCATGTCCTAACACCTCCCTGCTAGCTTGAAGTTATCCTTATTACTTCAGCGATTAGTATTTCTCTTTGAGCGTCTGGGATTATCCCTGTTGTATTCATTGCCATCAGGTAATCTAGGATTTCGACGTTTTGTTGGTGGTCGTGGTTCATGTGCTGTAGGTAATAGTTGTGGTTGTGGGTTTTGTGATGTAGTGGATATTTCATCCGGTGGTTCGTCATCTTCAGGAGAAGTATGCCTAGGACAGAGTTGATCCAAGTGTCTCTTCCAGGTTGGTCCTCTGGGCTGTACTCTGACGTTAACACTTCTGCTTCCGAACACCTTCACTACAACAGCTGCCACCCATTTAGGCTGTTTATCTCTTCTTGGTCCACAGTATAGAGCATAGCATGGTGTTTCTACTGTGTAATGATGTACTGTCTTGGTAGATCGATTCTCCTGCATCTGTTTACCTTGAGCTAATTGAGCAAGTGATGGCAGTAATGTGTCGATCTTTGTTCTGATCTGTCTTCCATTCAACAGTTCACTAGGTGAGTAGCCATAAGATAGTGGTGTCCTTCGATACTGCATCAAGAACTCTTGTAATGCCGGTTTGGCTGAAAGAGTAGACTTCTTGAGAGCTTGTTTGAATGATTGAACCAGCCTTTCTGCAGCTCCGTTTGTGGCTGGATGGTATGGTGCACCAGTAAGATGAATGATTCCTCGGTTTCTGCACCAATCCTGAAATTCCTCGGAAGTAAAGGTTGCTCCGTTATCTGAAACTATAGTATGAGGGTATCCGAAATGAGCAAAATCCTCCTCGAGTAATTCGGTTGTTACTTTGGTTGATATAGAAGTGGTAGGATGTATACAAGGGTACTTTGTGTATGCATCTACTAACACCAACCAATTGGTTCCCATGAAGTTAATTGCATGGTCAATGTGTACTCTGCTCCATGGCTTCTCGGGCATCATCCAAGGGTGATTTGGTAACCGATCCGGCTTGTTTTGATGCTCATTGCAGGAAGTACACTTGTAAGCAGTGTCCGTGATGTCTTGATCCATCCTGGGCCAGTAGACTGCAGTTCTTGCGAGTTGCTTCATTCTCTGCATGCCAAAATGTCCAAGATGTAAAAGTTGAAGAACTTGTCTCTGAAGAGAGAGAGGAATGACTACTCTCGTTCCATAAAGTAGACATCCGCTTTCTGCTGACAATGACATCTCCAGTTTCCTAAAATCTTGTATTGAATAGCCATCAGTCACAGTTCCAGCTTCATTGCTGTCATTTCCTTTTGGCCATCCATCCTTCAGGTATCTCATCACGGTACTAAGTACAGGATCCTTTGACGTTTCTTTCTTTAGAATCCCAGGATCTGTTGGTTTCAGTTGACTTCCAATGTGTTTGATTGTACAGACGGTATCAACATCTTCACCTTCTTCCTCCCCATCAAACTTGTCATCAGATCCAATGGGTAAGCGGCTGAGTGCGTCTGCATTTCCATGATTAGATGTTTTCCTATACTCAATGGTATAGTCATATTGATTTAGAGTAAGTGCCCATCTTGCTAGTCTGTTTGCTGCTAGTGCTGGAGTAGCTCTATTAGGTCCAAACAGTGCTAGTAGTGGTTTGTGATCCGTTACCAAGATGAACTTCCTCCCATAGATAAATTGATGGAACTTGTTGAGTGCATATATAATTGCTAGAGCTTCTTTCTGTATTTGACTGTATCTTCCCTGAGCACTGGTCAGTGTCTTGCTAGCATGAGAGACAGGTCTTTCACTTCCATCCTTGTATCTGTGAAACAGAACAGCTCCAACACCCACCTCCGATGCATCACAAGAGATCCCAATCTCCAGAGAAGGGTCGAAGTGCGCCAATACTGTCTCCTCACATAGCATTTCCTTTCGCTTATACTCTTCGGCCTCCCACCTCACCTTGGAGTCGTGGGCGCAGCCTAGGCTGAGTACCTTTCCACCTAGCTTGCCTACTAACGCATTCGCTTTTGGCTTACTAGGGCCTGACTGTACATTGAGCTGGTCGCGTAACCCTAGGGGGTTTATTGCATATGCGAACCAACCGGCCGGTGACCCAGTCGATAGCAATCACCTTGATCTGTTAGAGCGGATTAGGCCCCCAGAGGTAACCGACGGTCTGATCCATACCCCACTTAGCTATGGGTATATGAACTTTGACCGTTTTCACCAGCCTTGCCTGTTCACCAGCGTTCCAGGATATGGGCTTAACTCTGCCATTCCACGCTGGCTAGGTGTGGACTATCATCCACGTACCACTCGCTGTAGTATTTTACGACCTACAATCGAGCCGACTAGACGGTACCACAGTATCCTGTTAATTCAGGATTCGAGACACAGTGGGCCTTCAGCTTTCTCCCACAGCGCTATAATTCGATTTAATGTGCCTCCAGAGCCTCACGGCTCCACTGCCGCCTGTTAAAGCCAGACTTCAGGGAGCCTATCCCCCTAAGTTTAGCTTTGAATATGATGTTTGTTGTTCCTTTTTCCAGTGCCACAATTCTCCTTTCTTCAGCAATTGTTGTAGTGGCACTGTTATTGTAGAAAGATCTGGAAGAAATTTGTGATAAAACTGTATGGATCCCAGAAATGATTTGAGTGTAGCTACATTTGTCGGTGCTGGCATTTTCTTTAATGCTTCTACTCCAGCTCCTTTCGCTATTCCTTGGTTAGATAATCGATGTCCCAAGTAATCCACAGTTTCTTGAGCAAATGAACATTTTTCCAGTCTACATCGTAGTCCTTTTTCTTGAAGTCGTTGTAGAATTCCACGAAGATTCCTCAGGTGATCTTCAGCTGTGTCTCCGCTTACAAGAATATCATCAAGATAAACAGCTACTCCTGGAAGATCCTGAGTAAGTTGTTCCATAATTTGTTGGAAATATCCTGGTGCAGAGCTAATCCCAAATGGTAATCTTTTCTGCAGTAGAACTCCTCTGTGTGTGCTGAGAGCTAATCTCCTCTGACTTTCTGGAGCCAAAGTAATCTGATTATATGCATCTGCTAAGTCAATTTTGGTGAAGCCATGTCCTCCTCCCAATTTCCTCATCAAATCTTCTGGTAATGGAATAGGTTGTCTGTGTGTTTCCAGTTGAGGATTGACTGTTACAGAGTAATCTCCACATACACGAAGTTTCCTTTTCGTTTGTCCTGGCAGCAGTGCTTTTCGAATAGGTACAACTGGTGTCCCATATGTGTTGAACTGAACTGGTTCCCATATTCCTTTTGCAATTCCAGCATCATATGCTTGTGCTAGATCCTCTTGAATGGCAAAAGGTACCGGTCTGGCTTTGCAGAATACAGGTGTGGCCTCGTCTTTGAAGCGTATTTCCAGCTCAAAATCCTTCAGACATCCTAATTCTGGTTTAAAGAGATCAGGAAATTCTGAAGTAAGTCTTTTACATGCTGCTTGTAGATTCCTATCAAGTTTAATTTGATTGATCGGTTGCATTTGTTTTCCATGTACTAATCCGTCAACAGATATGCCAAGTTGCCGTATACCCTCCCTTCCAAGAAGGTTAAGATTAGGTACTTTGCTCACGACAAATTGTAATTGTTGCTTATGTTGACGTGAATCCTGATGTGTGTTGATAAGACAAACTCCTAGGATGTTAATCCGATCTTTGGTTGCTGATTCATAGCATACTTGTGTCATTGTTAGTGCTGGACTGCCAATTTTCTTCCAGTTGTCCATAGATAGGAAGTTGTCTCCTGCTCCTGTGTCTACTTCCAAGGTAAGTGGATGACCTTGTAAATTGACATCAACTTGAAGTTGTGGATTTGTGCCGACTGTTTGGACTGCCTTGACCAACTTCAAAGTTTTAGCACCTTTCTGCTTTTTTCGGCAGATGACTTCCAGGTGTCCTGTAAGTTTACAGTAATTGCAAACCGAATTCCTGTACCTACATTCGACAGCTTTGTGGTTATCTTTCCCACATCTGTAGCAGCTCTGCCGAGTAGAATTAGTTGCAGGCTTTGGATTTGTCTTCTTTTTGTTTACTATTTGTACAGGATTTGCTGCCCCATGTACAGTTTCTTTTGCTACCTTTGCCGCTTCTTCCATCTCTATGGCGATGTCAATAGTTCTGGCAAAAGTGAGTTCTTCATCTTTAATTTTGAAGAGTGTTTTCAAAATTGCTTCATTCCCGACCGAGCAGATAAATCTAGTGCGTAAAGCTTCATCCTGGGCGTCGGTAATAGATGCAAAGTCACAAGTTGTAGCATCATGCCTGATTCTTGCTGCCAACTCTTGAATTGTTTCTCCTGGATTTCTTTTCATATTGCTCCAGTAACGATATCTTTCTCTGATGATGAAAGTTCTTGGGTTATATTGAGTCATCATGTAATCCTCAATTTCCTCCATTGTTAGCTTGTTGACTTCTTTCTTAGGAGTTTGCTGATCTGACCAATCTGTTAACTGTTTGTAGATAACTTTCGATTGATTGGTTAGAAAAATCTGCGCTATTCTTTCTTCAGTAATAGAATTAGCTCCTACGAATGTCCTAAAGCGTAGCAAGTAGTCTGTCCACAGCTCTACGTTGGGATCAAAAGCAGTAAAATTTGGAGTTGTTCCTCCTGCTTGAGCTTGTGTTTTCTGTGTAAGTAGTTCCATCAGCTGTTGATTTTCTCTCTTCTGTTGTTCCATCTGCTCCTTCTGCTGCTCTCTCTGCTGCTCCATCTGCTGCTCCATCTGCTCCATCTGCTCCTTCTGCTGCTCTCTCTGCTGCTCCATCTGTTCCTTTTGAAGCGCCATCTGCTGAGTGAGTAGTTGAATAAGCTGGTCAGTAGGAGTAGACATGTTGATTGAACAATAACTCTAAGTAAACAGATGTCAGAAGTAAAGAAATCTCCAGCTGAATAATCCTATCCTCGTCGCCAATTGTTGTGTTCTCATAGAATGTGTATTTTCTAACCTGAGTTTACAATACAATGAAATGGTCAAAGATATCCCACTTATATATATGCAGAGAGCTGGTATAGCCAAAGTATAATCCATAGCTATCACAATAAGCAATATGTAACATTTCCATAAAGCATAGCCATGTGATAATATGTTAATAGCACATAACAAATAATGTATACATGTGTAGTAATTGTCATGTCCTAACACAAAACTTATTACTATATTACTTATTTAATATCTGGAAGGTTTGTATATGGAATATATAATTAGTATATTATGGATTATTAAAATAAGATTGTACATGTTGAAACAAAACTTGTTAAAGTCTTTTGACGGATGATTAAACACTTGGGTGTTCTGCACCACTGATCACAGAGCATACGAGAAGAGTAAGATTTCCAGTTAATACTCAACCCACAATCCTGCTAACAAACTGACCAGTTGCTGAATAATCCCAAGCAATTAATAACATGAGACAGCCAACAAACTTCTCAACCTCCAGTAATACTTAAATATTTTCAAGTAATCCAACATTCTTGGAAACAGAGCTATAATTCCAGGCAACTGTGAGTTGGCTTTGAATGCTGTGGAGGCATTGGTGCAGGTGGTAGCGTGGCCACACGTGGTCTTCCACAGATGTACCAATAACAGGTACTTGCAATAACTCATTAAAATAAGTTAAGTCAATGCCCTTTGTATTATTTGGGTGACTTTTACCAACGACAACATGAACACAGTTCCGAGAACGCCATGGCCCACAGAGCAATGTCTTTTCTTCTGAGCAACCACAGCACCCATTGCTCAAACAATTGTAGTCCAGCCAGCGCACAAACAAGTTATTGCACTGACTTCTCTTCTCATCTACTTTACAACTCCATCTGAAATTACCTCAATAAACCAACTACAGTGAACGTTAAGCTTGCTTCTCATACATGTAACAGCCCGTCGTACGTCACGGGAGAGGAGTTGCGCTCCCACTGCGATCTATGTGAATCTAGGTCGGGCGATGTCGAGCGAGCTAGGGTGAATATTGGAAAAATCCAAAATTCGTGCGACTTGATTGCTCTGGGAGATTGTTGGGATTCATGTGAATGGGGATGTATCGCTGGTGCTGCTACTTTCCTAACTCTTTCACAAGAGTTGTGTCAAGGGCATTACCCCACGTGAGACAGGAGACAGTAAGCAAAATCCGTCCTAAGATCCTTAGTGAAAAAATTGATAATTTCCCCTATTTTCCAACACTTTTTAATAAAATAAAAATGTTATTCCAAGTCATAAGAGGTTACTTTAGCATTTTGTAACCATAAGAGCTGTGAATAATTGCTTTTATTCAAAGTTTTAATTTTTGTTGGTGACATTTTGTTGTGCAAAATAATATAATTTTTTTTCAGTTTTTTTTAGCAATATTTAATTAATTTTAGAAATAAATAATTGTTATAGACTTTTTGTTAAATTTAAAAAATACAACAACAACTTGTTTAATATTGTTATGGCGAACCAAGCGTTGTTCTAGCAACATCCAGTGCGCATGTGCTAATGCCTCGTTAGCGATTCATAGGTTAGTGTTGCGATGTAGTGGCTTGCAGTAGTGGAGCAACTCCGATCAACCACGATTCGGTTGCGACATGAATGGAAAGCAGGCTTTAGAGAGCCGCAAGCTTTTTGTACAAATAGCTTGAAGCGTGAACCAATAAAAATTTATCAGATCAAAATATTATGGCAAGTTTATCACACATGAAATGATATACGTACCACACAGAACAATGTTTATCAAAGAAGTGTGGTACTCGCTATCAAACTATGAGAAAGTTGAAAGTATTGTCCAATAATATAACTGTGGTAGATTGGGGAGTATGGTACCAATAGACATCTCTGCGTGCTTTAGCAGTATCAGTCAATAATGCACTCGAAACAGCTAGAATCCTATTCAAGCCCCAGAATACATAGTATGGCCGGTATGACAGCCTAGATGTCGTTAGAGACCCCTACAGAATCGGTAGTGACCCCCATTGTGCAAGTAGACCCTCTACTGGGTCGGTACAATACGGCCTCCAGATACGAGGATTCTGAAAATAGCCTGAGATACTTATTGACACACATACCAAAAGAAATCTTCTCAAGGTAGAGAATACTTTTGACCCCAGGCTAGATGTAATCTTTGAGTAATGAGCCCAGAACTCCTGCTCTGGGTGATATAGCGCCTTAAGTATTTAACCCTGTTTGCATTGTATGATTGGTTGTAGTGTATTGGTTAAATCACTGCCTGCACTTGTTTGATTGGACTATTATGTAAATAGGTTAAATGCTTCCTGCCATCCAACCTATATAAATGCTGATGTTACTATTTTTATTAAATTTATTCACTTGGTGTACTGCTACATACACTTGCCGCTCTCTAGGCGATTGCCTCCCTGGAGTTATACCGATAAATACCATTATCAAACTACCATACTGTGTAGTTTGTTTGAGCCGTGGGCTCTTTGCATGCTGAGAATTCGGGCAGTAAACTGACCAGTTGTCGCAGTGTCCTCTTTGGATCGAGGTAGAATACTTGAGATCAATGATAGTTTGTGGAGACCAGATCAAAAGCATATAAATAACAATGGATGCTGCAGTTGCTTAGAGGAAAAGACATTGTTCTGTGAGCCATAGCACTATGAAATATGAAAAGTTGTTTCACAATATTTTGTTCCAGCACAAATTTCATTACACAACTTTCTTTCATTTGCTTACTTTGCCCAGCAAAAATTAACTTTATTTCTGGCAACTGTTAAACTGTCATGATTGGAAGTTCCATTTAATATCGTAGTGGATTGTGCCATTAGGACTCCCTGCCTGATGCGGCTATTTTGTGGACAAGTAGTGGGAACAACGGAATCTTCTACAATACTAATTGGTTTTATTGGTATCGATACACACTTCCTGCTATCCATTCTATATGAGGCTGGACTTTTGCATTGCGAATTGCTCTAGCTTTAATATCGGTTCTAGTGGCAGTTCTTGCCATCATTGTATACTCTAGAGGTCTGGCTCCCTAGCGTAGTACAGAATATAAATACACATTACTGTAATACACTACACGGACGAGTATGTCTAAGCTGGAGGCTCTCTTATAGTTGCATACCAACAGCATTCCTCCTGGAGAGAGGCACTATTTTTGAGACTAGTGGTGTTTCGTGGTCAATGAGACCAGAATTTTTTACAGTATACATGCATGTATGAGCTCTATATCTAGTGATTATTCATAAATAAGAATGGTACTGCATTGGTACAGTTGGTGATTAAGCAGTCTAATTTTAGTAATCATTTACAGCTAAGCTTGTGCTGAGTAACCATGGCGACTGAGATGAATTGTCCTCAATATGCAGTAGACATAATTAATTAAAAGTACTAACAATAAGTTTGCTCAAAAGACAGGTTCAAATGATGCAATATTTTGTTGTATAACTTTAAATGATACTGCAAACTATTAATATACTATAAATTGTTAGTCACACGAAATAAATGCAGCTGTGCCCACATTGAAAAAACTATTACTAAAAGCATACATTGCAAGCCAACTTCAAAGACTAAATGCTCATCTTTTTAAAAGAAAGGTTTAGCCAAAAGTTCTTATTCTATGTTGCGCAATAATGTCATGGCCACGGATTTTGGAGACAGAGTCCATCCACGAAAGGTTCCAATCCAAAATAGTTGGTTAAGATTCTTTCTGAAGTCAACAAAGGTGCTTCTGTAAAGCCTAGATTGACTCCATTTCTATCCCAAGCTGTAAAAGTGTCACCAGAAATGTACATTTCTGCATCATCAAATGGTTTGAGACTGTCCCAGTGTAGCTGGTTGCTATTCACTCCACATTTTGGATAGTAACACATCCCACCATAACTTCCTGTTCCCCAAAACATCTTTACTGCACATACAGGTTCCTCGGTCAAATCTGGACAACCTGGGAAATAAAAGGTTGTTTTAAAAATACATCAAATGTAATAAAGAACCTGCAACCAAAGAATATAACAAGACACATGGTAAAAAGCTAAATAGCCGTACCCATTATATCTTTCAGCGTGTTATGAACATGCTCCACAAGAAGTTTACTAGGAGTCAAATCAGCGCTGATGCTGCCAACCTGGTTGACATATCTGATATGCTTGTCAACGTCGAGGCTCTGAAACAGCTCCATATGGTTGTACGTGTAGGCTGCAAGCAGTGTAGCAGACGAGTTTGATTTTGCTCCTTCTCCCAGTGTCACACAAAGATGAATTGATGTGTCGGTTACAACGCTGCCATTGTAGATCCCTACATCCTCCCACCAAGGCCGGTTGTAGGTGAGATAGATTTTGAAAGCTGGCAGCATGCAGACTTTACTTCTCATCTCTGTCATCAGACTTTGTCGTTTTGGTTGTCCCTTTAGCTCAATGTTGTCCAGCCCAACCGAGCTGCAGGCAAAGATGACCTTTCGGCACGAAAACTGCTTCTTTTTTTCATCATTCTGTACAACAACTGAAAATGTTGTTTGGTTCTCAGAAATTGATAAAACTTTGTGGCCGCGCTTTATTTTTACATTTGGGAAGTTATTTAAAGCTGATTCAATTGATCTAATTATGACGCCATATCCTCCTTTTACCGTCCCAACACTTTGCATATTTTTGGACATCAAACCAAGTTTTCCTTCGATCAGTGAAATGGGATATTCGCTAGGAGGGTATAACGATGATGAAACATTCATCAGCTCAGAATTGTTCGACTGCATTCGATACTGACCAATGGTTACATCTTTAGCCAGCTGGCCCGTCGGTGAAAAAACGGCCATTTCAACATTTCCATCATCTTTCCTGACAAGATCGAAATCCATAGCATTATCGGCAAAATCAAATCGATTGGCCCCTAATATAATTGGCAAATCTTCGTCAGCGACGGCAAACATCTCTGCGAACTCGTTAAAACTGTTCAAGCGTCTGTTTTTGAAACAAAACTTGAATTTGTTCGGCGACTTGCTGGTTTGTTCAAATATTCTGGTCTCCACACCTAGTTGTTTCAGTAAAGTATTCATGATAGGTTGACAACCAGGTATAAATCTGTAGACAAAAGGTATAATTATGTAATTACATAATTATGTTATGTCACAATATAATACCATCTCACAAACTTTAAATCTGACCAAAACTGCTAGTTAACACAAAAAAGAAAACAATTCACTGCTAGGAAATATAATTTACTGCATTTTATTGCAATAAAAAATTGAAATCTTTCATTTGTCAAGGAACAAAATAACTTTTAAGTCTTTTTTTGAACATTTTCTGTTTCAAAACATTTTCCATTACTTACCTCGTAGCTCCCAGATCTGCTGCAAACCCTCCAGGCATTTCACACGTCATAAATCTTCCACCCAATCTGTTGGTTGCTTCCAATACCAGAATCTTAAGGTTGGTAGAGTTGGCAAGTCTCCAAGTAGTATATAACCCAGTTATACCTCCACCAATCACAATCAAGTCATATTCTTCTGCAGACGGCATTTCTTGTGTTGTGGAACCCTCAGCTAAGACTAATGAAATGAATTAGCAACTACTTATTATATAAAGAATAGTAAACTCCTCAGCCAATCAGGTGCATTTTTGACCGTCAATCACTATCCAATGGCACTTAAGTAAAAGTTTTCGCGCATCATAACACAGTCAAAGGCTGCAATTAGCATTTAAAATACAACTAACCAACCAACCATAGAATTCCAGATCGTATCTTATTTTGTAACAACTCTGCAAATAACTAGTAAAACATTCTTGTCTATATTTTGCCGTTAAAAAGGTTTTGGCATGTGACTATTATGGGTCACCAGTGGTATGGTACAAAAAACTACTTTACATACAAAATTTAATGATACATGAAGACATAGACTAGCTTCAGTACCAGTTGAAGCGGTAGAAATGGCTGAATGTCTGCCTCACATACATGCAGGAAAATATGTAGACTTGGTATAGTGTCACATTCTGTGTGATTAAAGCCTTGACTAATACTGTAATGAAGTTGCCCCAGCTCTTTCTTTGAGGCTGAACTAATATGCTAAAAACAACCCTTAGGCAGTGAGAGAGAGTGGTGTGTGTTTGCTGTGACATCGAGATGCACTTCAGCTTTGCTGTATGTATTACTACTTCCATATGTCTCCCAGTTAAGCTCGAAGCTATATAAAATTTTCCTGGTCACCACTAGGTTATCCTGAATCAGGATTATTAGTAGACAACTTTTTGGATGCAAAAATGACCTTGAAAAGCAACCTGCTAGATGTATACCTATGGATTTAACGATAATAAACTGTCTATTCTGTATCATAGCAATCATAGTAATAACAGAAACTATGATACACTGCAGCTTTCTAACAGCAAACTAGCATTATGGTCTGGCCACACACACGACTTTGTTCTGTTCCAGCGACACTCACAGCTCGACACGACGCCTGAACTTATCGCCGGAAACGGTCTCTACAGGCCACACTGGCTGACAGCAATTGTGACTTCGGCACCTTGGGTGCAAAGAAAAACAAGTAATAATAAAACTAATAATTCACAATAGTATTATGATAAATATAATCATAATGATCAGTAAATTATAATAATTATTTTCAAAAACAGAAATTTATTAACATTACTTATTTATCATTTGCTACTCAGTATTTAATAAATATCAGTTATGATTAATTATTACCATAAATAAATTTTTCATGGGTAATAATATTTATTTTACTTTGCTTATTATTATATTCCTTGCACCGATAACAAGTCACAATAAAAACAATCAATAATGATAGTGATTATCGTCATGTTTTTTTCTTACAATTTATCATAACAAGCAAAAGTTATATTTATGCCAATGACTTAGTACAAGCATTGTTGGCGGCAACATTTTTTAAATTAACCTTGACCCAGTGCGAATGAAGATTAGCCAATCACATTAAAGTCACGACATCGGAATACTTAAAAACTTCAGCATGTTCAACTGCGTGGTACAGCGCCGGTTAGATTGGGCACCGGCCTGCGTGGCTTTACTGATTCGACATGCATACGCCGTTTTTGACCAAAAGTCGTGTGTGTGGCCAGACCATTACTCTAACCAAAAATTAACTTTTAATATGGTGCATATTTATTTATATAGTAGAAAATATGTAAATTAGCTCTTAAAAAGTGTCCAATCAGCATACACCAATAATGCGCAGTAAACTAAGTTTGAATCAGGTAAAAAGAAACAAGATGGCCCTTAAGTAACTAATTTTTTAATACTTCAAGGCGCCTGCTTCCTTTTTGGCCAATCAAAGGGTTTTTCTTCCTGTCATCGGTTTCTCAGACGGGAATTGGAATGAATGTAGACAGGAATGAACGTCGACAGGAATGAATGCAGACATAGCTAGACTGAAAGTGGACACATCCTGGAATGAACGTCGACAGACCTGGAGCGAATGTCGATTATGCAACAACCAAACGAATTTCGATTTTCATTCCCGGATATGTCTACGTTCGTTTTTGGCAATATATAAAATGTCATTTCGACTTTCATTCCACGAGTGGACTACTTTCGGAAAATACGATAATTTGTTTCATTCCCAGAACGAATGTCGAAACGAAACTTTATATGTTGCCAGGAATGAATGTCGACACTTCCTAGAATAAACTTCGAAGTTTTCTTCTCTCTAACATAGTCGACCTTCATTCCAGGTCTGTCGACGTTCATTCCAGTGTGTGTCTACGTTCATTCCAGCTATGTCTGCATTCATTCCTGTCTCTGTTCGTTCCAAATTCGTTCTCAGATGCTTTTGGATGAAGCTCCAATAAAGTTTACAATTTCTGAATTTTGCTCTGACCAAAGTTCTGAATACTTAATTTTGGTGCCACTTTGAAAATTTAAATTTAAATTTTAAAATTATGTTGCCAAAATTGACTCTCTATATCGGAATATCTTTCAGACAGGAGCGGGAGGAACAGGCCTTCTTTTGTCACATTTTTCATCTTTTATTCTTATTTCACTACAGAGTGGTAAGGGTGGGATTGTGAGTGTAGGAAAAGGGGAGGGGCTTCTGACAGGATGGCTGGGAAATGTGGCAATAGAAGAAAATTTTTAGCTGCAAACAACTCCAAATTTCTCAACTATACTGTTGCTGCTTATGAAAAAACAATAGCTATTGTTTGAATTGATTTGAAGGTGGATGCAGCTCCCTAGAAGGAGTTGATGAATGGGGGGGGGGGGGGGGGGGTTGAGTTGAATGTGGGAAGGGGGAAAGGGGGGGGGGGTGTACTAGAGAGTGAGGAATAAAGGCAGATTGGTCCTTGCGGCAGGGGTGGATCCAAGAATCAAATAACTAAAAATTTATGACAATACTTTAAAATTTCCGTAGCAACTTTACCCCAGAAATGAAAAAGCAGAACTTATTAAAGTCGCATTTTTGTTTTGTTACATCAAATGGTAAAACCAACATCTTGTATTTCGATGATTTTGAAGTTTTTCTAGTCAATTTTCAGAACAATTGAAAATGTAGTCAATAATATACTAAATAATGCGTTTGAAAACAAAATGTAAAAAATGTGTCTGGGAGATAAAAGTTTTAAATGACACATTTTAGTTGACTCGGTAACAAAGGCAGCATATTTTGGTATGAATAGGAGGTTTAACATTGCAACGTCTGCCGGATGCAGTCGATAACCAAGTGTGAAGATATGATCTATGCAACGCTGGAGTTCACTGAACACCATCTGATATGGACCCCGGTCAGACATTTATCTATGCTTTGATCAAGCAAACAAAATGCAACAGTGTATAATTGTGTTCCAAGAAAAGAGAATGTGTGAATGCCCTTATAGCCAGGCCTAGGTCTGCAGTCTGAGCCTAGGTCTGGAATCTGAGCCTAGGTCTGCAGTCTGAGCCTAGGTCTGCAGTCTGAGCCTAGGTCTGCAGTCTGAGCCTAGGTCTGGAGTCTGAGCCTAGGTCTGCAGTGTTTTGGCTGCAATGTTATGCCATCATCCTGTGTCAAAGAACATTTTCAATACATCCTCCCAAATCTTGCCCCCAATATGTCTGCACTTTCTAGGCAGCAATCTTTGTCAGTTCTTTTGATACTGTAACCCACACCAAAAATATGAGGCTATTGGCCAGACAAGTTTGTCTACTCATAAGCTCGAAACATGCAACTGTAACATTTGAAATAATCAACGGTCTAAATGGTGAGATATGTTAAGCGATTACAAGGAATGTTTTGAGGTAACTTAATTCTCTCATCTGTTACGGCCCTGCCATACGAGCCAGACTATCAGCCATATCCGTAGTTCTGTTATGCAGGAAGGATGGTACATCCAGCGCAGGATGAAGCGGAGCAGATATGATCGATTTTTCATCCTGTTCGTAGCGCTGTGATTGGTTGATTAACCCACAGTGATTCCATTTCACACGGTTATTTTGACTTTTTGAGTGTTTACAAAGATCATATACATATAATTGTTGAAATAATTATCATTTGTAGTGGAAAAAAATTATAACTAAATAATTAGAAGGCATATAAGTTATAAATGATAATGAATCATATACATAATAATAATAATTTACCAACTGCTTGACCAATAATGATGAGCTTAGCAGTAAAGAATAGGTTTTAATAAAAATAATTATTATAGAAGTAGCCAGAAACAGAAAACCATGTGGAATGCACAAAATACTAATCTTCCACTTAGTTGCTCAATCGAACACTACGTTTGTCATTTCAGTTACCAGTTAGGCTCGTGTGGCACGCTATCTGTCGCCAGACTCTGAATATGAGTGCCGACAGGCTCATGAGCAAGAGCATTATTCTTTTGGTGACAGTGTAGTTGGATAGGTAGGTAGGTGAGTAGGTAGGTAAGTACATAGGTAAGTGGGTAGGTAGGTGAGTAGGTAGGTGAGTACATAGGTAGGTGAGTAGGTAGGTAAGTACATAGGTAAGTGGGTAGGTAGGTGTATAGGTAGGTAAGTACATAGGTAAGTGGGTAGGTAGGTGAGTAGGTAGGTAAGTACATAGGTAAGTGGGTAGGTAGGTGAGTACATAGGTAAGTGGGTAGGTAGGTAAGTACATAGGTAAGTGGGTAGGTAGGTGAGTAGGTAGGTAAGTATGTAGGTAGGTAACCGGGTAGGTAGGTAGAGAGGTAAATGAGTAGTGAGGCAGGTAGATGGTGGATAAGTAGATAGGTAGTGTGGTAGGTAGGTAGGGGTAGGCGGTTGGGTAGATAGGTAGGTAGGTACATAGGAAGGTAGGTGAGTAGGAAGGTGAGTGGGGAGGTAGGTAGGAAGGTAGGCAGGCAGGTAGATATGCAATGAAATACAAATAAACATTAAAATAACTTCACAACAGAATACAAGAGACATAGAGAGAACAACTTCACTTTCTTATGGCTGTCAAAGACACCTTTTAAGTGTGAATAATAAATCTTTTATTGTAAAAGTAAATGTATCGGCACTAACAGATCAAATAGTCAAAAGTTGCATGTGTGTTCAGTAACATTAGGGAATAATACAATAATAATAAATAGTACAAAACAATGCATAGATAACATAAATATGCGTCAAGTATAAAAATTATATTCAGATGCAGAATGTTTGGTGGATAAAACCAAATTGCACGGCGCAGTACAACACGACAAACTAAACATTGAAATATGCACAACCAGTTATTTCCAAGCATGTGTGTGTAGAACAGCGGGCGACGTAATCAACATATAACATGGTTTAATCAGACTTCTGTGACTGGTCCCAGGCTCCTTCCTGTGATAATGATTCCTTGATCTTTTAATGATTGCTTAAACGATCTTATAGTATTTCCTAAAACCAGCGTAAACTCTGCCTTTAGCCAGTAAAGCAAAAAGTTGACGGAGACAACAAGCGTGCAGATGAGCAAATCAACAAATAACCTGGGCAGAGAAAAGATTCTACACGATTATAAGCTTTGGGGCTCTTTTGACTTTTCACTAAACTAGTAAATTCTTTGTCTCCTATACAATGTTCAATTACATGTATCAAGTTGCAGATTTCTCATTCAAGGAGAGGATAAATCCAAAGAATACAAAACTGATTGATACTGAAAAGTATTAATAAATTGCAATTGGGAGCAAGTGACAGAATTGAAAATACTAAGCAAGTGCTAGCCTGTGATTCAAACTGTTAATGTGGACATAGCGTGCAATAGTGAAAGAGAGCAAGATTGAAACCACACACAGGCTAATTTTGGGAAACAGCAAAATAATTAAAAGTAAAGTGAAATTTGATCAGTGACTTTATCCAATCAGTGAACAGTTACCTGATTATGACTTCTTTGAACCTTTAAAGACAAACATTTTACATGCATATCACAAATAAAAGACTGTGTTCCAACAAATCTTACATACTTTGTTTATTGATACAAACCTATCGAAACATCTGGTCCCCATTCAGATCTGGTCAAAGGAATGTTTTCAGGATCATCTTCTAATGAACGTCCTCTTGCAATGGGATGTCGTTCAGGCATTATTGGTCCTTTCATCTTTACCCATTTACCACAGACCTTGATGTACTCCCCGTCTCCTGGAGGTTCGTCACCAGAGTCTACTGAAGAGACTGGAGTCTTGCAGGTAGTTCTTTGCACTGTTCGTTTCACATATTTCTTGACAGCTTTTTTTTTCACTGGCTCACATGAGACAGCCGGAGGAGATGGGGCTTGAGAACTTTTTTTAGATTTGCGTAAAGTATCGTTGGTGACATTTTCAACAGTTGATGGGTTTTCTTCGGCAGTGAAAGACTCTCTCCGCTGTTTTACTGATGGGAAAAAGTCTGTCCACTCACTCCTACTGCTGGGGAGATCGTCTTGCTGGCTTGAGCCTGTGAGTTCAATTGTTTCTGGAACTTTTATTGGGGGGGATGGCGCTGCACCCTGGAATACAGTTAGGCAAGTATAGTTAATAACAAAAGATTATTATTTGTCGTAACGCTGCTGTGAATGCCTGTATTTGATGATGCAATGAAACTCTATTTTTATAATCATTAATAGCGCCCCAGTAAAGTATGGAAAAACCATTGACCAAAGATGTCATAGTCGCTCAAAAAGATCACGTACCTTTTTATGTTTTGCAGGGCTCTTTGCTGGAATTATGTTTTCACCAAACTCTTGGAATTGTCTTTCCCTTACAAACCCTGGCTGAATATCAACACCTGGTTTGACAATCTCAAGCTTTGATGGCCTCTCCATTTGTGCTACAGAAGGTCTGTTTGAATTTGCTTGTTTCGCAGCAGAGCTAGACATCTGTTGTGTGGTGGGGGAAACAACTTCATCTTCTATTTTAGTTTGAACGCCAGCAGCGGGATCTTCTGATGGATTTATGTGAGTGTGAGGAGTGACCTGAGCTAATTCTACTACTGATGAATGTCTCTCTTCATCAACAGCCATCTATAATATTTAAAAGCATTATCAACTAGAAAAATGAAAAAAAGTTCATGATCACGTTTTTGCAAAAATGCTAAAAAAGCTAGCAAAATTTATCAAACTTGTCAGACTGCAATCACAAACCTTCTCTGGCTGCTGTTGTTTGGATTCTACATTTTTCTCAGGTTTAATTGTCACTGTATTCTTCACTTCTTCTTCAAAACTTTTTTTTCTTCCTGTAAAACAAATTTTATTGCAATAGTTGTTTTCCCATTATTACCTGAACAAAGACTTTTCCTAGTTCACCGATATGAAGCTTTTAAAGAACGTACAGTCACTGCTTACCTGCAGAAGACATCGAAGCTCTTAGACTCCTTCTAGAAGTCACTGGCCTTTCATCAGTAGAACGTTGGAGATTGTAGGGTTTTTCATACTCAGAAGAATCATCTTCTTCTGGAATTGTCTCAGCTTCCAGAGAGCTGCGAATGAAGTCAGATATCTCAGATAATACTGGAGTTTTCCTCTGACTGCTCAGATCTTTGCTGCCTTTAGCTGTGAATTTTAGTTCGCTGACTTGTGGTGAAGGAGTTGAAGAGTTTGATTGGAGTACAGAGAATGGTTTGCGGGGTTTATCGGCAGGTTTTCTCACAACTACTTCATCATCCAAACCCTAGAAAACGATTAAACGCGCATGGGATAAAGTAATAGCAGGCATTCAATTGAAAAAGTTACAACTTGTAATTATGTAACTGTAATCTCTATTTTTTTCATGTACAGAAAAAGAAAATAAATATTCATGATGCAAAGTTTTATAATATGAAAAAGAAATAAAAATGTGAACAGCTATGAAACGTTAGTTTGGAAACTTTGCTAAAAACATTTAGTGTAGTCAAAGTGTGTGCAGCCGAAGTGTGTGCAGTCGAAGTGTGTGCAGTTGAAATGTGTGCAGTCAAAGTGTGCGCAGTCGAAGTGCGTGCAGTCGAAGTGTGTGCAGTCGAAGTGTGTGCAGTCGAAATGTGTGCAGTCAAAGTGTGCGCAGTCAAAGTGTGTGCAGCCGAAGTGCGTGCAGTCGAAATGTGTGCAGTCGAAGTGTGTGCAGTCGAAATGTGTGCAGTCAAAGTGTGTGCAGTCGAAGTGTGCGTAGTCGAAGCGTACGCAGTATGTATTGGATACAAAATGATATCAAAATATAATAAAAATGTTTAGATGCAGACACACATGTGCAAGGAAGCAATTCACCCTGATTGGACAAAAAGAAGTGAATAAGCTAATCTGATTGGACCAATGAAGAGTTAGTTGTTAGTGAACAACAAATCACAAATGGTTAGTTGGTGAAATACCATTGAAAGTGTACATTCTCTGTAATGGAAATAAAATAACATTTATTGTATTACACAATAAAGAAATGCTAATTAGTGTATCAAATTGGTTTGTGTTTTCAGAATCTATTGTATATCTAATAATCAGCATATGACAGCAAATCCCACAGACACCTGATCTCATAAACAAGTACTCGCTAGCATAAACAGTTGAACAGTGCTTTTAGGGGGTTAAACCAGTATTTTCCAAGTTGTCTTCTCATGAAAGTACTAAATATTTTTGAGTTGTCTGTAGCCAACCAAGTATAGCTATTTTTTATGTTTAAACAAATTTTTCAAACCCTTCAACTAAACTTTTATGTTTGTTTTTTTTTTTGAAAGGATAAACACATTTGAGACTTCAGAACATGCAACATAAAGCACAAGAAACTACAGCTGGTATTGCATAATATACCCGATGTAGTCATCAAAAGAAATATAGATTTGCCAAAAATACTTACATTAGCGACTGCGTAATGTCTCAACCGTCTGCTTTGAGATTCACTTACATTGGTTTTAGTAGAGTCCCTGCGCCTGCCTTGTTGCCGTTCATTGCCTGCACAACCACAACAAGTGAGCATATTCATAAACCGAGGTCATTAGAAGGTCGTTATTTTATTATTAGTGTTTCGCATTTTTCAATAAAAGTTCAGAAAAGTATAATTATGCAACTGTTTTATTTAGATCTGAAATAATTTATAACCGCTGTTTTGCGATATAGCAATATCTAACAGTGAGCAACCCTAATTTCTTATTATTAATTATTATAATTTTTGTTTTTTTCTTTATTTTTTATTACAAATTGATGTTTAGTTCGCAAACACATGGTCAAGGAACAATATTGAAAACAAAACACGAAAAAATCAGCTTTCAAAAAATTTCACCGTAAAACATTTGTAAATCTTTGTAAACAAAATTGAAAATTAAGCTAACATATTTTGAAAATTTTCAAACTCACCTAAAAATCTTGAAATTTTAAAAGTAACTTTATCAAATTCTAAACCAATCTATAATAACTGTTGTCAATTAACGCCTAAAAAATCACAGATCCTCTTTCTTCGCCAGTGCGAAGAAAGAGCCAATTTTGAATCAAGTTCAAGTCTCAGACTACTATATGCTAATAAATCCTGCTCACAGACATATAAGTTGAACATACTTTCTGCTGGTTCAACTAGAAGTTGGGCAGACGACTTTGCCTCTCCTGCTCCGTTCCTAGCGACAACCGTAAACTCTGCATCGTGATTGGGCGTCACTCCACTGATGGTCAGGGTGTAGTCTCTGTTACCAAACTTTTCTGCAATAAAAGTGCTTATGATTGAAAAATTGAGTCAAAATCATAAGCTGTATGTACATTTCCCTGGTTTAGGTGGTAATTTTTTTTGGTTGTCTTCTCTCTGAGTTGAATCTTATGTACTTAAACTCACACTTGTGAGAAGACAACTCACGATAATTGAGCACCAATTTTAATTTTGAAATAATGCAATAAATAATGCATAAATCAAGCAAACCTAGTTTGTACTGGTGAGACGACTCTATCCTCTCTCCATCTTTGTACCAAGATATCCGAGGTAGGGGATAAGCTCTTACTTTGCAGCGAAATTTGACAACCTCTCCTTCAGAGGCTTCTATATCGAAGAGCTCTTTAAGAAATAGTGGGGGTTTCTGGTCGGAGCTTACAGATTCTGGTAAAAATAAATTTGTTAATTAACGACCACCAAACAAATTGCGATTACAACCAATCATGAAGCCCATTTTTGTCAAAGCCTTACCATCGACTGTGAGGCCAAAGAGCCAATGGGAACTGGTAGAGTCACTTTTAGCCAAGCACATGTACTGGCCGTTGTCTTCAGGTGTGGCAAAAAATATTTCTAGAGTATGTTTGTCTTGGTCGGAGCTAACTTCATATTTGTCACTCGTTTCTAATGCATCTGCATGCTCCTCTCCTTCCTTGAACCAATACACATCTAAATACAAATAAATAAATAAAAAAAATAAATCAATGAATAAAATAATAAATAAACAAACAGATAAATAAATAATTATAGGTAAATTTTAATTATTAAGTAATAAAAAAATAAATAAAAACAGCACACACATTACACTTACCGATAGGTGCCAATCCTGAGACGGAGCACGTGAATCTGGCTACTTCTCCTTGTTTAATTTTTAGTGATTTTGGTCGATGAGTGAATGACAGCTCTTTGCTATCCTCTCCATTCTCTGAGTATTCACTGATACTGTTTCTTGAGCCTGTCTTTGAGGACCTTCTGCGGACTGAGAAATATTGAAACTATTGCTAGGAAACCATCTAA
The DNA here is from genome assembly GCA_945261195.1 of Cryptosula pallasiana. Classification (NCBI taxonomy): domain Eukaryota; kingdom Metazoa; phylum Bryozoa; class Gymnolaemata; order Cheilostomatida; family Cryptosulidae; genus Cryptosula; species Cryptosula pallasiana. Next base: position 11,503,834 of record OX183137.1, on the reverse strand, counting down.
CAAAAAGTAGCCATGTTTTTTTTATCATTGCTAGTACACTGATATATCCACTGAAACCTAAGTCATACCACATATAGATAACATCACCAATTAGTGAGAACGTTTTGATGTTGTTCACCCAGCTTTGTATACTGTACCAAGTCTATGAATGCTACAGTATGTATACTGTATACTATACCATGTCTATGAATGCTACAGTATGTATACTGTATACTGTACCATGTCTATGAATACTAAACTATGTATACTGTATACTAAACCATGTCTATGAATACTACTCTATGTATTTTGTGTACTGTATCATGTTTGTGAATACTACACAATGTATATTGTACACTATTCCATGTCTATGAATACTACACTATGTATATTGTACACTATACCAAGTCTATGAAAACTACATTGTACCATGAATATTGTTTACAGTATACACAATATATTTGTACACAATGTTTAGTATACAATATATTGTATACAATATATTTGTATACAATCTATAGTATACAATATATTTGTACACAATACTCAGTAGACAATACAAGCACATGCTGATGTATTTATAGTATGATGAGCAAGGAAGTTGCTATCAGATAAGAGCATGAGCTCAGTTATTGGTGGGAATGCACAACTGGTGAAAGTGGGATTGGTTGAAGCAGAACCCTTTGCTCCACGTTATAGTCAGAGCTATCCAGCTCTGTTTTGTTTGCGTAATATCATGTAGTAGCATGAGGCAAATTTTTTTTTTATAAATTACTGGATACTAGTCTGGAATTGCAAGGATGTTCAATACAACCAAATAATTTGTTTGGTATTACTAAAAAAGATAGCATGATTTCGTTATCTATTTCCGATGTTAAAAGCAGTTTTTACGATATCGATGGCTTTTTTATCCGTTTTAGTAACACCATCTTTAGTAAGAACGTAAATACTTGCGCCAAGAGTGGGTTTACTTGCTACCGCAATAAACCAATGATGCCAAAACAGCACAAGCAAGAATACAAATGCATCAAGTATTGTTGAGAGCTTGTCAAAATATTGGGCACTTGCCAACACAAATCAAACAAGCACTAAAGAGAATGTATCTGTCCATGAGTGACATTCCACGATCTCTTTGAGCGTTAGAGCGTGGAGCTGAGGCAAAAGGTAGATGATGTAACACACAAGGAGCAGCCAAGTATTGATATGTTACGTAATCAATGCTTACTAACTCAAACATGAGCCTAAAACAGCTCTAGTAGGTCTCAAAGGTTTTTCTGTTTGCAATAGGATAAAATTTGGGTTTGTTTGATTTTTTCTTCAATCAGGCTATTTGATTGCATTGAGCTTGTGAACTGATCACATTCAGGCCACCATTGATGGCTGGTCCATCTACACAAAATGAATTTTGGGAGCAAAGTGCAGGGAAGAGGTGTCTTATAGCAGTTGTCTTGGTAAACATTCAAGACAGCAAGTTTTACCTCTTTCTGAGCTGCCGTGTGTTCCGCTCATTCTCATTACTTCACTCATGCTGACGGAGTCACAGGAGTTGTCAAATAGGTCATGACCTATCGAAGTCAGCGTCAGATCAGATCCGCTGTCAGATGAGTTGTCTTCTCTTCTGTAACAAACAGCATCAAACCGATGATACCCTTGTCTATGCACTTCACCACATATATTTATGCGCTTCAACACGTGTCTATAGAAATGACGCATTACACACATGTATGTCTATGCAAAGGGAACGGCTATCAGATTTCTCTGTCTCAATTTTCAAACAGTCTTTTCTCAGCTCGAAGCTGATATGTATCGGTGTTTTGTATTAAATTGTATCAGTATAGCAAGCATAACCTTCTAGCTAGTAAATATGGCCTTTCTTTACAAAGTCAACTACAACATATTATTGGTAGGCTGATGAAATCAGATCTAAGAAAAATTACAGAGAGAGTTACAAAGGAGGTCAAACTATTGCGGATACACACAACTCTATTATATAACAATGTGTGCGCTAGGAACTAAATGCTTTATAATCTAATAGAATGACCTGAAAAGCACATGCGATATAGCTTAATTAAAGCGCTCTAGCAATGTGTTAGTTCTAGCAATGTGTTGGCTCTAGCAGGTTAGCTAGTTAGGTTATTAACGCTGCAATACGTCATAGAATGCACTAAAATGGCACTTTTTAACCCCTCTTCATGGATGTTTAAGTAAAAGAAAATGAAACAGCAACCAACCACTAACTGACGCTTCATTTTTTGAGACCCTGGGGTTTGCCCGCTGTTGGCAGTCTGCGCTCTTCACAAAAGTCAATCTATACGCAGCAATTTTGCAACATTAAAAAATATTTTTCTCTTGTACGACAAAGTTTAACTCATTGTTTTACTACCATTGACTTGCTAATATGCTTTGCTATTACATCTCAAAACAAAAATGAAAGCCATAATACTGATAATACATTATAACAAACTTACAATCTGCAAGAGGTTGTTCCAAGAAGCACTGTATTAAGTCTTTTTAACTGATTTATAATTAATTGGGTTTTAATATTTAAATACGGCTTACGGTATCCATGCCAACTGGGGAACTTGCACAAGTATGCTGCACGGTGTCAACACTCTACATAGGGTGTAGGGTTAGCGGAGAACAATGGCATAGACTGGGAACTTTGTTAAGTAGCCTAGTTGGGAGGGTAGTTACACACCCTGTCTACGATAAAGCGATAAGTATGCATTGCAGCTCTCAAGTGCAGCTGAGGATCAGATAAATGTGTGTGAGCAATGAAGCGTGACATATGGAATGTCTGCATTTAGTTCATTGCATTCAATATTATTATTATATTGTTATTGTATTATTATTGTATTATTATTGCATTCAAAGTAAAATGTAGCAACGGAAGACGTCGATAGCTGCACTTGACACACAGGTCAAATATATTTATTTCAGCAAAGATAAGAATATGAAAACAAGTTTGCTTATAAAAATGATAATGGGAGTTATGCTCACAATAAAAGCACGACTCTTGATATTTGGTTTGGTGATATAACATAGTAAAAACTTTCGAAGCCACTAGCCTATGTACAAAATAAAACATCGATACGAAAACACGATTAGTGTCAACTTTTATTTTATTTGTGTTACCTCCATTGATTTTTGTTTAGCCATATCATTAATCTCAAAGGTATTCTGAACAGTAAAAACTTATAAAAAATTGAGCGAAAGAACCAATAAATGTATATTGGAAGTTGTTTCCCTTGTTGAGCAAATAACATCTTTACAATGCACGCCTACAATTTCCATGACCTTTAGATGAGAAACTACTATTAAAGGGCTACGGATGGGCCTTGCTAGATGCACTTGGTGTAGAGCTGTTCTCTCATCGAGCATTGTAAAACCAGTGAAAAAACTTACTTGCGGCGACGAAAAATGCATTGGGTCTGTAGAGGGCTATGACTGCACGGTTAACAGATGGGCAATCTGTGAGTGGCAGTTCCATTACGATATTATATAGTTCACTTCAACAAGTAACTTTACCATTTTCATCAAGTTTGCAGCTTAAAATTAGCTTCTAAAAATTTTGATTATTACTATTAAGTGCTTTTGAATATTTTGTAAAAAAGATAGCACGCATTTCAGATTTGATTACTATCGTTGTTGTGAAAAAGCAATGTCAGAAATATAATTTCGGCAATGTTGCTTTTTCATCTCATATTATTATGAAATTATACTAATATTATTTATTTCTTAATCAATTTTTCACTCAAAATTATTATTTGATAAAAATAACTCATTAATCTTTTTGATTTTGATCACGAAACACTGTCACATGGAGGCTGGTGTGTGTACATAATAGCGACTTACCAAAGATGATAAAAAATTGCTGAGTTGAGAAAAAACAGCCCCAAAAAGTTAAAAAATTGTTGCAATCTCATCTTTTTTTGCAATCTCAACAGTTTCTGCACCATGTCAAATTTAGGACGCCCTACTTCTATACAAACAAGCAAAAATTTTGAAAACTTTTTATAGCTGTATAAAACTTGTTTCGTCTTCAAGAAAAAAATTGCATACATGCCAGCACTTATTGTGTGTATAGGAGTCGTTGTTCTGATGAAAGGGCAACTCTAGATAATATTTTTAACACATTTCAACCTCAAAAAATTCAAATTAAGTCAAATGTTCTCGAAATTAGTCCTTTAAAAAAATTAAATTTTTTTCGTAGCCAATTATTCTGTTGGCCAAATCTTCTATGCAAGTCTTCAAATCAATTAGTTGGTTAGAATTTTCTCTGAGATGAGCAAAGAAACTTTTGTGAGAAACCGTAGTTTGCGCAAGTTCTTTTCACAAGTTTGCTAGCAAATGGCAATTTGTAGCTGCTTTTTCTTAGACCGACAACAAAGCATTGCATTCTCTCGTGGTTATGATATTGCCAATTGATTGATTTGATTGATTCGACCTAAATGTTTATCCAATAAGGTGATTGCATGATGCTTAAAGGCAAATAGAAAAATGTTATGGATGCTTAACAACTGAAACTGATTAGTACATTGTAAAATTGTGCATTCTACGAGTTTAAAAAATCCTTTTCGTATCTTGAACAAAATATATGCAAACCAAATGACGTTGCTTCATGTTGAAACTAGTATATGTTACTTTTGATTGAAAGAAGTGAAACTTCAGATATCCGCAGCTTTGACAAATTAATATCAAATATTTGTGTGCTGTATCACATAATAGTCTCAAGCTAGGACACTGAAACAGCTACAATTACATTATGTAGGAGTTATGCGCTTAATGGGGAGACAACTTAACAAGAACATTAAACTAAATGGCATAACAAAGTTTTTCTGCTAAAAGTGAAAAAAATCCATATTCTTTTAGGATTACTTGAGAGGCCATGGGTTGCGTAGGCATAGATCATCCACAAAAGGCTTTAAACCAAAATAATTGGTTAAAATTCTTTCCGTAGTCAGTAAAGGCAACTCGGCAAAACCTAGATTGACTCCATTTCTGTCCCAAGCTGTGAAAGTGTCACCAGAAATATACATTTCTGCATCAGCAAATGGTTTGAGACTGTCCCAGTGTAGCCGGTTGCTATCCACTCCACATTTGGGGTAGTAAAACACTCCTGCATTGTTTCTTGTTCCCCAAAACATCCTCACTGCACAAACAGGCTCCTCCGTCAAAAGGGGACAACCTGTAATTCACAAAATAAATAATAAAACTCCATAAACTGGAGGTTTACCATTGATCATTTTAACTAAAAAAATAGAAAAATAACAAACATTAAATTTGTATATAGCCGACAGAAACTTCAAACAGTTCCACTGACCCAGTATTTTCTTCAGCGCCTGGTGAACATGATCCACAAGCAGTTTACTTGGTACCAAGTCCTTGCTGACGCTGCCAAACTTATTGACAAATCTCTCGTTTGTTTCTAGATCAAGACTCTGAAACAGCTCTAGCTGACGGAAACTGTAAGCAGCCAGCAGCGTAGCAAATGAATCCGATTCCGCTTTCTTGCCGAAAGTTATACACATGTGGTTAGGCAAGTCTGTAAAAATACACCCTTCAAATATTCCAGCATCCTGCCACCAAGGTTGTTTGTAGGTTAGAAAAACTTTGAAGCCCGGTACTACTTTGACCTTTCTTTTCATTTCATCGAGAATAGCTTGTCTTTTAGGTTGTCCTTCTAGCACTATGTGGGCCAGCCCAACGGCGCTGCAGGCAAAAATAATCTTTTGACACTTGTAGTTTGCCTTTTCGCTTTCATCAGCAAGATTGACTGCAAATAGATCTCCATTTTGAGAAATGGCTTCAACTTTCTGTCCACATCTGATGTCCACATTTGTGCAACTAGCTAGCATGGCTACAAGCCTCTCCACTATCTCTCCAAATCCTTTCTCAATACTCTTCCCATTGACCATAGCTTTGGGAGATGCATCCTGTCTAGCTTGTACAATTGAAACAGGAATACTTGGATACGGAAAAAGAAGGTTTGAGATGTTCAAACTCTCAATATCATTGGATTGTAGCAGGTATTGGCCAATGCTCATATCTTTAGCCTGCTGTCCAGTTTTGGCAAAAACTGCTGCTTCAAAGTTGCCATCTTCACTCTTGATAAAATCCAATTTGCTTGCGATTTCCGGAAAATTTATATTACATATAGCTCCCAGATGAGGGAGAGATTCATCTGAAATAGAGCTAACTTGATGAAATTCTTTAAAACCGTTCAAAGGCCGATTTCTAAAGAAAAACTTGAACTTATTGCTTTTATTAGGAAATAAAGTCTCAGTGTCGATCTTCAGGTTTGACAAGAGAGCATGTAGTAGAGGTTGGCTATTTGGTCTATACCTACAGAACAGAATAAGTTTAACTCAAAACATGAAAAAGCTACTGGAAAAATGCATGAGTATTATGCAAGAAAACTTGGTGTTGAGATGACATCTATTGAAAAATCGAAAAATTAATTTTTTATACTTCATTTTATTAATTATTATGTTTGTCTTGACAGCATTAAAAAAAGTGATCACATTATGTTCGATTTAGTTTCCACTGTTGATTTTTTAAATATTATTTAACTTATAGGTTAAACTTCCCTTACGTGACAACTTTTCAAAGTAAGTATGCGAAAATATTGATTGCGTATGAGAATTCTGATTACCTCATAGCTCCCAAATCTGCTGCAAACCCTCCAGGCATTTCACAAGTCATAAATCTTCCACCCAATCTGTTGGTTGCCTCCAATACCAGAATCTTAAGGTTGGTAGAGTTGGCAAGTCTCCAAGTAGTGTATAACCCAGTTATACCTCCACCAATCACAATCAAGTCATATTCTTCTGCAGATGAAGTCCCCGCCATGTTTAAACGCGACGCTTTTCTATAGATTGCTTTAATTGCAAGCCAGTTGAAACCTCGTAACTATGCATTACTGAGCTGCGTACCTTGACGGCCATGTCAGCGTAGCAATTACAAATATTTATACATTTTAGTAACACTGTGACATTGTTTTATTAAAACTGTTTGCTAATCTAAACAAAATTTGTTAAAAAGCTCAAAGTCTATTTGTTCACTATAAACTAACGTTTAAAACAATTGCAGTGACAAAACTGGGGTTATCTCCACCTACAAAATGTTACCGATCCTTCAAACAATTCAACCTCTGATGTTTATTTCATAAATACAGCTGCCAGAGATGCCTGCTTTATTCCAAATACTGAGTTCAATGGCTGACTGACACAGAAACAGCCGAGTAACGTACAGAGCAAGTGTGCCATAAAAGAGCAAAAAGCTACAAAAGACAAAACTTTTTGAATTTTGCAATAATTTTTGTGGTGACATTAATGATTGCTGCAGGACTATTGCATCGGCCATGGATTCTGAAGACAAAGTCCATCCGTACACGGCTCTAAACCAAAGTATTTGGTTAAAATTCTCTCCGAAGTGAGCAGAGGTGTTTCGGCAAAACCCAAATTGACTCCATTTTTGTTCCACGCAACAAAAGTGTCACCAGAAATGTAGATTTCTGCGTCATCAAATGGTTTGAGACTGTCCCAGTGTAGCTGGTTGCTGTTCACTCCACATTTCGGGTAGCAATAAATTCCGCCATAACTTCCTGTTCCCCAAAACATCCTCACAGCACATATTGGCTCCTCTTTCAGATCTGAACAACCTATTAAAAAAAATCGGACGATATTTAGTCTTTCCACAAGTTTGAAACTGTTTAGGCACTTATGACAGCAAGTTAGAAATTTAATACCAACCTATGATCTGTTTCAAAGCGTTGTGGACATAATTGACCAGGAGTTCACTTGGTAGTAACTCATCTTTGACGCTGCCTACGAGGTTGACAAATCTTTTATTTGTATTCAAATCGAGACTGCGAAAAAGCTCCTGATGGTCGTAGCCGTAAGCAGCAAGCACTGTAGCCGTCGTTTCTGTTTTCCCTCCTTCGCCAAAAAAGTTGCAATTATGAGTGGGTAAATCTGTCAGCACTCTTGCTTCAAATATTCCGCCATCTTCCCACCAAGGTCGCTTGTAGGTGAGAAATATTTTGAATGCTGGTAACACGTTGACTTTGCTTCTCATTTCTGACAAGATAGCTTGACGCTCTGGTTGTCTCTCTAATTTGATGTGCTCCAACCCGACATAGCTGCATGCGTATAGAAGCTTTTGACCTTGAAACTGCTTTGTTTCATTTTCATTCAAAGACAACACTGAAAACTCTTTCCCATTCTGAGCAATGGAATTCACTCTATGACTGCATTTGATATCAACATTCGAGAAGTCATTTAAAGCAGAGACTAGTGACTTCACAATCGATTCATATCCGCCTTTTACAGTTCCAACCTTGTGCCAGTTTTCAGTGATGAGCCCCAATTTTCCCTCAACGAGAGAAATTGGGAAATCACTGGGAGGATACATGAATGAAGAGATGTTCAAAAGTTCCACGTTGTTGGTTTGTAGCAGGTATTGACTCAAAGGAACGTTCTTTGCTGGCTGCCCTGTTGGAGCAAAAACTGCTGTCTCTAGACTTCCATCCTCGCTTCTAACAAAATCGAATTTCATCGCTTTTTCTGGGAAGTCAAATCGTTTTGACGTGAACAGAACCGGCAAGTCCTCATCGGTAAGAGAAAACATCTTTTGAATTTCTTCCAAGCTGTTTATTCGTTGGTTTCTTATATAGTGTCTAAACTTGCTTTTGCTTGCACTGCTTTGCACCAGTGTGCCTGTTTCTAATTCTAGCTCCTTCAGCAGTTTATCCAAAATCGGCTGGCAGCTCGGTATGTACCTGAAGAAGGCAAAACAGCCGTTAAAAAGAGTCACTACGTTGTAAGTATACACATAACCATGCACTGCTAGGTACAATACCATTTACCTCATAGCTCCTAAATCTGCTGCAAACCCTCCAGGCATTTCACAAGTCATAAATCTTCCACCTAATCTGTTGGTTGCCTCCAACACCAGAATCTTAAGGTTGGTAGAGTTGGCAAGTCTCCAAGTCGTGTATAAACCAGTTATACCTCCACCAATCACAATCAAGTCATATTCTTCTGCAGACGAAGTGTCGGCCATGTTTTACTTTGTTGTTTAGCTATTTGCAGTTAACTGAGACAAAATGGCTACTGAAATTTGACGCGCTATAATGCAGCAACTGCTTTTGACATTTAACCTTTGGCCCCATTAGTTTATCATTGTATAGGAGTCATTTGAGAGCTTAAAAACTCTGACAGGAAAATCAGTGGTTGATTGTTGCAAATAAGAGCAATAAACGAGACAGCAACAGCACAGGAAGCACTATATGAAACTTACAAAAGTGGAATGATCAAAAATAAAAACTGCAAACTTTTGCTTAAGAAGAGCTTCTAGGCAAAAATGAGTCATTGAGCGGTATTGAGATAAATTTTGGCATAAAATGTTGCCATTTGTGAGAAAAGATTTAATTTTTGGGGTGAATAAAGTTCAGTGAAGTGTGTGTGAGCCACCCTATTTATCTTAGAAATTGTCTTTTCTTTCATTGTATGAAGGAGTCCAGAGAGCACAACTCCAACTTTTGTAAAGTGAAAGTTGTACACTGTTAAAGTATTTTTGTGCTTTAGAAGTTGACTCAATAGCAATGGAAGTTTCACAAGCGTACATAATAGTAAAGTATCAACTGGTCACAAAGGTATTAAGCAAAAGGCTCGCTGAAAACTGTTAAAGGTTTCGTTAAAGATTTTATGTATAAATCAAGTAAATATGACAACTTCTGCCAGGAAATTTGAGCTTGAGTCTATGCAACCAAATGATTTGAGTTGTAATATTGCATATATCTCTGCTGCAGAGGGCGGAGGGGGGTGGGGGGGGGGGGGGAATTCCATAATATCTGGTGACGATTGAAAGAATAACTGTCTTTTCGTTAGAGCTAAACTCAGTAATATTTTTCATAATGCAGTTGTGGGGTTCGTTTGTAGCAGATATTAGAATGAACTCACCCAAACTTAGGAGCCTCAGGTACTGCTATGATATTGAGAGATTCTTCTGAACTAGAGTTAGTGTTAAATAGACTACCTGTAGAGCTCAGGCTATCAGAGGCTATTTTCCCTTTGAACAACCAGTTGCTGCTGGAATCACTGCAAGTTGGAATAATTTGTAGTATTAAACATAAAAATGGAGTTGTCCTCTCTAGAAATAAGTTCTTGTGTTTATCTCTACTAAAACTTGGGTAAACAAATATTTGCATTTTAAACTTGAACACCATTTATATCTGGTACTTCTAACTAAAAACTATTGAAGCTAAGCTAGAAATCTTGTTATTATTAGTGAGGGTTTATATTAACACTTTAATCATTTTTTCAATACTATTGTTACAATTACTCTTTGATAATACCACCAGAAATTTTTAATATTTTTATTTGTGTTATTATTACTTATAATGGTTTTTATCCATATTTCATTGCTTTTTGATAATAATTAATATAGCAATTATTTTTTATTGCCTGCAACAAAAGTTGTTATCATTTTTTTCATTAGTATTATTTTCTACCAGACTATGTAAAGAAAGCGGACAGACCTCACTACAGATTCTCCATCCCATCTGCTGCCCTCCTCAGAAATAACATCATCCTCAAAAGGGGTGGGATTGTTTTGTCCGAGTGACAGAAGATCTGGGTCTACCTCCGTTGCTGTTAATCAACAATAATACACCTATAGAATCAACTTAAGTTCGTAAACTGAACTCCAATCTTCAAGTAATAAAAACATATATAAGTTTATAATTGATTGATCTCGAACGTTAAGAAACTAACTTCCTGTCCACCCAACAACTCCAACTACAAATCCCTGTCTTATCATTTCTCCATACGCATTGCTGTAATCACTTACAATGGCTGCTAACAAAGTCAGGGAACTTGCTGCTGCCATAATCCGAATGCATTGATGATGTAAACAATGGCGACAGCGATTTAGCTAAGTATGTTGAGTGCTCGTCAGCTTCATCTTCTTCATTCTCCCTATCTTCCAATATCTGCAAACGAGTAGCATTAAATGAAAATGATTTCTTCAAAAAAAATTTGCAAAAAAATTAAAGTTTCATAACTACAAATTGAAAAGTTGCTTTTTTTGATTTAAATATTCCATGAGGCAAAACTTGGAAATTCCAGTTATTTAACTGTTAAGACAACTCCAATAAAACATTGTCTAGCAAGTCATAGACTTATGCAGATCTTGCGCATTAACAAAACTTTATCAACAAACTACTCAAAAGTGAAAGTTTGAAAGTTAAAGCGCGCTGATGAAATGACAACTTTGGCAAATTGATCTTCCAAGTTCTAAAAAAATTTCAATGAGAAGGAATTCATACAATCAAATACAAGCTTATCGATGAATGAAATCTTACGAAGCTAAAATTGATTGTCAAGAACATGATAAATGGGTCTGCAAAATGAATATCCAACAAAGTAACCAAGAAGAAAATTAAAGTAATTAATGGCGCTGCGATCACTTACAGATTTATTAACATTATCTGGTTGATGGTAAGTCCTGCAATTTTTTACTCTTGTCAATGTTTAATGCTATTCATGGATATGTTTACGAAAAGGTGATAAATGTGGAAAACAAACTTTGCTGACCTTAATCAAAATGCTGTCTGCCACCTCATTATAGTTGAGTGCACCGTCTTTGTTTTTCGCTTCAGCCTAAAAGAGGTATATTACATAAAGCGACATCTTTGAGACACACAATTAACAACTGATGATTTCCTTTTACAAAAGGAGAAGACCACTCTACAACTGCAGAAACTTGTGACCAGGCACCATAATTATCATTTGATTAAATTAAAGTTTAAATCTGTTTAAAACTCACAATTGATAAGTTATACTATCTATTTATTTACGATGTGTTCTGACATGTGTTCTGACACCTGATGTAATAAGTGAGCGGGCAACTACAAAAATTTCGGAGAACAAACAAATTACACAATTGAAGTTTTCTTTCTAAGCTCAGTTAGCATAATATTATAAATAACCTGTTGTTAGTTTTCACAAATTGTGACAGAGTAAAAAAGTACTCGAAACAGTAAAATGGATGAAACCTAAAGTGCTGCTTTTGCAGCTCTCAAATCAATAAAAACTGAGAATTCACATATAGGCCTTATTCACTTATGCAGAAGGCTGTTTAACACGGTCTCGACACCGCATGCACTGCGTTTCCAGTATCATTTGCAAACAATGGCTAATAAATCTTAACATAATTCGAAAATCTACTGGACTCATACAGGTGCGTACAATCATTAATTTGATGACTATAGAAGTATTTAAAGGCTCATTTTAGCCATATTGACTGCATGAAACAATGTATACTGGCCACTAATAGCACTCAGCACAATAAACTAATGATTTGTTTCTTAGATGCTCTGTAATAGCTAGCCAAAGTATTATTTTGGGATGGAAAAGTAATACTAATTATTTTTTTTATTATTATTTTTAGCAAAACGATACATTGGCTAGCAATTACCCAGTATCTAACACAGGAATCATTCATTTCTTGTGACGAGTACAATCAATGACTGATGGTGGCTTATAACACTAGATGCTTTTGCTTTCAATGCATATTAACGATTTTAAAATAGTCTGGACTGCTTGCAACGCATCTTCAACATTGAAAAAAAATTGGGTAATTACAGTAAAATAGCCTAATAAACTACATTTAAAACTGGCTAGTTGACTGTAATAAATAAATTGTCGGTCTTAGCAGTTGCAGGATTTCGTACAGTAAACTGTATTTCCTGTCTAACAATTATAAATTTTGCAAAACGTAGAGTTGTTTTGCAAATAATTTAGACGGTTTAGAAATAATTTAATGGTTTAAAAATCACAAACCGTATAAATACTTTAGAAATAATATGAACTATTTACAAACTGTATGAACGATTTTGAATTAATCTGAACTGTTTTGAAATAGTTTGAAAGGTTTGCAAAGCACATGGCTTTTGGACTAAAAACAATCGCCATCATTTTTTTACGGCCTCTCTGCAACTTTACCAACATCGACATAGGTCAATAGACATAGATCACATTGATTAACTGTATAAATGATTGTTGAATACAATCTCTAAAATCAATTTTCACAAACATAATTGGGTTGTATATATTATTTAATATAATATAAAACAAATAATAATTAATAAATAAAAACAGTTTTTTATTCATACCAAAGAAATTTAACTGCTCCGTGTTTAGAAAAAAATATTATCAATCGTAAATGAACTGGAGACCTATGATAAGTAAATCGGCTCGAATTTTCAAAGCGCACGTACGATTTCACGAAGTGTTCAGAAGATTGGCAAAACTTCAGACTATTTCAAAAGCATTCAGGCAGGTTGGGAAGGGTTTAGACTTACAGGTTTTAAGACGAAAAACACAAAATGTTCTGAGCCACCATAGTGACTAGTATTCATTGTTTATACCCAATCAACGCGGCTAAAACAAGCGATTAAATACTGTACAATCATTAAGTTGATGGAAAAGCAGCTTTTCACACTATGTTATCGTTAACTATTGATTGCAGTGACAACAGTAATACAGCGCATGCGCGTAGAGACCATGTTCGATAGGTTTCTGCATAAAGCTTATTGGAGCATCATAGAAAATAAATAGTTGATACAAATTTGGATGACTGAAAGAAAATCAAAATATATTTAATTAAGCTTAAATAAAATGGTTCAACCAACTTTTATCTTTCTGGAGTTTTCCAATTTCCAAGCTATCCAAAAGAAAAAACTTTTCATATTGACAAACAAGTTGAACATAATCTACAAGTATTGACAGCTTTTGTTAACTCATCAATGATTTCACATTGAAAATGTTTTAAACTCAATACACATCTTTTAGGTAATAACAAATATCAGAGAAATTTACGAAACAAAGAAAACAAGAGGAGACAATTACTGCCAGTATGCTTACAGGTAAAGATTCTCCCACATACTCCTCCACAATAGAGCACACAACTCCAGACACATCGGTGTGTCGAACAAGTTTATCCGCTGCTGGACTTTGATCTACAACAAACAAATTTAATTGAAATTTTGAAATAGACATACTAAATTGAGGAGAATGAAGAAAATACACTCAGATAATGAAAACACAACTCCATAGGTCTACAATACACTAAAGGGGGCATGTAGATGATTGCTTACTGTCCACAGCTAAGTGAAGGCACTGCTCCATGTTGGCTATGAGAGTTGACAGAGCTGATCTGTAGGAGGACAGTATGTCTTCCGCTACAAAACATATGGACCACAGTCTAAAAGAGGCAAACTACAATTACTCCATTACTACCCAACCCATTGGAAACTTTATAAAGTGTTGGTGCTTTGCATTCTAAATAACTCTGTGAAGCCAAGAGTATAAAAATAAAACTCAAATTGAAGTTCTATGTTACTTACTCTCCGATTCCGTAGCATCGTCTGTTAGACACTTTCTAATCTTTTGCACAGAAGAATCTACTTCTACTAGAAACCTCTTCGTTTCTGCATCTTTTACTTCAGGGAATGAGTATTCATCTACAACCGGAACAAATGCGCCAAGTTAAGAAAAAAAACGTGTTTTATTCTTTCTCAATTTCTCAAACTTAGTTATTTTATTCAGTTCTGGAATGATCTAATGAGTGTTTAAACAAACAATTCATAATATTTGTCATTGACTAATAATAAAAAAATTGTTTGATTATGTTTTAAATTTTCACATTTGCTTTATACTTCACTGTCCAGTTTCCTATTTCACAAACCAAAGAGTTCTCCACATATTTATCGCTACTTCAACAAACAATACACAGAGCATGTGCAACTGGTAGTTTAACAAAGACCAGTCGTCTTTCATTGAATATTTAAGAGTTGTCCTTTCCTAGTAACCTGCATCCAAAAAGTCTAGAGTTGTCTTACCTATTGCTTTGTATGAATCTCTGTTGTTATTGGTTTCACTCCTGATCAGAGCAGAGTCCAACTCATCTACAAAATATCAAAAATTAAAAATTGACAGATAAAACTGAGCTCTTTAGATGATAGATGATAAAAATAATAAAATTCTGGTGAATAAAATTAGTTTTATGCTACTGCATGTACAGCTAACTCATCAGCTTCCGCCGAAGTATTAAAACGTCATTTGCATAAACTAGTAAAAATCCAGCTGTTGCAATAATCATCTTTAAAGATTGGCTAAAAAGCAGCCTTTTCAACTACGCTTAGTAATCATAATAATTTTTTTTTCAATACTTGTTGCATCAACCCGCTGAATTACAATTAATTTATTCAGTCGATTACTAATTTAACATCTCAAGCAAACAGGAAGTATAAAACATTATCTGCTTGCATAGTAGACACCAAGGCATACCTTTTTGCCATGGTTATTTACCATAGCAACAGACTCACCTGTAGCTATGAGATTGCTTCCCTGCTTCTCAGTCTGATAAAAAAAATCGCTAGCTTTGAGTTTATCTCCCCCTGGCAGAGACGAGGTATCAGATGCATCCACCTTAGCATCTTTCTTTAGTTGTAAGTCCTTCATAAACTCCTCTAGTGAAAGAGGTAGGATTTCATCAGTTGTGGAACTGGAGTCAATGTCAAAGTCTAAAATTTGAAAAAATAATAATTTATTCTTGAAAACAGCAAGAAATTGGCCCTCATCAAACATTATGTATAAATTGTACAAAAATCGATGTATTTTAGTCATTCTTCAACACTTCTACAACTAATGACTACACAGATGAAAAGTTGTAAAAAACTACGTTGTTTCATATTAACATTTGTTTGTTATCAACGAGACCAGCCCCAACTTACCATTGCTGAGTCTGCGGCCAACAGCTGCAGATATCTCTCCTCTACATGTTCTTTTAAAACATTTTGCTTCACTGTCGTACTTCCAATCAGCATTGAGTTTGTTGAATTCACTAAAGATACAGTCAAAAACTTTAATCTTGAAATAAGTACTGGCAATAAAACAGGAAAGAATATACACAAATTTTCAAAACGCATTGTGCATTTGTAAGTAAAGAATATTGTTACGAAATTATTTGAATTGTGTCTAACAAAAAGAGAGAAAAGAATTGACCCGAGGAGTACTGGAACCTCTGCCCTCTAGCTAAGATGCCATGCACTTTGCTACTGAGCCATTCTGGTTGCTATAACAATTAGTTGCACTAACTGAGCAGGTACCTCGTGAGATATTGAGAAGTGATGCCCCGTGTACATCTGCCGTTTAGCTAGCGATTGTACCTACTGATTGCATGATTTTTCAGCCTCTGTTTTGGTAGCATTTTATTTGAGATAATCGACAGGTTTTGATCCGCATCAAAAAAATTGGTAAATAATTTTCGATTTGACCAATCATATCACTGCTCTCGGTGTTAATGTATTTAATAAAAATGTTTCTCAAGCACAATTATTTATGTAAAAAAAAAGTAGTTCATAAGCGGCCATCTTTGTTGTTTCAAAGCATTTTACGGCTAAATGTGACATCAAATACAGCGAGTTTAACCGCTATTGTGTGAGCATGGGAAGTCGAAAAATAAGAGAAGCAGCCTGTCCTCATTTTTAATTGGTAAGAGAAAATCGGTAGCTAATCGCTAGATGTACATGTAGCTTGAGAGTCAACTGATTTGGCTGTAGCCATTACTAAATGCAGTAATACTAGTAGTACTAGTATCGTATGAAGACGAAAGGGAATTTCCTTCACCTAAAGACGGATGCTCATCAGTGATTGGATGGTTTGAATTAACACTAATTGTTATTGGTATTAATGCAATTGCTTGCATGTTTTTCTATGCTTGCATTACACTTTTCAAGCTGTTTATGCTAACCAATTATATGTTTACTGAATATTTGCATATTTTTGATACTGTCTATTCTACAAACAAGACTTTAACTTCCTGTGCCCAGCAGAACTGTTTGTGCCCTCTCACAGTGAATTTGTCTGGCAATTGCTCATATTTGTGAGCTGGCAATTTACTGTGTCTTAGCTTTGTATAAGCAAATACCTACATTTATACTTGAATCTAAACCTTATTAGCCTGACAGGTTGCCTCTCTAATGGACTCGGTGCTGCACCGACTTAGGGTTAGCTAGGCACTGTTCTTCAGTACTCAGTGGTTCACAGTGGAATGGACACTCCTATAGCAGTGCGGATCGAGCTGTCTACTGGTGGATCCAGCTCGGATCATGTGCCTAACACTGTGGGACAGTGTTGTGATGGAAGCAGTCTTGACCTGCTGGCAAAGCTTTCTCTCTCTCATAGGGTTTGGAAAAGTCGATAACAAAATCATTTACAATATTGAAAGAAGTGTGAAAGAAATATGAGAAAATGTTATATGGTCTATTCAACTCTGTTACAAAAACCACAATAATTATTATTTGTTCCGTATTGCGGTAGAATTTTGTGCATAACCTGTAAGCACCCAAGCTTTACAGGCACCTGTATGATGACAAGTGTCTCTGTGGTTCAAAGGCACGCTCTTGCTTAAACGAGACCAATGACAGCCCTTGCTATCAATACAGCAGCAGTTAGCTTTGCCAGCACATTAGCAATTACTTGGCAGGGCCAGTCATTGACCCCTGCAAATCTGTGACTGAGCTCCCAGGGCCGGACATGGACCCCTACTATTCCGGGATAAAGATACCAGGGCCGGTCATGGACCTCTGCTAATTGTGGGTAAAATCATTGGGCCAGGGTAAGTGACCCTGGGCCGGCAAGAAAAGAACACCTTAGCTCAAGATCCTAAAGACAACTGTGGTACTTCAGAAGGACAAGTCTAAGACTCAGCTACTTCAAGTTCCCGAGAGCAGTGAATGACAGGCTATGGAAAGCCCAGGAACCTAGTAGAAGATGGGACAGTACACCCGCAGACAATGCACTTATTAGTTTCGCCCCTTTAACCAGGGTGCTCAAGACCTTTAGCTCTTTGCAGTTACTCTCATTTGTTGCTATTTATAAATATGTATGCTTATTCGCTTTTGCTACTTCCTGTATGCACTATTGGCCATGTTGCTAATTAGGCCAACGGCTTCCTGTTTTACAGCCTGTAAAAGGCTGGATTTTGTTCATGATCATTGCATTTGTTGACTGCGCCTACTCTTGCCTTATTCTCTATAGGGTTGCCCCCTAGCGCTGTATAGAATACAAATAAATGTATTTGTATTCAAACAACCAGACTAGTGTGTCTGAGCCCTGGGCTCTACATTAAGTTGATAAAGTCACTGAACAAATGGCACCTCTGGAGAGAGGTAGAGTACTTGAGCTCAGTACCTTTTTGTGGCAACAGACCAAAATTTGCTACAGCATTCAATACGAATATTTCAGTTAATAAAAAAGTTCATACTTTTTGAATCTGATCCACATTTGCTAACATATATTTATCATCACAATCTGCCCTTAGAAAAGCCAATTAAATTCTAGAAGACTCTGGAGCCTCCACATCTTATAATTTAAAAACACTAACACCAGTGTCTCAACTGACATAAAAATTGTTTTTTTTAGTTAACTTTGGTTTAATACTATAATTTTGTGAAACAATTTCTTTGTTTCTTTTTCAGCTAGTTTATGTTTTTTTTTATTACCATGTAAGACAAAACGTACCTATAACCTTTCTCATCAACATGCTGTTCACAAATAAAGCCATTGTGCTTTGCTTCCCACAATGCACAGGATTTACAAATCCATTGCATACATATCACACATTGAGCATTTCTCTTAACAAGAGGGGACAACCCTTGACCACACCTACTACAAAACTGTGTTGTAGAGGTTCTATGAGATTTTTTATCCGTGTATGAAGTTGTTCCATTGAGTGAGGAACCAATGGGTGTCACATCATAACTGGTGAGGTTGAAGCGATTTTGATTGTTGTTATTGTTTTGAGATGAGGAAGTAAATTTGTTTAAGGAACTTTTTAACGAGTATTGTTCAGAGAAAAGCTCAATGTCTGAATGACTAGAGTAGAGATGGTCATAGACAGAAGGTTGTGCTTTTGGTGCTTGGGGTGGTTTATCGTAGGAAACAGGTATTCCATCCTCAGGTCTACAAAGTGCACAGGAAACGAAACAGTGCTAACTGAAATAAGTTGTAAGAAGGAAAGTATTATAATAATTATTACATAATGTACAAGCATGGATAAGGGTTGCACACAGCTGGTAATACTACCCAACTGATCAAACCTTGGCCAATTACGTCACAGTGTACACATTCTCAAATTTTTTTGCTTTATTCAACACGGTGCATTAA
The DNA here is from genome assembly GCA_945261195.1 of Cryptosula pallasiana. Taxonomy (NCBI): domain Eukaryota; kingdom Metazoa; phylum Bryozoa; class Gymnolaemata; order Cheilostomatida; family Cryptosulidae; genus Cryptosula; species Cryptosula pallasiana. The sequence goes on along the minus strand of OX183137.1, from coordinate 11,484,617 downwards.
CCCATGCATGTACATTTATGATTGTAAGTTTTTAGTAGTGGTAAAACAAAAAGATGCTCTTATGGCATTAGGTGGTTAGGTGATGTTCTACCCAGCTCTGTCAGTGACAGAAACGGGTAAAAAAATAAACTTACATCCTTTTTTTACAAAATGCGCAGCCTTGAGGATCTAGTTCAGGGCAGCAACTTTTGCAGACTTTTTCATCGCAATAGGAACATTTTTTTGATCGATTAAAGAAAAAACTAAATTCTGACAAACACCCAATGCAATATTTTTTAGTTATTGGGCTTTTTGCAGATTTCAATGCGTCTCTACACTGCTGCTCCAACAGTATCTCCCCTTCCAGGAACCTGTAACATGCCAACCTACCAGAAATGCATAAAGAACCTTGGGAAATTCTGTTTTAGATAATGGTAAATATTTCTAAAGCAACCAAAAAAACCACGTTAGTCCAATCAAATTAAAAACAATAAAAAGCAGCATGCATCAAGCTTGTAGCATTTATTATTATTTACAATTCCAGAATGCTTCAAAATTATCATCATGCATCAGTTTGCGGCTGTGAGTAAATTGAGATCTTTTTATGCACTCAAACTTAAATAGGTATGGCACCTTAATCGTTTGCGCTCTCGATTGCGCAGATGCAGATCTCGCTGTAGAACATTCAGGATTCTCTCACAATCATCCTCAGTCAAATTTTCTGTGTTCAACTTTGCCGAGGAGGTCATCAGGAATATCTTGAAACACAAAGAAATTGGGCTGATGTTCTTGCAAACAAAGCGCGCTTGACGATACAGACTACTGAAAGAAACTAAATTCAGCATCAAACACTATAGATTTAAAACACAATGGGTTTTTATTCAGTATGACTACGATTTTAGTGTGAAATTCAAATGAACTATTTGAAGAAAACAATAACAAGTTGAGAGAACTAAATCCACATTCACAATGTGCACCAATTATCAACTCAGTATCTTCTGTATCAAAATTGTGATCTCCTCCCTACTGATAACGATTTGTTTACACTCACGAATCTTGGCATCGATCCAAAATGGCTTACATCTGCGCACCTTGCATGAGGCATTTTAAAGAGAATGCATTTCTTATTATTCATCCAAATTTATTTTGGTCTCTCAATGTTGAATAGACTAGGATAGAATCACTTATTACATCCCACGGACTCAGCTGTTGTTTATGCGTTGTGTGACACCATAGCCACTGCATACAATACAATGTACATGAGACCTGCGGTACTATGTACTCATCTATTGGCACCTTGTTAATACGACACAATAAATGCCTTGATTGCTACTAATTGTTACACTACTATATTTTCGCAATGTTCTCGTCTAACGCGGCATGCCATTATGCTGGACACCTAGAGCCTAGCTTCCATATTACCCTTTCAAGTGGTTACGTACAGACAATCTCTAAGAACATGAGAGATTCTTGTTGAACAATAAACCAAAATTGAACTAATAAAATTTAAGAGTGTGAAATGTAAACGCCAGGATTCAGTTACCATGTTGAGGAATCATTTCGATAGTACAGTAACTTGATTATTATTTAAAAAGTTGACTCATCATAACCTGTTTCTTTAGCAATCGGTGGAGCAAAAACAATCAAATCTTGTCTAAAATAATTTTGTTGTGGGCGTTGGACACCCCCCCTAAGCTCCCAAAGTAAAAAAGAGTCCTTTAGGCTCATAACAGAACAAATAAAAATTTCTTCGATTTGTACTTGATAAAAAACGAAAACGTATTCTAACAGACTTTTGTTTTTATTTGAAATGAGCTTTTCTGAATTAACATATCTCTAGTGACTATTTCAGACTACAACAGTTCTGAGAAAGTAATGCGAAAATGGTACTTACCTGAGCTACACTCAGCTGTTTAACTGTTAAAGGTGATAATTATATGAGGCACTCCCTGCATTAAGATATCTCTAAAAGATAAAGGTAAACCACAATAGTGATAGCTGAGTCACAGTTTGTTAAGCGCTACCCTCTAGCTAGGCGCTATTTCAGTCTCTTAGTAAAACCAAACGATTTCATAGCAACCTGCGATACCCCCACTTGTGGACAGATGCTATTGTTGTCAATGAGTGCTCACATCTCATCACCATGGCAACCATTGAAAAGACAAACCGATCTACACTCATTTATATAACTCTATGTAGATTGATGCAAAGATATGGAAATTGAGCAAATACAATACGCTGAATGAGTTGAAGCCAGTCAAGTCTTGTGGCCTCTCGCTACGTATGAACTAGCAAATTGAAAAACCTATTAAGTTATATAATATCTCTTTATGCGAAAAGACGAGTGATGAACAATACATCTTTAAATTTCTGAAAACTTGCTGGTTTGACGAGCGATAGCATTCTTTGAGATTGTGACGTGAACAATACGCAAAGATCGGGACAAATTATTGCTCCTTGATTAGATATTTTGCGATTTCTTGGAACCCAAACCGAGTTACTCGTGATAAGTGGAGAATAGCCCAAATAGACATTTTTACTGCGCAACTTTACTTAAATTAGCTCTTGGAGGTAAATAGTCTGAGCTCTAACACAGTTGGACTACATATTTAGTTAGTAAATGCAAATAAATGTAACCATTGACATACAGAAATGCTAATGACAGCTTCTTGATATCCTGAAAACTGTCGCCATGGTAACAAAAACTAACTACGATACGCGAAATAGAATGCAAAAATACTGTCACTAACAAATACTCTGTTAGTACAAACCTGAGACAATCTTGTAGAATTTGAATCAGGTTATCAAGTAAACAATTCTCTCCAAAGATTAGTCAACTGAAACATTGTGAACAAGTGCAAAAAAGTTGGAGTTGTATGCACAAAGTTTAGAGTAAACAAATTGCCTTTTATCTAAAAATGGTTAACAAAATCCTGTTTTTTTTAGCCTTATCATAACTGATGGTCTCGTTAATGCGCTAACACCTGTTTTATAAACATAAAGCTTTGCATGCTGCCATGTACCAACCTTTCCACTGTATGTGTGCTAGTACTCAATAACTCAGTAATAGTTTCCAACATTCATCCTTGCTGGGTTAATCACCACCTGCTATTGTTTGAAGCGTTCACAAATGATTTGACATAAAAGGTTCAACCTATGTCTAATATACTCATTATTGTTGATTACAAAAACAAGTCAAGACAAAAGAAATACTAGTTGATTATTGTTTGACAATGAATGGATGTTGAAATAGTAGCTATATGAGGTAAGGGAAACCTTCATATCAATAGATTGTGTGCTGATAGAAGGTTCCAGAATATCAACAATGATATGTTAATCTCATCGAGACAAGGTTACAGTTAACAAAATCGTTTAATAGCTTTTTTGGTTTGACTATATCAAACCTTGTAGCATAATATGATGATCACTTGGCCCAAGGTAGTGCCTCAAATCTACTTGTGACTTTTACACCGTGAACCATATGATACATGAAATCGAGAAAAACTTGTGTAGGGTGACCACACACGAGCAGAAAAACTATTGTAAAATGGCGTACAATAAAATTCTAGCTATGACTTCATGGACACATTTTTAATGCAAACACTTTAATCGAACCAGCTCTATACAGTGGCATACCTCCCGGACTTGTTCTTTAACATGATATTAGTTCAGAGACGTGTCCAAATTACTTTTTCTAAACAAGTAAAGAAGTATCGCATAACAAATGAGTTAGTATAACTTATTACTGTTTGGTGTATGAATGGGGCATGTGATATGCTGATCCGCTTTCAATTCATGAATTAATCTGTAAATTGAAGCAGCTGGGGACTTGTATGAATGCACTTGTAACCGAAACCTAAACAGGTTTTGAAAGATAAAAACTTTCTCGAATTGGAAAGACAATTTCAGCAAGCAGAATGATCTAACAGTTAAAATTTGCCTGTAAGTTTCCCTTCATAACACATCTCAAATTGTAAATTATGCGTTTTAAGATTTCAGTCTTTTGCGTTACAAGTGTGAATTGTGGCACAACAAATTACCTTTCCGTGCGTCGCAAAATTCAATTAATCCGAGTAATTTCCAATCATGTAATCATATTGAAAGTATCCTATTCAAATAATCAAAAATATACAAAATAATTAATCAATGAAAAGCAAAGTTTGTCAAAAACAAACGTTAACATCGTCATTCGTGACTGCCTCAAGCATATATCTTACCAACTACATTTATTGATGCCAAACCAAATAGAGCACATCAAAGCCTTCAAATTTACAATAAATATTAGCGATTATAAAGGCAGACAAACCAATGCACTGGAAAGCTTCTATACGATACAAAGACTTAGATGGGTGCAAAGAAGACAATTGGATTCATCACTGGACACGATATTGTCTCACCTACTTAAGTCATTCAAAGTCACTGCCATTTCCAGTGTAGACGATTATACACAATACTAATATAGTGTTCTAAAGTAGCTCCATTTGTTGTCTGAAATTTGATGCTTTAATTGTGTCAGAGAGTCACTGGCCAACAATAAATGTCTCACCCATCTCACATACCAACAGTTCAAGAGTTAAAACTAATGCTTCACATTCAGAGCAGTATGCTGGCTAGAGGGTTGAGTTAATCACTGCGCAATGAACTAACAAAATGGTTGACCAAATTTGTAAGTGATTAATAACCAAAGTTTTTGTGTCTTTCAATCAATTTCCAATGAAAGCGTTAAGTATTTCCAAGTATTCAAAACTATTGATATGGGAACCAGGGTACGCAAATTTAGCTTCACAATGATTGGGACGATGTTCATGTTTTGAAAAATAAACATATTTTTTTTAGAGCGCATTGGAAGAAATAACAAACGATTCTATGCATTTTCATGCTCTCAAGCTACATTTGTATACTTTATGACTACTAACCACTAGCTAAGATTGACAACAACATACATATTTTTAATATAAAGTTGTTGATAATACTCGCCCCACTCTAGCTAGGCACAAAGTCAGTTAGCTACCTCATGTAAAAGGCTAGTTATTGCGTAATAGATGCTAATAGTTGTGCTGCATTTACTTTTTGAATTGCTGCAGTTTAAAATACTTCAGAAAAGCAACATTTGCTTTTTTGCAAAACAAATATTTACACTTTTATATCAACAAATACACGATTGATTAGCTGTTTGTAGCAGAAATTGAAAATCAGTCTTCGATTGAAGCCATCAAGTGATCGAAATTTTCATTTTGACTAGAAGGTAAAGCAGTGTTTAAAACTAGAAATGCACTAAGTTCTCAGCATGTAATCAAGAAAAACTCACAATGAAAATGTTAAGCGATTGATCCAGACTTTCTTTTATCTGTAACTCGGGCTAAACTTTGACATGCCCTGCGCTATTCATTAAATTTTCACCAAAAATCGTGTACGACAAGAATTATTAGCTAACTTATAGTTCGATATCTACAGTAAGTACTTACGCTTACAGCCAGTATCTAGTAATGAATGATGAGATACTATTCACTCCATCTTCTGATATCCTATGCCTTGGATCGAATACTGCTGATTAGAAATAACAACAAGTGGAACAAAAGCTTTATTTGTTAGTCACCTTTCTCAAGTAGGTGCATCATATAATCCTTTGAACAAATATTGAATAGAATAACCATTGACCATTCATTTGACAGGTAGAAGCTAGTGCTGACACAATACTGTAATTATTTCTAAACTAGGGCTGACACGATACTGCAGTTATATGCCTGACCAGGGCTGACAAATCTTGTATTTATATTTAAACTTGAGCTGACCGAATAATTAACTAGAGCTGACACAATACTGCAATTGTGGACAAGCTAGGGCTGACACGATATTGCAGTCATCTACATACCTAACTAGGGCTGCAGTTATATATATACTTGACTAGCAATGACGCAATACTGTAGTTATGGTCAAACTAAAGCTCACAGGATACAGGATTTTGAAGCTGCGATTAGATGAGAGCGTGTTTGTCTCTGGCTTATTTGATGGTCGCAGACCCAGTTACAACTCGCTTCCCAACGGTTGCAACATGTGCAGCTTTTGAGCTGGCAACTTCGGAGTTGCCCACTCATTGTAGCTAGTAAAGATAGATTAAGTGCGTTCCTGCTCACCCAGTTGTGCTGATGAGTTGAGATTTAATTATTAATGGTTTTCCACCATGTCATAGTTCTCTATGCATGTTTTTTTATTTACCTATACTATGAAATTTTGAATTTGCTATTAAAGAACAAAAAATATTATTAAAACTAAATGACGATTCGAAGAAAACATTTTTTTTCATGTTTGCACCCAAAATAATAATGATCACTCAGAGTATATAATTGACACTATTAAATATAGAAAATTCGATTTATTCGATTGAATTAAATAATAACAAAAAATTACACAGCAATGGTGGTAACATCGAATTATTTAATAATAAACTTACGATATTATAAAAAATATATTTAGGCTTGAATAAACAAAATATTGGATTCGCTATGTATAGAAACGCAAATGGTTTAATATTTTCACATGGCAATAAAATCACTGCAACTTGACCCTTGAACCCGAGATTGCTAGGTTGCTGCTTCTCAGCCTGCGACAACCTTGTGTCTCCACCAAATGTTGCACAAACTTTCTGCGACAAGACAGGAGTATTGGCAAACTTCAAAATCTTAATACACACTTAATTAGGGCTGTCACAATACTGCGATTGTGTAAAAGCTAGGTCTGACACAATACTATAATCATATACATACTTTACTAGGGCTGACACAATACTGTAGTTATATACACACTTAGCTAGGGGTGATACAAAACTGCAGTCATGCAGATACTAGAGCTAAAAATACTGTAGTTATATACTAACTAGTCAACTAGGGCTGAACCAATACAGCAGTTATTTTAATGGTGCAAGTTAGTAACAGTGACACAACCTACCCATGTGACAAACGTTAATTGCCAATAGGTATGAAAAGTATTTAATCCATGACGAGAAATAAGATCTTGGAATCGATGAAGCACTAACTTTCACATTGCCTTTCTAGTAATACTTCATTATCTTGGACTGACTCAAAAACTGTGCATACAACAAAAACACAAAATATGATCAGTTGAAATTAGTTTTGATACGAGTGTATATCTAACTTGTGGGCTTGATTATATTTGATAAGACAGAACTCCCTAGAGGTAGCTCGTACTTTCTATGTAATTATGTAGATAGGTGGGTGAGTGGGTAAGTTGGTTGGTGGATAGGTGTGTAGGTGGGTCAGTGGGTAGGTGGGTAGGTTGGTTGGTAGGTAGGTAAATGAATGGGCAGTTAAATAGACTTGAAGCAATTAATGAATCACAGCTCATAAGTTATATATCAGAAATGAAGTTTGGCTTTTTATGCAATACATTAACTAGTAGAAAGACAACTCCCAATAACAGTGTAAGGAAGAGCAACTCCTTGATGCATTCAAATAAACTAATATATCCCATGTACTTATATGAATGCAGTAGGGCTCTAGAGAGATTAAAATTTTCTGGAAATCTGTGAAAGTGGCGTTTCTTATTTTAAAAATATAGAAGATGGTCTCCCAAGAACAGCTTGTTGTCCAGCAACAACCCCACAACATCTACACACAATCTACAAACGCACAGTTACTTTTTTAGCATAAACTTTCTCAAAGCGGCACCACTGTCACGATGACAGTGGAATTCTCTGTTCAAATTAGCCGGAAACCAGGCTTTATGATATTGTGGTAGATTTTTGTGCATGTCAGTAGTAAACTGCTTGTTTGCTAGCAAAGTACCAACATAAGTGTGCTAGAATTCCACCCCAGCCGTTGTAAAAGTGCTGTGCCAGTGGAATGACTTGGAATGGCAGTCAAGACCGGCCCTGCAAGCTGTGCTATCGGCACAGCTTGCAGAGCCGGTCTTGACCTCTGTAGGGCTGGTAGTGACCCCTGACTGACCCGGTATGGTGATACTGGGACGGCATAAGATGGCCGCTTTAGCAGATGATCCTCAAAACCATCTAGTAGCTTATTCTAACCCTGGAGCAGAAAGTATTCTTCTTTGGATCACAGGATATATCAACCACAGGCTAGGTATAGCTTCGAAACCCTGGTAGGTGTACGATTGGACAATGGAGTTAGAACTCCACCTTTTCGCCATTTGGCACAATTTACATTTAATCTTATTCGATCGCATGATCTGTTGACTATTTATATACCTATTGCTATTGGCCTGATTTACTTCCTGCGCATACATTCTTATATCTACTATGTAAATGACTTCCTGCCAGTCTGCCTATAATGGCTGGAGCTCTTATGTTTCTTTGCATTTAACTTATTCATGTCTTGCCAATCACCCTAGTGGATAGCCCCCAGGACTTTGGTACTGATGAACAAAGCCACTATTCAAACAACACTCTGTGTAGTTTGTCTGAGCCGTGGGCTCTGTGCTTACTAACTGATCCGTCAGTAACTATCCATGTTGTTACTGTCATACCGGCTCAGTGTCCCCTCTGGATAGAAGTAGAATACTCGATACTAGTGGAATTTCGTGGAAACCGGACAGAAATCCATTACATTATAATGGTATAATCCTTTGTGTAACCAAGGACAATAACCAGTACAAAATATTCCGTAAGATGCAAGAATTAGGAAACATTTAACCAAATTGTATAAAAAAGATATGCGTTTGAGCAATGGAACCTTAGAAACTTTCAAACATCTCGTGCAGTTTTGAAACCAGTTTATTTTATTTACATGATGTGTCTATTCATTCATGTTACTTCCAAAAAATGCATTCAATTGGAATTGAATAAGGGTGAAGATGAAAAGTTGTAACATAAAAAAATTCGCAGAACCAAATTTGGTTGCGTGACATTATGCAAAAGTTTTTGTTCAATGGGGATAGTGACAATAAGAGTACATACGCCAGTATTAGCTAGAGTTTTAAGGTAATTGATTCTATTGGCTGAAAATTTGAATAGACTGAGAACTTTTATCAATTTTGTAAAAGGACGCCCCAAACAAAAATTATTAAACTAGGTGCAAGGGATATGTCTCCGAGCCCATTGGTGACTTTTATTCTAAAGATTAAAAAGAGGGCAGTTCATATAAACTACCTTCTTTGGCATTTACATTAATATCATACAACTATCGACAACTGTCAATGTCTGTGGTCAAGATAGCTAGGGATATACATGTTTCCATTTTAAAAAAATTCCGAAATTGTTGTCACTTTTTCATTGGTTCAAATTGCCCTTTTGACAGGTCGTTGTTTTTATATTTGCACTTTTAAAATAATATGCTTTCTTTCTTCTGGATGCATTTTAAAACAAATAAAAAAGGACATAAGAACGAACTAAATAACAAATATGAAGCATACACCTATATATAATTCCATCTGGCTATAAACTGCATATTGTGGTACAAGGGAACTGGGAATGCCCATAGCGATTTTGAAGCCTTTCCTCTCCTTTTTGATCTTGTAGGCAACCAGCGAGGTTTTGATTGGTTAGCCCAACTCTCCATGCAGTATAATGGACCTTTTTCTAAGCTATATTGGTTGACTGTAACCAACGATACCCACCACTGGTATCTAGTCATCTAGATTAGAATCCAAATGCCATCTGGTGACATTTCGAAAAGTAACATCACCAAGCCCTAGTTCAACCCAAATGAACCCCTTTCCACTGTACTCATGTACCGCAGCTGAGAGATGAACGAAACTTAGCCATATCAGCTGAGACTTCCAGCACATCTCACCGAGTAGACTAGATGGTTATATAGAAACAGATGCGAGACTACCAGGGATGAATTAGAATGATTATAAGTACTTGTGATAACTTAATGCTTTGTTGCTTTGGTTTTTATGATGTTTTAGGCAATTATTTAAGTTGTTGTAAAAATACAGACTTTCTTTTTTTTTCTAGCACATAGAATGCTGTGGATTTTTACTGGACAGTTGGGTCATTTTTTTTATACATTAAATATGCAAGAAAGAGGATTCTTATTGATGACTCCAAAAGATTTTTGCTGACTTAAGTTGTGGGCTCAATTTTGGAAGAGAGTTGTTGGTTTCGAGGATTCAGCGTAGTTATTCTAAAACTGGACTGAAAATAAAAATGACGTTTGAAACAAGTTGAGACATGATTTCTTCCATAAAAGCTGAATGTAAATGCAGGTGTAGGGGATTTTGACATCCACTACCTACCGCTAGGGGGTTGTGCTGGCAGACGCGCCGTTTGTGCAGCCACAACAAGGCAGTCAGCCTCTTCAGGCCTGACAAGTAACAGTCTTCCTCAACCTGGAGGTGACCCTGTACCGAATCGGTACAAACAGAGTGTTGTAAAGCGAGTGGCTAACTTTAGCAACAGTGAGGAGCCCTAGGCTCAGACATACACAGCTTAGTAGTGTGTAAATAAACCATTTATTCATCACAGAATAACAGGTAATGCTGGCAATACAAAACAAGAGAACACACTCTTGCCATATCAGTAAGTGCAATGCAGAGCTGAGATGTAATGCAAGGAGTGTAACAAAATCTCTGCCATTCATAGGCAGGGTTATGGAAAAGTACCAGCCATGCACAGGAAGCATGGCAGGAAGTTATATGATATATAGTAACAATATAATGTATATGATAAGTGATATTGTCCAATAAGATAAGGCTAAATGAATTAAAGAGCACTGGCGCCCATAGGTAAGGGGTGGAGTCCATAGTTAACTTGGCCAGTGATTGGTAGATATAGTCCTTGAGAGTTACTTGGCCTTGGGTCCACTTTCCTCTACATCTAAGGGTAGATGGTTTCGGGAGGTGGCATTTGGAGACTCTTAGGCTAGGTTTCATCACTCTGGCTATGGCGGTCATCTTGTTACCGACCCGGGGTAGCTACCCAGGATAGTAAGCATCCGGGGTCGGGGTAGTAACATCCAGTGCCGAAATGATTTATTATTACAGATAATCACTTAAGAGAGCAATATAATTGCTGTAACAGATGCCGGTCTTTTTCTGTTATAATCAAGGGAGTCATACCTGCGGTAGCCACCAACAGGGTGACCTCTGTGCAGTAGTGGTCACTGTATGTAGCCATTAAAATCCGCTACACGGGTTTGCAAGAGCAGTCACATTTAGACACCAGCAATCGTTGTAGGATAAAAACCTCAGAGTGTGTCTTTAGAGGTTTTAAAAAGTCTACACAATATTTCAACCTATGCTTTTATTAACGCGTGTGGGCTGCGTCTTTTTAATAAAACATTTAATGTAACGGTTCACATTTAATAAAGTGTTTACTGGGTTACCATCAACAAACAAAATATCAGTGACTGTTGCCTCATTGGTCTTTCTTTAACGCTTTGACTGATTACACCTTTGGTTTACAAAACAAAGAATGAGCTAATGTCAAATACTGGACCCTAAGTATAAAGCATTCACTTAGGTAGAACGCTTGGACTGTGCTGTTTGACCTTGAAAGAATCGACTACCAGCAGCAGGTAAAAAGCCATACGGTTTATCTGCGTCGTTATTAAAAGAAATGTTTCATACCTGATTTTTTATGTCAAACTTTTAATTGTTTTAATTAGAATGGGCTTGCGAGCTGAAACTTATAATTAAAAGCGTGTATAGTATATTTATTTTTTGAAAAAGTTTAACATGTTTTGCATTTAAGTTGGAATTTTTCACATTTATAGCGATATGGTGTATATACATCTATAGACATTTATTGCTTATGTAGGGTGATATACTGGTTGCAAAGTAGGTTGAGTTGTTTTTTCTATTATTTTTGCCAAAAAAGACTCAGTGAATGGCATCTTGATGATGAATATTTGGGTTCTAGTTGACTAAGTATGAATCTTTTTATAAACTTTTGTTGCTAGGCAACATCAGATTGAGATCAATTATACAGCAAATGTTTTCACAACTACGTTTGGGGCTTTCGAGCAACTTTGGTCAATTTCAAGCTTACTTCAGTATCCTGAAGAAAGGAGATTCGCTGTGAATAAAATAGTAGACAAAGTAGACAAAAGCCTTACATGACCACTTATCTGCACGGCTATGAATTTCATATAAAATTACGGCCGGAAAATTTCTCTTTCTACTCTTGTTTCGAAAAATCATTGCATGCCAGGCAAGCATGTAGCAGAAGCTGGCAGCAATAACTTCTAAATGGTGACATCTTTGGGTTGTTTACAGTCTGACACTGTTCTACACTGTCATAGTCCAATGGCTCATTACGCGTACTGATTACTCACCAACCTTGCTGAAGGATTGAGTACTTTCCTTTTCACGTTTTTAGTAAAATGTGATAAAACAATTGGCAGCATTTTATTTGAAGCCATCGGTAGGTTTTGACGGTGGTCAGAAAATCGGTAGCTAATCCGCGATTCAACCAATCATATCACCCCTCAGAGTATTGCTGTTTCCAATAAAAATATATATCAAAGATATGATATTGAATTAAATTATTTGGACGCCTTAATTAAATCCGCATGAATTAGTTCCGCATTCAGTTCCCCATGAATGAACATGAAATGTTGCTGATAACCGCATGCGAGGAAAGCATACCTCTATTATTTATCTTGTTTTGAAAATCACTGAACTATTCCTGCCGTGATAACATTAAGGTGTAATTCAGTGAAACAAATGTCAATAAAGTGAATATGTCTGCCGAGCTGTGCTAATTCTTTAAGCTCAATGAGTTAATACCATCCGATTAACTAACTATTGCACCAACCATGGAAAAATTTTAGCTGAAGTCGCCAGTGCAAGGTCACCAAGCTTTACACGAGCTAACAGTTGTTAGTTGGCTATAAATTTCTTCTCGGGAGGTATTTATCAAAATATTACTGTTTGCGGCGACGTTCTTCATTTACTGTTGAGTGTATAAGCAAGGTAGTTCTAGAGCTAGTGATAAACCACCAGAAAAATAAATAGATAAAGAAGTCATTATCTAACAAGTACGAACAATGAAGCACTTTATCATTAATTGCACTATTAAAATACTGCAAGTCATAATACCTGAGTTTCTCAGCATTTTCAAACCAGTCGATTTACTAGCATATGAATATTTTCACGAACTGTATGTTTTTATGGATGTATGTGACTTAAAACTAAATAAAACCTATACAATAGCGTTTTGCAGATCCTTGAATTGACAACATTTTTTCACAAATTCTTGAATTCAGAACCACATGATTGCTTTATGAATAAACATAATTCTAAACCTAATTTACATTCATTTCGCTTGAATACTTTCCTAAAGCTAATATAGCAGCAAGCAATATTGATACAGCAGTGGAGCCTATTCATATAATCTTTTGACTATTGCAGAGAGAACACAAATCTGAGATGCTGAGACTTGTACTATTGTCTATCTTTTTCCTGGTAGTAATAAACAGCGCAACTGGTTTTACTATCGAAAGACATGCTATAAACCTTAGTAATGATGGAGGTTATACAGATATACTGATAGCTATAGATGAGAGAGTACCAGAGAATCCTGCCATCATCACCAAACTTCAGGTATAATTGTTACAATTTACTTTTACTAACATTTTCAGCACTTTAGCACAAGACAAACAATATATACGATTATTGTACATATTTGGGATGTGTAAGCTGGTATTATATAAACCGTATGGTGTTTAATAAAACAGATGCTTATGTATTAATTTTGAATGGAAATCGATATAAACACCCAAATGGTTACAGGAATACTTCACAAGTGCATCATCCATTCTGCTCAACGCCACAAACAACAGGGTGTTTTTCAAAGAAATTACGATACTGGTTCCTTCGTCATGGACACACAACTCCTCAAGGTCAATGGTAGGTTATGGTTTACTTTCTATGTTTGGTGTAGCCTAGGGACCACACAAACCTTCAGCATGCAATATGAAAGCTAAAATAGCCACCATCCTGTTTATGCTTTGCTTCCATTTATCGAATTTCGTAATGAATTGCTCATGAAATTTCCTATCCAAAAAGAAAATAAGCCGTTTGTTATTTAGTCCCTTTGTTATTTCGGCCTTTTGTTATTTAGGCCCTTTGTTATTTAGGCCTTTTGTTATTTAAGCCCTTTGTTATTTAGGCCCTTTGTTATTTAGGCCCTTTGTTATTTAGGCCTTTTGTTATTTAGTTCCATAATTGCCAATCTTCTCCTCTGAAATATGAGCCCGTTTCTCCTTGGTGTTATTTTAAATAAACATTATTCGCTTGTTGATATAACTCGTGTTATATTTATTCTCTAAATCTAATATTTATACCCTCACTTTAACGCTAAAGCAAGTTCATTATTTTTTCAGCCAACCGTGGAAGAAAGCTATGAGAGAGCGAGAGTAAAGATTGGTGAGCCTGCTGCGGAATGGGGGAATGTGCCATACGTGATGCAGCCTTTCCAATGTGGAGAAGAAGGGCTTTACATTCATATCACTCCGGAATATCTCACGATGGACCCTTTAAAGGATAAAACACACAGACCAGGTATTTGACGTAACTGAAATTTTTATTAATCATATTGCATACAAATATCTTCTTTAAAAAAGTTTCCATCATAGTTTTGCAACCATTTGTCATATCTAATTTTTTTTTCAGTGATTTTGCGATCGAAATTTGTAGATCCGACAAATTTTTATTTGTATTTCTATAAAAGTTTATTGTTTTGGCTTCTTGTATTTTTACAGCAAAGAAAATAGTGAAAGAATTTGCTCGTCTCAGATGGGGACTGTTTGACGAAATAGTTCCTGTCACTAAAACCGACTCATTCAAGTTTTACATGACCACGGGAGATGCTCAAACAGTGATTGGGTATGTCTAATTACTTAGTGACAAAAGTTCTGTCAATCAAATGAACCACTGATGAAAACATTTTTATCTACTCAATATCTTCCATTTTGATTCATGTCTTTGGAAGCTGATGAAACAAATTCACTGATAAAAATATTTCTAGCTACACTGTACCTCACCATTTTATTCATGACCTAGAAAGCTATTGAAAACATGTTTAAAAGTTTTCTGTTGCTGACAATTATTTAGAACATGCTGAAAACTTGCTTAACGCTGTCGAGCCAAATTTTTTGCAGTTCGATATTTTTTAAAAACTTCAGTTTAGTTGTTTAGTGTTTAATTACTGTGCATATGTTTAAATCATTATTGTGCATATGTCTAAATCATTATTGTGCATATGTTTAAAACATTATTGTGCATATGTTTAAATCATTATTGTGCATATGTTTAAATCATTATTGTGCATATGTTTAAATCAAAATAATAATTGGAGTATGTGACTGTACAAATAAAACAATGATTCAGGTTTTTTCTGGTGAAAAAAAAAATTGTTAACAATAAAATGGAGAACGTAACATGGAAATTATACATATGGTGCATGAAATAGTACTATTTGACAAGTTCAGATAAATGCCCTATTTTTCCAAGTATAAACTGTCGTATTCTTAGAAGCTGTACTGATTGTTGCAACTGATTAGAAATATAGAAAAAAATGGATTCTACTTAATACAGATATTCAGTGTCATTGCTCATCAAAGTAGTAATATATGAGCAGATCTCCCTACCAAGTGTTTTTTTGTGGATTAGATCTTGGAGTTTAGGCAATGGGTTACGACGTTGGATGAATTCGCCGAGTTTATATGGTATTTCATTTGAGGGGTACTTGAGTGGCATTTGAGTGGCATTTAAGTGGCATTTGAGTTTTGATTATTTTTTACTTAATTTGAACTTATAGATTTTGAATGTATGGCATTTAAGTTTTGATAATTTTTTGATAGCTATATATAAATATATATACTTATGAATACATTCATGTCTACATTGAATAGAAATGAAACATTGTATGATTGTGTATATTTATTATATAAGGAGTGTATATTAAAGATTATATACTTGATAAAGCTCTAACATAGACTCAAATGAAAAAATGGATGAAGTGATACATTCATCTGTTTGAATATAACGTAAAATATTGGTCTTAAACTCACATAGTAGTTCTTGAGTCCATTCAGTTTTAATTAAACTTTGGGTGAGATCTTGATCCCATGCTTTTTTTTTAATTTTTTTTAAAAAATTGTTTATTTTCACGATTTTAGACATTTTCAAAACTGTCTCAAAATTGTTTTGAATTGTTAGACGTAATAATGTTTCTTGATTGACATCATTCCGGTGTAATGTACGTGGTCGGTATTGTATTGGCGATAGCTCTCCATATAATGATGCTAAAGTTAGTAAATGCTGTGTTATACAGAATGCCACAGCTTGTATTGTCAATGAATATTTCGCCTTTTCCTGTACTTCAACATTTTCTTTAATATATCTATGGTATATCTTCGGGAGGTAGTCTTTTATTGTATATCTTTTTGAACTCATAATGAACTAAAATAAAATATTATGTATTAGTATAGAATGATTACATGTAAACAGTTAAAAAGCTATGTGTTAGTATAGGATGATCAAACAGTGTTGTAAAATAGTTACATTTTGACAAAAAAGAGGTATTTGGTGAAATATTTTTTCATTTCATTCAATTTTCATTAATTTTTTGCAAAAAGAAATCATTCTCTAAATGGTTAAATTTTATCTAATTGTACAAATTTACAAAAAAGGAGAATGTGATAAAATAGAACAGTTTTTTATACAACCATGTATATATGGATAATTATGTACATATTTATGATTATATTTATATCTAGATTGAATAATATACATTTATGACATAATAACTATATTGAATGCTACAAAATATGTTGGAAAATCACCAAATTAGTCGTCTAGATGGTTAAAATTTACAGTATTTGGGAAATAACTGCAAGAGAGGAGTATTTGGTAGAGGAGAGAGGAGAGAGGAGAGAGGAGAGAGGAGGCTTGAGCGTAAATATTTCTTTTAGTTATTTACATAATAAGTATATTGAATACTATAAAATATCTTGGAAAATAGTCATAAAAATAAATAATTAGAGCTTTCTACTAGTGTTAAATGATTATTGATTATTTTTTACCTTATCACCACTTAGAGCCAGATGATTTAATTAACTAAAGACAAATAATTATTTTAGCGTTTCTTACCTTGATGCTCTCCTAGTAGCTGTAGTAGATGATGCTTCTCCGCTTGCTGTTGAAGAACTGGATGCTTTCTATGTGAAAACAGTGGCTCTTAAATAGCTAAAGTTGCACTGATTAAACCCTATGAATCAGCATTTTTTCCAATGCTTTCGCGGGAATAAAAACTGTTTATTCCCGCGAAAGCAACAGGTTCCATTCGCGGGAAAATAAATTATTTATTCCCGCGAAAGCATTGGTTTGTATTCGCAGGAAAATAAAATTTTTATTCCCGCGAAAGCAACAAGTTCCATTCGCGGGAAAATAAATTATTTATTCCCGCGAAAGCATTGGTTTGTATTCGCGGGAAAATAAACTTTTTATTCCTGCGAAAACATTGGTTTGTATTCGCGGGAAAATAAAATTTTTATTCCCGCGAAAGCAATGGTTTCCATTCGCGTGAAAATAAAATTATTTATTCCCGCGAAAACATTGGTTTGTATTCGCGTGAAAATAAAATTTTTATTCCCGCGAAAGCAACGGTTTCCATTCGCGTGAAAATAAATTATTTATTCCCGCGAAAGCATTGGTTTGTATTCGCAGGAAAATAAAATTTTTATTCCCGCGAAAGCAACAAGTTCCATTCGCGGGAAAATAAATTATTTATTCCCGCGAAAGCATTGGTTTGTATTCGCGGGAAAATAAAATTTTTATTCCCGCGAAAACATTGGTTTGTATTCGCGGGAAAATAAAATTTTTATTCCTGCGAAAGCATTGGTTTGTATTCGCGTGAAAATAAAATGTTTGTTCCCGCGAAAGCAACGGTTTCCATTCGTGTGAAAATAATTTATTTATTCCCGCGAAAACATTGGTTTGTATTCGCGTGAAAATAAAATGTTTATTCCCGCGAAAGCAACGGTTTCCATTCGCGTGAAAATAAATTATTTATTCCCGCGAAAGCATTGGTTTGTATTCGCAGGAAAATAAAATTTTTATTCCCGCGAAAGCAACAAGTTCCATTCGCGGGAAAATAAATTATTTATTCCCGCGAAAGCATTGGTTTGTATTCGCGGGAAAATAAAATTTTTATTCCCGCGAAAACATTGGTTTGTATTCGCGGGAAAATAAAATTTTTATTCCTGCGAAAGCAACAGGTTCCATTCGCGGGAAAATAAATTGCTTATTCCCGCGAAAGCAACAGTTTCTATTCGCATGAAAATAAATTATTTATTCCCGCGAAAGCAACAGTTTCTATTCGCCTGAAAATAAAATATTTATTCCCGCGAAAGCAACAGTTTCTATTCGCGTGAAAATAAATTATTTATTCCCGCGAAAGCAACGGTTTGTATTCGCGTGAAAATAAATTATTTATTCCCGCGAAAGCAACAGTTTCTATTCGCGTGAAAATTAAATGTTTATTCCCGCGAAAGCATTGGTTTGTATTCGCGTGAAAATAAAATATTTATTCCCGCGAAAGCATTGGAAAAAATGCTGATTCATAGGGTTTTATCAGTGCAACTTTAGCTATTTAAGAGCCACTGTTTTCACACAGAAAGCATCCAGTTCTTCAACAGCAAGCGGAGAAGCATCATCTACTACAGCTACTAGGAGACCATCAAGGTAAGAAATGCTAAAATAATTATTTGTCTTTAGTTAATTAAATCATCTGGCTCTAAGTGGTGATAAGGTAAAAAATAATCAATATCAATAATTATTTAACACTAGTAGAAAACTCTAATTATTTATTTTTAAATTTTATGCTAATAACATCTAAGCTATTTCTTTGTAACATCACAGACTTTGACATTACCAAAATTGTGTGTTTGCCCGAGCACTAGTAAAGTAACCGACTCTAATTATTTGTTATTACCAAAATAATTATTTAATGCTAGTTGAACCTAGATATAAAGTTATCTCTACTAGATAGCTTCATACTCACACAAACTTTTTCTTCGCTACTTTATGTAGATAAAGCCGATGAAAATAAATGAATCAATTGTAACAATCAATCTTTTGTATTTTGTAGACACAATGCCTACTTTGGACTCTTGTTTGAGACAAAACGCAGTAGCAGCAAAGACTATAAAACATCTGGTCAAGATCTACCAACACCAATGATAGATCTAACACAACATGACCTTTTCTCCTACTTATATGATACCAAACCAATGAAGACTCAAACTACATGGATTTTGAAGACAGCACACTTCTCCAACACAGCAAGAATTCCTTTCAAGATCTACCTCCTACTTAGATGATACCAAACCAATAAAGACTCAAACCACATGGATTTTGAAGAATTCCTTTCAAGATCTACCACCTACTTAGATGATACCAAATCAATGAAGACTCAAACTACATGGATTTTGAAGACAGCACACTTCTCCAACACAGTAAGAATTTCTTTCAAGATCTACCACCTGCTTAGATGATACCAAACCAATGAAGACTCAAACTACATGGATTTTGAAGACAGCACACTTCTCCAACACAGCAAGAATTCCTTTCAAGATCTACCACTTACTTAGATGATACCAAACCAATGAAGACTCAAACTACATGAATTTTGAAGACAGCATACTTCTCCAACACAGCAAAATTCATTTCAAGATCTACCACCTACTTAGATGATACCAAACCAATGAAGACTCAAACTACATGGATTCTGAAGACAGCACACTTCTCCAACATAGCAAGAATTCCTTTCAAGATCTACCACCTACTTAGATGATACCAAACCAATGAAGACTCAAACTACATGGATTCTGAAGACAGCACACTTCTCCAACATAGCAAGAATTCCTTTCAAGATCTACCACCTACTTAGATGATACCAAACCAATGAAGACTCAAACTACATGGATTCTGAAGACAGCACACTTCTCCAACATAGCAAGAATTCCTTTCAAGATCTACCACCTACTTAGATGATACCAAACAAATGAAGACTCAAACTACATGGATTTTGAAGACAACATACTTCACATGGATTTTGAAGACAACACACTTCTCCAACACAGAAAGAATTCCTTTCAAGATCTACCACCTACTTAGATGATACCAACTCAATGAAGACTCAAACTACATAGATTTTGAAGACAGCACACTTCTTCAACACAGCAAGAATTCCTTTCCCAACGCAGCAAGAATTCCTTTCAAGATCTACCACCTACTTAGACAATACCAAACCAATGAAGACTCAAACTACATGGATTTTGAAGACAGCATACTTCTCCAACACAGCAAGAATTCATTTCAAGATCTACCACATACTTAGATAATACCAAACCAATGAAGACTCAAACTACATGAATTTTGAAGACATCACACTTCTCCAACACAGCAAGAATTCCTTTCAAGATCCACCACCTACTTAGATGATACCAATCCAATGAAGACTCAAACTACATGGATTTTGAAGACAGCATACTTCTCCAACACAGCAAGAATTCATTTCAAGATCTACCTCCTACTTAGATGATACCAAACCAATAAAGACTCAAACCACATGGATTTTGAAGAATTCCTTTCAAGATCTACCACCTACTTAGATGATACCAAATCAATGAAGACTCAAACTACATAGATTTTGAAGACAGCACACTTCTCCAACACAGCAAGAATTCCTTTCCCAACACAGCAAGAATTCCTTTCAAGATCTACCACCTACTTAGATGATACCAAACCAATGAAGACTCAAACTACATGGATTTTGAAGACAGCACACTTCTCCAACATAGCAAGAATTCCTTTCAGGATCTACCACCTACTTAGATGATACCAAACCAATGAAGACTCAAACTACATGGATTTTGAAGACAGCATACTTCTCCAACACAGCAAGAATTCATTTCAAGATCTACCACCTACTTAGATGATAAAAACCAATGAAGACTCAAACTACGTGGATTTTGAAGACAGCACACTTCTCCAACGCAGCAAGAATTCCTTTTAAGATCTACCACCTACTTAGATGATACCAAATCAATGAAGACTCAAACTACATGGATTTTGAAGACCGCACACTTCTAAAACACAGCAAGAATTCCTTTCAAGATCTACCACCTACTTAGATGATGCCAAACCAATGAATACTCAAACTACATGAATTTTGAAGACAGCACACTTCTCCAACACAGCAAGAATTCATTTCAAGATCTACCACCTACTTAGATGATACCAAACCAATGAAGACTCAAACTACATGGATTTTGAAGACAGCATATTTCTCCAACACTGCAAGAATTCCTTTCAAGATCTACCACCTACTTAGATGATTCCAAACCAATGAAGACTCAAACTACATGGATTTTGAAGACAAGATGATACCAAACCAATGAAGAGTCAATGTTACACAACATTACTTTCTCTCCGACTTAGATGATACCAAACCAATGAAGACTCAAACTACATGGATTATACTTCGATGATGCTGAAAAAACTGTCCAGAACAAGAGCTCAAGAAGCTAATCTATAACTCAAGACAATCATATCACTATAGGTGAGTTTTACTAATTTTTACCATAAATTAAACAAAATGCTGAATCTATACATTTTCCAAGTGAAAAACAGACTTTTTTGGTGAAATTAGTGTATTTTTTACAACAAAATGCTGAATATATACATTTTCCATGTGAAAAAAGGACGGTTTTGGTGTAAATAATGTCATTTTTTACAACAAAATGCTGAATACATACATTTTCCAGGTGAAAAAAGGACTTTTTTGATGTAATTAGTGTGTTTTTTTACAACAAAATGCTGAATATATACATTTTCCAGGTGAAAAAGGGACTTTTTTGATGTAATTAGTGTATTTTTTACAACAAAATGCTGAATATATACATTTTTCCAGGTGAAAAAAGGACTTTTTTGGTGTAAATAATGTATTTTTTTACAACAAAATGCTTAATATATGCATTTTCTAGGTGAAAAAAGGACTTTTTTGATGTAATTAGTGTATTTTTTTACAACAAAATGCTGAATATATACATTTTCCAGGTGAAAAAAGGACTGTTTTGGTGTAAATAATGTATTTTTTACAACAAAATGTTGAATATATACATTTTTCCAGGTAAAAAAACAAGCACTTTTTTGGTTAATTAGTGTATTTTTTACAACATATTTATAAAACAAGTATTTTTTGTTTTGTTTTAGATAGATGAAAGAGAATCAAAAGCACTTGGTGAAAATAATGCTCAAGAAAAAACAAGTTGAACAATGTAACTTGGTGAGTTATTTCCCTTTTCTAATAATGTAAACTATCCAATGTGACTAGAACTATAATTCAAATTCATGTAATTATTTTAAATTTTTGCTTAATCATTCTATACTAATACATAACTTTTTTATTTTAGTTCATTACGAAATTAAAAACACATAGAACAGAAGTCTTCCTTCCTAAGATATAGCATCAGTACATCAAAGACAACATTGTAAAGGAACAAACTATGCATTAACTGTTATTACTTTGTATTTATTACAAGTTGTAGTGCTTTGTATTACTTAGTATTTACTGACTCTAGCTATATTATATGGGGAGATTTTCCTTACTCATTATGTAATAAATGTATATAATCATACAATGATTCATTTTTAATCAATGTTATTATTCAATTTAGATATATCTCCTCTCTCCTCTCTCTATGTAGATATAAATATACCCATAACTATGTACATAATTGACCATATATACATTAATGTATAGAGAACTAAAAGATCTCTCTCTCCTCTCTCTCTTTCTCTCTTTCAAGATACCATATGTATGTGTGTATGAATGCATTGATTGTCATTACAAGTTGTAGTGCTTTGTATTATTTAGTATTTACTGACTCTAGCTATATTATATGGGAAGATTTTCCCTACTTATTATGTAATCAGCTATATAACCATAAATTGTTTCATTTTTGATCAATATATTTATTCAATGTAGTTATATATCCTCTCTCTCTCTATGTAGATATAAATATAGCCATAAATATGTACATAATTAACCATATATACATGAATGTATAGAAAACTAAAAAATCTCTCTCCTCTCTCTCCTTTCTCTCCTCTCTCTCTCTCCTCTCTCATCTCCCATCTCTCCTCTCTCCTCTCCCCTCTCTCTCAAGACACCATATGAGTTCGAGTTATGTAAAAAAATTATCAAAACTTGAATGCCATACATTCAAAATCTATATGCCATATAAGTTCAAATTAAGTAAAAAAATAATCAAAACTCAAATGCCACTTAAATGCCACTCAAATGCCACTCAAGTGATATCTCTCACCATTTTGTCTTTTGTCGAGTTGTCATACAATGATGACGCAAACTTGTCTTGGTCTGTTGATTTAGCCCCACTGTTCTTTTCCATCAAACTATGATACTCCTCTTCTGGTATAACAAAATAACATTCATCATATTTTAAAGGAGGAAGATTCATTTTGTATTGATATTAAAACCTGTGCAATCAGGATGATTATAGGGTCTAAAAAAAGCTACCTCTCCCAATCTGCATTAAAATTTGTTGTTTGTCAGCAATCAGTGTTTGTACCTCCTTGAAGCGCTACTACCTAATAAACTGAGTTGTGTACTGATTAGTTTTTTGTAGCTCTTTTTTGAAGCCTCCTTTCTCCTCTACCAAATACTCCTCTCTCCTCTCCTGCAGTTATTTCCCAAATACTGTAAATTTTAACCATCTAGAGGACTAATTTGGTGATTTTCCAACATATTTTATAGCATTCAATATAGTTATTATGTCATAGATGTATATTATTCAATCTAGATATAAATATATCCGATATAGTTATTATGTCATAGATGTATATTATTCATTCTAGATATAAATATATCCGTAAATATGTACATAATTATCCATATATACATGGTTGTATAAAAAACTAAAAAATCTCTCTCTCTCTCCTCTCTTCTCTCTCCTCTGTACATAGCTATAAAATGTTAATATGGACATGAATTTGGACATGCGCATGTACATAAATATGGACATAGGTATGTACATAAATGGACATGAATATGGACATGTACATAAATGGACATGAATATGGACATGAATATGGACATGAATATGGACATGAATATGGACATAGGTATGTACATAAATGGACATGAATATGGACATGTACATAAATGGACATGAATATGGACATGAATATGGACATGAATATGGACATGAATATGGACATGAATATGGACATGAATATGGACATGAATATGGACATGTACCTATTCATGTCCATTTATGCACATGTACATGAATATGGACATGTGCGTATTTACTGACTCTAGCTATATTATATAGGAAGATTTTCCCTACTTATTATGTAATAAATGTATATAATCATACAATGATTCATATTCGATCAATATATTTATTCAATTTAGATATATCTCCTCTCTCATCTCTCTATGTAGATATAAATATACTCATAAATATGTACATAATCAACCATATATACATGAATGTATAGAAAACTAAAAAATCTCTCTCCTCTCTCTCTCCTCTCTCTCTTTCTTTCTCTCATGATACCATATGTATGTATGTATGCATTGATTGTCATTACGAGTTGTGGTGCTTTGTATTACTTAGTATTTACTGACTCTAGCTATGTTATATAGGAAGATTTTCCCTACTTATTATGTAATCAGGTATATAATCAGATAATGTTTCATTTTTGATCAATATATTTATTCAATGTAGATATATCTCCTCTCTCTCTATGTAGATATAAATATATCCATAAATATGTACATAATTAACCATATATATATATATAGGAATGTACAGAAAACTAAAGAATCTCCCTCTCCTCTCTCTCCTCTCTCTCCCTCTCTCCTCTATCTCTTTCTTTCTCTCAAGATACCATATGTATGTATGTATGTATTGATTTTCGTTACAGGTTGTAGTGCTTTGTATTACTTAGTATTTACTGACTCTAGCTATATTATATAGGATAGCTATATTATATAGGAAGATTTTCCCTACTTATTATGTAATCAGGTATATAATCATATAGTTTTCATTTTTGATCAATATATTTGTTCAATGTAGATATATCTCCTCTCTCTATGTAGATATAAATATACCCATAAATACATCCATAATAAACCATATATACATGAATGTATAGAAAACTAAAAAATCTCTCTCTCCTCTCTCTCTCCCTCTCTCCTCCCTCTCTCTCCTCTATCTCTTTCTTTCTCTCAAGTATGTATATAATTATGTAAAAAAATTATCAAAACTTGAATGCCATACATTCAAAATCTATATGTCATATAAGTTCAAATCAAGTAAAAAAAATAATCAAAACTCAAATGCCACTTAAATGCCACTCAAATGCCACTCAAGTACCCCTCAAATGAAATACAATATAAACTCGGCGAATCCATCCAACGCCGTAACCCATTGTTTTCACCCCAAGGTCTAATCCACAAAAAAACACTTGGTAGGGAGATCTGCTCATATATTACTACTCATCAATAAACGGAAAATGTTCGTTTTTTAATAGTTTCTTCAAGCCTTTTTTTTACCAGCAAAGACTGTTAAAAAAAGTAAATGCTTAGGAAATGCATGCAAAAATCAATCTCCACAAAGACGTACAAGTTATGGACATTTGTATCTTGTAAGTGCACCGGCCTATTTTACCTTGTAGGTGCACTGGTCCATTTTACTATACCACATTCGATCCCGTCACAAACCAACAATGCAGACCAGACAATGCCACATCCCTTTACCCAGCTTCCTGTTTGCCTAACATCACTTCATCGGATGGTGCTGCATCGCTCCTATCCTTCGAGTACCTGGATGAGGTAGGTTTGTGATTTGACACAACAAAATATGATACGATGAACAATTTGACGTGAATTAAGTGAATGCAACTGTTGATCCCTTATATAGATGTTTAGAAGTTTTATTCTATTGTACAAAAAATTTGGTTTACACAAATTTTCTTGCCATTAAGCAGTATAAAAAGTTATGACATTAAGAAATTTGTATAGTCTCAAAAAAATAGTTTTTTTAAGAACCTCAATCATTTCCTTATTAAAAAATTGATAGAAACGCCAAAAGTAAAAGATTTTGGTCGACGGAATTAATTTTCTACCTATAATAGTAACTGGCAATGTTGAAAAAGTCGATGCTACAGCCAAAATTAGCAAATGTGCATAAGAAAAATTGTTAAGTCGTGCTCGTGTCCAAATATTTGAAAGAATAAACCAAAATTTTTTAAAAACTGAATATTCCATTTCTCTACTTTCTTGTTTTTTATAATTCATACAAAAAACAGAGATTTTACCATATATCTTGGGGGCATCTTAGGGGTATCTTAGGGGTCTCTTATCAATTTCTTTACCTAGTTTTGCAATTTGGAATAAAAATTCCAATTTTTGTGATTATTGCTGTATAAAATAACAACTTATGTGACCAAACTTGTTCATTAAACTCTCACATGAGTTTTTAGGATCCACACATGAAAAACTGTGATGCCTGTTTAATAGGTTTTTGAGTTTTGCTCTGAAGGAAAACACAACAGCTTGCCTTCAAACCAGCAAAACAGAAATTGCGACAGTCTCAGTGCTTGGGAGGTGATGAACCGGCATGCTGACTTTGGTAAGAGAAAAAATTTGGATTGGCTTTTACAAGTTAAATGCGAAATGACTTTTGTTTGCATCTGAGCGAAACAAAATTTCTCACTAACAACTTATATACAGTTGTAATATTTCAGAGGGTATGTAACTGAATATTATATTTCTCACCGCTGGAAATCTACACTAAACGCAGCATCAATCAAGAATTTTCTACTCCTTGTTACAGAAGTTGACTACAGCACCATACGAAACAATGAAACGTCTACTCTTCCTGTATTCAACATTATACAGATGGAGGGAGATAACTCAACCAGTGATATCAAAACAGAAGGATGTGAACAAGACATCGTATGCTTATGTTTGGATGTTTCTGGAAGCATGAGTGTAACTATATACATGCTAAATTGCTTCAACTACAAAAAAAGTTTTATGATTTTGCGATTGTGTGATAACTGTGTGATGAGAAATTCAATGGGAAAACTAATGCTGGAGTAGCGTCTATTGATCTTGAAGTTCTAAGAAAAGTTTGAAAAGATTTAAGCGATTTCCCTTTTATATTTTATGTAATTAACTGCCCAATTTTTTTAAATGCGAATTATCAATAACATCATGTTCCGTTAACAATGAAGAAAGTGCTCTAAACCGCACATACTCCTGAAGTCAATAGAGTTTCCAGGGACAAATGACTAAACTTACGGAGTTGTCTCCTCAAAGGCAGACAACTCAATCAAAATAATTATTAGACACATAATCATAACGTAAAGCTGTTTCCAATAAAACTATTACCAAGTTAGTAAATACTTCTAGGGCTGCAAAAGTATAATTTGTTTTGCCTAAAACAAAACTTTTAATGTCGCCATTTTGAGATGAATAAATTAACTTTAGTTTAAATTAATTACCAAACAGGTTTATTAACAAATATTACTGTTTATTTTAATAAAACAATATCAACCTTTTATATGTACTTAATAGCGCTACAGTAGGTCTGCTGGCTGTTTATAGGACCAAATGATATTTCAGAAAGTTCGTTGCAGTCCCTATCAACAATATTTTTTCTCCCTATTAACTATTTTAATTGAAAAACAAAATACATGAGAGCTTTTAAAAGAGTTAGGAAACCCTTAAAACTTCCACGGTTTCAGCACAGATAGATGCCATTTTAGCAGTGTGTATCCAATAAAAAGCTTACTACTGAGAAAAAGCTTTGTGGTTCTGGTGTTACAACTGGTACGTGTGATGCTTTAGACTAACGACAGGATTGGTATCATGTCTCAGTCTGTGATGACCTATATTCTGACCCATCTGAGAAATGGTACAGCTGTGGGAATTGTCTCTTTCTCAAGCACTGCAACAGTACTAGCACCAATGACAGTGATAGAAAATGATGGAGATAGAATTGACTTGAACAGCAAAGTTCCAACTTATGCTAGCGGCGGGACTGGTATCGGTGGCGGCTTGCAAGATTGTCAAACAGTAAGATCTTATGCAATGGCAGTTTATTCGACCATAGTGCCAGCTCGTTTCTAACAGGCAACCAACAAAGTTGGCATAACATTGGTCTAGATATGTCAAGTTTTACTACATTGATGATAAGCATGAGAATTAACAAAAAATTCTAAACTAATAGAGTCGATGTTTCAAGCTGTGGTAAAACTTTACTGAAACCTACACCTGCAGCTAATTTGTTGCGAGTTGATCTTTAGTGAGGCAATCACTCTCGTAGAATTATGTATTCTTTTTCGAAACGCTGGATGTAGGTCAAGTAAGACATGGGTGGCTGGTAACAGATGGTTGGGTTCAAATTTTATATTCTATGCTGATGAAAAGGTATCGTTGAACAAGCTTAAACAATTTTTTTATTATAATGTCCGGGTAGTGACTATTATTTAAACAAAGAACTATTTTCTTGGAATTGATTCACACAAGTTGAAAGAAGAATTCTTAAAGCAAACCAACAAGGTTTGTGTGGTACTCCCAGGTCAGTAGTATGTCTAAATGTAAGATGGAAGATCTATCAATTATTTAGAAGCTTTTTTGATTTTAGTAAGCTATAGCGGTTGGTGATACAGCATCCAAAATTTTCTTTCATGATATATCTGTTAAGTTTTTTACTATCAGATACCAAAAAAAAGTTTAGGTCAAGCTTGTTTGATTTTTTGAATTAATCTCTTGAAACCATCATTTTCATAACAACATGCTCAACACATGAACGGCCCAAAACAAGAAAATTATTTAAAATGAAATGTGTAACTGATTTTTGATAACTTTTGTTGACTCTGTCAGGATGAAGCTAATCAGTAATGCTAATTATTAAACTACGTATTCACTGATACAAATTTTTTAGGTAGCAATAATGATTGTATGATATAGCAAAAGTCAAATCACAAGAAGGCAAGTTTTTTAGGAAACTGTAAAAAAAACAATTTTTATGGTCAGAGTGATCATGGCTAAGAGCAATTTTGTAATCAAACAGCGTTAGGTTTCAAAAATTCGTTAGATACAAATTTTACATGTAATTGCAGCATTTGACGAAAGAAGCGCATCAATTGATTTATTTTCTCTCTGCCCTTATTGGCTGGTCTCTTATATCACAAATGATTTTCATGATACATGATTTACATGCCCATGACTTTCATGATAGCACATTTATATTTTGGGCGAAGAATTATTTCTTCTATTATTTTTTTTACATTAACTTTCATTCATATTGACGATTTTGCTTACTGAAAGAAAACATATAATTGACTGAAATTTTAGGAGCAACGAATCGGAAAAATTTCTTTTTGTCCTTGTGGGAGTGGCCTAACGAAATTTCATTTGCCATGCTTCAGCCGTACCGAGTAAAGTTTAGTTTTCGTTTAATGTGCCTGAGTGACCGGAGTATGAAAAGGCGATAAGTAATAAATAGTTATTGCAAACATCTCAACTTCAACTTCAAGTGTTATAAAAAAATGTAAACAATAATTAAAACTTGTACTCAATTTGAAACAAATGGTGCTTTATCCATTAAAAATACGTTCTTAGTCATTTGATGCCAAACAAACTCTAGCTTTTGAGGACTGATTTGTAAACGTTATATTTAAATGCGATGTTTTTACCTGATTAGTTTGTGGCTTCGATAACTTGATAACCTAATCTGTGGCTGTTAAACGACAAGCTCTGTGTCACAACCTATCTCTGCACTAAGTGTCAACTCATAATCACAATTCTTGGTTTATCAAGACGGCCTACATCATTCAGTGTCCTCGACGCATAACCATAAACATCTAAAAAAAATGGGAATTAAACATAACTTCAGGAAAGTCTGTTGAACATGGATCATTTGAAAAATTCACCAAATTTAAATAAACATATTTGAAAGTAATTGAAAACTAATCATGGAAGCAACAGCTACGAAGTACTTGGTTGCAAATAAACAGGCTGAATAGTGGTTAGTAAATGTTACAAGTTAGTAAAGCAACAATGGCTGCTCCTTTAAATAATTCAAATTAGCCAATCAGAAGTGAGTTTCCATCGCTACTCGATGGGAAGTCTCTCCTTCATCTGAAGCTGGCACACCCCGCTAACAAGGCCATCGTGGGGGCCTGTTCATGAGCATAACCAACATGTTGGTTTATGCCCGATGCCGAAGAAACATCGGCGTTCTCTGATTGGTTGAAACAAAATATTCTCCCAAGCTCATCAAGTTTAACCATTTACAACGCATTTCCGTTAGAATTTTTGTCAAAAACGAGTATCCACTGCAAACTCCGAAGGAATTATTATGTTATAATAAAGTTTGAACATCGAATTAATTTTACATGGCTCATAGAACAGTGGTAATTGATAATTTCAACATAAATGAGTATAAATATAATAATAGTTGAAATTAATAACAAGTACAATAAAATAAAAATCATTATTACATCATTTATTTATTTAATATTATTGTTATTATAACTAATGAATAATCACAATAATATCTGGGAGATTTAATAATAAACAGAACCAAAAAAATTATTGAAAGCAATATTTTCATGGTGAACAAAACCAGCCATGTATCACAGTGAAATTGTTCTTCAATTATTATTGTTTTTATTTTGATCATTAATAATTATATCAGGGAAACAAATAATTCAATGTCGGAAATGAAACAGGCAATAACCCGCACTTTGTGCCGTATGATTGGCTAGTTCAGTCGCAACTCACCGATGGGCGCGAGAAAAATCGTCACGCCACTTCGGCCTGTGTAGCCACCTGCACATAGCCACGAACCATCGGATAAAAACATCGGCACCAAAACATCGGTGCAGTGTAGCCACTCCTTAACAAGAGCGTTCAGTCAACCGGCATACCAGCCAGCAAGGCAATCAGTGATCACTAAGGTTGTACACACGCAGCTACTGCTCAGCTGTTACTCCAGTGCTGTAAAAGCCAGTAAGCATGGGTCTCTTACTGCCAGCTAGTGACCCAACTATGCAAATCCACACCGACAATCATTGATTAGCATTTTTCATAAAAGTTAGCTCAGCGCTTTTAACTTCAAATAGAGAGCTTGGAATTGTTTTTATTTATCACCAATGGTTTTTATTTATCTTTGCTTTGTTTGTTGTAATTTCAGATACTGAGAGGATACGCTGGAGAGAACATTGATAAAACTAGAATAGTTTTGCTAAGTGATGGAAATGAGAATTCGTCCCCTTATGTTGCAGATGTTTTACCGAGCATCATAGAAGATGGAATAATCATTGACACTATCTTATATGAGTAACTATCTCCCTTATACCTCTACCACAAAAGCTGTTTTTTCTTTTATTTTTTCATTTTTGATTAGACTCACTTTACATATTTGACATTCCATTCCAGAAGCTTTGGTGCTAGTAGATACACTCATTACAGGGTGGAATTTTTCACTTTATGAGAAAAATTGTCCCAGATAAATTATATTTCTGATCTGCCAGCATCCACAATAAATAAAACATATTGTTTGCCAGGAAAATTATTGAAATGACTAAATTATTTTTTATAAAGTTGAAATCAGTATATATAACAACCATTTTAATTTTTAAACATGCTGTTTTTATGAATAAGATCATGTATGAATACGAAAAAGTTTACAGCACCATAATGGAGTCCAATCATTAAATGTAACGATCTAACAAAAAAAATAACAGATTTGATTTTAATTTTTTCTGGCTAGCAAGATTTTTGGCTCATTTATTTTTATTTAATTTTTATGTTTTTTTTTAAGTTTTTATCACCAGCCTAACAATTAAAAGAAATTTTGGTGAGAAAGTAGGTGTCAGATACCTCCAAGAAACAGTACAAACTAAAATACTTCGATCTGAAACTCTGTACAATTGTGAAATGATTTGCAAACTGTTTTAATGCATCATACAGCAAGTTATTCTTCCTTTTGCGAACTTGAAATAACCAAAGTTCTCTTTGACAATAGTGGTAAGCATTGCCCTTAAATCTTTGGTTGGTACTGATGAGTGTTTGAGCGCCCTACAAAATCATACCATGCAATTTAAATTTTATATGTTGACAAACTATTGTAAAAAGGAGGCGTAGGCATTTTTACCTCTAGTTTTTAGTGTATGATAGTTTAATGATTTATTGTCTAGCCAAGGAGCAGTTCTCTATGGCACTTCCAACCTCACTGGCGGTCAAAAACATCTGGCATCCGACACAAGTGGCAGCCAAAGCTTAGACTTATTCCTGGCATTAACAGCATCAAGAGGATGTGATGTAGAGAACACATTTACTGTGGTGAGTTGTGAGTGAATAAATAAAATCTCTGAGCTATTGACAAAACTAACGAAATGTGAATAAACAAATAAAAAACAACTAATCAATATTATGAAGTAAACTTGACATTGGAATTTTTTGTCCGAGTAAAACAAAAATATGTTATAGAACAACCGAAAGATATTTTTTTTCTGGAAACTTCGCTATTTGACTATCAAGCTTTTGATGCTCACGTGAGTTGAAAACAAATAATACTGATAATCATTATTGACATATACTTTGTTTCGGAAGAATCTATCTCTGCAAAATAAGTTTAGTAGGAAAAAGGAGAGCTGAAGTTGTTATCAAACAATGTTTTGCAATTGGTGGGTCACCAACTTAAGGTAATACAAAAGCTTCTATCAGTGTGAAAACATGCAAATAATAGCCCACGGCTTTTAATTTGGTGGTTTTTATTCTGATTGAGGTCAAGGTCAAAGTCATTTATAGAAAAACTCTGGTGGATTGTGGTCTGGTTGGCCATGAAACTCTGCTAACCTTAACTGTTTTACTTCTCCAGAGGGGCACTACCAGTAATGCTTGTGCCACTTGCACAGTAACTAAACAGTTGAAGCTGTCTCTGGGGCCCAGACGTACTAATTTTTGGATTGTGTATAAACAGCATACTTTTCTACCATGTATGTCTATAGGGAGGCAGTTTTTTAGAGGATATAATAGTGGCAAGAGCATTATTAGTGTAGCGTAAGTATGGGAGAAAATGCAACAAACATGGCAAAGTCTGGCGTTATACACTCTGTGTCACTGGAAGAATACAAACAACCTATATAGTGGCACCACCAATAACATGTACAGGAAGCTTTACAACTGCCAATAACAGGTGCAGGAAGTTGACATGACAAATGGCAACATAAATTTGAAAATACTAACGAATTAGATAATAAGTGAAAGTAATTAAATGGAAGAGGCACCTAGTGGCGAATCAGGAAAACCAATAGGCTAGCCATGATCCTTGTAGCTCTCCCATCTCCTTGAAACGTATTTAGGGCATCTATAGCCTGAAATGGGGATATATCACCATCTGGAGGTAATAGAAACCTGGACAGGGACTTCCTATAGTTTGGTTTGGGGTTGATCTGACATCAAAAAGCTAGCACAACCATCAGATTCTCCTACATCTTTTGTTTACCCGCCATGAATTTTAAGTCAATCCTCCGTCACAAGCCATGTAGCAGCTTGTTTTGTACACCAGTGTTTGATAGCTGGCTAAAAACATTCTTATTTATGGCGGTAATATCGTGACATCCTTGATTCCGGTGTTCCACTGAAATTTTTTTGACTAGTCAATGAGCATTAAACTACTGGGATTGATTGATTAGATCTCCAACAGCGCTACTAGTATCAGTAATACTTACCCAGATAACCTGGTGAACCTGAAATTTTAGATTGAGTTTGTTGAATTAGATCAGAATATTGTAAAAGATTTATGTTGTCCTTTACCAAAACTACTAGAGAGATGACTTGCTGAAAGCAGTGACTCCATTGCTGTCAACCAAATCGTACTGTGAAACGATAGTGAGGTAAAATACGAGCAGGATTTCAGCTATACAATTAGTATGGCAACTTGCCAGACTAATAAGCTTTAGTTGTAAGGTGAGAAACTGAGTATTCTTCTGTATAATCACAAGGGTTGACAATACAGCACAAAGATATCACAAGCAATTTCTCTGTACTAGCGCCCAAACGGTTCTGCCCCAGCATAAAACAAGTAATTACATTTATAGAAAAATAGGGTGCTCAAATATGCTAATGAATTTTTGAAAATAATAAAACGTAATTGGCTACATACAAACAGGCTAAATAGTAGCTAGTAAATATAAAAAGTTAGTTGACCGACCATATGGCAGCTCTTTTGAATCATTAGAGCCATCCAATCAAGGGTGAGCATCCATCACTAGTCAAGGGAAGTACTTTCTTCTTCTTCTTCTTCTCCTCCTCCTCCCCTCCCCTCATCTCCTCCTCCCTCCCCTCCCCTCCTCTTCCACCTTCCAGTTTCCCCCTCCTCTTCCCCCTCCCTCTCCCCTCCCCTCCACCTTCTCACTCCCCTCCCCTCCCTCCCCTTCATTGTCCCCTCCCCTTCCCCGTTCCCCTACCGCTAACTCTTCCCTTCCCCCTCCTCTTCCCCCTCCCCTCCCCCTCTTCACTCCCCTTCCCCTCCCTTCCCCCTCCCCCTTACCCCTAACTCCCTTCCCTTCCCCCGCCCCATCTGAATTGAATGTAATTGAGTTTTTATTTAAACTTGAAAATGCAGAAGTTTTTCACTTTTAAAGTATTTGAATTTGTGTTGGAATTTTAAGGTTTACAAATTGGGGCACTTGGATTTCAGCAACTAAAAGTATTTGAACTCATATTTGAATTCTAACATGACCACTACCAGGGTTTGAGATTTTATTTGAATTAGTACTTTAGCACCTGCAGTTATTTGAATTATTAATTGGGTTTGAATACTGTAAAGGCTTTCGCCATGCAACGCTCGTACAATGCCTTTACTGAACACTGCTAGAAAGGTGTTGACTGGTGTAGAAGCTCCAACAGCTTAGCAAGCCTGCTCTCCTGCTACACATAGAGACACGCGGTAACAACTGTAACAGCAGTACCGGGTCGGGAGCACTACCGGAGTGGTAGTTATGGCTCCTGTCCTCATTATACACCGAGTTCAACCAAAAATGGGAGGAACAACAAGTAAGCTGGCAACCTGCCAAACTTAATATGCGGAGGTAAAGTTATAAACACTTTATTGCTTTTAAGACACAAAAGCTTGTAGGAGCAGTCTCCTTCACAAGCGCACAGACAGATCTGCCCGCTTGGGCGAAAGGTCTCTCTATTTATAGAGAAGCACGCAGTTGAAAATGCGGTTGAAAATATACACATGTGATTGGTTAAAACTAAGCTGGCACAAAATAATAAACATGACATAATTACAAGCACAGGCTGGCACAAAAGAAACTAACCAACCGCTAACAGTCAAATATTGTGACATCATGGAAAATTCCCAGCGTGAGTCCATAAGAGTACAGGCGACCTTGCCTCATCTACTAGGCGTACAGGCTTGACTCTTCTAACTCCCAGCTGATTGCTGCAACTTAGTGCAATCAACCAAGCAAGTCCATGCTTGTCTTAGCTAGCGCTTCCCAGAATGCACTGCATGTGAACAACGCACCAGTGCTCAGCTAGTTCTGTTTACTATAATGAATGGAATGTAATGACCACGCTACGAAATCTATTAATCTATTAATAACTAGAGTATTTGGGTTCTTTTTAAGTTGGTAACTTGCCAGTCAAAGCATTTAAATTATATTTGAGTTTGTTGTTTAATGTTAGTCCTATTCCTGCACAGGAGTTAAAAAAAACGACAATGTTGAAAGGGTGAAAAGCTTAGCAGTCTTTGAATGTGTTAAAACCTAATAAAATATATTAGATTATACAAGACTTCATCTAATAACCTACTGTAGGAGATTTTTATGTCCACTACCTTCCGCTAGGCCGTTGTGCTGGTAGTAGCGCAGTCTGTGCAGCCACAACAGTACCGTCAGCCACTTCAAGCCTGACTATCAACAATCTACCTCAACTCAGAGGTGACCCCGTGCCAGGATGGCACAAACAAGGTGTTGCAAAGTAAACTACCAACTCTAACAACGGTAACGAGCCCTCGGATCAGACATACACACTTGGAGCTTTCAAGTAGTGCATAAAAGTATCCTTTATTCATAGCAGAATATAAGGTGGCAAAACAGACAAGAGAAGACACTCACGCCATATCAAGCAATGCAATGCACTGCTGAGAGGTAATGCAAAGAGTATCACAAAGTCTCTGCCTTTTATAGGAAGAGTTAAGCCTTGGCTACACACACCTACGTTTTGTAGGAATATGACGAAAAAAACGTTTCGTAGCGTCGCTCTGGTGGCTACACACACAGATGATTGATCACCGCAACGCTACGGAGTGTACAGTGAGGCAAAGAGGACATAATTATTGAAAATAATCAATGTAATAACTATAATAAATATAAATTATAATAATTAAATAATTATGATATTTCTTTATAATACTAGATAAATAATTTATTATCTGTGATAAATAATTGAGGTTTATAAATAATGATTAGTTGTTTATAAATAAACAGTAACCTCTTTGTTAAAAGTACTGTTGGCCGATCAGTAATGACCAGGTCAAGGTTAAATTATAAAAAAGTTCACTGGAGTCGTCAAATTTCATCCCTATATTTTATCCAATTGAGAGTAGTTATTTATTAATAATTGTCCAATCACCGAAGCGTCAGGCAAAAAACGTTTTCGTAGACCAACATGTTGGTCTACGAAATTGAGCGTCTTTTTGTAAAAAAAACGTTGCTTGGCAAGAAAAAAAACGCGTTTTTACCGCATACCTACAAAACGTAGGTGTGTGTAGCCACGGCTTTACAGGAAGCATCAATGGAAAGTTTCCAACATGCACAAGAAGCATGGCAGGAAGTAATTTGATATATAGCAAACAGTATTGTCCAATAGGATAATGATAACTGAGTTAAAGTGCACTGGCACCCAGAAGTAAGGGGCAGAGTCCATGGTTAGCTTGGCCAGTGATAGGTTAATATATTCCCTGAGAGTTCTTTGGTCTTTATTGGCCGTTGGTCCACATTTCTCTACATCTAAGGGTAGTTAGCTTCAAGAGGTGGTATCTGGAGGCACTTGAACTAGGTTTCATCTCTCAGGCTATGGCAGCCATCTTGTTACCGATCCGGGATAGTTACCCAGGGTCGGGGGTAGAAAATACCCAGTGCCGGTATGATTAATTATTATTAATAATCACTTGTCAGAGCAATATAATCACTACAATAGATTGCTGTCTTTGTCTATTGTGTTCATTGGAGGCAGGACTGTGGTAGCCACCATCAGGGGGACCTCTGCGCAGTAGTGGTCACTGTTCATGTCCAGTAAAATCCACTACATTACTATAGATAAATTTAATTTTAATAACTTTAGTTACATATTATAAAAATACTATTATTGCTAGTTACTTAGTTGTTATTTGATACGCAGCTGGAAAACAAAGAAATAATTATACCATATGGAGAAGACAGCTACACAGACAGCATATATCTAGATGTTACAATTGGACTAGACACTAAATTGGTTTTCAAATATGACTATGCTATTGATGTGTCTATCAACTCATCAGATGTGGTTATCAGCGACCACCCTTCTTCAAACCTCGTCATTGCAAAGCTAACTGGAGTATCGGTAAGAAATTTTGTTTGGCAAACCATGCAAGTGGAAAGTAATTCATACTACGTTAACTGTTGATATTAAAATAGTAGAAAAGTTGTTGAATAAATGTTTGCTGTTTTTGTGTGAACTTCTTGTTTCTCCCCATCACCCTATGAAACTTTTATTGAGCTTCTTGATATTTTGGCAAAAACGAAATTTTCTGTTTCTTCAAAGTTGTAACATAGCAAAAGGTTTGTTATCACCCTGACGCATACTGACTGTGATTACTGTAACTAAGTTAATGCTTTTCAAACAAATTTTATCAGTAAAAACTTGGCTTATATCAAGTAATTTTTGAATAAAAATACAACTTTGCACATGATCTGCGTTTAAATTTTTTTCTGCAGTATTTTGTTATATTCAAGTTTTACAATGAACAACTTATAGCTGAAACTGGTGAACACTTTACAAACATTTTAATTTTGAAAATGTCAAATAATTTTAAACATTATCTAGGTACTTATTGTAACCCAACTGCATGTTGTTGAAAATGCATTTTATATAACATATATTAGCAGTTAATGCCTCTATTTTTCTGCAGGTTGGGGAGGTGACTTATACCATCCGCAAATCATACTTTTTTGACATAGAGACCACTGTTGTCTTCACTGCAACGTCTGCTCCTGTTGATGGAACACAGCCAATAGTCATTGTCGACTGGTTTGATGGAGCAAACGTGGAGTTTGATGGAGACTATACAGTACGTAGAACACAGTACAGTATGGCTTCATTTACATTACATAATTGCATGACTACTTCAGAGCTTTGTCATAAGATTGTCCTTCAAGAAAATATTAACACTTGTACCGCAAAAGAATACATGAGCTAAAATAAAAATAACAGGATTTGGGAGTGTGTAATATATTTGTAGTGTTTAAGCAGTATTAAGCAGTAGTATAATAATAGCAGATCTGTGCCTACTGTACTACTTACAGCTGAGCAAAATCATGAATGTCATCTAGTTTGAATGTGTGAACTATGCAGTCAGCGAAACTAACTTCAACTTTTCAAGTGAAAAACATTTACATGGACCATCAATGGATTAACAAAAAAAAACAAAAACAAAAAAAAACAGTTCATATTTACAATATCTACTAAAAATTAAATCCCAAAAAGTTGGGCACAATCTAACGGTGCCCTTGAATAAATAGCTATTTTAATGATGTCTTGAACGAATAGCTATTTTGGAAAACCTGTTACTCCATATATCGTTTTTTTATTTTTTGCTTATACTTTTAATTTGCTTCAAGTTTTGGCACGTTATAAAAAACATCTTTAAAAATGACATTAACGCCAATAAAGTAAATATATATCTTCAAATGCTGTGCTTAGAAACTTAGGCTTTGTTTAGATTAAAGACTTGAATCAAAATTACATATTTGAACAAACCTTCAGTAGTCCGAATAACTTTTGGCGTTATAAAATCTGTAATCTGATACAAATTATGCCAACTTGAACCAGAAAACAAAGAGTAAAACAGTAGTCTTATTTATATTTGAGAAACTCAGCAACCTGTACATTTTTGACCCAATGTAGAGAATTTAAAAAAGATATTAAGAGTATTCGTGACCTGTTCATCGAACAAAATGCAAAAAATAATAGGGGTTCGTAATTCAATATTTCGCGTATGCAACGGAACATGAGTTTAGAACCTCATAAATATTCAATGAAATGTTGTAATGGATTCCGGTCTGTTACCACGGACATCCACTATTCTCGAGTATTGTACCTCTCTCCAGAGGGGACACTGTGCCGAATGACAGTGACAACTGTGCAGGGTAACCGACTCCTCTAGGTTGGTCCTGGGGGTTGTCCACTCATTTCCAGAGTTACAGGACTAAAAGGGGGTTGGTGAGTTATCCGGCTACTGTCAGTCTGCGTTCTCCTGGGGGGTTGTCCACTCTTCTCCAGAGTTCCAGGACTAAAAGGGAGTCTGTGAGCTGTCCAGCTGCCATCAGCGGGCGTCTGTGCTCTCTTGGGGGGTTGTCCACTCTTCTCTAGAGTTCCAGGACTGTATGGGGTATCAGGAGTTGTCCAGCTGCAGTCAGCGGGTGTTGATGCTCTCTTGGGGGGTTGTCCACTCTCTCCTAGAGTTCCAGGACTGTACGGGGCATCAGGAGTTGTTTGGCTTGTCCAGCGGTGGTTGGTTGCTGTCTGTAGTGTTTTGGGGGGTTGTTCACTCGCCTTCTGAGTTACAGGACTGTAAGGGGTTTTGGGAGTTGTCCGGCTTGCCCAGCTGAAGTCAGCTGCCGGTGGCGCTACTGCATGCGCCGGCCGTTTTCCGTCTGTCAGGGGGCGTCTGAAAATTGAACTGCGCGCTGAGTTTGGGGACAGGTGCCCATCATGTGGCCTGGTTTTCCGCAGCCCCAGCAGCGTGTTGTAGGTGTTGTCTCCAACTACGGAGGGGGAGCTGCTTGTCTGGCCTCTCTTAGCGACCGTATCTCTTCAGTTAAGAGGATGGGATCCGGTATAGCAGGTGTGGGAGTGTGGTGTGTCTGCTGCACTGCAGTAGTGGTGGAGACACGTTGGGACGAGATTTTAGCAACAGTCCTCATCCATTCACCTTCCTCCTCGTTGGCATCCTCTTCTAACATCCGTACATGAGCCTGGCGCTCTTCAAGTGGTGTCTTTATTTACATGTACTCGTTGCCGGCACTGACTGCTTTAGCTGTGTCAATGGGCTGCATGGCCAACAAGTGTCTCTACAGGTAAGCGTTTCCGACTGTGGTGCTGAAGATATTCAGCATCATCCTCTGCATGGGTCGGTGAGGTAGATCAGCATATGCAACACGCACTAGGCGCTCTACTTCACTTGCATGCTCTTGGAGCGACGTCTTGTGTTGGCGGCGTAGGCTGGTCAGCCGGGACATAGCTTCCCTTGGTGTTAGACCAAGACGTGCTTGTAGTGGAGTGAATATACCCTGCAGATGCGGAGGCTTTTCACAGTCCAATGCTTTACCTCGTAATGCATCTCTCAAGTGTTCTCTGGCCATTCATTCATCTCTGCTACTTCCATGAATCTAGTGATAAAATACTCGACGTCTCCTTCACCGTTGAACTTTGGAGCCTTTAAAGTAGCTGGCGCATTGCCTTGGTTGGGCCTCATCATGGCCGTCAATGCTTCGGTCAATCTGTCAATTGCTGTAGCTTATGGGTTGCCAACGGGTGCTCGACCGGCGCTGCGTGCTCTCTGGGTGGCCATCCTTTGCAGATGGAGGAGTGATCTCAACTCAGGTCTAAGTAATGGTCAGTACAACTGGATCCCGGGCCGGCATGGCAGTGATCCGGGCCGGTATCAGTGTTTCCAGTAGCTCTAGCAGATCTACTGGAAACACTTGATACTGTGGTAGTATCTGGCACTCAGTAGCTTGTAACAACCGTTACGAAACTTCTTATACTGCTGCAGGGCGGAGCAAGCTCTACGAGCCTACAGGCAGTAGTGTATGGACACTGTAAGTGGATACAGTGCCGGGGTTAGTGTTACCAGCTGATTAGCACTCCAAGCTGAATAACCTTTGGTAGCTGAGTCTGTATAGCTGATACACGACTCTCTCTTCTCTCTGTACAGTGCCGGTATCTCTATGTCCAGGGCTGAGCGAACTCAACGAGCCTGTAGAAGATACGGTAGCGTTTGTACTGGACTGCTGCAAGCGGAGCAAGCTCTACGGTTGATGCAGACAGCCTTTAGTAGTGGATACTGTGCCGGGATAGCTGCTGCAGGGCGGAGGGCCTCAACGAGCCTGCAGAGAAATCCGGTAGTATCTTGTGTCAATTGCTTCAGATGTACTGTCCGTAGATCAATCTTCTTCTCCTCTTCTTCTTCAGATCTACACTCCGTAGTTCAATCTTCTTCTTCTTCTTGGTACCTGGCCTGCAGTGCATTTGCAGGGCCAGAGGGTAGCGTGAAAGAGCACAGCGTGAGAAGGTACCGTTTATCCCACCGCTGCCACCAATGTAAAGGATTCTGGTCTGTTACCACGAGCATCTGTGCAGGGTAACTGAATTACCCGATAACACAAGAGCCCATGGCTCAGACAAACAGTACAGCGTAGTGCTTGTATAAATGGCTTTTGTCTCAAAGACAAGGTGCTAGAGGGTGTTTAGTCCTCTAGGTTGGCAATATGAGAAAGAAAGCAAAGAGTAAGACAGTGTGCTCTCCTTTTATAGGAGAGCTAACAGGTACAAAACATATAATAATCATAGCACAGGAAACAAACTAGCCACTACAATCAATTATATAAATAAGTAGCCGATCAACCATGCAATACGGTTAAATAAGGGAGGTGCCAAGTGGCTAAGGGCGGAATCCTATCTCCTATTGTCCAATCAATGGTCCTGCAAGGCTCCCAGGCTGTATATAGAGTAGGGTCCATGAAGTTGGTAATCTAGGGGTAGGTACTTCCTGTTCCTGACCTTGACTGAGCTCGTACATACTTTTGAAGATCCTCATCTATGTCGGCCATCTTGCGCCGGCCCGGTACAGCTATACCGGGTCGGTAAGGGGTCAATACCGGCCCTGCAGGGGTCACTACCGGCCCTGTACACTATGCCACCGGCACAGTAGGACTGTCCAACCAAACAGCTGTTAACCGAATGCTGTAGGTTGAAGTCTAGCGCATTGTCTCGCAAGGTTCTAGAGTAAACAACCTGTTCACTACTGGTGTTCATCAAAATCTACCACAATGTTATAGTTTGCTGAACAAATCCTAAAGAAGATAACTCCCAATTTTCAAAGTAATCAAAAAAATCATAAAATTTGAACTGCTATAAAGTGGGATAGTTTGTAAAGCTGCCCTTCAATTTAGTAAAATTTGAATGGTTGCAATCATTTTGAATTATTTTTCAAGGATATAAACCGGTTTAAGAAAATGAAAAATTCAACTAGCTTGTCATTATTTATTTAGAGTTCAGCATAGAATTATCTCTCCTCCTGGAACGCTAACCAGTTGTTAGCGGTTGGTGACATTTGAAACTATCAAAAATGGCGTCCTACACTATTTATCCCCCGAATATTTATTGACTTCACAATATCTTTCTCTTCGTCGCAGGCATTATCACAGGT
Source organism: Cryptosula pallasiana (assembly GCA_945261195.1). NCBI lineage: Eukaryota > Metazoa > Bryozoa > Gymnolaemata > Cheilostomatida > Cryptosulidae > Cryptosula > Cryptosula pallasiana. The sequence goes on along the minus strand of OX183137.1, from coordinate 11,441,892 downwards.
ATACTGCCGCGCATTTGAGCCATCTTTTGCGACTAGTGAACGCGCCTTATGCAGAGGTTACTATTCTGCACTGGGGTCACTACCACAGACCGGCATTTTCCCTGTATCGTAGAAGCGATTGTGATAGAGGATTTGATTTGTTCTACAACGCCATTTTTTCTGTTATTGTGTACTATATAAATCATATATACGAAAACTCCGCTCTGCCATCAGCGGCTCATGTTATTTTTCACCTATAGTTAGCGTTCTAGGAGGGGAGATAATTCTATGGTGTTCAGTTTTATTCGCGACCTACTAACAATACAAATAAACACTCATTGATTATTTTTTTATTCAGTGAGCTACTTTTTGTTGACCCACGAGTTCCGAACAAAATTATTATTTGTTGATTAAATTGGTTGCCGGTCTGATTATTTTTATTGCAATGCGTTTGGCGAATAGAGGTCGCAAATACTCTTAATAACAAGCAAAACTATAAGAAATATTACTTGCTGTTGTAGTTTGTCGGATACTTGGGGGCATTCCAAGGTATGTCAGCAGTATTTGGTTTGACAGTAAATATGCTCCTGGAACAACCAAACGGAGTGAAAGTTGTGGTAAAGTATGTGGATGATGGAACAGGTAAAGTTAAACTTGATTTGTTACGCAGTGGCTTACAAACCTTTTATCCAGACTGTAAACGATTTATATAGAGACTTTGTGTAATAGCAAATTGATACTAAATTATGGAAAATTACGTTTGAAAATACCCAGTAATACATTCTAAGAACATATCCACTTGGTTTTTAATTATTGCGTTGGTATGGTATTATTGGCTCCCAAACATGTTAGCTAAAGTTTGGCGGTAAAGTGATAAACCGGTTTACATTGGGCGTATTTAAAGTTAGAGGCTCTCTGGTACATGAAAACAAAACACAAAATTCTGTTTTCACTGTCATTTGCTCTGCTGTGAAAGCTGAATCCCAGCTCCCTCACAGTAGAGGATGAGCTCACAACATCCTGAAAAAAGGATGGGCAAAGGATGTCTACTAGATGGAGGTTGCTGAGGTGGCTCTCTGCAGAGATTGAAGAATGGGTAGAGATCTTATTGCACACAGCCAAGCACCATACCTGTCCTAAACGTGCTTATGAGGCAAAACAACCTAAGGCAGCTAAGGATCCATGCCCTCCAGTACTATACTCGGCACTACTGCCTCTGCTGGGGTCTGGGGTTTGAGTAGTCAAAAATCTGATTTACATGGATAAAACCATATAAGCACTTGTAAAAAGCGTGGAAGCTTTTTAAAAGCGTTGATGAGCTCATGACATGATTTTCAGACCTGCAGTGCCTAAAATTTTTATTTTAAAAATTGAATGCCGTCTTAGTTAGATTAGTGATTATGTTAATAAAGCAACAACAGCCAAGCTTTTATAGGAGCCTCTTTTTTGACATGAGTGTTCTCTTTAATAGACGAATTTTGTTTTGTGTTATTTTTACAATGTAAAGAGACTGACTTGAAAATTCTAAGATGACTAGAGAAAAATAACAGATAAGAAAGAAACAAATGTAGAATTGGTGAATTGGTGTTAGGGGTTGAGAAATTTAGCCTAATTATATAAAGAAAGTTGTTGCTTGTAGGAAAAGATTCGATAGGTTATGATGGAATTTACACTGGATTTCTTCCAGCACACAAAATCGATGGGAATGGAGGAACTTTCTTCAGTTTGCTGGTATGAAACATAGAAACTTAAATATTGATAGCATTTTATCAATGTTGTTTAAGTAAAAGAGCTTTTTTATTTAGGTTCGGAGGATTAGCATAATCACAAAATGCTATTGACAATACTTTGATAACGAATACTATAATCAATAATATCTCATCAACAATTGGTAGGATATTCTTAAGATTTGACAAAAATAATGGGGTAATTGAAGAAAATTTATTGAAAAAACTATTTTACAATAGCTCATTTCAAAACCAGCCCTATGCACGTTGCGCTTGTCATTTACAATCATCTAGATCGAGATCTCTGGTGAAGGAATATTATCTGGTGGTGCAGGAAACAAGAGGAAAAAGAGGTGCACTGATTGCAATAGCTTGGGAGTGGTTTCAAGAGCTACCACAGGTAGTTTTCAAAAGTTTATAAAAATCATCTCTGAATCCAGGCTTTTCAGTTCTTTTTCATTTTAACTTTCAAAAACCCACTATCATTAAATAGCTCTGTGACTTTCTATTAGCTTCAATTTTTCAGGTATAGTTTCTAGTAAACGCAACTTAATTTAATTGTACATCCACCAAACTTTCATTCGTCTTTGTACTACTGCAGAATGTTTCTTGTTTTTCAAAGCTTTAAAAAAAACTTATTTTGACTTTGTGATAAAAACTTTAGTATGGTTCACCATTTAGATTGCTGAACTCTCAGGTAACATATTCTTTTATTCAGGTGGTGTTTTAGTCATTAACAACTGGTACCCAGTAGATGACACAACCCCACCTGAGAGAATAACAGACCTCACTGTTTTGACTGCAACAGAAGACAACGTGTTTACTCTTGGTTGGACAGCACCAGGTGACGATATTAATGCTGGTACAGGTAGGTTGGAAAAGCTGTAATTAGCAATACTGTAATGGATTTGTGAGCTACCTTTACGGTGAGTCACAAAAATTGGCCAATTTCTGGGTAGAATTTAATAGACTTCAGTCAATCCTGACCGGAGCTGCATATACTTTTGTGAACTTGGGGTGGAGGTCACTCTAAACAGCTTCACTGACACAAATATGGCAGCAGGTAAAACTCGAAACAATAAATTTAACAATATAAATCGCTCTATTGCCTAACCTGTACACTAGACGCCTACATTGTAAAGCCCAAACTAATTCTGATAAAAATAAGAATAAATGTATGCTATTTTTAAAGTTTTTGAATGAGTAGGTTGAATAATAGAAAATACAGATCAATAAAAATAAAACCTGCCATTACTAATTAATATTTGACAATGGGTCAACGTATTTCTTTTCGATTTCTAGCGCACTCGCTTGTTAGTTACCTTTTTTGTTGTCTGTCAATCAATCGTCATCATTTCCTGTTACTTTATGCCTCCTGTACATCTACCAACATGCCTTGCCGACCGAAAATGACGGCTGCCTTAATCAACCTATTTGTGTCTCATGCAACTAAAATCTGTGGCTAGCACTAGTAGTTTAAACTGCATGGCCTTTCTTTGGGTATTTAAAAGCCTGCTTTACACCTTCAAACCGCTACAAGCTTTAATAGAATTACATCAGCAACCTTGCCTCTCTCGTTTAAAAGCAAAGAAAAAACACAGTCTGTTTAAGAAATAATGTTTCGGTTATAGTTTCAGGTTACGAATTTGTGGTTGGCATTAATTCATCCCTTGACTTAATGGTTCCACTGAGTGGGAATGCCATACTTTCTAATGTTTCTGGTTACCTGGTTGAAGCAGGAAACAGTCTGGAGTTACGTATTGATTCTAGTGAGTGGTTCTTCTAGAAATTTCTGTGGTTTAACAACAATAGAAAACTTGATGCAAAATTTGTGGCTTTTTAACGTTTTGGTATGCTTTTTTGGTAGATGAGATAACTCCAGAATTATTTGGACTCAACCAATCAGCAAACCTCAGCACTTACTACTTTAGGATGAGAACTTTCGACGCTAAAAATAACTTTGCTGACTGGTCTAACCTTGTTCTGGCATTTTTCGATCCAACCTTCCTGGTATGAAACATCAAGGTGTCGAAATATCTAAGGATACATTTTAAATAAAATAGCTAGAATGGATTCAATGGTGTTTTCTATTTACGTCAGTGCTTTGATTACACAAAACCACTCTTGTTCTCAAGTATTCCAAGTTTTATCAAGTATTTCAAGTGCTCTCAAGTATCTTTCAAAGTAAAAGCCATTAGGGTAATAGTTTTCTATCAAAGTTGAGCTGTAGTCTTGCAATCCGAAAATGGACAGTTAAGGTTTCTGGCTAGCATCAATTTGTCCCAAGTGAACTACAATTGATCATTAATAATAACAAAAATGATGTTTGTAAAACTAAATTTTATCTCTCTAGGCAAGATTCCAGACAACCACACCAACAACTTTGAATAAGGTAAGTTGCAAAAAAATTACTACTTGAAAGTTTTACATGCAACCACTAATATCAAAAAATGATTTCTGCAGTACTTACATTTTTTTTGTAGGAATCCACAGCAATTCAGGCAACAGAGGTAAATATGGATATTCCTCTAATCCTATCCCTTGATATGAGGATGGATGTTGATCATAAACAGAATTTTCATAGTTTTTTTAAGCTACCAAAATACTTAAGAAAAAGCTTAAATTAAAGGCGTTATCTGATAAAAAAGATATTGTTGTAGTTACTATGTTCATGCCTTGGTTTGATTCTACATGATTTAAAAACAAAGTGTTGGACTTATTCAGTATCATTTATAAATTCTCGCATTCTTGCAGGGCCTATTTATATCCTGTATTCGAAAAAATATGTGTCTAATGAGAGTCGAATCTGTTTTTTTTTTCTCTCGGAGTGCTTGAAAATGCAGTAAATTTATCAAACGCATCATAATCAGAAGATTTATAAAAATACAGATATCAAATTATTTGAAGTTTATTGGTTTTGATAGAAAATTATAGAAGAGACTTACCATATCTGTGAATACATTGCTGCCTACATTCACCTCTGCTAGACAAACCAATGGTTTGCACTTCTATAAACATTGTAATCAGATCGATCCTCAGAACTCTTTAAAATACGACTAGATTGATGGAATTCTGTTTGTAGGAAACGACCAAACCAAACGGAGTAGTGTTGATAGCCATCTTAGTCAGTGTAGGAGTACTACTGGTAGCAACAGTAATTGGGATTGTGGTATACATCTACTGCAAATCACACGGGAAAGGTAATCGCATAAACACTTGACCAATATGTATGTAGAATTTGCTGCCCAAATAAAAGAAAGGCAGAACTCACTAATCAATCAATGGTAAGGCAGAACTCACTAATCAATCAATGGTAAGGCAGAACTCACCAACCAACCAATGGTAAGGCAGAACTCACAAACCAACCAATTAATTACTGTCAATTTATTAATTTGAAATAAAAAAGTGAAAAAACATTGTTTGGGGTGCTTTGGCTGCTAGGCAAAAACAGTGACTGGAATACAAGAATTAGATGCGATCATATTATCATGCGATTGTATCTGATTTTTGAATGCACGATCAGAATGCGATGGACAGAAGGGCTACTTTTTGTATTGTAAGGATTTGTGTCCTCTTGTGTCAACTTGTCATTTCTGTGGATAATCTACTGTTTTTAATGAAAACTTTTCTTGATGAAACAGTGGTAATATTTAAAAATATTATAGTTAAGCAATTATTTAACTATGCAGAGCTAAACACTACCACATAGTATTCTTTATATGTAATAATCCTATTTTACTTTGTGGCTTGCGAAAGATTATATAAAGCAGACTTTATTAAAAAAAGAAAAAAAAAATTAATAGTATAACCGCTAATAACAATAGTTATCATCATTCATGAATAACAACTATAGCAGTAGATATTATATGACAAACAACTACCAATGGCATGCAAGTAACAGCTTATGCTGTATTTCAATCTATCATTAGCGACGTAGCTGTTGATTTGCGTCTATTTAGTTAAAGTTCTCATTGCAAATAAATAATGACACAGAAACAAGATTGATGAACCGCGCCAATTGTGACACACTTTTGTCTCAATGGAGTTTGTTAAGAGTTAAAATATAACAGTCAATAAGTGCATTCACAAAAAAATTCAAAGGTCTTTCCCCTTGTATCCAAGACAACTAAAAGCGAATTTTTGATCATTTTTGATGGTTTGTCAAACAAATGCCCCATCCCCTTTCAGCAACTGTTGCATCCAAATGAGCTACAAAAGTGTCTTTAATTAACGTCAAATTACAAGCTGATTTTTACTAACATAAAACTATATAGAGCTCTCTTTGTTAAGTTTTTACAAAACACTAAAAAAAATCTTTATAATTAAACAAATTCAGTATTTACAGAATATATCCCATAAAATCTTTTTTTGTGATTTAGCAGCATTCATTAGGCGTGTTCGGTGTGCTCAACGTTTACATTTAATCCTCAACGGCAGTTTTTTGTCGAGGGATTATCAGCCCCTTTGTAGCAAGTTTTTTTCAACGTGCATCAACGCTCATTTTTGCGTTTGTCAACGAGTTTACAGTGCACGTTGGCCAGCGAACACCTATAAAAGTCAACCCGTTGGTTTTCTAAAGGAGTCGTCTTCTTACTAATTACGGCACTGTACCCTTTTGCGGCATCATAACAACAACGTGTTATCAAAAGTTATGATCTTTTTTTCTTGTTTTCAATGGATGTATTATTACTTATTATTAATGTGATAGATTATTATTTTTACTACTGTCACTATTATTAATGCTATCACTATTGCCAATAATAATAAAACTTTCATTCATTTTATTCTTGTTGTCTTTGTTTGTCTGATAAAATATATTATTTTATGACAGTGAATAATCAGCACACCATCATTATTAATTTATTATTTATTAATAATACATGTTTTTGCTTGTTGTCGTCGTCATTATTATTCATCATTGTCATTATTATTCTTATCACCATCAATAACAATACAATTTGTACTTGGTGGTTTGCTGAGTTTTAATAACACTTCGTAAAAATAGCAGATGATGCAGTTGTTGTTAGGGCAACAAAAATTACGCTATGAACAGCTACTTTTTAACCCAAGAGTTTAGGCTAACAAACTTATGATTGCTGGGCTATATTTATCGCTGAAGACACAAAAAAAGAGGACAACTCTTGCAAAATTTTGTAAATTGTACGCACTCGCCTACACTTTTAAGTTATCGTTCGAGGGATAAACGCGTTGATCAAACTTTCTCAAACCAACGCGTTGAGACACCGAACACGCCTATTGTGCCATACTTGCAACTAGCTAAATAATAATCTTGAAGCATTCAAACTTCAGAGTTCCATTATTTAAACAAGTTCATCACTTGAAAATTCTTTTTCTACTATAGCAGTTTCTCTTTCAAATTTCAAGGTGAATTGAAAACTGTTTGTGATTTTTAGTTGTGAAACAGGTTATACTTTGAATAGTTTCAATTGTGAAAAAATTTTACCCATAGACTTTAAAAACATAAAACGTGAGTAACCATTGAAGTCTGGCTGACATTTCAATAGAATTACTTGATCTCCTTGAGTTAAGATGGCAGATTTTTATTACAAAACTAGTTTGAAACAACAACAATATTGTTATTGCTTCTTTAATTTCTTTTGTTCTTATTCTTTCACGGCAACGTTACAAAACTGATGCCAATTTTTCTCAAAAACCGTTACATATAAAGCTATAAAATTTATTGTAACGCATTCAACAGGCATTGGGCATTAAAGTAAGTTAATTACACAATTGTAGAACCTTCCGGAATACAGTTACTCAAGTGCAAAAACAAGTAAATATTTTTTTTTTGGTTCGAAATGGCCTAAAACACTTTGACCCGATTTACGAAAAATAAACAAAGTATTGAAAAATGAGGCGTTTTGCTAATCTTCTGACATCCATTGATGAAACAATGTTAAAAAGTCAATGCGGAAGCGATCGTGTTCGATTTTAATGAAATTTTTACTTTTTAGCATAAAACAGCTTGTCATTAGATAACCAACCTGTTGTACAAAGGTGCACAATAGTGTATCGATGTACCAGTTTGGGCTTCGAACAGAATCATTTTAAGTTTTTGTTTTCAATTTTTGAGAATGCTGCAGAAACAGCACTTTTTCAGCGCTTTTCCGAACAAGAATGAAACCTGTCAGGGACAAAAAAATTGAACTATGTAGCTCAATGCGTTGGTTTTTAAAAAATTGATACTACAAGTTTGTCGCAACATTGCACACACAGCTATTCCATTTTTAAAAGGTGCTTCAAATTCGAATTATAACTGTTACTCATAAACCGCTACTCCAATTGACGTGATCTTTGCTTCAAAGTACTCACCTGGACATGCTATTTCAGACAAAAGTTCATTTATAGTCATTTCCTAATTGCGAAAGCTCAGGGTAGAGCCAAACAACAATAGAAAACCGCTTCAGCAAACTTTGCTCAGTAACCAAGTGTTTTGATGAAATAAATTTTACTCAAAGTTACTTCTTTGTGCTGTGCAATGGGGATAATGTTGCTAAATAAAAAACTTGAAAAACATTTGAAAAAACGTCAGTAGGATTTAGCTGAGTTGGCGCACTAATATAATTTTTTTGTATATAGCCCAAGCATACTGCCTTTTATTAACAGTTGTTCATGTGCAGCATTCAACAATGCTTGATAGTGTAGTGGTTCCTGCGGAGACCCGCTGGTGAGGGGGTCTGTGCTCAATTTCCAGTTGTGGCAAATATTTTTAAACATGAAAAGTCTTTGCAAGTTGTAGTTACTGATCAACTTTATGAATAACATTTAGGCTGTTTTAATAGCTCTCTGTCAAGGGAAATATGTTAGTGTAGTTGGTGAAGTGTATGGTTAAACTAACCACGTTCCCAGGGTCAATTTTTCTCTAAAATGCTCTTATTTGCTCGCAGACACAAATCCATATCTAGTTTATATTGTAGCTTTTTAATTTTTTGTTAAATAAAAAAAATGACAATATTCTAGTGTTTAGAAATGCCTGAAGTCGTGGGATAGCATAACTGAATATATTTATTTTATATAAATATATAATTACAGCCATATAGATAAATAAATATAATTTCTCTGATGTTATATTCTGTCTCTTTCGATGCAAGAAATGGGAAAGTTTATTTGTTTCATTTGAATTCGTTTGTTTTGGTCTGTTGAGAGCAAAACACTTTTTTTATTGATTGAGCTGTTTTTCATTGCTAACAAAATTGTAATCTTCTCATCAAAGTTTATAGCTTCAAATTTTCTTCAGCTTAGTTCTACATGAGCAAGTATTTCTATTTACCAAATCAAGAAAAATAAATAGCAAATTGACTCTTTCTCTCCAGAAAATAGTTGAATACAATTTTTGTAAAAGTTACCTTATAATTTAAGCATTTTGGGATGATGCAAAACTTGGTGCGGAAAAGTATCTAGGGACGCAATCTAGACAATTGTTTTTGGCATAATTGTTATGTAACAATGTTTAAACCATCGGTACTTGTGATGCAGAGTTTTGTTCTTTTGTCTATAGTGACACAAAGAATGATAGTAACAATAATTGTCAGACTTTTGCTAATTACAACGTTGTTGTTTTTTGTAAAAACACAAAGATATATAATCATTGAAATAATCATCACAAGACTATTATATTACCTTTTAGTACTCTCTAATAATCTAATAATATTTATAACAATTTAATATTATTTGGCCATAATAAACCAATATTTAATTTTTATCCAACAGTAAAAATAAACAATAATGAAAATAACATTGATGATTTGCATTTTTATTTCTTAAATAATGTCGTTAATAACCACATTATTTGAAAAACAACAATACTAGTAATAACAAATGCCATTTTTTTTCTTATTATCATATTTCTTCATAGCAAGTTTGTCCAAAAAATTTTTTAAAATGATTCAAAAATGTATTATTACTATTTACAATTATTAGAAATGAAAACTTGGGGCTTCACTGTTCTGGTAATTGTAGTTAACATAAAAAGGCTCAGTATTGATACAAAGTTTTTATCAGAATTTGAAGCGGTATAAATTCAGATCCTGAAAATTCTAGCGAAACAACCCCCTGGATTATAAAACCTGCATTAGGCATTACGCTAAAAAAAAGATTTTGCATTTCCTGAAAAAACTTGACTTTGGTCTGTTTTTTTTTCAAGAACATCCAATGATTTGTAGCAATCCGAGCAAACCTGTTGTTGTGGTTATTAACAATAAATTTCCCAAGTTTGACTTGTGAGGTATAGTTGCATGTTTTGTTTGTTGTAGTTATGGCTTCAGATGGACCAGCATAATGTTAGTTGGCTGAACTAAAGAACGTTCTGGAACTTTTGATATAACAGAGTTTATTACCTGCTATAACGTATCACAGGAGTTTGTATGCCGCTTCAAACTCCTGACTTTTAAGTGTGGGCTTCTATTATCACTATAGAGATCTATATCATACCTGTTTAAAGGTATTGATGCATATCTGTTGTTTTTTTTCCATTTCTCGCTTTTACATAACAGCTATTCGATTAAGTGCTCATCATATACCAAAAGAAAAACCACTGCTATAACTATTTTTTTGGGTGAGTGCAAATGGATTAAGCATTACTTGATTGAAGTTGTCTACACTGTCATAACTAGAAACTACACCAAGAGAGGACAATCCCCAGTTAGAAATAAAGTTACAAAATTCCTGCTCATCAAATTTTGACCATTTTCTCCAATTGATGTTTTCATAATATTTTTATTTGCTTTATTGATACTTTGCTTTGTGTGCATTTTAATAACAATTATTTTTTATGGAACTGTTCTAACAGTTGACTTTAGATGGCATAAAACCAAATCTTCACAGGCAAATATGAAATTTAGCCAAATTGCTTTGAGCATAGAATCAAAAACATTTTTTGCAGTATACCAATTTTTTTCTTTAGCATGTTGCCCATAAAGTAAATCGATTGCAAATTTTTTACTACATAAACGAAAATGGAACATTGAAAGGTAGATTCCTGCTAGAACTTACCATGCAAGATAAACGGCAAGATTATTCTGTGCAATATACAAACTTCAAATACAATTATTTCCACATGTTCACATCGCGTTGGCAAAAAAAAATGAAATTTCAAGTTTCATGTAATTTCTATGAATATTCTGATGGATTTCGGTCTGATTTCCACAAAATTCCGCTATTCTCGAGTATGATACCTCGCTCCAGCGGGAACACTGTGCCGGTATGAACAGTGACAACTAGGATCAGTTACTGCCGGATCAGTTGGCAAGCACAGAGCTCACGGCTCAGACAAACTACTCAGAGTGTGGTCTGAATAGTGGCTTTATTAATCAGTACCAAAGTACTAGGTTGACTTTCCACTAGGTTGATTGACAAGACATGAATTAATGAGTGCAACGAAACACAAGAACTCCAGTCATTATATAAGCAGGCTGCCAGGAAGTTATTTGCATATTATTGTTGTGGATTTTAGTGCTCACTAAGTCTGCGCACATGTTGTACCAAATTCTGGCATCCTTATAATAGCCATTCGATGGCCAGAATGACTAGTAACGGTCATACCGAATGGACTAAAACTATACTTATGTCTATACCGACCCTGTAAGGAGCTATGCCGACCTATACCGACCTATACCGACCTCGATGGGCTGGCAGGAAGTGAGCCATTATAAACTGAGGACTCAAAAGTAGCCTGGGAGAAGCAGAGAGCCATCTACCGGAGATTACCACCCCTAACCCTTACGAAAGTTGGAGTACTAAAGCTGTAAAGACCAAAAACCAAAGGCAGGAAGTAGGAATGACTATGATTGGTGCATTAGCCTCTAACTCCGCCTACCCCTATAGGGCGCCTATTACCTTTAATCCCATACTATTAATCTTATTTGATATGTATTTATATACTCATATTCATTAGAGTAAGTTGCAATATTGTTATGTGATTGGGTAATCACTTCCTGTGCATCGCCTATAAAAGGCAGAGAACTTTGTCTGTATTTGTCAGTTGTAATGGGATTTTTACTAACTCGTTTTATTCTGGAGGAATAAATGCATATGTACTCAACAGCACTGAGTTATGCGTCTGAGCCGAGGGCTCCCTACTGGTTGTAGAGTAGAGATACTCTGTCTTGTATTCACTCGGTACATCACCGACCCTGTTGTTGTAACAGATTAAACTAACAACTGGTGGCAACACGCTACCAACCTCAGTTAGTGATTTTCAGCCCCTAAAATCCACTACAATATATAAGAATATATGCACATGAAGCAATCAGGCCAATAACAATAGGTATATAATTAGTCAACAAATCATGCAGTAGAATAGGATTAAATGTAAATGGTGCCAAATGGCTAAAGGGCGGAGTGCTATCTCCGTTGTCCAATCATAGACTTCATAAGGTTTCGAGGCCATACCTAGCTTGCGGTTGATATATCCAGTGATCCAAGGAAGGGTACTTCTGGCTGCAAGGTTAGGACAATCAGCTAGATGGTTTCAGAGATCCTCGGCTAAGGTAGCCATCTTGTACCAGCATAATATCACCATACCGAGTTGGTCAGGGGTGCCTACCAGTCCTTGTAAAGTGTTGTGTGACCGGCACAGCACTTTACAAGGGCTGGAGATAGAATTCTAGGGCCCTTGGGGTGGTGCTTTGCTAGCAAACAAGCAGTTTACTACTGGCATGCACCAAAATCTACCACAATATTGCCATTTTAATGGAAAACTTAAAAAAATACATAAAAAGCAATTGACAGTTTTTTATCTTCCAAGATAACTATCCAAATTCTGTCAGAAAAAAATTTGATGCAAGATTGGCATTACCAAAACCTGAGATAATTTAAATTGCTATTCACTCATTAGGTTCAGTTATAAATTAAACTCCAAAAACAACCACAAAATCGACTATAGTCCAGTTTGATAAAATATTGTTAGCTAGCAAAACAACTTCAAGTGAGAACAAACCGTTCCGGAGCTGATGTAAATCCAAAAATTCCTGCGTTTAAACTGCCATCTCTGAACATCCAAACTACTTTAGCTTGGAGTTTTTATCAATTTAAAACTAATTTCACAATCAGTAAGGCACTTATAAGCAAACAAAAAACTATCGTTTCAGGAAAATGGTATTTCATTATTACTAATTGTACAGAGCATGAATTTAGCACTAAGATTGAGCATGCAATGAACATATTTATGCATCACCCTAATTAATAGCTGGTGCTAGTTTATAGAATCTCACAGATACGGGAGCCAAATACTGCGCAGAAAAAAGACTGAAGAATTTAATCAATATTTTAAGAAATTAAACATTAAGTCCCGTCTCTGTTTCTAGCCAATCATTTGTGTGTACACATTGATCTCCATATATGGTCGAGCTTGTGAAAAGCTTGTCATTTTTATTGGAATTTACTCTAAAATGTTCTATTTCCTCACCTGAGCTTCTGACTCTGGAGTTGTTAACCATTTTTGATTTTTGATGTTGACAGTAATAAATATATCGGTAAGTTTTGAATTATGATGTACGTGGTTCATCTGATTTCAGTCTATAATCATTAATGGTCCAAAATCCTAAATTTTTCGCAGTAACTGGCAATACATAAAAATCAGTACAAGGTTTGGCGACTTCAAATTGACAGCAACATTGTAGGGGATTTTGGGGCTGAAACCCACTATCTGAGGTTGGTAGCGAGCTGCCACCAGTTGTTAGTTTAACCTGTTACAACAACAGGGTCGGTGATGTACTCAACGAATGTAAGATGGAGTATCTCCACTCTACAACCAGTAAGGAGCCCTCGGCTCAGACGCATAACTCAGTGGTGTTGAGTATCTATGCATTTATTCATCCAGAATAAAACGAGTAGTAAAAGGCACATTACAACTGACTACTTAGGGCAAAAGTTAAGCATTTTATAGGCGATTCACAGGAAGTGATTAGGCACTTTATCCAATCACATAACAAGATTACAATATACACGAGTGAATACAGGTATATAAATAGGCAACGAATGAGATTGGCTATATGGGGCTAAAGGTAATTGGCGACCTGCAGTGGTAGGTGGAGTCAGATGTTAATACACCAATCACAGTCATTTTTACTTCTTGCCTTAAGTACTTAGTCTTTCTAGCTTCTGTACTCTTTCTTTAAGGTTTAAAGGGTGGTTATCTCCGGTAGATCGCTCACCGCTTCTCCCAGGCTACTTTTGGGTCCATAGTCTATAGTAACTCACTTCCTGCCGGCACAGTGAGGTCGGTACAGCTCCATGCAGGGTCGGTACTGCTTTATACATAGTTTCGGTCAGTTCGGTTGGTATGACCGTTTTCGGTCATTCTGGCCATTCTGGCTATTATAAGAATGCAAGAATGTGAACATTAGAATCCACAACAATATCTCAGTTGGGGTACATAAGGTCAAGTTCTATGTCATTAGATTTTTATAGCCTATTCCTGTTATTTTTGTGTTTTGTGAAGTTGAAGGAATAGGAGTGAACGTTCAAAGGGCAGCAGACAGCAGAAGAGTACGGAGGCAGCCTAAAGCAACACGAATCTGAGATTTTTTACGTTTCTACTGGCATGTATGTAGGAGTGTGTGCAGAAGTGCGAGCTTTCTAATGGAATACCTTTGAGAAAGTTTGAGGGTCGAAAATGCACCGCAGCAGGAAATAGGACGTCGAGGAGCAAGTGTGGACAAAGTTAGATTGGGAAATAGATGAGGAAAATTGAGAGGTCTTTATTAAAATTTTACTAGAATCTAGTATATCAAGACATCATATGTAGAGAAGACCGTAAATAATCAAAAGCATTTTAACTAAAGAAAAAACAACAAAAAAATTTCAAAATGAACAAGAATAAAAAAACTGATGCAATTGTTAACTATAACGTATATAGTTTAATGAGCGTTAAAGTTATACTACAGACAATATTCGGCTTCGGCTGCATAATTCTCAGACAAAAAATTTGAAAATTTATAACAATTAAACTGAACACCTCTAAAAGAGTGAAGGCAGGTAGACCATGCTTATGCCAATAAATCGGTCCCAGCAATGCTGACTTACTGTAAACACACTATGCGAAGTGAGACCTTACTGTAACCTCCCGCATAAGGTGTGTACACATGTTAGTTTCAGAAGAATGTATTGTTGTTGTTCAACGATGTGTAATAAGTTTACGCTCAATTTAACACAATAAATCTGAGATATTTTCTTTTAAAGCCGACTGTTTATTGAATGAATAGAGAAGTTCCTTCAATGAGTTTGCTCAACTTGAAAAAATCATTAAGTTATACAAAGCTCTTTAGTTCACCTTTGAATGGATTAAATATCTCTGCTTACCTAACAGACCTAAGATAAATATTATTAGCGATATGAACAAATGTTGTTTTACTAGGCTAGCATTAGGTATTGGGCGATAGCGAAGGAGAAGGAAGTTTTTATACTAGTAAAATCTAGTAGGTAAGCTAACATTTTTCTTTATGAAAATTTCTTTTCAGACAGATTAAATACGTATTAATGACTGATTGTTATATTGTAGACATGGAAAGACTCAAACAATTGTCTGTCATTTGCTGCCTTGGTGTGGTAGTCAGCACATCAAATTTTGGAAATGATAGACACACTATAAACCTCAGCAATGACGGAGGTTATACAAATATTCTGATAGCTATAGACGAGAGTGTACCTGAGAATCCTGTCATCATCGCCAAACTTCAGGTGAAATCCAAGACGCAAATAGCCAATGAGTATTAAGGCTTGGCTACACAGGCCGATGTTTGGCATCGAAAGGCCGTACGATGGGCGTGTCCACTTTGGCACATCGTGGGGCTTGTTCGTGAGCAAAACCAACATCTTGTTCTATGCTCAATGCCAAAGGCACATCGGCGTTTTCTGATTAGTTGAAACAAAATATTTTCCCAAGCTCATCAAGTTTAACTATTTACAACGCATTTCCGTTAGAACTTTTTGTCAACAACGAGCATCTACATCAAACTCCAAAGGAATTTTTATGTTATAGAATTTGAATAGTGAATTCAGTCCAGTGAAGTTATTTTACATGGCTCTTAAAATAATGGTAATTTATAATTTCAACATTACTGAGTTTAATTATAATAATGATTAAAATTATCAGCGAGTACAACAGTAAAATAAAATTCATCGATCATTTATTATAAATAAATTATGAATAATCGCAATATCTTGAAGATTCAACTATAAATGAAACCAAAAAATTATTGAAAGTAGTGCTTTTATGTTAAAAAAAAGAGCCATACATCACAGTGAATTTATTGTCATTGTAATTATTATATCAGGGAGACAAATAATTCTTTGTCGAAAATGAAACAAGCAAAAACCCGCACGTTGTGCCGTATGATTGGTTAGTTCAATCGGCCTATGTAGCCACCTGCACATCGTCACGATCCACCGTATAGGTAAATCGGCACCAAAACATTGGTGCTGTGCAGCCACACCTTGAGGCACACTCGGCTTGTTTGACTTATTTCTAGCAAGACTTGAGATGATACGACCTTGTTGATACTCTTGATGACATGTTTTACAAATATCAGATTGGTGATTTACACATTAACACCATTTTTTATCACTTTAGGAGTATTTCACTGATGCATCCCCAGTTTTACTCAAGGCTACAAAAAACAGACTGTTTTTCAAATCTATTACCATACTAGTACCACCAACATGGGCACACAACTCCTCATGGCCAACAGTAAGTCATTTAACAGTGTTTATAATATTGTCGCCAAATTGCAATGAAAATTTTGCACATCTTAATTTCATTGCTCCCTCAAAGGTGTTTCAAGCTGCTTTTAATGTAGAGGGAATGAAACTGCGGAAAAAAAGACGAAGTTTTAATTTTTCAAAGAAAAAATTGAACTAGGTGGCTTACATGTGGGCAACGAGTTGTTGACAGCATTAGCAATAATCTTTGTTATTTGAGGTCTGATAGGTTGTTTACAGCAAAAGTTACGGAATATAGAATATTCTAGATTGGTTACAGTGAGGTGCATATTTAAATTTGTTTTAAACTGCAAAAACTGGTAATACAAAGGGCATTGCAGTGTTAGCCTGTCGTGTCTCTTTAAAGATATTATAGGGTACATATTATGTAATAATATTAAACCAAACCTTTTCAACATTTTCACAGCGTTTGTGGTTTCATGTTAAAGTCCAATAATTTGTATAAACGTTATTTCTCATTATTTTGATTATATGTTAGCTAAATAGCCAAATACTCAGATGAAACAATAGAAGTTGTGAGAAAACAATTTTCTGGAGTATTACATAGTACATATGTACTAGTTTTAAACTTTGAAACATGTTTTGGTTAAAATCGATGCTTTAGTTTTTAAGTCGTTAAGCATTGTCAAGTAATAGATAGAATGTATTTTTAATAATTTATTTAGTAATCAAAATAATACTGACTCAAGAAAAAGCTCAAAAAAGTTTAAAAGCATTTACAATGGCATTTTTTTCACAAACAAGAAATTAATTGTGCAATGCTTAGTGGTTCTACTTTTATGCAAACTATAGAATCTTTAGAACTCACCGTGTGGAAGTATGAAATCTTTCTGTTGCTGATCAGTATAAATTGGAAGATTTCATGGTTTTGAGAGAGTCTCATGTCTCATGTATGAAAGAGTTAGCTTTTATATTGGTCGATTATCTCTAATTTCAAAAACGAGTACAAAAAAGTTTTTCTTTTTGGAATCACTTCACTTGCTAACTACAATTACAGCCGAGCCAAGGAGAGACTTACTCCAGAGCAAGAGTGAAAGTTGCCGAGGCTAGTGAGAAATGGGGAGATATACCGTACACTCTACAGAATGCAGGATGTGGGGAGGAGGCCATGTATACACACTTCACTCCAGAATATCTAACTAGAAACTCTGTAGATAATACATACAAGCCAGGTGAGTTTATTAATTACAGGTATGTTGTGTGACATATAGTACAGGTATGTTGTGTGACATATAGTACAGGTATGTTGCGTGACACACAGTACAGGTATGTTGTGTGACATATAGTACAGGTATGCTGTGTGACATACAGTACAGGTATGTTGTGTGACATATAGTACAGGTATGTTGCGTGACACACATTACAGGTATGTTGTGTGACATATAGTACAGGTATGTTGTGTGACAAACAGTACAGGTATGTTGTATGACATATAGTGCAGGTATGCTGTGTGACATACATTACAGGTATGTTGTGTGACATACTGTGCAGGTATGTTGTGTGACATGCAGTACAGGTATGTTGTGTGACATACAGTACAGGTATGTTGTGTGACATATAGTACAGGTATGTTGTGTGACAAACAGTACAGGTATGTTGTGTGACATATAGTACAGGTATGTTGTGTGACATATAGTACAGGTATGTTGTGTGACATACAGTACAGATATGTTGTGTGACATATAGTACAGGTATGTTATGTGACATATAGTACAGGTATGTTGTGTGACATATAGTACAGGTATGTTGTGTGACATACATTACAGGTATGTTGTGTGACAAACAGTACAGGTATGTTGTGTGACAAACAGTACAGATATGTTGTGTGACATACAGTACAGATATGTTGTGTGACATACAGTACAGGTATGTTGTGTGACATACAGTACAGGTATGTTGTGTGACATACAGTACAGGTATGTTGTGTGACATACAGTACAGGTATGTTGTGTGACATATAGTACAGGTATGTTGTGTGACATACAGTACAGGTATTTTGTGTGACATACAGTACAGGTATGTTGTGTGACATACAGTACAGGTATGTTGTTCTGAGTTCCTATATAATATAATCAAGAAACTAAGTTGACCAAAAGGTAAGAAGTATTTCTAGTATAAGAAGTATTTATTTCTGGTATAAGAAGTATTTCTGGTATAAGAAGTATTTCTAGTATAAGAAGTAGTTCTAGTATAAGAAGTATTTCTAGTATAAGAAGTATTTCTGGTATAAGAAGTATTTCTGGTATAAGAAGTATTTCTGGTATAAGAAGTATTTCTGGTATAAGAAGTATTTCTGGTATAAGAAGTATTTCTAGTATAAGAAGTAGTTCTAGTATAAGAATGAAGAAAACACAGGCAGATAGAGTTGTGTATTGAGATAATAAACTCAGTTCACTATGAACTTATTAGTTCTCCAAATCTTATCAAGAAATTTGATTGCATTTTTAAATGATTAATACAACTAGATTGTACTTTTGGGTTTAAAGCTACATAAAATGTTGTTGGACTGTAATATACTAATGTAGTTGAATAGATTCTCTAGTATTGATAGAAACTTGACCCGGCGTTGCAAATGTTATGGTGAGACTGTTGCAGCCTCCAACTAGTCTAGCATTGGCTATACATTACTAGGTTATTGCACTCTTGAATATGTTTAATGCTGAAACTTACACTTGAAACTCTGGCAATCGGTTGAGGCAAATATGTATACTGATAGTCACGGCAAATACTGCCTCTGTTTGAGAAAAACATGCTCGTTTCTAAGTTGTTGTCATTGGTTTTACCATAAACATGTGCCGTATAACCAGTAAACGTAAAGGTCTGAGTGGTAAATTCACAAAGTCAGGAAAACTCAGAAACAATGATTAACTAGGCTCTTTTAACAACTAGCTCTGGGTAAAGGTATTTCCTTCCTAAAAGTTCTGCGGGAAAAATTTTCTGGTTAAAATTTTAAATAAAGCTGAACAAACCTTGCAATATTTAGCTAGACTGCATGAATATTGACACAACTTCCTGTCAGGTATAAACTAGGTCAACACTACATTTTTCTCCACGTTTCAAGTTGACATCTTTGGTGTAGTATAAAAACAAGCGTGTAGAAAATGACCCAATCTTGCCAATCTTGAATACATTGAAAATTGCATCAATTTGATAACAAAAAAACAACTATACAATATTGGTTTTACAGTTTAACCACTCTTCATATACTAGCTAGTTTTGTTTCAATTTAAACAAATATGTGTTAGCTACAAATTGTTTTGTTGCTTATGTCCTATTGATCTGGTTAGTATTTCTCGTTATAATATTCTAGTGGTTTAGCCATGCGACGAATTGTGCCACTGGTTGCATAGCATAAGTGAGATGAGTTGACAGCATGGAGTAAATTCATTCAGCTTATTTACCTTTTAGCTAAGAAAATAGTGAAAGAATTTGCTAAGCTCAAGTGGGGATTGTTTGATGAGGTGGTGGAAAACTGGCAAACTGCTTCTGATCCTATAGGGTGAGTCTATGGCTGCTACACCAACTTATTGCTTTCCATTTGTGGAGAAACAATATATACATCAATGCTACATAAACACTTCTTGCCTTTTAGGTGCACTGGGCCATTTTACAGCGCCCGTACTGATACTGAAACAGGATTTGGTTGTCCTATACTTGGTCCAACTTGTAAAGAAGTACTTACATACACTGATGGAACCGCGTCACTTCTAGCTTTTGAGTACCTTGATGAGGTAGGCATTATTATTCTATGATTCCCAACAAGTAAGTAAGAGATTATCACAATGCAGAGCTTTGATCATTTTATCAATTAAATTTGAAAAATACAGGAAATCAAACACAACTTTTTGTTAGCTCAAAAATACTTTGCCAAACGCGAATGCATCCCTCGTCACAAACTGTCATAAAACAATTGTATTCAATTTTTCATCAAAAGAGCAGCTCAGGTGAAAAAAACTTGAAGAGATATTGCTAGATTGCAGTGTAGTTTGATAGATTTTGGAGTTGCCTTCTCCATAAAAAAGACAAGACAACCATTCATTTTAATTTTCATACTTGTTTCTGGTTTACCAAAAAGTCTCTCTCCCCCTTTGCCTCCATCATATCCTGTTGTAAAATAGAAAAATTGCATCCAAAATAATCTATTCTGATCACCAATAAACAGTAGATCTTTGATTAACAAAGCTTTAAATAAAATACTATAATTTTGTATGATCTTGATTCACAGATTCGTACAAGTTTACAAATTCTTGTTTAGGTCCACGGTCTTTGTTCAACAAGGTAAAAGGCTTGGCGTTTTGTATGAATCTACTGAAAATATACATCACACTTTCGGGCTGAGAAATTATTTAGATTCGCAATCACTTCCAATATTATCACTGTTTGCTTCAACTTTACAGGTTGTAGAGTTTTGTTCAGATGTGGATCCAACCGAACACAATACTGTGGCTTTAAGTGACCAAAACAAAAACTGCGATCTAAAAAGTGCTTGGGAAGTGATGAGAAGCCTCCCAGACTTTGGTATGTGTGTTTCCTATGTCTTTTCAACAACTTATTTTTTGTACAAAGTAAATGTTTGCAAGAAAGATTCAAGACTTAAAGAGAGCCAAGGAAAACTGGTAAACTATAACAAATATTTTTTCTCTTCAAATTTTTATCTTTAAAATTTTACTGTTCCCCTTTTTAAATAAATAAAACGAAATAAAAATTTGAGAAAATATTATCAACATCTAATAATTAATCAAGCACCAACTTTTAGAATCAAACAACTACACCGAGCCAAATAAATGCTATTTAAAACTTGGATTTGAAAAAAAATAATGGTTATTGACTACTGCTAACTGATGAAGTTGATGAAACTAAAATACCTCACACAAAAACCATTAAAATTAACATTCATGTTTGCAACCATCTCTTATTGAATCATAAACTTTTAAATGTATCTACTCAGACCAAAAATTCTACCAATGCATATAGTAACCCAAAACAGACTAAAACTTTCTGGCTGTTTCATAGCCATGACTGAGTTTCTAAAGTCCAACATAGACTTTAACCTGTGGGTTTGACTGATATTTGTATCGCATCGGTCAGCAACTTAGCATGCTTGTATGTGAATGGTACTTTATGACTACTTACTAACACAGTAAAGTCTTGGAATCTTTCCAGGCACTTGCGAGCTACAATGACATCTTTTACTATAAGCAAATATCGTTAAAAAATTTCCAACAATTATCAGAACTTGGTGAGTCCTAAAACATTAATTCAATTCATCTACTAACTACAGGAACAGACTACAGCATTACAAGATCAAATGAAACAATCACTGCACCTGTATTCAACATAGTACAAACAAGGGGAGACAACTCTACAAGTAATGAAAACACAGGAGGGTGTGAACAGGACATAGTCTGCTTATGTTTGGATACTTCTCAGAGTATGGATGTAAGCAGCAGTGTGTTTTTTTTGCAATTGAGAACAAGATTATTATAATATTTTAGTTCAAGGGACTTAGTATAAAATACTGCTGATGCTGTTCCAAAAACTGCAAGCTTATACTCAACTTTTTGATAAGCAAAATTAAAACAAAATTTGATATTTACTTGCAGGATTATAACAGGATCGGTATCATGTCTCAGGCTGTAAAGTCCTACATACTTAACCACTTGAGAAATGGCACTGCTGTGGGTATTGTTTCTTTCTCCAGCAGAGTTACTCTACTATCTCCGATGACTGTGATATCTTCACTAGAAGACAGATTTGACCTAAATGCTTCAGTACCCAATAGTATAGATGGTATTGCAACTCGTATTGGAAAGGGCCTGCAACAATGCCAAACGGTAAGAACTCTAAAAAGCCGTTATTTAATTGTAATAGACAGCAATGTACTCTAGCATAAAAGAAAAACCATCGACTAAATGTTTTTTTTTATAAGTAAAGAATATATGAGCAAGAATGATGGTCAAAAATAGTTGTTTTTTTCATAGAATAAAACGAAAATAAACCCCAATGCTTTTCAGACCAGCGGCTGTTGATGTATTTTGAAGCTCTCAATTCTATGAAAATCATGCTCTATTGACATCAAAATTATCGAAACTCAGTTTATTGATTCCTGATAATTTACACAACCTCCGAACCCTCTCTCATTTTAAAAACTGAAGGCTATGTCTATGGATAGCCAACTTCTCTGAATTTTTTGTCGAAAAACTTAAGACTTTGGTAGCAATTTCTTTTACAAAAAAATTGTTAAAATAATACCAAACAACCTTAAGAACTGATAGTGTCTGTAAAATTGAGCCCCTTCAAGGTGTTTCTTTTTGTTCCTTGCATCTTTGAGGTTTTGAAACATAATCTAGAGCTTCGAATAAAATGTTTAACAAAACTGGATTTTTGTGTGTTGCTAAATAACACCAGTAGGATTATTGATATGTTGGTGGACAAAAAGTTGCGTAGCTATATTGACAAAGCAAACAATGCTACTTATCCTCAAAAAATTGAAAATTTTAATACATGCAAAGTTTTTTACTTTCAGATATTAAGAGAGTATGGAAACAAAACTTCTAGAATTGTTTTATTCAGTGACGGGGAAGAAACTAACTGGCTACCTCTTGTTGCTGAAGTGTTGCCAAGTATCATAGAAGATAGAATAATTGTAGACACCATCTTATACGGGTAATTATCTCTCTTGTCTAACTAATAATTTTCTAATTTATGGTGTTTGTTCTAAAAAAATTGGTGCTTTTGGTTTTTTTCTGAAAAAAATTTTGTCAAAAAATTTTCTTGAATAAAAGCATGATTCATGACTTCCAACAGCAAAATTTCTGATGCTAATAAGTTGCTTTAGAAGAAAAAAATTATGGAGAACAAGAGATTTTTACACCACGACACACTAACTTTTTTTTTTAAAACTATTGAGACAATGTAGCTGATATTAGAGGTCCACTACTTGTCCACTCTTGTCTGCCAGCACAGCTAGACAATCAGCCTCTCAATGCCTGACAACAAACACTCAACCTCTCCCCAGAGGTGACATTGTGCCAGGATGGCACTTACAATCAGTAGAAAAGGAGCATCTTTGACTTTACCAACTATGGCGAGCCCGCGGCTCAGACGTACACTCAGAGCCTTTTGAGTAGTAATAGACATTTATTCCTATCCAGAATAAATAGTCGCAACACAACAGTGATATGTAACACGCAAAATTGTAATGCCATGCACAAAGTTTTAATGCCATGAAATGAAAGAAAGCTCTGCCTTTTATAGGAAGTGACAGGAAGTGCTTGGCCTAGTTTGCCAAGCGCTCCAATCACACACAAGAATAGCAGGATTACACAAATAATACATGGAATAAAAATACTAGCCAATAATATGACAACAAATAAGATTAAAAGGAACTGGTGGCCAGATGTAAGGGGGCGGAGTCTATGAGCATCTTAGCCGGTGGTAGCTGTGGATACCTCTCTCCTAGAGTTCTTAATCTCCTGTGACCTTGGTTTTTGATATCGCCACTTCTGAGGATGGTTATAATCTGGATATGGGCCTTAGGGCCTTAGGTCTTTAGACTAAGTTTTGCCTCTCAGGCTATGGCAGCCATCTAGTTGCCGTCCCGGGGTAGCTACCCAGGGCCAGTGCAGTAATGATGTAGGGGGGCATAGTTAAATAATGATAATATTGCTTAAATATATTAGCAGATAGGTTGAGTGCAATCAATGCAGGTATTGCTAATTGCTGTAAGGAGGCATCCTAATGCCTACAGGCTATCAAAGGACCTTATAGAGTAGTGGTCACTTATGGTGACTGGTAAAATCCATCCTAGCAATACACTCACTGTTCTAATGCTAGCCTCACTTTTTGGTTACCAGCACAACGTTTGTTTGTAACGAGCTATAATTTCCCTCAGAAAATACAACCCTAGACTTCGAACTAAATCAGAACTGAGATCAAGGGGAATGCAGAGAAGAATGTTTGCTGCTTCCTCTAACAATACATTGTAACGGTTTTCCCCGGTATATGAGGTCACTGTTACTGGCACTTGCAAGAGTGCTTATTTAGGCTGACTTGTCTCTGATTTACGTGGTAGCGTGGCAACAGAAATGACAAGGCTATTTGTTCTATCCTGATACGGGATAGGATTGGATGCTGCTACAAGAGCAGGCACAACTGTGTATAGGGCAACCGGCCACACAGATCTCACAATGTTGATGGTAACAATGATTTTATTGCTACTTTCACAAACAATAATGTCAACGATACGCACAGAAATGAATACTTGCACAAGTACAGAATAAACAGTATGACTATGGGCAATGATCAAACAGTCCACTTGCTAGTCTCTCCTGAGTCTTTGTGAATCCAAGCGTCTTCCTCAAGCGCTAACCAAGAACTGAGCTGCTGGGCCACATACAAGTCTATTTATACAAGTTAACAAATCAAGTAAGCGTATAAATATATGATTTGATAAGATAGAAATGCCCCCAGCGAGGCACAAAGCAATAACATGCTGGCAACTAAATTATGAGTCAAAATGTAATAGAGATGTAGATAAAGTGTCACTAGAGGCGGGAAAGCCCTTCCTGAGCTTGCTTAGTAGAGTGGCAGTACATCTGTACCCTGAGAGCATCCAAGCATAGCCACTAGTATAGTCTTGAATAGATATATATGTATAGGTGTAGCACCGGCTGATGATGAGAGGCTGCTCTGTGCAATTCCATTACAACATTCCCTTCTTTTCCCGATTTTCATTCACCTGCATTGCTCATACTGCAGTAGACTCCTGGTAGGGCAATATTGCCAGAAACCAGAAAATGAAAGTGCCAGAAAGCAATTTCCCACCAGCTGGTGCTTCAAAAACAGCTAAAATAAACATACTTATACAAGCGTTGGAAAGACTAGTTTTTCTTTTTCTTCAAGCCATCCAACTAGCCCCTTGAAACTCCTAAAATTAAACTATGCTGAAGATGTAAAATAAATCATTGAGATATTTACAGAAATCTTGGAGATGAAACACTGATTTTAAACAACTGCCCTCCATGTTAGAACTACCCTTTGAGGTTATGCCTTTGAATGTGATACACCAACCGCATGTTAAATATGTTTAACACATCGGCAAAACCATAGCACAACCAAATCGAAATTACCTTTAGGCTTGCACAGCTCACCAATACAGAATCACCAAAATGAGGTCTAAAGGCTCACTAATATAATATACAGCAACTAGCCTTGTTTAAGGAGCATAAAAATTGTGGTTGATATATTTTACAGGACAATTGCAATACCTATCTGCAGAAACATTTGCTGAGACTCTGTCTTGTCACACTGACAAATGCAGTTAGGACAACAACTAAATTTATTTAAGAAACGGCTGGATTTAAGATTACAAGACAGTGATGCTAATAGTTCAGTGGCTCCTGAGCTCAGGTAGCATTTGTCAGAACTTCATCTCACTTTTTCTTCATCAAGTAAAAGTGGAGACTGCTTCTGTAATAAACCAAGTTAATGAGAGGGTCTTTCCGGGCACATTTTTCCTCACAAGTCAACAATGCAAGGCAGGCTTTATAAGTTAATTTTACTGGTCAATAAGAGCTTGGAGTGATTCATCTCAGATGTATCAAAATTATCAAGACCACTGGCATTTCTGTCCTGCTGCTTAATTTAACCCAACCACAAAGCTTGTAAAGCTCCCAGCCGGAAGAATAATTGGATGATACACAGATGTAACTCCACCAGAATGTGTAGAAGACAAATGAAATGCAGGCAAATCTTCATGTGCGTTTCCTTTTTCTGAATTGCAGTTTTCGAACCTCTGCATATATGCTTAAGCATTGGACAACTGTTAAAACCCACAGAAAAACTCCCAGCTGTTGACTCAGTGACGATCAATTTTAACAAGGAAGAGCATGATTATGTAAAGACTGACCTAGTTACTCATATCATTCCTTCAGGCCCGATACTCGACTCGATCAGCAAGCAAACAACAAATGAGTTTTCACAAAAAGAACAAAACAAGTAGAGTAACAAATTACTTGGATTATAATTAACAAAAAAGCAAGCAGAGCTTGAAGCTATTTGGTAATTCAACACAAAAGGCTATAACTGGCATTCTGAATAAATTACCAAAAACCAAACTCTTCCACTTAAATAGATGCCTACCTTTATGCTTACCAACAGCAACCTCGATGCATTGTATGACTGTCATTAACTCTGTACCTTTGACTTCGTCTGATAGTCTTGGAACTTGACTCTAGACAAGGAATCCAACTTGAGGGCTTTATGACCAAAAGTAAATACATGTATAGTGGATACCATTGTGTCGGTGGTAGAAAACGCAAATCTGCGACAATACATGTATTTTCTCCTGAATTGACCTCCCACCAACAACCTTCCCAAGGACTGATGGAAAAATCCATCAAAGGCATCACTGGAAGACCTTGCTCATATATCTTAACAAAGTTATGTGGTAGCACCAGATCTCCCAAGACATGTGTGAAATTGTCTGAATTTCTATAAAGGCTTCAGAAGCTAGTTTAAAACCAAACACAAGTAAATGCGAGGTTTTCATTTGAAATTAAAATGTTTGGGTCCCTTTATAAGCAAAAATTGGGTAGACACAGGCCCCTATTCACTTCAACTGTTGAAGAATACAAAATCTTCAAACACTAAAAACAATTCAAGTTCTTTTTAAGAAATACAAGAAAATTCAGGGCTGGTACCGAACCGATGCAGGGTTGGTATCCGACCGATGCAATGTAGGTATTTCGGTATTAATTGTAACCGCTGTTCTGACCATCCAATTGCTCAATGATTGATGTCAGAACTGTCTGTAGGTAAGTGCCCACCTGTGGGTGCTATAAAAACCCACCACAATAGTACACTGGAAATACACTTGGCAATAGATTACCTCTGTTATTAAAGTAAAGAGATTTTACTAATCACGAAAGTGCAGTCGTCTCACACCATAGCATACCAAGGCATAAAAAAACAAATTAAATTGTCTTCATTTAATTTAGCATTGGCCTCATCTTTCAGCTTATGTATTCTAGTTTGTTAACACCTTTTTGACATTTGCACAAAACCAAAACAGAACAAAAGCCCAACGTCGGCAAAAAATGAATAATTGGTGGTCAACTGCGGCACACAGTTGCGTCTGATGAGCTCAACGCTATAAAAACAGCAGATGAAATAATTGGATAATGGTGATTCGGAAGAGGTGTTCTTCTTGACATTTCGATATTTCAATACTAAATGCCACTGCTTAAGTTATGGCCACCATTCTATTTGAGCAACTATTCTATTACTTTGGCATCTTTTCATGATGATCTACCTACCCAATTTAAATCCAGTCTCATGGGAAACTCTTGCACATAATGGAATTGAAAATGGCTTGAGTCACCTTGTACTACCTTCAAGCTGATGGGTGGTTAAAATGAACATGCTTGATTACTCATACTCAGATACCAGAAAAGTTAAAAGTGTTGTTGAGGCAAATCGCTTGCACCTTAGCGCCGAGCAACGTATTTCAATAGGAAAAACTGTCTTGTTCTGATGCCATTCAGCTCCTTTTGTTTTTCATTCCAGAACTTCTAATATTTTCCTATGAGTGTCCACCCATACAACTACCAATGAGTCGAGGCTGAAAACAGTAGCTGAAGCCTTCGACAAAAATGAATGCAAACTCTAACCAAGGACAGGAATAAATGACCACTTTTGCCTGGAATATTTGGTGTTGCTAAAAAATAAATGAATGAAAAAGGGGAGAATGCCAAACTCTAATCTGATTTTTTTTCAATAAATCCTCTTGGACCGCATTAGTGGTGCTTGATGCTGCTTCTCCACTTTACACAAAGGAAGTCAAAAGGAAATTAAACTTTTGCTATTTCAAAACTTCTTTTCATAGCTTCTACCCATAGAAAACTTAATGGAGTAGAGACCACCTTAGTAGAGAGACCACCCCAGTAGAGAGACCACCCCAGTAGAGAGACCACCTCAGTGGTCAGAAAGTTTTGTTACAAAGCACTACAGTTTATTACAAGAAGTCTCAAGAAGTGTAGGCACAATACCAGAAAATGTACTGGAATCTCTTATGCCCATATTAGGTTTAGATTCGGCTGCAATGGAGTATAAAATAACCATTAAGTAAGAATTAGGCAAAGACCAATTTTTGTTTGGAACTCTCCAGAAGTGAAAACAATTCAATTAATAATTCTTTGGGCTCTGGTCAAGGATAGAGATGTCTGGGAATTTGGGAATCCCCACCGGAGTGAGAAAGCAAATTATGCATGTTGTTTTGTGGAGTCCAAGTTTAGAGTGGCTACTTGTTGTTAGGAGATGGCTAGGTAAAAATGCAGCAACAACAGCACACTATTGCAGTGGAACTTGTGAAGTACTTCTTAGTTAGTTTTAGTTATCAACAATCTATTAGTTACCCTTAATCGTAATCTGAAATAATCCAAATGGCTACATTGTACAAGTATATTACAACCAGCTACCAAAATTAAAAATGATGAAATGGAATTTCCAGGACAACTGGGAGTTGAAATTTTACAAACAATGCAATGATTTTTTTTTCCAGTCAAGCAGCAGCCCTTTATGGCATTTCCAACCTCACCGGTGGAGAAAGATATCTGGCCTCTGACACAAGCGGCAGCCAAAGCTTAGACTTATTCCTGGCATTAACAGCAGCAAGAGGATGTGATGTGGATAGCACTGTTGTTGTGGTAAGTTGATCATAAGTTTAAACAAACTTTGAATATTTTCCAAGTTATTAGAACTGAACAATTTCTCATCATCAACAAAACTGAACAGCAGTGAAAAACTTTTCCTATTAAACAATCGAAATAAAAAACATTGAGGTTATACAATACAAATCATTTGAAAATTGTTACAAGAAACTGATGATAATACTCAAAATTTTGATGTTTGTCAATTGCAACAATAACAACAAAAAATTACTCACTCTTCCAGCTGGAAAACAAAGAAATAGTTATACCACCTGGAGAAGACAGCTACACAGACAGCATATATCTAGATGTTACAATCGGACAGGACACTAAACTTGTGTTTAAATATGACTATGATATTGATGTGTCTGTCAACTCACCAGATGCTGTTATCAGCAAATACCCTTCTTTGAATCTCATAGTTGGAGAGCTACCTGGAGTATCGGTAAGATAGCTAATTTGCTATAATATGATTATGGTTAGTTGATACCTGTTTTTCACATGTTTCTGTGTATTATGATTGATATTAGAATCCGCTCAATGTATGGTAAATCACAAACTATTTATAAATGTAGAACAAAAAACTCTGTCTGGTTGTGTACACTTGTCAGAGCATCATTATATGAGCATCCTTCCAGCAAACACTATTGCTTTAAGGTCTGAAACCGTTACATTTGAATCCAACAGAGCCTGTGGTAAACCACCATGTGTCAAAACTTGCATTAGAAGTTAAGATGTTGATGAATCGTTTTTTTTTGGTCATCGGTTACATGAGACTTTACCAAAGGATTGTCACCAGCAGAGTTCATGACCATTTTAGGTTGGGGAAATTTTGTTTACCATCCAAAAGTTAGTTGAGGTTGGAACTGAAACTAGAATAATTTTTACGACAACTTCTGCTCCAGTTTCTGGCGAGGAGCCAATAGTCTTCACTGATTGGGTTAATGATGCAGATGTGGAGTTTGATGGAGACCATACTGTGAGTAACACAATTGTACATTAAATTTGATTATGTATCGGTTAGTTTTTATGGATCCTTCCACTGTAAATACAATTTCTTATGAGTCTTTCGTATATTTGATACTTATCAAAAAGTTGTTGTCTTTATTTTCTTATTTTGTTGAAGTTGTAATTGCTGATATGGCAGTTTCTTTATTTAAATATTGTCACTCAATCTTGGAAAGTTAATCTAGTAATTTCTTTTATCTTGATATGTAACTAACCTACTTATTACAGAAAAATTAGAAATGATGACGTACCTGTTAGTTTTTATTTGCCCTGATACCTGTAGTAACGACTTACTTGAATTTTTTGTATATTGATTTAAGTTTTTTTTTATCAAAACTTTACCATTTTTATTTTTTTGCTGTATTTAACAGGCTTGGGATGCGCTGTGCAAGACATACTGAGTTTAGAGTTGCTCTCCCATTGAGTATTGTAAAAGTATTAAAAAAATTAACTCGCAGAAACAAAAAAAACCCGGTCTATTGAGGTCTATGACTACTACGTTTGTGATAAAAGAAGCTGCCTGCTAGCAGTAGTTTTATTAAAATATTATATACATGTAGTACATTGAACAAATAAAATCAACATTTTTAAACAGTTTTAGTTAAAAATTAATTTCTAAAATTCTCCATTTCATTTCTTAGTGGTTTTCGACTTTTTTCTCTGAAAGATAGCGATGTTTCAGATTTAGTTATCATCGGTTTTATAAAGAAACCAATTGAGGGAAATAAAACTTCAGCAGTGTTGTATGCTTTTATCTCACACTAGTATAAAATTACACTAATACTATTGCAAAATTAATTTCTAAAACAATAATTTATCATTGAAAATAATACATCAAATTTCATTTTATGTTTTGTGATATTGATCACAAAACACTGTCACTTTCTTGAAAGCCAGTGTGTACATAATTGTGACTTTACAAAAGATTAAAAAGGTTGCTGACATAAGAAAAACAGCTCCAAAAACTTAAAATTCATTATAACCTAATTTTTTGCAATTCAAAAAGTCTTGCACAATGCCAAAATTTGGGAAGCACTAATTTTATACGAACCAGCTGAAATTTTGAAAACTTGCTTTATAACTTGTTGTGTCTTTAGGAAAAACCTGTGTATAGGTTAGTTCTTATCAGGCTTATCTATAGGAATTGCCTTACTGGTAAGAGGACGACTCCAGAAATTTTTTTTAAACACATTATAATCTCAAAAAGTTTAAATGAAATCAATTCCTCTCAAAACTGTAATTACTGACATGAAAGCTTTTTGATTTACATATTGCTTTTCAATCTCATAAAACTACTTCAATAATTTTTTTTTTGAACATTTAATTATCTTACTTATTGCAGGATATACACAAACTTTTGAGGTCCTTCCATTTCTAAAGAAATTTGCTGATGATCCTATGTTTTTTTGCTGCATAATCAGTAACAGTTTCCTTTTGCTGTTGTAGTTTATTGGATACGTGGGAGCATTCCAACGCATGTCAGGGGTGGGAAATTTAACAATTAATATGCTTCTGGAACAACCTAATGGTGACATAGTTGTGGTGAAGTACGTGGATGATGGAACAGGTAGGAAATGTAACCTTCTAACTTTAATATCTGTTCAAAAATTCCCTGCAGACTCACAATGGCATTGTGATGTATTTCGGTACAACAAAAACTGTACTGCAGCAGCAGGGAGTTTTATTTGATCGTTACTTTTTGATAGTCAACATTTGGCAAGTTACTATAGGCACTTGCGTGAGGGGCTGTAAGCCTCTTCTACTTCAAAATACCAAATTAATGGCTAGGGGTACATTGAAGTAAAGGTTTTCAACATCTGCAAAATTATAGACCGAAATACCACCCAGTAAATGTATCAATGTCCCAGGCTGTAAGCTCAAGATTAGTAACACAAATCTGACTACTTGACTGAATGTTGGATCATAATCTTTACCAAACTGTTGGCTAAATCC
Organism: Cryptosula pallasiana; assembly: GCA_945261195.1. Classification (NCBI taxonomy): domain Eukaryota; kingdom Metazoa; phylum Bryozoa; class Gymnolaemata; order Cheilostomatida; family Cryptosulidae; genus Cryptosula; species Cryptosula pallasiana. Next base: position 11,409,776 of record OX183137.1, on the reverse strand, counting down.
ACAAGCCACCAGTGTAGTATCGTATCTCACCAAATCCAGATCAAAATTGGTTGTGGGTTGGAACACCCACAACTATCTATCAGTTGGCGACCCTCAGATGAGTTAACAAGATCCCATATATCATTGCTGCGTAAATATAGATTCAATCTCATGTTGCGTACCTTTAACCAAAGATCTTTGTCAGCTCTGTTGACCACATCTGTAAAGGTATAAAGCTCATGTATATTTGTTATCAACACTTTACCGCCATAAAGGTCAAAAGTTACCTTATAGTAAACTTGTTTGTTAGTATCAGACGCAATTACTGCCAGCTAAGCTGCTAGCTTTGCACGGGCCTAACACCAGCCCTGTGGAACTGCGCACACTGCCTCAGGTGCCCATAACAAGCCCTGTGGTAGCTTTTCTAGCAACTTACCATATACGACTTTCTATGTCAATTAAACTATACCCAGCAGGTTCCTGTTTGCTTCCATCTCCACCTGCGACTTGGAATGTTTTTCAAAAGTGTCGTAATTAAAACGATTTGACCTGTTTTGGTGCATTTATACATCAATGTATGATATGTAACTTTTGAATCAACAATCCATTGACCTTAAGCCACACCCACACTTGAGAAAGCTGCTCAACTGTAATAGTTTTCATTATTTGGTTCCTCATGCTTCATTGATGGTGGAACATTAGTACAACAGAACATCTGTATATGTTCTATCTGCAGGCTGCAATAGCATCCCACAGGGTCTTTCCATTATTAACTCAACCTCGAGCCATCATTATATTCTTAGTACTAATCTCTCTTTTAGCTTTGCTCATTCATGGACCTGTCTTTCAGTCACTACTTCCATTTTAGACACTTCTCTGCTCGCTTCCGAAGCTGTACGAGAACATCACAGTTTTCTTTAATTCTTGCTTGAACTTCTCTTCTTCAAAAGCTCCGTAAACAAAGTATATTTGCTCAGTGACTGAGGTAACACCCTCCAAGCTTTTCAGTAAATCATTAGTACAAGTTTTCTTTTTATATTCGTTTCTAAGTGCCGTCCACACAACAACTGAAACAGTATGATCCCAAAGTGAGTATAAAAATAATGGATCTACAACCAAGACAATAAATGCAAGGCTTTCATTGCATAATAAAACCTTTAGGCAAAATTATTTTTTTTCTGTATGTTCAGGTGTTTCTTTCGCATCTACAAAACTCCACTATCCTGTTTCATCAGTGCCGTTAAAGTGTGCAGCAGCATATACACTTGTGAATGAAATCTATTGACGCCGGGACTGGTACAGGCCTAAAAAAAATATTCATTCATATTAACAGTAAAAGTTGATGAAATTTATAGGTAAAGACTCAATATCAAATGATGGGATCTATACTGGATATCTTCCTGCCCACAGAATCAATGGAGCGGGAGGCACATTCTTCAACCTGGTTGTAAGAGCTGTACTACTAAAATTAAACTAGGAAAATTTTGCTTACCAGAATTTCATATTTTCGTCAAAATACCAAAAAGATAATAAATTATGGATTTTTAAACATTTGAAACAGACGTTTGTATTATCTGCGGTGACTAGGAGTTTTAAAAACCCCAAAAAAGCAATTTGCACACAGGTTTATAAACCATTATTTGGTGAGCGTCTGGCTTACAGTTACTAGTCCAATAAAATATGTTTGTATTTTTTTTTTAACCAAAGTTTACAAATAATTTGAAGTACTTTTTTCATTTATCTTTTAAATGCTTTCCCTTTATTTTGAATTCCAGATTGATGTATCTGGAGAAGGAAGTTTGTTTGATGATGCAGCAGGCAGCAGTAGGAAGAAAAGATGTTCTGATTGTAATGGTCTGGGAGTTATAACTAGAACTATTACAGGTCTGAAGCACATAATTCGCCATGGCACCCATGATGTATGGTAGTAAAATCAATACTCTAAAAAAATTAAAATAGTTTGGTTTTTTTTGGTTTATATTAATTCTTACTTCCAAATGAAATTCTGCCTCTTTTCTTGAAAAAAGCAATAATTAAAGCCACAAAAAAATCTTTCAAATCTTTCAAAACACAGCAATTGAAATTCCCATTATTAGGCTCCCAACAGTTTTTAACTGTCAAAAAAGTTAAATACAATAAATAAAGTTAAAGATGATCAGAGAAAACTGACAAAGTTTTCAGCAGTTATGCATTTCCTCTTGTTATATCCATTAATAAACAAACTTTTGAATTCGGTACAGTTTCCCGTTTGGGAATGGAATGGTAAACTGAGTTCCATGTGAATCTTATAACATCAATGTATGTTGCGCTTCACCACAAAAGTAAGAAATTCAAAATTTAATTTTTCCAACTTATATATTCAACTTTCTGGGGGTGGTTTCAATTAGAAGTTGGTCCTAACTGGTCCTATAACCAATTAGTGATAGTTTTAAGACAAGCCTAGGCCCAAGCTAATCTTGTTTCAATCGTTGTTAGCTAATAAATAATTGCTGCAGATGATCATTGTGTATTAGACCGAAGCATCAGTGATCGCACACAATATGCTTGCTATCGCTTGGTCATGTAGTCGCACTAAAGGGAGACCATTGAAACCACTAAGATTTTCCTAGAAACGGCCGCACTGAAATTTGATTTGATTATTATTATAGCTTTCAAATAGCCGCCTTTGAAAATTGTTTATTTATTAGTTCATCAAAGTTAATCATTTTTAAACAGTATATATTGCTGCTATAAATGTTTTTGTTGCTTTTTGAGATAATTTGGTTGACGAGTTCTAATACAAAGGCAAGCTAAACAATATAATTGTTTTTGGAAAAATGGCCGCAATAAACTTTGGTTTAGATTGTTATGACTATTTCAAATCATCGTATTTCTTTCATTTTTATTTTCTAACCATAATCATTATTTTCCAGACATTATTTGTCAATATCTCGCACAATTTTTTCTAATAATTTATATGAGATCATTATTACATGCAAATAAATGCCAAGGACCTTCCTATAACCACGAGTGTGTGGTTATAGGATCGGACCTAAACTAGTCATAAAGCAGTCGTTAGATTTTGTAATTGAAACGGTCCTAAACGCCTACGACCAATTAGGTCTAAATTAACGACCAAAACGGCCTTAGGTCACTTTTATGACGCTAATTGAAACCACCCCCTGGTCATGATTAAAAAGAAATTTTATAATTCTTAATCAAAACAGAACAAAACAATTCAGATATATAAAAAACAAAACTGTTGTCATGTAGTCATATGTACTGCCTTTTAAAAATTGTAGCCTAACGACTTTTCCAGTTCAACTGCAAAACATATATTTCACTTTTACAAGAGGACTACTGAACACTGGCCATAACTCTAACACTGCAGTTCTAATGTAGGCTTTTTTTGTACAAATGTGATATCATTTTAAATCATGAAATGATGCCTCAGAGAAATTCCTGCTTTTTAAATGAATCTTCATTGGCAAAGGCATCTTCTTTGATTGAAGCTACGCCTTGAAAAAATTAGAGTAGTTTTCTCTGTTACCATTTGCTCAAATAAAATAATTTTTGTCTGCCTGAAAATTGTCTGGCTGAGAGTATAAATTTGGAAGCAGTTGAGAACTTTTATCATTGTCTAGCGAAGTAAAAAAAATGAAGTTTTTTCAGTATGTATGATAGGCAAGCTGTAAGCTGATTTTTGCTTACAGCTATTGAAGAGCACCTGTTGATATTACTTTGTGGCTTGTTATTCATTGCAGTTTAACACTATCTGAACACTATTTCCCTCAATAAACCTTTCCATCTGTACAGTAACTAATTTCATAGCAACAAGTGTTTTCATTATTGCGTGTTTTTAAGTTTTTTTATGATCAGCAAGCCGGTGCTATAATGGTGACGTATCCTGAGTCCAATTTCAAAAAAATAAATAATTCCATAAAATTCTCTTGTTTTCTATAATAACCTAGCTTCTCTGTGTAATATCATGCTGTTTTTTATGTCAAAATAATCGGATATGCTTACACATACTGAACACATTTTATTTTCAACGATGCACGCTTTTGTCCTTTATTGATAGATGTATAGTTGGTGTTTATGAATAATGTGTGAGTGAAACTACTGCTCATAATATCTAGTTATTTAGGTGGGGTACTTGTGGTAAACAACTGGTACCAGGTAGTGGACACAACTGCCCCACAGAGAATTTCTGATCTCAGAGCTACAGACTTGTTAGGTGGAGGTGATGGTTTGCTGACTTTAAGTTGGACAGCTCCTGGTGATGACCTTAATATTGGTACAGGTAAGATGGAAAGCAAAGATTGAAAAAGTTGATTCAAACATAAAAGTTCGATTGTAAAAAATATCCTACAATAGGTAAAGTCCACAATTCCCTTCAAAGCATCCCAGCATTAAACACTTTTTTGTTGAATTTTTCGTATATTCAAGTTTCAAGCAGCAGATTGATGTATTGAATAAACCTCTAGGCCTACTCAGTGTTGATCTATAAGCCTGCAAAATACCCCTTTTCCAGAAATGCTCGTCAATTTTTACACTGTTAAAGATTGATGTCATCTTCGGATCGGAAGTTTATTTACTTCTTTGCGATACAATATCTGTTTGGCCAATCAGATCCCGCTTTTTATTTTTATTATTATTTTGTTTATTATTATTCTACCTACCTACATAATACTTGTCCATTCTTGTATAAATAACATTTATTGTTCCCTAACTCAACAAAGTAAGCACAATTTTTTTCGCTCCTATTAATGTACAGAGTATAAGATGATCCTTGTGATTGTGATCAGATTGGATTTGACCGCCTGACAAATCCTGCAATCATCTCTTGTTGCCATTTCACATATGAAATTTGCGTAATAAGCAAGCATTGATTTTATTTACGGATGCGTGTACAGTAATTATGTCCTAATTGAGAGAAACCACAAATTCCGATTTTATGAGTGCAGCGTGCAAATTCAAGCCAGGTGAAAAATTGTGGCAGCATATCGCCAAAACGCTTCTGACTTCTCTGTTCTGGCGAATTAGGAGTTTGTTGGATCATAAACGCTCAGCTAGTGGTTTTTGAGCTCCCAAAATCCACTACATATGGGCTTTGACTTTTTGAAACTGTGATAAAAAGTTTATAGAAACAACAATTTTCAAGCATTTACCAATAAAGTCTGTGTTGTTGTAGTGAGCGGGTATGAGTTTACTGTGGGAATCAACACAAATACAAGCAGTCTTGTAAATCTGCCTGAGAGAGCTATTCTCTCCAACATCTCTGAACATCTGGTTCAAGCTAGAGAGAGAGTGCAGATAAGCATAAACTCTAGTAAGTAATGAATCACTCTTGTTTGTTCATATTTACTCTGTACATTCAGCAAGTTAACTGATAAAGCTTGCTTGGACTCCTCAGCTTTAGTTGTTATCTACACAGGTGAGATAACTCCAGAATTTCTTGGACTCAACCAATCAGCTGAGATAAGTAACTACTACTTTAGAATCAGAGCATTTGATGGAAACAATAACTTTGCTGACTGGTCCAATCCAGCTGCTGCCTTTCAAATCACACAAACCATACTGGTGAGTGAATCAAACCTTTTGCGAGTAACAAATAAAGATCTTGGAACCATGTGTAATTGAGTGGCATATAGGAGCTTGTTATACTAACAAAATAATTTTAAAAAAGAGCTGAAAATTTTCAAGGGTTCCTGTTTAGAAAAATGTTGGCATGACTTCGTTACAAAGAACCCGGTTTTAGAATCGTTCTCTTTACAATAGTCTTAGCAAAGAGTATTCTAGTACCAAGTACAAAAACAAAAATTAATTTTCATTTATTTTTCTGCTGATTTTGAAACCTACTTTGTTTATTGAATGTTGCCCTAATCTTTTAATCCTAAAAATCAGATGTGGTGATGATTACCTTTGTTGCACAATACAATTACACCAGAAATAAAATTCTAGAAATTAAGTCTTTCTTTCTAGATTGCTTGTGGTCCCAATCTCTTGATAATTTTGAACTTAAAACTGCACATTTCCAATAAGAATTTAGTTCAAATCTTTGCAATATTGCTGATAGTGCGCATAATAGCAGACTTACCCATGTTATTATGTAAGGAATTAGGCCCTTGAATGTAGCTAATGCCGCTTCTATTTGAGTACTTACATTATTTGTTAAATGACCAAATTGATGACTAATACTGTAGTAGATTTGCCCCCTCTATAACTGACACAACATAATCCACTCCCTGTGTACCTCCTTTACACCTCCTCTACTCTCCAACACTTCGGGGTCCACCCCGAATGGACGTTAGCAGCTTCACGGGTTTCTTGACCCTGACACAACACAGAAGAGTTTACACAAATAAATAATTTATTGTACAGTTCTGTTTAGCAATATAACATAGTTTGTACACAAAATCCACAAGACTTCTGATACAATACATCCCAAGAGCTACTTTTATAGGAGAAAAAGGAACTCTCACCCTCTTATTAGGGATGAACCAATAACTTTTGACAATACATGCGCATAACCAATAGAAAAATACATTGCAATTCATATACACGAGGTAAGCCAATGATGAAGGTGAACATATTGTAATGGATTCCAGTCTGGTTCCACGGACATCCACTATGCTCGAGTATTATACCTCTCTCCAGAGGGGACACTGTGCTGCTCGACAGTGACAACTGTGCAACCGAATTATCCGGTATAGCTAGAGCCCATAGCTCACACAAACAACACAGAGCGGTGCATGTATAATGGCTGTATTCTCATAAGACAGAGTCCTAAAGGGTAATTATTCCTCGAGGGTATTTGTGGCAAGACATGATAATGAATGCCAAGAGTGTGTGAAAAGTCTCTCCTTTTATAGAAGGACTCATAGGAAATAATTAACATAATTCATATAAGATCAATAGAACAGGAAGTGACTTAGTCAATGCAAACAAGTATGTAAATGGTTAGCCAATTAGGTAAGGTAAATAGATTAAATAATAAAGGCGCCAAGTGGCTAGAGGGCCTCCATGGTCCAAACATAGGTCTTACAAGGCTCCCAGGCTACAGCTAGAGTGCGGTTCACTTGTCCAGTAATTCGAGGAAGGGTACTTCTGGTTCTTGGCCATGACTAAGTTCATAGACCGGTTTAAGGTTCCTCTGCTATGTCGGCCATCTTGTGCCGGCCCAGTATAACTATCCTGGGTCAGTAAGAGGCCAATACCGGCCCTGCAGGGGTCGCTACCGGCCCTGCACACCATGCCAGCGGCACAGTATAACTTCTCACCTGATCAGCAGTTAACCGAATGCTGTAGGCTGAGATCTAGCGCATTGTTTGCAAAGGGTGGATAGTAAACAACCTGTTTTCTATCAACTTCCACCAAAATCTACCACAATATGGCAAAACCACTCTGGACTGCTTTCCCGCTCTTTTTAGGCAGTAGAAATCTTCCATCCCTTATTTGGCGTCCTTTTATCCTGGGTCTCGGCTCCATAATGCTGGTGTCTTTGCTTTCTTCTTCTAAGGGTAAGCGATCACTTGCTTGGATCATAGGCTTTGCTTTCCAGCCATGTTTATTTATTGGGCTGGTATACTGGCCCGGGATAAACTGGGGCAATTACAACCCTGTTATCCCGGTACTATAACAGGGCTGTAGCGGACCCAGGATAGTCGGCTTCCTTAACCCGAGATAGCTCTTACATATTAAAGAGGGAGGATCCAGGGTCCACTTAAAACTAGTACTAGGAGGTAGGTAAAGCGGTGTAGGGGGCATTTAAAGTATGGGGAATGTGGGGACAGGGGTATGGATGTCTTTCTATTTTGAAAATCTCTAACAATACGATGTTTTCTCCTGTACTGATACTGTTTTCTATGTGTAGTTGGTCACCAATTCTAGTTCATACAACTGGTTGGTTGGTTGATAAATGATTGAAGGTGGCCAGTGGTCGACAGGGCGAAGCAAGAGCAACGTCCAAAAATGCCCAGTAGACTCTGCCAAAACTTTCCAAAAATCCACTAAACAGTTACAGTCCCAATGGTTAAGCCTTCAAAAGCTGTTGCAGTATGACAGCGACTAAACAATGACTTCTCATGAGAAGTCCTGTTTATGCAGTCAAGCCACCTTTAAGGTGCATTTACTTTGGGTGTTTTGTCTGCTAGTTTACCGACATCATCTGTCTGCAGCAATACAAAAGTTTTCAGCTAAACTTTTATGCTCGTTGCTTTGCTGTAGTCGCTGGCATATGCGTCAGCCGATGTGATTTGACATTTATGCTTGAGGTAATTTTGATTGGCTACTGAAACAAGATAACGGGCCGATTTGTCAGAGCTCTGTGACATTGCCACGAAGCTCCGGCATTGACTGACAACGACTCTCTCATTGCATTTACCCTGGGCATCAAACCAGCGGAGTCGGCAAAAGCACAGACAAAACTCGCAGTGTAAACTCACCTTTACAGCTCAGCTTTAATGCCTAACATAAGTTGTTGCATAACAAGGTATTACCCATGCATGAGCTGACATCTATTGCATTTTTAGTAATGTTGATAGAGCCGACTTGAGTGGAAGTTTGCGACCACTTCTTATTACAAAAGAAGATGTCCAAATTAGTCAAGTTTCATAAAAAATCCATGACAAAACATTTTGATCAAAATTATCATCTTTGCTCAAAAGATACACCGTAAATAAATGTTGTAGATAACTACTAGCTCATCTACCAAGACTTCAACTGCTGGAACCACACAAAGTGACACAGTAACATCAAATGACAAGGTATTACCCATGCATGAGCTGACATCTATTGCATTTTTAGTAATGTTGATAGAGCCGACTTGAGTGGAAGTTTGCGACCACTTCTTATTACAAAAGAAGATGTCCAAATTAGTCAAGTTTCATAAAAAATCCATGACAAAACATTTTGATCAAAATTATCATCTTTGCTCAAAAGATACACCGTAAATAAATGTTGTAGATAACTACTAGCTCATCTACCAAGACTTCAACTGCTGGAACCACACAAAGTGACACAGTAACATCAAATGAGGTACTTTGTTACAAAACAATGTAATACTGCACTTAGAAGGTTAATGAATGCTTAAACTTGGCATAAATAAAACTATAAAATAAAATGTGCAATACTTTTTTTTGCAGATTACAACAAAAAAGACAAATGCAAAAGTTGTAGTAGCTGTAAGTGTTGCAGTACCTATTGTTGTTGGAGCTGTAATTGGATTGGTTATCTTTTTGTACTTGAGGAACAAAAAGCACAAGGTAAAACTAGTAGCAAAGTTTTTTTTCCGTCGCTGTGAACAATACTTACATAAAATCAGTAACATCAGACTGAGAAATGTAGTTTTATCATTTCAACATAATTTGATAACTTGAGTCAAGATTCTGCTACTGCTAACTGATTTGCAGCCTCCTTCAAATAGATTGTTTGTGTTTCTTTATAAAAATAATATTTTACAAACTGCTTACTTTTTCCATTTTCTTGTAGAGGGTTGTTCAAAAGCAGGAACATGAACTGAGAGTTCGAGAAAGTAACTGGTATGAGAGTGTTTCGTAGTATTGGCCAGCAAAAAATGTTTGAACTCTAACAGGTGTCATAATGAACAGCAGATTTGTATTTTGATTGTCAGTATTTAAACAGTCAACTCTGATATTAATATATTTTTATATTTACAGCATGACATCTGTATAAATAAATTCGAAGTATCTGGGTATATCTGTCTGTGATCCCAGCCTAAAGGACTCTTAACCTGATACATTGAGAGAAATAAACAGTGATGTAAAAATATTCCATTGTAATAATCTAGTTTGTGATGGGCTTTAAATTTACCATAGGTTATTTTTTGTTTTTAAATTGTCAAAAGAAAACTAGTTTGTGAGACAACTATATTGGATCCAGGTCTTTCATAACGAAGTATTGTAGCAAATTTTACATAGCATGGCCATTATGCTGCAGATGCTTTCAAGTGACCCTTGCATCTGTAAGCTATTACATCTTTGTTCTACTACTTCTTAGCCATTTTGGCTAAGTTCACGTGAAGAACTGTAAGAATTTTCAAGCCTCCCGAAAGTATATGCACGCGAAGCTGGCAAAACATGGAGCTGAGCGTAAAAACAAATTTATCGAGTTGTCTTCTCTTACAACAGTTATACCTTGTACAGGCTAAAAATTGAAAAATTAATATTAATAAAATAATATATATTATTATTAACATAATAAATAATTATTTCTACTAAAACAATGGGAGCAAATAAATAATTACTCTTAGCACCGCTAATATATTGTTACTGTTACTCAAAGATATTCGACTGGATAAAGTATTATAATTATTATTGCCTTGCATCAACGATTGTTGCTTGCATTATGGCAACTTGTTGATTTTATTGCTGTATCCAAACAGGAAATACTGATTGCCTTAAAATGGTTCTGTTTTTAATTGATAAGCATAAATACAGACCAAACAATTCCTGATTTTCAAACTAGCGATGTTTCTTGCTACCTTCTTTGTTTTGAATTTATTGCAAAGCGACAGCATGGAGAAATCTTACTTTGTACTCACTATAATAAGAGAAGTTTGCCTATTTTTCACTATCGCACCTTCACATGAACTTAGCCGAAAACGCCTATTGATTTTGAAGTGAGTCATGGAATGCACCACCAAGCCTGGACAGGTTTTTTGAAAGTGCTTTGCTGTAGCAGGCGGCTGCAGTGAAGCGGATAAGAATTCTCTTTCAACTGGCAGCTGATTGGATTGTTTAAATTATTGTGATTACCAGGTTACTAATGCGCCTGTTTGTATGTGTGCTTAATTCCATTTTTGTATTTCGATTCAGACTGATTCTTTTTAGCCTATCATGTAAGCCTATTTCAACTGCATAATTTGCATATTATACCCCATAACTTTGTGGACATTAGCCTGAGAGGGCAGAACTGTTCGCGTACTTGTGTTGATAAGTAGCTTAAGCTACTGGATGTACGCTGACATTATTGAATAAACTGGTTGATAATTGGAACTACTTGTTATTAGTTTGGTAGGTTGCCTTCCTAGTTGCTCCTGTGCTGTTCCGAATTTGGTAGAACACAGTGCTACCTGGTAGAGCCTCCTTGGTTGATAGAGAAGCAATCACTACTTGCAGTAATGCTTCTTTGGACAAAGAGTTAGTTCAGTACAGCTTGGTACAGCTCGGCACAGCTTCTGCTCTGTGTTGTGACACTGTTTAGCAATAGGGTAAGATTATTTTCTATCTAAAACTGCTACTTGGTACTCTCTCTAGTAGCTGTTTGGTAAAATCCTTTACAGTAAACCAACATACACAAACTATGCTGATAGATTACACTTCAGGAACAAAGCAAAAACGCTCTCTGGTAAAAGTAACCTGATGTTTTCCACATCTTTTTTCTAACTTATTAGTACAATTGCATTATTCAGTTATGGATTTTTGTCATATCACTCGAAAATAGGACAATATTGACACAAAGAAAACGTGCTATTTATGATAATTACAAAACTTTCCCAATAAAAGTTCTCCAGCAAATACTTCATAATGATGATACAATTCTTACCTGTACCTGTTGATTGTTGCCATAATTAACAAATGCAACATAAATACAAAAGAGTATCCTCAACTTTACAACTGTTGTAAGCCAGTGAGTCAGACATACAACTGTGATGGAGTTTGGTGGAACCTTGTCGTGACCGGTGTATCTGAAAGGTGCCTCTGATAACCCTTTGGCATCAGACAGACCTGTGGGAGACACTGGCACAAGCTGCATAGTGGGGCGTGTTGGATGTCGACATCTGTATGCCGCAGAGAGTTCAGGGTCGTGCCAGTCTATGTTGTCATCTTGGGGTAATCGAGTTTGCTGGTATTTGGCGACAGTGATCAAAGAGTGAGGGCTAATTACATGATGTACGGATGAGACCACTGCGGCAGTCTCGGAATTAAGATAGTGATGGGTGGACGTACGTTACGGTTCTATATCTGCAAACCCTTCATCTAACAGGCTGGCAGAGTTGCCACCAAGTAAAACGCTGTTTTGCCTATACCGGCAAATGACCGATTGTCTTATTGGTCGACTGATTGGTCCTCTGATTGTCTTACATGCTAGTTATTTACTAACTATGTAACTGGAAGTTGTTGCTGTTGTATGCTTGTGTTGTGCCATATTATTGATGTACTGTATGTATTGCTATATGCTATTGGCTCATCTGTAATAAGAGGTGATTTTTCATTGTAATCTCCGATAAAAAATTGTTGTGCAAAAAAATTCAGAAGCCTTGCGGATTGCATACATAGCATATTATATTGTGGTAGATTTTGGTGAACATTCATGGTAAACTGTGTGTTTGTTGGACCATATCTCCACGCAATGCGCTAGAAATCTACTTACAGCCATCGGTAAGATGCTGTGCCGATGGCAAAGCTATTGTGTGCCAGTAGCACATTGTACAGGGCCGGTAGTGACCTCTACAGGGCTTTTATGATGACTCAGTGCCGGTCTAAGGTGGCTATCACAGTTGAAAGCTTCCGAAACCAGCTAGGACTTTCCACCAATCCAGGAACCGAAGCTACCAACCTTAACATCTGCAGTAACCAGGACCACAAGCTATCCAGAGCCTTGGGACCTTGTAGGACACTCTGATTGCACAATAGGAGACAGGACTCCGCCCTTAGCCACTTGGCGCCTTATCTATTTAATCAATATTAACTGCATGATCGGTTAACTATTTATACGTGTACTTGTTTTGGTTCAATTACTTCATGTGCTTTTACTGTTATACAAATTATGCTAATTACTTCCTGTGAGTCCTCTTATAAAAGGAGAGAATTTTCATACACTTTTTGCATTCATTCTCATGTCTTGCCACAAATACTCTAGAAGAATAATTATCCTTTAGGGCTATGTCTTCTGAGAATACAGCCATTATACAAGCACTACTCCATGTTGTTTGTGTGAGCCATGAACTCTTGCTATATCGGGTAATTCGGTTGCCTGATACACAATTGTCACTGTCGAGCAGTACAGTGTCCTCTCTGGAGAGAGGTACAATGCTCTAGCTTAGTGGATGTGCTTGGTTACCAGAGCGGAATCCATTACACTATTGCTAAATAGAAGTGTTGCAAATAAAATACTTATCACTGAATTTTGTGAAATACAGTAATAGACTAGCGTCCTCTATTACCGACACGACGGCATCCACTCTCCAACATTTCGGGGTCTTCCCCGAATAGATGCTAGCAACTCCAAGGAGTTCATGACCCAGACACACTACACCAAGGCTTACACGAATATATACTTTTATCGAATTTTATTTAGCAATACATAATGGTACTTAAACCCAATCCACAAGACTTCTGCCTGTAAAGCCGCAAAAGAGCTCATTTTATAGGAGGAAAGGAGGAACATTCATCCTTTTATTAGGGGTGAACCAATCATGCATAATAATAGAAACAATGCATCAATCAAAATTTACAAAACAATTCAGGTAAAAAATGCAAGCCAATGATAAGGGTGAGCACATGGCAAAACAGCTCTGGGCTGCTTTCCCTGCTCTTTCTAGAGTAATGGAAAGTTTCCACTCCTTATATGGTCATTCACTTCCTTGGTCTCTGTTCTTAAGCTTTCCATCTTCGATCTCTAACTTCTAGAGATGGGTATCCAGTCCTCTAGGCCCCAGGTAATCTTAATCAGCCATTTTTCTGGACTGACCCTGTGTACTGACCCGGGGTGAACCAGGGTAGGTGCTATATGTTTGAATACATGGGATACCTGGTCTATACAGAGTCAAGGTAGCTGGTATCTGAAATTTGGGGAAATATGTGTAGATACAGAAGGGGGATGGCTCCGGGACTACTTTAAACCTTTGTTACAGATAGGGCAAGGGGAATAAGGGGGTTTGGGGTTTTACGGTGGGGAGGGGGTGGGGAGGGGCCTGACTCAGCTAAGTGCAAGGCAAATCTCCCACGATACGCCTGAGTCGCAGACTCCATTACTGTTATAAGTTTCAGTTCTGACTCGGTAGACCCAAGAAAGGAGAGCAGTAGAGTTTGCGCTAGGGGTGCACATGGAGAGACGGCCGTTGTGTTCATAGCACCACAGACAAGCTTGTTTGTTGCTTGCCGTATTGCAACCGGGTATACTCTCTCTAGCAGCTGTTTGGTAAAGGCACGGTGAAATCCGTTACATTATTATACTTTCTTGTAGCTGGATATTCAGCAGCGTGAGCACAAACAAAGAGTGGATCTTAGTAACTGGTAGATATTGTAATGAATTTTACATAGTGTGGCCTCTATTAATCCAGTGGCAACGTGCACCTACACTTGCTGCTGCTAGCTGATTCTATTTTAACACCAAATTTTTATTGTTTACGAAAAGAGTCATCTGGATACGCTAGCAAGCTTGGGCTCAAGCTTGGGCTCAAGCTTATTGATAACTCTATTAGATATAGCAGTCTGTCAACAGCGAAGCAGATGAACAGCGAAATCCCTCTGCGCTGGAGAAGATTGCTCTTTCCTCATTGGATAACCTGTGTATTTTAAATTGACTTTTGTTATTGCTTATGGTTGTGTAACTTTGTATGTGGTATTTTTCATTGACGACATGCCGTGTTTAACCAAGCATATCTGTTTATTTTCAACTGCATAACTTGCTTATATACTTGATAAGTTTGTTGGCATTTTGCCCAGTGAGAGCAGAACTGGTTGTGTTCTTCATTGTGCAGATGGCTTATCAAGTGATTGTATAGTGTATAGCAATTCACTGTGATTTACCCTTACATACTAGGGTGTATTTGTAACTTTACTTCTTTTTAGTTAGGTTGCCTTGCTAACTATTCCTGTGCTCTACCAAATCTGTTACAGATAAGAAAGCTGACACCACTTTTGGTAGTGTTTCCCCTAGAGGAGTTCTGCTTGGTACAGCTCAGCACAGCTCGGAACAGATGTTTAAATAGACACTTATGTAAACACTGTGGAGAAACAACCAAGTGGACTAATCGATATTGTGGGAGATTTGTATGATAAATAGTGCTACCCCCCCCAACCCCCCCCCTTTACACCCCTGGTGCCCTTAGTAATGAGTCATTACCCCGCCAGAGCCCTACCTCTCCCGGGGTTATTCCGAATCCCCTGAGAAAGGGATAGTGGCGGCCTCGGGTCGCTATCCTCCTATAAATATCAAACTTTGGCTACCCCGAACCACCCCGAACCACCCCGGGTCGGGGTCAGGACCCCGATCCGGGATCCAACTACATTGATCCTAAGAGCTTGTGCCTCCCTGAAGGGGATACGCTTCACAGAATGGAGACCGGAGCCTTCCTTCTCACAGGATCCCAGACTAGGATGTGGGCTACCCTTATAAGGAGTGGAAGATTTGTGTGCAGAAAAGAGCGGGAACTGAAGCCTAGCCCCCAAGCTACCATGTGCTCGCTCCATGGTTGGATCAATTTGTTATTGTATGTTGTATCTGATGTTATGATTAGCAATTGCTTGTATTATTTATTATCATTGGTCGTGCCGTATATGGTAACGAAGCTGTACCCTTTTTCTCTATAAATAGAGCTGCTGTGCCTTGGGCAGGCAGAGACACACCCCAACCCCCTTCAAACCCCCCAAATACGATGGCACGGCCGATGTTGAATATTTTATCACTCGGTTTACTGAAGTAGCCGACGCAAATGATTGGGGCCAAGCTACTGCCCTACTACACTTACGAGAGGCACTGAGAGACGACGCCCTTGAGTGTGGCTGCCCTCCCCATGTAGAAGGTATCTTTGCTGCCCTACGTGCACGGTTTGGACTTACCCTCAAAGAGGCACAAGCCCAGCTGATTACACTGCGTCGTTCCCCCAAAACTTTGTTGCAACAACACGCCAATGAAGTTGAAAAACTGGTCTGTGTTGCTTATGATGACCTGCCTCCCCGAAGAGTTGACCGCATGGTACTGGAAACCTTTGCTAGCACAATAGGCAATGCATACCTTCAACGACAATTACTGGCCGTGCAACCCCACGCTGTCGAGGAAGCAGTCAGAGCAGGCAGTGAATTTCTCCAAATCAAGACAGGATTTGAAGACAAACCTTCCCTAGTCAGAGTAGTGGAGGAAGAAGACGACATGTTAGAACCGCTCAGTGGCAGAACCCCAGCCAACCCCCCACTCAGTCAAGTTCACCAGACAGCTACCCCGTCCCCAGACACCCTTGCTGTTCTGATGCAAAACATGCAGTTGCTCACCGACGCCATCAAGCTCCAGTCGGAAGAACTCCAGAGACTGAAGCAGCATCCAACCCCCCAACTGGCCGTCCCACACCCCTCCTACCCCCCGTCACACCTCTCCCCCCTCAGTGTTGGGGATGTGGCGCCATTGGCCACTTACAGAGGAGTTGTCCTGTCAAACCCTGGCCGTCTCCTACCCCCCTTTCTAACCCACCGCCAAAGAACGGGCACCGCCCGCAGTAGGGAGACCGGTTCCTAACTGCCCCTGGGCCCCTCAGAATTATAGGAAGGCGATAGAAAGACTAGAGCGACATAACCCTGTGACTCAGATTCCCCCTCCCCGTCCAGAGAGACGGTATCCTGTGCCAACCCCAGAACCCTGGCAGCTACCCACTGCCAATCGGTATGCGCTATTACAAGAGCTGGAAGATACAGACTACTACCCGTCTGCCCCGCCTGTCTGGGGTAACAACCAACCCTATCACCCCCCCGGCCCCCCTGTGTGTTGACCTTCCCCACCCGTCTCGTCAGCGACACTCCGTTAGTCATGGACACAAATTATACTACCCCTCTGAACCAGCACAATCTCTAAGCCAAGGGATTCACCCCAAAAGCCCCCTTACTCCACCAACCAGAATACGCCCCTCCCGCCCTCGGGAGAGACAACCCCCTACCCCCAGACCATCAGCGGTCAGACCCACTGACATTCCTTGCTCCCCGCCATAACGCCCCTACAAGGCAAGTTATTTCTTGCCCGGTCGAATTGAAGGCAAGCCGGTGTCTATACTCATTGATACCGGATGTACCACTAATTTGCTATCACAGCACCTGTTCAACCGGCTGTCTCCTACCACCCGGGATGCCCTCCAAGAGAGCGACACCCACGGCATTTTGACGGACGGATCCCATATCCCCTTCTTTGGTACCCTACATCTGCCCCTTCGACTGCGAGACATAAAGACAGATGCTACGTTCGTAGTTGGACAGATTAACGAAGACGCCATCATAGGCATGCCCTTTCTTACTGCCCACCAGTGTCACATGAAATTTGACCGTTCAGTCATTGAAATAGATGGCCAAGAACTTCCATGCACTGACCAACAGGGTCGGATGCTCTCCACATCTGTCCAAGTCATAAGAGACACTCACATTCCCCCGAATACCGAAGCGACGGTACTCTGTAAAGTTACCAACCCCTCACACCTCCCCCTCGGTATAGTAGAAGGTATCCCAGACTCCCCGCCCCTCGCCGCCAGTCTCAACTCCCCTGATACCAAACACCACCTGCTCATTAGATGCCTTTACCCCACTAGTCAGCCGTTAAATTTGAAAGCGGGAAAGACTATAGGCCGGTATACAGGTGTACAGGCCAGTGACGTAGAGTTGCCATTGACGGAGAACCCCCCTACTTCCATTCCCCCCACTTTCCTTCCCTCCCCTGTCCCCTAGCACTTGCAGGCACTATATACCAAAGCCCTGGACAACTGCCACACCCCCAGTGAAGCTTTCCAGCTGGCCCAGCTTTTACACTCCTACGAGGAGGTGTTCAGTAAAGGAGATCACGACATGGGTCGTACCGACCTCGTGGCACATAGCATCCCCCTGAAGTCCGGAGCCCAGCTAATTAGACAACACCCCCATAGATTAGGACCCCACAAAGAGCGAGAAGCCGAGGAGCAGGTGTCCAAACTGCTAGAGAGAGGGCTAATCGAACCCAGCACTGGTGCCTGGAGTTCCCCCGTGGTACTCGTCAAAAAGAAAGACGGCTCATGGAGGTTTTGCATAGACTATCGGCGGTTGAATGCAGTAACACAACAAGACGCCTACCCCCTGCCCCGTATAGATGAGAGCCTGGACGCTTTGTCGGGTAGCCGCTACTTCAGCACCCTAGACCTGGTGAGCGGGTACTGGCAGGTTCCCCTGGACGCGGATGCCAGTGACAAATCCGCTTTCTCCACCCGTTCCGGCCTATATAAATGGAAAGTCCTTCCCTTCGGATTAACTTCCGCACCCGCCACTTTCCAGAGACTCATGGAGAGGGTGCTCCACGGCCTCCACTGGAAGTCACTTCTCCTTTACTTAGATGACATCATAGTCATAGGCCCCGATTTCCCCACCCATCTCCACCGACTGTCCGAAGTGCTCCAGCGTCTCCAAGCGGCTGGCTTAAAACTAAAGCCCAGCAAGTGTGAGCTGCTCCAATCCCAAGTCCGCTACCTAGGCCATGTTGTCAGCAAGCAAGGTGTCTCCACTGATCCAGAAAAGATCGCTGCAGTACGTGATTGGCCCCCCCCTACTTGTCTTAAAGAACTACAAGCGTTCCTAGGAACTGTCGGTTATTACCGCCAGTACCTCCCACGGTTCTCTACCGTAGCCAAGCCCCTGACCAGACTTACTTGTAAAGATACCCCCTGGGAGTGGGCCCAACTTCAGGCAGAAGCGTTTGTGCTGCTAAAAGCGGGATTGGTCTCCGCCCCCATTCTAGGGTACCCCGATGCCAACAGTCCCTATACCCTAGACACCGACGCCAGTGTCGGCGCCGTCCTGTCCCAGATCCAGAACAATGAAGAACGGGTGATAGCGTACTACAGTAAAACGCTGAGCCCCCCAGAGCGAAACTACTGTGTCATTCGCAAGGAGTTGTTAGCCGTAGTTAAGGCGGTGAAACACTTTAAGCCCTATCTCTACGGACAACCCTTTAGAGTCCGTACCGACCATGCCTCCCTCATGTGGCTCTGCAAGAGGAAGGAACCTTTGAGCCAAGTAGCCAGATGGCTGGAAGCCCTCTCAGAGTTTCAGTTCACCATAGAACACCGTAGTGGACATTTGCACGGGAACGCAGACGGACTGAGTAGGCGTTGCCCCTCTGATTGCAAGCAGTGTACCCACATTGAGAGTAGAGATGGTGGCCCCACCAAAGAAGAGGTGATACAGACCTTCCCAAACCCCTCCCCTACCCCCCTTGCCCAGCCCTTGTCTACCCCCTCCACTCCCTCAGACCCCCGGGTAGTTGCCATTGCCCGTCCACGTCCACCACCCCCTGATACAGATCTGATGGAAGCTCAAAAGACCGGCCGTCACCCCGTAGCTGTCGTGTATGAAGCTATCCAAAATAATACCCCCGCAGACCCACAACAGCTTGAGCTCGGCAGCAATGAGTTGCGCCAATTGGAAAAGCGGAGACATTCTATGCAACTCCGCCCGGATGGTGTACTGGAGATACACCATGCCGGCCAGACCCGGTCCCACTGGTGCGCCGTGTGCCCCCCCCAGTCTACGAGGTAAAGTCGTGTGGGAGACCCACATCATGGCCCATCAAGGTATTCAACGAACCCTCTAAAGGTTGAATCTCACCTGGTACTGGCCGGGTATGACAGCCGACGTACGGCGAGCGGTCAACAGCTGCGAGACGTGCCAGCGTGCTAAACATGGGGGTACCAAACCCAACCCCGCACGACAACGCATGTATGCCGGCCGGCCTTGGCAAAAACTAGTGGTAGATCTAGTTGGTCCCCTTCCTGAGACCCAGCGTGGTAACAAGTGGATTTTGGTCTTGACGGATCATTTTACCCGCCGGCAGGACGCCCTTCCCTCCCAGACGCTACAGCCCCAGTAGTGGCCACCGCCCTAAACGAGCGTGTATTTAGCTATTTTGGTCTACCCGAGCAAATGCATACCAACCAGGGTGCCCAGTTTGAGTCCAGCCTGATGAGAGAATTATGCACCATTTGGAGGGTGGCCAAGACCCGCACTACCCCCTACCACCCTCAGGCCAATGGAGTTGTGGAGCGGAATAATAGAGTTCTCGGAGACGCCTTACGTTCTCTTCTCCTGAAGAGATGCCCTGAGGAATGGGATTTGGTCCTTCCCAAATCATGAGAGCTTTTCGCGCTACCCCCCCACTCTACTACTGGTGAAACGCCCAACTTCCTCATGATGGGTAGAGAGTTGCGCCTCCCTGACCAACTGACCTACCACCCCCCTCTGCTAGAGTGCGTACCAGTGCACGAATATGCCCGAGCCCTGCAAGAGAGACTAGAGGATGTCCACGAGGCGCTGAGAATGGAACAGAAGCAGACTAGAGGAGACGACGGAGAGGAGCCGCCGTTATTCCGACCAGTAAGTACCCCTTTTACTTGTTGATAATAAAGTATATGTATTGGGAAACACACTTCTAGTACATTTGAGTCGAGGACTCTGTGAGTTGTTAGTGTCATTGGAGATAAAGATAGGAAGGAGTGGAAGGAAGAGAGAGGAGAATCCGTTGTGGCAGTTAATAGAAAACACAAATCTGTTACAAATTTTTTTTTGCAGATTCCAACAACAAAGACAAAGGCTAAAGTTGTGGTAGCTGTAAGTGTTGTAGTAGCTGTTATCGCTGTTGGAGCTATAACTGGATTGATTATCTTTTTGTACTTGAGGAACAGGAAGCAGAAGGTAAAACTTCTATCCAAAAATGCAGCATTTCCCCTTCGATATAAACAATACTTACTACCGTAAAATAAAATCAATAGCATCAGACTGAGCAATGTAGTTTTTATATTTCAACATAACTTGATTATATGTGTCAAGATTCTGCTATGGCTAACTGATTTGCAGACTCCTTCAAACAGATTGTTTGATTTTGTTTATAAAAGCAACATTTTACAAATTAATCTTCTTACTTTCGTTTAGCCGGCTGTTCCAAAGCAGGAGCTTGAACTGGGGGTTGGCCAAAGTAATTTGCAGACACTTTAAATGGCCTGCAATATTAGCCAGCAAAACGAAGGTTGAGTTATCATAGGCATTATAATCGACAGCAGATTCAAATTTTGGCTGCCCAAGCTTAATAGATTTAAGTCTGATATTAATATGCAGTCGTGTTTGAAGTAAGGGTATTCTTGACCTATGGTCGTTGAATAAATGCAATAAAAGAATCATATTGGCATTAAATTTAATCAACAAAAACCAATTTATCAGAACTAACGAAATAAAAGAAAATGATCAATGGGGATTTATTTATATTGTTTGTGTGCTGCGAGTGAAACGGAACACGAAATATATTGTAACAAGCGAGTCCAATTTGTTTGTTTTAATAAACTAGTGTTCCGCTCCATATGCAACATATTAAACTATGCACCCTTGCTACTTTTTGTTCCTTGTTTGACGAACACGTTGCGGATACTCTTAGTACAAAATGTACATATAAAACTATAATCAACTAAGGCAAAATCTTTTTGATAGTTTGTACGACAACTTTTATCTTCATTCAGACAGTTTCTTATTTTTCTTCTGTTATATGAGTGTTGTGTGAAAATGCAAATACTGTACAGCTTAGTAGCGTTTCAGCAGTTGTTCCTGTCACCCATAGACTGTTCCATTCTATCACTTTTTGCTTTTTTCATTGAATCACCATTAAATCATCATGTTTATACTTCACCAGATTGCACTGCTGTGTTTTTTTTATATCTATGGGTACCCAAATCATAAAAATATTCAGATAACCTTTATATGCACAGATTAAGAGACTACCATAGCTTTATATTATTGTAATGGAACTATACAGTAGGGCTACAAAGACCATTCATTATCCTAGTACTGTCCATGGTGAATGGCTTGTGGCACAGCCTCTCGGCACCTCTCTCCTATAGGTGATGCAGCGACAGTAAGACCTGCATGGTAAAACAGAGAAATTGCTCACAGCTTCACAACAGGGCGGGCCTGTGACTCAGACTAACTAGTTAATGTTCAAGTATAATAACATCAAATCTACTAAACAGTACTGTCTCTGGAGGCGATCGTCTAGAGATGTGTACAACAAGGGACATTGTAGTGCTATATAGCGCAGACACTTTTGTGTATTCAGTGTTCCTATCTCATCACTGGTAAATAGGAACACTGAAAGCACAAAAGCGTCAGCGTTATATAGATCGGCATACAGGAAGCTATTGGAATGTAAACAACAAAACCCATAATTTATACAGGTAGTAAGCTAATCCAATACCATGACACAAACATAGTAAATCATATGAAAGTGCACAACCATAAATAAATGGCAGAACTTGGAGTCTTTAGTGTGGCTCTCAGTCTCTCATTAGCCTTGGATCCGTAGTAGATAATATTTGGAGATGGGAAGCTCCTGTATTCACCCTTTTGTAGTGAGTTAAGTTGGCTATGGCAACCAGCTAGTTGCCAACCAGTTAAGACAATGCAGGGTCGGTAAATAATGTTGCGGGGTGGGTATAGATAATATTTCGCTTGTTCAAAAGCCTCGTGTACATAGTTTGTCCGTCCGGGAAAGCATTGACAAGCCAAATAGGTAATCGAAGAAGCGTCTCTAGGGTTTTTACAAAGAAACAAGTATTGACTATTCAAGGAAATTGTATGATTTCCTTTTAAAAACAGATTCTGATCAATAAGAAAGACCCTTATGTTCAAATGATGACTATGTTTTGTATACAAAACATTGGCATCGGCTTTACCAGAAACTTCCTCCATCAAATCACCAATTATCAACCATCTGTTTTGTCTATCTATGGGAAAACCTGTCGTCATGTCTATCATTCCTCATGAAATATCAACCTGAGCACATCGTCAAAAGTTTCTGATAAGCTCCATAACAGTAATTAATTTCTACGGGAGGAGGATAAGCTATAGTCTGACTAGTTTCAATCATTCGTAAAATCGCTTGCGTCTTCCCTGATCAAGTTAGATCCGCAATCATCACCGTAAAAGGAGAACGCATCCTCGCATCAAAACTTTCAGCATTACCATTCATGATAAAGGAGATGTTCATCGCCCGGCAATAGTTTCATCTGTGATTCCATTCAGAGAAGTTCTCCCTTTTTTGCATTTCCTTGACAGCATTTTCATATATACTAAGCTCAGTAACACCTCCAAAAGAAGAAAATTCTACGAAAAATACCAAAATCGTCTTAGCTATTATCACTTTTCATTTCAGACTCTGCAAAACATCTACAATGTCGCTCATAGTACCATCAGCAGTCTCATTTTTATTCATCGCTCTCATCTCCACATCTTCCTCTGTCGACATCTTACTTTTCAATAGCAATACAATAATACTACGCTTCGTTTTTAAACAATATTCAAAGCCCTAATCTAAATCATCATACAAACCCTAAAAAAACAACCCCTTCACAGCAAAAAAATACAAACAAAAACTGGTGCACAAAAACAGTATGTAGGTTCTCATACCATGTTTATAATGAAATCAAACCCTTGCATCTAAATCAACATACAATATAAACAAACACTACACGATAAATACTTAGCAAAAATTAACAATTATAACACCTGGGTGCACACAAAAAGGTACCTCACAGGTTCACATTGTGACTGGTGCCAACTAAATTACACTTGGAACCAGGAGAACCTTATCCTTAGACTCCATCCCAGAGATCTGCGTCTACATTACTACTGTTAAATACCTCAAGTACTATTCTGGTGAATTTTACTAAGTTCTCCCAGGACACACTTTATGAGGCGAAGTCTCCCTGATGGCCAGTTAACCTCAGGTATGCCTCCTAACAACTCTGGCACTAATCAGATTTGTATTATTAGCGAGAAAATGCTATAATAAACACACCCGGTTATGTGGCATGGAGATATACAAGGTGAACAGACCATGGAAAGGTATCCTGGGAAAACAAAAAATGGCTGACATGGAATAGCAGACAATAGAGCCTCAGTTGTCTCAGCCATCCATATCAATTTTATAAACTACCCACAGACCATATAACCAAGACCAGAGGCTGAAAAAACAAACAAAACATACCACAGAATGTTAAACGCTCAGGATTGGCTAGTAAGGCTGTGATTCCGTCCTTTATTTCTGGGAGGCCTTTATATTTAATCTTGTGCCTTGTATTTAATTGCTTACAAATATTGTAAGGATTCATTTGAGTTTGTCCTACTTACGTATGATTGGGTATTATGCTAACTAGGACAAATGCTCTCTGTAAGTCCCTCTACAAAGAGTTGCATTTTTGTCATAATCCTTTGTATAGTGCTGTACTGAGTTCTGTGTACTTCAACTATGCATTGTGTGCATGAAAGTTGTCAAATGAATGCATCTAATAGCTCTAGAGCTTGAAATTTTGTGTTTAAGTCATAGGCTTGTTTCGTAGTTAAGTTGCATACCGGCAAAGGTTGCTCTTTGGAGAGAGGTAGTTGTTGGCAGGGAGGCTATGGTTCGCTATCAACCTTTTTGTTTCAGTAAGCAAGGAGTCTGACTGGTGACAGTGCACTATTGGTTAAGTAGTGCGATTATAAAAATCTACTTCAATTCATCACACTCATTGTTAGCACAGATGTTTAAATAAACAAAGATGTAAAAGCTAAACACTGTGCAGAAACAACCAAGCAGACTAATAGATATTACAATTCATAAATTATCAAGGGTTGCTCTGTCTTCACCTCATGATCTGTAGTACTTTAGTACACCAACATCTTCTCATATAGTCAAGCCTATGGAAAAGGTTTTCTTTGTCCCCAAAAATACTCCACAATGCTTTATTCTTTATTCTAAGCCTCTGATTCTGGATATATTGGCGATTATTTGATTTAACCCAATGTATACAATACTGATTTTACTGGCAGGTTTTGAGTCTGATACACGAAGGCTGTTTGGTTTTAGACTATAATCATATATGGTCAACAATTTTGAACTTTCCATAGCTACCGAGCACACAGGAAGTAGAGTACAAGAGTAGACAAAATCAAACTAATAGCAATATCTTATTTGCAATGCACATGGTCAAACTATACTATATTGCTAACCTTCTACAATCTGTTCTGATTAGTCCTGTATTCTGTAAAGTTTAAAGAAACCCTTTAATTTTTGTCTGCTTTATGCCTGATTGATCTCTCTAGGCTCATGCCCTTTTGACAAAAATCATGAAATTTTGAGAATTTTTTTAAATTCAGCTGTTGGTGTTACAGAGTTGAAAAGAAAAGCATCAGACTCAACAATACCTATTCTATCAGTAGATTTTTAAATAAAGCTAAGTTTGTATTTGACACTACTTTTTTTAACATTTCTGAAAATTGAAATTTCTGCCTTGAAAAAACACCAAAAGTAAAGCTCAAAACAAAAAACTGATGCAACAGATAGAAAGAAAATTTAATTTTGATGCATGTATGTACTTTTGAAGAATAATGGGCTACTATACATTAGCCAGAACACGTCAATAAAAAAGTTGGCCTTGTTTTGTGAAAATCTCAGAATTTTTTTGAAGAATAATAGTAATTTTTTTTTAATAATCAAGCTAGCATCTGACTTTTTACACCACTGAATAGAAAATTTCAAGCGCTATCTTCTGATATAGAGAACCATAATAATAAACATTTTTGAAAAAAAAGTGAAAATAATTAAAATATTGTTGGGGGCGCCATGAACTAAAACCAATGTAACGCTATAGCAGCAGTCTTACCAGTTCTATGTCTGTATTATTACAACTTTATTATTTTACTGTTTTACTATTTTATCGTGACACTGTAAACATGTACATGCTGCTTCAGTTCAATCAACCATACCGCTAGAGACAGCCCACCAGACAATTATTTAGCCAATCAGCCATGCCAGGCGTGGCCTACCTTTGTTCTATTGCTATGTTCTACTCAACCTTTTATATGTTCCTTGTATAAATATGTGTGTAACTGCTTAATAAAATCAGAGAAAACCTGACTCTCACAAGCTTCGTTGATTCTCTCGCTGCACAAAACAAGCCAACTACACTCAAGCAACAGCTAGCATTAATAACAGACAAGTTGACTATCAGTACGAGCAATAGTTAGTAGAAAGTGTTCAGTCAAACCGACTCTCACTGCATACGACCTGCGGGCGTATGATACTAGAACGATTGTTCAACCTGGTAGCTCAACTCTTCGCAGCTATTCTCTCGACCAGTAGATCAGTGGAAAGTGTGGCAGCCTACTGACTCCTCACTGTGCATAGCTCACGGGCTTGCAACGCTGCAAATTCTGGTTGACCAGACTAGTCTATCGACCTTGTACCTGCAAAGCACACAAGATAGTCACTGCACAAATCATTCACTACATTGTGGGAAAAAGCTGTACAGGTGGCAAACTACTGTCAGTCACACCATAAATTCCTGTACAATATTACTATTTATTATTATCGTCGTCATCCAAATAATTAATTTTTAACTTACTTGGTCTCAGATTCATTTCTGAAGAATTTTAGACTGCTCAAATGAATATAGCTTACTCATTTATTAGAACAAATCTCATCTGTTGAGGTTCTTTGCCAAGAAATTATTTCAACCCAGCTCAGCAAGAAAAAATTATTTTCTCTCCCGAAAAAGACTATGGCGCGGTTGACATGAAATCGCTCCTGTTTAGACTGACAAAATTTCTTCAAATAAAGACACAAAAATAAAGGAGAGTTTGTTATACACGATGGTGTAAAAATTATTATTGTCGGTCTACTAGAAACATTAGAAATCTTGTCCGAAAATTATTGTGAGATGTGTTGTCAGAGAGTAATGAGAAAGGACAACTCCCGCGAGATATCTGGTCAACGAGTGTGAAAAAGGGGAGAAAAATAAAAAGTCACCTTTAATGGGGATTGGCAGGAAGGAAGCTGCTAGGAGCCCACAACTCCAAGCTTTGTTGACTTGCCCTTGGCATGTTAGTAGGAGTGTGTGAAGAGTTGTCTCCCTTGTCGGGGATAACTTAAGGGATATCGTGGTTTGGGGATGTACAGCAGGAAAAGTTGGGAATTGACAACGAACAATGGGACTTTACTACTATTTTACTAGATTGTGATACATGATGATGTAATGTTGTTTACTAGATTGTGTTACATGATGATGTCATGTTGTTTACTAGATTGTGTTACATGATGATGTCATGTTTTTTACTAGATTGTGATACATGATGATGTCATGTTGTTTACGAGACTGTGATACATGATGATGTCATGTTGTTTACTAGACTGTGATACACGATGATGTCATGTTGTTTACTAGACTGTGATACATGATGATTTAATGTTGTTTACTAGACTGTGATACATGATGATGTAATGTTGTTTACTAGATTGTGTTACATGATGATGTCATGTTGAGAAAACTTTGAACGATAAAGAGCATATTGGCTCAAAAAGCCAATTAAAATGTTAAAACGGATAGAAAAGATATGATGGCGCGAGTGTTAAAAGCAATGCACATAGGTTAGCAACTCCTAATATTATACTATAGATAATTAGCAATCCTGGCGGCATGTATCTCAGACAAGTCAGGAAAATTCATTAAGCATTCACTGAAACCTTCTACAAGCGTAAGCATATAGACCATGCTTCTACCAATGATTCTTTCCCAGCTCGCTTGTTTGTTGTAAATACTTTCTGAAAAATGAGACCTTACTGTAACCTCCCACATAAAGTGTGTACACATGTTAGCTTTAAAAGAAATGTGTTGATGTTATCCAGTTATGTCTGGTAAGTTTACGCTCAATTTAACACAATAAATCTGAGATGTTTTCTTTTAAAACCAATTTAACACAATAAATCTGAGATGCTTTCTTTTAAAACCTGTTGTTCATTGAATGAATAGCAAAGTTCCTTCAATGAGTTTGTTCAACATGATAAAATCATTAAGTTATGCACAGCTCTTTAGTCCACCTTTGAATGGATTAAATACCTCTGCATACATAGCAAACCTAAGATAAATATTATTAGCGACATGAACAAATGTTATTTTGCTAGACTAACATTAGGTATTGCGCTATAGCAAAGGAGAAGGTAAGTTTTTATGCAGGTGTTTTCTACTGGTCGAGCTGGAATTTATTTCAGCATAAATTTTTGTTGGCTAAATAGATTTTAATGATTGATTGTAATATTGCAGACATGGATAGATTCAAACAATTGTCTGTCATTTGCTGTCTTGCTGTGGTAGTCAGCACATCAAATATTGGAAATGAGAGACAAGATATAAACCTCAGCAATGATGGAGGTTACACAGATATACTGATAGCTATAGATGAGAGTGTACCAGAGAATTCTGACATCATCACCAAACTTCAGGTGAAGTCTTGAGACACAAAAATTATTGAAGTAATAATGGCACAGTAATTATGCTTACGGTTTACACATACATGTTACTAGTGCTTTCAAGTGTTCACTAAACAATTTGCAAAAAAGGAATAGATGTTTTTTATCATTAGGTTGTTGCGTTTGAAACAAAATGACTATTGTGAATATCACAGTTATTATTTACTAACTTCTTATAAATCATCGAACAAGCTGCATTAAAAATTTCTACGCATAACTAACATAACTAACTAGCATAAAATTGCTACCCCTAACTTGCTACTTATGAACAACATCAGTATAAGCAAATATACACAGAAAAGTTGTCATTCTTCCATGATACTTGCCCATCATGCATGAAAATTTGAAAAATATTGAACCATTCTACCTCGATGGAAAGAATTGACTTGCTTACCATAACTATATAATATTATTGAGTTTAATTCGTAACCTGCAAACAGTTTTCAAAAATACTGTCTGGTTATTATTCTTACTTGGTGAACACTTTAAATTTACTGATGCTCAGGTTATGACCAAAATGATTAGTTAATTTTTAAAATTTTTGCTGATCTGACTATTTTCCTTGCATATCTTTTGGCGAGCATATGTAAATTGCAAATAAACTTAGTTTGAATGTAGAAAATGTACTTGTCTGAGCAAGAACTGAATTGTGATACAGTTTCGACACCACAAAGCCCCTCATTGCATTGTGTACGACTTCGATGTAATAACCGTTTCTGGCTACACCCCTGGCCCTTAGATCCCCTCCCGATTGCCCATGCTGGACCCCAATAATACTCCCACCTCTTACTAGAGTCGATCCAGAATAACTTGACTCAGTTCTCCAACGATGTGCAATGGATTTCGGTTTTGTTGCTACGAAGGTCCAGTAGTCTTAAATATTGTACCTCTCTCCTGAGTGGACACTGTGCTGAATGACAGTGACAAGTAGGTTTAGCACTGCCGGATCATTCAGCATAGGCAAAGCCCATGGCTCAAACAAACTACACGGAGTGTGGTTTAAA
The DNA here is from genome assembly GCA_945261195.1 of Cryptosula pallasiana. Lineage (NCBI taxonomy): Eukaryota > Metazoa > Bryozoa > Gymnolaemata > Cheilostomatida > Cryptosulidae > Cryptosula > Cryptosula pallasiana. The sequence continues at coordinate 11,380,521 of OX183137.1, read as the reverse complement.
TAATGGCTTTTATTCTTCAATACCAAAGTCTAGAGTGGCAATCCACTAGGCTGATTGGCAAAACATGAATGAATCCATCAAATATAATCAGAGTCAGTCCTTTTATGAGCAAACTGTCAGGAAATCATTTGAAGATAAAATATAAGAGTAATAGCACAGGAAGTGATCAAGCCAATCAAAAGGGTTATAGAAATGACTAACGAATAAGGTAAGGAATATTATTTAAAGGTAATTGGTGCCAAGTGGCTAAAGGGCAAAGTCCGGTCTCCATTGTCCAATCATATACTCTGCGGGGCTCCCAGGATATATCCAGCTTGTGGTCTTCTCATCTGGTAATCTGTGGAAGGATGCTTCCAGTTCTCGCCTTAGAGTGGGTTCCGGGGTAGTTTTGAGGATCCTTCACTATGGAGACCATCAAGTGCCTGCCTAGTATAGTTATACGTGGTCGGTAAGAGGTCAATACCGGCCCTGCATGTTGTACCACCGGCACAGTATAGCTCCCCACCTGTGCAGCAATCTACCGGGGGCTGTGGGTGGAATTCTAGCGCATAAATCTTAAGGTGTGAGGAGTAAACAGCCAGTTTACTTTTAACTTTCTCCAAAATCTACCACAAATACTCAAACGAATCCTTAAATTTGGATATCATTCATAAAGTTGGATCATAGAACCAGAATGACCTTGAGCATGAGTGACCACTATACTGTAGGTATAGAACCATGGGTCACTATATGTAGCTGCAAATAAGTATACCAAATCTAATTTGGAAATTATTGGATTAAATGATTTATTTATACCAAATCCACTTAAAAGAATACAGAGTCAGGGGCCACAATATTTGTTGGCACCTGAATAAGGTATCACGAAAAGAAACATCTCAGGCTCATCTCAGACATTTCTCTTTCATGTGATTGGATAGTGTATACTGTAGAGAAATGTTGCGAGCAACTATTTCAATACCTATACCCCACCCCTTAAACTAACACCTAGCCAAACCATCACCTCTTGGATCTACACCTTTTCTCCCCACCCCCGTACATCCAACCCTCTCACCCCAACCCCCAGTGTCTCTCTATTTTTACTACCGGAGAAAACAACACCTTTCTGCCCAGTGTGGCCAAAAACCCGGGGTCAAGAAAAACAGCTTTTCCCCCTTCCCGACCCTTTGTACATAGACAAAAATGAGTGGTTAAACTAATAACCAAAACAGGATGTAGCATGGCTAATAATGAACTGAGTTTCATCTGGTTTGGACCAAAAGAAAGTCCAGTTTTTTTCCTATACACAGAGCCTGAGCTACTTTGAGCTATCTCGAGCTACGCCCAGCTTACCCGAGCCGCATTACCTCACCTCATAGGATGGAGCCACTTCCTGCCAAGACTTAGGGGCAGGACTATTGTAAATAAAAGAGTGTTGATGATGTGACAAGGAGAGTAGAGATGAAAGACTCAGTCCATGACTAAAACATTATGAAATGGTTGTGCAACAGTTGTAGAGAGGCGGAGCCTAAAAATTAAAACCAAAGACTATTTCCTAGAGTACCATGCTGCTTTGATTTGTAAACATGTATCACTTCATTGATTGGTCTATCTTTTGTTGTTGTTTATGTAATTGGTTGCGCTTTTGTTTGGTAAGGTAGTAATCCTAGGGAATTCTTACATAAGCCAAACCAACATGTACTGTCTGGCAGAGCACCATTAAGACTCAGTTGGATCAGTTTGTTGTATCGTATCTTGAAAATAATAAACCTTATTATCAATTGATTACTGAAATCTCTCTTGCCTGCTGGCTATTGCTGGGAGGGAAAGTTGAGGAGGAGAAGGAGTTTTACTGAGTGGAACCTCAGTGACAGAATCTGCACCAGCTGGGAGCTGCGAGCCTGGGAGAATTGTAGTAGTTTAATATGAGCAGTTCAATCCACCTGGGTTGTTATTGGTGTGTTATTGTTAACATGAACACCATGTTTATAAACTACTCAACCCAATGATTTAAATAACCATATAGATCACAATATAAATGACCCCAGCACAATAAATACTTACTTCAAACAAAAAATAAAACTTAAATTATAACACTTGGTGCACACAAAAAGGTACTTTTCAGGTTCTCATGGTAACTGGTGCCAACAAAAAGACATTTGAAACCAGGAGAACATTCTTGTAGTTAGACACCATAACAGGGAGCTGCTCCTACATTACTAAAAAACTCCGGATAGGAGAAAGTTCATGTGCCAAAGGTGGGAAAGAGATAGAAAAATGACGAGATGATGTGCTCACTAGACAATAAATAAAAGTCTCTCCATATTGGGAGTATTTATTGACTTCTCAAAAGCGTTCGACACCATTGATCATAAAATTTTGATATCTAAAATGAAACATTTGAAATTTTCGCAGAGCTCCCAGAATCTCTTTAAAAGCTATTTAACAGATAGGACACAGTCAGTAGTGTTAGACAATGTTTGGTCGACTCCATTGCCAGTGACATGTGGAGTTCCTCAGGGGTCAATTTTAGGACCAACTTTTTTTTTATTATATATAAACGACTTGATGTTTAGCGCTGGTACTTTTAAAACTATCTTGTTTGCAGACGACACAAACTTGTTTTATACTTCAAAAAACTTAAATGATGAGATTGCGTAAGTAAATAATGGACTTCAAAAAGTTAAAACTTGGTGTGATGTTAATAAACTAACGCTAATTGTTGACAAGACAAATTATATTGTAATAAAAAACCCTCAAAATCGTTTTCAATTAATGAAAGATGTGATAGTTAATAATAACAGCTTGAAAATGGCAGACTCAATTAAATTTTTAGGTATTACAATAGATTCAACATTAAATTGGGCTAAACATATTGAGAACTTAAGATCCAAGCTTCGTCAAAGCTTGGGTATTATATACCAAGCATCGACTTTCATGCCTGAAAAGGCCCTCCTGCTACTCTATAATAGTTTAATAAACAGCAATCTAGTTTATTGCATTGAGGCATGGGGCAATGCTCCCAAAACCCACTTAAATAAATTGCTCACAATTCAGAAGCGCCTGTTACGTATAATTTACCACAAAAACCCCCAACACCCGTCATCTCCATTATTCAAAAAAGCAAAAGTTTTACCCATCAGCTCCTTATATTTCTTTCGAATTTGCCTTCTCGCTCATTCCAAGTTTATCAGTACACCTCCTTCTACACCCTTTTACACTACTCGTAACTCTGACATGGTCTTACCTGTTCCACATGCCACAGCCGTGTGTGGGCAGAGGCGGGTCACCTATCGGATGTCGGTGGCATGGAACTCGCTGCCATTGAGATATCGGAGGATGGCTAGTGAAAAGGCTTTTAAAGCAAGCTTGAAGCAACACCTGCTGGACTCGCTGGAGTAGTCTTTGCCCCTGATGCGAGTGTTAACTGTTGACTGCATTTTAGCCCTGCGCCTTGACTAGCCATGCTATTGCGCACATGGGCTCTCATTGCACCTATCTCTGTGTTTATGTACTTTTTTATATCATGTCTTATGAGGAATAAACAAACAAACAAACAAACAAACAAACAAACAAACAAACAAACAAACAAACAAACAAACAAACAAGCAAGCAAACAAACAAACAAACAAACAAACAAACAAACAAACAAACAAACAAACAAACAAACAAACAAACAAACAAACAAACAAACAAACAAACAAACAAACAAACAAACAAACAAACAAACAAACAAACAAACAAACAAACAAACAAACAAACAAACAAACAAACAAACAAACAAACAAACAAACAAACAAACAAACAAACAAACAAACAAACAAACAAACAAACAAACAAACAAACAAACAAACAAACAAACAAACAAACAAACAAACAAACAAACAAACAAACAAACAAACAAACAAACAAACAAACAAACAAACAAACAAACAAACAAACAAACAAACAAACAAACAAACAAACAAACAAACAAACAAACAAACAAACAAACAAACAAACAAACAAACAAACAAACAAACAAACAAACAAACAAACAAACAAACAAACAAACAAACAAACAAACAAACAAACAAACAAACAAACAAACAAACAAACAAACAAACAAACAAACAAACAAACAAACAAACAAACAAACAAACAAACAAACAAACAAACAAACAAACAAACAAACAAACAAACAAACAAACAAACAAACAAACAAACAAACAAACAAACAAACAAACAAACAAACAAACAAACAAACAAACAAACAAACAAACAAACAAACAAACAAACAAACAAACAAACAAACAAACAAACAAACAAACAAACAAACAAACAAACAAACAAACAAACAAACAAACAAACAAACAAACAAACAAACAAACAAACAAACAAACAAACAAACAAACAAACAAACAAACAAACAAACAAACAAACAAACAAACAAACAAACAAACAAACAAACAAACAAACAAACAAACAAACAAACAAACAAACAAACAAACAAACAAACAAACAAACAAACAAACAAACAAACAAACAAACAAACAAACAAACAAACAAACAAACAAACAAACAAACAAACAAACAAACAAACAAACAATCATGATACTATAACAATAGTCATAGCAGGGTAGCAAGCACTTAGCTACGCTTGGGTGACTAACAACAACAATAGCACAGCTGTTTTTATTCATTTACAGTAATAAGCCATACAATAAATATTGTTGTGAGTTAGCTTCTCAGATTGCCGCAATTAAAAACCCAGGTAGATTGAACTGCTCATATTAAACTACTAGCAGTGAAGTTCAAGGAAAACGTGCTGGAACGAGCTAGCGGTTTAGCTCAGGCTGTTGGAGGAGCGATTGTGGTGGTGTTACTGTTTTGTAACATTTTAGTTGTGTTCGTTAGGGAAGCAAAATACTTCACAATATATGGATAAACTATAGCATGCGCTTGTTGTTCATCAGACGTGTTCATTTATCACAATTGTTTTTTTGTATTGTGTTACTCTTGTACTTGTTTATGCATGATTAAATGTGGTTGGCCATTCCATGATAAAGAATGGGTATTCCAGTACTTTTCCCATAGAATGAGCGGTTCTGGTATTGTTAGTCAAAAGTGATCATTCTTAGAATTGAACTTGTACTAATTCTATTGCTAAATAGGTAGATGGATAATAATGTGGGAGATTTATGTGATAGGTAGTGTTAACCCCCCCCCCAAACCCCCCCCCCCCTTACACCCCTGGTGACCTTAGTCATAAATCATTATCCCCCCCCCCCCGAACTCTACCCCCCCCCCCCTCCGGAGATTCTCCGAATCCCCTGAAAAGTAGGTATTAGTTGTCCCCAAACCTTATTCCCCTATATATAGCAAAATTAGCTACCCCGAACTGACCCCGAACCTACCCCGACCCCGACCCGGGATCCAACTACATTTATTCAGATAGCCTGAGGTCTCCTGAACGCGATGCAGCAATCAGAATCCAAATCGGAGCGTTCCTTCTCCCAGAATCACAGGATAGGAAATGGTCTATCCTTATAAGGACTGGAAGGTTACCAGCTACCAAAAAGAGCGGCAATAAGTGCCCAGGGCAAAACACCATGTGCTTGCTACATGATTGGACTATTTATTGTTATGATTATGTATTATATGTTACCATTGGCAATTGCCTTGTACTCTGTATTATGATTTGTCATGCCTAATAAGGTAACGAAGTTGTACCTTTTTCTCTATAAATAGAGCTGCTGTGCCTTGGGCAGGCAGTTGTTGTAGAGTGATTACTGTATAAGTACCCTTTTGCTTGTGAACATAATAAAGTCTTTATTCTGATAAACACGTTTCTACTACGTTTGAGTCGAGGACTCGTGAGTTGCTAACGTCGTTGGAGATAGAGAGAAAGGAGTGGAAGAGAGAGAGGTAGAGAATCCGTTGTGTAGCTAATAGAAGAGGCAAATCTATTACATTGGTGGCAGCGGTGGGATAGCTAAAGAACAAGGACACAACGGATAGAGAGAAGGTAAGAAGTAAGAAGATATAGATAGAAAAGGTGAGAAGATAAGAGAGAGAAAGAAGAAAGAAAATAAGACGAGAAAATAAAGCAGAAGAAATAGCTAGGAACTACACCAAGCCTGTTCACCCTGCTTACCGCCATCTTCCCCCCTACCCCGAAGTTATACCAAACCCTGTATCACTCCCCTTCCCCCTACCCCGAAGTTATACCAAACCCTGTATCACTCCCCTTCCCCCTACCCCGAAGTTATATCAAACCCTGTATCACTCCCCTTCCCCCTACCCCGAAGTCATACCAAACCCTGTATCACTCCCCTTCCCCCTACCCCGAAGTTATATCAAACCCTGTATCACTCCCCTTCCCCCTACCCCGAAGTCATACCAAACCCTGTATCACTCCCCTTCCCCCTTACCCCGAAGCTACCCCGATTCGGGATCCACCCAACCCCGATTCGGGATCCACGGAATACTGATTTCTGTTACAAGCAATCATTTTATACCCCATAACTCGCCAATCAACAATGGCCACTCAGAGAGCAAGAAGCGCTGGCCGAAATCCCGTTGTAGTTCAACCAACGGTAGCCTTGGATGAGTTGACAGATGCCCTACAAAGATTGGTACAACCCCCCCAAAGACACAACCCAACCCCCTTCAAACCCCCCAAATATGATGGCACGGCCGATGTGGAATATTTCATCACTCGATTTACTGAAGTAGCCGATGCAAATGATTGGGGCCAAGCTACTGCCCTACTACACTTACGAGAGGCACTGAGAGACGACGCCCTTGAGTGTGGCCACCCTCCCCATGTAGAAGGTATCTTTGCTGCCCTACGTGCACGGTTTGGACTTACCCCCAAAGAGGCCCAAGCCCAGTTGATTACCCTGCGTCGTTCCCCCAAAACATCATTGCAACAACACGCTAATGAAGTTGAGAAACTGGTCCGTGTTGCTTATGATGACCTGCCCCCCCGAAGAGTTGACCGAATGGTACTGGAAACCTTTGCTAGCACAATAGGCAATGCGTACCTTCAACGACATTTATTAGCCGTGCAACCCCACACTGTTGAGGAAGCAGTCAGAGCAGGCAGTGAATTTATCCAAATCAAGACAGGATTTGAAGACAAACCTTCCCGAGTCAGAGTAGTGGAGGAGGAAGACGACATGTTAGAACCACCCAGTGACAGAACCCCAGCCAACCCCCTGCTCAGTCAAGTCCACCAGACAGCTACCCCGTCCCCAGACATCCTTGCTGTTCTGATGCAAAACATGCAGTTGCTCACCGACGCCATCAAGCTCCAGTCGGAAGAACTCCAGAAACTGAAGCAGCAACCAACCCCCCCACTGGCCATCCCCCACCCCTCCTACCCCCCCGTCACACCTACCCCCCCTCAGTGTTGGGGGTGTGGCGCCATTGGTCACTTACAGAGGAGTTGTCCTACTAAACCCTGGCCGTCTCCTACCCCCCTTCCTAACCAACCGTCAAAAAACGGGCGCCGCCCGCAGTAGGGAGACCGGTTCCTAACTGCCCCCGGGCCCCTCGGAATTATAGGAAGGCAATAGAAAGGCTAGAGCGACATAACCCTGTGACTCAGGTCCCCCCTCCCCGTCCAGAGAGACGGTATCCTGTGCCAACCCCAGAGCCCTGGCAGCTACCTACTGCCAACCGGTATGCGCCATTACAAGAGCTGGAAGATACAGACTACTACCCGTCTGCCCCGCCTGTCTGGGATAACAACCAAGCATATCACCCCCCGGCCCCCCTGTGTGCTGACCTTCCCCGCCCGTCTCGTCAGCAACACCCCGTTAGCCATGGACACAAATTATATTACCCGTCTGAACCAGCTCAATCTCTGAGCCGAGGGATTCACCCCAAAAGCCCCCCTACTCCCCCAACCCAAATACGCCCCTCCCGCCCTCGGGAGAGACAACCCCCTACCCCCGACCATCAGCCGTCAGACCCACTGACGTTCTTTACTCCCCGCCAGAACGCCCCTACAAGGCAAGTTATTTCTTGCCCGGTCGAATTGAAGGCAAGCCGGTGTCTATACTCATTGATACCGGATGTACCACCAATCTGCTATCACAGCACCTGTTTAACCGGCTGTCTCCTACCACCCGGGATGCCCTTCAAGAGAGCGACACCCACGGCATTTTGGCGGACGGATCCCATATTCCCTTCTTTGGTACCCTACATCTGCCCCTTCGACTGCGAGACATAAAGACGGATGCTACATTCGTAGTCGGACAGATTAACGAAGACGCCATCTTAGGCATGCCCTTTCTTACTGCCCACCAGTGTCACATGAAATTTGATCGTTCGGTCATTGAAATAGATGGCCAAGAACTTCCATGCACTGACCAACAGGGACGAATGCTCTCCACCTCTGTCCAAGTCATAAGAGACACTCACATCCCCCCGAATACCGAGGCTACGGTGCTTTGTAAAGTTACCAACCCCTCACACCTCCCCCTCGGTATAGTAGAAGGTACCCCGGACTCCCCGCCCCTCGCCGCCAGTCTCAACTCCCCTGATACCAAACACCACCTGCTCGTTAGATGCCTTAACCCCACTAGTCAGCCGTTACATTTGAAAGCGGGAAAGACTATAGGCCGGTATACAGGTGTACAGGCCAGTGACATAGAGCTGCCGTTGACGGAGAACCCCCCTACTTCTATCCCCCCCACTTTCCTTCCCTCCCCCGTCCCCGAGCACTTGCAGGCACTATATACCCAAGCCCTGGACAACTGCCACACCCCCAGTGAAGCTTTCCAACTGGCCCAGCTCTTACACTCCTACGAGGAGGTGTTCAGTAAAGGAGATCACGACATGGGTCGTACCGACCTTGTGGCACATAGCATCCCCCTGAAGCCCGGAGCCCAGCCCATAAGACAACACCCCCACAGATTAGGACCCCACAAGGAGCGAGAAGCCGAGGAGCAGGTGTCCAAACTGCTAGAGAGAGGGTTGATCGAACCCAGCAATGGTGCCTGGAGTTCTCCCGTGGTACTCGTCAAAAAGAAAGACGGATCGTGGAGGTTTTGCATAGACTATAGGCGGTTAAATGCAGTGACCCAACAAGACGCCTACCCTCTGCCCCGTATAGATGAGAGCCTGGACGCTTTGTCGGGTAGCCGCTACTTCAGCACTCTAGACCTAGTGAGCGGATACTGGCAGGTCCCCCTGGACGCGGATGCTAGCGACAAATCCGCTTTCTCCACCCGTTCCGGCCTGTATAAATGGAAAGTCCTCCCCTTCGGATTAACTTCCGCACCCGCCACTTTCCAGAGACTCATGGAGAGGGTGCTACACGGCCTTCACTGGAAGTCACTCCTCCTGTACTTAGATGACATCATCGTCATAGGCCCCGATTTCCCCACCCATCTCCACCGACTGTCCGAAGTGCTCCAGCGCCTCCAAGCGGCTGGTTTAAAACTAAAGCCCAGCAAGTGTGAGCTGCTCCAATCTCAAGTCCGCTACCTAGGCCACGTTGTTAGCGAGCGAGGTGTCTCCACTGACCCAGAAAAGATTGCTGCAGTACGTGATTGGCCCCCCCCTACTTGTCTTAAAGAACTACAAGCGTTCCTAGGAACTGTAGGTTATTACCGCCAGTACCTCCCCCGGTTCTCTACCGTAGCCAAGCCCCTGACCAGACTCACTTGTAAAGATACCCCCTGGGAGTGGGCCCAACCTCAGGCAGAAGCGTTTGTGTTGCTCAAAGCAGGACTGGTCTCCGCCCCCATTCTAGGCTACCCCGATGCCAACAGTCCCTATATCCTAGACACCGACGCCAGTGACGACGGTGTCGGCGCCGTCCTGTCCCAGATCCAGAACAATGAAGAACGGGTGATAGCGTACTACAGTAAAACGCTGAGCCCCCCAGAGCGAAACTACTGTGTCACTCGCAAGGAGTTGTTAGCCGTAGTTAAGGCGGTGAAACATTTCAAGCCCTATCTCTACGGACAAACCTTTAGAGTCCGTACCGACCATGCCTCCCTCATGTGGCTCTGCAAGCGAAAGGAACCTTCAAGCCAAGTAGCCAGATGGCTGGAAGCCCTCTCAGAGTTTAAATTCACCATAGAACACCGCAGTGGACATTTGCACGGGAACGCAGACGGACTGAGTAGGCGTTGCCCCTCTGATTGTAAACAGTGTACCCACATTGAGAGTAGAGATGGTGGCCCCACCAAAGACGAGGTGATACAGACCTTCCCAAACCCCTCCCCTACCCCTCTTGCCCAGCCCTTGTCTACTCCCTCCCCTCCCTCAGACCCCCGGGTAGTTGCCATTGCCCGTCCACGTCCACCACCCCCTGATACAGATCTGATGGAAGCTCAAAAGACCGGCCGTCACCCCGTAGCTGTCGTGTATGAAGCTATCCAAAATAATACCCCCGTAGACCCCCAACAGCTTGAGCTCGGCAGCAATGAGTTGCGCCAACTGGAGAAGAGGAGACATTCCATGCAAATCCGCCTGGATGGTGTACTGGAGATACACCATGCCGGCCAAACCCGGTCTCACTGGTGCGCCGTGTGCCCCCCCAGTCTGCGTGGAAAAGTCGTGTGGGAGACCCACGTCATGGCCCACCAAGGTATTCAACGAACACTCAAGAGGTTGAATCTCACCTGGTACTGGCCCGGCATGACAGCCGATGTACGGCGAGCGGTCAATAGCTGCGAGACGTGCCAGCGTGCTAAACATGGGGGTACCAGACCCAACCCCGCACGACAACGCATGTATGCCGGCCGGCCTTGGCAAAAACTAGCGGTAGATCTAGTTGGTCCCCTTCCTGAGACCCAGCGTGGTAACAAGTGGATTTTGGTCTTAACGGATCATTTTACCCGCTGGCAGGACGCCCTCCCCCTCCCAGACGCTACAGCCCCAGTAGTGGCCACCGCCCTAGACGAGCATGTGTTTAGCTATTTCGGTTTACCCGAACAAATGCATACCGATCAGGGAGCCCAATTTGAGTCCAGCCTGATGCGGGAACTCTGTACCATTTGGAGGGTGGCCAAAACCCGCACTACCCCCTATCACCCTCAGGCCAATGGAGTTGTGGAGCGGAATAATAGAGTCCTCGGAGACGCCTTACGTTCTCTCCTCCTGAAGAGACGCCCTGAAGAATGGGACCTGGTCCTCCCCCAAATCATGAGAGCTTTTCGCGCTACCCCCCACTCTACTACTGGTGAAACGCCCAACTTCCTTATGATGGGTAGAGAGTTGCGCCTCCCTGACCAACTGACCTACCACCCCCCTCTGCTAGAGTGCGTACCAGTGCACGAATATGCCCGAGCCCTGCAAGAGAGACTAGAGGATGTCCACGAGGCACTGAGAATGGAGCAGAAGCAGACTAGAGGAGACGACGGAGAGGAGCCATCGTTATTTCGACCAGGAGATGAAGTCTGGCTAGAGAACAAGAGGCGAAGGAAAGGAGAGAGCCCCAAACTCCAACCCAAGTTCGTTGGGCCCTATATCATCCAAGAGGCCTACAGCAACCACACCTACTTAATCGACCGACATGGACAACGTTCGGTACAAAATGGTAGCCGCCTCAAACCCTATAAAGCTTGCCTTGAGCCCTACGGCCAAGCCCCAGCAGCTATGGAGCCAGCTCGCCGTCCCAACATGCGTGGCGCAGCCCCCCGCAGGAGAAGAAGTCCCCCCCCTCCCCTTCAAGACATTCCCCTACCCCTCCTAGAGCTCCCGATCCCACCACGCTTTCTCCCAACATTGCCCTCCCCCCCACTTCCCCTACTAGAAGAACGTACACCCCCTCGTCTACAGCAACCCTTACCAGAGACCCCCCTCAACACCCCCAGCGAGTTTCGTACAAATCGGCCAAGAACTGGCCGAAATAGGAGCCAGACCCCGAATGTGGGAGTTGCCCCCCCACCAGTCACACCACCCCCTGTCATAGCCCCTGCACCTACTGGTCGCCCTAGGCGTAACGTGGGACCACCCCAACGCTATGGAGAGCCCTGGTGCCATCAAGTAGCTAGTGAGCAGGAGCAATTGTTCGAACAACAATATCAAGAGAAGATGAGACTGATAGCCGAATTAACGGCCTTCACCACTAAGACTGAGGACCCCACACCCCCGTGCCTCAACTTAAAAGAATTGCCAAGACCTGCTCTACCTACTCCGAACAGCTTAACACCCACGTTCGAAACCCCGTGGCTACAGAGCCCCCCTGAAACACCCCTTCCTGTCCCCACTGCCATGAGTAACCACTCCCGAGAAGTGGAACGGGATGATGTGGAGTCAGACAGTCAAGAAAGTGCAGCTCCTCTGCAATCTAAATCCACTACCGAGCAACCCGCTTACTTGCTGCAGCTGCTGGTTCACCACCTACAGACAATGACGGCCCGCAACGACAAACTTTCCTTACAACTAGAGCCAGAGGATAATGATTTACTCCTCGAGGCCGGCTTAGTTGCGTGTCAACCTCCCCCCAGTAACCAAGAAGAGGTGCTGTTGCCTATCAACCCCCCAGTAGAAGTCGCTACTAGCAGCCAAGATAATGAGTTAACTGCTCACCACAACTGGGTTTTGGAACCTTCTACTGCTTGCGATCCCCTGGCCCTAACCCCTAATGAATCGTCACCCCCCTTACTCACCCTAGACGAGTTTCCCCCTCTTCCCCTACCCCCCAACCACTTACTAACAACCAACACGATCCCCAGCTTGACACCCCCTCCCCAGCGCAGCTACAGCCAGTGTTTAAAAGACCCCCCCAAGTCACTCCACATTCCGAAAGGTGACCCCGAACCTATCTCAAACCACCCCGAACCTACCCCGACCCGGAATAGGTTTATACCCCTGAAGAAGACCACCCATAGTCCCCCTGCCTTGTCACCTAGGTCCCCACCCAAAAAGTTTCAGAAAAAAGGAACCGGCGGTCAACCCTCCCCCATTCCATGCAAGCTAGTACCATCCCCCACCCCTCCTCAGACCACCCCACCCTCTCCCCGTCCAAAAGACTCATGTGACCACTCACTGTCAGCCATATAATTATTCTCCAATAAATACACTCTCTGGTCATGTACCACCACTTAGTATTCTTGTTTATATATATATTTTAATTAGAGACTTTGTCGCTAATGAAGCGGAGTATGTGGGAGATTTATGTGATAGGTAGTGTTAACCCCCCCCCCAAACCCCCCCCCCCCTTACACCCCTGGTGACCTTAGTCATAAATCATTATCCCCCCCCCCCCCCGAACTCTACCCCCCCCCCTCCGGAGATTCTCCGAATCCCCTGAAAAGTAGGTATTAGTTGTCCCCAAACCTTATTCCCCTATATATAGCAAAATTAGCTACCCCGAACTGACCCCGAACCTACCCCGACCCCGACCCGGGATCCAACTACATTTATTCAGATAGCCTGAGGTCTCCTGAACGCGATGCAGCAATCAGAATCCAAATCGGAGCGTTCCTTCTCCCAGAATCACAGGATAGGAAATGGTCTATCCTTATAAGGACTGGAAGGTTACCAGCTACCAAAAAGAGCGGCAATAAGTGCCCAGGGCAAAACACCATGTGCTTGCTACATGATTGGACTATTTATTGTTATGATTATGTATTATATGTTACCATTGGCAATTGCCTTGTACTCTGTATTATGATTTGTCATGCCTAATAAGGTAACGAAGTTGTACCTTTTTCTCTATAAATAGAGCTGCTGTGCCTTGGGCAGGCAGTTGTTGTAGAGTGATTACTGTATAAGTACCCTTTTGCTTGTGAACATAATAAAGTCTTTATTCTGATAAACACGTTTCTACTACGTTTGAGTCGAGGACTCGTGAGTTGCTAACGTCGTTGGAGATAGAGAGAAAGGAGTGGAAGAGAGAGAGGTAGAGAATCCGTTGTGTAGCTAATAGAAGAGGCAAATCTATTACAATAAACTCATATTATTCATATAACCTAATCTGTCTGAGTCGAGGACTCTGTCATTTGCTGTTGAGTTTAAAGTAGACCTCATGGGAAATATTATAGAACCTGTGTTACCCTCTGGGTTTCTTTTCATCAGAGTAGACTGCATGAGAGCTTTATGAGTAATCAAACATGAGTGGTGTCTGACCATACAGCGATAATTTGTTCGTAGTAGCAGAGCAAACCACTAGAGTATTTTAATATGAATTTATATAACACTAATCTATTAGCAAATCAAGTTCAATACTTCGTCTGTTTTATTTTTGCTTTAAACTTTGGAACCAAGGAATAAACGTAGCACACCAGGCTTGTGTAACTTTTACAATAGGGCCAGAGACCAGTTAATGCTCTAGATGACATGTTTTACAGATACAAAGTTGGTGATGTATTTATCACAACTTGATAATTCACTGCTTTTTATCATTTCAGAAATATTTCACCGATGCATCCCCTGTTTTACTCAAAGCTACAAAAGACAGACTGTTTTTCAAGGCTATCACAATACTGGTACCGCCAACATGGACACACGATTCCGCATGGTCAACAGTAAGTGGTTCAAAACCTTATATGAAATTGCTAGACAAATTCATAATAAATTGCTCACACCATCATTTTACCATCTTCTTGAAGATGTTTTGAGGTGCTTTTAGTGTTGCTTATATCAATGAAACTGTAGCAGCAAAGGGCAAACTCAAAACTTTTCCTTGTATAGGCGTTGTTAAAAGTAAAAGAAATGAACTAAGATGCAAGAGCAGGGCAAACTCTTGATAGCACCAACAACAACATTTGTGATATGAAGTCAAACACTTTGTTTCAAGCTTTGAGTTTTATTGGTTAGTTACAGCGTAATGGATTTTTTTTTAGAAAAAAGTACAAGTACAATAAATATGGATCTCGAGCAAACATCTCAGTTCACACCCCCCAGTAAAAACCTAGGTTGTTTGAACTGCTCATATCTTACTACTCCCAGATTCTTGATATTCTGACTCAAATGAACTAGCTTTGGGTTTAGGTGTAAGGTGCTCGTAAGAAAATCTCTATTTTGAGACAGTTTTATGAAATGTAACTGGTTTTATCAATGTTCTGGGTGAGCTTGTTATCTACGAAATCATTCAACCAGGTTTGCAAAGGCATTATTTAGAGTATCAGCATCTGAATTTCAATCCCGACTTGTGTAATATAGATTTGTCTCGTCTTCAAATATTAGTTGAGCAAATGGCGTTGTAAGCTTTGGCAAATCATTAATCTAAAGTGAAAACAAAGAGAGTAAAAGAATGGATACTTGTGGTACGCCACACTTCAATTTTGGACTGTCAGGTGTCACACCATTGCCTACGGTAGTGTATTGGTATCAATTTGAGCGATAGCTTCTAAGCAGTTCAACTGAATGTCCAAGTTGGAAAATATGTCCAGTTTTGTAGAAATATGTCATAATCATCAATATTGATACCCTTAAAAACATTTTGGTGTGCATTCTTTAACAATTTCAGATACTGTATCGAAAAAAACTGGTAACATTTACTGGGTTCTCAAATCGTTACAATTTTCTGTGATAGTTTCGTTTGGTAATCTGCGGCCAGCCATATTAGCAAAAAATGGTGATTGATTTAGCTAAACCAGTGTTTACGAAACAACCTCGATGACTGCTATACCTAAAGGTAACATATAGTCAAATGAAAATATGTAAATAGAAAAACAGCAACCGTATCACAGAGTGATTGTAAAGTTTTGACAAAATGAAGAGACAACTCTTGTGTGAAAAAAATTGAAAACTTTTTAGGAGCCAACATTAATGATGGAGCCATAGCTTAATGGTTGAGCACCATGCTGGACTGGTCACCGTGATTTACCCTACATATGTATGTGTGTAGGGTAGTGTGGCTGTGGAGCTACCTCTATAAAAGTGATCAGATTTTTGTCCTCAAATATAGCTGCACCTTTGAAATCTCTTGTTGCAATTGATAAAATGGCAACAACAAAAATTTATAGTATGTACTTGCAAGAATTGCTAAAATCATGCTTACCACTATTCGACATAACTTGAAAAAATTCACAATTTTGATAACTTTATTCCTTTTGTAAAACATGATCTTCATTTACAGAAGGCTGAAATTTTCAAACTTCAAAAAAACAAATGCAAAATCATTTTTATGTTGTGGAATTACTTGACTTGCTAACTAAAACTACAGCCCAGCCAAGGAGAGACCTATTCCAAAGCAAGAGTGAAAGTTGCCGAGGCTAGTGAGAAATGGGGAGATATACCATACACTCTACAGAATGCTGGATGTGGAGAGGAGGCCATGTATACACACTTCACTCCAGAATATCTAACTAGAAACTCTGCAGATAAGACATACAAGCCAGGTCAGTGTATTAACACAGGTAAGCTGTGTGACATACAGTACAGGTATGTTGTGTGACATACAATACAGGTATGTTGTGTGACATACAGTACAAGTATGTTGTGTGACATATAGTACAGGTATGTTTCGTGACGTATAGTGCAGGTATGTTGTGTGACATGCAGCACAGGTATGTTGTGTGACATACAGTACAGATATGTTATGTGACATACAGTACAGGTATGCTGTGTGACATATAGTACAGGCATGTTGTGTGACATACAGTACAGGTATGTTGTGTGACATACTGTACAGGTATGTTGTGTGACATACAGTACAGGTGTGTTGTGTGACATACTGTACAGGTATGTTGTGTGACATACAGTACAGGTGTGTTGTGTGACTTATAGTACAGGTATGTTGTGTGACATACAGTACAGGTGTGTTGTGTGGCATACTGTACAGGTATGTTGTGTGACATACAGTACAGGTGTGTTGTGTGACATACAGTACAGGTATGTTGTGTGACATACAGTACAGGTATGTTGTGTGACATACAGTACAGGTGTGTTGTGTGACATACAGTACATGTAAGCTGTGTGACATATTGTACATGTAAGCTGTGTGACATTTAGTAAAGGAAAGCTGTGTGACATATTGTACAGTTAAGTTGAGTATTATAAGATGCAAGAGATGTCATTTGCTATGAGTACATTGTAAGAAAAATCAACGAGATTAATAAATGTTTTAACAAACATTAATTACAAATTTTGCGTATGAAAATATGCAGTTATTCATTGATGGAGATAACATATAACTGCTAGCTTGTGTGTAACTGATCAAAACAAACGGAGCAAACTTGAAGACTCAAAATATAATACTTTAAAGAAATAGTGACTGAGGGTTCCTTTACAGTAGGGTCAAGTATAGAGCCAAAGTTGCTCAAAACTTAAGCTCTCCCAAACCACCTCTTGAATCTTATGGTGACACATCTACCCTTATACCATCATTTAATGCTTTTCAACTATGACCAAGCCAGCTAGCAGCAGAGAGAGAGAGAGGGAGAGGGAGATGGAGAGGAGGAGGGGGAGGGGAGGGAGAGGAGGAGGGGGAGGGGGAGGGGGAGGGGGAGGGGAGGGAGAGGAGGAGGGGGAGGGGGAGGGGAGGGAGAGGAGGAGGGGGAGGGGGAGGGGGAGGGGAGGGAGAGGAGGAGGGGGAGGGGGGAGGGGGCGGGGGAGGGGAGGGAGAGGAGGAGGGGGAGGGAGAGGGAGAGGGGGAGGGCGAGGGGCGAGGGCGAGAGGGAGAGGGAGGGAGAGGGAGAGGGAGAGGGAGAGGGGGAGGGGGAGGGCGAGGGCAATGGCGAGGGGGAGGGCAAGGGGGAGGGGGAGGGCGAGGGCGATGGCGAGGGGGAGGGCAAGGGGGAGGGGGAGGGTGAGGGCGAGGGCGAGGGCGAGGGGGAGGGAGAGGGAGAGAGAGATACTAAAACAGCATTACTGATAACTGAGTTGAATGGACGTAGTGCCTTTTTAAACCTCCCTGACTGTCTTTATTCTGCCCCGGGTCAAACCTCTCTGGTGGGACAAGCTTGGAACATAGTAAACATAAAATTTGAGATAACTCATCGAATTCAGGCTGTGCTGGTTGATTTGGATCTTGCGTTGCTCATTTACTGCGAATAAGCATACACAAGATGGAGACCTCCAGCTACTGTATATTAATGATTTGAGAATTGTTTAATGTTATCAGCTAGATGTAAATGTCCTTCTGTTGATCTTCATTAATTGCAAGTTTTCTGTCTTTGTCAAAAGTTGTCCACCACCAGGTCACAGTGGGGTCAGCACAAGGACAGAAACTGAGCTAGAGTAGCAGGAGTGATAGTTTGTTTGCTTTACGCAATTATAAGAAAACAAGTGTAGATACTTTATCTTACGTCTTACACAAATGAGTAAAACACTTCATCTGTCAAAACTAAAGTTTGCTCAGGATCAAGCCGGTGTGCAGCAATGGCCACGCAATTTATCTGGCGCTACGTAAATATGGAAGCCACTCCCTTGTCAGTCATGAATATGATTTTTTTCTCAAACTTCATGGGAGCAACTCTTATGCAGTACAAAACCAGATGTGTTGAAAAATTAAACTCTCCTCTTTTACCCTTTTTCTAGTTGAAAAAACAAACCAATTGAATAAAAAAAATCTGTTTTTCAGTTTAACCATTCAATATTTGTTTGCTAGTTTTGGTTCAATTAGAGAAACACGTTTTAGATATGGGTTGTTTTACTGCTCATGTTCAGTTGATCTGGTTTGCAATTGTAAGAATTGTCTAATAATAATGTGTCTGTGCATCCCCAGCTTTGGCTATCTTATATTGTGGAAAATGTGGTGGCACTGGGATAGGTGAGATGATGCTCACCTGCCTAGGTAGGAACTTGATGCTAAAAAGTGAACTCGATTGTTTTATTTGTTTTTCAGCCAAGAAAATAGTGAAAGAATTTGCTAAGCTCAGGTGGGGATTGTTTGATGAAGTGGTGGAAAACTGGCAAACTGCTCCTGATCCTGTAGGGTGAGTCTATGGCTGTTACACCAACTTATTGCTTTCTATTTGTGGAGAAACAATATATACATCAATGCTACATAAACACTTATTGCCTTTTAGGTGCACTGGGCCATTTTACATTAATCTTATTGATACAACATCTGGACAGAGTTGCACTAAACTTAACTCTACCTGTCATCGAGTACTAACACACACTGATGGAACCGCGTCACTCCTAGCATTCGAGTACCTTGATGAGGTAATCATATTATTGTCTGCTACTCTACGATTCTCAATAATCAATCAAGGGTTTATAGCAATGGACACTTCTGATCATTTTATCTATCAAAGTTTAACGAAGAAACAATTATAAAACTAATCTTGCCTTAAACCTACTCAACCAAACTGCAAGCAAATTCTTTGACACAAATTGTTATAAAAACAAATATTTTCAGGCGTTTGCTCAAAGAACTACTCATGTGGAAAATTTGTGGTAGACTCTTTATTAATAAGAATTTCCAACAAAATATAAAATGGTCAGCTCTCAAAGACAAGTGTTACATTTCATTTTTTCATCTGACTAAAGAAACTATGAAATAAGAAAACAACTCAGAGTGTCCATGTTATTGCTACCAACAATATTAAATAACACTTTACGATTTTGAAGAAACTGCTATATTATCGCATTCCCAATCTTTACTCAAACGTAACAGGATTCATAAAAATACTTTATAATCTATGTGGAAGTATCTATCTGTGTTAGTTTATCCTTTCTTGGGCCCATAATCTTTGTTTAATGCGGAAAATATTCGGTTTTTTACCAAATTCTTCTAAAATTTTTATCACATATTTTTTGGTGAGAAATGATTTTGGCGCACAATCATTTCTAAAATTAAACTAATTTGTCCTGTTACAAATGAACAAATCTTCACTTCAAATTCACAGGTTGTAGAGTTTTGCTCAGACACGGATCCAACAGAGCACATTACTGCGGCTATAAATGACCAAAACAAAAATTGCAATGACAGAAGTGCTTGGGAAGTGATGAGAAGCCTCCCAGACTTAGGTATGTGTGTTTGCTATGTCTTTTCAACAACTTAGTTTTTTGGTACAAAACGAATATGATTGCTAGTTTTTGTTTACCAAAAAATGCTCAAAGGTGAAAAAAAAACCGAAGAAAATCAACGGAGGCCGTGTCACAAGAACGCCTTTCTATAGTTTAAGTCTTACTATTCCATTCTTCAAATAATCAACAAAAATGAAAATTAAAAAAAATTTATACAGATGCAATAATTATTCAGCAATTATGGTACTTTGTACATTTGATAAACAACTAATGGTTAGAAGCAACTGCTCATTGATGGGGATAAAATTCACAATATCACCTATCAATAGAATTTGAATTAACAACAATGTTTACAATAGAGTCATAGGCTCATTTGATGTCATTTATCCAAGCTCAATTTTTTACCACTGCACATAGTAACCAAAAATGGACAATTACTTCCCATCTGTTTTAGCTAGACTGAGTACTCAAGATAGTAAAGTCGTACATAAAGCTTATTCCGTGTGTTTGATTTTAGTATTTGTATTGCACTGGTCAGGCATGTGCCATTCTGTCTTTCAAAGGCACTTAAGGACTATTTACAAATACAGTAGAGTTATAGAGTTACACAAGGCAGTCATGAGCTGAGAAGAACATCCTCTCTACAATGACATCCTCTACTATGAACAACCACTGGTTACAAAAATATCCAGCAAATATTGAAACTTCTTGAATTGCAAAACAAAAATTACTGAATCCATTCATCATCTAACTACAGGAACAGACTACAGCATTACAAGACCAAATGAAACAATCACTGCACCTGTATTCAACATAGTACAAACAAGGGGAGACAACTCTACCAGTGATGAAAACACAGGAGGATGTGAACAGGACATGGTCTGCTTATGTTTGGATACTTCTCAGAGTATGGATGTAAGCAGTAGTGTAATTGTCCTAACAAAGAAATAATTATGATATTTTTTTAATTTAAAAACTAGTTCAGTTTACAATTTTCCTAATGCGTCTCTAAAAAACTATGAACTTAGAACCGACTTACTTAATGAGAATCCTTTAAAAAGTCATAATTTCAAAACCGTTTGATATTTACTTGCAGACTAATAACAGGATTGGTATAATGTCTCAGGCTGTGAAGTCCTACATACTCGCCCACCTGAGAAACGGAACTGCTGTGGGTATTGTTTCTTTCTCTGCCAAAATTACTCTACTATCACCAATGACTGTGATATCTGTACAAGAAGATCGAATTGACCTTGACGCCAAAGTACCAAATAAGACTGATGGTTCTCAAACTCGTATTGGAGGGGGCCTGCAACAATGTCAAACAGTAAGAACTGTAGAAAGTCGCTATTTAACTGCAACAGTCACCACTGTACTCTAGCCTAAATAGAATCCGCTACCTAAAACATTTTCCAGAAATAAATATCTGAGGAAAATAGAAATTTTTCTCCTAAAATACCAATGCAAACCAACCACATTGCTCTATAGACTGGCGCTGATGGTGTACTTTAAAGCTCTCAATTCAAGGATATCATGCCCTATTAACACCAAAAACATCAAAGTTTAGTGGTTTTGATTCTTAATTACAACATGTATAACAAAAACCCTCTATACTGTCAGTGATGGTCACAATCACAAACGAATTCATAACCACAAATTATCAGTTCTGAAGAACTTCCTGTCTAAATGCTTAAAACTCAGAAGTGGATATAATAGAACAAAATTGTTATTTATGTTTGATAATGCAGATAAACTTGTTGGCAATAAGTTTCCCTCATGTTTCCATTGATCTTTGAGGTTAAGAGACGTGTTAAAAGAAACAAGGGTAGTGTGCTCAGCTACGTAAATGAACAAAGTTTTTGATGTTTTATTCAACAAATAATCGCATAAGTTTGTTGCAGAGCAGCAAAGCTACCTATCCTTACAAAAATTGGATTACATGCAAAATTGTCTCCTTTTAGATTCTTAGAGAGTATGGAAAAGGAAATTCCAGAATTGTTTTATTCAGTGATGGAGGAGAAACTAATCATCCACCTCTTGTTGCCGATGTACTGCCAAGCATCATAGAAGATGGAATAATTGTAGACACCATCTTATACGGGTGAATATCTCTATTGCCTCACAAATGCTTCTATACACCTTAAAGGTTTTTTGAAAAAACAAATGTGTAATTCACTTTTTTCTAGCGACATTTTGATTTACCACCACATTGGTTTGTAAAGTAAAAACATAAACAAACTAAAAATTTATTCATGTTTTGCAAAGGCAAAATAGAAATGTTACTAAGTCCATTGAATTTGCTGGAAAAAGTTGATAGGAAACAGATGTGGAAGATTTTGCTGACAAACCATGCTTAAAATTCTTTGATTTTTTATCTCTTCAACCAAATAACGGGCTCAACTGTCACCCGCTTTATTAAAAAAGTCCAGTTTTCCAATATTATTAAAATTCATCTATGCATGATATGCTAATAAATTTATGTTCATATGAATCAACATTCTCTTTTCTCTAGGGAGAATTAATAACATATTGATTCCACCAGTTTAAAATTATTTTATTATTTTTTTAGTTTGGTTACCATTTTTTAGTAGTAACCCTGACAGATCAACCAGCAAAAAAGTATCAAACTACATGTAAATACAAAACTGATAGCACAGCTGAAGAGAGAACCAAATCTTGATAAGAGTAACAAACTTTGAGGAGAAAATGTACAAAACAGGAATTAGAACACTGTAACAACAATCTAACACTTGCTGCGCAGAATACCAAAAATTTCAGAATTTTTTTTCCCCAAAAATAATTATTAATTTGGTTGTTAGCAAAGATAAAGCCCTTATTGTTGTACAAATGGACAAGAAAAATTCAGAGCTACAATTTGATATAAAGAACAATACCAATCAACAATTTTCCAAAACTATAAAAGAATATTAAAATTAATGGAAGCAAGTGTGGTCTAGTGGTTAAAGCGCTTGCACTTCAATCCATGATCTGGGGTTCTATCCCCAGCACGGTTATCTGTGAGCAAGATGTTTGGCTTCCTCTATGCTCTGATACCTGACCTGGAACGTTAACCGATTATGAGCCTGCCACATCATCTAAGTCTTCAGAATTGAACCTACTATTGAAGTTGATGATTAACGCGGCAAGTAAAAAAAAAACCAAAAAAAAACCAGTAAAATAATCATTTATTATTGTCGCCGTTTCTAAACAGTTAATTAATAGCTTGCTAAGATAACAATAGACTATTTATATCAGAAGAATAAAAGTCAATGTGCTAGCTTTTTGCCAGAAAAAAACTGCCTCTCATTATGAAAAAATTACCGAGTGTAAGTACAGGAAGTGATAGGGTCAAGGAAATTTGAAACTGTTTCCACTTAGAACGTCTTAGAGTCTTCAAACAAAAACCAAAACATGGGCAAGACTCTGTTCTACACGATGATACAAGAATTCTTTTAGTTAATTATTACAAATGCGTGCAATCTTTTCCGAAAACCAGACCATTTTGAAAACGAGCATTACTCTAGAAAGACAAGTTGGGTACATAACTCCAAATACGAGTAACGTTCGTGAAAGGAAAAGAAAAAGTTTTACCCTGGCGCAGGGTTAGATATCTTTAGTTAATGTTAATTACAAGTAAACGAGGACACGTAAGTTAAAAATTTCCTCCTTCTAAAAGTACCAAGGAATGACAACTCTTCACAGAAATAACTCAGAGGTATAAGAGGGTAAAAAGTTGGACAGAGAGTCTGCCAACGTTATTGCCAAGAAACAATCGAACAATTAAAATATGATATGCTTAAGTGAATCGCTATACGTCTTATTGTTGTAGTAAAATCTGATTGGTCATCGATTATGCAGTAAATATTATATTTTTGTATAAAAAAAGAGACTGAACTAGAGAGCTCAGTTTTAGTGTCAGCAAAAAAAGCTCAAACTTCAAGACTAGCCCTGAAAAGGGAGTTGCAGATTCAAAAATTAAACAAGCATAGTAGCAATTGTGACCAAGTAGCCGCAAATTACACTACATTGGTGGCAGCGGTGGGATTGTGTACGATACTCACAAGGTCACAACTGTCCGACGAAATCACCACGTTACCAAAATAGCCATTATGGAGAAGCTACTCCACCAAGAGTAGATATGTCTAACATCGCCACTCTACTACACTGGTAAGTACGTGTTTCCAACCGGTTCGCAGCATTGCAAGAGGCCGATGAGCTAGAGGCAAGTTCAAAGCGATGTTGCCAATCACATGAGCATGAACAGCTGTCAAAAGCTGCCACCTAAGCTGAATTGCCTATTTTACCCAAATACACCTCCAGACAGACCACCCCTAGAGTACTACCAACTGAGATAACTAAGGAACCCCTTGAACATCCATATACAGCGAGTTACTTTCTACTAAACAACTTAGAAGGACAAGCAATTTCAACACACTTTTCGGCGGCTTTCATCCGCTACCAGGCAAACTTTACGAGGAAGGGACACACCCTGACTCATGGTTGATGACTCTCGCATCTCCTTTTATGACATCATTTGGCTCTTTCTCAGATTGAGAGATATCAAGACCAAAATCACTTTTGTAGTTGACCGCATAATGGAGGACGCAATTGCGGGGATAGATTTCCTACAGTTACACCAGCGCCAGCTTAACTTAAATGTAGCCATCATTGTTCTAAATAGAGAAGAACTAGCCTGCACTGATAAGCATGGCAGAATGATGGCCAGTCAAGTGCTAGCACTCATAGACACCTAACTCCCACAATGCTCAGAAGCCATGCTGGTTTGTGAGCTGAACAAATTGCACCACCCTTCACTGGGGTTGATAAAGGGGTGAACAGATCGACTACCTTTGGCAGCTAATCTAAACCACCCAGATGAGCAGGGCAGAACTGTAGTACAATGCCTGAACCCCACTGGCCAACCAGTGCAAGTGAAGGCAGGAAAAAAGGTCGGGAAATACATGGCGGTCTCACCAGAGGAATGTATGGGAAAGGATCCAGCCGCCAAGAGATCACCCTCACATGACACAGTAGTACTCACCACCCAGTGCCAGAACATCTGCAAGAAATCTATGATGCAGCCCTGCCAAACTGCAAGGATCAGGTAGAGGCAGAACAGCTAGCATTGTTAGGGCATAGGGCAGTATAAAATAGTTCTCAGCAGAGGAAAACAAATAATGGGTCACACTGACTTTGTAGCTCACAACATCCCCTTACTGCCAGCCAATAAGCCCATAAGACAAACTCCAATTTGCTTAGAGCCTCAAAAAGAGGAGAACACAGAAAGGCAGCTGACAAAATTGCTGAACAGAGGGTTGATTGAGCCATATTGGAAGCTTGGGGCTTCCCAGTTTTGCTGGAAAATTAAAAAAATGGAGCTTGTATTGATTACAAAAATTTGAATGCACTAACTCATGTAGACGCATAACCGCTGCCTCACACCAATGAGAGTTTAGATGCTCTCTCAGGCAGTAAATATTTCACTACACTGGACCTGGTCAGTCGCTACTGGCAGGTGCCGCTGAACAATGCTGCCAGAGAGGTGTCCTCTTATGCCACCAGAATCTAACTGTGGCCATGGAAGGTACTGTCCTTTGGGTTGACCTCAGCGCCTGCCACATTCCAACTCTTTATGGAAACGGTGCAACACAGACTCTTTGGCAAACATTTCTCCTTTACCTGGATGGCATTATTGTCATTGCTCCAGATTTTCAGACCCGTCTACAGAGACTGGCAAACGTGTTGCATCGACTCCAGCATGCAGACTTGAAATTCAAGCCAGAAAAGTGTGAGCAGTTACAGTGACAAGTCTAACACCTTGGCCATGTAGCAATGAGAAAGGGGTAGCCACTGACCCAGCTAAAGTGGAAGAAGTTAAAGACTGGAAACCTTTGGAGGACCTAAGAAGCTTTCAAGCATTCATTAGAACTGCAGGCAATTAGAGACAGTTCATGAGTGATTTCGCTATTGTTACCAGACCACTAACCGGATCGATCAGTAAAGGAGCCAGTTGGAAGTGGAACAATGATCAACCAAAAGTATTCCAGCAACTCATCCGCAGCCCGAAAGCCAAGGAAACATACAACTTAGACACTTATGCCAGTCAATATGGTTTGATAGCAGTTTTATCACAAGAACGAGAAGGACAAAAGCAAGTTATCTGGTACTACAGCAAAACATTAGGTCCGGCCGAATGCAATTACTGTGTCACTAGGAAAGAACTGCTTGCCATTGTAAAAGCTGTTAAGCAGTGTATGGTAAGAAGTTTAGACTGTGTACAGATCATGGCTCGCTAATGTGGCTGTGTCGGAAGGAGCCAACCAACCAGGTGGCTTGCTGGCTAAATATATTTTTAGAGTTCAAGTATGATGTGGAGCACGGGAGTGTATCACAGCACTGCAATGCAGATAGCCTCAGCAGGAAATGTGCTACATATTGTTGACAGCACACCGACATCCAAAATGGAGATGGAGAACCTACTAAGGCAAAACCAGCTAACCTACTAAGGCAAAACCAGCTAAGTAGGCTGGGATAAATTTTTTGTCGACAGAAACTCCCTGTCAATCATCACCTCTGATGGACCCCAGGTTTCAGCTGTGAGTAGAAGGGATGCTACACCTGTAGAAAAAGACTTGTCAAATGCACAAAAAGAGGGCAACCATCCCATAGCCATTTTCTATACAGCGGTAGAGAGTGGAGCTCTTCTGACTCCAGAACAATTGGAGTTGGAGTGTCAAGATCTCAGGCAGTTGAATGCGCATCAACCATCACTCTGCATAAGGAGTGATGGTGTACTAGAAATACATATAGTGGTTGTTAATAGAACCCGTTAGTGTGTCATATGCCAACTCGTTCTTCGAGGAATCGCGATGTGGCAGACACACTCACTAGCCCATGCGAGCATCAATAAAACTACCAAACGACTTCAGTTGACCTGGAGCTTGCCGGGAATTAATGCAGATGTGCACTAGTTGGTTGCAAGCTGCGAACTTTGCCGGCATGCAAGGAGCGGTGGCATGAAGCGAAATCCCACCAGGCACCAAATGCATGTTGGCTGGTCCTGGCAATAACTGGCTGTAGGTCTAGTTGGGCCCCTGCCTGAAACTGGCAAAGAAAATGTGTGGATACCGGTGCTAACAGACCACTTTACCTGGTGGCAAGATGCACAAGCTATTCCTGATGCTACTACTCCAGTAGTGGCTGCAGCTCTTAATGAGAAAAAGTTCTGTTACTTTGGTATCCCTGAACAAATCCACCCAGACCAGGGAGGCACAATTTGACTCAGGTATTATGAAAGAGTTGTGCCCCAATTGAATGTTGGAAAGACTAGAAAAACGCCCTACCACCCTCAAGCCAATGGGGTGGTCAAGAGAAATATCTGGGTACTCAGAGACTAACAACATTCTCTTTCACTGACAAGAATGCCTGAGGAGAGGAATTTGCTGCTACACCAAATTATGAGAGCACTCAGGGCTACTCCCCATTCAATGACATAGGAAACACCCAACTACCTAATGTTTGGGAGGAAAATCAGACTCCCGGATCGAATTGGTTACCACCCCCCACTGACTGACCACCTGCCAGTGCACCGATATGCACAAACTTTAAAAAAAGCATATGGAATCGGTACATGACATGCTGAGGGAGACTCAGAGGCAAGTCAGGAACAAAAAGGGGAGGAACCAAGTCTGTCTGCAGTAGGAGATCAGGTCTGGCTCAAAAACAAAAGCAGATCGAGAAATGAAAACCCCAAGCTACAGCCAAAGTTTGTGGTGGATAAAACATACTCTAACCACACATACTTGATCACACCCCATGGGCAGGCATCAAAACAGACTGGATCCTACTCGAAGTCATACAAGAGCTGTGCAGATCACAGAGGACAAGCCCCTGCTGCCCAAGAGGCCATCAGGCCTCCGAGCATGAGCGGAGCAGTGGCCTAGCACCCTGGACTAGCCACTTCAGCCAAACCAGTCTTCCGAGCCTTCCTGCTGAGCTAGGGACACTAACACACCTTCTAGCAGGACCAAGGGTGGACAATCATCCCTTACAGGATGAGGGGGTCACCACCAACCTTTCTTGTGAACAACATGACAATATGCCAAGAACTCTGCCAGTTATAGACAAAAATATTGTAGCTAGTGACACACCCTGCTGGTTATGCCACCGGCTGACCAAAGGCATTAGTTTATGGATGAACAAAGGGAATTACTCAAAAAAACACAGGACCACCCATGAGATATGTTCGGCCGGTTGCCATCGATTGGAAGAATACTCTCATGCCAATGATTCAAGGTCACAATGGCAGAATGCTAGGAAGTGTACATCACAAAAGAAGAGATCTGAAGTTGCAGGAGAACCGCTGGAACCCTCTCATTTATCATGCATCTGGTCCAAAGCCACAAGCAGAGCTAGCAAAGTGCCTGCAGGTTCAATATTGCCCCCAGTAGATCGTACCACACAAATGATGAATCAACAGTTTTCATACTGGTGTGCAGTAGTGAGAATGTTCACTCATACACAGCAGCCTGAAGTGTTCACACCTGATTCTGCTCCTCTACCTACTACGACGACTAGGGTGAAAAGCCACAGAAGTGATGTCCAAATTATAGCAAAAGTTGACGAGGAAGCAATATTGGTTACACCTACAAACATGGCCCCAAAGTGAATGCAGTCAGAAGAGGCCAACAAAGAGCAGCCATCCTATACTAGTAAAACTACCGCTAAACTACCTCGGAAGCTTTGGCATTGTCTGATAGCTTTGGGATGTATGTATCCCTAGATGAAAATTGCAACAAGAAAACCAAAGTTCACAACAACAAAAAATTGTGGAAGTAGTTATGGTTTTCTTTTGGATTCGCACTGCCACCAACAATCTTCGAGAGACTGTCAAATGAACCTTTCAAGTCTTATTTGGAAAACCTGCTCTTTATCTTGACAAAGTTATTGTGATAGAACCAGATTTCAAAACTCATAAGCATAAAATAGCCACAAATAAACAATTGTGGGCTTCTCTTTTGCACATAACATATTTGGGACATTTCTTTAGTTACCATTGGATAGATACAGACACCTAAGACTTCGTCTGTTAAAGAGTTAAAAGTCCCTAGAAATTTTAACCAAATTTTAGTGTTTGTAAAACTTCCTAGAAATTACAGGTGGTATATACACAGCTTTCCTATCATTGCAAAACCTTTGAATTGGTTGACACGCAAATGCGTTCATCCAAAATAGAAAAAAAGTAGAGCTGGTTCGAAGGATCTCAAAATTAGTTTGATTACTGCATTTGCTCTGGGGTATGTAGAACCTACTCAAGGTTTATGCAATATACAGGTGCAAGTGACACTAGAATATGAACAGCTATTTGTTGCTAGTAGGAGGCTAGATGGATAATCTAGCAGTGAAAGTACGCTGTTTTAGTGAAACATTATAAAAAAGTTTGCTGACTTCCTATCACCTGTTACCAAAAATCAAATTAGTAAAATGGACTTTCCAAAATAAAAAAGAAATGAATTTTCACGAAGAATGATAATTGAATATCAATTTTGTTCAGCCAAGGAGCAGCACTCTACGGTACTTCCAACCTCACTGGTGGAGAAAGATATCTGGCCTCTGACACAAGTGGCAGCCAAAGTTTAGACTTATTCCTGGCATTAACAGCATCAAGAGGATGTGATGTTGATAACACACTTGTTGTGGTAAGTTGGTCTAAAACAATTTAAAATTTTCCCAAGTTTTTACAATGAAAACTATCCCACCATCAATAAACCTAAGCAGTAGGAATAAACTTCACCATTAAACAATTAAAGTTAAAAACACAAAATTATAGACAATATATTATAATTTGTTTCTCAGTTAAAAGCAAGGGTGTAGGACCAAATATGAACTTTTCAGTCTAAATAATTTTGTTTATTCTCAATGGCTGTCACATAAGAAATTGTTTTGAGCTTTAAAATGTAAAACCAGTTGGATCAAAATTAAACGAAAAGTTCTAGAATGAAAAAAATGAAAACTTAAAATGCTCCAAATAATTTTATAAAATATTTCATCAGCTGCACAATTGATACCATTTGGTGCAAAAACTTATTTGATTAATTATTATTATTATTATAAAAGTTTGATTAGAGTGCTAAAATTTGGAACTTTTCTAACCACCAGAATAACAATAAATAATAGTTTACTTTCTCAGCTAGGAAACAAAGAGATAATTATACCATCTGGAGAAGACAGCTACACTGACAGCATATATCTAGATGTTACAGTTGGACAGGACACTAAACTTGTGTTTAAATATGACTACGATATTGACGTATCCGTCGACACACCAGATGCTGTTATCAGCAAATACCCTTCTTTGAATCTCATAGTTGGAGAGCTACCTGGAGTATCGGTAAGATAGCTAATTTGCTATAATATGATTATGGTTAGTTAATGGCTGTTTTTCACATGTTTCTTTGTATTATGATTGATATTGTGGTAGATTTCAGTGCACTCTAGTGGTAAACGGGTAGTTTACACTAGGAACCTTGTGAAGCAATGCGCTAGACTTCTGCCCACAGCATTTGGTTAATAGCTGTTGGGTAGGAAGTCATACTGTGCCGGTAGCATGGTAAGCAGGGCCGGTATTGACCCCTGCAGGGTCGGTAGTGACCTCTACCGACCCGGTACAGCTGTACTGGGCCGGCACAAGATGGCCGCCTTAGACGAGGATCTGTAAAGATGTCCAGGAACTTAGTCAAGGTCGTAAACAGGAAGTGCCTACCCCTAAAGTACCAACTTAGTGGACCTAATTCTATATACAGCCTGGGGACCCTGTAGGAGCCGTCATTGGACAGTTAGGAGAAAAGACTCCGCCCTTAGCCACTTGGCACCTCCTTGTATTATCTTGCATTGCATTGTGATTGGTTAAGTATTTATATAATTGATGTCATTGGTTGCATTACTTCCTGTGCATTGTCTCTTATATGTTTTGTGTTCCTTAGCTCTCCTATAAAAGGAGAGCTCCTACTGATAATCAGTGCATTCATTACAATGAGCCATAGCATGTATTCTTATATTGCTAACCACCTAGAGGAATAATTACCCTCAGGACTGCTTTGTAATAAAGCCACTATAGCAAACACTACTCGGTACTGTTTGTCTGAGCCATGGGCTCTTGCCTTACCGGGTAATTCGGTTGCCCTATACAGTTGTCACTGTCGGTCAGTACAGTGTCCCCTCTGGAGAGAGGTAGAATACTCGAGACTAGTGGATGTCCGTGGTAACAGACCGGAATCCATTACATTGGTGGCAGCAGTGGGATGAACGGTACCTTCCCACGCTGTGCTCTTTCACGCTACCCTCTGGCCCTGCGAATGCACTGCAGGCCAGCTACCACTGAGGAAAGAGAAGTGATCTACCGGGTGTAGATCTGGAGAGAGGAGGAGAAATTGATCTACCGAAGTAGTAGATCGGAAGAGCAATTGACGCAAGATACTACCGGATTTCTCTGCAGGTTCGTTTGAGTGCGCTCCGAACTGCAGCAGCTATCCCGGCACAGTATCCACTACTAAAGGCTGTCTGCATCAACCGTAGAGCTTGCTCCGTTTGCAGCAGTCCAGTACAGACGCTACCGTATCTTCTACAGGCTCGTAGAGTTCGCTCCGACCTGAACATAGAGATACCGGCACTGTGCGAAAAGAAGAAAGAGTCGTGTATAAGCTATACAGACTCAGCTACCAGAGGTTACTCAGCTTGGAGTGCTACTCAGCTGGTAACAGTGACCCCGGCACTGTATCCATTTACAGTGTCACTACACTACTGCCTGTAGGCCCGTAGAGCTTCGCTCCGCCCTGCAGCAGTACAAGAAGTTTCGTAACGGTTGTTACAAGCGACGGAGTGCCAGATACTGCCACAGTATCCATTGGACCAACCCCTAGATCTGCTAGAGCCACTGGAAACACAGCTACCGACCCGGATCTAACCTATACCGGCCCGGGATCCAGTTGTACTGACCATTTCTTAGATTTGAGTTGAGATCACTCCTCTATCTGCAAAGAATGGCCAACCAGAGAGCACGCAGCGCTGGTCGAGCACCCGCTGGCAACCCAGAAGCTACAGCCATTGATAGATTGACCGAAGCATTGACGGCTATGATGAGGCCCAACCAAGACAATGCACCAGCTAGACTAAAGGCTCCGAAGTTCGACGGCGAAGGAGACGTCGAGTACTTCATCAGCCGATTCATTGAGGTAGCCGAAATGAATGAGTGGCCAGAGAACACGGCCATGTTATACCTGAGGGATGCATTACGAGGTAAAGCATTGGACTGTGGAAAGCCTCCACAACTGCAGGGTATCTTTGCTGCACTACGAGCACGTTTTGGGCTAACACCCAGGGAAGCTATGTCCCGGCTGACCAGCCTACGCCGCCAACACAAGACGTCGCTCCAAGAGCATGCAAGTGAAGTAGAGCGCCTAGTGCGCGTTGCGTATGCAGATCTACCTCACCGACCCATGCAGAGGATGATGCTGGATATCTTCAGCACCACGGTTGGAAATGCTTACCTGCAAAGACACTTGTTGGCCATGCAGCCCATTGACATTGCAGAAGCAGTCAGGGCCGGCAACGAGTATATGCAGATAAAGACACCGTTTGAAGAGCGCCAGGCTCATGTACGGATGTTGGAAGAGGATGCCGACGAGGAGGAAGAGGAATGGATGAGGACGGTTGCCAAGGGCTCGTCTCGACGTGTCTCCACCGCTACTGCCGTACAGCAGACACACCACACCCCTACACCTGCCATACCGGATCCTATGACAACAGTCATGGACAGCCTAAAGCTACTGACAGAAGAGCTACAGTCGCTGAGAGCGGCAAGACAGGCGGCTCCCGCTCCACAGTTGGAGGCAGAGCCTGCAACACGCTGCTGGGGCGGCGGACAACCAGGTCACATGATGAGTACCTGCCCCCGAACTCAGCGCGCAGCTCACTTTGCAAACAACCCCAGACAGACGGGAAACGGCCGGCGCCCGCAGTAGCGCCACCGGCAGCTGACTGCAGCTGGGCAAGCCGGACCACACCCACAACCCCTTATAGTCCTGGAACTCTGAAGAAGAGTGGACAACCTCCCAAGATACAACCGACAGCAACCAACCACAGCTGGACAAGCCAAACAACTCCTGATGCCCCGTACAGTCCTGGAACTCTGAAGAAGAGTGGACAACCCCCCAAGAGAGCGTCAATACCCGCTGACTGCAGCTGGAAAACTCCTGACACCCCGTACAGTCCTGGAACTCTGAAGAAGAGTGGACAACCCCCCAAGAGAGCACAGACGCCCGCTGAGGACAGCCGGACAGCTCGACAAGCCCCCATTAGTCCTGTAACTCTGAAGAAGAGTGGACAACCCCCCAGGAGAACACAGACTGACAGTAGCCGGATTGCTCATCAACCCCCTTACAGTCCTGTAACTCTGAAGAAGAGCGGACAACCCCCCAGGAGCACACAAATGGCAGCGCCACCGCTGGAGCGACCTTACCAGGCCAGCTACTTCCTGGCTGGAAGGTTAGCCGGTAGACCAGCCTCCCTGTTGATTGACACAGGCTGCACCACCAACTTGCTGTCGAAGCATCTGTACCAGCAATTGCCACAGTCAGTGAAAGACACGCTGCAACGCAGCAAGGCACATGGACTCACGGCTGACGGGTCTAGGATTCCCTGTTACGGTACCCTGCAAGTAAACTTGCAGCTTCGTAAACTGAGAACGAGCGTTAACTTCGTCATTAGTGACATCAATGAAGATGCCATAATCGGCATGCCGTTTCTCACCTTACACGAGGGTGCCCTAAGGTTTTCAGACTCCCATGTCATCATTGACGGACATGTGTTACCTTGCACAGACAAGCACGGGCGGCCACTTAGTGATAGTGTCCATCTAGCGCAAGCAGAGCTGACGGAGAAACCCCCTTACACCCCTGAAGAAGAGGATGTCCCCACACAACCACCCGCTGTAGAGAGAACTACAGGTGGAATGTACCAGGCTGAGAAGAGCCCCCCGCCACAGGTAGATGGCAGAAGATTTGAGCCGGATCGGACAACAGCTGTAGGAGCTATAGGCAAAACAGTGTTTTCCCCCCCAATGGCTACACCCATGCGATGGAGAGAGGAGACCCCCACGGCTGGAAAGAGGCAGCCACCCTTCAGCCAACCAACCCCTACAAAGAAAAGTAGACTACCCCGAGGAGCTCCCCGACAACCTCCAGTGAACAGAATCACTGTAGCTGACCGTCTAAAGATGTTGGAGAAGTGGCCAAAACCTCCCAGTACTCGAACCCTTCCTGTTAAGCCGGGCAGAGTGAGACAAAGTTGTAAGCAACTCTGCAGCACAGACCAGCCACTCGTACCTAGCAGTAACAGTGACAGGACCATCCCCCAACTAGCCATGGCGGCTGATCAATGCATAGAGCTTGAGGACCAAAAGGCAGATTTGCTGCAGGATGCAGGCCTTGATAATTGTCCATCAGCCAACTGTGCAGACACAGAAGTACTGGAAGCGATGCCAACGGCAGAGCTGTATACCATGGTAGAGAAGGTCAAGCTAGCAGAGAAAGAGAATGAGGGTGAGCAATTAAATGCAGCATTTTCAAAATGGTTATTTGAGAACTGCACACCACGAGATCCGTTAGCACTACGGAGTGGCAGCCCACCTGGCTATGCTAAACCTGTACCTCTAGACTCACCATGCGCTGGTGACAGTAGAGTATGCGCTCTCCCACAAGTTGGGACTGCTGACACCCTCATAAGGGCAGTAGACAAGAAAGAGCGGGAGATCAAGTGCTCACCACTTGATGCTGCCTGCCTGCCGGCCCGGGATGACTCCCTACCGGCCCGGGGTCCTCCAGAGATTCAGTCAGGGAAGACTGAGAAGCTACAAGGCAGTAGTTACCCTTGTAGAGCTTACCAAAAGAAAAAGCTTGTGGTGGCAGCTAATGGTGAACGTCCCACGACGTCTTCACCACCAACCTTAGTGCCACACAGCACAGTGCACCACACCCCGGCACGGGATGTTGCTTGCACCCCCACGGTACAGTGGGAAGTGGAGAGAAGGCGCTGGCTTTCCTTAGAAAAGGAACGGCGGTCTCCTAAAGTTGAGATAAGGAAGGTTCTGCCAGCACTAGAACTTCCAGGGCCACTGCTCGCACCCATACATGACGCTAGGGTACAGCAAGCCCCGCTGCACTATAGGCAGCCCATGGACATGTTGCATAAAACTGGTAATGCACATGTTGCTGTAGACGCGCGCTCACAAATGAACGTGACGCCCATGCTTACCATACGATTGGTACAAGCATCAAGCCCTCCCGTGGAGGAAGAAAAGGAGCTGATTACTAGCTTCCCCTATGATCCAGGAGGAGTTGAGTTATGGGAGGTCACCTGCAAGGGCGACCTTCTCTGGAGAGAGGTGCTATGTCATCCCATGGCATAGTACCTGACTTTATATATAATCAAATATATAACCTGGGTACAAGTGTTACCCCCCACACATATCTACTCTTAATATTTTATTATTAAAGCCAGGCTATGACTTTAATGGAGAGAGGTATGTGGTAGATTTCAGTGCACTCTAGTGGTAAACGGGTAGTTTACACTAGGAACCTTGTGAAGCAATGCGCTAGACTTCTGCCCACAGCATTTGGTTAATAGCTGTTGGGTAGGAAGTCATACTGTGCCGGTAGCATGGTAAGCAGGGCCGGTATTGACCCCTGCAGGGTCGGTAGTGACCTCTACCGACCCGGTACAGTTGTACTGGGCCGGCACAAGATGGCCGCCTTAGACGAGGATCTGTAAAGATGTCCAGGAACTTAGTCAAGGTCGTAAACAGGAAGTGCCTACCCCTAAAGTACCAACTTAGTGGACCTAATTCTATATACAGCCTGGGGACCCTGTAGGAGCCGTCATTGGACAGTTAGGAGAAAAGACTCCGCCCTTAGCCACTTGGCACCTCCTTGTATTATCTTGCATTGCATTGTGATTGGTTAAGTATTTATATAATTGATGTCATTGGTTGCATTACTTCCTGTGCATTGTCTCTTATATGTTTTGTGTTCCTTAGCTCTCCTATAAAAGGAGAGCTCCTACTGATAATCAGTGCATTCATTACAATGAGCCATAGCATGTATTCTTATATTGCTAACCACCTAGAGGAATAATTACCCTCAGGACTGCTTTGTAATAAAGCCACTATAGCAAACACTACTCGGTACTGTTTGTCTGAGCCATGGGCTCTTGCCTTACCGGGTAATTCGGTTGCCCTATACAGTTGTCACTGTCGGTCAGTACAGTGTCCCCTCTGGAGAGAGGTAGAATACTCGAGACTAGTGGATGTCCGTGGTAACAGACCGGAATCCATTACAATATTAGAACCCCCTCAATGTTTGTTAAATCGCAAACTATATATGGACGTAAAACAGAAAACTCTGTCTATTTATGTAGAGGTGTCAGAGCATCATTATATGAACATTCTTCAAGCAAACATTATTGCTTTAAGCTGAGGAATTGTTTTCTTTTAACACTTGGTTGATTTATAATCTACCAAAGAATTGCTATCAACACATTTAGTGACCATTTTAGGCCGGGGAAATCTCATTTACGATCCAAAAGCTAGTTGAAGTTGGAATTGAAGCTAAAATAATTTTCACAACCACTTCTGCGCCAGTTTCTGGCAAGGAGCCAATAGTCTTCACTGATTGGGTTAATGATGCAGATGTGGAGTTTGATGGAGACCATATTGTGAGTAATTATACACCAATTGTACAGCAAATTTGATAATGTATCTGTTAGTTTTTATGGGTTTTGATACTGTAAATACAATCTCCTATGAGTTTTTTATTTATTTGATTTGCTACTGATCAAAACGTTATCGTCTTTATTTTCCATTTTATATTGAGTTATAACTACTGATATGGCAGTTTTTTTTATTTAGATATTGCCCCTCATCTTGGAAAGTTAATCTAGTAATTTATTTTATCTCAATATTTAACTAACCTACATATTCCAGGAAAATCTAGAAATTTTTGTAGTCTAGAAGTTGCTAAAGTTTGTGCTGAAACACTATGTTTTTTTCCTACTGCATAAATCAACAGCTGTTTTCTTTTGCCATTGTAGTTTATTGGATTTGTGGGAGCATTTCAAGGCATGTCAGGGGTGGTCAATTTAACAATTAATATGCTGTTGGAACAACCTAATGGTGAAATAGTTGTGGTGCAGTATGTGGATGATGGAACAGGTAGGAAATGTAACCTTGTTGGTTGTTTGCCTTATCCTTCATGACCTTCTAAGTAGTTGGTCTGCCTCCATATTTTCACTGACTGATTAACATTCTTCACATAGAATAGGTTAGTTGTCAGGATCAGTATTTTTTTCATTTTCAAGTACACATGCTAGTTTAACGTCTGCGAGCGTTATATTTCTACCGTGATTGAGATTCAGTGGCTCTTGGTAATATTGTGGTGGATTTTACTGGCGACATACAGTAACCACTACTGCTCAGAAGTGCCCCTGGTGGTGGCAGTAGTAATATATGAGCAGATCTCCCTACCAAGTGTTTTTTTGTGGTTCTGGCCTTGGGGTTGAGGCAATGGGTTACGACGTTGGATGAATTCGCCGAGTTTATATTGTATTTTACTTGAGGGGTACTTGAGTGGCGTTTGAATGGCATTTAAGTGGCATTTGAGTTTTGATTATTTTTTTACTTAATTTGAACTCATATGGCAGCTAGATTTTGAATGTATGGCATTCAAGTTTTGATAATTATTTTACATAACTCAAACTCATATGATATTTTGAGAGAGAGGAGAGAAGAATGAGGAGATATAACTACATTGAATCAATATATGATTATACACATTTATTACATAATAAGTAGGAAAATATTCTTGTATAATATAGCTAGAGTTAGTAAATACTAAGTAGTACAGAGCACTACAACTTGTAATGACAATCATGAATCAATATGTGATTATATACATTTATTACATAATAAGTAGGAAAATATTCTTGTATAATATAGCTAGAGTTAGTAAATACTAAGTAGTACAGAGCACTACAACTTGTAATGACAATCATGAATCAATATGTGATTATATACATTTATTACATAATAAGTAGGAAAATATTCTTGTATAATATAGCTAGAGTTAGTAAATACTAAGTAGTACAGAGCACTACAACTTGTAATGACAATCAATATATAGTATTTTTCTTTACAATGTAGTCATACAGAGCACTACAACTTGTAATGACAATCAATGCATAGTCTTTGGAGAGAGGGGAGAGGAGAGATGAGAGAGGAGAGAAGAGAGAGGAGAGAGAGGAGAGAGATTTTTTTTAGTTTTTTATACATTTATGTATATATGGATAATTATGTACATATTTATGGATATATTTACATTTACATTGAATAATATACATTTATTACATAATAAGTATATTAAATGCTATAAAATATGTTGGAAAATCACCAAATTAGACCTCTAGATGGTTAAAATTTGCAAAAAGAAATCATTCTCTAAATGGTTAAATTTCATCTAATTGTACAAATTTACAAAAAAGGAGAATGTGATAAAATAGATATCATAATAGAGTGTAATAAGTTGAATATATAGAGTTAAAGTCTATAAAAACTTTTTAATTTGTAAAGTATTTGATGACTTTACAAGAAATATCATCACATTCAGGTTCAATGATGATGAGAAGATTTTCTTCAAGCTTAAGTTTACTATTTTCCGATATAGACAGAGAAAGTTTTGAAAAACCCTCCAAATCATTATAAATAAAAACTCTATAAATCGACGGTGTTGAATTTGTAATTGATACTGAATTGTTTTCGCATATGATGTATCTATCACACACACAATCAGTAGTAGTTTCGATTTCTTCAGAATTGTATATAGTAGAGTTTGTAGGGCTTGGTTGTTCCAAAATTAAATCGACTAAACCCAGAGCTTGTGGAAGAGATGGAATTGATGGTGATAAAGCTGGAACTACTGGCTTGTTTGTAGTGGTTGTCGTCGGGGTTGTTGTCGTCGTTGTCTGTGGAGTTGTGGTGATTGTTGTCGTTGTATGTGGAGTTGCAGTGGTTGTTGTTGGAGTTGTTCTTCGAGTCGTAGTTAGTAATCCTTCATCGTATAAACGAATGTAATTTAAAGCTTCGTCGGTTTTGCAAACAAAGTAGTGTTGAGGCCACATATCATAAGTGTCACAGCTTCTACGTAGGTGAGCAGGTTCCATGAAACATGTGAGTCTAAGCATACGATATTTTAAGTTTTTTCTTAAAATACGAGTTACTGAATCAACCGCTTCCATATTAAGAATTCCCCGAAAACATCCAGACGCTCTATGAGATAAAGTGAATGGTTTAAACTCTGTTACAAGACAATAACCGCTTAGGATTGGGAATAATAGGAGATAGATGCAATATCTCATTTTTTTATTCAGAGAGAGAGACTTTTAACCTAGTTTATGCTTTCATCATCTAGAGTTAACTGTCTTGCATTTCGGTGGTCTTTGGTTAATATGCTTCAACTAAAGCTCTATATTTATAACCTTGGGATTGCATTTGTCTTTGGTATCTCCTTGACATGTGATACTGATGATAATCTTGTTTTGAACAGACTTCAAACTTTCAAAACTCGAAAATGACAAATTTACACCTTCAATACCATTGATGTTAGTGATGATAGTAGCTATTTTTGGCTCCTTGTTGGTCAAACGATTGCATTCCACACATGCAAAGTTGGTTGTCTCAAACTCTTCTGTTGGTGGACAAATCAAACGTGAGGTGTTGTATTCAAATACACATAATTCATCATTCCAAAATAGTTTTGTATTTTGAGTAAGACCTTCCGTATTATTTTTAACCCCTATTGCGCATTCCTCCTGATTCAGAGTGTATTTTGTTGGTGTATCACAAGGCACAGAATCTGTAGAAGTTATGTCCTTGCAGATCCAAGAAGCGCTTTGAGGGATGAAAAAACCACAATATAATAAGTCGGGAGGGTAGAGTCGCACACAGTTTTTTCCATTTTCATCTTTATATCGTATAGTCCTTTCGAAAGGTGAAAAAAACAAGACATCATTTTTATCCATAGCTCCGGCTATACATTCATCAATTTCGTTGGTATAGAATACTCCACTAACATTGGGAAATGTTAGTGCCAGTAGCAAGATAAATACGCGGCTCATTTTTTAAAATGTTTTCGCTTTCAGTGTTGAAAGTTGAATACTTTCTTTCTTGATGTTTTTTCTATTTATACGTAAGAGGCTAGCGGCTTGTTCAGCTCTCTCAACCGATTTTGAAGATGTGAAACAATCTCATCAAAGTGGTTACCAAAATGTAAGTATGGTTCCAATCGAGATTGAGACAAAAGAACATGTGTTTCTGTCCAGCGAAATGAAGTCAAACCTCTTAAAATCGAAATATCTATCAAATCACCCAGTTCAGCATCTTTCAAACATTGCTTTATATCAATCAGTTCGATCGCTCTTTTGAGATCTTCAAAATCTATCAACTTGGCTTGCGGACAGCATACTTTTGGATCAAAGCTCCTAGAACAGTTTAAGCATTCGAGAGGATTTGCTCTTGAAATACAATTACAGCTCAAAAGCATGCTTTGTATTGATTTACGAACTAGATTGAATCCTAACACAAAATAAAATACTTCTTCGGTGATGAGTTGAACAAAAAGAGGATTCGAACGCTCTAAAGGAATGTGTTCAAAATGAGTCCTTATGAACTTAGGAACAAAATCAGCCAATGTACCAATTGACTTGAATCCTTGAGTTTTTCCACTCATGTTTCTGCTGTAGTTCAGAGATAAATGAAGCAACTTTTTTTGTAGCAGTTCTTTTATGAGTCTTCAGATATATTTGTCGAATCAATAGTTATTATCGGGTCGACTGAGTCTTCTTTTTCATCAAGAGTGTAAGCGTATGGATATCCTTCTGCTATCGCAAGTAATTTATCCTTTAGTCGTTGATAAGCCAGTTTGCTCTGACTAGTAGGTAATAGGTAGGGATTTAATCGTGCTCTCAAATTTGTTAACAAAAAGGGAGACTTCAAATCATCAGTGGAAAGATCCAAAAAAGCATTAATCCATTCATCATGCACCAAAAAACCCATTTTAGCATTTTTCAAAACTTGTCTTCTATCAATCCAGTCGATAGCATCACCCAATTCTTTTTTGGTAGGTGTAGCACCTTCAACCATTTCAGCATATCTTTTACAAGTGATACATTTGTCATCAACGTGTGAACAGTAACAGTTTAGTAGCGATAGATTGGTTGCTTGCTTGTAAAAACTTCCTCCTAGTACACAGTATACACATTCCTCCGTAAAATAAATCCTCAACATTTCATCAGAAACCTCAGCCAAAATAGTCTTAGGTCCTATAGCATCGGAAGCTTCTTGGTGAGCAAAGTCTTCAACACGTAACATATTTGTTGTTATTCCGTTAAATTACAAAACGCGAATGATACGTTTTCAAATTGAAACACCTATTTAATCATTCATTACTTTTTCTTTTTTTTGAGGTTAATTGTTATGCTAGCTCATGTAGATCTTCATAAATGCTTTAATTTCAACCTGACAACCATCGATTGGGCAAGGTTTTACTTCTGATGAGCATTCAGTAAGCGCTTTTTCCTTACACTCACTACAGTAAATGAGATGACCACATGGAAGAGAGATATGATTTGCAATTACTTTTTTTTCATGCGTCTCAGACACACATTGAGCGAGTTTGCTTTGCTTAGTCTGATCTTTATCTTTTTTTAACGAATCAATTGATTTAGCATCATTTTTTAACAGTGGATCTTTATCTTTTTTTAACGAATCAATTGATTTAGCATCATTTTTTAACAGTGTTGACGAATTCTCAACAGTTGTAAAATCATTTTCAAAAATATGTAAGGCTTCAATCATAAAACCTATTCGCTCAAAAGGTTTTCCATTTAACACTAAAACTTGTTCGATATCGTTTTGACTGTATCCTAGTTTTTTGCAAATAAGTTTCATTTCTTCGGTGTCATTGTTGTGCGTTATTTGTTTTACTTTTTCTCGATATTTTTCAACCCGTCGCTTACACCTTTTGCCTTTTTCCGTTCGCATGTAAACATCCTCAACATACTCTTCACCTTTACTCCCGAGTAAAAAATAACAGTCTGGGAACCATCGACAGTGTTCCTCCCATGGTAGATCACTCTCTTCCCATTCTTTAAGTTCACCTGAGCAAAAGAAGCATTTTACACTATCTCCGAACTTAGTATAGTAGAAACCTGCATTGGAAAGGAGTTTCATGGAGACTTTACCCTTCCATTGTTTGAAACTGTCTTCTCTAGATGTTTCAGTAGCAAAACGTGGTGTATCAGCACGATCAATTGATATACCTAGAGGTAATACTTCTGCAGTTAAATCTCCTTTTCTGGTCTTTTGTTCTTCCATCGTATAACTTTTGACAATTGAGATGTTTTTCATTTCATCTGCAAGTAGTTTCCTAGGTCTATACAGACGATTGTGAGTGTTAAATCCTCTAACAAATCGACAAAACGGAAAACTTTTAG
This sequence comes from Cryptosula pallasiana, assembly GCA_945261195.1. Lineage (NCBI taxonomy): Eukaryota > Metazoa > Bryozoa > Gymnolaemata > Cheilostomatida > Cryptosulidae > Cryptosula > Cryptosula pallasiana. Next base: position 11,338,077 of record OX183137.1, on the reverse strand, counting down.
CGTGTTCTTTCATCGGATGTTCATCTTCATCCTTCCAGTTTAGTAATACCCCTTGGCAAAAAACACATCGAACAGCGTTGTCTTTTTCAAGGTTATAGAAACCAGCTGCAGCCATGTTTTCACCACAATGTTTACCTACTCGTCTCCAATTTGTAAGAAATGATTTTCTTCGATAACTTTCATCAAGCATTAAAGCCTCTCTTTCATAAAAAGAGAGTTCATTGTAAATGAACTTGAAAAAGTCCGATGGGGAAAGTTGCGCAATAGTTTTTTGTAATTTTAATGACAAAAGACTACAGTGATTATCCGGATAAGTTGCGACGACATAAGTTATTGCAGTGGTATCAGGAAAAGTTCGTTGTAAAAACAACGATGAAGTAACGAGTAAACTATCATCTATCCATTCAGCGCGGTCTTTAGTATTTTCAAAACAATTTCGAGTTTTTTGCATTTCTCTTTTTTCATTATAAATAGTGTTTGCTACATATCTGTTGTTTGTTACTCGACACATTATTTATATATAATATAAGTAGTAGCTTCAGTTATTACTCAAGTTGAAGTTTTGTTGGAAAGTTCTTTTCCTTTGATCTAGTTCGTTGTTATTCTAAAAAAAAATGATAATGCTTTATAGCAAAAAAATAAAAAAAGACTAAGGTTTCAATTTTTTTTCAATATACTTGAATTGATTACTATTATAATAGAACGTAAATACTTACATCAGAAATGAAGACTTGTCTTTCTTTTGAATTAAAATGAATGATATTCCTAGTAGTTTGAACTTGAGAGCTGCTTTCTATAAAATTCGGATGAAGAAGGAGTACATTTTTCATTTTGAAGTCCTGAAATAATAAGAATAAACATAATTAAAACTTACATACAGCATTTTTTTGATATCTTAAATAGTGAATAATCTTGTTTTTTGTTCAGAAAATGTCTTCACGCTTAAATCGATTACAATTAAAACAAAATATAAATACTTACATCACAAATGAAGACTTGTTTTTCTTTAAATTAGATGAATTATATACATAGTTGTTTGAACTTCAGCTGTTTCCTATGTAACTCAAATGATGAAGAAGGAGGGTTGTAGTAGATGATGATGTAGTAGATCTTCTTCCTTCAGTTAGTTTGAACTTGAGAGCTGCTTTCTATAAAATTCGGATGAAGAAGGAGTACTTTTTTCATTTTGAAGCCCTGAAATAATAAGAATAAACATAATTAAAACTTACATACAGCATTTTTTTGATATCTTAAATAGTGAATAATCTTGTTTTTTGTTCAGAAAATGTCTTCACGCTTAAATTGATTACAATTGAAACGAAATATAAATACTTACATCACAAATGAAGACTTGTTTTTCTTTAAATTAGATGAAATATATACATAGTTGTTTGAACTTCAGCTGTTTCCTATGTAACTCAAATGATGAAGAAGGAGGGTTGTAGTAGATGATGATGTAGTAGATCTTCTTCCTTCAGTTAGTTTGAACTTGAGAGCTGCTTTCTATAAAATTCGGATGAAGAAGGAGTACTTTTTTCATTTTGAAGCTCTGAAATAATAAGAATAACCATAATTAAAACTTACATACAACATTTTTTGATATCTTAAATAGTGAATAATCTTGTTTTTTGTTCAGAAAATGTCTTCACGCTTAAATTGATTACAATTAAAACGAAATATAAATACTTACATCACAAATGAAGACTTTTTTTTCTTTGAATTAGATGAATTATATACATAGTTGTTTGAACTTCAGCTGTTTCCTATGTAACTCAAATGATGAAGAAGGAGGGCTGTAGTAGATGATGATGTAGTAGATCTTCTTCCTTCAGTTACTAACGATGAAGTGAATGCTTTCTGTATGAAAACAGTGCTTCTTATATAGCTTAAGTTGCACTGCTATGAATCAGCATTATTTTCACATGAATGGAAACCGTTGCTTTCGCGGGAATAACAAAATTATTTTCACGCGAATACAAACCAATGCTTTCGCGGGAATAAATAATTTATTTTCACGCGAATGGAAACCGTTGCTTTCGCGGGAATAAAAAATTTATTTTCACGCGAATTCAAACCAATGCTTTCGCGGGAATTAATATTTTATTTTCACGCGAATGGAAACCGTTGCTTTCGCGGGAATAAAAATTTTATTTTCACGCGAATACAAAGCAATGTTTTCGCGGGAATAGATAATTTATTTTCACGCGAATGGAAAGCGTTGCTTTCGCGGGAATAAAAATTTTATTTTCACGCGAATACAAAGCAATGCTTTCGCGGGAATAAATATTTTATTTTCACGCGAATACAAACCAATGTTTTCGCGGGAATAAATAATTTATTTTCACACGGATGGAAACCCTTGCTTTCGCGGGAATAGAAATTTTATTTTCCCGTGAATACAAACCAAAGCTTTCGCGGGAATCAATACTTTATTTTCACGCGAATGGAAACCGTTGCTTTCGCGGGAATCAATACTTTATTTTCACGCGAATGGAAACCGTTGCTTTCGCGGGAATAAGTATTTTATTTTCACGCGAATACAAACCAATGTTTTCGCGGGAATAAATAATTTATTTTCACACGGATAGAAACCGTTGCTTTCGCGGGAATAGAAATTTTATTTTCCCGCGAATACAAACCAAAGCTTTCGCGGGAATCAATACTTCATTTTCACGCGAATGGAAACCGTTGCTTTCGCGGGAATAAATATTTTATTTTCACGCGAATACAAACCAATGTTTTCGCGGGAATAAATAATTTATTTTCACACGGATGGAAACCGTTGCTTTCGCGGGAATAGAAGTTTTATTTTCCCGCGAATACAAACCAAAGCTTTCGCGGGAATCAATACTTCATTTTCACGCGAATGGAAACCGTTGCTTTCGCGGGAATAAATATTTTATTTTCACGCGAATACAAACCAATGTTTTCGCGGGAATAAATAGTTTATTTTCACGCGAATAGAAACCATTGCTTTCGCGGGAGTAAAAAAATAATTTTCACGCGAATAAAAACCAAAGCTTTCGCGGGAATATCGCGTGAAAAAACTGCTGAGTCATAGATATATTATAAAGGTTTCATAGGGTTAATTAGTACAGCTTTAGCTATTTAAGAACCAGTGTTTTCACACAGAAAGCATCCAGTTCTACAATAGCTAGCAAGGAAGCAACATCTACACACCAACTACTACATTTACTTGAAACTCAATAAGGTAAGAATCACTAAATAATTCTTTAACATATACTGATAAAAAACTTCAACTAGATTTGCTATAATACTTCAGAAAGTTAATTTTATGTTTTAATATTTTGTTCTTATTAATAAAAGATCAAATAGTTTCACCATAACGCATCAGAAAAATTATTATGGTTTTGATTATGTGTTTATTTTATAAATATCTAGTTAGTTTATTCTTTTCAAAATATTTTTCAAATTCCACCCATTTGTTACATATTTTTTACTCTCTTTTCAGTTCCAACTTCCGACTGAACGCTCTGAATATGAATGAAGACCGTAATACCTCATTTCTCTCAACATTCGAACCATACTCTGATGATAAAGAAAATATCCCTCCTGATTCACATATAATAAGAAGGAAACTGAACACAATTCGACCAAAGCCATGGGATTCGGATAGAAATAAAACGATTGACTATACTTGGACTTTGAAAGCACCATCTCCTTCTCATCTTTCCTGCTTGTCAAAAAATGCTGCTAGTTTGCTCAATTCTTGCGATACCAATGACAGAGTAATGATTGGAAGGTTTCAACCACTTCACTTAAATCAAACGCCATCACTTCTCGAGATAGTCTCCATCGAACGACCAACTGAGGATGTATATAAAAACTTATGCATTATCCGCTACAATGTCGAAACATTTGGCAACAGACGACAAGTGAGGTCTATGGTGAGAAATGAGGATTACAACAAATTAGCTCCAACACAACCAGATGTTCCAAAACTGGTGGTTTTTATGGGATTCGATTCAGACAAGCATCCAATCTTTCACCCTATCAACTTCCCATCCAATATTTCCCTTGAGGAAGCTAAACAGCTAAGTAGATTAATAAAAAAAAAAACACCTACTCAGTTGATCAGTATGGTTCGTATCGCAACGCTCTCGCAATTTGCTGTTGGAAGTGTAATCAGTTTTGAATCTCCTCAAATATCAACTCAGTTAACATTACCTAATGGAGATGTGGTGATGAATGCGCTACTGGTAAACTACAGATGTTTGCAATATGATGGTTTGATGATGGGAGTTCTATATATACCTGAAAAACACGCTAGCAACGTCAAACAAATTGGAACAGGAGTCATACTTGTAAGAAATCGTGAAGTTAGTAGATTTGGTTATCATCGACATGATATAATCACATTCACAGCATTACAAGCGATAGAAACGGCTCAAAACCTATCCAACAAACTTGATGATTCCAACCAGATGAAGTACTTTACTACAGATGAGGTTGTTGAGAACAAGGTCTTAGTGCTTTCAATGGGAGTGGGAAACACATCTTCTACATCTTTGAGAGAACCAGCGCCCCCTGGTGAAAACTATATTCAAAAAGAGCATGTCAGACAAGACAACATAGTGAGTATTTTTTATTTAATGTAAACTAACTGATATAAGTAATACTTCCAATTAGATAATATTTATTTATAAAGCAATTATTTTTTGTTTTGCTTTAGATAGAAGAGAGAGAATCAAAAACACTTGATGAAAATTATGCTCAAGAAAAAACAAACCGAACAATATAACTTGGTGAGTTACTTCCCTTTACTATATAATGTTAACTAACCAATGTAAAAAGAACTATAATTCAAATTCATGTAATTATTTTACATTTTTGTTTAATCATCCTATACTAATACATAACTTTTGATTTTAGTTCATTATGGAATCAAAAGTACATAGAACAGAAGTCTTCCTTCCTAAGTTATAACATCAGTACAACAATGACAACATTGTAAAGAAAAAGACTATCAACCATTGATTGTCATTACAAGTTGTAGTGCTCTGAATTACTTAGTATTTACTAACTCTAGCTATATTATACAAGAATATTTTGCTACTTATTATGTAATAAATGTATATAATCATATATTGATTCAATGTAGTCTCCTCATTCTTCTCTTCTCTCTCAAAATATCATATGAGTTCGAGTTATGTAAAAAAATTATCAAAACTTGAATGTCATGCATTCAAAATGTATATGCTATAAGTTCAAATTAAGTAAAAAAATAATCAAAACTCAAATGCCACTTAAATGCCACTCAAATGCCACTCAAGTACCTCTCAAATGAAATACAATATAAACTCGGCGAATTCATCCAACGTCGTAACCCATTGCCTAAACTCCAAGGTCTAATCCACAAAAAAACACTTGGTAGGGAGATCTGCTCATATATTACTACTGGTGGCTACCACAGGTACACCTCCATTGATTATAACAGACAAAAACCGGAATCTGTTACAGCAATTATATTGCTCTCTTAAGTGATTACCAGTAATAATTAATCATTTTGGCACTGGATTTACTACCCCGACCTCGGGCATTTACTACCCCGACCCTGGGTAGCTACCCCGGGTCAGCAACAAGATGGTCGCCATAACCAGAGTGATGAAACCTAGCCTAAGAGCCTCCAGATGCCACCTCCCGAAGCTATCTACCCTTAGATATAGAGAAATGTGAACCAAAAGCTAAATAACTCTTAAGGATTATATCTACCAATCACTGGCCAAGTTAACCATGGACTCCCCCCTTACCTATGGGCGTCAGTGCTCTTTAATTCATTTATCTTATCTGATTGGACAATACCGCTTACCATATATCATATTGCTTACTATATACTGTATAACTTCCTGCCATGCTTCCTGTGCATGGCTGGAGATTTTCCACTGTAACTCTGCCTATAAAAAGCAGAGATTTTACCATACTCATTGCATTACCTGATATGTCATAGAATGAGCAGTACCTCTTGTCTTTGCATGGATTGCCACTTTTTATTCTGTGATGAATAAAGGATATATTTATACACTACTTAAACACAGTGTATGTCTACCGTTGTTAAAGTCGGTCATTTACTTTTCAACACTTTGTTTGTGCCATCCCGGCACGGGGTCACCTCTGAAGTTGAAGTAGACTGTAGATTGTCAGGCCTGAAGTGGCTGACAGTATTGTTGTGGCTGAACAAGACTGCGCGTCTACCAGCACAATCCCCTAGCGGAAGGTAGTGGATGTAAAAATCCGCTACAATACAACCTATAACTTTTCACAGCAGCACTGTAACGAACATGAAACTTTTCATTCAATTTTTCTGTTGAAAGTCTTCCGGCGTGTGTACAAATGAGATGCAGCCAACCGTTCTTAAAACGCCAACAGAATGTTTCGTCGCAGTTCAAACCTCAAATGTGGTTAAAAGTTTGAGTAATTTCTTTTGGTTGTTGTTGTGAATATATGTTACTGCGGGATGCGCTTTAGTCCTAAATTTCTGTGGCAACGTGAGATTCTGCCAACATCAACTCAATTTCTTCATCAAAGTTTTATCAAGCCGTTCTAATACACCATTTTGCTCAGGAATCTTCTGAAATGATAAATTTGTGCTCGGCTCCTTTTGGTGTAAAGTATTCAATGAAGTTGGTAGATGGGTATTTTCACCATTGTTAGCGCACAAGATCTTTGATTGGCTTCGACAACTTTTATCCAGCACATTCTCTGTGAAATTTGCAAGTATTTCACTCTTCCATTTCAGAGGCAATAACCATACATACTTTGTCTTATTGTAAAGGGTTTCGCCATGTTCTTCACTGAACACTGCCAGAGAGAGGAATGGGTTGAGATAGACAGCAAGCATTGCCCTCGTCTCCACTCCTGTACTACTACTAGTCTAGAGAACATCGCCATAGCAGTGTTAGCGCCTCTAATAACTAGGGTAACACAGGCTCTGCCGTACACAGTAGAAAACAGAACAGCTTGATCAGGCTACTCGCCAAACTAACAACAACTGATATAAGTTTAAATCTCTTTATTATAACACAATATGCATTAGCACAAACAATGTCTCATCACAAATGCATACACACAACTGCCTCTTTGGGCTAATGTCTAAAAATATATAGAGTAAATATGCAAATGATAGTGGTTAAAATCACAGCACTCTGATTGGCTAGAATAACCAGCCCATACAATCGAAACCACAAGCTGATGCATTATAATAGTGTAATGGATTCCGGTCTGGTTACCACGGACATCCACTATTCTCAAGTATTATGCCTCTTTCCAGAAGGGACACTGTACTGTGCGACAGTGACAACTGTGTTCAGGGTAGCCGAATTACCCGGTATAGCAAGAGCCCATGGCTCAGACAAACAATACAGCGTAATGCTTGTGTAAGTGGCTATATTCTCAATGACAAACTCCTGAGGGTAAATATTCCTTTAGGGTATTTGTGGCAACATGAGAATGAATGCAATGAATATATAAAAAGTCTCTCCTTTTATAGGAGAGTTCACGAGAAGTAATTAGCATATTACATATAACAGTGATAGTACAGGAAGTAATCTGACCAATACAAGTGCTCATATAAATAGTTAGCCAATCATGCAATCAATAGGGATTAGATAAATAAGGTGCCAAGTGGCTAGGGGCGGAGTCCTGTCCCCTACTGGCCAATCAGACTGTCCTATAGGGTCCCAAGGCTCTAGTTAGCTTGTGGTCCTGGTTACCGCAGATGTTAAGGTAGGTAGCTTCGGTTCCTGGCTTGTTGAGAAGTCCTATCAAGTTTCGAAGTTCCTCAGCCCTGTGTCAGCATACTGGCCCTGCAGAGGTCACTACCGACCCTGTAGAGGTCACTACCGGCCCGGTACCAGCCCTGTGTACTGTGCTATCAGCACAGTATAGCTTTGCCGCCGGCAAAGCATCATACCGATGGCTGTAGGTGCATTGCTAGCGCATAGGTGGAGAAGTGGTGTAGCAAACTCCCTGTTTACTATTATCTTTCACCAAAATCTACCACAATAGAAACAAGTAGATAAGCAGATGTATTAGGATATAGTCAATAATAAGGTGGTGCTTTATAACGCTGGCTAACCACCAACATTCGAATGTTAGTAGTTCGGTAGTCAGAGGGGAATTCCCTGGCAACCGTCTACTTTATTGCAACTCGCCAGCTGCAACCAGTGCTAACAACAGCATCCGCTTGTGCAAATCTGTTAGCGCATGCAGATGACTCGTTTTGTGTACAATCAAAAATAGTACTAGATTGAATAGAGTCTCACAGCAGCAAGTATTACTTGCATATATCAGAGTAGTGACGACATTATGTAAAATCCACTACATCATTATTATTAATGCTCATAAGATGCTCTCTTCACCCAAAGACAACGCACCCACTTTTCCAAAAACATAACTGTGCACTATTGACAATTTATTTTGTGAAATCCATGCTCAATTTCACTTAGTATGCACTTTTGCTCTACTTTCTTATGTGACGAAAGGCCTACACAACTTCGTCGGTTGGGTACTCGTTTAGACTAAGTCATCCACCATGCTTTGTGCTCTTCATTGTTTCTTAACCAATTTGGCCACACCAGCTGTGCCACCACCCGTCATAAAATCTTTGCCATCAATGTTAACATTAACACGCTGACTGAGTGGGACACAGCTCACTTGGTACAGACAGACACCCAAATCTTTCTGCACCAGCTACAACTCTACCATTAAAATTTGATATCACAGTACTTTACAACAAAATGTGTAGTCTTTTCATATTCACCAGCTTTGAGTCAATGATAACATTGCAAAAAAACATGGCAACTACTAGCACATCTTTGAAGTAGACTGACTTTCCATGTTGACTTCAATACCCCATGAAAAGCTTGACTGAAACATAGCCCAGAGCTTCCAGTTTGCGACCATCTCCAACTGCGACTTCAATTGGGTTTTTTAAAAGTATCATGTTTAGAAAGATATCACCTCTCTGGGCATATGGATGTGATGTAGCTCCTGGATCATATCCACACCAGAGAAAACCCGCTCAAACCAAACCAGTTGTTTCACTGTCAATACTGATACTACAATGCCACATAAACCGCTGCTTTATTTAACTCTTTTGTACTAGAACTAGCGGACAATCAGTCTCTTTCCATTTTGGTCATTTACGCTTCATCGATGGTGGATAATTTTAACAAAATCACCGTGGATGTCCTATCTGCTGACAGCGGTAGCATCTCACCTATGTCTTTCTATTATTAACTCTACCCTTAGCCAATATTACATCTTTTGTTAGTACTACTCTCCTTCAAGCTTTGCTTATTCATGGAGCAATCTTTCAGTCATTCCTACATTTTAAGCACTTCTCTGCTAGCTCCCAAAGCTATACCGATAACATCATAGCTTTCTGGCATGCTTGCTAAAAGTGTGACAACTTGATTTCCTCTTAAGCCATAGGTACACTAACACAAGTTCTATGGTTTGTGTTTGTTGCTACACCATCGTAGTTACAGTGAGTTAAGATAGCTTGTGCCTAGGCCTTGTTGTATTCAGCTGAGGCGATAAAGTAGGTTAATAGCTTAGCTTATTATCCGCTGGCTTGTGACTATTATTAGCTTGGATTCGAAACAGTTAATCACATAAAACTTTCTATGCTCCGACCTATCAGCCAATTACAATCATTATTGCACTTGGAATTAACAAAACACCACAAAAAAGTCAAGCATGCTTAAAACTTGCAAACCATGAAATCTATTGCAGTTTCCAAAATGCGTTGAGATTTGGCAAATTTTCTTCAAAATGTACCGAAACTGCTTTCCCGTAGCATCACTTTTCTACAAGAGCTCCAACAACATTGAGCCTAAGAAAAATTTCAGTTATAGCTTTGATATTTTCAGTTGCTGAACCACCTTATTTGATATTTAATAGAATTTAACTTTCTCCTCTGAGTCAACTCGTAGCTCATATTTTCTTTCTTTGAATTGATCCCCAAGTTTTTCCACACAACAACCGGGTCAGTATGATCCCAAAGTTAGTATAACAATTATGGATCTACAATCAGCAGTATTTTGGTTAACCTCGGTCGTGACCTGTGTGCCAAAAATATGCCTCTGATAACCACTTGTCAGCAGACAGACTCGTCAATAATGCTGGCAAAATCCACCAGATGAGCCGAAGGAGTTACTGCTCATTATATTATATCTTTACCGGCAAAGTGCCGCAATGTACCTGCACAGTAATGGTACAATACCATCACAGTACCGGCTCTATGAATGTATCTCGGGCCGGCATCAAGTTGGCTGCCATAGCCGGAGGATCCAAAAGTAGCCCAATGAGTACAATAGCCCCTATCCACATCACGTACCGCTCCAGTTGCCAGTATTTTGGGACCAAAGGCCTTACCAAGTCCAAGAATGTAGCAAAGAACAAGGTGACCTCCAGCAGCTTTTTGTACTGGATGATCGCTCAGTAACTCTGCCCCTATTCTGGTCGCCATCCATGTTTAACTTTATGCCTGTTATCTTACTTGAAATATATATAAATTATGATTGCATTATCTTACCTCTATATTGTGCATTTTATCATTGGTCTACCCACCAAGTAGGCCAATGACTTCTTTTAACTTTCCTGTCACTCGCCAAATTTCATTGCCTTTGCCCTTTGTTTCCACTGCTACCATTGTTCTTGTTCTGAGATTGTACGATACAATAAATGTACGAACTTGAGAGCACGAAGCTATACGTCTGCCCTGAGAGCTCACCATTAGTTATGGAGTGGAGACACTCATCCATAACAGTTTCCTGGAACCATACCTGCCCAGGGTCCTCTCTGGTAAAAGGGATAGTTGTTGTGAGGCCTGTAGAGGCTGACCGAGTGGCTGTACCAGCAGACAGAGTGTTTGCCCATAATCAGGCTTACTAGACATATTAGTGGTTCTGTTGTGTGGATGGCCGAATCCATACAACACTACCCTTCTTCTGCAGATCACCGAAGGTTTTTATTCATCCATAATTATAGTAAGAGTTGACGAAATTTGTAGGTAAAGACTCAATATCAAATGACGGGATTTATACTGGATATCTTCCTGCCCACAGAATCAATGGAGAGAGAGGCACATTCTTCAACCTGGTTGTAAGAGCTGTACTACTATAAATAAAGTTGGAAAATTTTGCTTACCAGAACTTAATGTTTTAGTTGAAATGCTAAAAAGATAATAAATTATGGATTTTTAAACACTTAAAACTGACATTTGTATCATCTTCGGTGACTAGGAGTTTTAAAATTTGAAATAAAAGTGTTTTGTACAGTTACGTGAATCCTAATTTCTGGAGGGTTTAGTTTTCAGTTACTAGGCAGACAAAACATATTTGCTTTTTTCTTTAAATGACAAACTTTCATACAGTTTTTTTAAAGCAATACTCTTTACTTCATCTTTCAGATTGATATATCTGGAGAAGGCAGTTTGTTTAGTGATGCAGAGAACAACAATAGGAAGAAAAGATGTGCTGATTGTAACGGTCTGGGAGTTGTTACGAGAACTATAACAGGTGAGGAATAAAGTGCCATTTGGCCCTGCACCAACAATGCATCAAATGCAGATTTGATAGCCTGATTAGTATTTTGTGAAATGCCACCAACAAAACCTCTCATCAACCGTAATTATTTAGCAAACAACTCAAAAGGGGAGTATATCCAACTCCACAAACGTAACAGAGCCCACGGCTTAGACTCACTACTCAATGCTTCAAAGTAATAACCATTTTATTATTCCACAACAACCCAGTGTAAAATAATAGTGGCAAAGTATTTTGCTTTCTGGAGGCAATCACAAGCAGTATCCTGATACAAGTGCAAGGAGTGTAAGTAAAACTCTGCCTTTTATAGGCAGAGGCCCAGGTACTGATTGCCCTAATTACAAAGGTGAAAAATAACAGATAAGTGAGACATAAATACGTGAATTGACAAACAGGTTATGAATAGCAAGCAATCAGATAGGTTAAAAAAAGTTAAATAGATAAAGCTCTCAGAAGTAGGAGGCGAAGCTTTAGGAGCAATGCTGCTGAGTCAAAGCACAGGAAGTGATGGTGCAATATAGGCAAAGCTCTTAAGCTGTTTTAATCCTTGAGATCCAACACTTCTCATAATTCCGATGGTAGCTATGTCGCGGAATCAGGCTTTTGTATCTTTTGAGACTAGTCTGGGTTCTCAGGCTACATCATTTCTTTTCTCCCTGACCCGGTATAGGTTGACCGCAGGGTCAGTAGTGGTAGCTGTAGGGTCAGTCAGTTGTCTGCAGGGCCGGCAGGGTTGATACCTGCATTTCTAGAAGGAGTCTGGTAGTGCCAGACTCATGGAACACTTGCCTGACACTCTGCAGTTATCAGGGTGACCTTAGCACACACTATGGGATCATAACAATCCACTGCAATATTGTGTGTTTTTAGGTCATTTCACTACCAAAAAGTTGGTGCCATAATGGTGCTGTTTTGTGACTGAAATCTCGAAACAAGCTTTTTCCTGAAAAATAATCTGTTTCTTTCAAGAAAAAAACATTTGTCTGTTCAATTACTGTTTCTTTTGATGCACAAATGGCTTTTAAATATATTAAAACTTTCTGAAAAACGCTGTATTTGTAACAAAACATGCTGTTGTCCTTTATTGAAACATGTATAGTTGGTGCTTATGAATAATGTGTGAGTGAAACCACTGCTGATAATATCTAGTTATTTAGGTGGGGTACTTGTGGTAAACAACTGGTACCAGGTAGTGGACACAACTCCTCCACAGAGAATTGCTGACCTCAGAGTTACAGATTTAATAGGTGGAGGTGATGGTGTGCTGACTTTAAGTTGGACAGCACCTGGTGATGACCTTAATATTGGTACAGGTAAGGTGGTACACATCATCAAAGAGGTTGATTTAAAAATAAAAGCAAAATTTGTAAACTGATCTAATAATTGATTATTAACTTCTTTTCAAAGCTTGGCCAGAATCTGAAGATTGCTAAGATCTAATATATTTTTAGAGTGAGTAGCTTGAAAAAATGTGATAAGAAGTAAAAACAAAAGATCAGCTGAAAGTTTGAAAAATTATTATTGGCTGAAAAAAAATGAGTGCAGCTGTAGTCCCATTCATTTAAATTCACTGCGGCTTAAATCTATGTCGTAGATTATCACTATTTCACAGTCTATAATTGTTGTCTTTCATAATAATAAACGTTCAATTCTTATTTACTTCATGTCTAGTGCAACATTTCATCTCATGCTGATTGGATACAAATACTCCAGGTTAGGTTTTACGCATTGTTTGCACATTTACAGATACTATAACAAAGCTTTCGCAAGTAGTAATATATGAGCAGATCTCCCTACCAAGTGTTTTTTTGTGGATTTGATCTTGGGGGTTATGCAATGAGTTACGAAGTTGGATGAATTCGCCGAGTTTATATTGTATTTCATTTGAGAGGTATTTGAGTGGCATTTGAGTGGCATTTAAGTGGCATTTGAGTTTTTGATTATTTTTTTACTTGATTTGAACTTATATGGCAGCTAGATTTTGAATGTATGGCACTCATATGACAACATTTTTGATGGAGTTGTAATTGCCACTGAATTGTTTTTGTATATGATATAACCATCTACAACGATATAGTTATTGTTATAGTTTTATTATTACATAATAAGTATTACATTATATGTTTACTGGAGAATGTAATAAAATACATATCATAATAAAGTGTAATAGGTTGAATATATAGTGTTAAAGTCTATAAAAACTTTTTAACTTGTAAAGTATTTGATGACTTTACAAGAAATATCATCACATTCAGGTTCAATCACGATGAGAAGATTTTCTTCAAGTTTAAGTTTACTATCTTCCAATATAGATAGAGAAAGTTTTGAAAAATCCTCCAAGTCATTATAAATAAAAACTCTATAAATCGATGGTGTTGAATTTGTAATTGCTGATGAATTGTTTTTGCATATGATGTATCTATCACACACACAATCAGTAGTTGTTTCGATTTCTTCATAATTGTATATAGTAGAGTTTGTAGGGCTTGGGTGTTCCAAAATTAAATCGACTAAACCCAGAGCTTGTGGAAGAGATGGAATTGATGGTGATAAAGCTGGAACTAGTGACTCGTTTGTAATTTTTGTTGTTGTCGTCGTTGTCTGCGGAGTTGTGGTGATTGTTGAAGTTGTTCTTCGAATCGTAGGTAGTAATCCCTCATCGTATAAACGAATGTAATTTAAAGCTTCATCGGTTTTGCAAACAAAGTATTGTTGAGGCCACATATCATAAGTGTCACAGCTTCTACGTTGGTGAGAAAACTGCATGAAACATGTGAGTGTATGTATACGATATTTTAAGTTTTTTCCTAAAATATGAGTTACTGAATTAACCTCTTCCATATTAAGAATTCCCGAAAAACATCCAGACTGGCTATGAGATAAAGTGAATGGTTGAATCTCTGTTGCAAGACAATAACTGCTTAGGATTGGGAATAATAGAAGATAGATTCGATATTTCATTTTTATTCAGAGAGAGAGACTTTTAACCTAGTTTATGCTTTCATCATCTAGAGTTAACTGTCTTGCATTTCGGTGGACTTTGGTTAATATGCTCCAACTAAAGTTCTATATATATAACTTTGGGATCGCATTTGTCTTTGTTATCTCCTTGACATGTGATGCTGATGATAATCTTGTTTTGAATAGATTTCAAACTTTCAAAACTCAAAAATGACAAATTTACACCTTCAATACCGTTGATGTTAGTGATGATAGTAGCTATTTTCGGCTTCTCGTTGGTCGAATGATTGCATTCCACACATGCAAAGTTGGTTGTCTCAAACTCTTCTGTTGGTGGACAAATCAAACGTGAGGTGTTGTATTCAAATACACATAATTCCTCATCCCAAAATAGTTTTGTATTTTGAGTAAGACCTTCCGTATTATTTTTAACCCCTATTGCACATTCCTCCTGATTCAGAGTGTATTTTGTTGGCGTATTGCAGGTCAGGGTATCTGTAGAAGTTTTGCTTTTGCAGATCCAAGAAGCGTTTTGAGCGATAATAAAACTGCAATGTAAATAGTTGGAAGGATAGAGTCTCACACAGTTTGTTCCATTTTCATCTTTATATCGAATACTCTTTTCAAAAGGTGAAAAAAATAAGACATCATTTTTTTCCATAACTCCATCTATACATTCATCGATTTCGTTGGCATAAAATACTTCGCTGACATTGAAACTGTCGAAACTCGAAAATGTTGAATTCACACCTTTGATTTTATTGATGTTAGTGATGTTAGCTGGATTTGATTCCTCATTTACACCTTCGATATCATTGATGGTAGTGATGTTAGCTGGAACTTCGATATCATCGATGGTAGTGATGTTAGCCGGAATTGATTCCTTGGTATCTGTAGAATCTTTACTCTTACAGATCCAAGAAGCGTTTCGAGGGATGAAAAAACCGCAATATATATAGTCAGAAGGGTAGGAGTCTCACACAGTTTTCCCCATTTTCATCTTTATATCGTATAGTCCTTTCAAAAGGTGAAAAAACCAAGACATGGTTTTTTTCCATAGCTCCAGCTAGACATTTATCAATTTTGTTGCTATAAAACACTCCACTAGTTTTGAAACTGTCAAAAGTCGAAAGTGATGAAACTTTGATGTTAGTGTTGTTAGCTGGTTTTGGTTCCTTGTTGATCAAATGATTGCATTGCACTTGCACGCATGCAAATTTGAATGTCTCAAACTTTTTTCTTATTGGACAGATCACACGTTCGCCAATGTATTGAAATGCACATAAATCCCCATTTCGATATACTTTTGTATTTTGAGTAAGTCCTTCCATATTATTTGTAATACCTATTTCACATTCCTCTTGATTCAAAACGTATTTTGTTGAAGTATCACAAGACACAGCATCTGTAGAAGTTGTGCTCTTGCAGATCCAAGAAGCGCTTTGAGGGATGGAAAAACCACAATATAATAAGTCAGGAGGGTAGAGTCGCGCACAGTTTTTTCCATTTTCATCTTTATATCGTATAGTCCTTTCGAAAGGTGAAAAAGCCAAGACATCATTTTTATCCATAGCTCCGGCTATACATTCATCAATTTCATTGGTATAGAATATTCCACTAACATTGGGAAATGTTAGTGCCAGTAGCAAGATAAATACGCAGCTCATTTTTTAAAATGTTTTTGCTTTCAGTGTTGAAAGTTGAATACTTTCTTTCTTGATGTTCTTTCTATTTATACGTAAGTGGCTAGTGGCTTGTTCAGCTCTCTGAGCTGATTTTGAAGATGTGAAACAATCTCATCAAAGTGGTTACCAAAATGTAAGTATGGTTCCAATCGAGATTGAGACAAAAGAACATGTGTTCCTGTCCAGCGGAATGAAATCAAACCTCTTAAAATCGAAATATCTATCAAATCACCCAGTTCAGCATCTTTCAAACACTGCTTTATATCAATCAGTTCGATCGCTCTTTTGAGATGTTCAAAATCTATCAACTTGTCTTGCGGACAGCATACTTTTGGATCAAAGCTCCTAGAACAGTTTAAGCATTCGAGAGGATTTGCTCTTGAAATACAATTACAGCTCAAAAGCATGCTTTGTATTGATTTACGAACTAGATTGAATCCTAACACAAAATAAAATACTTCTTCTGTGATGAGTTGAACAAAAAGAGGATTCGAACGCTCTAAAGGAATGTGTTCAAAATGAGTCCTTATGAACTTGGGAAAAAAATCAGCCAATGTAGCAATTGACTTGAATCCTTGAGTTTTTCCACTCATGTTTCTTCTGTAGTTCAGAGATAAATGAAGCAACATTTTTTGTAGCAGTTCTTTTATGAGTCCTCAGATATATTTGTCGAATCAATAGGTATTATCGGGTTGACTGAGTCTTCTTTTTCATCAGGAGTATAAGCATATGGATATCCTTCCGCTATCGCAAGTAATTTATCCTTTAGACGTTGATAAGCCAGTTTGCTCTGATTAGTAGGTAATAGGTAGGGATTTAATCGGGCTCTCAAATTTGTTAACATAAAGGGAGACTTCAAATCATCAGAGGAAAGATCCAAAAAAGCATTAATCCATTCATCATGCACCAAAAAACCCATTTTAGCATTTTTCAAAACTTGTCTTCTATCAATCCAGTCGATAGCATCACCCAATTCTTTTTTTGGTAGGTGTAGCACCTTCAACCATTTCAGCATATCTTTTACAAGTGATACATTTATCATCAACGTGTGAACAGTAACAGTTTAGCAGTGATAGATTGGTTGCTTGCTTGTAAAAACTTCCTCCTAGTACACAGTATACACATTCTTCCGTAAAATAAATCCTCAACATTTCATCAGAAACCTCAGCCAAAAAAGTCTTAGGTCCTATAGCATCGGAAGCTTCTTGGTGAGCAAAGTCTCCAACACGTAACATATTTGTTGTTATTCCGTTAAATTACAAAACGCGAATGATCCGTTTTTAAATTGAAATACCTATTTAATCATTCATTACTTTTTCTTTTTTTTGAGGTTAATTGTTATGCTAGCTCATGTAGATCTTCATAAATGCTTTAATTTCAACCTGACAACCATCGATTGGACAAGGTTTTACTTCTGATGAGCATTCAGTAAGTGCTTTTTCCTTACACTCACTACAGTAAATGAGCTGACCGCATGGAAGAGAGATATGATTTGCAATTACTTTTTTTTCATGTGACTCAGACACACATTGAGCGAGTTTGCTTTGCTTAGTCTGATCTTTATCTTTTTTTAACAAATCAATTGATTTAGCATCATTTTTTAACAGTGTTGACGAATTCTCAACAGATGTAAAATCATTTTCAAAAGTATGTAAGGCTTCAATCATAAAACCTATTCGCTCAAAAGGTTTTCCATTTAACACTAAAACTTGTTCGATATCGTTTTGACTGTATCCTAGTTTTTTGCAAATAAGTTTCATTTCTTCGGTGTCATTGTTGTGCGTTATTTGTTTTACTTTTTCTCGATATTTTTCAACCCGTCGCTTACACCTTTTGCCTTTTTCCGTTCGCATGTAAACATCCTCAACATACTCTTCACCTTTACTCCCGAGTAAAAAATAACAGTCAGGGAACCATCGACAGTGTTCCTCCCACGGTAGATCACTCTCTTCCCATTCTTTAAGTTCACCTGAGCAAAAGAAGCATTTTACACTATCTCCAAACTTAGTATAGTAGAAACCTGCATTGGAAAGGATTTTCATGGAGACTTTACCCTTCCATTGTTTGAAACTGTCTTCTCTAGATGTTTCAGTAGCAAAACGTGGTGTACCAGCACGATCAATTGATATACCTAGAGGTAATACTTCTGCAGTTAAATCTCCTCTTCTAGTTTTTTGTTCTTCCATCGTATAACTTTCGACAATTGAGATGTTTTTCATTTCATCTGCAAGTAGTTTTCTAGGTCTATACACACAATTGTGAGTATTAAATCCTCTAACAAATCGACAAAACGGAAAACTTTTAGCATGTTCTTTCATCGGATGTTCATCTTCATCCTTCCAGTTTAGTAATACCCCTCGGCAAAAAGCACATCGAACAGCGTTGTCTTTTTCAAGGTTATAGAAACCAGCTCCAGCCATGTTTTCACCACAATGTTTACCTACTCGTCTCCAATTTGTAAGAAATGATTTTCTTCGATAACTTTCATCAAGCATTAAAGTCTCTCTTTCATAAAAAGAGAGTTCATTGCAAATGAACTTGAAAAAGTCCGTCGGGGAAAGTTGCGCAATAGTTTTTTGTAATTTTAATGACAAAAGACTACAGTGATTATCCGGATAAGTTGCGACGACATAAGTTATTGCAGTGGTATCAGGAAAAGTTCGTTGTAAAAACAACGACGAAGTAACGAGTAAACTATCATCTATCCATTCAGTGCAGTCTTTAGTATTTTCAAAGCAATTCCGAGTTTTTCGCATTTCTTTTTTTTCATTATAAATAGTGTTTGCTACATAGCTGTTGTTTGTTACTCGACACATTATTTATATATAATATAAGTAGTAGCTTCAGTTATTACTCAAGTTGAAGTTTTGTTGGAAAGTTCTTTCCCTTTGTTCTAGTTCGTTGTTATTCTAAAAAAAAATGATAATGCTTTATAGCAAAAAATAAAAAAAGACTAAAGTTTCAATTTTTTTCAATATACTTGAATTGATTACTATTGTAATAGAATGTAAATACTTACATCAGAAATGAAGACTTGTCTTTCTTTGAATTAAAATGAATGATATTCTTAGTTGTTTGAACTTGAGCTGCTTTCTATAAAGTTCGGATAAAGAAGGAGTACTTTTTTATTTTGAAGTCATGAAATAATAATAATAATAAAACATAATTAAAACTTACATACAACATTTTTTGATATCTTAAATAGTGAATAATCTTGTTTTTTTCAGAAAATGTCTTCACGTTTAAATTGATTACAATTAAAACAAAATATAAATACTTACATCACAAATGAAGACTTGTTTTCTTTGAATTAGATGAATTATACACATAGTTGTTTGAACTTCAGCTGTTTCCTATGTAATTCAAATGATGAAGAAGGAGTGCTGTAGTAGATGATGATGTAGTAGATCTTGTTCCTTCAGTTACTAATGATGAAGTGAATGCTTTCTGTATGAAAACAGTGCTTCTTATATAGCTTAAGTTGCACTGCTATGAATCAGCATTATTTTCACGTGAATAGAAACCGTTGCTTTCGCGGGAATAAATATTTTATTTTCACACGAATACAAACCAATGTTTTCGCGGGAATAAATAATTTATTTTCACGTGAATAGAAACCGTTGCTTTCGCGGGAATAAATATTTTATTTTCACGCGAATGGAAACTGTTGCTTTCGCGGGAATAACAATTTTATTTTCACGCGAATACAAACCAATGCTTTCGCGGGAATAAATACTTTATTTTCACGCGAATGGAAACCGTTGCTTTCGCGAGAATAAATATTTTATTTTCACGCGAATACAAACCAATGCTTTCGCGGGAATAAATACTTTATTTTCACGCGAATGGAAATCGTTGCTTTCGCGGGAATAAATATTTTATTTTCCCGCGAATACAAACCAATGCTTTCGCGGGAATAAATAATTTATTTTCACGCGAATGGAAACCGTTGCTTTTGCGGGAATAAATATTTTATTTTCACGCGAATACAAACCAATGCTTTTGCGGGAATAAATACTTTATTTTCACGCGAATACAAACCAATGTTTTCGCGGGAATACAAAATTTATTTTCACGCGACTGGAAACCATTGCTTTTGCGGGAATAAAAATTTTATTTTCCCGCGAATACAAACCAATGCTTTCGCGGGAATAAATACTTTATTTTCACGCGAATGGAAACCGTTGCTTTTGCGGGAATAAATATTTTATTTTCACGCGAATACAAACCAATGTTTTCGCGAGAATACAAAATTTATTTTCATGCGACTGGAAACCGTTGCTTTTGTGGGAATAAAAATTTTATTTTCCCGCGAATACAAACCAATACTTTCGCGGGAATAAATAATTTATTTTCAGGCGAATGGAAACTGTTGCTTTCGCGGGAATAAATATTTTATTTTCACGCGAATACAAACCAATGCTTTCGCGGGAATAAATACTTTATGTTCACGCGAATGGAAACCGTTGCTTTCGCGGGAATAAATATTTTATTTTCACGCGAATACAAACCAATGTTTTCGCGGGAATAAAACAATTATTTCCATAGGGATAAAACCGTTGCTTTCGCGGGAAAAAAAAAATAATTTTCACGCGAATAAAAACCAATGCTTTGGCGGGAATATCGCGTGAAAAACTGCTGAGTCATAGATATATTATAAAGAAGGTTTCACGAGATGGTTTTCATAGGGTTAATTAGTACAGCTTTAGCTATTTAAGAACCAGTGTTTTCACACAGAAAGCATCCAGTTCTACAATAGCTAGCAAAGAAGCAACGTCTACACACCAACTACTACATTTACTTGAAACTATAGAAAGACTTTCAGTCAATAAGGTGAGAATCACTAAATAATTCTTTAACATATATTGATAGAAAACTTCAACTAGATTTGCTATAATACTTCAGATAGTTAATTTTATGTCTTAATATTTTGTTCTTATTAATAAAAGATCAAATAGTTTCACCATAATGCATCAGAAAAATTATTTTGGTTTTGATTATGTGTTTATTTTATAAATATCTAGTTAGTTTATTCTTTTCAAATATTTTTCAAATTCCAACCATCTGTTACATATTTTTTACTCTCTTTTCAGTTCCAACTTCTCACTGAACGCTCTGAATATGAATGAAGACCGTAATACCTCATTTCTCTCAACATTCGAACCATACTCTGATGATAAAGAAAATATCCCTCCTGATTCACATATAATAAGAAGGAAACTGAAAACAGTTCGCCCAAAGCCATGGGATTCGGATAGAAATAAAACGATTGACTATGCTTGGACTTTGAAAGCACCATCTCTTTCTCATCTTTCCTGCTGGTCAAAAAATGCTGCTTGTTTGCTCAATTCTTGCGATACCAATGACAGAGTAATGATTGGAAGGTTTCAACCACTTCACTTAAATCAAACGCCATCACTTCTCGAGATAATCTCCATCGAAAGACCAGCTGAGGATGTATATAAAAACTTATGCATTAACCGCTACAATGTCGAAACATTTGGCAACAGACGACAAGTGAGGTCCATGGTGAGAAATGAGGATTACAACAAGTTAGTTCCAACACAACCGGATGTTCCAAAACTGGTGGTTTTTATGGGATTCGATTCAGACAAGCATCCAATCTTTCACCCTATCAACTTCCCATCCAATATTTCCCTTGAGGAAGCTAAACAGCTAAGTAGATTAATAAAAAAAAAACACCTAGTCAGTTGATCAGTATGGTTCGTATCGCAACACTCTCTCAATTTGCTGTTGAAAGTGTAATCAGTTTTGAATCTATTCAAATATCAACTCAGTTAACATTACCTAATGGAGAAGTGGTGATGGATGCGCTACTGGTAAACTACAGATGTTTGCAATACGATGGTTTGATGATGGGAGTTCTATATATACCTGAAAAACATGCTAGCAATGTCAAACGAATTGGAACAGGAGTCATACTTGTAAGAAATCGTGAAGTTAGTAGATTTGGTTATCATCGACATGATATAATCACATTCACAGCATTACAAGCGATAGAAACGGCTCAAAACCTATCCAACAAACTTGATGATTCCAACCAGATGAAGTACTTTACTACAGATGAGGTTGTTGAGAACAAGGTCTTAGTGCTTTCAATGGGAGTGGGAAACACATCTTCTACATCTTTGAGAGGACCAACACCCCCTGGTGAAAACTATATTCAAGAAGAGCAAGTCAGACAACACAACCCAGTGAGTGTTTTTTATTTAATGTAAACTAACTGATATAAGTAATACTTCCAATTAGATAAAATTTATTTATAAAGCAATTATTTTTTGTTTTGCTTTAGATAGAAGAGAGAGAATCAAAAACACTTGATGAAAATTATGCTCAAGAAAAAACAAACCGAACAATATAACTTGGTGAGTTACTCCCCTTTACTATATAATGTTAACTAACCGATGTAAAAAGAACTATAATTCAAATTCATGTAATTATTTTACATTTTTGTTTAATCATCCTATACTAATACATAACTTTTTATTTTAGTTCATTATGGAATCAAAAGTACATAGAACAGAAGTCTTCCTTCCTGAGTTATAACATCAGTACAACAATGACGACATTGTAAAGAAAAAGACTATCATCCATTGATTGTCATTACAAGTTGTAGTGCTTTGTATTACTTAGTATTTGCTAACTCTAGCTATATTATACAAGAATATTTTGCTACTTATTATGTAATAAATGTATATAATCATATATTGATTCAATGTAGTTATATCTCTTCATTCTTCTCTCCTCTCTCTCAAAATATCATATGAGTTCGAGTTATGTAAAAAAATTATCAAAACTTGAATGTCATGCATTCAAAATCTATATGCTATAAGTTCAAATTAAGTAAAAAAATAATCAAAACTCAAATGCCACTTAAATGCCACTCAAATGCCACTCAAATGCCTCTCAAATGAAATACAATATAAACTCGGCGAATTCATCCAACGTCGTAACTCATTGCATAACCCCCCAAGGTCAGATCCACAAAAAAACACTTGGTAGGGAGATCTGCTCATATATTACTACTTTCGCATTCTGTTGTGTTAATACACTGTAAAAAAATGTTTCACATTATTATACTACCATACTACGGATTTTGATGTATTGTGGGAGAATTTGCTGGAGAGTTGAGCTCACCTGGTGAGATAGCTGTAGCCGACCATAATTGCTAGTGAAGATTACACAAAGATTACAAGTTGTCTCCCCCAAACAGTACCAAGAGTAGATAATTCTGGACAATTTAGCAAGTGATATTAAGGGGTCAAAAGTCAAACAGGAGCCCGCCCCTATTCTGGTTAAGGACCAATAAGACAGTGAATAGGCGCTACGCCTAAGTAACTTACTATATGCTTCATTATTGTCATGTAATCTGATTGGTTCTGCATTATACTGTATATATTATATTTTTATATAAATATGAGAAACTGAGCCAGAGAGCTCAGTTTTATTCCTTGCAATAAAGCTCAAGCTTCAAGACTAGTCTTGTTGATGCCCTATATAGGGAGTTGCAGAATAATAAATAGACAAGCAGATTAGCAGTTGTGGCCAAGTAGCGGCAAAAAGCACTACAGTATGACACCTGTGAAAACCTTCACATACCCTAGAGGTACAAAAAGAGTTGTAGTGCTACTCCTGCCCTAAACGAAAGTGATGGGCAGGTAGTACAGTCTGCTGTGTCGGTAATGAGATTTGCAGGGCCGCAATGACATCTGCTGTGCCAGTAGGCATCCTGCTAGGCTGGCACAAGATGATTGCTTTCGCTAAAAATTATAAAAGTAGCTTGAGGAGCTTCACTTCCCAACAAACCTGAAATACTGTTCTTGGATCAACGTTACCATCAATGTCAAGCGGAGCATAGTCCTAAGACCGCTAGGAATCACATTATTGGACAAGAGAAACCAGACTCTGACTCATAGCCACTTGGTGCTTTGTGCATTTAACCTGTCTTGGTATTATATTTGCTTACTTTGTATCCGTTCGAGTTTGTCAAATTACTTCCTGCCAATGTATTATTATGTAGTGATGTATATTATTACTTCCTGTCATCCAGTAGATAATAAGGCTGGCTATGTTGTTACTCTTTGCATTCATTCCTGGACTTGCCGTTAAGCTAAAGGGTTGCCATCCTGGTGATATGTGAATAAAAGCCATTTATAATCAATTTGGCCGTGTAGTTTATCAGAGCCATGGCCTTTGTGTTTGACAGCTGATCAGGCAGTAAAAGGTCAAGCTGACTGTCAATGCTGGCAGTGTCCCCTCTCGAGAGAGGTAGAATACTTGAGATTAGTGGTATTTCATGGAAACCAAATCGAAATCTATTGCATGATTGCGGCGGAGGGATAAACAACACCTTCTCAAGCTGTGCTCTTTCATGGTACCATCTGACCCTGCAAATGCACTGCAAGCCAGCTACCATTGAGAATAATTTTACTGGGTGTAGATCTGAAGAGGATTCTTCGCGCTTACTGGCACAGAACACCAGTGGATTTCTTTGCAGGCTCATGGAACTTGCTCCAATCTGCAGCAGTTATCCTGGCACAATGTCCAGACTCTCTGCATCAACCTTAGAGCTTGCAACGATTGCCGTAGTCTGGTACAGATCCAAACTGGACTCTTTAGAGGCTCGTAAAGTTTGCTCTACACTGTAGTAGTGATAACGGCACTGTATGTTTAGATAGAGATTGATAGTGAGAATCTGTTGTATACAGGCCCAGCTCTTATTGACTTGACACACCAAGCAGATTGCTAACCCCTGAAAATAGCTACCTTTAGCTTGAAGCATTGCTAAGCTAGTGACCTTGATTTTGCTTCTCTCCTGAATCAACCACACTGACACTGTTGATGTAGAGCTTGCTCCACCTACTGTGAAATTGATTGTGAGTCAGGTATCTGCTCGAATGCCTAGCTGGTAAAGGCTACTTCAGCTTTGAGCGTTACTCCGCTGGTAACATTGACCATGGTACTGCATCTTTAAACAGTACCCTTCCACCACTGGCTGGATACTCAGAGTTTGCTCCACCCTCCAGCAGTGCACACAAGCCCAGTAACAGGTATTGCAACTCAGCCTGCCAGATACTGCTACAGTATTCTCCATACCAGCCTCTGGAACTGCTAGAGCCGCTGGAATCACTGATTCTGGCCTTGAATCCAGTTCTAATGACACCTGTACTGACTCCTTATACTCACTCCTCCATCAGTTAAGGAATAGTTAGCCCGAGAGCATATAGTGCTGGTAGAGCACTTGTTGGCAACCAACAACATGCAGTGATGGACATACTGACTGAAGCATTGCAAGCCATCCTGGGACCTAATCCAGACAATACACCAGCCACATTTAAAGCCCCCGAGTTCAACAGATATGTTGATGTGGAATATTTTGTCACCTGGTTCATAAAAGTAACGGAGATAAAAAAAATGGCCAGAGAACCTTGCCATGTTATACCTATGCGATGCATGAAGCGGTAGGGCATTGTAACGTGGTAAACCTCTACACCTGCAAAGTATCATTATTGCACTGAGAGCACCTCTTGGCCTGATCCCAAGGGAAGCCATGTTCCGGCTCAACAGCCTGTGCAGGTAGCACGAAACACCATTCCAGGAGCATGCCAATGGGGTGGAGCGTCTGTTTCTCATTGCACAAGCTGACCATCCTCACTGAACCATGCTAAGGATGATGCTGGATATTTTCAGCACTACAAATGGTAATGCTTATCTGCAACTGCATTTATTGGCTATGCAGCCCATGGAATCGACAGGTGCCTTCTTGTCTAGCAAGGAATACCTGCAGATAAAGTCACCCTTTAAAGAGTTTCAAGCTCATGTAAGATAGATTGAGAAAGAAAAAGAATGAAGAGGAAAGGATAGGAGCCGCTACTAGAAGCTATTTTCATGTAGGTCCTTCAAACCCCCAGTACAGCCGGTGCACAGTGCACCAATACTTGCCACCTCAGATCCCATTGCAGTTATTATTCATGAACACTCTAAAGATCCTGTCAACTGGAAAAAAGAGAGAGCATGCTTTCCCATTTCTGCAAGAGGCAATAATTAAAGTTGCATGTTTGGGTTGCAGCCAGGTTGGTCATATGCTGGGCACCTGCCCAAGCTACACTGAGTGACTAAGTCCGCCAACCCCCAAAACAGATGGGTAATGGCTGATGTCTGCAGTAATGCTACCGGCAACTGACCGCCATTGGGCAAGCTAGAGACGTGGAGACTGCAATCCAGTCTCTCAGCCCTGGGATTGAGTGGACCACTCCTCAGAAAGGTACAGGCAACCAAAACACAAATGGAGCAACCCTACCAAGCCAGTTACTTTCTGACTGGATGGCAGGCAGACCGGTAGCACTACTGATTGTTACCGACAGTACAATAAATTTGCTGTCTATGCACACCTACTGGCCACTACCATAGTCAGAGAAAAACACATTACAGCTTAATGAATCCCATGGTTTGATGGCTGATGGGTCAAAAGTGCCATTCTATAAAATTATTGACTTTTTGAAGCAACATCATAAGTTATAAGACACAAATTGCTTGCCTAACAAGATTAATATTTTAAAAACTACACAATGACTTTCATATTCTTATTCTATGAATGATGCTGAGAATTCCTGTGTGATCTCAGGCTATTTCGACTTCATACTAGGAAGGAGGATGTACTATACAGTGAAGAACAATTTATTATTAGAATGAATAATAAAGGTTTGTTTTTATTGCTGATAGAAGGCTTTATAGATAATTCAACCTAGAGTCAACTTTAATTAAAACTCAACTTGACCTTCACTTGACCTTAGCTGAACCTGGACTAAACTATCAAAACTCCCATCCAACAATTACCAGATACAACCGGGACCATTGACCAAACAAACTAGCACATGTTTCGTAAAAGTCAATACGATTATTATTTTATAGAAGTTTAAACGACACTAAAATTGAATGTGATGATGGTTCTTTTACTTCTCACAGCTAACAACCTACTGACAATAAAAATATGTGCTACTTTATTTCTAAAGTTCAGGCGTGGTTGAAATACTGGCATTCCCTTGGATTTCCAACAGGGAGATGAATTTAACCAGTCTGTTTCCTTCTTGCATTTTCTCTTGTGCATCGGCTTGCAAATCATATTTTATTTTTGGCTGTCTAGTACATATGTCCTGGCCGTACAGGCTCTACTACTGAATATGAGCTGCTTGTTTGGAAATCGGGTCCCCGAAGGGCGGCAACTTAGGTAGCTGCAAATGTTTGACAGGGGATAGGGTGACACTTGCATTAGTAGGCTATGATTTGGGGAATGGAAAGAGAAGGCTTGGGTGAGAAGACTGTGGGTTTCAATGATCTAGGGGTGGGGAGGGAGACCTATGAGAAAGGAAGGGTAGGGCATGAATCTTTAACGGCATAAATTACACGGGCAATCAAAGAAGGAGAGATGACACTTACTGAGCCATTACCAAGGGGAGAGGATGAAAAGGGCTTAGAACAGGGGAAGGGGCAACTGGGGTGAATACAGGTAGTATGTATGGATTCAAAAACTGATTAATCACTCAAATTCATTAAAATATCATATAGAAACTGTGTTTAGAGAAACTTGCTAAAGAATCAGTAGTGACAACAGTGTTTCAGACAACATACAGTAAAACCCGTGTTGTTGTAGTGAACGGATATCAGTTTGCTGTGGGAGTCAACACAACTACAAGCAGTCTTGTAAATCTGCCTGAGAGAGCTATTCTCTCCGACATCTCTAGATTTCTGGTGCTGGCTAGAAACAAAGTGCAAGCAACTATAAACTCCAGTAAGTTAGGAATTGCTTTTGTTTGCCTACATATTTGTATATATTCAGCAAGTTAACTAATCAAGGCTGTTCCAGTTAAAGTTTGGACTTCTCAGCTTTAGTTGTTATCTACACAGGTGAGATAACTCCAGAATTGCTTGGACTCAACCAATCAGCTGAGATAAGTAACTACTACTTTAGAATCAGAGCATTTGATGGAAACAATAACTTTGCGGACTGGTCCAATCCAGCCGCTGCCTTCCAAATCACACAAACCATACTGGTGAGTCAACCAAACTTGTTTTGAGTTACCACTTAAGATCTTGGTTCTGTGTGTAGTTGGATGACATACAAAAAATTGTTAAACTAGAAACAAAAAAGTAGAAATTACCTATTTTGTCATGGATTAATTGTAAAACGTACTAATCCCAATCTACCTAACTTTACAACTAACAGTTTCATGTGAATTTTTGCTTTAAGTTTGGTCATTTTGTTTTTGGTGTGCAGATTTATTCTCGTTATAAAGTTGGGGTAGATTTTTGTGCAAAACATCTATAAACACCAAGCTTTACAGACACATGTATGACTAGAAATGTCCCTGTGGTTCAGAGACACCCCCTTGCTTAAGCAGGACCAATTCCAGCGCTTGCTATTAATGCTAAATCAATTAGCATTGCTAGCACACGGACCCCTGTTAATCTTGTATAGAGATGCCATGGTTGGTCATGGACCCCTGATAATCTGGGATAGAATCACTGGGGCAGGGTAAGCGACCTTCGACTGGCAGGAACACTACACTTTAGTTCAGGATTCTAAAGATAGCTGTGATACCGCGGAAGGATGAATATAAGACTTAGCTACCTCCAGAACCCAAGAACTGTGGGCGCCAGACTATGGGAAGCCCAAGAACTTATAGTAGGAGATGGGACAGTAGACGTGCAGACAGCGACTGCCTCCGCCACTTTACCTTTGGCGCTCAATACCTTTAACTCTATTGTTATTCATTACTAATTATATCAATGTATGTTATTCGCTTGTACTACTTCCTGTCTGTGCTATTGGCCACATTGTTATCTAGGCTAATAACTTCCTGTAGTCCAGCGCATAAAAGGCTGGATTTTGCTTACACTCTTGGTATTTGTACCATTGTGTCTACTCTTGCCACTTCACTCCAGAGGACTAGCTACCTAGAGCAGTATCAAATACAAGAGATGTATTTGCACTACAGCAACCAGGCTAGTCTGCCTGAGCTGCGGGTTCTCTTTACTAGTTGTTCAAGTCATTTGGACTAGTGGCACTGGCGATACTGTCGTTGTTCCTCCGGAGAAAGGCAGAGTACTACAGCTTTGTAGTATTTTGTGGCACCAGACCAGAATCCTCTGCAACGTAGCATAAAGCCTTGAATGCAGCTAAGGCTTATTCTGTTGAACTAGCTTAATTATTTGTTAACTTTCTGAGTTGATGGCTAATCGAATGTCTTATCCTGGGCTGGTAGGTACATTTGGTATCCTGGGCTGGTAGGTACATTTGGTATCCTGGGCTGGTAGGTACACTTGGTATCCTGGGCTGGTAGGTACACTTGGTATCCTGGGCGGGTAGGTACATTTGGTATCCTGGGCTGGTAGGTACACTTGGTATCCTAGGCTGGTAGGTACAGTTGATATCCCAGGCTGGTAGGTACATTTGGTATCCTGGGCTGGTAGGTACATTTGGTATCCTGGGCTGGTAGGTACACTTGGTACCCTGGGCTGGTAGTTGCATTTGGTATCCTGGGCTGGTAGGTATATTTGGTATCCTTGGCTGGTAGGTACATTTGGTATCCTTGGCTGGTAGGTGTATTTGGTATCCCTGGCTGGTAGGTACATTTGGTACCCTGGGCTGGTAGGTACATTTGGTACCCTGGGCTGGTAGGTACATTTGGTATCCTGGGCTGGTAGGTACATTTGGTATCCTGGGCTGGTAGGTACACTTGGTATCCTAGGCTGGTAGGTACAGTTGATATCCCAGGCTGGTAGGTACATTTGGTATCCTGGGCTGGTAGGTACATTTGGTATCCTGGGCTGGTAGGTACACTTGGTACCCTGGGCTGGTAGTTGCATTTGGTATCCTGGGCTGGTAGGTATATTTGGTATCCTTGGCTGGTAGGTACATTTGGTATCCTTGGCTGGTAGGTGTATTTGGTATCCCTGGTTGGTAGGTACATTTGGTACCCTGGGCTGGCAGGTACATTTGGTACCCTGGGCTGGTAGGTACATTTGGTATCCTGGGCTGGTAGGTACATTTGGTATCCTGGGCTGGTAGGTACACTTGGTATCCTGGGCTGGTAGGTACACTTGGTATCCTGGGCTGGTAGGTACATTTGGTATCCTGGGCTGGTAGGTACACTTTGTATTCTGGGCTGGTAGGTACATTTGGTATCCTGGGCTGGTAGGTATATTTGGTATCCTGGGCTGGTAGGTACATTTGGTATCCTTGGCTGTTAGGTATATTTGGTATCTTTGGCTGGTAGGTACATTTGGTATGCTTGGCTGGTAGGTATATTTGGTATCCTGGGCTGGTAGGTATATTTGGTATCCTTGGCTGGTAGGTACATTTGGTATCCTTGGCTGGTAGGTATATTTGGTATCCTGGGCTGTTAGGTACATTTGGTATCCTTGGCTGTTAGGTACATTTGGTATCCTTGGCTGGCAGGTATATTTGGTATCCTTGGCTGGTAGGTATATTTGGTATCCTTGGCTGGTAGGTACACTTGGTATCCTGGGCGGCTGGTAGGTATATTTGGTATCCTTGGCTGGTAGGTACACTTGGTACCCTGGGCTGGTAGTTGCATTTGGTATCCTGGGCTGGTAGGTATATTTGGTATCCTTGGCTGGTAGGTACATTTGGTATCCTGGGCGGCTGGTAGGTATATTTGGTATCCTTGGCTGGTAGGTACATTTGGTACCCTGGGCTGGTAGGTACATTTGGTACCCTGGGCTGGTAGGTACATTTGGTCTCCTGGGCTGGTAGGTACATTTGGTATCCTGGGCTGGTAGGTATATTTGGTATCCTTGGCTGGTAGGTACACTTGGTATCCTGGGCTGGTAGGTATATTTGGTATCCTTGGCTGGTAGGTACATTTGGTATCCTGGGCTGGTAGGTATATTTGGTGATCAGTCAGCTATTAGTTCTAGGTTATACAGTTAGCTTGGTTGAGTGAACAATAATTAAAGGTAGCCAGTGCTGTTGTAGATAACCACTAGCACATCTACTAAGACTTCAACTGCTGGAACCACCCAAAGTGATAAAGTAACATCGAATGAGGTACTTTGATACAAAACAATGTAATGCTGCATTTAGGAGGTGAACTGATATATGGACTTGGCACAAGTGAAATTACAAAATCAAATTTACAATACATTTTTTTGCAGATTACAGCAAAAAAGACAAATACAAAAGTTGTGGTAGCTGTAAGTGTTGTGGTAGCTGTTATTGCTGTTGGAGCTATCACTGGATTGGTTATCTTTTTGTACTCGAGGAACAGGAAGCGGAAGGTAAATCCTATATCTAGAAATGAAGGTTTTGCTCCTTTGCTGTAGACAATACTTACTGCTGTAAAATAAAATCAATAACATCAGACTGAGAAATGTAGTTGTTATATTTCAACATAATTTGATGACATATGATTTGATAACTGATTTGCAGCCTCCTTCAAATAGGTTGTTTTTGTTCAGAAAATTTCGTTTTACATATAGTTAACTTATTCTACTTTCTTGTAGCTGGCTGTTCAAAAGCGTGAACGCCAACAAAAAGTAGACCTGAGTAACTTGTAAATATTTAGACTGTTCTGGAATATTGGTCAGCCAAGTGATGTTTGAGCTATGATAGGCATCATGATCAACAGCAGATTTATATTTTGATTGTTTGAGTTTAAGAGATTTAACTTTGACATTAATGTACGATTGCGTTTACGGCACGACAAGTACACGTAAAGTTATGATCAACTAACACACAAATTTTTGATAGTTTTACTAACGTTTGCACATTCATTCAGACACGTTTTTTTATTTTTCCACTATATAACTAATGTGTATTGAATGAGAATCAAAACATTTTGTAGTTTCTAGTGGTTCAGGCGTTGTTGCTTCCACACACTAACTATTACTTTATGATTTTTTGATTGCATTACCATTAAATTATTATGTTTTTACTTCACTAGATTGCATTGCGGTGTTTTTTTATGTCTATGGGTATGCAAATCATAAATATATTCGGATAACTTTTTATATGCACAAATTTAGAGACCACCATAGCTTTATATTATTGTAATGGAATTTACCAGCAGGCTTCCCGCTACCATTCGTGAACCTAGTACTGTCCACAGTCAATGGCTTGTGGCACAGCCCCTCGGCACTTCCTTCCTAGAGCTAGTGAGACCTGCATGGTAAAACAGAAATTGCTCACAGCTTCACAACAGGGTGAGCCTGTGGCTCAGACTAACTAGTCAATGTTCGAGTATAATGTGACATCGAACAGTGGGCCAAAAGCTCGAGACACAACTTAACTGGGGTGAGAGGTGCTGCACTAGTGGAGCCAGCAGACTAGTTACCTAGCTAACTAGTTAACTAGGTAACTATTCTAGTTAATTAGGTAACTAGTTAACTAAGTTAGTTAACTTCTAAGCTTTATTTAAAATATTCCCAGTAGCTGGAATCTCTCTTCAGCACCTCTAAATGAATTTGGTTCAGAGTCTCTCCTAGCCTATGTTAATTTACCGTCTCTGCTAATTTTATGATACTTCAGAGTCTCTGTTGACTCTGATCTCCCAAAACCAACTCAGCCAAGTTTCCAGCAATAGAAAGATGGCGATCAACTTAACATGTAAATAATATTTTTCACAAAATCTACATACTCTAAAGTACTATATCCAAAAATAGATTTAAGATTGTTTATTCAAACGCACAGTAGAAACAGATCTAAAACTTGAGTCATCCAATTTATAATGTTGTCACACAGTTTAAACTGCCAATGAAACTTGGGCAAATATAAAAATTTCAAAATATGACTACAAATCTGTTTTTTGGTTGTAAGGTTACAATACGACTGCTTCTTGTTTTTGTGTGATCTTTCTTTCAGATGTATTGTAGTGGATTTTGGGGGCTTAAATCCACCAACTGAGTGCTGTGACCAGCTGAACTCCTCATTCGCTGGCACAGGGTGGTCGGTAGCATTCTGACGGTATGCTAAAACCAGTTACCTTTCACCTAAAGGTAACCACAGGTCAGTACTACACCGAATTGGAAGTGGAGGAGTGTTCTCTACTCCACAACTAGTATAGAGCCCTCGGCTTAGATGCATAACTCAGTGCTTTAGATTGAATATGCCTTTATTCTTCCATAAGAATACAAGTAAGTGAAAGCCCAATACAAACTGATTATCATAGCAAAGATTATGCCTTTTATAGGTAGAGCACAGGAAGTGATTCATTGCAATGGCCAAAAGTAAGACATAATATAACAAATGAGCAGGCAGATATAAATACAGACGAATTAGATACAGTACACAGGGTTAAATATATGTGGCGCTCAGAAGTAGTAGGTGGATTCATAGGTTAGCTGGCCAATCTTAGGCATTTCTACTTCCTGCTGTTGGTACATCAGTCTTTCTAGGCTCTGGTCCTTGGCTTTCTCCATATATAAGGGTGGATCTCTCCTCTGCTCTCCTCTGCTCATCTCAGACTACCTTCCAATCTCAGACTAGGATGAGCCATTTCCTGCCAGCCCAGTTGGTTCCTACAGGTTTGGTACCCACTCATACAGGGTTGATACAGGATGGGTGCAGTACCGATGCAGGGCCGGTTGGTTCGGTGTCTGTTATATTAGTCATTCTGGACATCCAATGGCTATACTGGTGATGCCAGAATGATTGTCAAGTATCTGCGCAGATGTGAGTGCTATAAAAATCCACTACAATATTTTTCTGCTACTTCTGTTATTCTAGGGAATTATCTTTTTTTTAATTATAACCTGCCGCACCTCCACTTTTAGAACACAACTCCGAGTCCTGATTGCAATTGGTGTTGACCTAACAAAGGCGGATTTCCCATGTGAAATGCAAATTCAAAATTTCTGTTTTTTTCTGAACAACGCCGATCACAAAATATTTTTTATCAAATCTGAAGGAAAGAAGACAGCTCTTGTGTTGAAAGTATAAACACTGGATAGTACCGTTACAGGAGACTGAAATTGTGCTACTTTACAGAAGTGATTGTCACATTATAGAAAGGGTAGAAGGATTCTTGGGACAAGTTTGAGAGTGTTGTGTGGTAAAAACGGTTGGGGGAATGGGGGTAGAAGTTTAAAAGCATACAACTCTGTGTATCACGCAATTCTGAATGGATTGATAGAGGGAAGGGGGTTGGCGAGCTCATCTTGGTAAGTGTATCACTCAGATAAGGGAAGATGGGTCAACGGTGGAGAAGGGATAGTGAATAAAGAGGTGGAGCAGGCAAGGTTAAGGGGTGGATGTAGCGAAACAGGGTAAGCCAACTTCGTTGCGCGGTCTTACCATACAATGATCCTATTTCATGGATCATTGATTACCAAAACACAACAGATGTACTAAGTGACTTTTGCGGGACTAGCCAATT
The DNA here is from genome assembly GCA_945261195.1 of Cryptosula pallasiana. Taxonomy (NCBI): domain Eukaryota; kingdom Metazoa; phylum Bryozoa; class Gymnolaemata; order Cheilostomatida; family Cryptosulidae; genus Cryptosula; species Cryptosula pallasiana. The sequence continues at coordinate 11,303,445 of OX183137.1, read as the reverse complement.
AATAAAACTTTTTTCGATCTCTATGTATTTTCAATTTAGCAAGCTATTGTTTATGGTGAAACTATGCAAAGCTGTGAAAATTGGAGTAATATGTTACTGCATTGGCAACCATTAAATAGCTAACTTGGAAACAAGCTCAGAAACAGGCAAACGTGAAATACAGAAAGTAGAATTAATAACTAAACTAAAAGAATAATGACATAGAAAACTCATTAAACAATTAGTGTTTAGAGTAGCACAAAATATTTTCTCAGTAAGCAGTAAAAAAGTTGTTTACATGCAAATGTAAGCTCATAAGCTCACTAGGCAATGTTCATGTACAGCTGACTCTACTTCCTCTCGTAACATCAAGCCATCAGTCGATTGCTTGGAAACATCATGTGAAATATTCAGTGTAAAAAAGTTATGTAAAACTACAAAACAACTGTTTTTGTAGTTGCATTGCTGTTTGTTAATAATGTTTGTTTTAGCACCTTGAAACAGATTGCTTCAAGATTCCAGCTGTAATCCAGTTTGCACAATTATGTCGGTATACAGTTGTCTGCCCAAAGTACTAAAGAGTCATAACTTCGCACTTCTTGGTTAAGTTAAGACTTCAGTTTCAGTTAAATTTGTTTGAACAAACTTTTGAGTCTCTCCTAAAGTTTGAACTCACATTCCTGAGAATTCACCTTTCTGATTGGGAAGTATGGAAGAACTCTCACATTGGGGTACTGACCTGTGTTTTTGGGCTTGTAAAGGGAACAAAAGTCATTCAGGTTTACAATAAGAAAATGGTTTGTTTTAGTAGGTGTTTAGGAGATTGAGTGGAAGAGGCATAGAGTTGCATTAGGGAAGTTTGTTTGTTTGTTTCTGCTGTGCCACAAGGGCAACCCTAAAGACGGCTATCATAAGCTAGTAGTTTATGTGTGTAACCACTGATGTGGGCAAATTCAACTCTACGATAATGACTCCGCACAAAACCCTGTTCAATGAATGTAGCTCTTGTGGAAAGGAAAGGTGAAGGCTTGTAGGAATGGGGTAAGGTAGGGAGAGGTTGGAGAAGTAGTGCCAGAGGAAGTGATAAAGAAGGGTAGACAAATCTATTATGTTATACAACTCTATCGCTACATGGCTTCACAAGTACAAAAAATGACATTTGATAAATTTCAAGAATTTGCATTTCACCAGGTTCTAGGATCTACAGACAACAGTTGAGCAGGTCTCAGTAAAGATGGCAAAAAAGAGACCAACAAAAGGCGTAAAATGCCTGCCGGATTACCAGTCAGACGGCTCTCTCACTGAACTTGAAACTAAAGTGATAATAGAAGTTTTTCTAATTGACAGGTTTGACATTTCAACAGGGTTAAAATGACTAGATCAATATTTTACTTTTGCGCAGTCATAATAGTATACTTAAATAATTTCACTGATAAAAACGAAGGAGGGTCGGTTAGTATTATGGCTCACTGATGCAGCACTTAGACAGCAAAAATATAAGTGTATTACACTTGAGTATGGAAATAATTTTGGATAGCAGCGCTAACTTTTAGATTTTTGTTTTTTGCTATTTTTATTTTGGTGTTGGTGAAAGTTTAATGAGCTCTGAGATCTAGATCCCTTTTGAACATTAGCTTTTAAAATATCTAAACACCCAAAGCTGTATACTAAAAAGTAGCAACAAGATTAATGGTCTCTGGTTTAACAATTAGTGCACACAAAAAATTTCCTGAAATAAAACTGAAAAAGTAACAAAGTTGAATTAATTTTCGGATATATTCAATTAAGAAAAAATAACGCCAATATTCAGAGGACTTTATAACTTTTACCTGGTTTCATCAGATCTTTGTGTTAAATAAAGCTTGAGTAAATTTTTAATAGACGACTGTGAGCAGGGAAAATCTTTTTAACGTCTAACACACAATTGAGTGAATTGAATTTTTAACCAAAGTTGTCATCTTCAGAGCAAAAAGACTGAGTTAAGGTGAGCAGCAAAACCGTGTCAGAGCAATATACATAGCAACTGCTGCCTCTGCAATATGTGCAGCTGGTTAAAAAGAACTAGCGGCATCGATGACTTAGATACGGAATGGCACTGCTAAAAGCTTGGTAGTTTTTTATATTCCGAACTATTGAAAAAATTGAATGTTAGAAAGACGTCAGAAGTCCTCATTGGCAGAAGGACACAGCTTTGTTACTTTTGGTTTAAAATTTCTTGATTTAAGTGACATATGTTGGTACTAAGTTTTCATTTAGAGGGATTGAAACATCTAACTTTGAAAAGATTTGATTTAATTTAAACTTTTTAAAATTGAGAAGTATTCAAGAATTTTATCTCAAGTTGCCCTCTCGCCAGTAAAGCGATTCCTATAGACAAAAATAGTGCCTACCTCTATGCGGTTTTTACCCAGAGATGCAATAAGTTAAATAGAGCTTTACAGCGAGTTTCCTAAATTTTTGCTCATTTGTATGGAAGTCGCTTACTGCGATGACTAGAAAACAAGATTGCAACAAAGTTTAAACTCTTTGGAACTGATATTCCTGAGTCAGCATTTTTTTCATCTCTGGTAAAGTTACTATTACGCACACACTGGCCTTCACATGGTTCATAATCAAAATCATAAAAAACTGAAAGATATTTTTTATCAAAAAAGAAATTTTTAAGATAAAAATTTGTTAAACGGTATTATTAATACAATTTTATAATAATGTGAGATAAAAAACCATTATCACCAAAATAGCATTTTTGGCAGAGTTTTTTCATACAACGGTGAAAAGTTAAATCTGGATTTGCAATCTCTACTACAGACACAACGTCCTGTGTGTGGCGGATTTTGGCGTCCTACTACTCCTCTACTGACGCCGTCACCGGGCAAACTGCTGTCTGTTGGCACAACAAGACAGTCAGCCGCTCAAGGCCGGACAATGAACAGTCAACCTCTTCCCAGAGGTGACCCTGTGCCAGAATGGCACTTCCAACGAGTTGTAAAGGAAAACCCTCGACCTTGGCCCGTGGCTCAGACATACACTGTTGTAAGAATAAAAATTGGCAACAAAACAATGACGTGTAATAAGCTGCTGTAATGTGCTGAGCTGAATTGAACAAAAACTTTGCCTTTTATAGCCAGAGTTACAGGAAGTTACCGGAAGTATTTGGCCTACTTTGCCAAACACTCCAATCACACATAAGAATTAGAAGAGTTGACCAATAACAATATGCATAAAAATACTAGCCAATAGCAGAAAAGTAAATAAGTTAAAAGAAACTGGTGCCCAGAAATAAGATGTCGAATCTACGGGCATTTCAGCTAGTAATAGTGTAATGGATTCCGGTCTGTTACCACGGACATCCACTAGTCTCGAGTATTGTACTTCTCTCCAGAGAGGACACTGTGCTGATCGACAGTGACAACTGTGCAGGGTAACCGAATTACCCGGTAAGGCAGGAGCCCATGGCTCAAACAAACAATACCGCGTAGTGCTTGTATTAATGGCTATATTCTCTAAGACAGTCCTGAGGGTAATTATTCCTCTAGGGTTAGCAATATAAGAGCATATGCCATGGCAACATAGGAATGAATGCACAGAACACATGAAATGTCTCTCCTTTTATAGGAGAGCTCACCAGTATACAACATATAAGAATAACAAGACAGGAAGTAAACAAACCAATGTAAGTGCTTATATAAATAGTCCACCAATCAGGTAAGAATAAGAGAGTAAATAAGGGTGGTGCCAAGTGGCTAAGGGCGGAGTCCTATCTCCTGTTGCCCAATCAGGCTGCTCCATAGGGTCCCAAGGCTCCAGTTAGCTTGTGGTCCTGGTTACCGTCGATGTTAGGGTAGATAGCTTTGGCTCCTGGCTTGGTGAGAAGTCCTGGCTAAGTTCCAAGTTCCGCAGCTAAGGCAGCAATCTTGTGCCGGCCCTGTGGCAGCATACCGGCCCTGCAGAGGTCACTACCGGCCCGGTACCGGCCCTGTGTACTGTGCTACCGGCACAGTATGGCTCTGCTACCGGCACAGCATCCTACCGATGACTGTAGGTGCATCGCCAGCGCATAGAGTGGAGAAGTGGTGTAGCGAAAGCCCTGTTCACTAGTTTCTTTCACCGAAATCTACCACAATAGCTCGGAACTTCTTTCTCCGTCAGTTCTTGGTTTTTTTCCTGCCTTTGATCCTGATTTCTCCACTTTTGAAGATGGTAAGCTCTGGATACTGGTACTAGAGCTCTTTAGGCTATATTTATTTCCTCAGGCTATATCAGCCATCTAGTGCCAGCCCGAGATAGCTATCCAGGTCCGGAGTAGTAATTACCCTGTGCAGGTATAGTGAAATAATGGTTCTATTGCTTGTACGAGCCGACAGGTTACTTGCAATTACTACCGGACTGGTTAATTGCTTATAGGAGGCATGCATGAAGCCTGCAGGCTATCAGGGGGGCCTTCTAAAGTGGTGGTAACTTGTGATGACTGGTAAAATCCACTGCATGTGTGCACTCCTTGCACACACTCCATTCATACTCCAAACACCCGGAGTCAACCCCAAAATAGATGCTAACAACTCCATGGGGTCTACGACCAGACACGTTCCACAGATATTCAAGATTGAATATTTTATGTCACAATTCTATTTAGCAATATAAAATGTGCATTAGTCAAGATCCATGAGATTTCTACCTTAACAGTGTGCTGCAGCTTCTTTTATAAAATAAAATCAGCTCCTTATTAGGGTTGAGCCAATCATACATATCAAGAAAAATAATGCACAACTGAAAACACACAATACAATGCATACAAACAGTAATATCAAAATCATACTGTTAGCCATAAATCTCAGCAAACTTATTGCATTTTTGTTGCTTCAAGCTCGCTTTTAGAATAGTTTTACAATGCTAAATGAGGGAACAGCTCTACACACAGAGTCCACCTGGTTAAACCTGGCTTGAACCCTTTTAAAGAGATGAAGATAATGAGCAGAAGATAACATTGAGGGGGAGGGGGGGGGGGGTGCAATAAGAAGGGAGCTTAAAATATCTTTTATAAAAAAAGCCTAAGATCATTATCATTTATTATTTTTTTCAGGATCATAACAAGTTACGATGATGAATTCACCTCTGAACTAGATTTCTCAATCTATGAACAACATGGCGCCAATCCTGTGTTTGGAGCGATAAGAAAACTGTGTAAGATTTTAGCCACATATTTTTTTATTCAATTCAAAAACAGCTGCTCAATCTTGAAAAAAAAATTTATTTCTCAAGTGGTTCAATGAAATGATGCAGCATTCACCTCACATTTGTTTTTAATATACCCCTTGCAACTGCAGACAACTTTCATGAGTTGCGGCCGATAACAAATAGGGCAATGATGAGAATAGTTAAAATGACGTTTTTGGGTGATACGCCTGGAGAAACAGCAACAGCAAATCAAATGGAAGACCAATTCAAGGCCTCTGTAGCTGACAATTTAACTAATGGACCTCCTGGTGACAGATTGATCTACAGCTGGGATACCATATTTACAGTATGTAAGATCGTTTCATTGAGTATGTTGATGAGGTGGATAACAAAAAGACTTCTTTAGACTAGTTTGTATAGGAATGGCTTGCTGAGTATCCTCAGGGCTAGAGCATCTTCCCATCTTTGCTTGCTAACTACTGTTGAAATAAAGTTTGAGGATAGGCTATCTCAAGTTGCACCTCTGGTTGTTGCCCCTCCAAAGCTTGTAGTTAGATCAGAGAGTGAGGCATCTTAACCTAAACATTGGTTTTCATCATAACTTACAAAAATGACGATGAAGGTATTTTAGATTTTATTTTTTTATTTTACGTAATAACAATTAAAATTTTAAGCAGAAGTTGGAGTTGTGCATGGTTCTAAAAACAATGATCAAGACAAAAGCTCACGTGTAAAAGCACAATTTTCTATTTTGACTTTTCACAATTTTAAGGTTTTTGTTACTGAATTTCAGAAGTGTTTTTAATCTATCTGTAACAAACAAAAAGACTAAGCATTAGTAAAAGAGAGCTGGGGAAAGAAATATATCTGTAACTGGATTTTTTATCATCGAAATCAGCAACTAAAGGCTGGCATACACCTTTGTGCAAGCGGGAGAGAAATTTGTTAATAAAGATTTTCTAAGCTCAAAATTGAATCTATCCACATAGTTTAATTGGGTTAAAAGTTGCTGAAAACAATCATTTTCCACCAACGGTACTTGATTTTTCCACGTTGTTTTATGCTGAATGTCGCAAATTATTTTCTCAGAGGCACACTTTGGGCTAGGGCAAATAATAGTGTTCTTCCGTTAAAGTGTGATTAAACCTAACAATGTGGAGAGATGACAAAAACCTCTGAGATGGTGACAAATTGTTGTCACCGTGTTAATTTTGAGGAAATGCTCACAAAAGAAAGCCTTTCCTAGTTTTGTGATTCTAATTTTCTCAAGACTAGTTTTAACTCATTGCAGATACTGATGGCTGCACAGTCCGTTGCTTTAAGAGTCACAGAACTGAGCAGAATTCATCTGGTTAAGAACATAGTTAGTTGGTGCGAAAACTTTCTCAAAGACTATCAAATGCAAGAGTGGATTGACAAAATAGGTGGATGGGTTAGCATTAAGATAACTAATTCTAAATGTTATATTAAACTTTAAAATTTCCAAGTTTTAAATGAGTCTATAATAGAGTCATTCCGATGCTCTGTAAATGCGTGAAAAAAAACCAAAATGATATCTTTATATCAAATCGGAATTAAGAACTTCAGAGTTGGAGCATAATTGCATTGGGAGCAAAATTGATGCTTTGTTTTATCAAAAGTGTAATTTGAAATTTTTAACTGTATTTGTGCGCTATGCAACTTATCTCTTAATAAAAAAACCACTTCTTAGTAATGAAATTTTTGTGATTTAAACAGCAAAATTTGATGAAAAATCTTGACAATACTTCAAGTACAGCCGTTTTCAGATTTTGTAGTTTTTGAAAAAGAAAGATGTAGTCTGACTGGGTTTTGTGTAACCTGGAGAATTAGTCTAAGCTTTACTGCAGGAAACTACATAAAGGTGACCAAAAGACAGTTTTCACAGTAAGGAGGTATAAGGATAGAAAAATATCAGGTTTCAACAAATGGTTTAAGCGATTGTGAAATTAGTATCAGCTAGTCTAATTGGTTCATTTTAGTTATTTAGAGATAAAATTTTATTTTAACTGATGCATATGGCCACCAGAAACATTTTAGGTTTGTGATGTGATATTAAGAGTGTTCGGACCCCTGTTAGCTGAGCAAAATACAATGAAAATAAGGAGATCGGCAACAAAATTTAATTAATAAATAATCATTTTGTTCTTAACTCGCGGGTTAACAAACAACAGTTCACTGAAAAAATAAATAATCAATGAGCATTTATTAATACTCTTCGTAGTTTGTTAATGAAACTGAACAAGAAATAAGTCATTGTCATAGTCTAATTTGTTTATTTTTATAAAAAAAGTCCTGCTGCCTTAAAAAATTACAGAATAACTGAAAATATACTAAAAAAACATGCTGACTTTAGAGACTATTGTTGTTTATAATGATGTCATTCTTATTTTTCTTAATAATTTAAAAATCGAGAGCTATCTTCTTTATGATTTATTTGGTAATCTGTAGGACTTTATTAAAAAAATTGTGATATTCTAAACTAGTTTTCTGTTCTTTATGCAATATATTGAATTACGAGCATGCATTAGTCTTAATAAAGAAACAAAGAATTGGATTCAAATCTACCATTTATATTTATTGGCTGTTTCAGAGTGAAATACTTGTAGAAACCAAGTTTGGTGAGTTAAAAAAGGCATTTAATAACCATGAGTTTGCAAGCTGCGGTCAGTCAACCAACAAGAGAACTGCTGATCAGTTTGAGGAGGAGCAAGAACCGGCCAGAAAAAAGAGAACTGCTGATCAGTTTGAGGAGGAGCAAGAACCGGCCAGAAAAAAGAGAACTGCTGATCAGTTTGAGGAGGAGCAAGAACCGGCCAGAAAAAAGAGAACTGCTGATCAGTTTGAGGAGGAGCAAGAACCGGCCAGAAAAAAAACAAAAACAGTAAAACACTTACAACACCAATAGCATTGACTTTATTCACTGGCCCTGCCCACCACCCACCACCCACCATGGCAACTTCGACAGCACCAAGTGGCAAAATGGAACACTGTCTTGATATTATAAAATGAGTTCAAAGGAGCACTCAAATTTTTATTTACAGTAGGAACTACACTCAATAACACACATATACTATCATTTCAACAATTATGCAATCATAATAAAGTAAATGGTGAAGTCTTCAATTAAATAGCATGCTGACTATTACACACTATCATAGAGTATGAGACAAAAATTGCAAATAACGCATCACCAAAAATAAAGAAGTGCGTAATCCTAAAATCTCAAAACACAGACTTCAGAATTGTTGCAATCACAGGGTTAAAATGGAATCATCATTGATTTCGTACACAACTCATTTTTGGAGTCATCTACTCTTTAGTATCCAACAGCACTACATAGTAACAATTGAATTGCTAATAATGTTCATAAATTAGCTAATATTCATTTTTTATTATTACAAAACTGATTATTTGTATCAATTGTATACTTAATCAACTTTTTGTTTTTGCTGTCAATTGCAACAAGACCCAACGATTCAAATCCAGTGCTTTTGTTCACAAACAAATTCTAATTTATGATAATTTATAATTTTTGGTAACTTTTTATTAAAAAATTATTTTTTTTCAATTCAACTCTTGTATTAGTTTTTGAGATGTTGGCCATGTGATTTGTCATTTGGTCATGCATTCACTATAACAGATTTACCTGTCTAGATTAAAAAACTAACTCACCCAAAAAACAATCAAAAATCTAATGGATATCCGACTTGAAAACATCTCTGCACAAAAATAAATTTTTTTCAGATTCAGGTTCTATGCAAAGAAACAAAATTTTTGCATTTCAGTTTTAAATCTTTATGTGAGATGCGTCAGCATCTATTGCTTTTAGATAATTAGAAAGAGCACATCTTGGCAGCAAGAGTTTTGGAAACAAATACTTAAATAGATAGATTAATGTAAATCCAATCGAAAATCTCTTGTCCCAGCATTTTTAATGCCAATTCCTCAAACTTGTAATTAAATCAGATGCTTCTCCATGCTGAGAGAATTTTGACTCAACTACAAGTTAATGCAATATATTGTGGTGGAGTTTTATATCATCCACGTGTGCGCAGATATCCACCAACTGTTCTGGCATCACTAATATAGCCATTGGATGACCAGAACACCAGTATTAATTCATACCGAATTGACCGACCCTGCATTGGTATTATACTGACCCTGTACCAACCCTGATGAGCCGGTACCGACTCTGTGGAGGCCCTACTGGGCTGGCAGGAAGTGACTCATTGTAGTCTGGAGCCTGAAAATAGATTTAGAGAAGACAAAAGGCCATACCTGCAAGATAGCTACAGATATATTTAAGAAAACTAAGGACCAAAGCCTAGAAAGACTGATGTGCCAACAGCAGGAAGTAGGAATGCCTAGTAATGTCCCATGGATGAAATATACGAGGATTGCCAGAAACCCAAATGAGGTGTAACCAATTTTGGCCAATAGGGAGCGAAGAAGTGTCATCCATGGCCCCCATGATGGATTAAATTTTTGGAGTGGAAACATTATACTATAGACTACTATATGAGCTCGCAAAATAATCTTAACTATTTTTAATAATGCAATGGTTTGACTTTTGCCACATGACATGAGCGTTTGTAATTTCAGAGCGGAAGCTGCGTACAATCAATAAATTTTGAGACCGGGTTTGCCACATACCAAAGATTACATATATTTATCGTTGGCATACTCAAGTTTGTTTTCGGAGCAGATATGTTTTGTAAGTAACAATATTTAAATCGTCAAAACTATTAAATTACACCCCGGCATGGCTTAAGCGTATAAAAACCATTAAGAAAACGATATTGATTACGAAGATCCAAACGGTCTTGAAAATTTCGGAGCAGTACGGCAGCTCCCACAAACAACTACATTTGGCTCGTCACAAAAGTTATATTACGTAACCGCAGCTGGCAATCCATGGATTGGCCAGCGAGACTATGACTCCACCCCCACCACATCTGGGCTCTAAATACATTTAATCCTGTATACCTTATTTCATTCGTCTGTGTTTATATATGCGTGCTTATTTGTTGCATTACGCCTTACTTCTGTATTATCGGTTGGTTCCCTATTTCAAAGGCAGAGATTTTGCTATACACAATCAGTACTGCGTTGGTACTTATACTTGCTAGTATTCTTTACAATGATAAATGCAATATACTTAAAAGCTCTGAGCTACACATTTGAGCCGAGGGCTCTATAATAGTTGTGGAGTAGAGAACGCTCCATCACTTCTATTTTGGTGTAGTACCGACCTTTTACTACCTCTAAGTCAAAGGTATTTGGTGGTAGCATACCGTTGGAATGCTGCTGACTTTAATATTCAAGCAAACGAGGAGTTCGGCTGGTGACAGCGCATGCTCAGTCAGTGGATTGAAAGCACCCAAAATCCATTACAATGTTTTGTGTTTCTAAACAACATTTTGCTGCATCAGATGTGGTCTAGAAGGAAATTTTAATTTATGCAATCAAAACATTTTATTTTCAATGGTATTGTAACGAGGGCCAAGTGGGATACTGAGAGGCTGAAGAAAAAAATATAAAACTCCTCATGAACAAATTCAATTTAGCTTTGATTTACAATTGTATTTTTGAATTTTTTTCAAATGAGTGATATAGAACAGTATCAGCCTGAAAGTAACAATAAAAATTAGTGAAATCTTTTACAATGCAGAAGTTTTTTTCATATTAACACCAAAAATCAATAAAGTTATAAGATACGATTAAAGATATTATTCTCTCAAAAGGGACCAACAAAATTGAAACTCGTTCAATAATTTCTATGAAAAAGTCACCAGACTAATAAAACCTCTTTGCAACACTCTTTTAGCCAAACACAGAATAGTTAGCTCATAATTACAAAATGCAAAAATGCCTGGCTTCACAGATTTTGATAACAAATTCACCAACTGTTAGGAATTTTGCTTTAAACCACTAACACTTGTGAGAAAGTGTGAGCAGGACTCGTTAGCAATGGAGGCAGGGAAAGGAAATAGTGTAAAATGCAAGCCAGAGTATCAGCCAGACTGTACATCTGTCGCTCTACCAACCAGAGTTGTGGTGGAAGCTTTTATAGCTGAAAGGTCAGACAATCCTGAGATTCTCGTTATTCTCTTTTAATATTCTCAGTTGTATCTTGGATAGACAAACACAAAAAGAGCTTGCAAAGTTTGATTTTAATTCAGAGCGTCAATGAAAACAAATAAAATGAGTAAGGCAAGTTAGTTATCAGCATAAATCATTGAGATAGCTCTTTGGTTCTCCTTCAGTTGTCTAAATACTGCAAAATTGGTGCTAGCAATGCTTAGTTCACTTTGGAACTAACACACTTATCTAATATTTTAGCGCCTCAAAAACTTAAAATATTTGATTAGTTATCAGTTATTTGCTCTAATGCCCAGTTGCTCAGATTCAAATAGACAACTTTACACTATTTTGAAATAAAAAACTTTTCTGACCAAAAATTCCTTAAAACTTCACCACATTGCAGTTTGTGGACTTCAGACTCGCTTTTGAAATCAATTAAAAATGGAAACCACAGTAAGTGGTTCTTTTTTATACAAATTGAGTCATAGTCTCAACTACGGGAAAGTTCCAGAATGCTACGGTTGTCCTGACTATCAATTAATGAAAATAAATTCACTCTCAATTTTTGCCGTAAAAAATAATTCAATAAGTTTTAAAATGCAGTTAGATGTTTTGAAAAAGGTAACGAACAAGATGCTCGTTTTATTTTTGCACTTTTCTTGCTGTATTGTAAGGGGGTTTAGAGACTTATTTGAAGTACACCTCATTATCTAGATAGTATACAATACATACTAGCATGATTGTGAAAATGCAGTTTTCATTGATGCATAAACAAGCCCAGGCATACCAGTGCCTGATGCAATAAGGCCAGCTGAAGCAGCGTAGTGAGCTGGAAGATCCAATCCCTTTTACTTACAAAGTCAAAGTGCATGGTGGGTTTTTGAGCAGCGCATGATGGATTTTGGTATGGTTTGGTCTGAATTCCACTAATCTCAAGTATTTTACCTCTCTCCAGAGGGGGCACTGTACCGGTATGACAGTGACAACTGTTATCGGTTACTGCTGGATCAGTTGTCAAGCACAGAACCCATGGCTCAGATAAGCTACCCAGAGTGTTGTTTGAATAATGGCTTTATTCACCAGTACCGAAGTCCTTGGGTGGCTTTTTATTAGGGTGATTGCAAGGCATGAATGAATAAAATGCAGAAAACACAAGATCTCCAGCCATTATATAGGCAGGCTGGCAGGAAGTTATTTACATATTATATATAATAATGCATGGTCAGAAAGTGATCAGACCAATAGCAATAGGTATATAAATAATTAGCAAGCCATGAGGTAGAAGAAAGTTTAAAGGAAATGGTGCCAAGTGGCTATAGGGTGGAGTAATATCTCCATTGTTCAATCATAGACACCGTCGGGTCGCAAGGCTATAACTAGCCTGTGGTGCATATATCAGGTGATCCAAGGAATAGTACTTCCGACTCCTAGTTTAGTGTAAGTTCCCCGATGGTTTTGGAGATCATTGGCTCAGGCGGTCATTATGTACCGACCCAGTATCACAATTTGTTCAGGGGTCACTACCAGCCCTACAGGGGTCAACACCGGCCCTGCAAGCTGTGCTACTGGCACAGCAATTCATTCTACCAGCACAGCAATTTACAAGAGCTGGAGGTAGAATCCTAGCGCACTTGGGTTGGTGCTTTGCTAGCAAAAAAGCGGTTTACTACTGGCATGCACAGAAATCTACCGCAAGTGCTCTTGTAAAGCCTAAAAGCCGTACTCATCTTTCCTGCCCATGGCTATGAATCGCAGAAATAATCTGAATATACTTACTGAAATTACCCTTAGCAGAGTACTGCTCCATCGGTTACGGGCCAGGTGTAGCCCTAGTACTGCCTGGAAGTAGGTAGAAACCACCGATTGGATTAGCAGTTTGTGACTCGCCTGTTAGCCACTTGACATCTTGTCTATTTAACTCCATTCATATTGATTACCTGTTATTCCTGTAATTATTATTGGCTTAGAGCTTTTGACAGGTCAAACAATTCGTTCAAGCTAGCCAATTTAAATTACGGGGTTTGTACGGATCATTCCATTCATTCCTGTGTGGACTGCTATGTATGCTTGCCAACCTATACCAAGAAATGCTATCATTATGCTAGCAGCCTGACTGACTCGTTTGAGTCGAGGGCTTTGTCTATAGCATGAGATCTTGTAGTGATGAATCAACTGCCACTATCCATATCGGCATGATGTTTCTCTGGTAAGCGATAGGATACTCAAGATTAGTGAAATTTCGAGAAAACCAATTCAAACTTCACAACAAGCACTCATAGGGTAAGGGATGGGGATGCAGGATTACGAACATTATAGAACGAAAGATAGCTAGATAGGAAGCAAAGATGATAGTCTGTAAAACTATACAAGGGAGCGCAAATTTCCACACTCTAGATAGGACAGTAAAGTGATGCTTAAGACATCTACAAACAATATCTAAATTTGTTCAGTAACGCACTTGTGAGTTTTCTCATTAATTATAATGTATTTTGTAATGAATATGATTGGTATTTACCTGATAAAGAGAGTAGTGTTTTTGTATGTATTATATGAAAAAAATGTAAGTGGTGCGGACAACACATAGTTGTGGGACTATACTTCGGATTGAGCTACAAACTTTATTTGGAATAAAATTTGTTAAATATGCTAGTCAAAATTATTGGTGATATTCTGATTCAAGGGTTCTATAAAAGTTTCTCAAAGTCTCTCGGAAAAATTCCAAGTTGGGAGCAGCTCGGGTTAACCTGAGATAAGCCAAATTAGAACAGCTCAGGATGACCTTGAGTATCCTGTCAGAGAGACAGAGAGATTTGCCTACCTGAGAACCCATATTATTTACCCAGAGTGAGGTAGTAACAGGCCAAATGCTAGGAGTAAAAACTAAGGCACACCCCGAGATGCGTTAGCTTTGTAGCAACTCTCTTCGGAAATGTAGTAACCAAAATATGCCAGTTGTGTAGAAAATGCGCAAATATGCCTCAAAGTTATAATTACTGAAAGTGACCTATCAAAGTTTTCTTCAATTTTTCAGACTAGTAAAGGATCACCCTGACCGTATAAATGAAAGACTAGATACCAAGGCGTACGAGAAGTATGGAGACAACCCTGTCTTTGGAGTGCTACGTCACTTATGTAAGTTTTGCAAACCTGAAAAATTTTTTTTTTATGCAACGTTGAAATAATTTTTCAGCATAATTTCATGCAAAATCGCCAAACCCCGATGGCAGTTCCCTTGAACACACATTTTACTGTTGCATTACAGATAAATTTCATAGTAGTCGGCCAATGTCTATTCAAGCAATGAAGAACATAATCAAAAATACATTCGCATGTTTGGAACCTTGTGGCACACGCACTAGCAAGGGCATGAAAGAAAGATTTCATACCGCAATAGCTGATACACTGACCATTGGAGTACCTTGCAAAAACATAGTTTACTGCTGGGACACCATATTTACGGTAAGTAACAAAGGCTAATAACATTTACTGAAAAAAATGATGTAATAAATGCTTCCAATAGGGTGGATACCATTATAGTCTAACCCCTAATTGTGCTAAAATAGCCTCAGATTCTCAGTATATACCGCTCATGGAACTGAAGACACCATATTATTACAGATATTATTGGCTACAGTGGCAGTAGCATCTCACGCCTTACAGCAACGGAGAGTGGACTTAATTTGTCTAATTGCCCAATGGTGTTTACAATTTCTCGCAAAATATCATATGCAGGAGTGGATTGACCAGATGGGTGGATGGGTAAGCATGAAATATACCAACACTACTTTGTAGTTTTTCCAGGTAAAAAGATGTTTTACTAAAGCTGTGATAAAGCTCAATGCAACCAACGAAAAAAAAGTGAAATATTGCTAGAGCTCTGACACACGACGCAAGTTAACCATGACAAGTAGCAAAATACTGCTCGAGCTCCAACACACAACACAAGTTAACTGTGACGAGTAGCCAAATATTGCTCGAGCTCCGACACACAACACAAGTTAACTGTGACGAGTAGCCAAATATTGCTCGAGCTCCGACACACGACACAAGTTAACTGTGACGAGTAGCCAAATATTTAAAGTAGTTTGTATGTCGGAGTGAATAGAAAAGTTACTTAAAAATATCTTGATAGTGGTTAAAACTGAATAAAAGTCATATTGGAAGATTGGAAAGCTTTCAAGTTGAAATGGGATGCACAATGTTTTAATTAAGAATGGAGACAAATGTTACATAACATATCTGAATACACGTGGCTAAATGAACAGGATTGACAGCAGTCTTGGCGGGAGTTATTTCGAGTGTGAAAACAAACATGTTCTATAATTAAAATGAAGTATCTAGTTGCTGCGCTGTTTCTATTTCTTGCCTCTACTGTAACAATGATTAGCTATTCATGATCGCTGACCATAACGTACACACTGTTGCTCATTGCATATATTATTTGGCGAATGTCTGAAAAACTATAGCAACATTACGATTCAGAAAATTATTTTCAATTCAATTAAAACCAAAAGACACAAATTTTGAATTCAAATGTGAAGAGAATAAATGTCATTTTCGGGTTTTCAGCAACACAGTTGTAATCAACAGCAACAAAAATTTTGTAACGGAATTACATATTATTTAAGTTGAAAAAATAAGGTGACATAAATAAATAATCATATTGGGATATAATAAGAAAAAATGAATATTAGTCAGTCAAAGATTATTTTCAGCAATTTGGTTGGGGTTAATTAGCACATTTTGAATATAAAGAAAGATAGCTCTAACAAGCAAATCGCTTCGAGCAAGCGTGGCAGCACACCTTTAAACACTTAGGTTATGTCACTTTTGCCTGAGCATGTCTTCATCAAGCTATACGGAGGTGACACAACTCCCAACAACACAACAACATAACGCTATCATTATTAAAAATAATAATTTTTTGGAAAACCTCTGTGGTAAACATCCAGAGGTACACACAGGAAGGTGCCTTAATGTAATTTTGCACCAAGTTAACCAAAGGCTCTTTCCAAAAATTCCCTACTGTTCCATTGCTTGATTCTAACTAAATAAATGGTGATGAATCAATGTCATTTTAGGAAAACCTCCTTATCCATTCCCAGTATGGTGAAATAAAGCGTTTGTTTATCAGCAACGCATTCTGCAACAATGGTGAAGCAATCGAGGCAGGAGCAACACCTCCGTTTGTGGTGCAAACTAAACAATCAAATCCAAACATCATGTATTCTGATGGTGAGCCTCCTTCAAAGAAAAAGAAAGTGGATTTATGTCAACCAAAACAGCAATTAGGCCCCTGTCAACAAATGCAATCGTGCCCAAACGCACCACCTCGCCCTACCAAAAAATTTTGTAAGACTTTGCAAGCCTCTGAATGTCCAACAAGTTGTTCTCAGCTGGGCTCGCAACAGAAAACATCTCCTTGTAGGCTGTATCAATCTCAACCAAGCTCATCCAAAAAGTGTTACCCTCCTCAAAAACCACAATCATGCTTAGGGGAGCATTCGTCAGCACATCTGCAACAACAACCGACTCTGAATTGTAAACCAATGTGTCAAAAACCTTTCCAGAAGCTATGCCAGACAGCACAGGAAAAAGAAGATCAACTTGAAAATCTAATTGATCAGTTTCATCAACAGCGTCTCGAACCCTCTTCACAACAACGATGTCATGTGACTCCACAACCTGTGAAACAGCAACGTTGTACGCTTAACGATGATTCGAAAGAATGCAGTATTCCTATTCCATTGTTTCAGGAATCAGAATGTGACAAGCAACCACTGTCCACTGTGCATTTGGAAATACAAAAAGAAAAACAAATTTGTGTGAGCGAACTTCGTCAAAAATTGAGAGCCTATAGGATGCGTGTAACTCCCCCTCCTGCTCCATTAGGAGGATCTACCGACCGTGTGAGAGTCATTCCAGGCTATTTCACTGTGCGAGCTCCTCCTGGCCAACCGAACGGGAAGTGTTTTAGAGCTTCTGGTGTACTACTTCTGCCTCCACCGCATCTGGCTGATGCAATCAATGCGCACATTGGTGCTACTGATAGAGTGGAAACTTTTATATCCAACAGTTGTCAAAGATGGAAAAACACGGCGGATTTGGATAAGCAACCTTGTAAGAAAGAAGTGCCAGCATTGTTTGTGCCAAATAACTGTGACTAGCCAAAACTAATATTTTAAGGCAACTAAATAACACGACTTTTCGTAATAACTTTTAAATAATTAACCAACACACTTTCAGCTTTTAAATGTTTAAATGTAATAGTACATGCATGTATTTTATTTGTAGCTAATAAAGAAATAATGTGTTTGAAATATAAGTCTGATATTCTCTTATCGATCATGCATCAAAGTACAACACGGCTAAAATTTCACTCTTTTATCGTAAGTAGGAATTTTAGTTGCGGAGTTGGTTTCAATAAGTGTCAACAATGGAGGTAGGTACGGAACTAGCAATTTAGTAACGTCAGCGTGCTATTTTCCTATCCGACTTACTAAAATCATCTACCTCAAACCGCAAGTAGTATTATCGCAATAAATTGCCAGTTCCACACCTGAATTTGAGATTCCTCGATATACCTAAGCACCATTTCTTGTAATAATCACTTTGGCAAGTGTTGGAGAAGCTTAACTGGTTTAAATTTGAAAAGTTTATTAATTATTAAAAACATGAATATTGAACTTTTTTTCATCCTATGAAACATGAGGATCATCCATGTTTGAAAAAATGACCTTAGAAATCATTAAATTTTTTTCAAGTTTACCATCTTCACACAAAGGCGAAGAATTTAGGAATTTAAAAAATTTTGATACTATTTACAATAATCTCAGTTGAAAGAATCAAGACAGACAAAATCAAAAAATAATAACTTCAAGAAAGCTGAACAAAATTGCTTGCAAAGGAAAAGAATCAGAAATGAACAAAACACCAGACTTCCATCCACCAATTTTACCAACAGAATGTGTTTTGAAAGCATTTATTACAGAAAGGTAGTTGCTTATACTTTGGCTTGACTAAAGCATAATAAAATTTAGTCACTGCGCACCATGTTGACTTGAAAAAAATTCAATGTATTTTCATCATAAGGTTGCTAAAAAAAGTCGACCGGAGGTCGGCTTTATCAATTGACTTACGTCCATATGAACGCCACAGCAAGCAACCTGTATTCACTGCGCTGCGAGACCTTGGTAAGTGTATATACTTTCTTTGTGCGCAAGAACGTTATTTAGAAATTGATAAAAAAATATAATGAATTCAAAATAAATTATAAAATAAACAATCAAAAGTTTTAAAGCAACTATTTCCCAAGTAATACCAAATGATGTGAGACCATAAGTTTTTGCATTGTCAGCAGTCAGCTGATGGTGTTGTTGAAACAATATCTAATTCTGTTTACAAACTTTGATACACTGGTTCCAATTGCTGTTGATCACAAAGAAAGCAGAAAATAAATTTAAGTACTGCGCACCAAAAACGATAAATTTGCTGTTTATTAATTGCATTTAAAAATAGAACTCAGATGAAAATTTCACTAGAGTTTTAATTTTTACGAAAAGCTCAAAGTATGTCGGCGCATTACAATTTAAACAGAAAATTCTACTCCAAATTTTATGTGAAGGAATATTTACAATGCAAAAAAAATTATTTTGGTACTATGATCTTTGCTAGGTTTTGTGCAAGCTTCTTTTTAAATAAAAACCTATTTTATCTCCTAAGCCAAAAGAGTTTATAAATTTTTGTGGAATTGTGCTAGACAATTATTATTTACTTGGAACTAAAAGCTGCATTGCATATAACAAAGTTATTTAACTCAGTTTGTTGCAGTTGACTTCCACTTGCAACAAATACTAACTGTAAGAGTTGTGAAGGGAGCGGTCAAGAATGTTTGCTGCCTGTTGCAATCTGGTGCATCCAGAGCTACCTGCGAAATTGAAAAACAGTACTTTCAAGTATTTCAAGAATGGTTTACTCCGGAAGTGTGTGATGACCCTGTGGTATACTCTTGGAGTGACATAGTTGGTGTATGTATGAAGTTTGCTTAGATTACTTTCAATGTCTAGAAACCAGAAATATAAAACCTGAAAACCATGAACAAAAATGAAATTCAGTGTTAAACTTTTTTTTTATTTTCCTCCTTTATTGCTGAAATAATTGAGCTAAAAGGTCTGCTGGGCTTTTATCAGCTTCCCTCTGCATGGTTTATGTGACACACTTAACTTGAAAATGATTATCAAAACTTTAATAATATTGTACAAAAAAATGAAACCATTACATTTAACTAGCAATGTTTTGATTTAAATAATAATTGCAAAAGTATGATGGACAACAGTGAACAACCAGAACAAAACATTAGATACTTTTTCAAAGGTCCGGTGCTAGTCTACCTTACTGACATTACGCATTTTCGGCTAAGATAGCTTAAATGTGACAATTAAAACAAATATTTCTTCATGTCGTGGCTTCGCAAGAATTTTAGTGCCATTATGTTTGTGAGAAACCAAAAGTGTTGTTTTTTTCTGTATTGATGCATTGCGATTAAAAACCGACTCATTTTACGGGAATAAATATTTCCATTGCGGATATTGTAAAAAAACAGAGTCGTCATCATGTAGGCAAATAATTATAATGATTTGTGATGTCGGATATGTGTATGTCACAGTATCAACATTTTAATGGTGCCAAAAAGTAATGATTAATTTTTTTTTAGGGGTTTAGTAGAAATAACCATTTTATATAATAATAATAATATATATTACTACTACATTATGATCATTTTTTTTGTCATTTACCTGCACAAAATACAACTGTAGTAAAAGAAAAAACAACCATTAAGTTGGTTTTTCTGCATGATTTCGTTGTTTGACAAATTTGGTGAATCCTGCTTTGAAAATGCTTGAAAATAGAGTAGTTCGAGTTAACTTAGCCGTAAGCGCTGAATATTCATTGGTTCTGATATCAACTTGATGATGGGCTACAACATAATATAAAGTCTTTAAAGCCTTTTGATAAGATAAGATCCAAATTATATTTTGCAAACAAACGGCTTATGTAATAATGGACACCATAAGCTGAACCATAAAATATTCAAACAATGGAGGTTTTTACACTTTTTCTAGCATTTGTAGAACACATACTGATTATAGATTGTCTGAAAACAGCATGTTCAATCGGTTAATAAAATACGTATAAATCACGGGATTATCAGTAGTACACTGTTGTGTAAAAGGATGAAAATATGCTGTGATTACTGTTATGTAGGTGCTCCTGGCCACGTCAGAACTTGCTGTCAAATTTTTTCAACGGGGAAGACAAGATTTGGTACAAAATCTCACATACTGGTGTAAAGCCTTTTTTGTCAAGTTCCGTATGCAGGAATGGATTGAGAAAATGGGTGGATGGGTGAGTTTATACTTTGACTTAGAGTTTTTATTATTTATCATGCAGGTAATTCTTAACAAAATTTCAATGGTTGAAATGAAAATGAAATACAACACCAAAACTAATTCTCTTTAATCGGCTTTTTCGGTTATATTTTTTTTATTCCGCATTTTCTCATTTGACAACACAAGTTTCATAAAAAGATCTTAATTTTTTTGGATTTTTTTGTTGAAAAATGCGTGAAAAATTTTGTACATTCCAAGTTCATGCCGGGTAAGTAACACGAGGTACTTTTAAAATGTTTATCACAAATAAAATATTAAAACCTCTAACACAAATGCAGTTCAAGTTAGCTTTATTAATCTTTATTGGTAAATATCTAAATAATTCACAGCCGTGTCCACCAGACACCATGCCATAAAAATAAACAGATCAGTAATAAATTCAATTAATAAAAAAATAATTTGTTCGGAACCTGTAGTCTTCAAAAAGCAGCTCACTAAATAAAAAAAGACTCGATGAAAATTTATTTATACTGTTTGTTGGGGGCGATTAAAACTGAGAACTAAATAAATTATTCGAAGTGACTCTAGTTAGTTTAGTTTATTGAACTAACAATGTTATTAAATAACCACTATCATGGAAAATAATCTATCCGATAATAATTAATTTACAACTTATACTGTAGTTTGTATTGATACAATACGATTCATTTGCAAATGAGGAGTTATCTCCGATATGTCTTTCTGGCAATTTATAAAAATTTATTGGATAATCACAATATTGTAAACTAATGTTCCATTCCATTTATACAACCTATTGACTTTAAAACACCCATTATTGTTTTTCCTTGGTTTGATAAACATGTCGTAAAAACACCTGATCACAAATCCTTCCAGAAAAAATTTCGATATCTGTGTTCTCTAGCAAGAAGCAAATGATCGCAGCTACTAGCAGTGTGATATAGGCATGTACTTATTTCATCAACTTTTCTTTACCCCGTTGCTGATAGTTTACCCTACACTTTTAGGAAAGCATGATAACTTTGACACGGATTGAAAGGATTGCACCTTTGCTTGAACCCTTTGAGATTTCAAGAAGTTGTCAAAAACCTCGTCCTTTAAAAAAAACGTTCCAGCTTTCTCAATCTCATTTAAAAAAATTTGGTTACCTAATCCAAGTACCACAAAGGACTGATATGCCACCCGCAGAAATACTGAAAAAGCTGGCTCTAGTTCCGACGCAAGACGTTCGATCGCTACCAACTTTACCACCATTAACCAACGTCTATGACCCACCTCAACCAATAAATAGAATGATGAATGTTGGAGTCACTGGTTACGTGGATCTTGAATATGGAAAAGAGCTGTTCTCCATTTCACGCTCCACTGCTGAACATCTTGGGGGGGTTCAAATTTCTGTTTTTGTTAAACCTGCTCTCCAGAATGTACCTGCTAACAAAGTACGGTTTGTACCTGCTGTATACAACATTTTTCCTACACGAGATGAGCCTAATATCTCTTTACATAAAGTTCTAGGGGCAGTCCTGATATTCCCAGAATGCTTGACGCCAACATCAACCCAGCTTACATCGAGATCTCGGTCAAAGGTACGACCAAAAGTACGAGCAAAGTTTGTTTGTCTGCAGCGTGATCTTTGAGCTTTGAAGCAACTATTGAGATAAAAATGAAAAATAAATATCAGGCAACCACTTTGACCAATAAAATTCATTTTACTGACAAGCAAAAACATAATCAGTATTACCAGCTCCTACTTTTTTCATTATAAACAAAAACGCAAATACCATGCGGTGTAATTGTTACTTGTATTATATAATCACACTATCAACTGTTAGCATCAGAGAACTCGCAAAATGTGTGGAATGTTGACACATTAAACAAAGGCTGGAGGTATAATTTGTGTGCGCAAGTTTCTCAATTTTTCTCGCATTCTTCCTTTCATTTTGAGCGAATGTGCCAAACAAGTGATAATTCAAACTGAGAAAGAAAATTTGAAATTGTCTAATGGGTTATCAAAAAAACGTTTAAAGTCTTGAGAACTCTTGCTTTTATGCTGACAGCTATTGTTGTATTTGCCTGCAAGGCCGATCCATGCGAAAGATTAAATAAATAAAATTTCTTGCAATTTGTTGTGGTAGACTTCGGTGAAAGTTCGTAGTAAACGGGTTGTTTACTCTTCACCCTTTGCAAACAATGCGCTAGACTTCTACCTCCAACTTTCGGTAGACTACTGTATAGGTGGGAAGTTATACTGCGCTTGTGGCATGGCATGCAGGGCCGGTATTGACCCCTGCAGGGCCGGTATTGACATCTTACTGACCCGGGATAGCTATACTGGGCCGGCCAAAAATGGCTGCTTTAGAGGAGGAACCTCAAACTTATCTGGGAACTTAGTCAAAGCCGAGAACCAGAAGTACCTTTCCTCAGATGACCAGATGAGTGGACCATAAGCTGGATATAGCCTAGGAGTCCCGTAGGATATATGACTGGACAATGGAAACAGGGCTCCCCCTTTTAGCGACTTGGCACCACTTACCTTGAAATATTTACCTTACCTGATTCGTTGTTTATTTATATAACTCTTTGTATTGGCCTATCAACTTTCTGCGCTATTACTCTTATATAATATATGCTAATTATTTCCTGTCAGTTCACCTATAAAAGGACTGACTTTGCTTCTGTTCATTGCATTTATTTCTCATATCTTGCCGATAACCTTAGGACTTCAGTTGTTGAGAAAGAAAGCCAATATTCAAACCACACTCCGTGTAGTTTGTGTGAGTCATGGGCTCTGCCCATGCCAATTGGTCCGGCTGCGTTTAACTAGTTTTCACTGTTGGGCAGCACAGTGTCCCCTCTGGAGTAAGGCATAATACTCGAGAATAGTGGATATTCGTAGAAACCAGGCCAAAATTCATCAAATTATTAAAACAAATAGCGATATTTTAGCTGTATCGTGAAGTATCATCTTGGCAGAAAATTCTGATTTGCGAAGCATTTTTATAGGTCACGAACACTACTTACCCATTACATAAAATGAATACTTAATGGAATGAGTGAAATTTACTTTAAATCAGTTTCCTCCCGGTAATATTATTGTTAATATTGTAAATGATTTTTCCGTGCCTGCACCGAATAGATACGAGAGAAAGTGGACTGTGTAAGTGAGACAACAATACTTGCTATAGAGCGCCACTGTAGACAGTAGTGATGGCTTTTCTATCAGCTATCTGTGTATAGAGATAGCTTCAGGTTCTGCAGTGTGCAGATGTACGTACTAACAATATCAGGCTACCTGCCAGACTAAACACACGGAGTTCAGATTACGCATACTTTTTTATCTCAAGATACAAAAGCTTGCTAAAGCCTGGTTCACACACATATCAGAGATGCTCGCAAGTGATCGCAGATCTTCGTACAACCATCTGCGATGTAGGTTGACCTGGATTTGCAGCGGCTCGTACGACATCCCAAGCTGTCACAAAGGCTTGTAGAAAAGTTTAGCTGAACAAACTTTCCTGCGACAGTCATACGATAAGGGGTACAATTTTCTTACTTTCTTTCTCAAAAACCACAGTTAGGTCAAGGTTACTCAAGTAACCATGACTGCCATCAAAAAACTATAATAAATAATAAGATTAATAATCTTTAATTACAGATATTAATTACTATTTATTATTAATTTTTCGAAGAAAATATTATGATAGTTTATTTAAATGTAAAAATAAATATATTTTCTGTAAAATTTTATATGATAGCATAATTAGTACATTATTTTAAATTGAGAATAGAAAGTGATATAATATTAAGAGATGATAAAAAGATAATAATGCACCATTGAGCAACAATTGTAAATTTAATTAAAAAATATGGAATAATATTTAGTGATAATATTGTGGTGGATTTTCATGACCACTATCTGTGCGCAAGGTCCCCCTGACAACTGCTGGGTGTCAGGCAAGCCTAATGTGAGCCTGGCACAGCCAGAAACAATCAAGTGAGCCCGTGGAAGCACTACCGGCCCTGCAGCATTCACTACCGGCCCTGCAGAAGTACTACCGGCCCTGCAGCATTCACTACCGGCCCTGCATGGGTACTACCGGCCTTGCAGCATTCACCGACGGCCCTGCAGAATGCACTACCGGCCCTGCAGTGTCACTACCGACCCTATACCAGGTCGGTGAGGGAAGAAGGGCTATAGCCTGTGAACCCAAAATGGTACAGAAAATGCAGGAGCCCAACTTTGCAGCTTATCTACCACCAGAAAGACCAAAGACAGGGAACATGAGCCGTAAGAGCAGGAACTCGAGCTACCTATTGCACCATCATGATTCAGCATTATTGGCTGGGAAGCTCCGCCCCTCACTTCTGGGTGCCTTGTACATTTAACCTTATATTAGCCAATACTGCATTATGTTATAAATAGTTTACCTTTCTATTCGTGCAATTACTTCCTGTCATTGTTCATTTGTTGCCCCCTATTTGGGCATATTTTTTTTCTCCTACTCTGCCTATAAAAGGCACAGACTGTTCACTAATCTTTGTACTTGCATTGGGATCCTGCTTGTGATTGTACGAAGCAGCATAATACATTGCCGGTTTCATACATCACATGCTTGTTGTTGTATAATACACTATGATATACTCATTGAGACACTGAGTTGTGCATTTGAGCTGTGGGCTCTGAATACGGTTGTGGAGTTGGTATACTTCTCCGTTTGGAAGTTGACCTCTGGAGTGTGGTGTTGTTGGTGGATATTTGGCCGGCCCCCCGAAAATCCACTACAGTATGAATAACAATAAAATAATATTGTTAAAATTGTTAAAAATAATAAATAGGACGGTGTAATTGATAGTGATAACGATAATTCATTTAGTATATATATATTCGTTGGTCAGTGAAGACGGGCCGTAGAATTATCTCGCCTAAGAGATAACTCTATGAGACAGGCTTCGAGAATTTATTACCTCCCAGTCAAGAGAGTGATTATACCTCTTGCGACCGTGAGTTTATGTATACATGTATCGCAGATTGTCGTACGAGGATCTGCGATCACTTGCGAGCACCTACGATATGTGTATGTGAACCAGCCTTTAAATGGTCTCTGTACAAGCTCACAATCAACTCTGTCTCTCTGGGCAATTGTCCAGAAATATATAGTGTACATAATGCAAAATAGTGTAGTTAAAATAACATGAGCCTGATTTGCTACAAAACATCAGACCATACACACATGAGCAAGCATATTCAAATAATAAGCAGCCGCTATACAAAAACATATTTACCAATAACAACTGGTTATAGATGTGCAGTATTACTGTGATGAGCAAAGGGGGAATTCCCTAGGCATAAAACCGGCATGTACATATAGGGATTAATAATTGATTTCATTAGTGATTGCATAATTTCGCAACTTCTGTTTCCTACCAAATCGCTAAGCATTCGCTAGCATTTTATTTGAGGTTATCGCCACGTTTTGATTGAGATCAAAAAATCACTAGCGGATTCCTTGATCAGCCAATCACAACGTAAAAAACTCTGTCCTTGTTTCTCAATAATGTCTCATCATAATCATCGCTCGGTCTATTGTGGTAGATTTTGGTGAATATTCATAGTGAACAGGGAGTTTGCTACACCACTTCTCCACTCTATGCGCTGGCAATGCACCTACAGCCATCGGTATGATGCTGTGCCGGTAGCAAAGCTATACTGTGCAGGTAGTACAGTACACCTCCCTTATTTAATCCCTATTGATTACCTAATTGGTTGACTATTTATATGAGCATTTGAATTGGTCTAATTACTTCCTGCGCTATCACTGTTATATGTTTGATACCTGTGAGCTCTCCTATAAAATGAGAGACATTCTATATATTCATTGCATTCTTTCTCACTGCCACCTAGAGGAATAATTACCCTCTAGCATCTTCCCTTTGAGAATAAAGCCACTTGTACTAAGCAATACGCTGTACTGTTTGTTTGAGCCATGGGCTCTTGCCTTACCGGGTAATTCGGTTACCCTGCACAGTTGTCACCGTTATTCAGCACAGTGTGCCCTCTTGAGAGAGGTACAATACTCGAGACTAGTGGATGTCCGTGGTAACAGACCGGAATCCATTACACTATTAACGATCATATAATGAATTGAAGGCTATGCTCTGTAACGGCGAGTTTGAACAGAATTGCTGAAGAATGGGTAGTAGTGAAAAATTACGCAATTTGGGGGAGGGACTTCCCCTATCGCTAAGCAAAATCGATAGCACGATTGCTATATGTACATGAAGTATTAGCATCGAGCATCTTTTTTCACAGCAGAGAACAGTTCTATCAACCATTCCAGTGACTCACCCACCGCCTGTGGTCAACAACATACTAGCTGCAAGTTGCTACTAGTTTAGTAAGAGGTGCCTGCAGCTAACAAACGCGGTGGCCACTCTATGTAAAATATATTACAATATTATAAGTTGTCTATATTGTTTATTATGATTGATTATCATGATTAACACACAAGGTAATAGTATACCCTAAACAATGGAGATAATAGTTATAGTTGCATTTAAGTAATAATGAATTGCGTCAAAATAACGTTACCAATAGGACAGGAGTAAAGTTAATCAGTCTTTGATGATTCACCATGGCTATCTACTACTTCTCACAACATTACGATATGATTATCAGTTCGGAATCAACGACACAATAAGCACCAATGATAAAATGCTTGCACATGTAAAAATAATAATGCTCTCTACGATGCAGTGGAAACTTATGTCTATGCAAATTGACTTGGATCAAAGAATATAATTTCTGATTATTATATAATAAAATGTAAAACGCTGGATTGATGGATGTTCTGCTCACGAATGTGGTTCCCAACTAGAAATAGTAGCAGCTGTTCAATGACCCAGCTGGAGAATGCATTTATGCCAATATATACATTTCTATCATTTTTTCTAAAAACTTGAATGTTCGTTTCAGCCATTCCAGATGTTTAATATGCTAAACAATCACACAAAATTAATCTTATGTATATTAGGCAAGAGTTAAAGCTGCTTCACACGGCGACGAAACGAGGACGAAACGTCAAATTAATTTCGTAACGAATATAAATTTGCCCAACGAAAGCCCTACCGGCACTTCAGTAGCGTTGCGGTGACGTTTCGTCCAGACCTAGCAGTGCTTGGTTGGCATTTTTTCGTTAGTCGATCATTGGTCAAAAAACTTTTCTGCATTTTGCTATTGGCCACACAAGGCGTAACTTCATTGGTCCATGTTGCGTTAGTGGCGCTAAACACACCACATGTTACTAAAACTTATTATTATAATAATCATAATAATTATTATTACTACTACTAGTATTATATTAAATATTACCATTGGCTGGCAGTTGTTTATTATTATTGTTATTAAATTTGCCTAATGGTGTAATTATTATAATAAAAATTATTATAATTATTAAAGTATTTATTATTACAGTACAGTTAATTAATTCTTTAATAAAACTTGGGCCTACTGCAACAAAATAACAAATGATTCATCATCATTTATTATTATTATTATTAGGAATTAAAAAGAACCTAGCACTTATAAAATTACTCGCCGCCCGGTGAGTGAGTAATAATGATAACCAGTTGATAACTAATTAAGTTTACTCACCAATAAATTAACTAAATGCGAATATCTGGAATCTGTCCGTACGGAAGAACTAGTAGAAGAACTACTAGTATTGAATACTACTATTATTATGATTGGCGACAGTTGTTATTACAATTCGTGTATCGTCATTGGCTGGCAGTTGTTTGTCGTTGATCGGCTACATGCAGTTTCGTTCGCGTGTGAAGCAAATTTCGTTAACACTGCACCGAAACGAAAAAACTTTTCGTTTCGGCCAGTTCGTTTCGTATTCGTTTCGTCGCCGTGTGTAGCAGCCTTCAAGGTTACACAAAAGGGTTTACGTATTCCTAAAAAAGCTACAATAATTTCCCACTTCAAACATGTCCACCTGTCACAAGTGCCAATAATGGGAAATCAAACACTAGTTTACAGATGAGATAGTTGGTGCCACTTAGTGCTCGAGTACTAGTTTTGTACTTTTGAAACTATGAATGATATGGAACTTTCAAAACTGATTGTTTAGATCTCACAAAGAATGTTTCAACTTACAAAGTTACAGTAGTAATATTGTTTAATGTTCTTGATCATAGACAAAGCCTATCGACATGTGAAACTTTTTTGGAGGAAAAGTAGTTGGTATTTATTTTGTAATGATATAATAATGTAAGCCGTCCATCAGTGTATTATAGAAAAGTTGCTAGCATCTAATGTTGTATAAGATTTTGTTAAAAAACTTTGCATTTATTTTTATTATGCTGCTATGGGTGGTCCTTGCTGTCCACGATAAGGTATGAACAGAGCTCTCACTACGGGAGCTGGTCCTACTTTTCTTGGGGGTAAGCGCATTCCTTGCAACCTTGTATGCCCACCATGAGGATTTAATGTGACCAGATAATTGTTTTCCCCTACAACCCTTCCACGTCCATCCATACTAAGAAAAGTATCATGCCCATCATCCGGTGCTGGTGGAACAAGCATTAGAGCTCCTGGAACTCTTTGAATGTCCTCATCAACTGGAAAAATTTGTAAATTGTTTATGAGCTCTCCCGGAATAACTCTTGCTATAAATATATTTTTCGGAATGTGTCGCGGGCACAGCGGAAGTGTAACTTCTAGCACAACTCCCACAAAAGTCGAGGCAGCTGTGAATCCTACGTGAAACTCCTGATCAAGTTTTAATTCGAGGCGAACTTGCTCAGGGTCACATCTGGCAGGCTGTTGTGGAAAAATTGGAGCAATCTGACCTTGCTGATTGTATGGAGGAACCATAAACAACTGCACTAATGGTTGAACAATTGGTATTGGTGGTGTTTGTCGTGGTTCTGGCTGTGCTGGTGAATCTTGGAGATTTAGGGCTGGAGATGAGGGTTGTTGAGGTGGTTGCTGTTGAGGTCGGTGTGGTGGTTGATGAGGCGAAGGTGTACGTTGATGGGGTGCAGGCGTGCGTTGAAGAGAGGGGCGTACAAATTGGTCGGGTGGATATCGTGGTTGTTGAATGGAACGTTGGTATATGCAACATTCAAGAGGGGATTGGCGGGGTAGAAAGGGTGGTTGATGTGAATGCTGAGGTTGGTGAATAGGAAGTGGTGGCTGGTTAGGTGGTAGGTGTGGTTGGTGACGTGAACGCTGCATTTGGTAAATTTTGATACTAAAACGTTGATGCAAATACTGGTAATCTATTAAAGTGTGGCATCCAGTAGCTGTTGCTTCATAATTGTCGCACAGACTCTCTAGACCGTTTAGTCTTGCTTGGTGCCATATGTTTATCTATAAGTATAAATATTATCTCTGTGCATTATTCAAAGTATTGTAAGTAAAGCGACTTTGAAGAGTGTTTGTTTTAAGACCTACTGCGAAAAAGCTGTGACTGATATCAAAATAGGATTTTGGCACAGTATAAATTTTCCAACATATATTTCATTAGCTGTAATTTTAGTTTAATGAAAATGAAACCTTTCATATTTCTTAAAAAGAAGATAAATGATTGTTTAATAACATTTAAAATTTCATTATTCAAACTTTGTGAAACTTGTAAGTCTAAAAATACTTTCCGAATCTCTTTTAGGGCTTTTTTTCCAGTTAGCAAGTGTTGAGAAATATCGTTTCAGCACTTTTTCATTTAATAAATTGATAGGAAAGTTGTGAACCACGAGGATAAAAAATAACAGCATGCCAAGATTCTTTTAGATTATTTCTAAACAAAAACAAAACATTCTCACAAGAGACCTTTACAGGTAAATTTTTAAATTTACCACAATTGGTCAGCTTTCCACATTATAAACATAATTTAAGAAGCTGATTAGAAATACTTGTAATGATTTGTTTAAAAATGATTCATCAAAAGTACCCAAACATACACTTTAAACTATTAGGATCATGCTGAAAAAAATTTAGTTCAACTGGAACTTCAATGGTGAGTTCTTACTATAACCTTAAATAATTATTCACTCCAAATTCAAAATTTTGGATCGGTTGTTGCCACACATTGATTTATTGAACCTTAATGGTCTATAAACTATTATTACCCAAACTTATTATAGATCTTATTTTATATCGTACAAAAATGGTTAATACATGGAATCACAAAGAGAAATCTTGTCAGACAGCACAGTTGTCTGGGTTTTAAAACCAATATTCTCAGCTCCTGATAATTTGATGGAAAATACTATAAATGGTTATTATGATGATCACAGGAGAGTGATATAAAGTTCTCCTTTGAATAAAGAGTTATAAAAAAAATGTGTCTTGTATATTTTTATTTATAAAACTTGCATTCCATCAATCAATCATCCACCAACACAAAAGTGGTGGCTCTGTTCCAAGTTCTGCTCCATATAAACACCACTATTATATAAATGTGAAAGCTTTCATTGCCCTCCATGTGCTGCTCATAATTTGCCTCCACAAAGACTAACTATTCAGTATGAGTAGCCCTTGTAAAAGCTGAACCAATCAGACACCCTATCTGCTGGCACAGCAACTCAGTCAAACTTGGCCTGACAGCAGTTATCTCCTCCTAGCAGAGAGAGAGAACTGAGCCGGTATGGCCCCAGAAAGTACTACAAAGGTGTTACACTAACTCCTCAACGATGGTTAACTCTCAGCTCAGATGCATAACTCTATACTTTCAAGTTTATACATTTGTTTGTCTGATGCAAGTTTCAATACAACAACAAAGGCAAATGTAATACAACAGCATTGGCAACAATGCATGATGACCTAGGCAAATCTTTCCCTTTGATAGGCTAAGTTAAAAGAAGCTATTGGCCTCCTTCATGGGTAAACCAATAATTTACAAGTTGTCAAACGGGTTAACAAACAAGATAACAAGCAGGATAACAAACAGGTTAACAAACTGGATAACAAGCAGGTTAACAAGCAGGATAACAAACAGGGTAACAAACTGGATAACAAGCAGGTTAACAAGCAGGATAACAAACAGATTAACAAACAGATTAACAAACAGGTCAACAAAAAGGTTAACAAATAGGATAACAAACAGGTGAGCAAGCAGGATAAAAAACAGGATAACAACCAGGTTAACAAACCTGTCAACAAGCAGGTTAAGAAACAGGTTAACAAACAGGATAAAAAACAGGTTAAAAAACTGGATAAAAAACAGGTTAACAAATAGGTCAACAAACAGGTTAACAAATAGGATAACAAACAGGTGAGCAAGCAGGATAAAAAACAGGATAACAAGCAGGTTAACAAACCTGTCAACAAGAAGGTTAAGAAACAGGTTAACAAACAGGATAAAAAACAGGTTAACAAACCGGATAACAATTAGGTTAGCGAACAGGTTAACAAACAGATTACAAATATCGACAATTAAGATAAAATGCATTCAATTAAATACATCTGGTGCCCAGAAGTAATGGGAGAATCTATGGAGTCAATATTCAGTATAAAGCAACGCTATAAGTATCGGAGTCTTCTAGTAGACTCTTGGGATTTAGAAAGTCTTAGATCTGAAATCACTTGTACTCTGTTGCCAGTTCAGGATGCCTTCCCAGAGCCAGTGTAGCCGACAGTGTACTGTATCGTTATTGCTGTTCATGTAAAGCACTGAGCTATATCACTATTTACTACCACCAGCTCAAAGCTCAGCCTGTGCCAGTGCCAACACAAAATGTGTCTGGTGCCAACTGGCCGGTAGAGACACCTCAACACACGGTTTGCAACAGATTTCTATGAAAATCCACCTTATTACACCCTGGAAAACTGTGACTTATCGGCTATTCTCAAAAAGAAACCATTGGTGGCTCCTGAAGACGTAGGGAAGTTTTTACTACGGAAGTGTAGGGTGAAAGGCAGTAGTCCTTTATCAGATAATGTATGGAAAAGGCTTATTCGTCCTGAAGTAAGGACACATTTCGGAAAGTCATCCCCTAGAGTGGCGGCATTTACTAGGCCCAGATAAATTTTTTTTCATGTTTATTCGCCATCAATCTAAGGGTCATACCAGGAGATGAAGCAGAAGAACAGCTCTCCAGAAGAGTGGGATACTTTGAAATTTCTGAGGCTTGCTGTGATAGAATTACCAAGTTTCTGACAAAATGACTCATTTTCATCTGCTGCTTTTGAAAGCTAGAACAATTTTAATTCATTTTAAAGGTTTAATTTTTAGACAACAGTTGCTGCTTTGACTTCTATGGTGCAAATACGCTAAAGATCAAACATCAAGTTCTATCATGAGCACTCGTCAGGTAAAGTAGTTACAGTTTCCTGTTTAAAATGCAATAAAAAACTCTGAGTTCAATATTTCTTTCTCTTAGAAAGTTTTAATAGTACATCAACTAAAAACTAGGTGAGCCAGAAAAGACAACAGTTTCGAAATTTTCCATGGTTAAACTACCAAAAAAAAATAAACAATAAGACTAGCAGTATCCCAGATTAGTTATAAAACGCTCTAACGTTTTACCACACGACCAAAAGGCAATTTTCCTCAAACTCACCATCAAACTTGAATGACCGAAATTGAATCTTAAAAAACTCATGATGATAGAGGAATAATTTTTCAATGTTTACTTTGCTTTCA
The DNA here is from genome assembly GCA_945261195.1 of Cryptosula pallasiana. Lineage (NCBI taxonomy): Eukaryota > Metazoa > Bryozoa > Gymnolaemata > Cheilostomatida > Cryptosulidae > Cryptosula > Cryptosula pallasiana. The sequence goes on along the minus strand of OX183137.1, from coordinate 11,270,129 downwards.
ACCAGAATAATACAGCCAAAAATCTAAAAGTAACAGAAAATATCACTCACCCACCCTCCAATGTTGTCGATCCACTCTTGCATTCGAAAGTCAAGCAGGAACCTGGTACACAGCTCAATGAGAGAATAGGCTATGTCCGCTTCCATCATTATCACAGAAAAAATTGCAGCTTCACTAGTAGTCATCAGTATCTGCGAACATTTTCATGTTGTTATGTTGTTTATATGTAATAATATGCGTATATAATATACAGAAGAGCTAAATTATTTATTAAAATCCATTAAAATCAATCACTTTTGGATGACGACTAAAATTTCGTCAGGCTCAAACCTGAGTATAATTATTAAAAGCGCTTTTCAAAACATATGAATAGAAACTTTTCACATTTTTGCGTAAAATACCGAGCTACAGTATATAAATTTACTAAGTCACCTACCAAGAACACAGTATTCCAATTGTATATTAACTTTCCATTTGGGAGTCGACTGAGCAGTGAATTTTCCATCGATGTATACAACTTGGCTAAAATTTCTGTGAAGGTGGGATGACTTCTTGGCTGTTCTTGAAACATATTCACAACAATATTTTTTATCGTGTTCTGCGATTGACCTTTTAAATGAAAGTCATCTAAAAAAGTAAAAAAAAGAATTAATTTGTTTGTTATTCAATTTACTAAAATCAGCATTAAGTTCAATGGATTACATTAAACTTAGGGGTTAAATTTTGAAGTATAAAAAAATACTTCAGATAATAGGAGGCAAAGGTATACAAGAATATAGCTAACAAGAAAAGACCATCAGACTAAAACAACTGATACAGTGCAGTTTGTCTGCCTCGGATCCAATGAAAAAACTCGCAAGTTTATAATTATAGAACAAGACAGTGCATCTGCCTTTAACTGAGATATTAAGACGGCAATTATTCATAAGTTGCATTTTTACATGCTCAGTAAACTTTATCCTAAGTATATTGCAATTGCAAACAGCCATTGTAACAGCAATACAATATAGCAGTGAAGAAGATTGAAATCGCTTTTATTATGTATATCCAAGAGTATTTCAAGTCATTTGCAACTCAAGTTAAAAACTTCGAGCAGTAAAAATGGTGAACTCAACAAACTTCATCGACAATTTTCTTGATATTTTTTTGATAAGCAGCAAATAAAATACGCCGAGATTTTGTCAATCTCACTTTCAATGATTGTTTTTTTTGCCTAAAAGTAACAATTAGAGTTTTTTGAAAAACGTTGAGAAAAAATTATTTGCTTTTAAACACTACCTAATTCCCGTAGAATTTCCATCACTGGATGATCACGAAAAAGTTTATAAATAGCGAAACGCATAGCAACTTTTGTTTCCGGAGGAAGTCTTTTCAAGAACCTAAAACATAGCATAAAACTTTTATATGATTACTTTAAATATCCAATATACAAAAAAATCTAGTCAGAGAATTCACCTTGAGATAAAATACGAGTGCAAAAGTATTAGGTAATCTGATGCTTTGAATCAACTGCCGTACTATTTTTCAAACACATAATGAGAGTGAGTTGCTAGTCTAATAATTCATAAATAAACCAACTTTTCAGCTATAAATGTTTGAACAACATCTTTTGTACATAATTTAGGAAGCGCACTATCACTTTCAAATACATATTTATGTATACTCCCTCCTGGTTCGTGTATAATAATGTGTGTCTCCTTATTTCTTGACATTGCCAATAGAGATCGGCTTAGTTACCACTAGATATAATTTTCATGAGAAAAGTAGGCTTTACATTTTAGTTAATGGCTGCATTTTTGTCATACTTTTGATTTTTCGAAATAAAAATTCTCTTAGTTTGATATGTAGGTAGTTGAACTATCAGTCTAAACTATTGTCTTCCTAAAATCCAGTTTGGTTGTTTTCTAAAGTTAAAAGCTTTATCAGGTGACTTTGCTGTTTACAGACCCATTTAATAAAATATCTGTTTTTAATCTTAGAATTAACACGGCTTGTTTATAAAATAAAAATAGTATGTAACACATATTTTGCAGGTTCAACAATGAAACCTTGAAATATGTCTTAAAAGAATACACTTTCACTCACAAAATTGTAGGACAACCTGCTTGCGAGATATCTGGTGGCATTGTGATAAACTTGTATTGACTTGAAGGTTTGGTTTAGGGGGTTGGTCTGACATCGAAAAGCAAACAAAACCATCAGATTTTCCAATGTCATCTGTGTATCCGCGACAAATTTCAAGTCAATTAGTCCAACACAAGCCATGCGGCAGCTTGTTTTGTACACCGATGTTTGATGGCTGGCTGAAAAAAGAATATTCCTATGTGTTGGGGTTATATGGTGATGTCCTTGAAACCTGTGTACTAATAAAAGTTCTGTTTTTACCCCATGAGCATTTAGCTACTGGGCCGTGATTGGTTACATTTTGGAACGGTAGTTTAATAATGCTACTACTACTAGTATTACTAAGCAGATAATCTAGTGAAACTGTTACTGTAGATTGAGTTCGAGGAATTTAATTACTACTTGCAATCATTCGATCGCATCTATGAGTGATGAATAATTAATTATTCTCAACTACACAACACTATTTGTAGCTTTCCATGACGCGATGATGTAGCGCAACGTCTTAGCGCCACGGGTTTTCCCCCTCTTGGAAATGGCTATATCGCTACTGCAGTCGTGATGATGTGGCGCTATTGAGAGTCGCTACTAAGTAGCGACTTATAATAGCGCCAGACTACTGAAGCGTTATGGAAAAAAGGAATGCCGTAGCGCTAATGGTTTGCACATGGGCGTATTGAATATCCAGCATCACTGCGGTCAAAAAAATTAAATAATTTGGAAAGAAATTTCAGTGATATGAGACAGTTGCCTTTCAAGACCACTTATATTAAAAACTATAAAATATTAAAATTAGCTAAAAATGATGCAGAATAAGTGTTCACAAATATATTTACGTGTTTTGTTTTATATTATTTGTCTTTTTTTCCCTATTGTAGAATTTGATAATAATATTAAAAATTAAATAATAATTAATAATCAATTGGCCGTAGATAAATGATAACAAAAATAAATTATTATTTGAAAATTATTAAATAATTCACACATTAGCCAAGCACTGCTGCATCAAAATTTTATCTGTGGATTATGTACTAAATGAAACAAACGCCAAAAAGAAACATTTGAAACTAATTCGTGGTTGAAACAATTTTACTTGATACAGTTTCACTCAGAGACTCATTAGCTCAAAGTCGTCGTTGACTCGCTAAAAAGGTTCACCACCTTTGGGCCTACTGTATTGTTCGCTTATGCAAAAGAGTGATGGTTTATCGCTATTGAGAAGCACTGAGCCATGACACCATAACGTAGCGCTGCAACTTCGTGATGTGGAAAGCTACTATATGTTGACAAGGAGTTTCTCAAGTGTGACCAATCACGGCCCAGTAGCTAAATGCTCATTGGCTAATAACATAGATTTTAGCATCACTCAGGTTTCAAGGGCGTCACGATATCACCCCGACAAATGAATATGTTTTTAAGCCAACTATCAAACTTTGTTGTACAAAACAAGCTGCCATATCGCTTGTGACAGAGAGATTGACTTAAAGTTTGTGATGGTTACACACAAGACACCGGAGAATCTGATGGCTGTGTTTGCTTTTCCATGTAAGACCACCCCGAAACCAAACCTTCAATCATGTAGGAACCCATACCTACGTGGCCACACTTGAAGAGAAGATGTCTCTGTCGTTCATTAGCACTGAAAAAGGTGATTGGTTACAGCTTTTGTCAGTGGTTTATGCTTGTTAATGCCATTCTGTCAAAGGGTAAGGATTCAGGGCCGGCACCGGTTAGCAGGGTTGGGAATCGCTGATTGTTAAACTAGAGGTTAAATCGCTTTCGCTAATGCTGTTACAAACCAGGGAATAGGGCTTTCCGCTGGTGTCCATGCTAAGTTATTTTAAACTATGGGATACAATCATTTTTGTTGATGAAACTGCTGATAATATTTTCAAGTTTTCGAAACTTTGCATATAATCTTATAACTATGAAGACTTATATAAACACGAACCACATTTTACTACACCGTAAACAGGATATATAAAAATGGCTAAAAACACATAAACTTTTAATTACAGGTTAATAATGGCAGAGCAGATTGGTTCAACAGTAGTCGATCTATTTTTTAACGTCTCAGTGATGCAGCCAGCTGCAGTAATGCTTTAAAGTTATATGCATATACATATGCCTCTATTATGATATGATAAACTGGCAGGCAAATGCAATGCTTTCAGATGACTAACATTTTTGCATGCATGAGTGACTTGGACTTGGACTTATGACTTGACTTGGACTTGTTGGCAGATAAATTAGAGATTTGCTTCAGCGATTACTAGTACTTAAGCGATTAAGCTATTCACTGAATGTCTAATCAAACTAAGGATGTTCTACAATCGCTGATGCGTGACTATTGATTAGCACTAGCTATTAGGGTTTACCAACCACTATTCCCAACTCCGCCGGTTAGTACAAGCTCGATATTGGTCCTTGCTGGACCGGTATTGACACTGCAGCACCGGTAGCTAGCTATATGGGGCAGCAAATTTATATCCGAAAGCAACCAGACCTTGCTTAGTAAAACTGAATGGTGGATGGGACATGAATAGCAGTTGTAGTTGGCAATAACAATTGTAAAAAGTGTACAATTGCATGATTTTTTAGTGAGCAGAGTAGAGAGTTTTTCTATAGAGAAATTAACTTTTAAAGTAACCCATAATTTCATGTGATATATTGCCAACAAACTTATCATTCTTTCAGTATTGAAAGAAAACTAATTTTTGTGAGAAAATAAGCAAATGAAGATTGAAGCGGTTAAGCTGGATTTTGATGAATAACTGCGTGAATGGGTTTATAGCATTCATCAAAAATGTAGCTACTCCTATATTTTTAATAGGTAATACTTTTATACTTGAAGGGCAGTCTGTGGAAAAAGTCCAATATGGAGCCTCGGCAATTTTGTTTGAAAGCCACTGAGCAACATATTGTAGTAGATTTTGGGGGAGCCGATCAAAGATCCACCAACAGCACCTCACTCCAGAAGTCGCTTTCCAATCTACTTCCAACGGAGGATTATGCCAACTCCACAACCGTAATCAGAGCCCACGGCTCAAACGCACAACTCAATGTTTCAATGAATAAACCATATTGTTTTATAAGACAACCACCCAGTGTGGTATAAGGATGACAATCTATCTTGCTGCTTGGAGCAGTCTCAAACAGAATGCCGATACAACTACAAAGTATAGTAGCAGGGCCCTGCCTTTTATAGGCAGAGTAACAGAAAACATATGCCCAAATAAGGGTGCAACGAATCACCGGTAGCAAGAAGTGATTACGCAAATGAAACGACAAGATATAAATAACATAGTACGAGATCGGCTATAATAGGATTAAATACACGAGGTGCCCAGAAGTAAGGGGTGGAGCTTCAACAGTCAATAGTGCTTAGTTAGCTCAAGAAGTAGTGATGCAGCAAGTGGTATAGGTTCTTGGCTGTAATGGCTTGTGGTCCTTGTCTTTTGGCATTCCTGTGGTAGTTCGGCAGCAAACTGGGGCTCCTGCATGTTTTGGTGGTACCTTGAGTACACAGGCTATAATCATTCTCTGCTCCCCGGCCTGGTATAGGGTCGGTAGTTGTACTGCAGGGCCAGTATTGACTGCTGCAGGGCCGGTAGTGTTCCTGCAGGGCCAGTAGTGTTTCTACCGGCTTTCTCACAAAGTTTTCTGGCTGTGCCAGACTTAATTTAGGTGTGCCTGACACTCAGAGGTTGTCAGGGGGTCCTTGCGCACTTGTAATGACCATAAAAATCCATTAAAATATAGTTGCACTTGAAATTATGAATCTGATAAAGAGCCGGAAAGTTATTTTGTCAAAAATCTAGATATTAAAAACCGGCCATCGCCATTTAAGCTCTCGCCCCAAATACTAGAAAAAGTATCTGAAAGACCATCAAATCAGTCGGTTGCCCTTCTGTGTGTCTATGAACAACAAAACATAGCAATACGCTCCGCTACATCCTTTTCTGCGTCCATTGATACCTCAAAATATACTTTATTCAAATGCACAACCTTGTGAGGAGTGCCATATTGAGTTGGAATCTGCCACAATATAAACAGGAATCTTGATGTATGTACTCTCTCTTCCTGCTCCCTGATACAGGGGCACGTTTGATTGGCTAAAGCAGTAGCTTAAGAACTAGTCATTTGTAGAAATAATTGAAAATGTACCAGGTACAATAATGGTTTGGATATTGAAGCAGTTTCATTCTTGAGAGAGGCTCACAAAGTGCTAACAATGTTTATTGTTGATATGGGAATGAATGTAAACGCTGGGTTATATGAGGGCAAATCTTTGATGAATCGGTAAACAAAACTAAAATCTTGTAGTCAAAGCAAGTTTGTTGCTAATAAAATGCAGCAAATAGATCAGTGTTGACATGATCAAACGATGTTCGACGTTTGGAAAATTTGTGAGTTGCGATATTTACATATGGTTGCATGATTAAACGACATAAGCTCATCGATTGGTTTAGTTTCCCTGTGCTTTTAGTTGATGGTATCTATTGTCAGGGTCATTCATAACCAGTGCATGGCTTGCACAGTAGTCTGTTTATTTTATTGGGAAAAAATATATGTTTTATTACAATTACAATAGACTCTTAATAAATAACTTATAATAATAAATAATAATCAAGATACTTGAAATAGTCACAGCCATCCAAAATGAGCTATTTATTGATCTAACCCAAACTTTGCATAATTATTATTGATACATTTGCATCCTTCGGGAAATAATGATCAGGTTCACACATAAAGTGCAATGGATGAAACCTTAGGCGTAATGAATCAGCTACAGGTGTTTTTCCCTAGTGCCACGGAATGAAAATTTAATCACTGTACTTCAGCTGCGGCTTTTTAACGTTTCTTTTTTATCCCCCTTAATGTACTTGTGTGACCCAGGAATCACCCAACAAGGTACACACATAACTAGGCACAAATAAGCGAAATAATTAAAGTACAAAAAAATTACAAGTTTTGCTCATAACCTTATAATAAATGTATATTAGCAAAATAACAAACTAAAAAATGTTGGTTGATGGTAAGAGACAGATTTTCAGCTTTTATTCCATATTTGTTTCATTCGTCTCCTCAATTCATTCTTTTCCTCCCATATTGGACCAATTATACACTTCCGACCTAATTTTGCTTAATTTCAAATTAAGCTTTTTATCGATTGCTCTCTGTGGGATTTTTTAATAATTAGACAGGTTTTGAAGATTTAAAAAATTCAAACTCTGCATGTTTAGAAGCATCAATGCATACACAAAAAACAAACAGCTAAAAACTGAGCTATTAGTGACTTTCCATGACGCGACGCCGTAGCGCTACGTCGTAGCGCCACGGGTTTTCCCCTCTTGGAAATGGCTATATCGCTACTGAAGTCGTGATTATGTGACGCTATTGAAAGTCGCTACTAAGTAGCGACTTATAATAACGCCAGACCACTGAAGCGTTATGGAAATAGGGAATGCCGTAGCGCTACTGGTTTGCACATGCGTGTATTGTATTTCCAGCATCACTGCAGTCAATATAATTAAATAATTTGGACAGAAATTTCAGTGATATGAGACAGTTGCCTTTCAAGACCACTTATTTTAATTAAAAATGATGCAGAATTAGTGATCACAAATATATTTATGTGTTTTATTTTATATTAATTGTTTTTTTCCCTATTTTAGATATTGATAATAATAAAAAGTAAATAATAATAAATAATCAATTGGCCGTGGTTAAATAATAATAAAAATAAATAATTATTTTCAGTTTAATAAATAAATTACACATTAGCCAAGCACTGCTGCTTCAAACTTTTTCCTGTGGAGTATGTAGCATTAGATGAAACAAACACAAGAAAAGCATTTAAAACCAATTGTTTGTGGAAACAATTTTCCTTCATACAGTAGTTTCACGCATTGACTCATTAGCTCAAAGTCGCCGTTGACTCGCTAATTAGGGTTCATGACCTTTGGCTTTCTGTAATTGCTGGCTCATGGAAAAGCGTGATGGTTTATCGCTATTGAGAAGCACTGAGCCATGACACCATTATGTAGCGCTACATGGAAAGTTAGTAAATGATGATCATGGGTAAGAATGCATGAGTTGAAACAAAATTGTTTGCGAAAAAATATCGCTTCCCTTGTTCAAAATTCAGAGACTATTTTTTAAATTACTGGTTCTCATGGAAATCACAAATCTCTTCCAAACCTTTTCTCATCACAAAAGTTGTGAACAAAAAGCATCATGTTTGAAAACGCACATTTAAACAAAGTTGATAGTTTAATGTTTTCAAATTTAAAGTTAGTATGCAATAAATACCAGTGAAAATACAAATATTATAAAAATGCAGCCATGAATGGCAACAAATCTTCAGTTTTCAACTTAATTGAGTGGGTAAAAGTAAACTTAAAAGCACTGGTTTGCTAAAAAATGTATTATGAAATAATGGAAGAAGAAGAATTTGGCCTTCAGATTGAGCCAGACATTGAACAAGGCTTTCTTCCACTGCAGACTGAAACTGTTGTTAAATTTTTCATTGCTGAAAGGTTTGCATGCTGATGCTTTAATAATAATTACTGTTTTAAACTTTGATAGGATGATTTTGCTTGTCAACGCCACTCTTTGACATTTTTACTGCTGCTGAAACTGTGATACATAAAATAAGAACATTGGATTTTGTGTCAAATTGAAAAAAATATTTACTACTTGTGCAGTTGCATTTTTAAAAAGAATTTCAAAGATCTAGATAAGTATGTGCTATTTTACTAAAAGTATTTGAAGTATTGTCAAAAAATGAAAATCATAAGAATGATATTTATTTTCTTTATTATTTTTTGCAAGGATTTATAAGTTTCTTATCAAGTTTTTAGGTTATTTGTTTGTCTATTAATAGTACACCATTGAGCTGGGCCCATGTTGTAACAAAAGTGATTTTGGACTGATTATTTTTAGTTTTAGAAAATAGTCATTTTGTCGTTTGTTTAAACCTTTGGTGTAACTCTGTCATTTAAATTTGAAAAATGAAAAAATTAGTAAATTATTCTACGTTGTCCTCACCCCCTTTCGTGCTTCAATTTCTTACTCAGCTTTTAGTTTATTTTGCACTTTAGCTTACCTTATCAACTTTGCTTACATACAATAAACTTCAAATGTTAAAAATAATAGTTTTGTCAAAACTTTGTTTCAAAAATACTGTGAAAAAAGGATAGCTAGTTTGATATCCAGACACCTTAAGAACTTTTGTGAAAAATATTTCCTGTTGAATGCATATGCTTTACAGGGATCAAAAAATTGAAAAAGTTTACGTTACGGCGTTGAGTTATTGCAGTTGTATTTGCAGGCTAAAAGAAAGATTTCCTGCCCATTTACTGATGAACTTGGATGTCACTAAAGATGTTGAGCACACCGCAAACCCTGTCTTTGAGGTATTGGGAGAATTATGTGAGTTTTACGTAGATCCATTAAAACTTATTTAGAGTTGTTTATGATCCAACTGTTATGCAAGAATAGAAACTGCAAAAGTTACTGTACAGTCAAATTCAATCGGTACAACATTAATATCAACCCATTGAGATTTTATTGTCAAAAAGTCACAACGAAATCCATGCAAGAAGGTCTTGCTCAAAATTTTGGCATGTCTTGGAAAACCAGAGCAAGTATAAAGTGAATAAAGATATGGCTGTTTTAAATTGAAACGCCACACTACCACACAGTTGAATGAAAACTTAATAAGTTAGTTTTATTTCTTTCAGGGTGTATTTGCATATTTTTGTATGCATGCTATTGACGGAGCATGCAGTGATAGAGTTTAATTACAAAGTGCGGAGCTGCCACCAATTTTCCTGTCGGCTGTGTGCCCCGGGAAATGAGGCGGAACAAAACTTCAAAAAGCACCCCCCGCTGCCTCTTTGAAGATATTTTTTCTCTCCCCTGCATGTGTACACTACTTGCCACTAATATCCACCCTAACCTCACAGTCTCTGAAATTTCTAATGGATTTTTCCCTTTTCCCGGAAACTTTTCTCTGAAATAAATTTTTTCTATGACCTTTGAAATCCACCACTTATGGTGTGCTATACTCTTTGTAAGCAGCAGTGGTCAAGCTTAAATTTAATCCTACCTTTTTCATTTCCTTCACAAAGTGCCATGTTGTAGTGGATCGTGCCGGTAGGGCTTCCACTAACAATCAGCCGTCCACAGCACACAGCTCATGGGACAGCAAGCAGCACCTCTCTCCAAAGGGTAATGCAGGATCGGTCAGACCTGCCGGGTACCACAGAGAAGTGGGCAATAAATTTACTACTAAAGAGTCCTTGGCTCAAACAAACTAGGTATAGTTTAAGTAATAAATAAATTTATTCGTCCACATATGCTTTAGGGAGGCAATCGCCTAAAGTAGTTGGCAACCGCAGCAGTATGTGATATGTGGTCATGAACCCTAGTAAATCCAGCCTTTCATAGGCTGGTGGCAGGAAATGCATTGCATCATACTAAGTTTAACCAATAAAATACAACCGGAAGTAAGTTAGCCAAGAAGGATAATAATGCATGTGATACCGCACAACAACAATTGTACAAAATGTTCAAGTGGCAAGGAATAATGCTATAATATAAGTCTTCAGTCTTTGTCAGCCTTAGATCAAAGATAGATGGGATGTAGAGGTAAATAGGTTCTGGATATGTCTTTGTGTATTGACTCAGGCTACTTTGGGATCTCTGGATACGGCAGTCATCTTGTTGCCGGCCCGGTATGTGACTGAAGGGCCGGAAGAGGTTATTCCCGGGTCGGTAGAGGTCACTGCAGGGGTGGTAGGTCAAGCTGCAGGGCCGGTGTAGAGTCTGCAGGGCTGGTATAACATCTGCAGAGCCGGTAATGTAATTCCTCTTCCTTCTGAGGTGACAGCTTTCTGACTCATCACTTTGAAAGGTCTATCTGACCAATAGCTTCAGTGAGAGTCACCTCTAAATTAATATAAGCGCACAGGGCATGTGTGCTACCAAAATCCACCACAATATTGCTTACTTTTTAATTTCTTTAGACTTTCCTCTCTTTCTTAATAACCTTCTGTATTTACAACTATTCTGTGCAAAGGCGTGATACACAAGCTGGCTGGCAGTGACGAGATCAGAGCCATCCTATCTATCTGGAGGGCAACCCTGGTGTGTGGTTATTACTGCAGTGAATTTTGGTAGCACACATGCCCTGGGCACTCATATTAACCTAGAGGTGACACTGAATGAAGCAATCGGCCCGACAGACCTCCCGAAGTGATGAGCCATCACCTTGAAAAAGGAAGTACATACCGGCCCTGCAGACATGATACCGGCCTTGCAGCTTTACCTACCAGCCCTGCAACTTTACCTACTGTCTCGGCAGTGGCGTTTACTGACCTGGGAGTGACCTCTACTGATCCGGGAGTGACATTTACCAGCCCTGCAGTGACAAAATTGGGCCGGCGACAAGATGGTCACTGTAGCCAGAGATCCCAAAGTAGCCTGAGTCAATACACAAAAACGTATCCAGTTCCTATCTTCTTCTACATCCCATCTACCTTAGACTGGACTGGAAAAGACTGAGGATTTATATTATAATACTATTCCTTGTCACTAGGCACCTTGCACATTTCTTGTTGTGTGGTATTACCCTCATTGGTCAACTTACTTCTTGTTAGGTTCTATTGGCTAGACTTAGCATGATGCAATGCACTTCCTGCCACCACCAACACACTGGATTTACTTTTGTCCATTGCCACTTATCACTCATTGCTGCTGCTGTCAAGCACTCTAGGCGATTGCCTCCCTAAGATGATATGTGGACAAATAAAAGCATTTATTACATACGCTATGACTAGTTTGTATCATGCGAGGGCTCACTGGTAGTGAAGTTGTTACCAACTTCTTCATTGCATCCTGCAGGTCTGACCGACCCTGCATTACCTCTTGGAGAGAAGTGTGGTTTAGCCATTCCACAAGCTGTGGACGGCTGTTGTTAGTGGACATTATCAATGCAAAGAAATCGTGGGCTAACTTTGAGACAAAAAACATAAGTAAATCACACGGAAAGAAAGTCACAGTATAAGAATCAAGTTTCGGATACAAATATTGGTTAGAAATGATCGATGGGATGCGATGCGTCAACATCAAACAAGATTGCAAGAGCTAAAAAACATGAGTTTATTTATTTCACTTCTTTATACCAGCAGAAGCCTGTGTGTGTAAAAAATAGTTTTTTGTTCTTTGAGCTTCTAGATATTGTAATGGATCCTGTCGGCAGGGCTCCTACTGCTGTCCACTGACAACAGCTGTTCACGGCGCTAGCTTGTGAAACAGCAAAGCAACACCTCTCTCCAAGAGGTAATGCAGGGTCGGTATAGACCTGCTGGTAGCAACAGGGAAGTCGGTAATGACCTCACTACTAGTGAGCCCTCGGCTCAGACAAACTAAGCATAGTTTTATGTAATAGAATACATTTATTGTCCACATATCAAACTCTAGGGAGGCAATTGCCTAGAAAAGTCCAAAGCACAAGCAGCAAGTGAAAAGTGGCAATGGATATATGAAAAAGCAGTCTTTTATAGGCTGATCACAGAAAGTGTATTGCATCATGTTGGTGCAACCAATAAAACATAACAGGAAGTGCTGCAACAAATCAGATGACAACACATAAAAAATCACACTATGTTAAAAGGATAGGGTGACTAGCGGCAATGGAATAAGTTATACAATTAAGTCCTTTGTAAAATTAGCCTTACGATCCAGGTAGACGGTAAGTCGAGGTAGCTAGGTCCTGGATACATACACGGGAGCTGATACAGATCTTCTTATAACTCTGGCTGGAGCGGCCATCTTGTTGCCTACCCGGTATGCCATTGCAGGGTCGGTAAAGGTCACTGCAGGGTCGGTAAAGGTCACTACAGGGTCGGTGAGGAAAGCTGCAGGGTCGGTAGCTGCTGGGTCGGTAAGCATGCAGGATCGGGGTGAAAAATCATCTACTTCTAAGCGATGGCTACTGGTTACATCACTTGGGGAGGCCTGTCTGACTAGTTAATAGTGTCAGAGTCACCAGTGGGTTAGGGTACAGGTATGTATAAAGCATGTGTGCTGCCAAAATCCACCACAATAATACTTGTTTTTTGTTTGAAGGCTTGGCTGTAAATTTTTCTTTTTTATATGATTCCAGTCCTCTCTATAGGGATAATTGCTACTTTCGCAGCAGACACCTTTTAATTCATAATTTTGGCTGCTATTCAACTGTTCGAGTGCAATTGATTTCCCTCACTGGCTGCAAAGAGGTACTGATTGTTGGTATGGAATTTATAGACGTTCGCAGTTAGGTCATGAACCGATTTGGGTATGATACAGTTAAAAAACACTACTGGAATACCAAACTGTATTCGAGTAAAGTCAGGAAAACATAATGAGAAACAACAAAATGTTGAACAAAATTTTCTAGAAGCTCCTGATGGTCAAACATCTTTCTAGTAGGGAGAAAGGGACATTATGTTAAGCGTAGAAAAAAATTACCAAAATCTTTGACAGTAAACAAAAATCAGCTGTGTGTACTGTTACTAATTTTTGGTTGGAATATGGCAAACCTCTTCGAGCGGAAATAAAAATTTTGGCTACAAAGTTTAAATTAAAAATTTCCTCATAGATTTTTTTCTAGAATTAACGATGTAAAACTCTTGTGTTTCCGGTATAAACTAAGTCTGTATAGGTTTCAATCTAGATAAATTTTTTTCTTATACTTTTGTTTTCTGTTTCAGATATTATCAACATATCACACCAAGCAATTGCTGATAGAATAACAGACATAGTAAAGATAAGTTTTTTGTGGTCAAATGAAAATAATTTTGATGAAGACGAGTCGCTTGCCATCTTGGATCAAGCTTTGCAAGATAATTTCATAGATGGACGACCTTCGACTGGAGTGGGATACAGCTGGAATATGATACTCCAGGTTGGAGGATCTTCAAAACTTTTTGAAATAATTCATTTTGTGAAATCTGGTTACTGCAAATATATATAATTAGGGGTTGTAGTTAGAATAAAAACTTGATGTAGTAGCAGTTAGCCTTTATGTAACACATTTAACTGGTGAGCTTTCTCACCCGATGAAGAGTTAGTGTGGGGTAAGACCATCGTTACTTTTCAAATAACTTTAAACATTCCCGATTTTGAAAGTTGACAAATGGAAAATAGTGAATGCATAAAATGTTATATGTTTTAGGTTCTCATGGTTTTTGCAGAAGCTGCAGCTTATGTAATTAAAGAAGGGAAAACACAATTTTTTGATGAAATCTTTGAGTCATGCCTTGAGTTTCTTGTAAAAACTAGAATGCAGGAGTGGATTGATGTGCTGGGTGGATGGGTGAGTGAAGACCTTAGACCTGAAATGCAAAAACAACATGGTGACCGTTTATGCTCACAATCTTTTTTATCTGATAGGCTGATTGCCGCTAACACTTCCATAATAAATCTTACTTGGATTATTATTGAAACGATACAAGCTTTTGAAATGCAAAAAAATAATTGCCGAAATGACAATAAAAAACCAAACATTTATAACCATTTTTAGGTCCGGTCAAATGCGCTAGAGAAAAATTTTCCAAGTTAAAAGTCTTGTAATAGTTAATTAAAGCTTTTTTGAGGAGACATATTTTCAGGTGTGGTTTTGCATTATTTGAATAGCAAATTAACGGTAAGGATTTTGGTTGCCAGCACAATTTTATCAGTCAATCATGCCAGAGTTTTGTTGCAAAACTGCTGAAAAACTGTACCTACCTAACTTTGGCATTTCAGCTTTTCAACAGTTTCATGAAACGTTCATGCCTGATTGGTTGAGAAAACATTTTCAGCAAAAACATTTTTATGTAAAAATCGTGGCCAAGCAAAAGTATCACATATCAAAATTACATCAAAATGTTTTGCTAGTTTGAGTTTCTTCTAATATTCCAATGTTAATGCAGTTAATTTTCAGTTGGTTGTCATAAAAAGTTTTTTTATTTTTTTGTGATTTTGAGTTCTCTGCAGTTGCTAAAATCGATTGATTGTTTCCGATCTGTTTTTCGTATTTGATAAAGCATTGATTGGGTTGCCACACAGTAAATGTTTCATAAAAATGAATTGAAACTTTTAACAATAATCCCCGTTAAAAACAACACTTTACTTGATTGTGCTGACGGTGGCAATTCTTTACAGGAAAACTTGATAGACAAGTCAGGATTGGGTGATCAACACCTGGTTAATGTTTACAAACTAGATTCGTTGTACAGTGGAGCTCCATCAATTCAGTCGACATCATCTTCAATGGAAACTTCACAAAATGAATCAATGTCAACTGCAACTACTTCCAGTTCTAATTCTGATATATCTGATATATCAGTTATTGATACTGTTGTACAGGGCTTAAATGAAGACCAGCAAGCATATATTGTGCTTAATAGAGAGCAGGAGTTTTGTATGAGTCTCCTGTATGCTGACGAATATCACGGCATTCCATTGACGATGCCCCTACCCGTCGCTGCTCCTCACATAGCTGAACGCAGTGGAATGGTTAGAATGATACCCAGTGATTTGATAATTTCTCTGCCAAATAGCCCAGAATTTGGCGGTACGTTGATCAACGGTACATTAATGATAGTTCCACTTATGCCCTATGACGTCCGGGTTTTTAACAACACCGCAGAATTGGCAGTTGAATCAGAAGCGATTAATTTACCTGCTGCAGTAATAAACCCATTAATAGTTGAATATGAGGAAGAACTGCGAGAAGTTGCAATGAGAGATGGTATTGAGGCACGACCACGAGTTCAGGCGCTGTTTATTAACTCAAATATACCTGAAGCAGACAGCGACAATTCGAATCCACTAATTGGCTTTTTAGGCAGAGAGCCATAGACAGACACTTATACAAGTGAGGGTAGCTTTGAAAAGATTTTGTTAAAGCTTCATCTCTAACACAAAGTATGATTTTTAATTAAACAAAATAAAAAGGGATAACGACTACTGCGGTTTACCAGGTTACACGCATAAGTGTGTTGAACTAAGCCACTAACTAACTGCGTAGAGACGTATCTGTAATCTTAAAAAGAAAATTGAAGTGACAAAGTTTACAAAATGAGCTTGATAATGAGTCGAAGGCGTGACTAACTAATAGTGACACAACAAAGATTCATTGCAACTACTAAGACACTGCTGTGTTTGATTGCTTTGCTTTCTCCAATGCTCTTAAGTTTTCTCTTTTTCTGCCTCTCCGCCCCTCAAAGCCGATTTTTATGTTACTAATTGCGCAACAGTTTCCAGGTTTCGCAGAAATTGCAATGCAAACAATTTAGATCCAAATTTAATGACAAGTAGCATACACAGCCAAACATGTAGACAAATATCGCAATAACCAAATAAAAAAAAAAACAGCTGCAAACGGTCATGCTGAAATTGTTTGCTCCTAACCTCCAGCTATACACAAAACTCACCAACTTTAACAATTTAATTAAGGTTGTATCTGCTTGCACATTACTCAATAAATTTTATGGGTAGATATTCTACGACTCTCCTGGAACAATTTATTTTTGTCCGAAATGAAGCTTCATTGGAAAAAAATACTGTGAGGGACGCCATCGTTGAAACAACGGTTTCCCTGACAAACGCTTTCAAATTTATATTGAATTTTATCACGAACCACTTCTAGATATTTTAAAAAAAAAACAATTATATTTATCTTAATTATTTATTATTCATTTATGAAATTTTCCATGAAGATTGTAAGAAATTATTCACGGTCTCAAGGGAGTCTCGTAAGGTGTGGCTTATGATCTCTTTGTTCGTAGTTCTATATAATTTCTTAGCTTTGCAAAATAAATCAGAGTTTACCCAGCTCTCAGAAGATGCTCACTCTACACTGACCAGGAAGCTGGATAGCACAAGCAGAAGTAACAGAACAACAACAACTGCTTGGACCAACCAGCAACCCGTGTAGGCAAAGCTTAATGGAAAGTTATCGGTCAACTTGACCATTGCTGCATACGATCGTCAGTCAGTAAGTCACATATGGCACTAAGTCCTTCGACCCTCACGAATTGCTTGGCATAGACAATTCAACCCATGTGTTCTTGACTGCCGACCTATATACACAAAAATAACCTACACAAACAAACAAGCACTGTCTTTCACTAGTCAGTTGTTAACTGTGGGAGCTGTGCAGGTGCCTAGCTACCAGTGAACATAAAATCCTGCACAGTATAAATCTATTTTTACAATTTTTTATTTAATTATCATTTTAAATGGCATTAGACATGGTGTACTGCAAACTGCAATAGTCTAATTATAGACATCGAACTGATAGCTCCGAAGGGACGGAAGAGAAAATAGGACCAAGTCTTTTCTCTCATCCAATAGTAGAAAATGAAATAACTTAAATCACCTTACCTATTTACATGGACTTCGGGCTCAAGCAATTAGGTTCACTAATTTTTTTCGTAACTACAATAAAAATAATGTTTTTTTTAACAGTTTCTGCATAATTATGTCCCATTGAATTTATAGCTTATTCATTTTTTTCCAAAGAGCTATTTTGTTTTTAGACAAACAAATAATACAGCTATAAGGTAAATTAATACAACTTTTTTTTCTGTTAAGTTGAGTGTAAGTGGTATTGGTAGCTATAAAATTGGTGAAAAAGGAGAGGTGGATAGCCAGCTGCTGGTTGCACCAAGTGAGTGTTCACTTAGATTGGAGGTTGCAAGTAATGTGGATATATGAACATGTACTTTATTGGCCTTAGCATCTCTTCTTTAATCTTTTTTCATGATGTGCCAAAACCTGAAAAAAAACTGAAAGCGCAAACAAAGAAAACAAATGAAACTCATGGAAGTAAAAGTTATTCAAAATAATTATTCGCTGGCGTTAAAATAATATTTGAAATGAGTGATTTAAAAATTGAGAAAGTAGTTTTCCTTTCATATATGAAGGCAGTTAGTTGAACCTGGAAGTTGTATGTGTTTCTACTGTAGCTTGGGTGGCAGCATAACATTTCTTGCTGTTGGGAAAATTAATATAAATAAAAATATTTTATTGAACATTTCAAAACATGATACTGATGAAAATATTTAACCAACTTTAGTACTAATACAAATTGGATTTAAGTGGCAATGTGATTTGTTCTAATTGACGTTAGAAGCGTGTATTGAAGTTTGCGATTAATCGGAAATTTCTTTTTGTAATAAAAATAACAACTTTTAGAAGTATTTTGAGGATGGGTTGACATATACAAAACTGCCATAAATTAGGTGATGGCAGACTTAATAGTGAGAGAGTTTAGTGATAGCCACATGAGGTTTATATTTTATGAATTTTAATTTCGGTTTCTAAATTATGGTTGACTTAAATCAGACTATCATTTTTCATAAAGTTTACAAATTTTGTTTTGTTTTTAAGCATCAAGTTTTCACATCCAATGAGGTAAAACCTTTTTTTGGGTAAGCTTCTATGATAATTAAGCAAGGTATCGAATACAAATAAACATTGTGTGCGAAGCTCAGTAGAAAATTCCAGAACCCATTACAATAATGAGCCAAACATTCATTAGAGCGTTCAAAAAGTTTCAATAATAATAACTCTATTTTCAATTTCTGCTTATGGATAAAAATAAAAAAAAAACCAATTTAGTTTTTGGCTTCAATGTTTTGACAAACAACAATAGATACAAAATTCAAATTAGTAATTATTTGACAAAATATTCAAATATAAAAAAATATAGGAGCATATACAAATACTTAGTTTTGATACTGCAGTGGATTTTGGGGGCCCGATCAAAGATCCACCAACAACACCTCGCTCCAGAGGTAAGCTTCCAACCTACTTCCAAACGGAGGAGTATGCCAGCTCTGCAACGGTATCAGAGCCAACGGCTCAAATGCACAACTCAGTGCTTCAATGAGTTAACCATATTGTATTATACGTCAACAGTGCCAGTGTGGTATAATAACGGCAATCTATCTTGCTGCTTGGTGCAATAACAAACAGAATACCAATACAAGTACAAAGATTAGTGAACAGTGTCTGCCTTTTATAGGCAGAGTAGCGGAAAACATAAATAGTAATATATGAGCAGATCTCCCTACCAAGTGTTTTTTTGTGGATTAGACCTTGGGGTGAAAACAATGGGTTACGGCGTTGGATGGATTCGCCGAGTTAATATTGTATTTCATTTGAGGGGCATTTGAGTGGCATTTGAGTGGCATTTAAGTGGCATTTGAGTTTTGATTATTTTTTTACTTAATTTGAACTTATACGGCATATAGATTTTGAATGTATGGCATTCAAGTTTTGATAATTTTTTTACATAACTCGAACTCATATGGTATCTTGAGAGAGAGGGGAGAGGAGAGAGGAGAGATGGGAGATGAGAGAGGAGAGAGAGAGAGGAGAGAAAGGAGAGAGAGGAGAGAGATTTTTTAGTTTTCTATACATTCATGTATATATGGTTAATTATGTACATATTTATGGCTATATTTATATCTACATAGAGAGAGAGGAGATATATCTACATTGAATAAATATATTGATCAAAAATGAAACATTTTATGGTTATATAGCTGATTACATAATAAGTAGGGAAAATCTTCCAATATAATATAGCTAGAGTCAGTAAATACTAAGTAATACAAAGCACTACAACTTGTAATGACAATCAATGCATTCATACATACATACATATGGTATCTTGAGAGAGAGAAAGAGAGAGAGGAGAGAGAGATCTTTTAGTTCTCTATACATTAATGTATATATGGTCAATTATGTACATATTTATGGGTATATTTATATCTACATAGAGAGAAGAGATATATCTAAATTGAATAGATACATTGATTAAAAATGAATCATTGTATGATTATATACATTTATTACATAATGAGTAAGGAAAATCTTCCCATATAATATAGCTAGAGTCAGTAAATACTACGTAATACAAAGCACTACAACTTGTAATAAATACAAAGTAATAACAGTTAATGCATAGTTTGTTCCTTTACAAGGTTGTCTTTGATGTACTGATGCTATATCTTAGGAAGGAATACTTCTGTTCTATGTGCTTTTAATTTCGTAATGAACTAAAATAAAAAAGTTATGTATTAGTATAGAATGATTAAGCAAAAATGTAAAATAATTACATGAATTTGAATTATAGTTCTAGTCACATTGGATAGTTTACATTATTAGAAAAGGGAAATAACTCACCAAGTTACATTGTTCAACTTGTTTTTTCTTGAGCATTATTTTCACCAAGTGCTTCTGATTCTCTTTTATCTATCTAAAACAAAACAAAAAATACTTGTTTTATAAATTTAGTTATTTACATAATAAGTATATTGAACACTATAAAATATCTTGGAAAATAGTCAAATTAGACCTCTAGATGGTTAAAATTTACAGTATTTGGGAAATAACTACAATAAAAAACATTATGAATGTATGGCATTTAAGTATTGATAGTTTTTTACATAATTCGAACTCATATGGTATCTTGAGAGAAAGAAGAGAGGAAAAGAGGAGAGAGGAGGGGAAATAATTGCACTCAAATGAAAAAAATAAATGAGGCTAGATATTCATCTATTTGTATATATCCACAAGAAAACTGGGGTATTTGATGAAATATTCTTTTATTCCATTCGATTTTCATTAATTTTATTTGAATTGAAGTATTATTTACAATGGTTAGAAATTATTAAAATTACTGCTCAATCCTTTATCCAACACCTACAATAATTCTTAGTAATAGTAGTGTAATGAGACAGAGTAATAATCTACACACACCTTGTTCACTCTGTATGCTGTAGCACATGTTTTTCCTTTAGTTATCTGCAGTTACTTCAATTGAATCTCATCCAGATGTTTTATAGTCTTTGCTGCTACTGCGTTTTGTCTCAAACAAGAGTCCAAAGTAGGCATTGTGTCTACAAAATACAAAACAATTGATTGTTACAATTGATTCATTTTTTTTCATTGGCTTTATTTACATAAAGTAGCGAAGAAAAAGTTTGTGTGAGTATGAAACTATGTAGTAGAGATAAATTTATATCTAGGTTCAATTAGCATTAAATAATCACTTATTATTTTGTTAATAATAAATAATTAGAGTCAGTTACTTTACAGTTTTTTATACAACCATGTATATATGGCTAATTATGTACATATTGATGGATATATTTATATCTAGATTGAATAATATACATTTATGACATAATAACTATATTGAATGCTACAAAATATGTTGGAAAATCACCAAATTAGTCCTCTAGATGGTTAAAATTTACATTATTTGGGAAAGAACTGCAAGAGAGGAGAGAGGAGTATTTGGTAGAGGAGAGAGGAGAGAGAGGAGGCTTGAGCGTAAATATTTCTTTTAGTTATTTACATAATAAGTATATTGAATACTATAAAATATCTTGGAAAATAGTCAAATTAGACCTCTAGATGGGCTTTTCAACTAGTGGTAAATAACTGTTTATTATTTATTTTAAAAATAAATAATTAGAGCTTTCTACTAGTGTTAAATAATTATCGATTATTTTGTACCTTATCACCACCTACAGCCAGATGATTCAATTAAATATGGATACTGACAGGATAAAACTCAAGGGAAGATGGCTTAGCGCTAAGCTATCAAAGAATTTGTTGCAAGATGTACTAACTGATAAAGACTCAATAAGATCAACAAAAGATAACTACAGTAGATTTAAAAGTCTGCTCACCACTCAAGGAATCACAACTGTCAGGAGATCCTCATGAAAAACTTATTTTAGCTACCTAGTTGTTAATTCAAACATCTTAGCAACAACTTATTAGCTCAAACATGACTTTGTTATACCATTTTTTTTGGTTAATGTCATTGTTGAAAAGTCTATGTTTATTGCTAATGCTTGCTAATACATTACTGCTTAATCCTTTATCCAACACCTACAATAATTCTTAGTAATAGTAGTGTAATGAGACTGAGTAATAATCTACACACACCTTGTTCACTCTGTATGCCGTAGTACATGTTTATTCCTTTAGTTATCTGCAATTACTTCAATTGGATCTGATCCAGATGTTTGATAGTCTTTACTGCTGCTGCGTTTTGTCTCAAACAAGAGTCCAAAGTAGGCATCGTGTCTACAAAATACAAAAATTGCCATCTTAACTATCCAATCTAAAAAGACAAAAAATATGAAATATTTTAAAAAATGTGAGCTATTTATTATTATTTAATCATAATACAAAGAAGATAACATTTTTATCAATATCCAAAGACAGGGTTTGTAACACAAACGGATTTGGTTGTAGGAGGCTTAGGTGAGTTTTTCAACTAGTGGTAAATAAATATTTATTATTATTTTATTATTTAGATCACAAGACGAACAAAATTCAATAAAGTAACAATGAAAACCAAATGAACTCACAATAATATTAAAAATAATAAGAATAATAATAATAATCATCATCAGTAAAAATTATTTTTCATATTAAATACAATGAATAATAACTGTTTTATGCTGATAATGAAGTAAAACAATACAATAATGAAAGTTGTAATCGTTTTTTGGCTGTAAAGTTCAAAATCAACCTGTCGTTCAAGATGTCATTTAAGGCTAACCTATTTTTTCTCTCGGACCTACGACAATTCTGTCAATCAATGCCAAAAGACTGCGATCTTGAGCGGAAACAGGATAGGTTCTATGAGCATGAAATTATTTAGGAGAGATACTTCTATGGTCAGACCATATCGTAATAGGAGGATAACTCCAGAGTGCAACTAGTTGAGTTTTTCAACAAGTGTTGAATAATTTTTTATTATTTCTCACCTTAATACAGAAAATCTCCTAGTAGTTGTAGTAGATGTTGATCCTTCAGTCACTGTTGTTGAAGTGGATGCTTTCTGTGTAAAAACGGTGCTTCTTATATAGCTAGGTTGTACTAGGTACTAGGTACCGATTGACACGAGTTGATTCCAATGAAAAGCCTTTATGATATATAAGCAGGTCTTTACGCAGAAAACTCACGCGAAAACTAAAAAAAATAAAAAACATTCTTCGCGGGAGTTTTCCGTCTTATATGTTATAAAGGCTTTACGCAAAAACTCACGCGAAAACCGAAACTAAAAACGAAATTCTTCGCGGGAGTTTTCCTTCTTATAAGTCATAAAGGTTTTACACGGAAAACTCACGCGAAAAGTGAAACAGTCAAAAAATTCTCTTCGCGGGAGTTTTCCTTCTATATACTATAAAAGCTTTACACGGAAAACTCACGCGAAAACGGAAAATAGAAAACAATTCTTTCGCGGGAGTTTTCCTTCTTTTATGTTATGAAGGCTTTATGCAGAAAGTTCACGCAATTTTTTTTACCGTAAGTTTTCCGCGTAAGGCCTTTATAGTACATAGAAGGAAAACTCCCGCGAAAAAGATTTTTATTCTTTTTGTTTTCGCGTGAGTTTTTGCATCAAGCTGTTATAACACATAAGAAGGAAAACTCCCGCGAAGAAGTTTTTATTGAGTTTCGGTTTTCGCGTGAGTTTTTTGCGTGCAGCCTTTATAACATATAAGACGGAAAACTCCCGCGAAGAATGTTTTTTATTTTTTTAGTTTTCGCGTGAATTTTCCTGCTTATATATTATAAAGGCTTTTCATTGAAATCAACTCGTGTCAATCGGTACCTAGTACCTAGTACAACCTAGCTATATAAGAAGCACCGTTTTTACACAGAAAGCATCCACTTCAACAACAGTGACTGAAGGACCAACATCTACTACAACTACTAGGAGACTTTCTGTATTAAGGTAAGAAATAATAAATAATTATTTAACACTAGTTGAAGAACTCAACTAGTTGCACTATGGATTTATCCTCCTATTACGATATGGAGTCGTTCTCTTGACCATAGAAGTATCTCTCCTAGATAATTTTATGCTCATAGAACCTACCCTGTTTTCTCTCAAGATTGCGGTATTTTAACATTGATAGACAGAATTGCCGTATGTCCGAGAGAAAAAATAGGTTAGCTTATTAAATGATGCCTTGAACTACAGGTCGATTTTGAACTTTACAACCAAAAAATGATTAAAACTTTCAATATTGTATTATTTTACTTCATTATCAACATAAAACAGTTATCATTCATTGTAAAAATAAATAATTAGAGTCTTTTACTAGTGTTAAATAATTATTTACTATTTTTTACCTTAACTCTACTTAGAGTCCTCTTAGTGGTTGTAGTGATCTAAATAATAAAATAATAATAAAAAGCCAGTTCCAAAGAACTAGATGATTTAATTGACTATAGACAAATAATTATTTTAGCACTTCTTACCTCGATGCTGGTTGCTTACATGGTGTTTCATTGCTATAGCAGCAGGAGTGTTGATGTTTGAGCAGGAAGATGTATCATTAAAGGTGTTAGGATTGGGTCTTCTATCATCAATGTGAATGCCGTTGGTGGTGGAATTGGTGGTTGTAATGGAGATAGTGTCGATGTTGTTGGTAGTTGTAGTTGGTTCAATATGGAGCTTAAGAAGTGCTTTGGAGTGTGACGTCATCATACCTGCAAAAAAGTAAAAGAACTTAGTTTTTTAATGATGTGAATATACTGAAATTATTATAGTGTTAAATAATTATTTACTATTTATTTTAAAAATAAATAATTAGAGCTTTCTACTAGTGTTAAATAATTATTGATTATTTTTTACCTTATCACCACTTAGAGCCAGATGATTTAATTAACTAAAGACAAATAATTATTTTAGCATTTCTTACCTTGATGCTGGATGGTCTCCTAGTAGCTGTGGTAGATGATGCTTCTCCGCTTGCTGTTGAAGAACTGGATGCTTTCTGTGTGAAAACAGTTGCTCTTAAATAGCTAAAGTTGCACTGATTAAACCCTATGAATCAGCATTTTTCCCAATGCTTTCGCGGGAATAAAAACTGTTTATTCCCGCGAAAGCAACGGTTTCCATTCGCGGGAATAAATACTTTATTTTCACGCGAATGGAAACCATTGCTTTCGCGGGAATAAAAATTTTATTTTCACGCGAATGGAAACTGTTGCTTTCGCGGGAATAAATAGTTTATTTTCACGCGAATAGAACTGTTGCTTTCGCGGGAAAAAATAAATTATTTTCACGCGAATGGAAACTGTTGCTTTCGCGGGAATAAATAATTTATTTTCACGCGAATAGAAACTGTTGCTTTCGCGGGAATAAATAGTTTATTTTCACGCGAATAGAAACTGTTGCTTTCGCGGGAATAAATAATTTATTTTCACGCGAATAGAAACTGTTGCTTTCGCGGGAATGAATAGTTTATTTTCACGCGAATAGAAACCGTTGCTTTCGCGGGAATAAATAATTTATTTTCACGTGAATGGAAACTGTTGCTTTCGCGGGAATAAATAGTTTATTTTCACGCGAATAGAAACTGTTGCTTTCGCAGGAAAAAATAAATTATTTTCACGCGAATGGAAACCGTTGCTTTCGCGGGAATAAACAATTTATTTTCACGCGAATAGAAACTGTTGCTTTCGCGGGAGTAAAGAGTTTATTTTCACGCGAATAGAAACTGTTGCTTTCGCGGGAGAAAATGATTTATTTTCACGCGAATAGAAACTGTTGCTTTCGCGGGAATAAATAGTTTATTTTCACGCGAATAGAAACTGTTGCTTTCGCGGGAATAAATAGTTTATTTTCACGCGAATAGAAACTGTTGCTTTCGCGGGAATAAATAATTTATTTTCACGCGAATGGAAACTGTTGCTTTCGCGGGAATAAATAGTTTATTTTCACGCGAATAGAAACTGTTGCTTTCGCGGGAATAAATAGTTTATTTTCACGCGAATAGAAATCGTTGCTTTCGCGGGAATAAATTATTTATTTTCACGCGAATGGAAACCCTTGCTTTTGCGGGAATAAACAGTTTTTATTCCCGCGAAAGCATTGGAAAAAATGCTGATTCATAAGGTTTAATCAGTGCGACTTTAGCTATTTAAGAGCCACTGTTTTCACACAGAAAGCATCCAGTTCTTCAATAGCAAGTGGAGAAGCATCATCTACTACACAAGATCTACCACCTACTTAGATGATACCAAACCAATGAAGACTCAAACTACATGAATTTTGAAGACAGCATACATCTCCAACACAGCAAAAATTCATTTCAAGATCTACCACCTACTTAAATGATACCAAACCAATGAAGACTCAAACTACATGAATTTTGAAGACAACATACTTCTCCAACACAGCAAGAATTCCTTTCAAGATCTACGACTTAATTAGATGATACCAAATCAATGAAGACTCAAACTACATCGATTTTGAAGACAGCGCACTTCTCCAACACAGCAAAAATTCATTTCAAGATCTACCACCTACTTAGATGATACCAAACCAATGAAGACTCAAACTACATGAATTTTGAAGACAGCATACTTCTCCAACACAGAAAGAATTCCTTTCAAGATCTACCACCTACTTAGATGATACCAAACCAATGAAGACTCAAACTACATGAATTTTGAAGACAGTATACTTCTCCAACACAGCAAAAATTCATTTCAAGATCTACCACCTACTTAAATGATACCAAACCAATGAAGACTCGAACTACATGAATTTTGAAGACAGCATACTTCTCCAACACAGCAAGAATTCCTTTCAAGATCTACGACTTAATTAGATGATACCAAATCAATGAAGACTCAAACTACATGAATTTTGAAGACAGCGCACTTCTCCAACACAGCAAGAATTCCTTTCAAGATCTACCACCTACTTAGATGATACCAAACCAATGAAGACTCAAACTACATGAATTTTGAAGACAGTCGACTTCTCCAACACAGCAAGAATTCCTTTCAAGATCTACGACTTACTTAGATGATACCAAATCAATTAAGACTCAAACTACATGGATTTGAAGACAGCATACTTCTCCAACACAGAAAAAATTCCTTTCAAGATCTACCACCTACTTAGATGATACCAAACCAATGAAGACTCAAACTACATGAATTTTGAAGACAGCATACTTCTCCAACACAGCAAAAATTCATTTCAAGATCTACCACCCACTTAAATGATACCAAACCAATGAAGACTCAAAATACATGAATTTTGAAGACAGTCTACTTCTCCAACACAGCAAGAATTCCTTTCAAGATCTACGACTTACTTAGATGATACCAAATCAATGAAGACTCAAACTACATGGATTCTGAAGACAGCACACTTCTCCAACACAGCAAGAAGTTCTTTCAAGATCTATCACCTACTTAGATGATACCAAACCAATGAAGACTCTAAAAATTGCTTATATTATATTTCGATGATGCTGAAAAAACTGTCCAGAACAAGAGTTCAAAAAGCTAATCTATAACTCAAGGCAATCATATCACTATAGGTGAGTTTTACTATTTTTTACCATAAATTAAACAAAATGCTGAATATATACGTTTTTTAGGTGAAAAAAGGACTTTTTTGATGTAATTAGTGTATTTTTTACAACAAAATGCTAAATATATACATTTTCATGGTAAAGAATAGGATTTTTTGGGTGTAATTAGCGTAGTTTTTACAACAAAATGTTGAACATATACATTTTTTCAGGTAAAAAAAAGCACTTTTTTGGTGTAATTAGTGTATTTTTTTACAACATATTTATAAAGCAAGTATTTTTTGTTTTGTTTTAGATAGATGAAAGAGAATCAAAAGCACTTGGTGAAAATAATGCTCAAGAAAGAACAAGTTGAACAATGTAACTTGGTGAGTTATTTCCCTTTTCTAATAATGTAAACTATCCAATGTAACTAGAACTATAATTCAAATTCATGTAATTATTTTACATTTTTGCTTAATCATTTTATACTAATACATAATTTTTTTATTTTAGTTCATTACGAAATTAAAAGCACATAGAACAGAAGTCTTCCTTCCTAAGATATAACATCACTACATCAAAGACATCATTGTAAAGGAACAAACTATGCATTAACTGTTATTACTTTGTATTTATTACAAGTTGTAGTGCTTTGTATTACGTAGTATTTACTGACTCTAGCTTTATTATGTGGGGAGATTTTCCTTACTTATTATGTAATAAATGTATATAATCATATAATGATTCATTTTTAATCAATGTATTTATTCAATTTAGATATATCTCCTCTCTTCTCTCTCTATGTAGATATAAATTTACCCATAAATATGTACATAATTGACCATATATACATTAATTGCTAGAAAACTAAAAGATCTCTCTCCTCTCTCTCGTTCTCTCTCTCAAGATACCATATGTATGTATGTATGAATGCATTGATTGTCATTACAAGTTGTATTGCTTTGTATAACTTAGTATTTACTGACTCTAGCTATATTATATAGGAAGATTTTCCCTACTTATTATGTAATCAGGTATATAATCATATAATTTTCATTTTTGATCAATATATTTATTCAATGTAGATATATCTCCTCTCTCTATGTAGATGTAAATATATCCATAAATACGTCCATAATTAACCATATATACATGAATGTATAGAAAACTAAAAAATCTCTCTCTCCTCTCTCTCTCCCTCTCTCCTCCCTCTCTCTCCTCTGTCTCTTTCTTTCTCTCAAGTATGTATATAATTATGTAAAAAAATTATCAAAACTTGAATGCCATACATTCAAAATCTATATGTCATATAAGTTCAAATCAAGTAAAAAAATAATCAAAACTCAAATACCACTTAAATGCCACTCAAACGCCCCTCAAATGCCCCTCAAATGAAAAACAATATTAACTCGGCGAATCCATCCAACGCCGTAACCCATTGCTTTCACCCCTAGGTGTAATCCACAAAAAAACACTTGGTAGGGAGATCTGCTCATATATTACTACTAACATATGCCGAAATAAGGGGGCATCAAATCAGAAGTAACAGGAAGTGATTAGACGAATAGAAAGATAAGATATAAACAACACTAGGCAGTACCCATCAAAAGCAAAAGGTTTTTAAAATGTTAAAAATACGTTTAAAAAGTTTTCCTGAAAAGTTAGAAAAACGTTTCTGAAGTAGAGTTTGAAAAGTTCTTTTCTGTGGACACCTTTTTCCGGTTTCTAAAACATTTTCTTGAAACGCTCGTTCGTGACCATAAACGTCTATTTCACTATATAAAAACATTTTTCTTTTAGGTTTCCTTAACATTTTTAAAACATTTCAATTAATGATTTATCTTGGTTTTTTCTCTAGGTTTCTATAAACATTTTGTTAATTGAGATGTCTCTGTGCTTTTGCTTATCTTTTTAAAAACATTTTTCTGAGACATTTACTTCACTTTTTCTGGTGCCCATCTCAGAACATTTATCGTTGGTTCCTTTCAAATTTTTTGCTTTCACGTTAATAAAACATCAGTGAGTAATGTTTCATTGCTGTTTAGCGCCAAAACATTGCCGCCTCTATAACGTTTTCTTCACATTGTTTCCTTGCTTTTCAACGTTTCTGAAACGTTTTCATAAAACGTTTTTCTTACATTGGAAGTCAACATCAGATTTCTGTTTCATTTTGATGTGTTTTAAAGTTTATTTGTCTACTAATAGATCTCTAACTTATGAGTAAGAAAAATTACAAAGATGTTATTTATTTTGCTATATTTTTTAGTATTATCATTGTTCTGGAATTGCCTTTATGCAGGTGTCCTATTTTATGATCTCTTACCACAAAAAATTCTATACTTACATATAAATATATTTATTATATGCAGCCAATAGACTGTTTTTATGAATATTGTATTCATTTTTATTATTGCATGTTTGTATACATCCCAGTCTCACTGTAGAAAATGTTCTGCCATTAGCTTACCTAATACATTAATCCATCCGTTTTATTATTGAGAACCCCTATACGCTTCATTCTTACTGTACTCATTTATATACTTTGTATAATATTACAAATAAATATTGTTTTATCTAACTTCATAATACAACTGAGTTATGAAACAGAACAAGTTTTGCATCTGCATAGTTGAATATATAAAATTGTTATGAAAAGGCTATAATTACTTGATTATCATGTCATACCATGAAAAAACTATCTAGTACTAGTACTAGTACCCAACTCACAAAACTGTAAAAGCTAGAGTATAATGCTTGTGGTTGTAAAAAAGTCTTTTAGTGGCTTGGTTTTCTGACGAATTACAAAAAATATTCACAATTTTATAAAATTGAAGTTGTCTTGACATTTCAACAAAATGTGACGATAACTTCAAATATTTATTTTCGAGGCAAAACACTAAAATTTGTACCATTTCAGAGTTGTAAGCCTAAAATTTTTACAATTTGACTATTTCCCAAAGTTAACACAAATAAAAATACTTTATTACGGTAAATATCTACAAATTATTGTACAATACAAATAATGAGTTATACTGAGTTGAATTGTATATAATTTAGTGTCCATGAGTTGTTGGTGACAGATGTAGAGAGTCATTAGTCGCTCGCTTGTACACGTATTCTATTTAAAAGCATACATAGACGTTGATACAACAACTGCATCTTACCATAGTGAAAAATACTGTTATTACTACTTACTTATTACTAGTAAAAATATTCACGTACCTTAATCAAACTTCTGATATCAGTATCCTGCTAGCTTCGCTTGAAATGTGAGTATTGTCTTCATCGCTTTTGTCACCAACAACATAGTCAACTAGATCTCTTTCCTCAAGCTTTTGTTTTCAGAGCTATCATCTGACATACTATCATCATCGTCATCATCGTCAGCATAAGCATCAACGATATCATCATCATGGCTTTTCACCTCCTCAGCATCATCAAATAGGGAAAATCTGAAGGCTCTCCCTTCTTTTTCACCCAAAATAGACAATAGCATTAAGGCTTCTTCAACTGTCAGAATCGCGAGAATGTGTTTTTTTACTCCATTTTGAGTCGTCACCATGCTTTTATAGTGGATCATACCTCCTCCATAATTTTTGATATTTAAAACGTTCTCAGGTGGGATGACAATCTTTCCACTCATCAAAGATCCGTCATTTGTCATGTATCTGTAGGTGACAGTGTGAGCGATACATAGAGGTGTTGTGTCTTGTTTTCGTTTCAAAACCGACTGCTGTTTCAACTTCAAATTTTCCAAGCTGATAGTCAAGTGAATGTCAGAAAAGTGTTGACAGGAACATTGTCGAAAGTGATGATATCAAAGTACGCATTCAATTGTTTCAATGATTTGTTTCTCAAGTTTTTGGCTATAACTCGCTGTTTTTCTAGTCCCTGGTTACGACTGTCTCTTACAATGCAAAGATTGGGTTGATTCTCTTTTAGCGTTCCCATGTACACTACTGTATGCGAGGAGTGGTGATCGAGATCTTGTAATTTCTACCATAAGTTCTTTGTCAATCAGTGACTTTACTCGAATCCGATGACCGTTTGTTAAAACATATTCATAATCCAAGATACCATAATCTTCAACGTAATTGACATCGAAAAACCTCCAATATCGTAGGAATTGGTAAATCTGCTAGACTCACGAAATTCACTATTTCCAACAATCCTTTCTGCATAACTCCTGCCATTATTCCCGCTATTTTGATCAATTCTAACTCCTTAAGTTTACTCATGGCATTATTCTTGTCATCGTTGAACAAAAAGTAAACTAAAGCCTGAGATAATGTTGCTGGTGGTTTTTTGTTATCAGAGGATTGCTTGACTTCATTCGTATCATGCAGATATGTGTAATCTGGTGTAGGGCTCAAAAGAGAGTCAGCTGAATCTACATGGTGTTTCATCATTATATCGGGAAAAGTGTTGCTGTTTGAGCGGGAAGAGGATGTAGCATTGGAGGTGTTAAGGTTGACTCTTCTATTACCAACGTTGATGCTGTTGTTGGTGGAAGGAGTAATTGTAGTGGAGATAGTGTCGGTCTTGCTGTTACTTGCGGTGGGGAGCTTTGGTTCAATACGAAGCTTGGGAAGTGTTTTGGAGTTTGAAGTCATTATGCCTACAAAAAACATAGTTTAATGGTGAAAATATACTGAAATTATTAGCGCTTTATTAAAAGCTTGAGTTTTTTGGAGAAAAACTAGTTGCAAAAAACTAGATGATTTAATTAATTAGTCAAATAATTATTTTAGCGCTTCTCACCTTACTGCTGGTTGCTCTCCTAGTAGCTCTAGTAAATGTTGCTTCTTCGCTCGCTGTTGTAGAACTGAATGCTTTCTGCGTGAAAAAAGTGGCTCTTAAATAGCTAAAATTGCACTGAATAACCCTATGAAAACCATCTCGCGAAAACCTTCTTTATAATACATCTATTAATCAGCATGTTTTCACGCGAAGAAAACCAATGCTTTCGCGGGAATAAAATAATTATTTTCACGCGAATAAAAGATGAAAAACAAACTAATATTTCCCGCAAATAACAGTGAATAAAAGTTTCTTTTTCACGCGGAGGAAAACAAAAGTCTCCGCGTGAAATAAAAATTTTTTCACGCAAAGAAAACCAATGCTTTTGCGGGAATAAAATAATTATTTTAACGCAAATAAAACCTGAGAAATAAACCAAATTTCCCCGCGGATTACCATAAATAAAAGTCGTTTTTCCCGCGAAAAAAAAATAAAAGTCTACGCGTGAAATAAACAATCTTTTTACGTGAAGAAAACCAATGCTTTCACGGGAATAAGATAGTTATTTTCATGCGAAAAAACCAATGCTTTCGCAGGAATAAAATAGTTATTTTCACGCAGATGAAACATGAAAATTAAAACAGATTTTCCTGCAGATAATGATGAATAAAAGTATTTTTTCACACGAAGAAAGATAAAAGTCAACGCGTGAAATGAACAATTTTTTACACGAAGAAAACCAATGCTTTCGCGGGATAAAATAATTATTTTCACGCGAAGAAAACCAATGCTTTCGCTGGAATAAAATAACTGTTTTCACTCAGAAAAAAAAATGAAAATTAAAGCAGATTTTCCCATGAATAATGATGACTAAAAGTATTTTTTTCTCGCGAAGAAAAATAAAAGTCTCCGTGTAAAATAAACAGATTTTTCACGCGAAGAAAAACAATTCTTTCGCGGGAATAAAATAATTCTTTTCATGAGAATAAAACATGAAAATTAAAGCAAATTTTCCCGCAAATATTGATAAATCAAAGCCTTTTATATCCGAAGAAGAATAAAAGTCTCCGACTGAAATAACAATTTTTTCGCGCGAAGAAAACCAATGCTTTCGCGGGAATGAAATATTTTTTTCACGCGAATATACACCTATTGTAAAGCTATATCATTAAGTGTGCCATTAGCTATTTAAAAAGCTCTGTTCCATGGAAAATTCATCCATTTCAGCTCAGGCATCTGAAGGAACAACATCTACTTCTACCATTCCTACTACATTGATCAAGTTTCTCAGCAACGAGGTAAAAAAGTAACTATCTAAGACTAAGTGCAAAAACTTGATAAATCATAGTTTTTTAATCATATCTTATTTATTATACTAAAACACATAAAAATCAATCATCTGTTTTTTTCTAAATTCAGTCATAAAAATGAAAATAGTTAACCACACAGAAGCAGAAACTCAGTCTAAGCCTATGGATGAAGAGGACTTGAAACTTCTACAAAGCTTATGCAATAGAAGAATTGAAGAGAGAGTGCGGATTCTCTCAAACAATTGTAAATTTATACAGAAAGACTTGATAGAACAGCTAAATAGTTTTCAAACTGAAGCTTTTCTAACAATAAAGCTCTTAGGGAATGATGTTACATCAGACAATCAGAGGCTGCATTATCAATTACAACAACAATGACATCAACTAGAGCAGGTAAACACACCTATTTCTATCAAACATGCACGTGAAGAGCTTGCTCTAAAAAGGAGAACTGTACACCAAGAGTCCGCTCTACCAAAAGCCAGAAGAGTAAGGACTCAACAACGTAGGACACAACGAACTACAAAAAAATCCAGTTAACAGTCATTTTCTTTGTGATGAGGTAAGAATTATTAAAAACACTATTTAGTAGGAGTTGAACAAAATAAAAAAGTTTGTAATTATTTTACATCACTGTTTAATCATCCTATACTAATACATAACTTTTTATTTTAGTCCATTACGGAATCAAAAGTACATAGAATAGAGATCTTCCTCCCTATGATATATCATCAGTACATCAAAGAAGATGACATTGTAAAGGAGAAGGCAATGCATTGGCTGTCATTACAAGTTTTAGTACTTTGTATTACTCAGTATTTACTGAGTCTAGCTGCGTTATATGGGGAGATTTCCCCTATACAATATAGACCAGACACGACTCATCAAGATATTGACAATCCTGAAGAGGTATTTCATGAGATGAGCAAAATCAACTTTGAAACAGTTTTTAAGAATGTCAAAAACTATAAGTATTATTGATATTTTAAAAAAATCAAAAGAAGGTGTGGGATAAAACCCTCACTCAAAAAATTATTAAAGAATATTTTACCAAATAGATTCATCTACCTTTTCATTTGAAATTATGTTGGGACTTTTCCAAAATATTTTATAGCATTCAATATACTTATTATGTAATAAATGTATATAAACATACAACAATTCATTTTTATTCAAAGTAGACATGAATATAGCCATAAATATGTACATGGTTATACATGTATACATGAATGTATAAAAACTAAACAAATTATTTACACTTAAGATGCCATAAGAGATAAAATTATGTAGCACAAAAGTCAAAAAATAAATGCCATAAAGTATTAACCCACTGCTCCAATCCACGCCATAACACATTGCATAAACCCCGAGATTTACCCTCACAAAAAACACTTGGTAGGGAGATCTGCTCATATATTACTACTCATGTGTGAACATAGGCCCCGCCTAGTGACCCTGTAGGGAGAGATACGCTAATGAGCCACGTGCAATCGGCTAGGGATCCAAACATTGAATTAACGCGATCCGATTATATAAGTAGTAATATATGAGCAGATCTCCCTACCAAGTGTTTTTTTGTGGATGAGTGCTCGGGGGTTATGCAATGGGTTACGGCGTTGAATGAATTCGCCGAGTTTAGATTGTATTTCATTTGAGGGGCATTTGAGTGGCATTTAAGTGGCATTTGAGTTTTGATTATTTTTTTTACTTAATTTGAACTTATACGGTATTTAGATTTTAAACGTATGGCATCTAAATTTTGAATGTATGGCATTTAAGTTTTGATCATTTTACATAATTCGAACTCATATGACGACATTTTGATGAAGATGGAGTTGTAATTGCCACTGAATTGTTTTTGTATATGATATAACTATCTACAACTCTATAGTTATTGTTATAGTTTTATTATTACATAATAAGTATTACATTATTTGCTTACTGGTGAATGTAATAAAATAGATATCATAATAAAGTTTAATAGGTTGAATATATAGTGTTAAAGTCTATAAAAACTTTTTAATTTGTAAAGTATTTGATGACTTTACAAGAAATATCATCACATTCAGGTTCAATGATGATGAGAAGATTTTCTTCAAGTTTAAGTTTACTATCTTCCGATACAGACAGAGAAAGTTCTGAAAAATCCTCCAAATCATTATAAATAAAAACTCTATAAATCGATGGTGTTGAATTTGTAATTGCTACTGAATTGTTTTTGCATATGATGTATCTATCACACACGCAATCAGTAGTAGTTTCGGCTTCTTCATAATTGTATATAGTAGAGTTTGTAGGGCATGGGTGTTCCAAAATTAAATCGACTAAACCCAGAGCTTGTGGAAGAGATGGAATTGATGGTGATAAAGCTGGAACTACTGACTTGCTTGTAGTTTTTGTCGTCGTTGTCTGTGGAGTTGTGGTGGTTGTTGTAGTCGGGGTTGTTGTTTGCGGAGTTGTGGTGATTGTTGTCGTTGTATGTGGAGTTGCAGTGGTTGTTGTTGGAGTTGTTCTTCGAGTCGTAGTTAGTAATCCTTCATCGTATAAACGGATGTAATTTAAAGTTTCATCGGTTTTGCAAACAAAGTAGTGTTGAGGCCACATATCACGAGTGTCACAGCTTCTACGTAGGTGAGCAGGTTCCATGAAACATGTGAGTCCATATATATGATATTTTAAGTTTTTTCTTAAAATACGAGTTACTGAATTAACCGCTTCCATATTAAGAATTCCCCAAAAACATCCGGAAGCTGTATGAGATAAAGTGAATGGTTGAATCTCTGTTGCAAGAAAATAACTGCTTAGGATTGGGAATAATAGAAGATAGATTCGATATTTCATTTTTATTCAGAGGGAGAGACTTTTAACCTAGTTTATGCTTTCAACATCTAGAGTTAACTGTCTTGCATTTCGGTGGACTTTGGTTAATATGCTTCAACTAAAGTTCTATATATATAACCTTGGGATTGCATTTGTCTTTGTTATCTCTTTGACATGTGATACTGATGATAATCTTGTTTTGAATAGACTTCAAACTTTCAAAACTCGAAAATGACAAATTTACACCTTCAATACCATTGATGTTAGTGATGATAGTAGCTATTTTCGGCTTCTCGTTGGTCAAATGATTGCATTCCACGCATGCAAAGTTGGTTGTCTCAAACTCTTCTGTTAGTGGACAGATCAAACGTGAGGTATTGTATTCAAATGCGCATAATTCCCCATTCCAAAATAGTTTTTTGTTTTGAGTAAGACCTCCGTATTATTTTTAACCCCTATTGCACATTCGTCCTGATTCAGAGTGTATTTTGTTGGCGTACTACAGGTCAGGGTATCTGTAGAAGTTTTGCTTTTGCAGATCCAAGAAGCGTTTTGAAGGATAATAAAACTGCAATGTAAATGGAAGGATAGAGTCTCACACAGTTTGTTCCATTTTCATCTTTATATCGAATACTCCTTTCAAAAGGTGAAAAAAATAAGACATCATTTTTTTCCATAACTCCATCTATACATTCATCGATTTCGTCGACATAAAATACTTCGCTGACATTGAAACTGTCAAAACTCGAAGATGATGAATTCACACCTTTGATGTCATTGATGTTAGTGATGTTAGCTGGATTTGATTCCTCATTTACACCTTCGATATCATTGATGATAGTGATGTTAGCTGGAATTGATTCCTCGTTGATCGAATGATTGCATTGCAAGCATGCAAATTTGAATGTCTCAAACTCTTTTCTTAGTGGACAGATCAAACGTGAGGTGATGTATTGAAATGCACATAATTCCCCATTTCGAAATAGTTTTGTATTTTGAGTAAGTCCTTCCGTATTATTTTTAATACCTATTTCACATTCCTCTTGATCCAAAGTGTATTTTGTTGGAGTATTACAAGACACAGCATCTGTAGAAGTTGTGCTCTTGCAACTCAAGAAGCGCTTCAAGGGATGAAAAAACCACAACATAATAAGTCAGGAGGGTAGAGTCGCACACAGTTTTTTCCAGTTTTATCTTTATATCGTATAGTCCTTTCGAAAGGTGAAAAACCAAGACATCGTTCTTATCCATAGCTCCGGCTATACATTCATCAATTTTGTTGGTATAGAATACTCCGTTAACATTGGAAAATGTTAGTGCCAGTAGCAAGATAAATACGCAGCTCATTTTTTAAAATGTTTTTGTATTCAGTGTTGAAAGTTGAATACTTTCTTTCTTGATGTTCTTTCTATTTATACGTAAGTGGCTAGTGGCTTATTCAGCTCTCTCAGCTGATTTTGAAGATGTGAAACAATCTCATCAAAGTGGTTACCAAAATGTAAGTATGGTTCCAATCGAGATTGAGACAAAAGAACATGAGTTCCTGTCCAGCGAAATGAAGTCAAACCTCTTAAAATCGAAAAATCTATCAAATCACCTAGTTCAGCATCTTTCAAACATTGCTTTATATCAATCAGTTCGATCGCTCTTTTGAGATCTTCAAAGTCTATCAACTTGTCTTGCGGACAGCATACTTTTGGATCGAAGCTCCTAGAACAGTTTAAGCATTCGAGAGGATTAGCTCTTGAAATACAATTACATCTCAAAAGCATGCGTTGTATTGATTTACGAACTAGATTGAATCCTAACGCAAAATAAAATACTTCTTCGGTGATGAGTTGAACAAAAAGAGGATTCGAACGCTCCAAAGGAATGTGTTCAAAATGAGTCCTTATGAACTTAGGAACAAAATCAGCCAATGTAGCAATTGACTTGAATCCTTGAGTTTTTCCACTCATGTTTCTTCTGTATTTCAGAGATAAATGAAGCAACATTTTTTGTAGCAGTTCTTTTATGAGTCCTCAGATATATTTGTCGAATCAATAGTTATTATCGGGTTGACTGAGTCTTCTTTTTCATCAGAAGTATGAGCATATGGGTAAGCCAGTTTGCTCTGACTAGCAGGTAATAGGTAGGGATTTAATCGTGCTCTCAAATTTGTTAACATAAAGGGAGACTTCAAATGATCGGAGGAAAGATCCAAAAAAGCATTAATCCATTCATCATGCACCAAAAACCCATTTTTGCGTTTTTCAAAACTTGTCTTCTATCAATCCAGTCGATAGCATCACCCAATTCCTTTTTGGTAGGTGTAGCGCCTTCAACCATTTCGGCATATCTTTTACAAGTGATACATTGGTCATCAACGTGTGAACAGTAACAGTTTAGTAGTGATAGATTGGTTGCTTGCTTGTAAAAACTTCCTCCTAGTACAAAGTATACACATTCTTCCGTAAAATAAATCCTCAACATTTCATCAGAAACCTCAGCCAAAAAAGTCTTAGGTCCTATAGCATCAGAAGCTTCTTGGCAGCAAAGTCTTCAACACGTAACATATTTGCTGTTATTCCGTTGAATTACAAAACGAGAATGCTTCGTTTTCAAATTGAAATACCTATTTAATCATTCATTACTTTTTTCTTTTTTTTTGAGGTTAATTGTTATGCTAGCTCATGTAGATCTTCATAAATGCTTTAATTTCAACCTGACAACCATCGATTGGACAAGGTTTTACTTCTGATGAGCATTCAGTAAGTGCTTTTTCCTTACACTCACTACAGTAAATGAGATGACCGCATGGAAGTGAGATATGATTTGCGATTACTTTTTTTTCATGTGACTCAGACACACATTGAGCGAGTTTGCTTTGCTTAGTCTGGTCTTTATCTTTTTTTAACGATTCAATTGATTTAGCATCATTTTTTAACAGTGTTGATGAATTCTCAACAGATGTGAAATCATTTTCAAAAGTATGTAAGGCTTCAATCATAAAACCTATTTGCTCAAAAGGTTTTCCATTTAACACTGAAACTTGTTCAATATCGTTTTGACTGTATCTTAGTTTTTTGCAGATAAGTTTCATTTCTTCGGTGTCATTGTTTTGTGTTATTCGTTTCACTTTTTTCGATATATTTCAACCCGTCGCTCACACCTTTTGCTTTTATCCGTTCGCGCGTAAACATCCTCAAAATACTCTTCGCCTTTACTCCTGAGTAAAAAAGAACAGTCTGGAAACCATTGACAGTGTTCCTCCCACGGTAGATCACTCTCTTTCCATTCTTTAAGTTCACCCGAGCAAGAGAAGCATTTTACACTATCTCCGAACTTAGTATGGTAAAAACCTGCATTGGAAAGGAGTTTCATGGAAACTTTACCCTTCCATTGTTTGAAACTGTCTTCTCTAGATGTTTCAGTAGCAAAACGAGGTGTACCAGCGCGTTCAATCGATATACCTACAGGTAATACTTCTGCAGTTAAATCTCCTCTTCTAGTTTTTTGTTCTTCCATCGTATAACTTTTGACAATTGAGATGTTTTTCATTTCATCTGCAAGTAGTTTCCTAGGTCTATACACACGATTGTGAGTGTTAAATCCTCTAACAAATCGACGGAACGGAAAACTTTTAACATGTTCTTTCATCGGATGTTCATCTCCATCCTTCCAGTTTAGTAATACCCCTTGGCAAAAAACACATCAAGCAGCGTTGTCTTTTTCAAGGTTATAGAAACCAGCTCCAGCCATGTTTTCACCACAATGTTTACCTACTCATCTCCAGTTTGTAAGAAATGATTTTCTTCGATAACTTTCATCAAGCATTACAGTCTCTCTTTAATAAAAAGAGAGTTCATTGTAAATGAACTTGAAAAAGTCCGTTGGGGAAAGTTGCGCAATAGTTTTTTGTAATTTTATTGACAAAAGACTACAGTGATTATCCGGATGAATTGCGACGACATAAGTTATTGTAGTGGTATCAGGAAAAGTTCGTTGTAAAAACAACGAGGAAGTAACGAGTAAACTATCATCTATCCATCCGATGGAGTCTTTAGTATTTTCAAAGCAATTCCGATTTTTTTCATTTCTTTTTTTTCATTATAAATAGTGTTTGTTACATATCTGTTGTTTGTGACTCGACACATTATTTATATACAATATAAGTAGTAGCTTCAGTTATTACTCAAGTTGAAGTTTTGTTGGAAAGTTCTTTCCCTCTGACTTAGTTCGTTGTTATTCTAAAAAAAAATGATAATGCTTTGTAGCAAAAAATAAAAAAAGACTAGGGTTTCAATTTTTTTCAATATACATCTGCACTTGAATTGATTACTATTGTAATAGAATGTGAATACTTACATCAAAAATGAAGACTTGTCTTTCTTTGAATTAGTTGAATGATATTCCTAGTTGTTTGAACTTGAGCTGCTCTCTATAAAATTCGGATGAAGAAGGAGTACTTTTTTCATTTTGAAGTCCTGAAATAATCATAGTAAATCATAACTAAAACTTACATACAACATTTTTGATGGCTTAAATAGTGAATAATCTTGTTTTTTTTCAGAAAATGTCTTCACGTTTAAATTGATTACAATTAAAACAAAATATAAATACTTACATCACGAATGAAGGCTTTTTTTTCTTTGAATTAAATGAATTGTACGCATAGTTGTTTGCACTTCAGCTGTTTCCTATGTAATTCAGATGATGAAGAAGTAGTACTGTAGTAGATGATGGTGTAGTAGATCTTTTTCCTTCAGTTACTAACGATGAAGTGAATTTTTTCTGTATGAAAACAGTGCTTCTTATATAGCTAAAGTTGCACTGATTAAACCCTATGAATACCATCACGAACCAACCTTTATTATAGTATATTTATGAATCAGCATTTTTTTTCACGTGAATGGAAACTGTTGCTTTCGCGGGAATAAAAATTTTATTTTCGCGCGAATACAAACCAATGCTTTCGCGGGAATAAATAATTTAATTTCACGCGAATGAAAGTCAATGTTTTCGCGGGAATAAATAAGTTATTTTCACGTGAATAGAGACCGTTGTTTTTGCGGGAATAAAAATTTTATTTTCACGCGTGTGAAAACCGTTGTTTTCGCGGGAATAAATGATCCATTTTCACGCGAATAGAAACTGTTGCTTTCGCGGGAATAAAATTTTTATTTTCACGAGAATACAAACCAATGCTTTTGCGGGAATAAATAATTTATTTTCACGCGAATAGAAACCAATGCTTTCGCGGGAATAAAACAACTATTTTCATGCGAAGGAAAGCCAAAGCTTTCGCGGGAATCAAAAATTATTTTCACGCAAAGGAAAACCGTTGCTTTCGCGGGAATAAAAATTTAATTTTCACGCGAGTAAAAACCAATGCTTTTGCGGGAATAAAACAGTTATTTTCACGCGAATAGAAACCGATGCTTTCGCGGGAATAACAATTTTATTTTCACGCGAATAGAAACCAATGCTTTCGCGGGAATAAAAAATTAGTTTTCACGCGAATGAAAACCAATGTTTTTCACGGGAATAAAACAGTTATTTTCACGCGAAGGAAAACCAATGCTTTCGCGTGAAAAAATGCTGATTCATAGAGATTGACATGAGATGGTGTTCATAGAGTTTAATCAGTGCAACTTTAGCTATATAAGAGCCACCGTTTTCACACAGAAAGCATCCAGTTCTACAACAGCTAACGGTGAAGCAACATTTACTACAGCTACTAGGAGAGCATCAAGGTAAAAACTTGATAAATTACAGTTTTTACTCATACATTATTTATTATACTAAAACAAGTGAAAAAAATCAATCATCATTTTTTTTTTAGATTCAGCCACAAAAAATGGAAATAGTTAACAACACAGAATCAGAAACTCAGCCTAAACCTTTGACTCAAAAAATGACCTGATGCTTCTACAAAGCATATGCAATAAAAAAATTGAAGAGAGAGTGCGTATTATCTCAAACAATCGTAAATTCATACAGAAAGACTTGATAGAACAGCTAAATAGTTTTCGAACTGAAGCTTTTCTAACATTAAAGCTCTTAGGGGATGATGTTACATCAGACATTCAGAGGTTACATTATCTATTACAACAACGATGACATCAACTAGATCAGGTGAACACACCAATTTCTATCGAGCATGCTCGTAAAGAGCTTGCTCTAAAAAGAAGAAACATACAGCGACAGTCCGCTCAAAGACAAGCTAGAAGAGTAAGGACTCAACAACGTAAGGCACGACGAGCTACAAAAACATCCGATTAACAGTCAATTTTTTGATGATAAGGTAATAATTAATAAAAAAAATACTATTTAGTAAGAGTTTGTAGTTGTTTTACATTTCTGTTTTATCATCTATACTAATACATAACTTTTTATTGTGAAGGTGAAGATAATGTATTGGTTGACATTACAAGTTGTAATAATTTGTATTACTTATTCATATACAATAAAGAGTAGACACCACTCATTGAGATATTGACAATTATAGATATATACAAATATATCTGTTTTTTTAT
Organism: Cryptosula pallasiana; assembly: GCA_945261195.1. Lineage (NCBI taxonomy): Eukaryota > Metazoa > Bryozoa > Gymnolaemata > Cheilostomatida > Cryptosulidae > Cryptosula > Cryptosula pallasiana. The sequence continues at coordinate 11,227,217 of OX183137.1, read as the reverse complement.
ATATATATATATATATATAGACTTGATCTCGAATGCTGATGGTATGTAGTCTCAAGTGAATAAATGAAGGTTATAGTACTTTGTACTACATAAAATTTACAGTAAATTTTAATAGATGTAATGTTTTCTATTACAATTATTTCCCAAATACTGTAAATTTTAACCATATAGAAGACTAATTTGATGATTTTTTAAGATGCGATGTAAAGGAAAAGACTTTGCATTGATTATCATTACAAGACCTAGTGCTTTGTATTACTTAGTCTTTACTGACTCTAGCTATATTATATGGGAAGATTTACCCCTACTTATTATGTAATAAATGTATATAATTATATATTGATTCTTTTTTAATCAATGTATTTATTCAAGCTAGATATAACTCCTCTCTCCTCTCTCTCAAGATGCTATATGAGTTCGAGTTATGTAAAAAAAATTATCAAAACTTAAATGCCATACATTCAAAATCTATATGCCATATAAGTTCAAATTAAGTAAAAAAATAATCAAAACTCAAATGCCACTTAAATGCCACTCAAATGCCACTCAAATGCCCCTCTAATGAAATACAACATAAACTCGGCGAATTCATTCAACGCCGTAACCCATTGCATAACCCCCGAGCACTCATCCACAAAAAAAACACTTTGTAGGGAGATCTGCTCATATATTACTACTGTCTTGCAAATAGTTTATAATAACCCAATTCTTCTCACTTTTCTCATACTCTTGCTACTGCTTTCAATACTCAATATCAATATTACTTGTTTTTTAGATAATCACTTCTTAGGAAGCTTTATTTACCCAAAAGCAAAAGATATATATATACACGCGCAAACCTTTCTAACTATAGCTGTAGTAGTAGTCAGTATTATTATACATAGCAATATGCTTTTTTTGTTTGTATTTTGTAAATGTTACTGTGTGGTACATTACGTAAAACATGCGTCGACATGATATTGATACCACAATAAATATTTTGAAAAAAAAAAATTTCCTTTGGTAATTTTTGGGGAGACAACTCCCAATTAAGAAACTGCGTCTCGCAGAAAGTCCTGTGAAGTCTATTGAGCCGATGTTATAATTATCTGCTAAATGTATGTTAATTTCATAAGTAGGGGCCGAAACGACTGATGTCGGACGAAAGGGAGAGCCGAACTGGATTTTGGCCGAAACGACTGCGTACCCAAAAATCTGTCTAATCGTTTTAATTATTAAAAGAAATAACTGCTAATAAGAACCAATATTAATAATGACTGACCAACCAGGTAAAAAAATCAGAACTTATTCATCCATGTTTGAAAATAGTTTTGACATGTATTGTAAGGGACGCTGGCACTCTTCGGTAAAGAGACGCCATATTGTTTACCTAGTTACGCAGCCATTACGAACATTTACATTCTATTTACCTTTACTCTTACTGTGCGTTCTATGCTTGCCAATCTGTATAGTTCTATTGCCCTTACTCAAGCTACACTTAAATAATTATTCTATTATATTTTTACTAACTTTTTCCACGAGTTTATTATTACTTGCATTTTGGTGCTTCATGGAAGGCAAGGCGTGGTTTGCCAATATTTTTATCTAAGGGTGTGACTTGTGCTATTCACACCCGCCTACTTTGTTTATATGTGAGTGTTCACGAAATAAATATCAGAGTTAGCCTGACTCTCAGATGATTCTCTCTCTCAAGAAGCAAGCACTGAGCATAGCTAGGAGCATCATAACTACAAGCGCTGGTCGACTATTAGTAAGCACGAGGCTTGGCGGAAAGTAAGATTGTTCGCTCTCTTACTGCGTATTCCCTCGACCCGAGCTGTACGACGCAAAGCACCTGGTGCCCTAGTGGTTCGACACACATTGCAATCCGAACTGTGGAGTTCGAAACAAACTTATACAATAATAACGCATCGTAATTATTGTCGGTAATTACAGCACCATTATTGTCGGTAGCCCAAAGTTCGCAACAAACTATAAACTAAACAATAATTCCTGCGGAATCATTGTGTGCATTAAAGTTCGAGACAAACTTTAAACTAGACAACAATCACGGCACTGATTATTGTCGAGCCTAGAGAGGTTCAAACGCAGCCAATAATTATTAATTAATTATTGCAACTGCCAGCACTTGATCTACACCAGATTCGGTTGTTCTTTTGCCTGACCAAAGTCAGTAGTAGCCTGGTAACAATAATTATACAATTATTGTGCACTGCATTAACTAGGGTTGGCAAAGCGTTCGGGAGGTGTACAGGTGGCTACCACCCAGACAGTAAATTCCTGTACATTGGTGGCAGCGGTGGGATTGAAGCACCCACAGCAATCTCCCGAATCCCAGAGTTAAAGCAGACATGTCATACAGGCGGAGAGCAGTCAGTACTGACAGGGAAGGGTCATCCATGCAAGTCATGGGAACTCTAACCGAAATCCTGGAGCGGATGACAATGACAAATACAAGGGACAAGTTCAAGCTACCTATCTTCGACGGAGAAGGAGACGTCCACTACTTCGTCCAACGGTGTGAAGAGGTGACAAGGATGAACAGGTGGACACCTGAGGAAGCCACCATCCACCTACGCCAGGCGTTGGTTGGAAAGGCCGAACAGTGTGGGCGAGGACCCACGCACCAAGCAATAATAGAGGCACTGAGAGCCAGCTTCGGACTCACCCGAACCGAAGCCCAAAACAAACTCATGGGCTACCGTAAGCACCCACGGGACACCCTCAGAGAACACGCCATCCAAGTAGAGAGGCTGGTGGAGGCAGCATACGAAGAGCTACCCCAGAGGAATCGAGCAGAGCTGACCCTACAAACCTTCCAAGGTACATTAGGGCACGCTTACCTCCAGAGGCACCTTCTCGCTATTCGACCCGCCAACCTAGAAGAGGCCATCCGAGCGGGGAATGACTATATGCAAATACAGCATCAACCCCTTCCACACTCAAATGTCCGCACCATACACGAAGGATCCGTGGGTGATCATTCAGACCAACCAGCAACCGAGGCCCGCTGTCAAGAGGTAGAGGACCCCCTCGCAAAATTGCTAAAAACGATAGAGGCCCTCAGCAAGGAGGTGGCAGAGCTAAAAAAGAAGCCACAAGAGGAACCAGTCAAGCGCTGTTGGGGATGTCACAGGACAGGACACCTCCGTAGCCAGTGTAAAACAGCACCATGGACCACCCGCTCGGGAAACGGGCTCGGCCCGCAGTAGTAGGGCCACCTACTGACTGCAATAGGGCCACTCCACACCATGGGACACCCTACGCTGAACCCCACAGACGCAAGATACCTCAACCTCCCAGACCAGCCCCAGTCACGCTGACCAACCGGTTCGACCCACTGACCTCAGAGGAGGAGGATACCCCACCGTCAGACGACGAGGGAGAAGAAGGAAAGATCCAGCCCCAGACTGAGCGGGAACCCCACGTTCCTACAAAGGAAACCAGCCGACCTAGGACGGTGCACCTTAACCAGGTCGAAAGACCGTACAAATCAAGTTATTACTTACCAGGAAACGTGGAAGGACAGGCAGTTACGTATCTCATCGATACAGGCTGCAATACAAATTTGCTGGCCAAACGGATCTTCGACAAGTTGCCCCCCCGAGTCCAACAGTACTTACAACAGTACGACTCGCATGGCCTGATGGCCGACGGTACACGCCTACCGTTCTACGGGCTACTCACACTCTCTGGACGCATCCGCCACATTCGTTACGAGGAGACGTTTGTGGTTAGCCAAATTAATGAGGATGTAATCCTCGGTATGCCTTTCCTCTCCAACCAAAGTTGCCACATGGGTTTCGACCAACCCACCCTTCAGATCCAAGGCAAGGAACTGGTTTGCACAGACCGGCACGGACGAGACCTGGTCTCGAGGGTACAAGTACAGAGAGATACTTACCTGCCACCACAAGCGGAGACGACGGTTCTATGCCATCTCACCAGTAAGGAGCCTTGTCGTCAAGGGGTCATAGAGAGCATAGAGGGCGGCTTACTCCTCGCCACGAGTGTCAATACACCCGATGCACAGGGGAGAGTATTGATTAGGTGTATGAACCCCTCCCAAGAGAATGTCCACGTTCCCGCTGGAGAGATAGTAGGAACATTCACGGGAATAGGAGCCGAAGACGTTCACACCACTTCAGCTCAAACCTTACCAGAAACCAGTGCGAACATTGAAAGGCCTAGGAGAGAACCTAGAAAGCCAGTAAAGTTTACTGACTATCAATGCTACAACGCACAACAAGAAGAGAGGAGTAGGGTAACAGAAGAAGAAATAAACTTAAAAAAGAAAACAACCGACCTACCATGGCAAAACAAAGAAGAAACTAGACGAAAATTGGGACTACACCGAAGGGATAACTCCGAAAACATAACAACGTCGGCGAAACATCCACCTTCCCAGGAGCACACAACCCCCAGTGCCCCTCGAATACTCCCACTAACGAGAACAGACAACTCTAGCCGAACAAACCCCCCGGAAGGAAAACGCTACCCACAGGGACACACAACTTCAACAAACAACAATTTACCAACAACAACTCCCGCCCAGTGGAACACGTGTTCAACAAGAACAATAGGACGGGCGGCACTAACCGAAAACGAGGGTAGAACAAATCGAGGCAAGTACACTAATAAAAATAATCTGCCTTTCGAGTTTGCTACAGAGTATAGGAAGCAGTGTTTACAGAGCATCACTAAAATATTATTAACAATGGAAAATGACGGGGAAATATCGGTAGAAGAGGACCCGACCTTCACTGACGAAATACTAAAAGAGCCAGAACGAAGGAGTCGGAATAGACAAAGGAGCAGCCATTCCCCCACCAAGGTAACAACTATTACTACACCAGAGGAAGGCGCAGCTAGATGTCGCTACCGCAAACACCAAGCACCAGCACCTCCTCCACCGACTCATCACATCAAAGAGACGTGGAAGACAGAGGAGACCACTCGAGCAATTAATGGAGCAGTCTTCCAAGTAGAAGGGGAGACGTGGAGTTGCAAAATCTGCAAACTACAGTTAAATAAAAAACGTATCATGTACCACGTACATCAACATTTTACCTTCTTCTTTTGCGCCTGCGGGAAGAAAAGCAGCTCGAGAGATACCATTCTGAAACATATCAGAGACAAGAAAGGAGCTCGAACACATGGAGGAGAGACGAGACCACTATATGAGGTGGATGAAAAATCTTATCCCGACTTCTGCAAGACACTGCAGTGGGAGCAACCAGCTCCATTCGGTACACCCACTCCGATCAAAGAGCAGAGTAACCCGACACCTGATAAGGTTCCAGTCAAAAAACGGCTGGGGGAAAAGATAGAGGAGACACCATTAAAAGTGATGAAAGTGGAACTGGTCGACCAAAAGACACCACCACCAGTAGGACAACGAACCAAGCCACAGACAACAACTGCACCCACCTTCATCACCGAAAATAAAGAAGATAGGAGGCAAAGGGAGCGCATAAATGAGGAACGTCGGGAGGACCGATACCGACGCATAAAGAGGTACGAAGGGGAGCTATACCGCCTTACCCACGACGCCTTCAGATGCCTACAACGGATCGAGGAGTTAAAGGACAACATTCAGAAGGAACGCAACCTCCTGTAGGAACATAATGGACTCTGTACATTACATCTTACTCCAGCGCCCTAGTTTATTTTATTGGGCCTACGGCTTCCAATGGCGGGGAGTGTGTAAGGGACGCTGGCACTCTTCGGTAAAGAGACGCCATATTGTTTACCTAGTTACGCAGCCATTACGAACATTTACATTCTATTTACCTTTACTCTTACTGTGCGTTCTATGCTTGCCAATCTGTATAGTTCTATTGCCCTTACTCAAGCTACACTTAAATAATTATTCTATTATATTTTTACTAACTTTTTCCACGAGTTTATTATTACTTGCATTTTGGTGCTTCATGGAAGGCAAGGCGTGGTTTGCCAATATTTTTATCTAAGGGTGTGACTTGTGCTATTCACACCCGCCTACTTTGTTTATATGTGAGTGTTCACGAAATAAATATCAGAGTTAGCCTGACTCTCAGATGATTCTCTCTCTCAAGAAGCAAGCACTGAGCATAGCTAGGAGCATCATAACTACAAGCGCTGGTCGACTATTAGTAAGCACGAGGCTTGGCGGAAAGTAAGATTGTTCGCTCTCTTACTGCGTATTCCCTCGACCCGAGCTGTACGACGCAAAGCACCTGGTGCCCTAGTGGTTCGACACACATTGCAATCCGAACTGTGGAGTTCGAAACAAACTTATACAATAATAACGCATCGTAATTATTGTCGGTAATTACAGCACCATTATTGTCGGTAGCCCAAAGTTCGCAACAAACTATAAACTAAACAATAATTCCTGCGGAATCATTGTGTGCATTAAAGTTCGAGACAAACTTTAAACTAGACAACAATCACGGCACTGATTATTGTCGAGCCTAGAGAGGTTCAAACGCAGCCAATAATTATTAATTAATTATTGCAACTGCCAGCACTTGATCTACACCAGATTCGGTTGTTCTTTTGCCTGACCAAAGTCAGTAGTAGCCTGGTAACAATAATTATACAATTATTGTGCACTGCATTAACTAGGGTTGGCAAAGCGTTCGGGAGGTGTACAGGTGGCTACCACCCAGACAGTAAATTCCTGTACAGTATTTTAAGGCAACCTTCTAAAAGTAATAATAAAAGTAATCACTTTTATTAGCAGTAGTGACAACAACAGCAGATAAGTTAATTAATTATTTATTAGTAATAATAAATAAATAATTATAATAAATAAGTAAGTGGAGATGAAAAAAAAGTCAATCATTATTATCGTGGGCAATCAATCTCAGATCAGATGTTGTTTTTAGCAACCACCAATACACTGAAAGGCCCGGTTAAACTTAATCAATGGTGCTCTGTCACAAAACCAACCACCACTACTATAATATTATACTACTACTAACTATGTATTATTTATTATTATCATCATCGATCATCATCGTTACCATTTTTTTCATTTAATATTTATATCAATATTAATTGTTATTATTATTATTATTAATTATTGTTATTATTATTTATTATTAGCTCAAATAATAATTAATTATGATGACTGTAATAATAGTATTGGTAATGATAATATTGGTAATATAATACACTGTGAGTGTGTATGTAACTACAGCTATCATTTAGTTAACATGATAGCTGGTATTGTTATTAGCAGTAGTTAGTTGTTTGCAGCAATTAATGATAATGTGAGGAAATGTACCAGCGACCACACAGTAGGTCGACCCTGTTAACAATACTGTTAGCCGAACTATTATTATTATAGCCGAACTCTACCATATTCCTGTACCATATCTTATTTACATTACTTGCACTTATTTCATATTTTTTGTACATGTGCTTGGGCAGTCAGCCATGCAGCCAAGCCAGCCCACTGTTCTATGTTACTGCATTCTATTGGTGCCTAATTAACCAATCTACTGTACAGGCGTGGCCTGTTTTTGTTTTCTATGCTGTCAATCTTTATTTTGTAATTTTTACGGTATAAATATCCATGTAACGTCTTAATAAAATCAGAGTAAGCCTGACTCTCTCACTGCTTGTTGATTCTCATTGCATAAGCGCACTTATGCAAAGCACTGGTAATAAAGCAGAAACATACAAGCAAACTCTCACGCACAGATTGCACTGGCAGATGAAACTACAAGTTCACTACTTTCACAAATAACTTGGACAGACAAAGCAGCTCTTGGACAAGTCGACTAGTAGCTAGAATAATAGTCAGTAAAAAATGTTCAGTCGATTCGACTCACACTGCACTCGACCTGCGGGCAAGTGGTACTGGAACGATTATTCAAACTATTAGTTCGACCCGACGCAACTATTCCGCCGCATAGAAAATCAGTGGAAAGTGAGGGAGTTGTGACAACTCCTCACTGTGTATTGCTTACGGGCGTACAACGCTGCAAATTTTACTCTACCGGTTTAGATTGCTGACCTTGGGCGAGTTGGAGGCGTACACTGCACTGCTTGTAACGCACTTACTACTGTGAGCCGCTGTACAAGTGACAGCTACCACTCCACCCTAAATTCCTGTACAATAATACTATTACTATATCGTAGATTATCATGTATGTTATGTAATTAATTTAGTGTTAAAAAAACAGTGATGCCAGCAGAAGTAATGACTAGCAGTAGTAGGCGTTATTATTATTATTTTTATTATAATATTATATATTATCTTTATCAATATTAGATTTTTAAAAATGATTAATGATGTTATTAATACTTTAGTTTAATCACTACTTTAGTGTAATCACTATCTATTTACTCGTGAAATTTTCAATCTGGAATTACTTTTCAAAAACTGAAATCATCAAAAATTTATTACCAATAGTTATATCATTTTTAAATAATATTTCTGTGTACTAATGCAAACAGTTCAATAGAAACCAAAATAATTTGTTAAATTTTGACGACGGTTATTTTTATACTATTATAAATTATTGTTTTCGTTTCAATATAAGCAATTTGGTAATTGTAATAGCTCTGAAAATGATATGTTAGTAAAAACAATGCTATCGTTCACTACACTAGGTTGTTGATTGTGATAGATAACTTTAGTGAAGATTGGCACACGTAAAATATTGGAGCAAAACATTTGCATCAAGAAAAACAACTGTCCATGAATCACCATTGTGCTTTTCTATGAATTTATTTAGGTTTATACTCATTTAGTTATGTGACGTAGTCAGCATTTATACAAAATCAAGCTCGGCCGATTAAGTTTTAATGCAAATAAGTTTTCCAAAGTTATATATGCTCATAACTCAGGCCACAGATGTCACCAAAGTGATAATCTAGATATGGGTATGTAAAGCTCCTGCTAAATTGTTGGTTTTACTTTTAACCAGTTACATGTGTATTCCCCACGTTGCTTTAGATGCAAAGAAGAAGCGGTATTTAACCAGTGTCAACCAATCTTGGTTTACCAAATACCCTATATTTTCACCGATAAAAGGTGAAAATCACAAAGTAAGGTGTGATGCATGTCACATAGATATAGATGTTGGGAGAGGCTCAATTGTTCAATTGAAAAAGCATACCGAGACTAAGTATGACACCCCTAGATAGCATGCCTCTTGATAACCTGCAAGTTAAGCGTTATAGGGCAAAGCTAATTCACTGCTATCATTTGAATAAACACGACCTTTCATTGAGATCTGCTGATCAATTTTCACGACTAGTATCGCATATGTTCCCTGATAGCAGGATTGCTGAAGGTTTCAAGTGTGCTAGGACAAAAACCCAAGTACTAATTACGAAGGTTTTGGCGCCTCATACAAAGCTGCAAGTGTTGAATGAGTTGTGTGGTTCCCCGTACAGTCTCTTACTTGATGAAACAACAGATTGATCGTGTACCAAACAACTTGTCATTCTTTTGCGTTACGTTGTCGAAGATGACAGAGAAAAGCGGCTCACATGTAAAACTTGTTTATTAGACTTGGTTCCAGTGAACAAAGCGACTGGAGAGAATCTGTTCAAAGCCTTGCGTGAGAGTATGTGTGCAAACAAAATACTCACCGAGCATCTTGTTGGAATGGGAAGCAATTCAGCTTGTAATAAGGTTGGAAAACACAATAGTCTCTACAGCAGATTGAAAGCCATGCAGCCTGGCCTCTACCTGTCAAAGTGTGTATGCCATATTGCTGCTGCCTGCAGTAGTGATGCTGCAAAATCCCTCCCTAACTTTTTGGAAGAAGTCATTCACGATATTTACGCATATTTTAACATGAATAGTGTCAGGGTGGACGAGCTTCATGATGTCGCAGTTTTTGTGGGAGATGATCCAAAAAAGTTGCTCAAGCCTTGCCAGACAAGATGGCTGAGTTCAGAAAGTTGCGTCGTGCGTATTGTCACAATGTGGGAGACCCTGGCAATATTCTTCCAAGGCCAAAGTGATGCCAAAACGAAAAGACTCCATAAAAACTTTAATCCCAAAACTCGACTGTATCTGCTTTTCCTTAAAGCTACTCTTCCCCAGTTCAACAAATTCAATCGAATGTTTCAGGTTGGAAAAACTCTAGTTAATGCATGCTGCCTGCTGCTTTCTTGCTGTTTAGTTTGCTCTCCCATTGTTTGTTTCCTTTAGGTAGGCATATGTGAATGCATATTTGACGCTTTTTCCCTCTCTCAACTGCGAAACAGACTTGAAATGATCACACCCTGGTTTAAGTTACAAGGAGCATGGCACTTGAAATGAGCTTATGTGCTTCAAGTTTCATTCCTAAGCTCCTATATTATTTCTGACAGTCTAAAGAAATGAACATCCATTTGTTGCACCAAGAAATGCTCCTGTTGCTCAGAACCTTTTTTGCACGGTTTGTGCAGACAGCAGAAGTCAGTGCCATGATGAAAACTTGCCCCAAAGAAAGCTTGATCAAAGTGAAAGGCGAAATATTCATAAGAAAAGACACCGAGGAAGCTTTCAAACTAATGAGAGGAGAGGGAGACATAACTTCCAGTGATGAACATAGTTTCTTTATTTAGGATAAAAAAACGTTTCCTGAACTGGCCTGAAGCATATGTAAACAAGCCTTTTGTTTGCTTAAAGTTAAGCGTGAAAATTTATAAATATCGTTTCAAAAATTCACCCCGCTTTTTGAGGTGATGTCATCTCCCATTTAATATCTGGCATGGAAAGTTTGCGAAAAAATTTACCCATCAATGATACCATCAAAGAGCTAGGAGTAGCCTTGAATCCTGGGACTGCAAACCGTGAAGCTGGTAAGATAACTTGAGCTAAATGCTTCTGTATTGGTTTAATTATTAGTAATATATATAAACTGATACTTTAGTTGCTTACTCTTTTGGTTGCAATTCTCATACAGTGTTGAGGTTGGGTGAAAAATTTCCACAACTTTGTGGAGACTTCGAGGAATTGAGTGAAGAGTTGCTCAGGTTTGAGCAATTGTCTAAAGACTGGGATCAGAAAGATCCACAACATTTTTGGTACAGGGTGGTTACGGAAAAGTCTATAGACCACACCTTCAGGTTTCCTAAGCTTTCAAGGCTCATCAAAGGTGGGTCTTTTGGGTTTTGTAATTATTTAGTCAAACTTGATTGAATAGGAGTACTCTCAGTCACCACACTGAAGATGTTTTCAGCAATCCTGATAACTGTACCAAAATTTTAAGGCTTGGCGTATGTTTTATCAAGGTTTGATGTGCATATCTCATGGAGACGCAGACACTCAAAGGATGTTCAGTCATCTTAACAATACAAAAACTGCTGCGAGGTCGCAGATATCGGATTCCACTTTAAAAGCCATGTTGGTAGTGTAGTTAAATAGCAGTGAGGATTGCTATTCATTTGAGCCTTCCAGGACCATGCTGTTGGAGGCTCGTTCAGCAACAGCAAGGCTTCTTTCAGCAAGTGCCACCCCAAAGACATAAGTGGTTCCGGATCTGGTTTCATCGGAGTCTGAGGCCGATGAAAAAGAAGGCCTACCCGAAAGAAAGCGAAAGTCTCCTGCGCATTTGGGAGCATACATGCAATTATAAAATTTAAATTTCAGCTAGTACATTTATCTATCTGTAAAGCGAAACATATATTATTTGTTGGTATGTTGTCTTCTAATAAATAACAATATTCAAACGTATTTAAAGTGATTTCTTACTTTACCCTGAAATCGCTTAGATGTGTAATAACTTGTCCATACCTGCATTTCACCATGCAAAAAAATTCTTGAATTTCATGAAAATGCTCTCGTACACTTTGGAGCCTTGTGTACAGCTTTTGATCATTCCTGTGATCTGAATGTTTTCTTGACTGTTAGGTTTTTTTGATGAAAACTCATCAATAATTATTTGCATCACAGGTTGATTGATTTCACTTGGTGCTTGGAGAGAAATTTGACTTGGTCAGGTGAATAGGTAAGATTGAAACCAAAATAATATGCTATTTCAGGAAGGCATACTCTATGTTTATGTGTCTTATGCTCCTCCCATGTCAAAATGTTGGCCTGGTATTATGATGAGCAGATGTTGCTCTTGAAAGGGTTTTTCCGCTCATCTGAAGTGTCATTTTGTCAAATTTTTTCGCTAGCGCGAGGCAATAGCGGGGGAGGGGTGCCCTAGTTTTTGACTGCCAGGTCAAAAGAGGGGGCTATCCGCAAGCAGCATATCTGTAATATTATGAGTTATAATCTTCAGTTACAAAATTCATTATAGAATATTATTAGTTACGAGGTTATCGGAGCTCACGAGGATCTCATCAGAGGCGAAGAAGTACCGCATGGAATAAGTACTGTACAAACTCTATAGAACGAACTATTGTCTTATATCTAGCTACCCTTAGGTGTCCACCCTGGCCGGCCAGTCCTAACAAACCCCATGTTAACTAATTGTCATAACCCCAATATATTGAGAACTTAAGGTAATGGAAAATTGTCTTATTATCAACGTAATTACCATTAGATTATTAATTATACTAAGTAATAATACTACATTACATTATATTGTTTTAAAGTATATTTAGGCAAGTAACATTTTTATTGTGCTTTCAGTTTGTCGGTTTAAGATTAATGTCTAAAAGTATTCGTTATTATTATTTGGTACTTATAAATTTTTCCTCAAAAACATAGCAAATATTTTAGTATTTAACTATGATCGTTCTTGCGAAAGGTTTACTCCAGATATGAAAATTCGACACTGAAGATTTTTATCACACGTAATAAAATCACATTAAGTTTAAGTAATTTTTAAACTGAATATTACATTTTGATAATAGTTATCCATCAGTAATTTTAACTTTGATAACAAAACACCATCACTTGAAGGCCAGTGCATGCAGAACAGGGACTTAACCGAAGATGGAAAATTTGCTGACTAGAAAAAAAAACAGCTCCGAGAAAATTAAAACTTGTTACAACATCTTTTTTTAAATCACAAAAGTCCCTGACTCCCTGTAATGTTTTTGAATAGACTTCTAGCTGAAAAAGTTTAGATCAATTTAAATTCAGTCAATCTGATAAAAATTACACCTCCTAAGCCCTTCAAAAGAAATTAAGGATGAAAAATTTGCTGTCTTACAAAAACAGCTCCGAGAAAATTAAAACTTGTTACAATATCCTTTTTTGGGGAAAACATCAAAGCCTCCGCACAATGATAATATCAAAAAAACTCACCAAACTTTTGAAAATTCGCTATATAGCTGTACATGACTTGGTGCATCTTCGTAAAAAAAAATTCAACTGGGTCATTGCTGGCTGCATTGTTGAGAGGGCAACTCCCAATATTTTTTTGAATAGAATTCAAGCCAAAATAGTTTAAATTATGTCAAACTCAATCTAATCTAAAGTACACCTCCTAAGCCCTTCAAAATAAACTAGTTTTTTTTGTCACAGCATAATGAAACTCAACTCTGTATCCACTAGAACTTTAATATCCCTAAATGTTTAGTGAAGGGAGCAGCTACCACAAACATAAAATAAAGATGACGAAACTTGCAATTTTCACTTGAGGCAATAACACTGAGCAAAGGTTAAAGTTCAACACCAAAATTTTTTTTTCAACAGTAACGTATTGATTTTTAAGTTGATAGGTGCCTGATGTAAAAATGTTTTATTTATGTTTTCGTAATGACTTTTCAAGGATTAACCAAACCATTATGTTAAAAAACTGGATTAAACTTCAAGTGATTACATAATGGTGTCTAAATGGTTTACTACAACTTTTGTGATCACTATTTAAGAATTAATCACACAAAGGCGTTCATAAAATTTAGTAACAGTCAAGTGATTTAAAACATGATGCAAAAACTATTTCATTTATGTGGTGACCTTTTCTTGACCAACCAAATTAAAACGTTGAAAACCTTATTGAATTTCAAGTGATCGAAAGATGATGTAAAGAAGGTTTTATCTACATTTTGGTGTTGACTATTTAAAAATTAACCACAAAAAGACATTCATAAAATGTAATAACTGTCAAGTGACTTGAAACATGATGCAAAAACTGTTTTATTTACGTTTTTTCTGGTGACATTTTCATGACCAATCAAATAAAAACGTTAAAAAAGTTTATTGAAGTTCAAATGCTAAAAACGTGATTTATAAATCGTTTTATTGACACTTTGCGATGACTATTTAAAAATTAACTACAGGAAAATGTTTCCAAAACGTAATAACTCTCAAGTGATTTAAAACACTATCCAATAGCTGTTTTATTTACGTTTTTGGGATGACCTTTTCTGGATGAACTAAATGAAAACGTCAAAAAATACTTTTTGAGTTTCAAGTGATAAAAACGTGATGTAAAAATTGTTTCATTCACTTTTTCGTGATAGCTTTTCAAGGATTAGCCGAATAGAAACGTTAAAAAAAATATACTGAGTTTTAAGTGACAAAAAGATGAAACGAAAACCGTTTTATTTACGTTTTTGTGATGATTTTTTCTGGATCAACCAAATGAAAACGTCAAAAAAACGTTTTGAATTTCAAGTGATAAAAACGTGTTGTAGAAATTGTTGCATTCATATTTTCGTGATAACTTTTCAAGGATTAGCCAAATGGAAACATTAAAAAAAATATACTGAGTTTCAAGTGAAAAAAAGATGAAACGAAAACCGTTTTATTTACGTTTTTGTGATGATTTTTTCTGGATGAACCAAATGAAAACGTCAAAAAAAGGTTTTGAATTTCAAGTGATAAAAACGTGATGTAGAAATTGTTTCATTCAAATTTTCGTGATAACTTTTCAAGGATTAGCCAAATAGAAACGTTAAAAAAAATATACTGAGTTTCAAGTGACAAAAAGATGAAACAAAAACTGTTTTATTTACGTTTTTGTGATGATTTTTTCCAGATCAACCAAATGAAAACGTCAAAAAAACGTATTGAATTTCAAGTGATAAAAACGTGATGTAGAAATGGTTTCAACCACATTTCTGTGATAAATTTTCAAGGATTAACCAAATGGAAACGTTAAAAAAATGTACTAAGTTTCAAGTGAAAAAAATATGATGTAAAAACCGTTTTTTTTTACGCTTTTGTGATGATATTTTCTGGATCAACCAAATGAAAAAGTCAAAAAAATGTATTGAGTTTCAAGTGATAAAAATGTGCTGTAGAAATGGTTTTAATCACATTTTTGGGATAACTTTTCAAGGATTAACCAAATAGGAACGTCAAAAAAACATACTGAGTTTCAAGTGAAAAAAAGATGATGTATAAATCGTTTTATTTACATTGTTATGAAAACTTTTTTAGGACTAACCAATCAAAAACGTCTAAAAAGTCATAATTCTAAGTGTTTTAAACATGGTGCAGAAAACGGTTTTTGTACGTTTCTGTGTGAATTTTTTAGGATTAGCGTTTTAAAAACGTTAAAAGAACATATGGATTTTCAATTGAATGAAACGTGATGTAGAAACCGTTTTCTTTACATTTCCGTGATGACTTAAAAAAAAACTGACCCAAGAAAACGTTCATAAAACATGACAACTTTCAACTCATGTGATTTATGTTAAAAAAAAACATTTTTGTGACAGAATTCCCAAAACAGACCAATTACTGAAGTTGAAAAAAACATCTAAAAACAGGAATACAAAAACCAATATTATTGACGTTTCGTTCACATTTGTATAAAACTCTCCCTTACTTTAACGCATTAAAAACGTTAAAAAATGTTCTATTTATAAGGTCATGAAATGATTAGACGAAAAACGTTTTCTGAACGTTTATTTTTAAGTGTAAACCAAACACAATTTGAGATACATCAATAAAACAATTTTTATTAGAAAGTAACATAAATGTGACTGGTTAGAGGTTTTTAATATGTTTCTACCAGACTGAGTTCCTACCAAATGATTTAAAAGCGTAAAAAAAATGTTTTTAATTTTTTATGGCAGCAAAGAAAATTCTTTTTGACGTTTTAAAAATGTTCATTAAACATTTTGTTTCAATGAACTTTTTTATCACCAATAATAAACGTTTTGAAAAAGACGTGCGTTTGCTGGGGTATTGGCTATGATAAGGTTAAATGTGTAAGACACCCAGAAGTGAGAGACGAAGATTCTCAGTCAATAATGCTGAATCACGGTGGTGCAATAGGTAGCTCAAGTTCCCTGCTGTTATGGCTTGTGTTTCATATCTTTTGCCCTTCCGGTGGTAGCTAGGCAGCAAAGTTGGGCTCCTGCATCTTTTGATACTACTTTGGGTCCACAGGCTATAGCCCTTCTTTCTTCTCTGACCAGTATAGGGTCGGTAATGACACTGTGAGCCGGCAGTGAATGCTGCAGGGCCGGCAGTGAATGCCGCAGGGCCGGTAGTGCTTCGGCAGGGCCGGTAGTGCTTTTACCGGTTCTCTTACTTGTTTTCTGGCTGTGCCAGACTCAGTTTAGGCTTGCCTGACACTCAGCAGTTTTCAGCGGGACCTTGCGCAGATGTAGTGTTCATGAAAATCCACCAGAATACCATTATGACTATGTATAATTTCAAACTAGAAACCAATCTTGTCGGGAAAACTTGTTGCTGATAGACAAGGCAAGTAAAAGAAAAGTGATTCACTTGATAAAAAAACTTGTATCATTTAAGATTGCTCTGTGGGCATCATTCTATAGAAAATTCACTGATTCCTGGTGCAGCTAAGGTGTTTTTCTTAACAAAATTTTTATGAAAAAAAACTCACCCTCACAACTAATTTTCAGTTGGGGGCATTTTTTGGCAGTATGGTGCATAAATATACCTGCACAAACATCCCAACAATATAGCAAGCCTAGACAAGAGAAGCTTGCAGAGACCACTGCTAGACGAAGGTCAAGCGCCGCCCACAAGTGAAACAAAACTAAAGTTGATTGGAAACTAATTATTCCATTGTCCGCTATTGGCTAGAATACGTTATGCTGTGATGGTTAAAGCCCCGTGTACTTATAACGATCACTCAGAGAGTTCCATAGCAATTGTGTGATTTTGCAATTTACGTTTTTTGACAAAATCGCTGAGTAACGCTAGCATTTTATTTGAGGTTATCGCCAGGTTTTGATTAAGATAAAAAACTTGCTTGCTGATTTTGTTATCAACCAATCACAACGCAGAAATGCTTTATCATTGTTTCCAGCGTGTCTCATTATCCAATCTCGCAACGAGTATATACTACGTTCCGCTCTATGCTTTGTGGCGGCGACTCTGACCGGAATCGCTGAGAAATATATATTAATAAGAAGTTGCGCAATTTTGGGAAGGGATTTCCCTTATCGCTAAGGATTATTATATGTACAGTTTCGCTGAGGGCACCACAATTCATTGCACACTGTATATTATATGTATTTTTGTTACAAGTAGTGAAACATGAGCCACAGAGATCTGAAATAAATATTTACTCTAAGTAGAAACGTATCATTTATCTTCAAGAAGCGATGACTCTATAATAGTCACAGCTGCTGCTGATGATTTGCTCAGTATTAAGTACTGCTAACAATGCCGTAAGTGACTGGGTTGTCAGGTAGTTGGAATAGCGGAGCAGGGTAGCGCAATTGTAAGTCCTTAAGACCACTGTGTTGGCCAACTGTTCTGCATTCAGTTTGGAGGCACAGACATGGTAGGGCAAGCAGTAAGTCTTTACACCAACCAGAGATTTATGTTGTGTCCGGTAGTAGGGGAAAAACTACTACAATATTCACTACTTGTTTTTTATTAATTTCAACAATAAACCTTATTTGACTTGAATGTTGTAGTGGATTTTTATGACCACATAGTGTGTGCTAAGGTCTCTCTGACAACTGCAGAGTGTCAGGCAAGCCTTCATGAGTCTGGCACCTCCAGAAACCTTGCTAGAAGGCAGGTAGCGACCCTGCCATCCCTGCAGGAGATCCTGCCGGCCCTGCAGACACCTGACTGGCACTGCAGCCATCACTACCGGCTCGGCAGGAACCATGCCGATCCTGTAGCCAATCTATACCGGGCCAGGGAGGAAAAAACCAACATAGTTTGAGAACCAAGAGTGGACTCAAAACATGCAGTAGGCTGAATCTGCGACCTATCTACCATCCGAAGTACCTAACGCCTTGGAACGCACGCTATATCAACCCTAGATCCTTGCCCAGGAAATGATGGCGTAATACATACAATGACTAAGCAGTATTAGGGTTGAAGCCCCGCCTCCTACTTCTGTGCGGTCGATCTATTTAACTTGGTTTACCATATCTGATTGCTTGTTATTTATAATCTATTTGTTAATTTGAATAATTATGTCCTACTCATATGTCATTGGTTGCATTTGTAATTATGACAATCAGTTCCTGTGCCTCTGTCTATAAAAGGCAGAGTTTTGCCTGTACTGTTTGCACATTGAACCAGGATACTACTTGTGACTGTACCAAGTTAGCATGATACATGGCTACTGTTATTTTGCACACTGAGTACTGTAAAAGAAAAAAATGATTACTACTCCGAAGCATTGAGTGTTAAGTCTGAGCTGTGGGCTCTGTTACAGTTGTGGCGTTGGATATACTCTTTTGTTGAGTTGTGTGATAAATATCTTGGTTGGAGAGAGGTTTTTCGGTGACATTTTGAACAGCCCCCTGAAATCCACCTCAGTATTTTAAACAACACTATTATTACATAGCTTGACTATCATAATTAAGTTAATTTACAAACATTAACAGGCTAGCAGTTTTTTTTGTACATCCTCAAATAACGTTTTTCGTGACAGGCCTATTTGCTGAACAAATTACAATAGAAATAATCAGACTGGCAATAAGTTTTATCAACAAGCAATCATGTTTATTTTTTAAGTTTGTAGATTAACAAAAGTTAGGTCACAGGTTAAAAGATTATCAAAGAGAGTTTATGGGGTGCTAACTTATTTTTCTCACTGCTTTGAGTGTTTTCAATTTTGTGTGGCTGACACCTGCTGTGGCATGGACAGGTTGTCAGTGGGGTGTCGGCGTGCTGTATCAATTAGCAAGTGGCAGTTTACATTTGCCACACGTGATTACCATGGACCAATAGAGTCAGCTCTTGGCTTAGGTGGTTAGGAGACAACTTCGCGTGGCAGGAACTGTTTAACACAATATACAGTTGCACCTTGTGCCCACAAGGCTGTGACAAGAGTAAAACTTTGAAGCTATTTTGCCAATAGTTGTAAATAATTAGAACATAAAAGAAAGCACCACAGGTACTATAATTCTTCGAAGCATAACAACTGCCCGAGTTTGTAGTTTTTTGTACATTAAATGAATGCTTTTGTTATGTAAGATAAAGCTTTGTATGCTTAGTAGTATTAACACATGGTAAATTTTTTGTCAGTTTTCACAATGGTGAAGTTGTGTAATCAACTTATTTAGCAACACACCAGCAGTGGGCCTAGTGTTCTGCATACTAAAGTCTAAAGTTCCTAATAACTTTATATATGTAACAAGGGGTTTCCATTTGATGGACTATCATAAATTTTGATATGTAATACACCGATTATATTTTTCAGAAGCATCATTTGTGATAGCCAGTATCAACAAGATCACAATACAAAATTACAAGTTACAATATTTTACTAAAAACACTGCCATAATTTTCTTGAACAGCCTGTCAATTGGGAGTCATCTTCTTTCTAGTCCATTGAATAATCTAGAACATTTTATTAAGTTATGATCAGGAGGAAAACTGACGTTTCACTCCTTTCGCAACCTACTGATGTACTATTTTTGGTTATTTGCTTTATGAATATTATGTTAATAATGAGAGACTCCGTGACCTGTCCGTCGAACAAAATGAAAACAATAATAGGTGTTCGTAGCTCAATATTTCGCGTATGCAACGGACCTTTAGTTTAGAACAACATAAATATTCAATGAAATGTTATAGTTAACCGAACAAACCATAAAGAAGATAACTCCCAATTTTCAAAATGATCAAGAAAATAATAAAATTTAAAATGCTACAAACTAGAATAGTTTGTCAAGCTGCCCTCAAATTTAGTGAATTTTGAATGCTCGCCGCTATTTTGAATTTTTTTTCAAGGATATAAAACCAGTCTATAAACATGGAAAAATCAACTCGCTTGTTATTATTTATTTAGTGTTCAGTTTCATTCCCGACCTACCAATGTAAATAAATACTTGTTGATTATTTTTTTATCCAGTGAGCTAATTTTTGTTGACCCACGAGTTCCAAACAAAATGATTCTTTATTGATTAAATTTATTGCCGGTCTGATTATTTTTATTGCAATGTGTTCGGCGAACAGAGGTCGCAAATAACCTTAATCTTTTTCAAACAAACTGAACTTGATGTTTGACAAACATTCTTGTAGAGAAATGTCAAGAATTCAATTATTATGTAGATGAGAAGCCATTTAAGTGAAAAGTTTTTATTTGATAAGACGTAAAAAAAGTTAGTTGAGCAGGTATCAACTATGGCTTGGCAGCCGTGGGATTCGTTTGAAAGTGATGATTTTCCAGTTCTGTTGCCGCTAGAGCCAGGACCTGATGTAGAACCTGAGCCTGATACTCTACCTGAGCTTTTATACTACCTCGACCCTCAAGTAACGGCGTATGACGATACATTACAAAATGATGATCTGCCAGAACTTCGCAACACATCACCAACTCAATCACCGACATACGATGACCCTGTCCCTGAGCCTATTCCACCCCCTATGAATACTAGAGAAGTTGTTGAAGCTTTCGTGATTGGAAGGTATGCTGAGATCATTTTTTTTAAACGATAAATTTTTTTAATGTTTATGCTGAGCAACGACTATTGCTTTTTCCCACAAAACTGGGTCTGTGAAGTTCTTCAGTCACGATTGGTATGTTCCTGTTTTTCAGATTGATTGAACTTTTTGGTGCTGAACAAACTGCCATGTTTGATAGTATGGCCTACGAATGGCATGGGAAAAACCAAGTGTATTTGGTATTACGTGAGCATGGTAGGTTACAGGTGCTTTTTTACATCTATTCTAACCAAAAGTACAAAAAAAAGTAACAGCAAACTGATTATTGCTACTAATGTATTCTAAAAATTGAAGAAATTAACTATTTATAAACTTACTGTCAGTGAAAAATATATATTTGTAGGCTTAATTTGATTGAATTTTTGTTGCAGAAAGTCATCACAGGCAGCAAATAATGCCGAGAAGAGTTACAGAACATATAATAAATGAAACTTTCTGCAGTCAAAGTGGAAATGCACCAACCATCAGGGAGTTGAGAACCAATTACAACTCAGCTATGTCTCGGTATCTTGTAGACCAAGCACCAGAAGAAAATCCAATTGAATTTACCTGGGCAACTGTATCAGCGGTAAACTCTTATTAACCACCTGTAACCTAATACTGTAACTTTGCTTTCTTATATGTCAGTTAGTGCGAAAACAATTTGAGAATGCTCCAAAAGATTGTAATGGATTTCGATACGGTTACCACAAAATTCCACTAGTCTAGAGTATTCTACCTCTATCCAGAGGGGACACTGTGCCGGTATGACGGTAACAACATGGATAGTTCTGCCGGATCAGTTAGTAAGCACAGAGCCCACGGCTCAGACAAACCACACTAAGTGCTGTTTGAATAGTGGCTTCATTCATATGAAACCAAAGTCCTAGGGTGGCCATTCACTAGGGTGATTGGTATGACACAATGAATGAACGTAATGAGTATGACTGAATCAGCCCTCTTATAGGTAAGCTGGCAGCAAGCTATTTGCATAATACGTATAAAAGTAAATGAACAGGAAGTAAATTAACCCATTAGAGCAAATATATAAATAGTAAACGAATCATGCAATGGATAACGGTTAGAAGTAAATAGTGCCAAATGGTTAAAGCATGGAGTCCGTTCTCCATTGTCCAATCATAGGCTTTGCAGGGCTCCAAGACTACATATAGCTTGTGGTTGTCTTTTCCGTCATTCCGAGGAAGGGTACTTCCGGTTCTTGCACTAGAGTAGGATCCTATGTAGTTTTACTGATCCTCAACTATGGTAGCCATCTTGTACCGGCCCTGTATCACAATACCGGGTTGGTAAAAGGTCAATACCAGCCGTGCAGAGGTCAATAAACTAAGTGCAGAAATCAAAGTGTGGCCAACTCCCCTTGTCACGTGGCCCTCTGGAGCCAAATGCTTGAGTGATTACACTATAACTTATAGAGAAAAGGCTCTATTTCAACAGCTAATAACTCTGCAGATTGACAAGGTACAGCTTAAAACAACCTCTCATCTGAAAGTTCAGGATGTCTCCTAGCCCGCTGGGAATTTTAAACAAAAACATTTCAATGTAAGTTAAGTAATAAGGGCCGAAATATAGTGCTTATATTAGCACTTGTATTATCAAAAAACTATTTTTCTTATACCATTCAACTTTCATATCAAATTTTAAATAAATAACAACTTTAGATATAAGTAATAGCCATAATTTATTCATAGAATTATAATCTCAAAGTAGTTTAAATAATAATAATAACATTAAATATTCAAAAAAAATAATCATTTTTTACGGTACCGATGAAATCAATTATTTTTTTTCAAAATGAGCATACTACTTTTTCACATTGTTTATAGTTCACTTTGGAGTAGTCTACAACGAGTTTTTGTTATTCAGTCAGATATTGATGAATAATAATAATAAATACTAGTTAAAATAAATAACAAACATTGCACTAGTTTTATAATTATTTCGTTTTTTTGCCGCAAAAACAAGTGGCACTTCGGTTGTCTCTCATATGGATGGTAAATAACGTGACTGTGCGCCCTGCATACTATTACAAAAAGTCACGTAAAGTCACTGGGATGAAAGCGAACGTTTTTTTCATTATAGGGCACATAATCATTAGTAAACGTATCGGCAAACTTATCAATATACGGTACCGCTAAATATAGAGTTCTTCATCCGAAGGGGAGATGACTCCTGGCTCCAGTGAAGGCTCCAGTGACGGTTAAAGGTTTTAAACAAAGTTTTACTCCAAAACTCCACTGAATAAAATAATTTTTTTGCTAGATTGAAACAAAACATGTTCACAGAGGTGTTACTGCAAAAAGAAATTCATTTTACGCAACAATTATTGAATAAATGAGTAAAAACTATTTCAGCCAATGATGGCTTATATGACCATTTGTGAAATTTGGCTCCAGTGGAGTTGTCCTTATATAAAATAGCGCTGGAAACGGCTGACCACACTTTGATTTCTGCACTTAGGTCAATAAAGACATTGCATGCTGTGCCACTTGCACAGTAAGGCATTCCACCTATACAGCATCTATACGATGGCTGTGGGTGGAACCCAAGCGCACTGATGTGAATCTTAGAGTGGTGACATTAAAAAAAAATTCCTACAGGTTTACTCAAAGTATTAAAAATTTTTCACTTTCAAGGGTTTCAGTTCCATTTTATTTGATATATAAATGTTGCGAAAATATTGATGAGTAGGTGTTGAAAAATACGTAAGAACACAAGGCAACTTATAAAGTAGGTTAATCACCTGCTTATTTGGACTGTTCAAAAAAATCCCAGCTTTGTCATTACAGACAAAAAAAAGACATAAGAATTTAATCAAAACCTCAACAAAAATGAATTAAAATATTAAAACTGTGCAAGCAGCACACAAAACTAGCCGAAGCAAATAATACTGGTTGAAAATATTTTTGAGGGGTACAATACAATTTTTCATGGCCTTTGCTTGCAATAAAAATAATCAGATTGGTAGTAAATAAGTATTATCGGAACTCGTCGGTCAACAAAACATAGCTCACTGAATAAAACGAAAATAACCAATTGGAGCATTTATTTGTGTTGTTCATAAGTCGTGAATAAAGCTAAAAAGGAACTGAATCATGACAAGCAAATCAAGTTAGTTCCTTTTCATAGGCGGTTCAATATTTTTAAAAAAATGTTACAAAATAATTGCGATCGTTCAAAATCTACTAAATGAAAATTGCACTTTCGAAAAAATATTTTTGTATATAGCGATGCAATTTCTGGTTGTGTGTTGATCACTTTGTAAATTGAGAGTCATTTTATTTACGATAGGCGGGGGGGGGGGGGGGGGGTTGGGGTTGGGGGGTTCCGTAGTTCATCTGGTTCAGGTATAAGTGTGGCTACACTGCGTCATTGTTTTGGTGTCGATGTGCGATGTGCAGGTGGCTACACAGGCAAGGTGTGAGTAAGCTGACACTGAACTAGCCAATCATACGGCACGAAGTGCAGGTTTTTGTTTTTGTTTTCCTGATATAATTATCATCATGACACTAATAACAATAGTTGAAGAACAATTTCACTGTGATGTATGGCTGTTTTTGTTCACGATGAAAGCATTCTTTTTAATTATATTTTTGGTACTGTTTATTATTAAATCTTCCAGATATTTGGATTATTCATTATATATAATCAATGATGTACTAGCAGTAAAGCAATAAAGTGAGCTATGATGCATGGTGAAAAAAACCAGCTATCAACAGTCCAATGATCTAGTGGCTGAAAATGTCATTGGGGATAAAGTTTCACCACTGAGAGCATTGACAACGACTATCATTGATGGAAAATTTGGAAAACTTATTGCATCTGTTTGACAATATTTTTGCATAGTTGATCAGAATTTGAAAAGAAAAAAAATGACAACAGCTCAGAATAATTCCTAGCACTGTATCACTTAACATTTATCAAAGTTTTCATTACAAGATGTTATGACAAGTTAAAAAAAATATTCTAAAAGACTTGCGAAGTGAAAAAAAAACAAAAAATCATGAAACGTAAAAAAATAATAAACAGATGCATTTTGTTTTATGTATTTAACGAAAGTTAATTAATTAGAAAATATGGGTAAAAAATAGCAAAATAGCATTTATTATTCATAGTAATGCAAACTTTGTAATGTAGTGGATTTTGAGGGTGTAAAACCACTAGCTGGAGTCGGTAGCAATCTGACGGTATGCTTCCACCAGTTACTTTTCACCCAAATCTATTAACACGTGAGCGCTACACCGAATTGAAAGTGGAGGAGAGTTCTTTACTTCACTTCTAGTATAGTTCCCTTGGCTCAGACGCATAACTCAGTGCTTTAGAATAAATACGCCTTTATTCTTCTATAAGAATATGAGTTAGTACAAGTCCCAATGCAAACTGATTATCATGGCAAAACTTCAGCATTTTATAGGCAGAGCAATGATTCATTGCAATGGCCAAAAGCAAGACATGATATAACAAATGAGCAGGCAGATATAAATACAGATGAATTATATACAGTATACAGGGCTAAATATATGTGGCGCTCGGAAGTAGTAGGTGGATTCATAGGCCAGCTGGCCAATCCTAAGCATTTCTACTTTCGGCTGTTGGTACACCAGTCTTTATAGGGTCTGGTCTTTGAATTTCCCCCATACATAAGGGTGGATATCTTCTGGATATGGTCCTTTGCTCCTCTCATGCTACTTTCACATCTCAGGCTAGGATGAGCCATTTCCTGCTGGCCAAGTTGGCTCCTACAGGGTCGGTATATTGCCGATACAGTGTAGATCGATTCGGTATCCATTATTATAGTCATCCCGGCCATCCAATGGCTACACTGGTGATGCCAGAATGGCTTTCAAGTATCTGCTACAGTAATAATCATTCTATTTTGAAAACGGTTTTACTTTCCATATCTTTAATTTAGAGATTTGTAGATGCTGTTTTTATTTTTTAAATGCATAATTATCAGTTGAGCTTGAATTCTAATTTAACAATTATATTTGCAACAAAAAAATTCCAAAAATACAAAACTTTGTTACGCTCAGAAATTATTATATGTCTGCACTATTAAGAAATACTTGTATCATTTAAAATTGCACTCTAATTATTGGAGGGATATGAAAAATTCTAACAATTGAAAATTTTTAGTTTTCAACTAAGGATATCATTCTCTTTTGTCTTACTTGACCAAAAACAATTGTTCTCATTTGTAAAAACATGGCTCATTCAGAATCGAACTGTACTTCGTTTTTTTAGATAATGATGGCTACTTTAGACATCGCAACCCGAGCTGTAGCTTCTGGTCAGCCTTTTATAGTTCAGCAGATAATCGAGATGTGTATAACATTCTTACATGCAAATAATATAGACAAGTGGATTACAGGAATGGGAGGATGGGTGAGTACTACCCCAATTAAAGTTATTTCTTGCTGTTTGTTTTTTAAAGTTTCTTTAATGACATATTTGCCAATTGCAGGAAAGTATAGTTACACACAGCAGGTTTGGTAACTTGACAAAGTCTTACACGATGTATGAAGTATCTTATTCTGAAGATCCTAACACTGAACCCTCAAATAAGATAAAACAAACTTACTCAAAAAGCCCATATGCACCACAAGATAAATCAACAGCTCAAGGCCAAAACTTAGAGTCTGATGATGAAGGTTTGAACAAATTGGGTCCTTTTCCTGATGCACCTCCAAACAGTCCAGAGCTACGTTTTCGGCAAAGAAAAAAAGATGCAGAACTTTCCTCACCACCTCGTCGTGCCTTTCCAAATATAAGGAAACAATTTTTTTTACATGAAAATTTACGACGACAAAAACGATATTCGACAGAATTACGCTTTCGTTTAGAAACTTTAAGTATCGACCACGAAAAACAAGAAAAGCTCCAGAGAGAAGCTCAAGCAGCAGCAGAAGTGATTCCACCCACTTTTGAGTCAAATCAATCAAAATCTCAACCACAATCTCCATCACAATCTCCAACAAAATCTCAACCACAATCTCCATCACAACCTCCACCAAAATATCAACCACAATATCAACCACAATCTCCAACAAAATCTCAACCACAATATCAACCACAATCTCCAACAAAATCTCAACCACAATCTCAACCACAATCTCCACCAAAATATCAACCACAATATCAACCACAATCTACAACAAAATATCAACCGCAATATCAACCACAATCTCCAACAAAATCTCAACCACAGTATCAACCACAATCTCCACCAAAATATCAACCACAATATCAACCACAATCTCCAACAAAATCTCAACCACAATCTCCAACAAAATCTCAACCACAATCTCCATCACAATCTCCACCAAAATATCAACCGCAATATCAACCACAATCTCCAACAAAATCTCAACCACAATATCAACCACAATCTCCACCAAAATATCAACCACAATATCAACCACTATCTCCAGCAAAATCTCAACCACAGTATCAACCACAATCTCCAACAAAATCTCAACCGCAATCTCCATCACAATCTCCACCAAAATATCAACCACAATATCAACCACTATCTCCAGCAAAATCTCAACCACAGTATCAACCACAATCTCCACCAAAATATCAACCACAATATCAACCACAATCTCCAACAAAATCTCAACCACAATCTCCAACAAAATCTCAACCACAATATCAACCACAATCTCCACCAAAATATCAACCACAATATCAACCACTATCTCCAGTAAAATCTCAACCACAGTATCAACCACAATCTCCAACAAAATCTCAACCGCAATCTCCATCAAAATCTCCAGCAAAATCTCAACCACAGTATCAACCACAATCTCCAACAAAATCTCAACCGCAATCTCCATCACAATCGCCATCAAAATATCAACCACAATATCAACCACAACCTCAGCCACAACCACAATATCAACTGCAAGCACAATATCAGCCACAACTTCCACAGTTTCATGAACAAACTCAGCCACAAGGAATGTCCCCAACACGATCACTTAGAGAGAGATCATGTTCACCCAATAGAGAAATATTACCATCCCCCCAAGGATCGCCACCTGGTGCAAGTTTACCACCTCAACAGCCACCCCAGTCGGAACAGTTTCTGGCTTATCGCGACCTAGCTAGATTAGTGGATGAAGCAAGAAGACGTAGATATGATGATGACGATGATGAAGTTACTGATGCCTAGCTCAAGTTTCATGAAAATGATTACCTTTGCATTTGAAGCAACTTTGCAACAAAAAAGAGAAAAACTTTGCATATCATAACTTTGAATATTCTGACAAAATTTTAATAAAGTTTCAAAAATATTAGCATCCCAGCTTCTTACATAAATCCCGTTTTACATTGCATGAAAACGTTTTTTGTCCTGAGCATTGGCAGACAGGCGGGCCAATATTTTCTGCTGCTAAATGTTGCAAGAGCGCCACAAAAAATTGCAAATAAACTATTCTAAAACTTTTACGGACTTAAAAAATTGATACAGAACAGACCAGAGCTAACTAGCAAGTAATTGGGAAAACCCGACTCAACTTATACAAACTAGTGTAAATTATTTTATGGTGCCTGACAGAAATGCAACAATGCAGATAAAAATATCCTTTTTATGTAACTGATTGTTGTTGCTAAATGGTATAGCAAATATTATAAGCTGTAATTCTGTTTGCCTAGTTCAATTATGAAAGTGATGATTTGAAAAAAAAATTCATAATCTGTTCATAAAAATACATGTTTTTCTTGTCTCTAGCAGTTTTTGTTTACGCTAATTGAATATTATTAGACCAACTAGACATTTGGGATTTAGTTTTCGATACGTAGGATATAAATGCGAACTAAAAACTCACCTTTTGTAGTCATTAAATTTCAACCGTAGCTTTGTTCCTTTGATTTTTTTGTCAAAATATACTTCCAATTTTTACCTGCTTTAAAATTTATTGAAACTTGCATTTCTGATGTTATGAGAAATTGTGTGGCTAACCGAGTGTTACTGGTAAGTTTATTTATTTGTTAAACTTGAAGCGTCATCTGCATAGTTTTCAGGTAAAAACTGTGCAAAGAAAAAAATTTCAACATTTATCAGATTCAACTTTTGCTTGAAAGAATTGTTATTGTGTTTTGTATGCGGGAAATGAAGCTATTTTTTATTTAATGTCTAGTGTGATATTGTTGTAACTTTTATTAAAAGTTAGTTCTTGAACTTTCTGAATCCACCCCTACCCTTGTATCAGCCCCTGGCCACTCATGGTTACCAACCCCCCCCCCCCCCCTTGTGTACATATCCACCCCACCCACTCTAAAGTATCAAACTACTTGTATAACTGTTCTTGTTCCCCTTTTTCCACATGGTTGAAAAATCAGTGACATTAGGTTATAGCCTGCCTGCCCTTCTACCAACTATCCATCTGACTCCAACCCTCCCCACCGCTCCAAACTAATTTTCAACATTTAAGTGACGTTGTTGAAAATTATCGTCTTAAGAAAAAGCAGATGGACCACAGTCTTCTATGAATGTCATAACTGTTGTGGATTTTCATAGCACTCACATTTGCCCAGATATCTAACAATCATTCCGGCATCACTTGCATGGCCATTTGATGACCAGAAGGACAACAATAATGCATACTGAACTGACCCACATCGGTACTATGCCTACCCTTTACCCTGTACGAATTAGTACCGACCCTGTAGGAGCAGTACCGGGCCGACAGGAAGTGACTCATCCTACCTTGAGGCCTGAAAGTAGCTCAAGAGGAAACAGAGGAAAATATCCAGCAGAGGAAACTGGAAGAACTCAGGGAACTTAAGCTAATAAAGACTGATATGTTAACCACAGGAACTAGAACTGCTTGTGACTGGCCAACTATCCCATGATTTGTCTACTACTTGTGGGTGCTCCATATGTTTAAGCTTGTATGACTTGTTTCAGTTGTTGTTATTTATATCTTTTTGCCTATTTGCTGTATTATGCTTCACTTTCGTGTCATTGGCCATTACGCTATATTACTTCCTGTGCTCTGCCTATAAAAGGCAGAACTTTTGCTATGTTTAATCAGCTTGCATTGGGACTTGTACTTACTTGTATTCTTTTGTAAGAATAAATGCATATTAGTCTCAAGCACTGATTCTTGCCTTTGAGCTAATGGCTCTATACTAGTTGTGGAGTAGAAAACACTCCTTCATTTCTCATTTGGTGTAGTACCGACCTGTTGTTACCTCTATGTGAAGATAACTGGTGGCAGCATACCGTTGGAAAGCTATCGAACCCTGTGCCAGCGAACTATGAGTTCAGCTGGTCACAGCACTCAGTTGGTAGATTAAAAGCCCCCAAAATCCACTCTATTAAATAGGAGGCCGATTTTGGAATGGAAGCTGTGTTCCCGCCAATCACACACCAAGAATAACTCTCAGATGAAAACAACAAAAAAGAAACCAAAAATTAAGTACCGATATACTTTAAGGAAAACAGAAAACCAAGTACAAAGACATTGATGACTAGCTGACTTGTTTATAAGGGATAAATGAAAGAGTATCATCTCTCGTGTTTGTATAAAATTGGATGTTTTATATCTAGCTAGTCTTGAGTTAGAGTTGCTACTGAAGATATTTAATGCACTTTTGTTGTTACAAACATTTGAGACTGGTTAACTTCACATCTGTAGCGTGTGCCTGGAAGGCTATGGTTGAATTCTGGTGAAATTAGCAAAGAGGTTTATTTGTGGACTGAGGTTGAGTGACTTGATTCATAGGGGAGAACACATATTTTGGTTGAGTAAGTTGGACTTCGGACAAATATAATCGGATTTTGATCCAAGTTACCAAAAATATAAAGCGAGTAGTAAAGAACAATTTGGACTTGTCCCCTTTGTTATACTACCCTTTCTCCTCGTCTATTACAGTTTCATCTAACGTTTAAAAAAAGTGAGATGCTCAGCAATGTGTCTGAGGAAAATACTCCATAAAAAAGAAAAACAAAGATTGTTTGTGCCAATGAGATAAAAGAGATGTCAACCAATGACAAATAGTGCTTTACACTAAAGACAGTTTAATGGCAGAGGTTGGTACAACAAAAACTAAAAGCAGGGTTGTCTGTGGTAGGGAAAGCAAAGCATGGTCTTTAGGACAAATCCATTGGGTGAGTAGCAAGCATAGTGTAATGACAACAAGCTAGCTTGTCGCCTCTTTAGCGGCGATAGAAATTTACGAATCAAAGAGTGCCATAATGTTTTTAAACTGACTAAATAATAGGTCTATATTCTAAAAAAAAACATTTTCTGCAACCTCAGATAATGTCGCGTTAGCTATTTGGTTTAATTAAGGTAAAAATTTTAACATGTTAAACAAATTTGAACAAAAAAAATATATTTTCTTAGCAGTAAAAAAGCTACACCGTATTATTATGTATACAACAGAAAATATAAAAATTGATGTAAATACTTGAACATTATTGTGTACTAGTAAATACGCTACCGTTAAATCTGGTTGATATCCAGTCATTAATAAACTACCAGTTTAGTGAAACTGATGATTACACGAGCCTATGGCAGAAGCAGCTAGTATTTTTTTATAATTAAACTCTGCTTCAATACCAACTTCAATGATGAAATAGTATTGGAGGCCTGGCAACTCAGTTTTTCTGTTTAAAGAAAATGGTATCATCGCTCACTCTTATGCAATGCACATACCTTTATTGCAAACAAACCATAATCACTCTGCTCTGGTTGTTGATTGTTATTGTTGAAAAGTTTTCAAGTATCTAGCAAGAATTGTGATTTCACACGCGTAAGCCGATCAAGCGTTCAAACAATTAGAAAATTACAAACACATGATTTGGGTGACATGAAAAAGATGGAAATTTGAGCCAAACGTGACATTACAATGTTTATAAATGAGGTCATGCTGAATTAACTTGATCCATAATTGAGCGTCAGATGAGGAAGTGAATGTAGCACTGGTAGTTATTAACTCAAAAACATTCGTTGCTATCATGTTACACCAGGTGATTAGTGGTGACACTGACTGCAAACTAATGGTGTTGTTAAGCTCATTTATCCACAAGCTTTTAGAGTGAGAGGTTGTACTTCAAGCCACTTTCTTATTGCAAAGTGTAAGTAATGATATTATATTCAATTATTCTACTTCAACTCCAAAGAGTTCCTTCGTAATACTTATAACTGAATACAAGTGCTGTGAAATATTTGTGTGGAAATTTTCAGCATAACGAATACTAAATAAATTCAAAATTAATTTCTTGGTGTTGGGATGACGTCATTGGTTTTGAAACTTGTAGAAAATCCTGAGAATGTCTATAATATTTCCTTTTAACCCGTTATGCGATTAATTATCATATTCATTTTCACACTTTGAAACTAGTTATCACTTAACAACAAAACTTGAATGAATTAATGCCAGACCTGTTTGAAGATCATGAAGAATTCTAAAATAATTCTCAAATCTTCAGGATTGATTGATGTCATTCCACCACCCATTTCTTTGAAAAGTACTACCAAAGCGATGCAATACTAGGCATAAATACTTGCATTTCCTAAACTCAGATGTTGAGAGCATGATCAAAATTTGGTTCACATTATAACTGAAGTGTATGTACAGGAATCAATGTATAAACAAATAATCATTTAATTCATTAGGATATTTTTGTGATAGTTTAAAAAAACGCAGATACTTGAATGAAATAGCAAAACTTTAAAACTATAATAGATTGAAGCCAAGGGAAGGGTGAAGTTCTGACTTTACTCAACAATGAGGCTAAGTTGGGTTTCTGGGTTAAAAATAAAAAAGTTTTTTATATCCCAAAGTTAGTGTATGAATGTCTTATGTTTCAGAAAAGAGAAATGGAGAAGGTGATACAAGTGTCTATCATTTGTTGCTTAACTGTGATAGTCAGCACATCAAATATCGGAAATGATAGACAAGATATAAACCTTAGTAATGATGGAGGTTACACAGATATACTGATAGCTATAAGTGAGAGAGTACCAGAGGACCCTGACATCATCACCAATCTCAGGGTATGTACCGATGCCATGGCCTTGTCACAGCTACGTCACGGCTATGTCACATTTATGTCACATCTATGTCACAGCTATGTCACAGCTATGCCACAGCTATGTCACAACTATATCACAGCTATGTCACAGCTATGTCACAGCTATGCCACAGCTATGTCACAACTATATCACAGCTATGTCACAGCTATGTCACATCTATGTCACATCTATGTCACAGCTATGTCACAGCTATATCACAGCTATGTCACAACTATGTCACAGCTATGTCACAACTATGTCACAGCTATGTCACAGTTACTCCAGCTTTACAGTATTACTTGTAGTCACAAATGAACGATGTTAAAACTAAAGCTTGTTGAGGTTGTGCTGCAATATTGCAGATTTCATTGACTCCCACTAAGTTTGTGATAAGCTTAATGCATTTTAATTATTATAGTGAATTATGCATGGTGGCAGATTTCAAGCACTTTGCATTCAGGGATGTGAGTTTGTATTCTCTCTAGAACTGCAATTCAACTAGAGCATATAATAATGGTAACAGTAATAACCAGTTGAAGTGTAACAGTCTTAGATAATTTAGACTACAGCCAATATATAAACTAGTGACAAATACAACTGACACGCATGCAGGCATAAGAATAACAGAAAGTGATTGCAGCCAATTATAACACAAGAATAAAATACTTACGAATCATGCAATGATTCAAATGATTAGGTCTCAAATACCAAATGGGTGGGGTCGATGAGCTAAATAACTTGTACTGCCTCTCCCATCTCTCTGTAGGTTGTGTAAGGTAGCTATTGCCTTTGGTTAACAAGTCTCGTCATCTAGAAAGCATGTTCTATGATATAGTCCTCTGCAACTCTCAGGCTATTCTGGTGGTACTCAGTCAAAATTGCCACTTGTGTTCCCAGTGCCAGCTTCACGGGGGTCATTAATGGCCCTGTGGGGGTTTAATACCGGCCTTATGGCAACCAGTGATGGTCCTGTCCTTGAAGCCAGTGCCTAGATGACAATATTGATTTATTACTGTTTAACATAGTAACAGTCAATTACTTTATTAGTTGTACCAAAACTACTGCAGATTTTTCTGCATAATCCAGAGGCACCTTGTTGAAGTAAACTATTTTAACTGCATAACGCTTGGAAACGGATACTGTACAAATGAGCGTGCTTTTGTACAGAAATAAGTAGTTGGAACTGGTGGCCAGACGAGTTGGAGTGTTTTAACAAACTTGACCTTCAGTCGCCTCTGATCAACGCAATCTCAGCCTGAACATGGCTTCCAAACTATCTACCTACCAACCACCAGAAGCAACTGGGTAATTAGCCCACCAGACTAGCTTATGTCAATATACAACAAGTAAAATATAGAGTATAATTGTTACAAGGCTCGAAACCAACTGACTACAATGAAAATTTTGGTCCTACTTTTAGAGGGTGCAGTTAAGGATTGGCACCATCTGATTGGTCTAATTGGAGGGGGTGTGGGAAAGAGAACTTGGGGTTGGGGGAGGGGTGCAGAGTGCTGTTTAGTCCCTGGATTACATCGAGAAGACTTGCAGGAAAATAGGAGGGAGGGGTATACTGGCTGTTCCCGTTGTGATGAGGATGTTGGGGAATGGAAGGAAGGGGTGTAGGCAAGATGGAAAAGGTATAAAGGTGTAAACAAAATGGTAAAACACCAAATTTCGCTGTAACATGCTGAATGCTGGTTTCTAAATTAACACGTGGATAAAAACCAACCATGATAAGGCACGTTTACATGACAAACTCTCAACCCCCACAGCAGTTGTGTTTTCTCAACCTTCCCTTAAACGATATCAGGCCTGAAGATGTGAGTTGAACTGCCAAGTTTCACTGATGCTATAAACAATAAAATTGTTTCTGTTATTGTTATTTTTCTTTTTACTACAAAACTAAAAGTGTCCAACTAGAAATACTATTGGGGATTAAATCATGCAAGTGCAGCTATTATGGTATATTAAAATATATCGTTGGTCACGAACTAGAATTTTGAATAAAATTTTGAAAAAATTAAAAATTTCACAACTTTGTATTATGTGATTAAAGGAAGAACTTTTTCAGATTGACGAGTAGCAGAAATATCTCACATAATTTGTATATCTCGCAGACATACTTTACCAGAGCATCAGAAGTTTTGGAAGGTGCTACTAAAAGACAAGTCTACTTTGAGAATATCACCATTTTGATACCTCCACACTGGACGAATGACCCCTCATGGCCAGAGGTAAGGGACATGGATAAACCTGAAAATGAAAGCTGTATTTTATTATGGCTATAATTTGTATGCATTAAACAATTTTACAACCCCATAGCTTTCAAACTGTCTCCCACTCTCCAATTTGAGCTGATCCGGATTTCAGACTCACCAGATTCACTAAAAATTAAGTGAAATAATTGTCATAGAAATGTTGACAATCGGCCAATGAGATTAGATTTCTGTTACATAGTGTGAGAAATTATTAGTTGATAAGTTGATTTGAATTCTGGAAGTTAAGAGCTTTACAGTTTTTTATTAGGTTACCTACACCTAGTGAGTTGCACAACTATGTGCTTGTCAGTATTACACTTTTCAGAATCAATAATTATACCATTGTAGAACCTACCTGAGCATCGGAGTGTTTGCAGGAGCGGAATAATTTTCAACTTGGCTTGCAACAAGTCTACCTGCGCTAAACAGATTGGCATGGTTTTTGATTAAATTTCTCTGTAATTGAATTTGCTACAAGGTCTTGTCATTTCTTTTCTGCGCGTGCAAGAAAACAGTAAAAATGATATTTTCATCTACTGATCTAAAAATCAAGTCGTTCATTTTTTTGTGCAGGCTGCTGCATGACCGATTAAATTCCGTTTCAGCTTCAAGACTAAAAATGCACCGACAAGGAGTTTATCAATCATACCAAAGGTCTCAAACATCCATTTAGTGCATAGAGTTAGTGAACAAGCTACTTTTCAATAAAAAGTAGCAATTATAAAAACTGTGACTGCTGTAGAAAATGGTGATTCAAGTACGTGGAATGCAAATGCTTCCACCATCTTTTGCTGCTGAATGTGTTTAAAGCATTAAAATTAATCCAGCATTAGTCTAAAGGCCTGCAAAAATAAAAGCTTGCCGTGTAAATCTCCATGTGCTATTTCTTAGCCAACAGATTTGGAAACATATGAAAAAGCAAGAATACTGGTGGCAGAACCCAACTTAGCCTACGGAAATGTACCGTATACATTACAACCTGGTGGTTGTGGAGAGGAAGGAGATTATATACATTTCACTCCTGAATATCTGACACAGAATATGTCTGGTGGTATACCTTTCAAACCAGGTGAGAAGAAGTATTTTTTGTGTACGTTGAAAATTTTACACTTTTATATGCTTGTGTTGACTACTACCAACTGAACAATACACATAATAATTCTGCTATTTATTGGGGGAAAATTCAGAATTGTGCAGTGGCATATCCATAAATGCTAAACAGTTTTATGGCCAAAAAATTAACGCGTGAACAAGACAACACATAGAACTGATCAATTTGAATAAACTTTACTATTTCTCTATGTTAAATATGGGTTTTCTTCTTAGTGCAAATAAGTGGAATTCGGGTTGTTGTTGAAGTTCAGGCACAAAAAGCAGCTCAAATACAAAACTACCAAATTATCAAACTAAGTTGAAACAAACTTTTTATGAATTTTTGTTACTGTTGTTTTTACAAATGTAGACTGATTATGACCATTATTTAATTATTTCAATGAATGTTATTAGTTGTAGAAAGTTCTCTATCATCATAAACTTATAACATTATTGGTATTATTATTGATCATATTTCTTAGTTTTACTATTACCACAAATACTTTGTTATGTATTTGTCTATCGATTACTTTTGATAGCTACCGTCAAAATATGCATTCAGGGAAAAAAATTATGAAATATGAGACGGTGGCCACCGAATGAGCCTACCATGAAAAAGGATGGCCAATGGAAGAGGTGACCCCCAAAGGAGGCAACCACTAGAGGAGGCGACCGTTGGAGGAGGTGATCATGGGAAGATGCACCAATTGGTAGGGGGACAATGAAGCAAAGCAACCACCAGAAGAGGAATTACAAAAGTAGGCGACTGTAGGAGGAGGTGACCTTGGGAAAAGACAACCATGGGAAAAGGCAACCAGGAGTAGAGGCAATCAGGGGAAGAGGCAATCAGTGGAAAAGGCAACCAGGGGAAGAGGCAACCAAGGGAAAAAACAACCAAGGGAAAAGGCAACCAGGGGAAGAGACAACCAGCGGAAGAGGCAACCAGGAGAAGAGGCAACCAAGGGAAAAGGCAACCAGGGGACGAGACAACCAAGGGAAAAGGCAACCGGGGACGAGACAACCAGGGGAAGAGGCAACCAAGGGAAAAGGCAACCAGGGGACGAGACAACCAGGGGAAGAGGCAACCATGGGAAGAGGCAACCAGAGGAAAAGGCAACCAGGGGAAGACAGGGGAAGAGGCAGTCAGGGGAAGAGGCAATCAGGTTAAGAGGCAACCAAGGGAAGATGCAACCATGGGAAGAGGCAACCAGGGGAAGACGCAACCAGGGGAAGAGGCACCCAGGTTAAGAGGCAACCAGGTTAAGAGGCAACCAAGGGAAGATGCAACAATGGGAAGAGGCAACCAGGGGAAGAGGCAACCAGGGGAAGAGACAACCATGGGAAGAGAAAACCAGGGGAAGAGACAACCAGGGGAAGAGGCATCCAGAGGAAGAAGCAACCAGTGGAAGAGGCAACAAGGGGAAGAGGCAACCATGGGAAGAGGCAACCAGGGGAAGAGGCAACCAAGGGAAGAGGCAACCACGGAAAGAGCCAAAAAAGGAAAGAAGCAACCAGTGGAACAGGTAACCAGGGGAAGAAGCAACCAGTGGAAAAGGCAACCAGGGGAAAAGGCAACCAAGATAAGAGGTAACCAGTGGAAGTGGCAGCCAGTAGAAGAGGCAACCAGTTGAAGCGGCAACCAGGGGAAGAGGTAACCAGGGAAGAGTCAACCAGCGGAAGAGGCAACCACTGGAGGGGATAATTATGAGAAGAGATGAATTAAAGGAGTAGGCCAAAACCGGAAGAGACAACCAAGCGAGAGTAGGCTGGGGAGAAGGACAATGATTTGTCTTATTATATCAATTTATATTTGCTTACAATGGGTATGCCGCTAGTTCAAAATAAATGTAAGCAAAAAATTTTTAAGATTTTTTGTTGCTACAAAACATATTAAGCAAACCAGAATTTGTTTGAAAGGTTGAAAATAGAGTTGCAAAAACAAGTCTTGCGTCTTTTATGCTTTCTTACTCACCTTTGCTGACTGTTATTCAGCTTTATGCGTTTCAGGATGTTGAACAGCATCTTCCGAGCCTTCTGTAACTTTCTGTAACCGGCGTCTTTTGTTACTTTTGTACTTGACTAATTTACAGCTAAAAGAATAGTCAGACAGTTTTCACAGTTGAAATGGGGATTGTTTGATGAAACCGTTCCAGTGGCCGATACAGAGTCTTCCAGGTTTTATAATGAAAATGGAAGCATCAAAGCAGTTGGGTAAGGCATGATGCACATTCACAGTTTTCACACAATGAAAACCATTAAGAAGCTTTTATGAAATACATTCTTAATATTTTAATTTTTTTCCAGTACAAGTACATAAAAGTTTCAGTTCATAATTTTATGTAGGCAAGGTGCAAAGTAAGACATGAAAAAAATATGTAAAATAAATATGACAGAAAATCTTTGTTGGAGCGGCTACTCAGAGAGTGAAACAAAATCTATTTTTTTAGATGCATTAAAAAATCAGACATATACCTGAAGGACCCCGCTCATTGTACAGACTTTTCAGAAACAGGAGTGTTGAACTATCCTTGCGACTTTACTCTCTATGGTTTAGAAGGAACTGCTTCTCTCCTGAGTTATGACCACTGGGATGGCGTAAGTGTTCAGTGCAATCTTTCGTCCGCTAACTCCATTCACCAGGGCCCTTGTCATTACCTGACTCCTAAAGCTACCATGTTTACATTGATTAACCAACTCAGTCAGCAGTAAAACTAATTTTCATTCGGCTAGCAAACCTTTGTCTGGATATCTGTGTGTGGATGTGAAGATGGAGCTAGAAGAACTCGAAAACTCCGAGAGGCATAATATAATAGATTAGAATAAAACTGTTTATCGCTCAACTATATAAAAAGAAACAGTACTTGTAGTCCTCCCAGTAATTTCTACTAAAAATCATGCAAGTTGAGCCTTTCATCCGTTCCGCAAAAGAAATATCTAGCGTATACATTACAACATGCAATAGTCATGCAATTCGACGAGTTAAATGAACATAAAAGCGTAAAATACAAAGCTAAATAATGCTTCCAATGCACTAGCCGGCATCCATAGGCAGCATTGCAGTTGTTTTCATCAAACCTAGCTAGCCTTGTCATCAACAAAAAAATGATACTCTACAGTTGCAATCAATTGGTAGGTTTTTCCAGATGAACCATAACTGATATTAATTGAAATGCAATCCGACAAACACACCGAACAGACTGAAACGCCTAACAAAGGAATTATCTTCTTTTTGTAAAGATAACTCTATGGAACTAGTGACCAAAGACAAAACCTATCCTAGTGACCATAATTTCGAGTGACTAAGCCATACTACCACCGAAGCACCGTAATAAATAATAAGTATTACTGCTAATAAGAGCTACTGTAGTGTTTATTTATTAATTAAATAATACTATAAAGAATATTATTTGATTAATAACATTATTAGTGGGCTGTGTGTTTGTCAACTGATCCCGCAGTAAAGGATTAACAGCTTTTGCCATCGACGCCCACAATTTTTTTGGTATTGACAGTGACAACTGTTGGAGAGAGGTAGAATACTTGAGATTCGAGGTATTTGGTTGAAACCAGACTGCAAACCACAGCAGTATTTCAGTTGAGAAATCTGCATTCATGGAACTTGGTAACATTGTGTTGACTTTATAGATCCAAAAGACTATCAAATCCATCTCAGACTTTTCTGATAGTTGACATCGGATGTGAGTATTTTTTCTCAGGACGCCCATAAAACCTTGAAAAATTTTTGTCTAGGTAATTAAATATTTTTTTTTCATATTTCCTAATCGATGAAAACTTGGAAGGAATGCTATTCTCTTTAGATGCACTTGCAGTAGGCACTAAAATATTCTCCTCTGTAACTTATAAGAAACACATGTTTTGCCCCTTTTTTTCGACAACAAATTCTCTTCACTATAAGCTGAGTGATTCACCCAACTGCGTGTATACTGTAGTGGATGGTGCCAATAGGGTTCCCACTAGTTTAAATGATATAAACTGGGCGGAGTTAGTGGCGCTTCGCTATCAAACACCCACACCACAGTTTATAGAAATGGCCTCATGTATGGGGAATTGTCTTCTCTAACTATTTTCCTCTTTTTCTCTTACTCAGAAGTTCCTTTTTGTCCTAAAATTATGCTCAATAAATGTATTTTGATGGTTATGATGCTATGAATTGGGTCTGATGTTTGGCAAATAACTCAGAGTTAACAAACGGATGATTGCTCTATAACACCATTGTGTTCCACTGTCGTCCATATTTTCCTCAGTGCGGGTAACCATAATAGACCACGATTCGTATTACACAAAATGTTTATCGCTATGTCTAGTGTAGTGTTTTGATTGGTTGGATTGTTTGCTTATAAACGTTATCCCCGAGCTGTTAGTGGCGTTAGTACAAAGAGGGTAAATCCTTACCCTCTTTGGTTAGTAGTAATTAGTAGAACTAGTACGTGTTGTCACGGTGAGTGAATCAGTTTAGATTTTTTTCTTGATTATAGTAAATAATACTAATAAAGATAATAATTTATTAATTAATTATTTTTATTAACAAGTTGCAGTTCAGATCCAGCTAAGCTAGCGATGGTGCAACAGCACAATAATGTCGTTGAATGATGACCTGAAGCATACATCGTTGCATTTTGTGGTCTGGCATTTGCATTCTGTTTGATTCTGTGGTCATAGAAATTAATGGAATGTTGAATTGTTGTTGTTTTACTAACTCACGCTGCCCAAGCAAGGACACAGGTCAGATATGCTACCCGCAATATGCGGACTAGGTTCGTGGTACTTAGTCTACTTCAATGATTGTCTCCTCATGTTTTGATGTATTTGCGAGAAGACAACTCAGGCAAATACTACCCCATTTCTATAAACTGTGGTGTGGGTGTTTGATAGCGAAGCGCCACTAACTCCGCCCAGTTTATATCATTTAAACTAGGTTCCCACTACCGTCCACTAATGAACAGCTGTCCATAGGCGCAGCTCATGGCACAACCAAACAACACCTCTCTCCAAGAGGTAACGCAGGGTCAGTCGGTCGGTTGCTCACAACTTCACAACTAATGAGCCCATGACTCAGACAAACTATACAGAGTTTAAGCAATAAAAACAATTATTTTTCACATATTCATGCTCTAGGGAGGCAATCGCCTAGGGGAGTTAACTGCAGGAGCAGTGGTAGACAAGTTGCATAGAACATAGGGAGAGCCGGCTTTCTATAGGCTGGTGGCAGTAAGTTGATTGCGTCATCATGTGTTAACCGATAAACATTGTAGGAAGTAAAATGAGCCAATCAACATAACATACTCAAAGCATGCATGTCAGTAACGCACAAGATTAAAAATACATGATGCCCAGTGCAAGAATAACAACTATAAACAAGGTTCTTAGGCTTTGGCAGCCTCACTTCCACAAGTAAAATATAAGAGTAGGTTGGTCCTGGATCTGCTCTTCTGAAGCAACTTAAGCTGTTTCGGTCACTCTAACTATGGTGGCCATCTTGTTCCCGACCTGGTGCGGCACTGCAGGGCCGGTAAAGGTCACTTCAGAGCCTACAAAGGTCCCTGCAGGGTCGGTATGGAAAACTGGAGAGCCAGTATAGTATCTGCAGGGCCGGCAGGGTGTCTTCTTCTTCTGCATTGATGGCAATTGGTGCCTTCACATGGAGGGGGGGGGGGGGGTCTGTCTGGCTGAATCCCTCAGTCACACATGTGCAGGGTATGTGTCTCTAAAACCCACCACAGTACAATCTCACATCACCCCAGATTGATATGTTTTTGTGTACCTGCTACATATGGCCAGTATAACTCATGTATACACATACATGGGGACTAGGGGTAGCCCTTCATGGTCATTATTGAGGTTAAACTAACCCATAACCACTGCTTTTACTAAAGTGTACTGCATGTACTATACAAGACCTGTTTGTGGTTGGTTTAGGTTTGCGCTGTTGTCTGTGGGTCGCAGTTATGGAGCATGTAGCCATGTTTGACAGGAGGAATTGCTCACCAGGAGGTGTAAGGGGAGGGAGAGGGGTTGCTAAATGTGAGGAAAGAGGGGGGTGGGAGGTATAGGACAACAGCTTTCTACAACACTCTCCCACAATAGTCACAATGGTTGTGAATATTTAAGGATTGGTCTTTAGACCCGCCGAAAGCTCTTCCATCGTCAAAGCTACAAGTGTATAAACTCAGAACTGAACCCTGCTCAACCTTTGGTTACCGCAAAAATATTTAAGAAAAAACATTCTCAAGATTTTTCTGATTTCTGGGGTTAAAATATTTAGTGCATTGGTTCTTTACTATGTGTAATCCTGGAAACAGATCGATCTTTTCCTCGGGTCCTCTGGAGCAGCGAAACAGGGCAATTTAAAGTTTCTTTTTCAAAAACCTATACATCCAGCTGCTGCCACTATTATTGCTACTAAAATGGGGAAAGGAAAAATGACATTATTAATTATTGTGACAGCTAGTGAGTGAATTACGTGAATATATCTTCATCAATGTCCCATACAATCTTAACTTAAATTCTGTAGAACTCCACAATGTAAAATAGAAAAGCAAAAACAATATACTCTTTACCTACTCTAATTCTTGTTCACAATTGCAACTACTCCCATTGTTGTTAAGAATTAATCCAAAATCAAACACAAAAACTTCTTCTCGACATTTCAACGCCAAGCATCCCATGAGATCAACTCCTCAAAAAAATGAACACATATGGCCTATCTTGTCTTTTAAGAAAAAAATGAATCGCTGCTTTGGTTTACTGTATTGGCACAGTTTTTAACAACTTGCATTGCTTTACCACAAACCATGTTCCAGGAGAGATGGTGATTGTGCACACAGACCTTACTATGGTAAGTTAGTGTTATACACATGGGGTAACTTTTACCTTTGTATACTACAGGTTGCAGATTTCTGTACAAATGAAACAGAAGGAGCCACAGCTCATAATAAGCTGGCCACAAACCTACAGAACAAAAACTGTGATGAGAGAAGTGCTTGGGAAGTAATGAACACTCTGCCTGACTTTGGTAACCCAAACTTCTTACTGCCTAGAAATTTATTGTGAACTTGGCTTAATACTTTCTAAATAGTATTGATACATTTTATGAGGAAAAGTTAAATCAAAATTTCTGGGTCGACAAGAAGGCTTTTGTTTTAAAAACTTTTATCTGTAATAAGGACTGCACTCATGAAGTACGTATGGCATGAGGCACTAGAATTTCAGGATCACATGACAAAACTTATGGAGTTTTTTCCCCCAAAGCAGACAACTCAATCAAAATAATTATTAAAGTCATAATTATAATTTACACCAGTTTCCAATAAAAGTAGCAATGAGTTAGAAAGTACCTCTAAAGCTGTAAAGTTATATTTTGTTTACCTAAAACCAACATTTTGTCATTTGCATTTTAAACAAATTATTACACTTTAGTTTAAAGAATTTACCAAACTAGTTTGTTGTCAGATATTACTCCTTTTTTCAATAAAAAACGATATCAATTTTTATGTGTAGTTAATAGCGCTACCATAGACCGGTCG
Source organism: Cryptosula pallasiana (assembly GCA_945261195.1). NCBI lineage: Eukaryota > Metazoa > Bryozoa > Gymnolaemata > Cheilostomatida > Cryptosulidae > Cryptosula > Cryptosula pallasiana. The sequence continues at coordinate 11,183,554 of OX183137.1, read as the reverse complement.
TACTTTCCCATGACCAGACGCCATTTTAGAAAACCATCGCAGTCCTCATTCTATCTGAAAAGTGAAATGTAATATTTTACATAAAGTTGCGGATAAAAAAGGATGGCTTAGTATAAGTTAATCAATAATTCACACTTCTACTGAAATGATTCAAGAGATTCCAAATTCAAAATTTTGTTGCACTCAATAGTCAACCACTGAAGTGCCAGGAGAGGAATACCCCAGAGTATCAAATTTTCAGAGGTTCTCAAGTTTCCGTTGTTGACATCTGATAAAACTTTGACAACCAATTTGTTACAACATAAAATTACTGACCAGTCATTATTCTTGCATTTTTTTGTTACTTTTTAGCTGTTGATCACAATATTAGTAAATCGGATGGATGGCCATTGCGAAAACCAACTTTCAAAATTGTTCAAAAGCCAAGTTTCTTGTCAGTTATAACTACAGAAGCTACACCTACCGACCCACCTGGAGACAATACAACTGGCACTGATTGCAAACAAGAAATTATCTGCATGTGCTTGGATGTATCAGGAAGCATGAACGTAAGTAATTTAGTATTATTCTACATAATTTATCTGAGCAATTACTCAATCCTATTCCTTGTTTGAACTATTATCTAAGACATCACTTCACAAAAACTTCTCCAATGCAGCATGGTACTCCATTTTGATTTGCCAAATTTACAAAAAAACTAGTGTTAATTAATGTTGTTACCTTTCACTATTTGGGGAGTTTTTTTTTCTAATTTTGTACAACTTTACAGTTTTATTTCACCAATCACTGGTCAATGTAAGGTCAAACAAACTTATAACTATGGTGAATGATGGACAAATGATGTAGCCAGTTTTTAACAGAAAATTGTCAAAGTATCGGTGAAAACTTTGTAGCTTAGCTATGATGAAAACTAGTTGCCTGTAAGAAACATTTTTTATTACTTAGCTGTTATGTCATTTACTATTAAAAAATAAGCAGTAAGTTCTTGACTAGAAAATTGATGTAATAAAACATGGTTTAGAGTGAGCCACGAACCTTCAGGAAACATGTTTGATAGATGCTGTTCAAGTCGTTTTGTGTTCTAAAGCTGATTTCGTTGACAAATGAGAAACGAAAATAAACTGTAGAGTTGAAAGCAAAGTGTTTTGCGAAAGCTTTTAGCACTAATAATGATGGACGAATTTTTCTGGTGTTGATTGCATCATCTAGATTGTTATTTTACAAGGAACTGTCCATTTTGGTACTTTTAATGACTCGTGTTTAGCAATGTGTTAGTTGACTACTTTACACCTTTAGAAAGCTTCATGGCAAGCAGTTCACCATTATCCACAGCATTAGCATTGAGGGTAGCTAGTATGGCTCAACAACATCAGTGATGGTGAGCCCACAAGAGCTGAAGTTTTGTCAGTAATATGCATTTTCGATGTGTTGGTAGTAGTAAGATATGAGCAGTTCAAGCCACCTGGGATTTGATTGAGGGTGCAATCCGAGATGTTCACTCGACATCAGTATTTATTGTGCGACTTATTAGGGTAAATGAACAAAGACAGCTGTGCTATCGTTGCTCTTGTCATTTTTATATGAATCGGTATTGCTCAGTTCCAAGTTTTGTTAAATTTATTTGTAGTATAAGATAATAGTTGAAATATTTATAATAGGTACTACAAAATGCAAGTTTTGACAACGCGTTAGTGATAGTTATGAGAAGCTTTGTGTATACGTGCATGCACATGCCAATATCCATGTCCATAACCATGTCAATATTCATGTATATGCGCATATCCATCTCTATTCATGTATATGTACATATTCATATATGTCTATGACCATGTCCATGTTTATTTATGCATACGTTTATTTATATCCATTTATATAAACATTATATAAACATTAATTCGACTAAAGATTGTCATAAAATAAGCATACCATAAATAATGTAAAAGAGAGACATTTTTGGATAGAGAGTTCATTCCTCTTTTATTAAGCACTAGTAGGTTCTGCTGACACCCTGTACGGACATACTCGTCTTTGAGCGCGAAAGTACGTGAGTCCTCGTTTTATTTGTCTGTAGGTCAACATCTTTCCATTTTTTATTATGAAACCACAATTGTTTCCTTTAAATGACTTTCTTCCCCTCAACACATTCAGATAGCTATGTTTGTTTAAACCATTACTTCGCTTGTTTAAACCTTTGGAACTAAACTTGTTTCATTTTTTACCCCAACAGTAGTAGGATTTAGAGTTGAGCAATCCTATCTCCTGTAATTTCCTCTTTGAACAACCCGGGTATTTTTTTCCATGTATTAACACTTTGTCACAGCAGTCACATACGATTCATTATCACTATTATTATTAAGAGACTTTTGCGTGAATTAAAACTTTTTTTTCTGCGCGAAATTCTTATACACCATAAAAAGATTTTTGAGCAAAATTTTTTTTATTTGCGCAAAATGTTGTTCATTAAATCAGGAAAAGACAATATAAAGTTTGTTATGACCCTGATGTAGTATGTCTTACTGAGACATGGTTTATGAAAGAAAGAGGAGACAACTCCCAAATACCTGGCTGCAACTTGTTCTGTTTTAACCGGGTGAGACGCATTGGGGGCGGTGCTCCGATCTACATACACTCCAGTATCAACGCTAAGGTGATAGACAGGCTCGAAAGTCCAACAGCGTCGGCAGTCTGGTTGCTGGTGAGACATCCCGAGATGCATAAGATAATTTTGAGCAGTGTATGTCACCCACCATCCTCTGATAACAATGCTACTCTAAGTTACCTAGAAAGTGTACTGTGTAAATTGAGTTACAAAAACCCTAATGCTAAAATCATGATGATACGAGATTTTAATAGGATGCCAATGGAATTTTTATGTAATCAACTTAATATGAATTGTTGTATAAATTTTTGTATCCGTGGTGATGCTGTTTTGGATCAAATTGTTATGGACATTGATAGTTACACTGCCCCGGAGGCCCTGCCAACATTGCTAGGTTGTGATGATGACCACTGCGCAGTGTATATGCAAGGTGCAGCTTTGAAGCAACGTCAGTACCGCAAAGTAACATGGCGTAGGGTAACTCCCACATCAAAACAACTGGTGCTGTCGGAATCAGCTAAACAAGACTGGTCAGAGGTTAGTAGTACCGATAATTTCGATGCAGAAGCAGAGGTCTTCCATAATATTATGGACACCATACTGGACAAACACTGTCCATATGTCACATAGCAGTAGCGTCTACAACATCTACTACAGCATTTGCTACAACTACTAGGAGGTGCTCTCAGCAATAAGGTAAGAATTAATAAATAATTATTTAACACTACTAGATAGAAATCAACTAGTTGCGCTGCGGAGTGACAGATAGTCATCTCCGAGTTTTTATTATTTATTATTAATTGGAATTAGGGAGTGTGCACTCTGGAAAAGTGTGCTCATAGAACCTAGTTGGCTTGCACTCAAGACAAAGTCTTTGGCTTTGACAAAATTGACTTTTTTTGTCAGAGAGACAACAACTAGGTTCGAATTATTTATTACTAGGGCTACCAGTGTAAATTATGATGTTTGTCTAAAAAAATTAAACATATTGCTGTATTATTTGTATGAATACAAATGTCGTTGTTTATTTTCTAGATTGCAAGTGGATGAAATTTCTGAATCACTCATTAGCATAACTCCAAAAGAGAACAAAGTCAAGATGACCAAAAGATGCGCTGAGAGAAAACATGTTGTTGCGAAAGAAACAAAGAAGAGAGCTCTTCTCAAATTGATTATGCCTACAAAACAAATATGTAAAGAACAAGAGTGCAAAGAAGTGATCTACAATGAAAACAAAGCTCTAAAGTTTACCAAGACTCTTGAAGGATGGAAAGCAAGCGAATTGCAAAAGATTGGAACTTACCATTCGCGAAAAAGTCTCAATGTTCCAACCATTATGGACATTGCTGCTGTAGATAGCAACACTGGCGTCTTTGGCGATTACTTCGTTCTCCCATTCGATGACAAAACAGGTATGAAACAACTTCAGAGAATCTCAATCTTCCCAAGTATCCATTACCTTGGATTGTCAACTTTTTTGTGTGAGGTTCACACCCATAAAAAGAAAAATAGTACCGCTTCGATCTCAAGCGCATTAGCATGAAAAACTTGAGCTTAGGAGAAGTTGCTGCTGAAGCTGAACAATTGAGAAAGATGACCAAGGATGAGCTCAGTCTCAGCTACAACATAGATTATCGCATTGATTTTAAACAGTGCGCAGTATTTCCTCACATCGACGTCGTTGAAAGATTCATGCAGTATCGTTTCAATAGAGAAGAATCTGTTGTACCTTGCATCCAATACGTATTGGAAAAATATAAAAAGAGAGAGTTGAGAACGCTTCTTACTAAGCAGATACATCGAAGATGCTGAAAAATTTGCTCTAGGTGTGATGATTTACAAAGGAAGGAAAAAGAGAACCAATGGAGATATGTATCACAATGTAATCTTCCTCTCCACATTGAGTAGCACTGAATGGGAGCGAAATAATAGTCAAGCAAAATGTGCTGAAGAGTTGTCAAAATCGGCTACAAACCAGGAAATTGCAGATTTCCTGAATGACAATTTTGCAGAGATTGAACGAGTTATCAGCATTGATGATACCTACTAGACTTTTTCTCGTGTTTGTTGTTCTGTAATCATTTTTAATCACTATTTTAAACATTTCATTGAATTCTTACCAATTTTTTCATATATGTTATCAAAACTGGGATTTTTTAGCTATTATAATAAAAATTTCAAATATCATATTACAAGTAAATTTAACAAAACTTGTAGCTGAGCCATACAGATGCATAAAAATGACATGTTAACACGGGCTATAAATCGGGGATTAGCTCCAGACGGTAACTCTAAATTGAATCGCCAAAGGTGGCCTGATCTGCTCATTTTATACTAAAAAATTCAGGAGAGGAAAAAGTTCATGTGCCAAAGGTAGGAAAAGAGACAAAAGAATGACAAGAGCAACATTAGCGCCGCTGTCTTCATTTGTTCACACTAATATAAGCCACGCAATAAATACTGATGTCGAACGAACATCTTGGTTAGTACCCTCAATAAAAACCCAGATAGCTTGATCTGCTCATCTTATACTACTAATAACTAATGAAAAAACACCGACCTTCACTTTTTCCACTTCTACCATTGTCACAGGTGGTCCAATAATCTCACCACAAGTAGGAGCACAGAAGTGAACAAACCATCTTTTCCTTTTCTTGCGCAGTTTTGTAAATACAGTTTATGCTGTATAATTAGCGCCTAGCACATTTTAGCAAAGGTAATATGGTCACTTCAAAAATGTTTAGGTTTCTACAAATCATTTTCGCCCTGTTGCATACTGCCACTCTTAACCTTGAACAGACACCAACCAAATTAGGTCATTATGCACCTATACAATGGGCTGAACCTCATGAAAAGATATTTATAACTTGAGGCTGATTTATCACTTTACAGACCAATAACAGAATAGGGATAATGTCTGATGCAGTGAAAACTTACATACTTCAGTATCTAAGAAATCAAACTGCTATTGGAGTTGTCTCCTTTTCAAGCAGTGCTTATTTGAATGCTGATATGACAGAAATTATCAGTGATGCTGTTAGAAATCAAATAGCCTCCCAAGTACCAGACAGAGCAAGTGGTGGGACCAATATTGGTGTTGGCTTACTGAAGTGTCAAGAGGTATGTGTAAACATATTGTGTAACAAAAATTATCGAACACTTGAAACGATTTTTCATTTTCATTTTATGATAAAACTTTTATTGACATAAAAACGTACAATACATATCCTTTAATTATTTCATATTTTAATACTGCTAATGTATTGTAAAGGTTCTTAGAATAAAATATATTTTTAACACAACATAACTTCACATATCGATTACTGGTTCCTAATATTTACAATACTTTTACAATAATTTCAATTGCTGTTACTTTACAATGGCACATTACTATGTTGCAGATTTTAGGAGCATATGCAGGAGACAAGGTTAATGAAGCCAGAATAGTCCTGTTTAGTGATGGAGAAGGTTCTGTTGGCAACTCCATTGATGAAATAATAGCTAATGGAATAACTCTTGATACAGTATTGTATGAGTGAGTGATACAGCACATAAATGATTGGCAGAATAATCTACTATTAAACATAGTCTATGTTGGTTTAAGATATATTAACCATTATGAGCAACTACTAACAGCAAAATGTAGTTCTATGATCATCGATTATTTCAAACAAGAAAAAATCTGTTTTAGCTACTTTTTAAATTGGACTGCTCAACCCCTTTAGTTACTATATCAATATTAGAACACCATCACAATACAAGTTATTTGTTGCGCTCTGCCTAAATTTCATTTAGTGTTCATACTTACAAGGCCCAGAAGGTTTCACTAGGTTGAGGTAATTCGTAACCACTTTTGTTGAAATAAACATTACATGATTTCATTTCTGTCTGCAGTCAAGGTGGTGTTCTTTTGGGTCAAGCCCAGGTAACAGGAGGTGAGCAGTTCCTTGCCAGTGACACGTTTGGGGAAGCAAATCTTGCTCTGTTCTTTTCTGAGAGTGCATCAAGAAATTGTGATCAAGATAACTCGTATGCTGTTGTAAGTTTCTAGAACACAGATTAAATGTGTTTGCTCATTTTATGATCCAATGAAGTTTGTATACTGAAATTGAGAAAACTTGGACCATGCTTGCAAGCAAAAACTTTTGGTTATTATTAGCTGGTAAAAATATTTTATCATATCTTGGATTAATGAAATTGTTCAGCGAAAGTTAATTTATAGGATTCTAACCCAGTCGAAAAACGCTTTGTGAAATGATAAACAAAGTCATGAAATCACTTTTCAGTGTGATTCATCTTTTACATTTTTCAATTGTTGCAGCTACAAAACAACCGCATCCGCATACCTGCAGGGGAATTGTTCTACACTGACATTATCTACTTCGACGCAACAATTGGTTTAAATACAAAGATTGTGTTTAAGTACAGTGAAGAAGTCAATGTGACAATTGGCATAGAGCAAAATCTTGCTATAACTCAGACTAGGAATACTGAGCTGAGAACGATAACAGTGGTTGTTGACGGTGAAGTAGTAAGTTGGTTTAACGCAGTTTCAATTTTTAAACTATTTTGTAAGAAAGCGTACATATTATGTAGTCCTATGTTTGCCTTTAGCCATTCTCATGCGTAGAATATACAAAAAATGGTGATATGATGACATTAAAGCTTAGTTTCCATACATCTTACAAGTAATTGCAGCATCGTGAGTTGTGCACCTGCGAGCTCTGGCGACTCACGGGGAGTTGCGATTCCCGGTTTTCCATACTTTTGCATTTCATGGCGCCCGCGTCGCGATTCCTTTGTGAATACATGATAGATTTAATTATTATCATCCTATTAATTTATTTTATTAGTATGTGAAAATTAGCTATTTTTATCATGCAAAGAGCTTTTATGTTAATAATTATTACGATAACAGGTAACCATAATAATAACACAAGTTTATTGCTACTGCAGTTTAAGTAGTAAGTAATAAATAATAATTATTATTATAAAAGGCTGTTATTAAATTATTATTATAATTATTATTATTGATAATAATAATAATGATCAACTCAATAGTATTATTATTATTTAGATAATCATAACCATTTAACCGGTTAAAATTTCCAAAATTTATTTTTTATTCATCTCTGGTAGCTATTATTCATTATATATATTTAATTATTAAATTAATTAATAATAATACAATTATTATTCAATCGTTATTTATTATTAATATCAATGAACAAACTACTGCTATTGCGGCGCTTTTTATTATTAGAAGCTATAGGTTTTATATGAATGAAGTGGAAAAATTTATTATTATTGATAACTCGATTTCTAAATAATTATTATTTTTATAATAATATTACTACTACATAATTGCTTCGGCCATGGTTAACTTTCCTGACCTTGGCTCTGATCTTTTAGGAAAAAGACCCAAAAACGATGTCGCCTAATCTTCAGAAGCTATGTTTGGTCGCATGTTTATGGTCTCCATAAATCTTTGGCGATCGCCAGTTGTTCCCGATCGTGGGTGAGTTGCAGAAAAGTACTTTGCAAACAACTTTCGTGGGACGTCGCAGCAACCTAGTAGGGAATCTTGGCACATCGCGTAATCACGGTTTCCATAAATTGCAGATTGTGGCAGAAGCTTCTGCGACAGCGTGCGAGGGCTTGGGAGATGTATGGAAACCAGGCTTTATCAGCATGGGGATGAAATTTATTGGTCTTAAAATTTTAAGGATATTCTAAAAAAATCTTCATGCAATTAGCTACCATGTTAATCTCTATCCCAGCACCGAAAATAGAAATTGCGTGTTTATTTAACTATTACTTCATGTTGTTTGTCATCATTAAATGTTTGAGTTTAACTAAGTCCAAGTGGGAGAAGCTTAAATAAAATTAGGAAATTTTAAAGATTTTCCAGCATTTCAGCGTGTCATTCAAACATCCAAAAAACTTATCGTAATAACAAGAAACTTTACAGACTATTTTTTTTCTTGAGTCAGAGTTATGGATGTCTAACTAGGTTTGCTGGTGCTGAGATGACATCTATCGGTCCTGAAGTGCTGAGAAATCTTTGAGAGTTCCTAGTTTTTTTCAATTAACTATTATGTTAACTTAATTTAATTTGATTGTTTAATAATAACAAAAAATATTAGATAATAGTTCAATAAACGAAAAGCGTTAATTGTTTTAAAGTTTTAAATTCATTATGGTAAGTTATAGCACAAATTCTAAAAATGAAATCCTCATGAATTCTTTGAGGTTTCCCAGAAAACTTCAGAACTTATAGATGTCATCCCAACACCGGTTTTTTATGGCAGCGCATGCTGATAATGTACTAGTAGGGTGTTGGGGTGACATCTACTGATCCTGAAGTTTTCTGGAAAACCTTCAAGAATTCTTGAGAATTCCCTATATGTAATTTGTGCTATTGCTGAAGATAATCATTTTAAAACTTTAAAACAATTAAAATGTTATGTTCATTTAACTTAGTGAACATTTTTTTGTTATTATTAAACAACTAAATCTAACTAAATTTACGTGAGAGGTACTTAAAGACATTTTAGAAATTTTGCGGATTTCTTAGGGCCTCAGCACTGATAGATGTCATCCCAGCACTAGTAGGAGCATAATATTGTAAAGGATTTTGTCGCACCTTTACCAAACAGCTACTAGAGAAGTGTACTTGTTTAGCAACGTAACAGTAATTGCTAATGAGAGCTACTTGTTTGCTAGTAGTGGCTCTATGTATAGATGAGCTATGAGTCAATAAGCTCCGTGTTGTGCCGTGTGCAAGTATACTTATACTATTTGGCTATCTGCCAACTGAACACACCGTGTTGTTGTGCCGTTGTTGTGCCGTGTGCAAGTATACTAATACTATTTGGCCAACTGCCAACTGAACACACCGGGTTACAATAGCTAACACTTTATTGCTTCAAGAGACAAAAGCTTACTCAGAGTACTTCTCTTTGTAAGCGCACAATCCAATCTGCCCACTGGGCCACATGTTCACAATGTTATGCAGTTAGATATGCTAATGAACAGTGGAAAAATAGCATAAGATAATTGGTTCATAACAATAATATAGGTCATACAAAAATAACAGACAAACAGGCGCAATGCAAACATGTATACATCAATAGGCAGTAACAATAACGCGCCAGTCCAGTTCTTCAGTAAGGCGGGAAATCCCCTGCTTGTGTTCTTTACTCATCTATCCTTGCGGCAGGCACGCATGCACCTCTGTATTAAGAGCAGTCAAGCGTAGCTGAGTCTAGTATAGCTAAGGCGTGTTTACACACTGCATACTGGCTAGCAGAGCATCAATGAGAGAGGCCACCTATGCTAAATTCCATTACATAGGCCGCTTCAACTATTAGTATCGCCGTACTCATAGTTAACTAGTCATGAGGTGGCCGCGAATCACAGGGCCGACTCAGGTGGGAGAGGAGAGAGATATACGCTTACAGCGCAACCCTTTGCACAAGTCCATGTGCGTTTAAAGTAGGGGGAATCACGCCCTGCATAGTTGGCAGAGGGAGTGAAGGGGGCCCACAACCAGTGGGCTAATAAAAAGGGGGTGAGAAGGATAACACATCACCCGGTGGTTAATACGGTAGAAGGTACACACAACCAGTGTGACCGACTGAGAGAGTTGCACACAACCAGTGTGACTGACGGAGGGAGGGGTGCACACAACCCGTGTGGCTGACGAAGGGAGCGGAGGAACACCTTTCCTAGAACTGCTGGCCTCGCACTGTCTGTGCGGCTTGCTTTAGTTCAACTATTTCTCCCTTCAGGAGTTCTGCTTGCGCCTTGAGCCTGGCGACTTCTATCTCTGAGAGGGCGCCCGTGACCACCTTCATCCAAAGGCCCTGCAACTGAGAGTCCAGTTCAGCTGCGCCCTGTTCTATCGCAGCAGCCCATCGTGCCCTGTTCTGCATAAACCGTACTGGCAGATCTACCTCACAGACTGGAGGTTCTGCTGGTGAGAGCACGGAGGGAACACTGGGTGCTGAGGTCCGGCATACTGCCAGGGGAGCAGGGGGTGGAGAAGAAGTTGGCCTGGGGGAGACAATCATGGCCTCAGGACTTGGTACAACCACCGTGTGCGGCTTCTTTGGTATCTTGTACCCGGTTAGGGGTAAAGCCATCAGAGGCACAATGCCAGGTGGTGCAGAGGAGGGTCCTGGGAGGGGAGCCGTGACTGCATCACACCGCGAAGGTGCTGGGGGAGGAGACTGGATCTTTCCAGTCTGGGTGGGTTGGCAGGTACTGAAAGGCGCTGGATTAGTCGATTTCTGGTACCTGCAGAAAGCCGAGTAACTCTCTCGGTCTACAGCATAAATATAGCCAAGGCGTTGGTGGTGATCAGGATCGTCTGGACCTCCACGCGCCCTCTGGTGACAGTATATGCTGTCTCTGCTGCTACTCGAGTATCTAAAGCGGCAAAAGTAGCGTACGTGGTGCTGGTGGACATGCACCGACAGTTGTCTCATGTTCTTTGAACTTACAACTTGGGCAGGTACTGCGCCGTGCCCTTCTCAAATCTCTCTGGATGGCTTTCTCCGTATTGGGGGCAACCTACTGCAAGAGCCGCCGGGCAATAGGAGGTTTCCTGCCTACCAGGTGAGGAGCTACCACCTCTTCCTCTACGGTTGGTGAGGAAGGGCGGGAGGCAGCAATGTCAACTAACTTGACTACAGGCGTAGACACCGAAAGAGGTGGTTCGTCTACTGGCAAAGGGGAGGTGGGTACAGGTGCTGGGGGCACAGCAGGAGTCCTCGCCTTCTTCCGTGTGGGAATCAGGTCGAGGAGTGGGATCTGTCCACTGGACGCCGTGTGACCAGGCAAGGTGGAAACGGCTCTCACGGTCAGTGGAGGAGAAACTAGTGTAGAGGAGGGGGTGGCTGTAAGGGGGGAATTACCCCGCTTAGAAGGTCCAGCCAAGAGCTCTGCTCCTCTCCTCTTACTAGGGACGATCTTCCCCAGCGTCTGCATACGCTCCCTGGTGACCGCGTGAGGCAGTCTAGTACTTATACGTGGCTTTTCCTGTACCACTACTGTACTCAGACTCAGCCCCGGGTCATCGCGGGTCGGGGGTGAAGTGTCCAACACCCAGGAGGGGGTGGGGGGCCCACAGTAGGGGGGAGAACTGGCAGAAAGTTTCGCAACACTCTGGCTACAGGGGAGAGTGTCCGATGCGGGCACCGTGGGTATACTGGAGGGTGTGGGGGCAGTTGGGAGTGGTGGAGACTCCGTGGACTGCCACTGAAGAGGATGTGTCTGCTTGAGTGCCAAGGGGTCACGGGAGGAGCTATGGCGGCGAACCCAGTTGTCCATCAGCTCGGTCTGACTAGTGACTCCTAAGAGCTCGTTCTCTCTCTCTATCTCTATCTCTTTCTTCATTCCCTCTGCGCAGGGTACCCGGTGGGTAGCAGCAGTCATCTGTGCAGCAGGGGTGGACTGAGAAGTAGGACAGTCCCGTGAAGAAGGGGAGGGAGGCAGCTGTGCAGCAGCAGAGGTGATCTCGTCCTCGAACTCTTCTTCGACTTGCAGTTGAAGGCATTCATCTCCTTCCTGAGGCAAAACACTGGTAGAGAAATCCATGTAGTGGTTGGCACGTCCAGTCACTTTGGGTACTTGTTTAGAAATGCCTGTTCCCGCGCGCGGCAGGCCTGTTTGATCTTGACTAGAAGCAGTGCAAACAACAGGCAGGGGTGGATCCGCAAAGGCTGACTGGTGGTTCAACTCAGATTTTGACCGGCTGTAGTTCTCTGATGGAGAGGAATATTCTCCTGGATTTTTCCTGGCATCTTTGCTAGAGTGTCCTCTTTCCAACGACATTCAGTATGGGGGTGTGGCTACATCTCGCCCGGAGCTATTCTTCTTTCCGGGCGGCACTAACCGTTTTTGGAAATCATTACCCCTAGGTGGGAAACGGGTCAACTTTGGGGCCTCAGTGCCTAATGGGGTTTGCTGCCAGCAATCTAAATCTTGGCAAGCAGCAGCGCTAGAACCTAGCCTTCCTGTAGATACCCAGTTTGTGGGAGTTTCTCTAAGAACTCCACCCAGGAGAGCCGTTTGAATCTCAGGCATTTTGGCATTTTCGGACATTCTATCCACTTCTTTTGCAGCTGCAATCAGATGGCATAGTAGCTGTTCCAAAGTGCATGGGTGGGCTGACGTTCCTTCGTGGCCGTTGCGATGACACCAGAGGTGGTTGGCTCTCAGTCTGTGCAGCGGGTGAGGGTGCCTCAGCTACTGGGGGAGACAACTCCTGCATGTTTTGGCCATTTCTATCTGAACCGCTTGTACGATTTTCACCAGATTTGCTGTCAACAACTGGGGGAGTGGCAGGCCTTCTTGTAACTGGCCGCTCCAAATTTGACACTCTCCTTTCTGATGGAAGAAGCAATTTAGTCTCTAATGGCGGTGGTTCCAACAGAGGGGACGCAGGTAGGGGAGACAGGGGTGGAGAAGTTTGAGCAGGAGGGGTGGAAGCGGGCATGGCAACCGCCTCGGTCGGCTCAACCTCTCCAGGGCCCGCTCCTCTGTAGTGGCATCTCGTGCTTCCCGCCTTCAGTTCTACTGGCTGAGCAGTCGGGTTCACACACCTCACTACTTCATGTCAGTAGTAATATATGAGCAGATCTCCCTACCAAGTGTTTTTTTGTGGGGTTAAAATCTGGGGTGATGCAATGGGTTACGGCGTTGGATGGATTCGCCGAGTTTATATTGTATTTTACTTGAGGGGTACTTGAGTGGCATTTGAGTGGCATTTAAGTGGCATTCGAGTTTTGATTATTATTTTACTTAATTTGAACTTATATGGTATATACATTTTGAATGTATGGCATTTAAGTTTTGATAATTTCTTTTCATAACTCGAGCTCATATAGCATCTTGAGAGAGAGGAGAGAGGAGATGTATCTACCTTGAATAAATTCATTGATTAAAAGCGAATCAATGTATGGATATATACATTTATTACATAATAAGTAGGGGAAAAATCTCCTCATATAATATAGCTAGATAAATAATTCGAACTCATATATACATTGAATGCTATAAAATATATCAGATGATAAAGTTAAATATTCATCTATTCTTTATCGATATTTATAAGGATGATGAAAGATTTTTTGTATTTTATATACATATATATATAGTTATAGTAACTGTGGTAAAAGAAGTCTATTATGAAGGTTTTTATTTAAGCCAAAGTAGGCTCGGTAGATACTCCATCAGAACACACTCGTCTTTTAGCATAAAAATATGTGAGACCTCGTTTTATTTGGTTGTATGTCAACATTTTTTGATCCTTTACTACAAATCCTCGATTTTTACCCATAAACGACTTTTTTGTGTTCAATACATTTAGATAACTGTCTTTGTTCAATTGATTAATTCGTTTGTTCAAACCTTTTGAGCTAAACTTGTTTCCTTTTTCTCCCCAGCAGTAATAGGATTTAGAGTTAAGTGCAACAATTCCATCTCCGGTAAATTCCTCTTTAAACAGCCCAGGTGTTCTTTTTCCGTGTTTTAGTACTTTTTCACAACAGTCTTGTGTGCTCCATTCTAAACCCATTGTTTTGGTTCTTAAAAACTCATCCCTATGTTTGTCACAGTATGGGCGTGGAAACCAATCACCATATTCATTGTAAAACTCTTTTTTCATACTTGGTTTTACCAGTGTTTCTAATGTTCCGCTCAATGCCATGTATGCGCTATCTGTATCCATTTCAACATATTGGAAATCACTTCTGTCAATATATCTATAAATAAAAAGTTTGTTTCGATTTCAATTATTTGGAAGTTTTACTTACTTACACATAATAATGGTAGGGAATTAGGTTTCACTTACTTATCCATAAAGTCGTAGTAAAACTGTAGCATTCTCAGTTTAGCATACTGTAGCACGGAGAAACCCAAGTGTACTGGAACATTCATCGTTAGCTGAAATGATGGTGATACTGATTAGCAAAGTAAACTTGTGGAATATAAATTTTGAATTGCAAAATAATTGTTTTAAAACTTACTAGCTGTTTACAGGTTATGATTTCATAAAAATCATCTGCTATCTCTTCCATGGCGATAAATTTGTTTCCTCTGATACGAAATGAAGCTTTTCTGGCGCCTTCGATGAACTTGATGGTGGTATGTTTTTCTTTATCAGTGATTGTTTTTCCATAAGCAGCATTTCCTACCAACTTGCTAGTAGTAGCGAGTAATTCTTGACTAGGGTCTGCATCTCCCATTCTCCTAGCGTCTGAAACCGATGTTCCAAAAGCTTCAAAAGCTTTTCTAGGAATATATTCTATTAGCTGATAAACTTTGGTGACTTTCAATCCTTGTTTCAAGTACCATTTCAACAAAGGACTCATTAGCAATATCTTATCTCCGTACATACTTCCAACTAATGAGCGTTGAGGAGTCTTTAAAAACCCTTCGGCTTCAGCAAAGACTTTCATTTCATCGCTCAAGTGTTCTCTGGTTAACATCGTATTTTTAAAAATCGGAGGCATTTCGGAGAACTTTTCTTCCTCTTCCTCAGGAACTTCGATGTCACATTCAACAAATCCGAAGAATTCTTCTGATTGAACTCTCTCCAACACTTCTTCTTGATTCAGCTTTTTTTCAAGTATTTTAGGGTAGAAAGAATTGTAAAACGTGTTGACAAATTTTTGTAAATTTGTATGAGTTTTTACACGTTTCATCCAGTCACACTCCCAAATCGAGATTACAGTGTAACCTAATGCTCGAAGATATTCTTCATTTTCCATCGTAGTTTTAAACAGATCTGCTTTTGATTTTCTTCCAGTAGCTTGAAGCTCTTGTTCTTTAGCGTTGTTATAAGAGCAGTCGTGTCCATGCCAAAAACATCCGTGGAATTGAAAGACATGACGATTTTCAACACAGAATCCATCAACTGGTAATCCTCGCTGTCCGAGAGTAACTTCTCCTCCATTGAGCTGATGTCTGATATTGATTTTTTTTGAGAACATTTGGAACTGTAACCAGCTATGAGCTATCTTGCTAAATTTTACTGGTTCAGCGACAAAGGAGTTTTCGATTTTTCTTCTTCGAGGATAGCCAGTAGGCATTGATTGCATCATACACCATAAATAGAGCGCATTTGCATCAACTCCATAGATTCTATCACAAATCTTTGCTTCTTTTCCCAACCAATGTTCTCTAATTTTAGTTATACCTTTTTCGTGATATCTATGCATCACTAGACTTGGTCCACCAACTATATTTTTCTTTATTAGAGGATAAAGTTCTGCATTGCAGTTGTCAAGCAGACAAATTGGGAGAGTCTGACGAAACGAGTTACCAAGTTCATCAAAATCCAAGTATGTAGAGAGGTATGGAGGGGTGGTTGAGGTGCTTTGTTAAACATCCATCGAATCGCTAATCCTGGTAAAGATATACCATCTTTTAACATATCAATCCCGTGCTCTCTGTAGATTGATCTTTGTCTTTCCAACGCTTGAACAAATGGTTTTACATCCAAGTTGTTGTACCATTTTAAAAAATCCCTCATTGTCTTCATGTCGTTATTTTTCCATGCTTCTTGACAAATTATGTACTCTTCTTCACTGATATTCTTTTGTTTTAAAGAACTGTAAAAAGCTTCTCTTGGAGGTAGATGTTCTTGATTAAGTTGTTCCAAGTCTTTCATCCATTCATAAGGAAAAAATCCTTTTCCGGCTTCACATTTGTATGCTTTGAGATACATTTCATAGCTATATCCAGGAGCGATGAAGTTTGTACAATCTAAAAACAAAAAAGATCCTATTCCGATAACAGGCATCTTGGTTCCTTTTTTTATAACAAAATCAAAATCTGTGTCGGAGACATCTTTCAATTTTTGAAGCAGTTTTCCTTTCATCACATTGACATCGTAAGTCTGTGAATTGAAACCTAGAATAGGGAGTTTTTTCATATAGCTGTACAAATCATCCAGTACTTTTTCAGCTCCTGTTCTACGTCTGAAACGATTTTTTTCAAAATCACTACGAAACTTTTCTTCAGCTTCTTCCAGTCGTTGTAATTCACCTTCTATCTGTTTTATGATTCGCGAAAATTGTTTTTCCAATCGGCTATATGATTCTTCACTAATATCATCCAAGTATTCAATGAACTTTCCAACGCATTCATCATCATCCCCATTATTGACAATACAACGCGGGTTGTTGAAGCCTGGTACATTTGAACAAATTGAAATACTTAAAAGTTTATGCTCATTCGTGTAAACGGTTGTGTCTGTATCTCGATCTTTTTCGCAATTAGGTAACAAACACTCTATGTCAAATGTTGCAAAAAATGGATAGTATCTCAAGGAATCATCTGACCCGATATCTATCCCGAATTGAACCTTCAGTTTGTCGAATATTGTAGCAGTAGGGCTGTATTGTCCTCCAGAAAACTGCATAGTTGTTGCCTCTGAGATTGAACATCTGTGTCTTTTCAGATTCCCCAATCTATCATAACAAGTAGAACAGGTTGGACATCTGTAGGCTTTGACATATCCTTCCAAGTTTGTAATAAGACTGAAGTGATTGATATAAAGATCCAAATATAGTTTCTCCTTATAACTGGAGTTTGAATTCCAAATAACTGTTGAAGTCATATCATCATTTAAAGAAAACACTGTTATCTTCAGTTGAAATGCTCGCTCCAAAAGTAATAAATCAGCTTCTGTCACTCCTTTCCCATCACACCTTTTACCACTATCACCATAGATGAAACTATGATATTGTTGTTGGTACTCCTTCACCTCCTTAATTATCGGATCTTTTGCAATTCCACCGTTTTTTTGTAGTTCTTTGTGTAATGCTAGACATCTAAAAAAACAAAGATTGTCGGTAATTCGTTTTCCTTTTGTGTTTTTTAACATGGTTCGTATGTGTCTGTTGTTAAGGAGGTGAGAGGGTAAATGCTCTGGTGGTGATCCAACTTTTCCCATTCCGAGTAGTTTGTAGAAATAAAACGAAATGTTTGTGATCAACATCAATCTCCAAGTCGTATTTGGTCTCCGTCTCAAGCTATTTGTACGATGATCAGTCTCCATAACATCAACAAAGAAGTCATCAAGATCTCCTTCAGTTTCAATCAGTTTAGCTTTTGGATATATAGTAGCATTGTTTGATGATGAGTGAAAGTATCGGAGTTCACCATCATTTTTATTTTCTAGTATACAACCTACGCTACAGTTGACTTTTGCTCTCGAGCTCAATTGTCTCCAAACTTTTTTTAGCAATTCTAACACTCTTGAATCATGATAGTCATTTTGGTAGGTATCAGCTTGGTCTCTTGGAATCCCATCCCAAAGTCTTACATTTAAAAGTTCTATGACTTTTCCAGCTCTATGTTTCGTTTTCATAGCTCCCCAATATCTAGCTATCAAATCATCCCATTCTTCATCTTGAAAAGTTGGAGCTGTGCTATCATCAACAATACCTAGGGTTGATGCTCGGGTAGGTCTTTCAAAATTTAAATCTTCCATTTCTTCTTCTTGTTCTTCCTCTTGTGCTTCTTCCTCTTCTTCTTCTTCTTCTTCTTCTTCTTCTTCTTCTTCTTCTTCTTCTTCTTCTTCTTCTTCTTCTTCTTCTTCTTCATTTTCTATCATTGGATCATTCTCATTTTCTTCAACTATCTCCTCCACAACCGGCTCTATATCTTGAGCTATTATGCTAGTCTTTGGTGGTGAAGGCTCAGCACCAAATCCTATTTGATTGATTGTTTCATCGGGTAAACGAAAACAAATGAGATTTTCTTCTAACCATTTCCAATTGGGGGAAATTTCAGGGTTTTTTTCTTCTACATTCTCCTCCCGATAATTTAAACTTTGTCTACAATAGAAATGTTAACACATAATAGTTGTTCTATAAAACATTCACATACATTTTATATAAAATGTAACAGAAGAAAAAAATGACTTAAACACCATTATCAATTAATTTTTAAAATGGAATTAGGAAAAAAGACTCGAACATTATTATTAGTTAAGTTTTTAAAAACTTACTGTGTACTATGACATGAATTCCCAACTCCCTCTTTTACATTAATTCTCTGATATTCTGAGTCCTGTCTACAATAAAGAGATAACGGATTATTTTTGCTGATTCATGAAATGAGTATAAGAAAAAAGCAAAAATTTACTCTACTAATGTTAATAATTTATGATTTTAAAAACTTACTGCTTATCAAAGGCTATTGTATTTTCAGTAGTTGCTGAAACTTGAAAAGTCGAAGGTTTGTCTTGAAAAGCATTTTCAAGTTCCATCTCCATTTCATTTTCATATTCAGCATTGCATTCATCATTCATGTATTCATTATCAGCGTTTGAAAAACCGATATCATTTTGATTTTTCATGAGCCATTCCCATTCCTTATGTATGTCTACATCAGTATCATCCTCTTCTGTTTCCATAGCACTATAATAACAATAAAATCATTACTTTTTAATAGAAGTGACAATAGCACATAAAAAGGTAAGTTAAATGTCTCAGCTAATAAATTTTACCTTGTGAATAAAACTCCT
Organism: Cryptosula pallasiana; assembly: GCA_945261195.1. NCBI lineage: Eukaryota > Metazoa > Bryozoa > Gymnolaemata > Cheilostomatida > Cryptosulidae > Cryptosula > Cryptosula pallasiana. The sequence goes on along the minus strand of OX183137.1, from coordinate 11,164,409 downwards.
AGTAGTCAGTTGGTAAATTATATAGTAGATGTTGAGGCTTCAGTTACTGTTGTTAGAACGAGTGATTTATTATGTGAAAGCATTACTTTTTAAGTAGACAAAAACTTAAGTGAGATAATTAAGGCGGATAATTAAGTCTTAGCTTCAATGAAAATTTTCAAATTCACACAGAAAAACTTTTAATAGTCAGTGGATGTAGTAGTAGATGTTGCTCCTCCAATCACTGTTGTAGAACTGGATGCTTTCTGTGTGAAAACAGTGGCTCTTAAATAGGTAAAGCTGCACTGGTTGAACTCTATGAATACCAACCTTCTTTATAATATAACTATGAATCAGAATTTTGTCCACGCGAAAACCAATGCTTTCGCGGGAATAAATAATTTATTTTCACGCGAATAGAAACTGTTGCTTTCGCGGGAATACAAATTTTATTTTCACGCGGATACAAACCAATGCTTTCGCGGGAATAAAAACTTTATTTTCACGCGAATGGAAACAATTGTTTTCGCGGGAATAAATACTTTATTTTCACGCGAATGGAAACTGTTGTTTTCGCGGGAATAAATCATTTATTTTCACGCGAATAGAAACTGTTGCTTTCGCGGGAATACAAATTTTATTTTCACGCGGATACAAACCAATGTTTTCGCGGGAATAAAGACTTTATTTTCACGCGAATGGAAATAGTTGTTTTCGCGGGAATAAATAATTTATTTTCACGCGAATAGAAACTGTTGCTTTCGCGGGAATACAAATTTTATTTTCACGCGGATACAAACCAATGCTTTCGCGGGAATAAATACTTTATTTTCACGCGAATGGAAACCGTTGTTTTCGCGGGAATAAATAATTTATTTTCACGCGAATACAAACTGTTGCTTTCGCGGGAATACAAATTTTATTTTCACGCGGATACAAACCAATGTTTTCGCGGGAATAAATACTTTATTTTCACGCGAATGGAAACCGTTGTTTTCGCGGGAATAAATAATTTATTTTCACGCGAATACAAACTGTTGCTTTCGCGGGAATACAAATTTTATTTTCACGCGGATACAAACCAATGCTTTCGCGGGAATAAATACTTTATTTTCACGCGAATGGAAACTGTTGTTTTCGCGGGAATAAATACTTTCATGCAAAAGTATTGGTTTGTATTCGCGTGAAAATAAATTATTTATTCCCGCGAAAACAACTGTTTCCATTCGCGTGAAAATAAAGTCTTTATTCCCGCGAAAGCGTTGGATTGTATCCGCGTGAAAATAAAATTTGTATTCCCGCGAAAGCAACAGTTTCTATTCGCGTGAAAATAAATTATTTATTCCCGCGAAAACAACGGTTTCCATTCGCGTGAAAATAAAGTATTTATTCCCGCGAAAGCATTGGTTTGTATCCGCGTGAAAATAAAATTTGTATTCCCGCGAAAGCAACAGTTTGTATTCGCGTGAAAATAAATTATTTATTCCCGCGAAAACAACGATTTCCATTCGCGTGAAAATAAAGTATTTATTCCCGCGAAAACATTGGTTTGTATCCGCGTGGAAATAAAATTTGTATTCCCGCGAAAGCAACAGTTTGTATTCGCGTGAAAATAAATTATTTATTCCCGCGAAAACAACTATTTCCATTCGCGTGAAAATAAAGTATTTATTCCCGCGAAAGCATTGGTTTGTATCCGCGTGAAAATAAAATTTGTATTCCCGCGAAAGCAAAAGTTTCTATTCGCGTGAAAATAAATTATTTATTCCCGCGAAAACAACGGTTTCCATTCGCGTAAAATAAAGTATTTATTCCCGCGAAAACAACTATTTCCATTCGCGTGAAAATAAAGTTTTTATTCCCGCGAAAGCATTGGTTTGTATCCGCGTGAAAATAAAATTTTGTATTCCCGCGAAAGCAACAGTTTCTATTCGCGTGAAAATAAATTATTTATTCCCGCGAAAGCATTGGTTTTCGCGTGGACAAAATTCTGAATCATAGTTATATTATAAAGAAGGTTGGTATTCATAGAGTTCAACCAGTGCAACTTTAGCTATTTAAGAGCCACTGTTTTCACACAGAAAGCATCCAGTTCTACAACAGTGATCAGAGGAGCAACATCTACTACACTTTCCATTGCAACTACTAGAAACTTTCTCTTTATAAAAGGTAAAATTTAAAACTTATTATTTCCTACCTAACAAAGATCAAAATTAGTTTAGCTATAATGTAAAGTATGAAATAAATAATCTTTTAGTTCCACATGAAAAGCTGAATTATATGTTATTTCTTTCTTTTTTAGAACACTATGGGGGATTTTTCTGCTTCTTACACGGATTTAAAGTCAATCGAAAACAAACAAAAAACGTTCAAAACACCCAAAAGAAAAAACTCTAACTCTGTCACAAAAGAAGCAGCGATAAAGAAACGAGCTCTTCCAAAACTGGTTTTACCCACAACATCAAACAATATGGAACAAAAAGAATTGCTCACTGATGCTGACAGCGCTCTCCAGATGGCCAAATCTCTCCAAAAATGGAAGACGTGTGATTTGAAAAAGATTGGAGGGTTTCTTACACTAGCATCACTTCCTGTTCCATCAGTTTTGCAAATCGTTTCTATTGAGCAGAGTACTGGTGCATACGGAAACTACTACATTCTCACTTATCTTGATAATTCAACTGGAGCGAATTTTCAGAAAGTCGTTTGTCCAAGTAGAGTAGTTGAAAGCTTCAATGTTGATAACTACCCATTACCTTTCAACATTTTGTACTTGGGCGAGATGGAAAACTCAAAAAAACCAGAGACTACTTACTACAATGTCAAACGTATCAGTACAAAACGATTAACCACAATGGAAGCTACTGCTGAAGCTGAAAAACTGAGAAAAATGAGTGAAGAAGAACTCAAACTCGCTTACGACATCGAGTATCTCAGTAATTTCAAAGATTGTTCCATTTTTGCTTACATCGAAGTTGTAGAAAGATTCATTCCTTTCCGATTCAATGGAGAAGAATCCATTGTAAATTGCATTCGCTATGTCACTGAAAAGAATGGAAAAAGAGAGACCAGAACGCTTTTACTACCAATCAGATATAACGAGGAAGCTAAAAGATGTGCACCTGGTGTGATGATTTACAAAGGAAAAAAACAGAGTAAGAATGGAAATCCTATTCCATACCACAATGTTGTCTTCATTTCTTCAACCAACGCTAGTGATTGGGAGCAATATTGCGCACAAACAAGTTCCAATGAGGTGCTAACAAAAACGAATAATGAGGATGAAGTTCTTAAGGAATTCCTAGAAAACGAATTACAAGATTTTGATGAACCACTTGGTGTTGATGGTATGTAAACTCAATATCAAATGCTGACAACAGGTAGTCTCAAGCGGATAATGAATGAATAAAAAAAAGCCTGTGTATTCATTGACATTACAAGTTGTACTGTTTTGTATTACTTACTATTTACCGACTCTAACTATATTATATGGAAAGATTTTCCCTACTTATTATATAATAAGTCTATATAATCATATAATAATTCATAGAAAAGTCTAAAGGTTCTCAGGTGATTAACTCACCAAAAGTTCCGGTTTTGCAAAACATTTGAAGATCTTCGGTTTTGCAAAACATTTGAAGATCTTCCTATCCTAAGCATTATACGAGTGACTGTACTTTTTTATCCAGTTGAAATATCTAAAAACTTCAGTAACTTAGTATTTACTGACTCTAGCTATATTATATGAGATTTTCCCTACTTATTACACAATAAATGTATATATTCACATATTCTTTCATTTTTAATCACTGTATTTATTCAATGTAGATATATTTCCTCTCTCTCCTCTCTCTCAAGATATCATATGACTCGGAATTACAAAAAATTATCAAACCTTAAATGCCTCACATTCAAAATCTAGACAACCTATGAGTTATAATTATGTATACAATTATGTAAAAAATTATCATAACTTAAATGCCATACATTCAAAATCTATATACCATATAAGTTCAAATTAGGTAAAATAATAATCAAAACTCGAATGCCACTTAAATGCCATTCAAATGCCACTCAAGTACCCCTCAAGTAAAATACAATATAAACTCGGCGAATTCATCCAACGCCGTAACCCGTTGCATAACCCCAGATAATGACCCCACAAAAAAACACTTGGTAGGGAGATCTGCTCATATATTACTACTCATGTCCTTTGCTATCTGGCTCGTTCAGACTAGCAGCAATTGGAGGACCTCCGTGTCGGGGCTCTACTAATCCAAGGGGTAGGCAACTCTGTGTGGTGTCCTTACACAGGATGGTAGACTCCTTGCCTGGGGGTAGCTGCGTGGTACGTAGGACCTGAACATTGTTCATCAGCAGTGTACCGTCCTTGTCAGTACAGCGCATCTCCTTTCCTGCTACGACAATGGCACACTCATTGAACCTCATTCGGCAATCATGGCCGGTGAGGAAGGGCATCCCCAAGATAGCGTCTTCGTTTATGTGACTGACAACAAATGTGGCTTCAGTTTTCACACCACGGAGACGGAGGGTAGCTCTCACCATGCCATAGAAGGGGATCTGGGTACCGTCGGATAGGATACCATGTGGCTCACTCTCCTGTACTGACTGTCTTACTGACTCAGGTAACTGGTTAAAGACGTGCTTGGATAGGAGATTTGTGGTGCAGCCGGTATCGACTAGAAGGGTGACTGACTTGCCTTCAAGCTTCCCTGGGAGGAAGTAGCTTGTCCGGTATGGCCGTTCTATCTCAGTGTTAGACAGGCAGTTAGGTTGAACCTTTGCAGCTCGGGAGGGGGGAGACGACGCTCTATTTCTAGGGCGCGAAGGGCACTCCACTGACGGGCTGACTGGTGCAACTACTGGTTTGTGTCTCTGAGCTGAGGCCGGCTGGTCGTTTCCCAACACGGGTTTTGCTCTGGGTACGGTGGTTGTCTTAGGTTTAGACGGATAACCTCTACTGTAGTGGCCTGTCTGTCCACAGCCCCAACACTGAGGGGCAACCAACTGCGCTGTAGCAGGCTGTGACACCGTGTGTGAAGAGATCTGTTCCATGACAGGGATAACAGGTGTAGCCGGTAAAAGGTTTTGCACCACATTAGGAGTGTAGTGGAGAACCCGGGCAGGAGGTTGCATCACTGCAGGAGCAGGGTACACACCAACAGGGGGTGCATGCACCGGTTGTGGCCACTGCTTCATTTGTTGCAACTCTATAGCCATGTTCTGCACCGCCTGGAGTAGATGAGTCATCACGCCTTCCGACACGGGCGCTGGCTGCTGGGGTGGAGGGGAGTAGCTCACTGTGGGGTAGTTGTTAGTAACTGGACACGGGTGAGCCATCTCTCCTGGAGCCTGCGACACCATGGTAGCAGTCTGATAATGATGAAATGGTTTCATGGAAGGCTTGCAGGGTTCTTCTTCCTCTTCATCACTTTCTACAACTCGTACCCTGGATGGTTTCGAGTCAGGAACTGCCTTGACGTGGAGGAACTGGCTCCCAGCACGAACTGCGTCTTCCAGACTCTGTGGATCCACTGCTAACAAATGGCGTTGCAGATATGGGTTACCCAGGGTGGAGGAGAAGGTCTCTAGTATCATGCGTTCTACGTGTCTGTCGGGCAAATCTTCATAGGCTATTCGAACTAGTCTTTCTACCTCGCTAGCATGTTCTTGGAGGGAAGTCTTCGATGCCTTCTTCAAGTGTGTTACACTCTGTAGTGCCTCACGGCGTGTAAGGCCAAAGCGAGCACGGAGTGTTGTGAACACTGCTTGCAGGGTGTTGGGTCTACCACATTCCAGTGCTTCACCACGGAGTGCCTGTCTCACATGGAGCAGGGCTTGGTGAGCATTCCACTCATTGGCTTCAGCGATCTCTAGAAACAGTGTGATGAAGTACTCTACATCACCCTGCCCATTGAACTTAGGAGGTTTGAAGTTCCGTGTAGGAGCAGGGGGTGGTGCAGGGTGTTGCAACACTCCTCGCAGGGTCTGTGTGAGTCTGTCTAATGCCTCAGCTTCTGCCGTGCCCACTGGCAACCGCCCAGTGCTCCTGGCTCTCTATGTGGTCATCAACGTGGAATATACCTTCACAATCAGCAGGGTCTGTCAGCACGGGAGGAGACAACTCCGTGTGTCAGATGAACAATGGAAGACTGACAGCACACTGCGTCAATGCCGTGTCAACACTGGGTGAGAAACTCTGGCCGTATATAGGTAGGACAGTTTCTAAATCACTCGGTACAGCGTACGCAGGGTACACTGCAGAGCTGAGAGGGGTACCCTGCAGAGCTGAGAGGGGTACCCAGGGTTCGAAAGAGATACCTGTACGATCTCGCGTGAGCAGTACAGCGACTACCGAGTTCACCGCGCAGGGTGACTGTCGTTCTCTTATCAAACACAGCAAGGAGGGGGGGTGTTCTGCCGGGTGGGGGGTACCACTGGGTCAGAGCAAGGGGTGTAAAAGTGTCCCTGGGTGGTAGTTTGGCTGCTACCAGGCAACTATTACGTTATAGGAAACACCAATACTCGGGGAATGAGTAGAGATGGTGTTTGGCCGTGTACAGCTTCTCTAGAAGTGTTTATCGTTCGCTATTATCCCACTGCTGCCACCAATGTAAAGGATTTTGTCGAACCTTTACCAAACAGCTACTAGAGAAGTGTACTTGTTTAGCAACGTAACAGCAATTGCTAATGAGAGCTACTTGTTTGCTAGTAGTGGCTCAATGTAAAGATGAGCTATGAGTCAATAAGCTCCGTGTTGTGCCGTGTGCAAGTATACTAATACTATTTGGCCAACTGCCAACTGAACACACCGGGTTACAATAGCTAACACTTTATTGCTTCAAGAGACAAAAGCTTACTCAGAGTACTTCTCTTTGTAAGCGCACAATCCAATCTGCCCACTGGGCCACATGTTGACAATGTTATGCAGTTAGATATGCTAATGAACAGTTGAAAAATAGCATAAGATAATTGGCTCATAACAATAATATAGGTCGTACAAAAATAACAGACAAACAGGCGCAATGCAAACATGTATACATCAATAGGCAGTAACAATAACGCGCCAGTCCAGTTCTTCAGTAAGGCGGGAAATCCCCTGCTTGTGTTCTTCACTCATCTATCCTTGCGGCAGGCACCCATGCACCTCTGTATTAAGGGCAGTCAGGCGTAGCTGAGTCTAGTATAGCTAATGCGTGTTTACACACTGCATACTGGCTAGCAGAGCATCAATGAGAGAGGCCACCTATGCTAAATTCCATTACAATATTATACTACTACTGTTATCTACTACTAAACTTTGATAATGTTGGTGTATTTTTTCATTGAAAAAGTGAGACCATCTTGTTTGGTTTACAAGTACAAGCTTTGCTTAAAACTAATCTATCTCCAGCATTTATTCATCTTCAACTTTTTGTAGTCACAACACTTAGAATACACTGTGACTAAACTGGTCGACATCAACATAGAAGTATCAGTTATTGTGACTGTAACTTCCTTGCCAATTCCTGGAGTGCAACCGATAGTGATTACCCATAGAGTCAATGAAAATGATGTTTCCTTTAGCCGCTCAACTCAGGTAGTAACAGAATGGGTAAAATTTATTAGGCGTTAAAAACATTGTAAGAACGATTAATATAAGTATCCCATTGTAGCTGATTGGTTACTTGGGAGTATTCCAAGGTCTCACTCCAGTTTTACAGCTCACAGTTACAGTTACTGTTGAACAACCAAATGGACAACTCCTCATAGTAACTTACAGAGATGATGGCTCCGGTAAGAATTATTTTATTGCGCTAATTGGATTGCTATTACCACTTTAGAACTGAGAATATCAAAAACTCGACCGAACAGAAGTTTCACCTATGTGCTTTTACATGATGTGATATGTGGAAATAACACTTTGTTTTTGGGTGCTTAAATTACATTTATAGCTACTGAAGTCCCGAGAAGCATCAAAACTTTTCTAATTTTTAAGCAGTTCTCACATGAACTAAACCAAAATCAACTCTTTAATGGTAAAAAAAAAACATCTAAAATAGTTATTGGCTAAATCAACACAAATTTTAAATTGTTTCGAAACTTTAAAATAAATACGGTCATAAGTTTGAAAATGCGTGTTCAGATGACATCTATGATTGTTAAACTTTTTAGAAAATACTAAAAAGTTCCTGAGGATTTCTCTTTCACACTTTATGCACTTGATTGCCTAAAATATTTTCAAATTTGATACCAATTAAAATATTGTGTTTATTTGAATCGCAGTAAGAATTTTGGTTGTTATTAAGTGATTAGTTTTAATTAAGCTGAAGTAAGAGCTTCTTAATGTAATAAGGAAATCTTAAAGCTTTTCGTGGACTTCATAACCGGCATATTCCACCCCAGCACCACACAGCATGTAAAAAAAAAACTTCGGCATTTGTAACATTGTAGTGGATTTTGGGGGGCCGACCAAACGTCCACCAACAACGCCTCACTCCAGAGGTAAGCTTCCAACAGAGGAGTATGCCAACTCCACAACTGTTACCGGAGCCCACGGCTCAAACGTACAACTCAATGACTTGTTGAGTTAACCATACTTTATTACACAGCGTAACCAGCAATGTATAATAAGGGTAAATGTATCATGCTACTTGGCTTAAGCACAGGTAGAATCCCAATACAATACAAGGAGTCTAGTGAAATGTTCTGCCTTTTATAGGCAGAGCATAATTAAAACATATGCCCAAACAAGGGGCAACAAATCAGTAATGGCAGGAAGTGTTTACTCTAATCAGATCATAAGATATAAATATGCAATACAGTCATAGGCTAATATGAGGTTAAAAGTAGTAATATATGAGCAGATCTCCCTACCAAGTGTTTTTTTGTGGATTAGATCTTGGAGTTTAAGCAATGGGTTACGACGTTGGATGAATTCGCCGAGTTTATATTGTATTTTACTTGAGGGGTACTTGAGTGGCATTTGAGTGGCATTTAAGTGGCATTTGAGTTTTTGATTATTTTTTTACTTAATTTGAACTTATAAATTTTGAATGTATGGCATTCAAGTTTTGATAATCTTGTACATAATTATATACATAACTTTAACTCATAGAGCATCTAGATTTTGAATGTATGGCATTTAAGTTTTGATATTTTTTTGTAATTCGACTCATTATATCTACATTGAATAAATACAGTAATTAAAAATGAAACAATATGTGAATATATACATTTATTGTGCAATAAGTAGGGAAAATTTCATATAATATAGCTAGAGTCAGTAAATATTAAATAATACCAAACACTACAACTTGTAATGACAATCAATGCATAAGCTTTTACTAAAAACTATCTTGAAAAACTTCAAAACATGATCCCAAATGGAAAAAAATGGATAAAGTTAGATATTCATCTATTTGTTTACATCTACAAAAAAGAGGTATTTGGTGAAATATTTTTTCGATTTATTCAATTTTCATTAATTTTTTACAAAAACAAATCATCCTCCAAATGGTTAAATTTCATCTAATTGTACAAATTTACAAAAAAAAACAGGGTATTTGGTAAAATATTCTTTCATTTCATTAAATGTTCATTATTTTTTTGCAAAAAAGAAATCACCCTTTAAATGGTTAAATTTTATCTGTTTGTATATCTTTACAAAAAAACAGGGTATTTGGTAAAATATTTCCTTTATTCTACTCAATTTTCATTAATTTTTTCAATAATTGCTTAAATATAAATTATTCACTATTTTCTTATTCTAATTGTACAAATTTACAAAAAAAACAAGGTATTTGGTAAAATATTCTTTCATTTCATTTCATTAAATCTTCATTATTTTTTTGCAAAAAAGAAATCATCCTTTAAATGGTTAAATTTTATCTGTTTGTATATCTTTACAAAAAAACAGACTATTTGGTAAAATATTTCCTTTATTCATTATTTTCTTATTATTAGGTTAGCAACCTATCATACAAAATTAGTTTCTTGAGTGAGGGTTTTATCCTGCATTTTCCTTTTGAATTTTTTTCAAAAAATTACCATTTTTTTCAAAAACAATCATTTATATATACAATTCCCATTATTTTTTAAACAGAACAATTCCTATCTCTGAGAGGTTGGAGATATTGGGGTAGAAAACTTAGACATGATGATGAGAAGGCTATGGATTTTCCCGTTTAAGAACAAACCATTTTCGATGGCAATTTCAATTCGGAAAACTAAAACAATGTAATTTGTTTTTCAAAATGCAATCATCAGAAAGCTTTTGTCATGATGAGGAGGAGGCTATGGATTTACCCATTCAAGAACAAACCATTTTCGATGGCAACTTCAATTCTAAAAACGAATTAGAACTGAAGCATGTGGTATTAGGTAATCATTTTTTTAAAGAAGAACAATCCATTTTTGATAGCAACTTTAATTCTAAAAACTAAATCAATGTAACTTTTTTATTCTTTGTCTCCCATGAAATTGTTCAAAACGAATTAGAACTGAAGTATGTGGTATTACATGATAATTTTTTAAAAAACACATCAAAATCGACAAATTACTCCTCTAGATAGTTCAAGTTTACAATATTTGAGAATTAATCACAATAGAAACATTAAGCCTACTTGATAAAAAAGAATTTGACTGTTAAATTTAACTAATTGATTCAATGTTATTATTTGGATCTTTTGAAAATAAACATTTCAATGAAAACATCATATTTAGTCTTTGACACACTTGAAACCATTTTCCAGTAAATTTTACCAACAATATTTCAGAAATTTTAACTAGATATTTACAAAAAAATGAGGTATTTTGGTAAAATATTCTTTTATTACATTCCTTTTTAATTTTTTTATGTTTTAAAACAGGGTTTTATTACAAAGTTTTTTTGTTTTTTTCAACTTTTTAAAAAAAATAATCATTATAATATATAGTTTTCGATATTTTTTTAAAAAAAATAAATATATATAGAGATTTTCACTTTATATTCTTTTATTCCATTCAATTTTCAATAATTTTTTGAGTGAGGATTTTATCCTACACCTTCCTTTTAAATTTTTTTATTTTTTTAAAAAAATAATCATTGAAATATATAGTTTTCGATATTATTTTAAAAACAATGTATATATATATATAGAGTTTTTCACTTTATATTTACAAAACTTTGGTATTTGGGAAAATATTTTTTTATTTCATTCAATTTTCAATAATTTTTTGAGTGAGAATTTTATCCTACACAATCCTTTTAAATTTTTTATGTTTCAAAACAGAGCTTTATTTCATTTTTTTGAACTTCTTAAAAAATAATCATTGAAATATATAGTTTTCGATATTTTTTTGATTTTTTTGTACTTTTTAACTTTTTTAAAAACTGTCAAAAAATCACCAAATTACCTCTCTAGATGAATAAAATTTACAAGTAAATAATTGTAATAGAAAATACCATATCTAGTTTTTACATTCATAAAACTGTTTTATAGTAAATTTTCTGTAATACAAACTACTATAGCTTACGATATCAATGGTTACAAAGCGCTTTTCTTGAACAATATCTTTCTCGATATTCTTCTGGTATATTATTAGACCCAGGGAGGAACTCTTGTATTCCGTATTCTCTGTGATCCAATAATTGACTAAAATACAAAAGTTATTCATTATATAATAAAATTTTACCGAATTTAAATTTTACTCTTAGCTACATTAGATAGTTTACATTATATATAACAGGAAAATAACTTACTGAGTTACATCATTCAGCTCAATATTTTTTAGGGAAAGTACTTTACTCTGTTTTCTTTTTATGATATAATGGGCTAAAATAAAAAAATGATGTATTAGTATAGTATGATTAAAATTAATGTAAAATAAATATAAACTTTTGTTATTTTTTTCAACTTCTATGTAAAAGAAATACACTGATTACACACGAAAAAGTCCTTTTTTTCATTTGGATTCGGAATGTATAAATATAAATATATATATATAATTTTAAAAATGTTTTACAACAAACACTCATGAATAAGTCATTTATGTGATAAAACGTGTTATTTACGTGAAAAATTAGGTATTTTTGTAAAATAATTATAACCTTTTGTGATTTTTTAAACTTTTATGTAAAAAAATACACTGATTGCACAAAAAAGTCCTTTTTTTAATCCGAAATAGATATAATTTAAACATGTTTTACAAAAAATGTTTATGAATTGATCATTTATGTGAAAAACTAAACATTTTTGTAAAATAATTATAAGCTTTTGTTATTTTTTAAACTTTTATGTAAAAAAAAATACACTGATTGCACAAAAAAGTCCATTTTTTAATCCGAAATAGATATAATTTAAACATGTTTTACAAAAAATGTTTATGAATTGATCATTTATGTGAAAAACTAAACATTTTTGTAAAATAATTATAACCTTTTGTTATTTTTTAAACTTTTATGTAAAAAAATACACTGATTACACAAAAAAGTCCTTTTTTTAATCTGAAATATATATAATTTAAAAATGTTCTACAAAAAAAGGTTATGAGTTGATCATTTATGTGAAAAATTGAACATTTTTGTAAAATAATTATCACCTTTTGTTATTTTTCCAACTTTTATGTAAAAAAATACACTGATGACACAACAAAATCCTTTTTTAATTCGAAATATATATATATAACTTAAAAATGTTTTACAAAAATGTTCACAAATTTATCATTTTAAGGGGTTTTTCATTGTAAGAATCCACAAAATTTTTACAAAACAACTTTTTAAAATTATGGTAAAAATTAATAAAACTTACCTATAGTGATATGAATCCCTTGAGTTATAGATTAGCTTCTCGAGAGTTTGTTCTCCACAGTCTTGTTTTTCAGCATCATCGAAGTGGTTGAGAAAATCCTCAGATTTCGGATTATCAGCCAGTTCCGAGGCTTGGATGAAGGCTTGATGAGCTGCGAGTACACTGATGTTGTAGAAAATTGAATTGTCTGCGTTTCGACTCAAACCCTTGAACAAAATCACTCCAAATCTCTCCGATGTCACAGCAGAAGCTATTTGATGAGGAATGCGCATATCTCCGATCAGTAATTCTTCATCTACAACACTTCTGTATTGAACTAGAAGGGTCTCTTCATTTCCATTCCATCGCCTGTCAGATTTTGCTATAACTTCAGGGTTTTGGAAACATATGACACTATCTGTTGGGAAATCCTGAAGATTAGCTACCTCGAAATAAGCATTGATTTGTCGCATACTTTTTTCTGGCAATACATCAAATGCATTCTTACACCTCAAAGTAGTTCCTGTTTCTGTAGCAGCACGAAAAATTGCTTTTCCAGTCTTTTCAACACCCATGTAGATCAAAACCAGTGGTCTTATTTGCGAAGCTTCATTGACAAGTAATCCTGCTGCTAATGGAATAGTGCTCTTCACTCTAACTACCTTTCCATCCTTTTTATAGTTGTAGATGATGGTACAGTTCGTTTCATCATGGAGCTCAAAGGTTAACACCTGCATAACTGTAGGTATTGGTAAATCTTCAACTTTGACTATGTTTTCAATGTTTCTTCTGGAAGCTGGAGATAGAGTACTTAACAGAGAGGCGCTTTTGATGATGAGAGTTGCCAGAGTATTCAGACTGGCGCTTTGAAAGGGAATCATAGTGCGTTGAAGAAGTACATTGTCATCAATCACCTTATCTTGTGAAGGTTTTGGTTCTTTATTCTTCAGTTGTTTTGTATTGACTTGTGTCGACATTCTAAAAGATAAAGTAAAAATCCATGTTATGATTTTCTTTTTCAAACCAATTTGAAGATATATATACATATATATATATATTTACTCAATATCATACCACTGTTAGTATCTAAATCGATAAAAATTAAATTTATACTCAATCAAGTTGACTAACCTCCAAACAGAAAAGTCCTTCTAGCAGTTGTAGTAGATGATGTTGTAGTAGATCTTGCTCCTTCAGTTGCTAATGTCGAAGTGACTGCTTTCTGTGTAAAAACAGTGCTTCTTATATAGCTGAAATCATGCCATTTATCATAAGGTTAAATTAATGAAACATTGTTTTACGGAGGAACACCAATGCTTTCGCGGGAATAAATAATTTATTTTCACGCGAATACAAACCAATGCTTTCGCGGGAATAAACATTTTATTTTCACGCGAATGGAAACTGTTGTTTTCGCGGGAATGAATACTTTATTTTCACGCGAATGCAAACCAATGCTTTCGCGGGAATAAACATTTAATTTTCACGCGAATGGAAACTGTTGCTTTCGCGGGAATGAATACTTTATTTTCACGCGAATACAAACCAATGCTTTCGCGGGAATAAACATTTTATTTTCACGCGAATGGAAACTGTTGCTTTCGCGGGAATGAATACTTTATTTTCACGCGAATACAAACCAATGCTTTCACGGGAATAAACATTTAATTTTCACGCGAATGGAAACCGTTGCTTTCGCGGGAAGGAATAGATAATTTATTTTCACGCGAATGGAAAGCGTTGCTTTCACGGGAATGAAAATTTCATTTTCACGCGAATACAAAGCAATGCTTTCGCGGGAATCAATATTTTATTTTCACACGAATGGAAACAGATGCTTTCGCGGGAATAAATATTTTATTTTCACGCGAATACAAACCAATGTTTTCGCGGGAATAAATAATTTATTTTCACACGGATGGAAACCCTTGCTTTCGCGGGAATGAAAATTTTATTTTCCCGCAAATACAAACCAAAGCTTTCGCGGGAATCAAAACTTTATTTTCACGCGAATGGAAACCGTTGCTTTCGCGGGAATCAATACTTTATTTTCACGCGAATGGAAACCGTTGCTTTCGCGGGAATAAATATTTTATTTTCACGCGAATACAAACCAATGTTTTCGCGGGAATAAATAATTTATTTTCACACGGATAGAAACTGTTGTTTTCGCGGGAATAGAAATTTTATTTTCCCGCGAATACAAACCAAAGCTTTCGCGGGAATCAATACTTCATTTTCACGCGAATGGAAACTGTTGCTTTCGCGGGAATGAATACTTTATTTTCACGCGAATACAAACCAATGCTTTCGCGGGAATAAACATTTAATTTTCACGCGAATGGAAACTGTTGCTTTCGCGGGAATGATTACTTTATTTTCACGCGAATACAAACCAATGCTTTCGCGGGAATAAACATTTTATTTTCACGCGAATGGAAACTGTTGCTTTCGCGGGAATGAATACTTTATTTTCACGCGAATACAAACCAATGTTTTCGCGGGAATAGATAATTTATTTTCACGCGAATGGAAAGCGTTGCTTTCGCGGGAATGAAAATTTTATTTTCACGCGAATACAAAGCAATGCTTTCGCGGGAATCAATATTTTATTTTCACACGAATGGAAACAGATGATTTCGCGGGAATAAATATTTTATTTTCACGCGAATACAAACCAATGTTTTTGCGGGAATAAATAATTTATTTTCACACGGATGGAAACCCTTGCTTTCGCGGGAATGGAAATTTTATTTTCCCGCAAATACAAACCAAAGCTTTCGCGGGAATCAAAACTTTATTTTCACGCGAATGGAAACCGTTGCTTTCGCGGGAATCAATACTTTATTTTCACGCGAATGGAAACCGTTGCTTTCGCGGGAATAAATATTTTATTTTCACGCGAATACAAACCAATGTTTTCGCGGGAATAAATAGTTTATTTTCACGCGAATAGAAACCAATGCTTTCGCGGGAATAAAGAATTTATTTTCACGCGAATAGAAACCAATGCTTTCGCGGGAATAAATAAGCTATTTTCACGCGAATGGAAACCGTTGCTTTCGCGGGAATAAACAATTTATTTTCACACGAATACAAACCAATGCTTTCGCGGGAATGAAAGATTTATTTTCACACATTCACCTATATAAGAGACAACGGTTTCAGACAGAAAGCATCCAGTTCAACAACAGTGAGCAAAGGAGCAACATCTATCTACTACATCTTCCATTGCAACTACTAAGAGTTCTCTCTTCATAAAGGTAAAACTTAAATTCAAATATTTCCGCTAGCTAACACAACTATCTGAAGGCTTTGTGACATATCTATCTTTAAATTGGTTATAAAGAATTGAACCAATTTTTTCTGTTTTTTTCAGAATGAATACTCAAGTCGTAGAAAGTCAACCATTGTATCTAAAGTCGGAATCTCAGCCTGATGAAAAGGTAAGAATTAATAAAAAATACTATTTAACACCTGTTGAACACCTTTAATTATTTTAGTTATCTAATTATCGCTTGTATTTTAGAACAATGCAACAACAAATCCAATCTACTTAAAGGACTTCCTTCCAGAAATGTATCATAACTATGTGATAAATAATGATGTTGTTGAAGAAAAAGCTGTAGAACGTTTGACATTTCAAGTTATAATATTCTGTATAACTCAACACATGATGAGTATGGGGATGTGTTGTAAGAAACGTGATATATCTACAGAACGTTTTGATGACATTATAAAAAACGGTTTCGAAATCGTTTTGTCAATGGTGGAAGTCGTTAATATTAACAATTTTTTAAAAGAAATTGAAAGAAGTGCTTGGAATCAAATAGTTTTCAAAAAATTATACAACATGACATGGAACAAAAAAACTTTTTATAAATTCAGAAAGCATATTTATAATTATGTCCAAATAGATAAAGCTCTATCCTCTTCTGTAGGTATTTTAGAATTAATGTTGGAAGCGTTTCATACATATTTATGAAAAATTTTTAGTTGTTTTTTATTATTTTACAATATTTTGTTCAAACTATTATATTTTATTTCTTACCAATTTAGATGTTAAAAGCGGTATGATATTAAGTAAATACATATATATATATATATTTGAATGCATCCTTTGTTGTCTGTCTCCACATCCCAATAGTTTAATAAGCACATTCTCAATCTACCATAACTCTATGATCTTAACTGCTTTTGGCATAAATACATATATATATATATAAGACACTCTAAGTAATAAATACACTCTTAGCCACTCATGCAAATATTACCCTTTTATTTTTTAGAATGTTATGGATGCTCTTTCTGAAGAGCTCCTTAGCACAGATCCATATCCAACAGAAAATAAAATGAAAAACGGCAAAACAACTCCTAAGAGAAGGAAAACTGCTCCAAAAAAGCGAATAGTAAGGAAACGAAAACAAACAGTGAGAAAACAAACTACTTCCGTTGATAAGCAAACAATGGAGAGCGCAGCTATAACTCATTTAACAGTTGAATGTCTCAACGAAAGGAGAGCTAGGGAATTAGAAAAGTCTAAAGGTTCTCAAGTGATTGACTCACCAAAAGTTCCGATTTGCAAAACATTTGAAGATCTTCCTATCCCAAGCATTATGCGAGTGACTGGTGTGATACATCCATCAAGTAAGGAGAAGTGTAGATATTCTCAAGTACTCTACCATGATCCTTCAGATATAAATGAACTCGAACCCAAAATACTCCTCTGTCCAGTTGAAATAGCTAAAAACTTCAACTGTGATAATTACCCCCCTCCGTTTAACGTTGTATATTTGGGTAGAAAGGGAAAACCAAAAAATAAAAACGTTCTTTGGTATGATGTCAGACGTGTTAGCAGACATCCTCTAAGCAAAAAGAAAGCTGAAGAGGAATCACTATATTTTAGTACATTGACTAAATGTCAGCTCAAACGCTTCTTGAACATCAACACCCTCAATAGTTTTCAACCCGGCGCTATTTTCCCTTACCAAGATGTTGTTGATAGATTCGTTCCTCATCGATTTAAAGGAGGGCAGTCGAATGTAATTTGTATCCGTTATAGCATTGAACAATGTGGAGAAACGCTGTTGAAGACGCTCGCATACCAGACAAATATGCTTCAGAAGCTAACAAATATACTCCAGGTGTGATGATCTACAGAGGAAAAACAACCCACGGAAAATTTAAGACAGAATACGATCTTTCATTTTGCTCTCCATACTGTCTCGGTCGAATGTATTGGAAACAATATTGTGATCAAGCAAAGCACAACAAAACAATATTAGAAATTGATGATGATGATGAACTTGAAGATTTTCTATGTGGAGACTTTGATGATTTTGAGACAGGATATGTTGCTGAAAAAAAATGATGAGTGTTTTAGCGATGGATAGTCTCTAATTCAAAAAACAAGTTGGACAATGTGACTTGGTGAGCTATTTCCCTTTTCTATATAATGTAAACTATCCAATGTAACTAAAGCTATAATTCAATTTCATGTAATTATTTTAAATTTTTTCCCTACTTATTACACAATAAATGTATATATTCACATATTGTTTCATTTTTAATCACTGTATTTATTCAATGTAGATATATCTCCTCTCTCCTCTCTCCTCTTTTTATCTCTCCTCTCTCTCAACATACTCTCTCCTCTACCGAATACTCCTCTCTCCTCTCTTGCAGTTATTTCCCAAATACTGTAGATTTTAACCATCTAGAGGTCTAATTTGGTAATTTTCCAACATATTTTATAGCATTTAATATACTTATTATGTAATAAATGTATATTATTCAATGTAAATGTAAATATATCCATAAATATGTACATAATTATCCATATATACATAAATGTATAAAAAACTAAAAAAAATCTCTCCTCTCTCTCCTCTCTCTTCTCTCCTCTCTCATCTCTCCTCTCCCCTCTCTCCAGAAGATTTTCCCTACTTATTATGTAATCAGGTATATAATCATATAATTTTCATTTTTGATCAATATATTTGTTCAATGTAGATATATCTCCTCTCTCTATGTAGATATAAATATAGCCATAAATATGTACATAACTAACCATATATACATGAATGTATAGAAAACTAAAAAATCTCTCTCCTCTCTCTCCTCTCTCATCTCCCATCTCTCCTCTCTCCTCTCCCCTCTCTCTCAAGATACCATATGAGTTCGAGTTATGTAAAAAAGTTATCAAAACTTGAATGCCATACATTCAAAATCTATATGCCATATAAGTTCAAACTAAGTAAAAAACTAATCAAAACTCAAATGCCACTCAAATGCCACTCAAGTACCCCTCAAGTAAAATACAATATAAACTCGGCGAATTCATCCAACGCCGTAACCCATTGTCTCAACTCCAAGGTCCAATCCACAAAAAAACACTTGGTAGGGAGATCTGCTCATATATTACTACTGTTAAATATGAAGGGCGCCCAGAAGTAGGGGGCGGAGCTTCTCAGTCAATCTTGCTTACTCATGGTGGTGCAATGAGTAGCCCTGGTTCTTGGTCCTTATGGCTTGTGGTCCTTGGCTTTGTCTTGTTTGAGGACAGCTATGTTGCAGAGTCGGGCTCCTGCACCTTTGGTATTAATTTCGGTTCTCAGGCTATCGTAGAAATTTTCTCACCGACCCGGTATAGGTATGGTAATGGCACTGCAGGGCCGGTAGTACATGCTGCAGGGCCGGCAGGGTGTGCTGCAGGGCCGGTAGTACATGCTGCAGGGCCGGTAGGGTTTCTACCGGCTGACTTACTTATGTTTCTGGCTGTGCCAGGCTCTATTTAGGCTTGCCTGACACTCAACAGTTGTCAGGGGGACCTTGCGCAGTGGTAGTAGACATAAAATTCCACCACATTCCCCTCTCCATTAAAGACTGTATCTCTTTGGTCTTTAATTACATAATTCAACAGAGAGAATAATAGTGGCGAGCAACACCCGTGCTCGGTCAAGTTTGTGGGGAGAGCATCTTACTGCCTCCTAGCATCTCTAGGGGCGGCTTCCCATGCCTGTTTCGATCCCCCAGGGTCATAGGGGAAGTCGAGAACATTTCTCATTGCACAGACTGCTACCATAGCATCTGATGCATAAGCAGAGAAAGAACCTTCAGGGTTTCTCTCTTCTCCCTTGTTGTACGGGGTGGCCGGCTCATTCTCCAGCCTCAGCTTCTCTCCTGGAACCTCCTCTTTCAACATCGGGGGTGGCAATATCTGCATCAAGTACACCTCTAGGTTTGGCTGGACATCCACAGTTGACTGTGATTCAGCATCTTTTTCAGCTATAGGTGCTAGCTCCGTATCAGCGGCAGCAGCAACAGGAGTTGGCTGGGGAGGTGCAGTTTCTGTCTGTAGCAACTCCTCCGCGGGCATGGCCAACAATTCCTCTTCTCCAAGTCCTGGAGGGTGGTAGGCTCCTGCTAGGTCAGTTTCTAACAGCAAGCTCTCGTTCTTCATTTCTATCTCCAAACAGTTGGAAGCAGCCATAGTGCTAATCTGTGGCACGAGGCTTTCTTTAGTGGAGACAGTACACGTAGTGCCCTGGTCACTGTTTTGAGAGGGAATGACTGTCTCCTTCTTGTCAACTGCTTTCTCAGACTTCCGACTCATCCTGTCTGTGCTTGCAGGAGGCGGCTGAGCAGGGGTACTAGGAGCAAACTTTGGTGGTCCCTGGTAGCTCTCACGGGGGGAGTTCAGCTGGAGTCTTGCCATATCTGGTAGAGCAGCTTCTGGCAATCCTTTTGAAACCACATACGACCACAGTGGTGCAACTTCTTTGGTGGATATAACTGTTTTGGCGCCTTCCCCGGATTTCCCGGCTATTGCATCATGAGTGGTTTTAGCCACTGTCTTCGATGCTGGCAACCAACAGCTCTTTCCACTCCTTTTCACTGCCTGAGGGTGGTTACTACGTAACTCCTCCTTTTTCTTCTGGTGACTCTCCTGCTTGTCCAGAGGCGTAGCCAACAGGAGCTCAGGGGCAATTTTCACGCTCTTTCCTCTGGCGGCCTCAGTTTTCATCCCTTCCAGCTCAAATTTTCTGTGAGGGCTACTCTCCCCCCTCTCCATTGTTTGGGAGGTCCTGTAGACTGCTTGTTCACTCTTTGCATGTGCTGTTGGGGTAAATCCATCCCAACCACCAAGTGAAAAAGCATCCTTGTGCGTGGTGTCTATCCACATCACACCAGCCGGTAACAGCTCCTCATGTTTGTCCATATACGGCACATCATGTCCGTCTATAGTAATAACGGAGTCCTGAATATTGAGTAAACACTCATGAGTGGTGAGGAACGGCATCCCTATGATGGCGTCCTCACTTATGTCCCTTATCAGGAAGCTGACATTGGTCTGTAACCCACAGATCTGTACGGACACCTTCACCGTGCCATCGAAAGCAATTTTTGGCCCATCAGCCATCAACCCATGTGGCTCACTGTTCCGTAGCGTACTTCTTACGCTCAGCGGCAGTCTTTGATAGACATGCCGGGATAGCAGGTTTGTAGTACATCCGGTATCTACAAGTATTGACACATCTCGTCCCTCCATTTTTCCAGTGAGGAAATAGCTTGCCTTGTACGGACGTACAGGGGGGAAGCAGGTGGTGTCCGCCGCGTGCATTCTAGCAGGGGGCTGGCTCGTGTAGGGGTGTTGTGTCTGCTGGTTCTGTTTGGGGGTGTTACGGCTCGCCCAATCGCAGGTAGATGCCGGTAGCTCTACTGCGGGCGACGGCCGTTTCCCGCCTGGGCAGGCATCCGTTGTGGTCTGGTGCTCCACGATCTCTTTGGACACTGCCCTTGCATGTGTCCCAACTCTCCACAGTCCCAGCACTGGAGTGGTGGTTGATCAGGCAGTGGTGGAGGAGGCTGAGGTGTAGGGGTAGCTCCTGATTTCAATGACTTGATTTCTTTCGTGAGTTCTGCCAATGCCTCCATGACCGCTGTCAGAGAGTCCTTGTTTGGCGGTGCAGGGCGGACATTCTTCACTGCAGTATGCGGTGTGTCCGACTCATCGTCAGTGTACTCCTCCTCATCTGTAGATTCGTCGTCTACCATGCGTACGTGAGTAGACCTCTCTTCAGGGCCTGTCCTGATCTGCAGGTATTCGTTCCCTGCTCTCACTGCGTCTGAAAGTTCCACTGGCTGTATTGCCAGGAGGTGTCTCTGCAAATAGGGGTTGCCTAATGTAGAGCTGAAGATATCTACTATCATTCGTTGCAACGATCTGTGGGGGAGGTCCGCATACGCGACCTGCACCAGTCGTTCTACTTCAGTGGCATGCTCCTGCAGCGTAGTCTTATACGTCCTGCGGAGGCCAGTAAGTTTGTATCTTGCTTCACGGGGGGTTAAACCAAACCTCGTCCGTAAAGCAGCAAATATGCCTTGCAGCTGTGGTGCCTTACCACACTCAAGTGCACTCCCTCTCAGGGACTCTCGCAGATGCAGCAACGCTGTCTGCTCTGGCCATTCGTTGGCCTCAGCCACTCCCATGAAGCGCTCTATGAAATAGTCCACGTCTCCGTCTCCATCGAACTTCGGTGCTTTAAATAAAGACCGGTGATTGGCAGCAGCTGGCTGCATGACGGCTTGTAACGCTTCTGTCAAACGTTCCATCACATTCGCTTCGGGGTTTGCAGGTGGTACCCTACCAGCGCTGCGTGCCCGTTGATTTGCCATTGTCTAGACTAAGAGGAGTAACTCAACTCAAATGTACAATGGATGGTGTGCTGGTCCGTTTTTAACGGCACCAGGTCTCTACAGCGTTTAGTGCTGTCTATATCAAATTGTCTCAGTAAATAAGGTACTGGAAAGTAACACAAGGCCGGTACAATATTGCACAGGGCCGGTAGTAATGTGAACAGGGCCAGCGTTTAGAGCGCAGGGCCGGTCACAAAGTTAGCAGGGCCGGTATCCGAAGACACAGGGCCGGTATCAGTGTTAGCAGGGCCGGTATCAGAAGACACAGGGCCGGTATCAGTGTGTGCAGGGCCGGTATCAAAGATACTGGGTTGTCTGGTTGCTGCAACGGAGTAAACTCAACGTTTATGCAGAGCTAAGTGACGCACACTTTCTGGGAGCACTTCTTCAGGCGGAGCAAGCTCAACGTCTGTTCAAGAGTGTCCAAATGGGGGGTCTGTACAGTGAATACAGATCCGGATTTTCGGGCTGCAATATGCAGTTCCAAGGTAGCGCAGTCCAACAGCGTGAGAACAATCCCACTGCTGCCACCAGTGTAGTGGATTTTGGGGGGCCGACCAAACGTCCACCAACAACGCCTCACTCCAGAGGTAAACTTCCAACAGAGGAGTATGCCAACTCCACAACTGTTACCGGAGCCCACGGCTCAAACGTACAACTCAATGACTTGTTGAGTTAACCATACTTTATTACACAGCGTAACCAGCAATGTATAATAAGGGTAAATGTATCATGCTACTTGGCTTAAGCACAGGTAGAATCCCAATACAATACAAGGAGTCTAGTGAAATGTTCTGCCTTTTATAGGCAGAGCATAATTAAAACATATGCCCAAACAAGGGGCAACAAATCAGCAATGGCAGGAAGTGTTTACACTAATCAGAATACAAGATATAAATATGCAATACAATCATTGGCTAATATGGGGGTTAAATATGCAAGGCGCCCAGAAGTAGGGGGCGGAGCTTCTCAGTCAATCTTGCTTACTCATGGTGGTGCAATGAGTAGCCCTGGTTCTTGGTCCTTGTGGCTTGTGGTCCTTGGCTTTGTCTTGTTTGAGGACAGCTATGTTGCAGAGTCGGGCTCCTGCACCTTTGGTATTAATTTCGGTTCTCAGGCTATCGTAGAACTTTTCTCACCGACCCGGTATAGGTATGGTAATGGCACTGCAGGGCCGGTAGTACATGCTGCAGGGCCGGCAGGGTGTGCTGCAGGGCCGGTAGTACATGCTGCAGGGCCGGTAGGGTTTCTACCGGCTGACTTACTTATGTTTCTGGCTGTGCCAGGCTCTATTTAGGCTTGCCTGACACTCAACAGTTGTCAGGGGGGCCTTGCGCAGTGGTAGTAGACATAAAATTCCACCACAACATTAATTCTATCAATTGTTTGACAATAGCAAGCGGTGGTATTTATTGGTTGTATGTACACAAAACTTGACTTTTTTAAAAATCGAAAAAAAATTTGGTGATCAGCTGCATAAAGGGACAAAAGGAAACCCACAGAATTTCTTAAGGATTTCTTAAAAATTCCAGGACCGTTAGATGATATCCAGACATCAAATATCGCCACAACTTTCAGATCTCAGTGTAAAGTAAACTCAATTTTTTAATTAAACTTTAGCTGCAAAGTTTAAAATCCTTAGTTTCCCTAAACTAGTATACTCCCATATACATGTAATTACAAAAATAACAGATGAAAAGTCAGACTGTTGGTATTCGGATGAAAAATCTACCAGTCCTGAAATTTTTCTGAAACTCTTGAAAAAGTTTTAGGGCTTTAATTTTTTTAATTTGTGTTATTGCTTATCATATTCATGTTAAAATTAAGTTTTTGTATTTATTTAACTATCAATCAACGTTTTTTTTGTTATTAAATAATTAAATTTAATTAAGTTTACTTGAGAGTTAACTATAGATAATTAGGAGATTTTAAAAATTTCTCAGGACTTCAGGATCGATAGATGTCATCCCAGACTGCTCAACGCTTCTTCTTTGTAATTTTGGAAGACCCTTTTATAATGCTAGCAAAGGTACAAGATGCTTAAGCAATATTCAAGCTACTGTGCCTGGAATCGCTTCCAAACTCTCCTATAGCTTCCAGTGCAGATGTTTTGAAGGTGCTCTGGAATGGAATCTGTTGGTCTTGAAGTTCTGATAAACTTTTAAGATTTCCTAATTAACTTCAAACATCTCTCACTTAAACTTTATTATTATCTTTTTATTGATAACAAAAAGGTTAATTAATGATTAATTAAACACAAACCTTTTTTTTAAAATTAAAAAAATGAATTTGGCAAGAAATAGCACAAATTGAAAAATAAAAATCCCAAGGAATTTTGGAAGTGTTTGCAGAAAAACTTCAGAACCAGTAGATTTCATCCCAGCACCAAATGTGGTAACTATCAGGATAAAACGTTTTGTAATTACTTCTATCGATTGTGAGGTTTTTGGGAAGTCTTTAAAAAATCGTAGGGATTTCCTATGTATAATTTGTTCTATTACTTGACAAATTCATTTTAAAATCTCAAAACAATTAAAGTTCTTATGTTTATTTAACCATTATTTAACATTTTTTGCAGCTATTAAACAACCAGTTTTATTTAAGTTTATGTAAGAGTCAATTAAAGATAACGAGAAATCTTAAACATTTATCTGGACTTCAGGAGCGATAGATGTCATCTCAGCACCGCATAACGTGTTAAAACAAATTCTTTAAGTTTTCTCCAAAAACTCCTAAAAACTTTA
The DNA here is from genome assembly GCA_945261195.1 of Cryptosula pallasiana. Lineage (NCBI taxonomy): Eukaryota > Metazoa > Bryozoa > Gymnolaemata > Cheilostomatida > Cryptosulidae > Cryptosula > Cryptosula pallasiana. Next base: position 11,139,217 of record OX183137.1, on the reverse strand, counting down.
GAACAAGAGGATAGATGTCAGATTAAACACCATTTTATGTTCTAACTGCTGTAAAATTTGACCAAATATTTCATGTATTTTGATGTAGAAGTATTATAATTTGAAAGGGAAAAAACGAAATCACTCACAAATAATCACTTCAATGCAAAATTTCATATTAGGGCTCATTTATAAAGCAACCAGTCATTGCAAGGCACTTCTATGAGCTGAAATAAATGTGATATTGGCAATAGTAGTTGGCAGGTAGCTGCAGGACCGATAAATGTCATAACAAGTCAAAAACTATCTGAATATAACTTCATTCATGGCCCGAATTGTAGGCAAAGACTCTGTACCCAATGATGGGTTATACACTGGATTTGTCCCAGCGCACAATATTGATGGTTCTGGTGGTAGATATTTTGGCCTAACAGTTAGTATTATTATTTATCAGTCGTCTATTAATTGGTGTTCAAAGTATTAAATTTATCATTTCATTAGAGAAAAATGCCCAGCCTAAAAAAGTTTTCAAACAGTGGGGAAACCCCAGTTAATTACGGAGAATTCCAGAGTTTTTCCATAGTTTTATATAAGCCCGCAATAATTATTTTTTGGGTTTCCCCAGTAATAAATCTTTTGTACAGGTTGCGTGTTTTTCTCTATTGAGATGATCTTTAGCCACTTTATTTGTGAGTGATTTCATTTGTTACAGATACAGATTTCTGGGGAAGGAGTGCTGCCAGGACAAGGAAGTGGCAGAAAAAAGAGATGTTTAGATTGTAATAGCCTGGGAAACGTATCAAGATCAGCTGCAGGTACATTTTAGGATTCAAGAGCAAAGTGTTTTACCATAGTTTTACCATAGCTTTTACTGCAATAAGCTTTCATTAAACTTTACAAACTTCCGTTTCCGTGCTTGCTTTCGCAAAAAAAATTGTAACAGCTTTTTGTTGCCTGGGTCACACCTATCAGCTCTGAAGCCTTGTAATCTACAACTACAATAGTCTGGATATTTGTGATGTACATATAAGTCAAGGACTTGGTTGACGACTATTTGTTGTGATACAGAGAAATGCAAAACATATTTTATTTTATTTGCCATCCTTATCTCAGAAGACAATATAATTTTTTGAGCACTAACCAATAATAATTGTAAGAAAACTTCGGCTAATGCTTAGCACCGGGCAAAGTCTTCAAGCGACTCACCAGCTGTTTATTTCGATCACTTTCCTTTCATTTTCCAAAGTTTAAATTAGAATAAATTTTATGTCAACTCAATAAATTGATATTTCAGGTGGGGTAGTGGTTGTAAGCAACTGGCAGAGTGTTGAGGACACAACTCCCCCAGCAAGAATTACTGACCTTCGGGTAATAACCACACCCGCTGCCGGAGAAACTGTGTTCACTTTAGCATGGACAGCACCTGGTGACGACCTTAACATAGGCACAGGTTTGTCAATATAAACTGTCATCACATGAGATGTAGACCTTCAAATTTAAGTTAAGCATTAAAAGAAGAAGCTGGAAATAATTTTTTAGGATATAAATGTTTCAGTATCAGGATATGAGTTTGCTGTTAGTGGAGATGGAACAGTAAGCAGCCAAGTAAGTTTACCAACAGCAGCAATTTTGTCTAACACCTCAGCTTACCTGGTGAAGGCAGGAAGTAGTCTGCAAATGAGAATCAACACCAGTGAGTAAGCCGTATTTATTAAAACAAATGTAATATCATTTGAAAATATAGGTTAAAGGTTATTTCCTTTGTCATGGAGTTGTATAGTATAAGTTTTCCTCTCTAACTCCTGCAATCCTCGGCTATTGTTATTAATAATATTTATTTGTCAAGCTTTGGACTGAGCATTAATAACCTGTAATATACTGTTCAGATTTCAAGTGCCAAATCCAAGGTCAACCGATACACTGTACAGAGTTATCAAAGTGTTTTACTAGTAATGATCAGCATTATCTATCACCAGACACAAACCAACATTAAACAAAAACAAACAAAAAACTATCATTTTTAGTTTCTGTCCAAGAATAAAATAATGTTGTTTCTTAGGAGCATTGTTGCAACTAGAACACATCTTCGAAAGCAGTTTGAAGCTTATATTTTTACTTGTCATTCCAAAGTTGTGAGGCACAAGAAAAGTAAAAACCAACCTTGTGGAGTTCATCAGAACAATTTTAACTTATTGTAACAGCAATTAGATCTGTATCAGAAGCTTTTCTCAGTATAAACAATGTTTTGTACCAATTTGAATTATAAGCAAAGTCATGGTCAGCCAGAGCTGTATATTTTCACAAACGTAGATATAAAATCAACGTTAGGAGGTCGTCTATCAATCCTGAAATTTCCTAGGAAATGTTGAAGAAGTCGTGAGGATTTATTTTTTAAATTCTGTGTCATTATTTAACATTTGCATTTTTAAAATTCTAAAAAAAATTTGAACAATAATTAACATTATTTGTTATTATTAAACCGTTAAATTTAATTAAGTTTGCGTGAGATCTAAATAAAGATAATTAAGAAATCTTAGAGATTTCGCTGGACTTTACGACCGATATATGCCATCCCGGCACCAATTATTTGTTTGCTAACTTCCACTATGCTCATTTTTATCGGCTCTCAAGTTACACGCATCAAAGACCTTTGTGTTGTCAATGGCTACTCACTGTTATATATGGTTTGTCCAATATCTAAAGTCATCTAATGGCAAAGGTTGTCAGATTGTCAGTAAACTATGGATTACCAACTGCATATTTTTATGACTAACCTGGCTACAGGGGTTGTCACTGACCGATCTCTAGATTGATACAGAGACCTATCAGCACTAGCACTACTGAGTTAGAATGTTACTCAGCCAGTAGGGCTACTGGTAAAAGTTTTCACGTTTGGTAGGACTCCGAGCTAGGCTGCACAGCATAGGGTTCAGCTATTGTAGCAGCTTGAAATACAGCTAGATGAGGCTGTAATTTCAGTAGCAGCAGACAGACTTTGTGTTCATTGCCAGGGTTGCGCTCATGGTGAGAAAAAAGATCGCCACAATATTCGGGTGGTAAGGTTTCGTACAATCCAGACTTTAACACTCATGAAACCCGTCACTTGCGTGCAGAAGTAGGAATTATATTCATTACAATATGATAGCCAACAAAAACTTCAAATATAGACAGCAGCTATATTGCGATAGTGAGAGTTCTGTGTTCAGGGGTCTAGCACACAGGTGATATTCATCGGCAGAGCGTTTTCCTTAAGAATATACAGTTGGTGTAAGGTTTAATTTGTCTGGACACTGGACCAGATGGTGTTGTTGTTGTATGGTATTGGCTTGAAACCTAAGCCAGTTATGATCAGTTTGTGCCACATTCAGCGAATCACATATGCGTGGCACGACCCTGCAATTTGTCTAGTAATATCAACTGCACATACAAAAAGTGTGACCGACACAAGAATTACATGACTTGATCATGTCATACTTCTGTCCCTCCAATGTGCTAAAGTTTCCTTAATTTAATGATTTTACTCCCAATGATTGCCATTTATGGAGTTGTTTTACAGCTAGTAGAAAAATCTTTTGTGCACATTGTAAAACCTGAAGCAAGTTTAATGTCAGCTAGCCATATTTTTATAATACCAAAATATTTTTTTGTCGATTGGATCGAGATTATTATGTAATTATTTCATTCAATGAAGTCTGTACAGCCAGTGAGTTTGATGACATATGACAGTCGTACATAATCGCCTCTAATTTGTAGGTGAGATAACTCCAACTGTACTCGGATTCAACGAATCGGAAACCGTCAACACCTACTACTTCAGAATGAGAACTTTTGATGCTGAAAACAACTTTGCCAACTGGTCGAACCCTGCGTCAGCCTCTTATGTCAGCCCTGCTACATTCTCTAGCCTTGTGGTGAGTTTATCAAACAATCTGGTAACACTTTCACAATGATATGGTGCTGAGATAACAGCTATAGGCCTTGAAGTCCAGATAAACTCTGAAAGTTTCCTAATTATCTTTAATTTACTCCTACATAAGCTTAAGTAAATGTAGCATTAACAACAACCAAAAATGTTAATGAATAGTTGAATAAACATAAAACTGCATTTGTTTCAAAAAGGTTAAAATTAATGTGGTAAATAATAACACAAAGTCTAAAAATTAAATCTTCAGGACGCCTTCAAGAATTCCCAGAAATTTTCAGGACCGATAGACATCATCCAAAAACCAAATCTACTTTTTCATTTTGTTGTTTGGAAAAATTAATTAAAAAACTTGTAATCTCAATAGTTCGTAAAAATTTTATGGGTATAAATCAATCGAAATGAAAGAATCAATATTTTTTAACTTTTAAAACTGCTACAGGCACCCACAACCACAACAACAACAACTACAACAACAGCCACCGCCACAACACCGACCACAGTGACTAAATCTAGTGCCGCTAGTACAAAACAAGCTCCCAGATCGGTATGTATTAAAGCAAAGGTATCCTGAGGTAAAATTAATTTTTGTCAAAACCCTGATTTATAAGACGGTTAAGTGTTAGTCTCCGAATTTTTCTCCCGACAAAATATTGTAGTGGATTCTGGCGTGGTACCACAGAGTCACACTAAGCTCAAGTGTTCTTCCTCTCTTTATAGGGGACACCGCCAGTATAGCCACTGCCAATTGTTACAACATTTCTAGCAACTAGTAAAGTAACTTGCTGTGATATAAATACATGTATTGTATGTATACTGCTCTTTCTGTGCACCAGCCTTATATAGGCTGGTGCACAGAAAGTTGGCATTGTCATTAACCACTCATGTGCTAAGAGTGTACATAATAACCAGTTGGGTGCACAAGATGTGATTAAAAAAAGTTAAGATAAAGGTTGAAAATAGCAACAAATGAAACAGTAATAGCAATTAATTAAATAGAATGAGTGCCCAGAGATAGAGGAGGAAGAGTTAATGGGTGAATGTCCGCTGGTGGGCGCTTCCATCTCCTAATAGGTCCTAAGGCTCGTTTATAGGCCAGCGTCCTTCCTTTCTGTCTTTCGGAGGTAAAGTTAGTACAGACTTGTCCTTCTGTAGCTACTCTGCTATTCTAAAGTTCTCAGGCTATTTCCTTCTTTGCACCCCGGCCCAGCAAGGTTACTATCGGCCCAGTAAGGGTCACTAGCAGCCCAGTAAATGTCACCAATGGCCCTGTCAAATTACTACCGGCCCTGTCATATCTGTAGTACAGGGAAGGCATCACTGCTCACTCTATTCCTGGCCACACGGACAACCAGTCACTTATTGCTTGTACCAAGGCAATGCTAAAAGGGTGTCTCTGTCTCACAGAGACAGCCTCTAATAGGTAGAGGTCTCTGAAGGTCACTGTTCACAGACTTGGTGCACAAAAATTTACCACAATGTTGAAGTATTTTAACCTTGTTTGGCAAGAAAAATTATTATTCTTGTTTTTTGTGATGGTTTAGTAGAAATAATTAGATTGTACGCAACAGGTTGACGCTCATCGATTTAACTAAGAGAAAACTGTGTAGAATTTGTGAGCATACCCATGTAAATATTTAATCAAAAACCTCGGCTATACATCTAACACAGAATAATTAATTTGCGAGGTTTAGTTCTACTTATTTCGCTTTTCTAACTATTGTATATTTTCAATTTTTAGGTCCGTTCCCATATTACTGGCACAGCAATCAATGTTTGAATGCACAAAGCTGATTGATTTAGCTATTGATTATCTATGACCAATTATATTTGGGCTATGTTGTACAAAATTTTGAAAAAATCCTATCATCATTGATAAACAGACATTATCTGGAACTTGGTTCATTTGTATTTAGAGCTTTTGTGCTTCAACTCAGCTTGCACCGTCTAATTTTAATTATTTCAACATGGTTTTCTAATAATAAGTTTTTTATTTGGTCTGCCATTTTAAAATTTTTTAGTAGTATTGTGGTGGATTTTTGTGACCACTATGATTGCGCAAGGTCCCCCTGACAACTGCTGGGTGTCAGGCACGCCTAAACTGAGCCTGGCACAGCCAGAACACAAGCAAGTAAGCCGGTAGAAACCCTACCGGCCCTGCGGAATTTACTACCGGCCCTGCAGTATTCACTGCCGGCCATGCAGAGGTACCACCGACCCTGCAGCACACACTGCCGGCCCTGCAGCATGCACTACCGGCCCTGCAGTGCCACTACCCGCCCTATACCGGGTCGGTGAGGGAAGAACGACTAAAGCCTGAGAGCCTAAATTGATACCAAAGATGCAGGAGCCCGACTTTGCAACATAGCTGTCCTCAGACAAAACCAAAGCCAAGAACCACAAGCCATAAAGACCAGGAACTAGAGCTACTCATTGCATTATCATGAATCAGCAATATTGACTGATAAGCTCCGCCCCCCACTTCTGGGCGCCTTGCATATTTAACCTTATATTAGCCATTGTTGTATCATATTATTTATATCTCATATTTTGATTAGTGCAATTACTTCCTGATCTTGCTGAGTTGTTGCCTCCTTATTTGGGCCTATATTTTCCCCTGTTCTGCCTATAAAAGGCACAACGCTTCTCATTATTCCTTGTATTGTATTGGGATTCTGCTTGTGATTGAGCCAAGTAGCATAATACATTTACCATTATTATACCTTGCTGGGTTATGCTTGTATAATAAACTATGGTATACTCAACAAGACATTGAGTTGTGCGTTTGAGCCGTGGGCTCTGAGAACAGTTGTGGAGTCGGTATACTCCTTTGTTGGAAGTTGACCTCTGGAGTGAAGTGTTGTTGGTGGAAGTTTGGTCGGCCCCCCAAAATCCACTACAGTATTATTGACATATATAAAACTAAGAGCAATACGAGTATCCACTTTTGATACGGAATGGTTAGAATGCAACTGCACTTTACCAAAATCCTTGAAAAGATGGGATTGAATCAATCATACATATCTTTTTATAATGTTTGCCACCATGAAACCCAAGATTCCAGTGTGCTTACAACACATAATGTAGCTGGCTAATGTACTATATGAAAACTTGTAATGCACTAATGATTGAGGATGATAATTTAATTATTTACAGTCTGTAACAAAGATCTGTGGCCGCTCCCTGCGGAGCCACTATCATTGCTTTGTTAAACGCTATTCATGAAATTGCAACTTGAAATTCTAATGATTGAACCTTACAATAACCACTTTAGATTTTTGTAAATTATTTTGGCAAACGTTGTAATGGGAACTTGGATGTTGTAGCCTGTTCCTTACTATATTGAATGAATTGATCGTGTCTCTAATTACAGGCTGCACTGAGTGCTCAAATAAAGCTGACACTAGCAATGATCTTGTGTCTTGTCTGGTACTAAAGATGGCCGTCATTACTGAAGTACTGGATAAAGCTGCACGATTACATTAAAGCTCACGAGATGCAATTTGTTTCTTAACCACTTTTATACTTATTTCTTAAGACGTTGTTGGCTAAATGTAAATTACAAAAACCTGAAGTAAAATTTTCAATTAATATAAGAATAGTGATTGGTTTTCATCTTAGAAAGGTATTGTTTTACCATTATTTTTTAATTAGAATAAGTTCTTCAATATCAATTTTTTTTCAATAACTCTCAGGCATTGAGAATCTTTGTCCTAAAAGTAAGTTTCCATTTCATATTTTGCATGTACTGACGCTCAAAACAGGAATTAATAGTAATCAGTGTTTTTGTTATGCCTACAAACAACCTGCATAGCCTGAATGTATGAAGCAGGTAATCAAGTGAAGGAAGAAAATCGAAACTGTGTGCGAACTCTCGTGTTTCGAAACAGGTCACAGGAAATATTGTAGAAAAACAATGATATGCACTGTATGCTGTAAATTTTGATTGATTTAGCAGATTTCTATAGTTTCTTTTTCTGTAACAAGCTTTTCATATCATAATGTAATTTCATTTCTAATTTTGATAATCTTTAACGGTTTTTCTTCACTACTTTGCACTAACAATGTTACTTCACTCATAAAATTTATCCAATAAAACCATATTTGCAATACAGTTACCGTGCAAGAGCTTTTCTCTCCTTCATTTAGAAGTTGTTTTGAAGAATATGTGCAATAACTTTTTATAATTAGCATAAAGTGAAACGTATTTTACTAGCAGGTTAGAGTTACATCCATCAACCTAAATAAATAATGACACAGAAACAAGTGAACTTTAAATAAAACTTTACGGTAATAGTGATAATTTAATAATGCTGAGAAAATCAGTCTGATTTCTTTCTAGCTATAAAACTGTATTAGGAAGGGAATGGCTGAGCTGCACAATAGAAAATAATTTATTAATAAAACTAATAATAAAAAATGGCTTATATAAAAATTGGAACGGTTTATAGACCACTTGTCCTAGTCTTGATCTAGACTCGACATAGACTCAGCCTAGACTCGATGCAGATTTAACCTTGTCCTCACCCAACCAACAATACTTTTACCAACCAACATCTGATTTAACTGAGGTAGCCAGACAGACCAGTCAATGGTACAAAGTAACCAAACTTTAATGTGTTTGATAGCTAAAAAAGTATAATAACTAATATTATGGACATATTACAGCTAGGAGACTACCAGAGAAAAAAAAGTATTTGTGCCTCTATTTATATAGTTAGTGTTCATTTGAAATCGCAGCCTCTTATTGGCTCACAGCAAGCCAACTATAATAATCCTTCTCTTAGTTCTTCCAAGGCGCCAGCTTGCGTTAAAATAATCCTTGCAACAGTTGTCAAAGCATCAGGTTGTTTACATTCTCATACAAAAAATGGCAGGTTCTCGTGTGACTGTACTACTGTCATATTTTGGCAATGTTTCCATCGGGAGTTGTGCTCTCTTGAATAGTGATAGGAGGCAACTCTTCTGTGAAATCAGCCTATATTGATGTGGTGTTTATATGAGACTGGGGATTTTTCTGCATTAACCTGAAGACCTGAAGCTTGCAGGGAGAGTGGGGATTACTGGAAAATAGACTGGAATAATCTGTGGATGGGGGTTGGTGGGGCCTCGGGGAAGAGTTGGATACCAGTTCTTTGATGATAGTACTATTGTTGGGGGCTACTCATCTACCATTAAAGGTGGGGGCAGTTGTCAAGTGGCTGACCACTGGGGCAAGCGTATCTACAACATGGTAGATAAAGAGTGGCCAATGGTGGATATAAAGGGTAGGAGCGGATCTAGAAGGCTGCAAGACTGTTTGCTCATGCGATTCTTTTGCAACAGCAGAATGATCTTTAGTATAAAGGCCTAACACACACTGCAAAACAACATTTCTTTTTTTCGTAAACCCCTGTTTACATTCAGGAGAACCACTGCATCAAGACTAAATGTTCCGAGAAGTCAGAAGCTCTATAGATGGGTTGAAACACAAAAACTTTGAGTTGCCTTTTCTTGAATAAATCTGTCGCCTTAGAAAAATGCCTCGCTCAACCATCTCAATTTTTGTTTCCGTACATACTGCCTTGCTACATACTCCTCTACACTAACAAATGCAATAGATCATATTGTGTGAGGACTACTCCACACTAGCTCGGGGAAACATCCACCGGCCCGCAATTTTAAAGACAGAAATGCTAAAAGTTTTACTGCAATAAACATGTTGTCATGAAAAACTTGTTGAACCAGAAACTCAAAAAAATTAATTATGTGAGAAATACAAGTCCCAATATTACAGGAGACCTATACCATCATAAGGGGGAAAATATTTTGAGGAAATTACTGATGATACTAGTAGGCTTGTGCATCAGGACTTAACATTTTAGTATAACTCGACACACTAATAATAAGTTTTTTATAATGCTCTGCCATACATTCAGCTATATCTAACTTTGCTGCAAACAGCCGTGGGTCAGGAAACTTTGTTGTTCCTATAAGCACTCACTTTAGTTGATGCTAAAAGAAGCCGGTGGATCAGTTACGTTAAAGTAACCTCCAATTAGTAGCAACTTTATTACCTACATACTAAATCATAATGAACTGCACTGAACCAAAAATCTGCACTACTCTGAGGTGTCTATTGTTTTACAGCATTTTATCAACTCACGCCTTATATATTGCTAAATAGATTGGGTCTTAATAAACTATATATTTTTGGACGATGCGTTGTTTGTCTTACTTGAGAACTCTGATTTTAGTTGACTAGTGTCTCTGGTGGAGTTGATCCCGTAAGAATAAGGAGGGGTGGGGGAGGTAGTAAACATAAGTGCTGTTTGGATAGAATGAAGGCACTGCTGTATTTATAGTACTGCTCAAATCTACTTCCTGTATACAGATGTAATTTATAGTTCTTGCTCAAAAGTGGATCGTCTTAAAAACAAAAAGTAGTTGCGCTGGGAACCTGACAGAAAATTCATAAAATTGAAGGAGTGGACAAGGATGGAGTTATGATATTGCATTTTTATTTGAACATAAAGAATAGCTGATACTTGATGCTTGTGTTGTAATGATTCACAACGTGTCATCTTTAGTGCCGAAAAAGTAAACAGAATATCAGCTCAAAAATTGAGTATCTTTTTTTGTTTGAAGGGATAAAAATGCTAGATTATATTACTCATTCTACATGGAAATTGCACGCAGTAATATTGATAAGAATAATATGGACTAGCTGTTGATCAGTTTGTGTTTGTTTAAGAATGTGAAATAAGTTTCGAGTACATGCAATGATTTGGTGGTTTTTGGCTAACTTTTCATTGTTAGATCTATCGAAAAACTGTTGGTAATTTGTATTCTTATTTTTGGCAATGATGAATTTGATGATAGTACCCCTAGCATGATAAAAAGTTCTATTTTAACTAAGTTACAAAAGCAATCCAAACTGACTTCAAGCGTCTGGTTATAAAAAGTTTCTATAGATTTTTTCAGCACGCAGTTAAAATCAATGGTAATGCCTAATTGATTACACAGGCTGTATGGTGCCAATTCATAAGCCTAAATTATCAATAGGTCATTGCAAATGTATTATGCAATTCCAATGACTTGGCTCTTTTGAATGACAAAAAGCCTAATTAGTTTTTTTGGTATTCTTTACTCGATCATTTTGTAGCAGGTTATGGCTGGCCACCATTACTAGGCACCACAAAGTCATTTTCAGTATACACTTACAACTAGTAATGTGTCCTTTACTCAGAGGCAATAGAATAATAGTGTAGCAGATTTTGACGTCCACTACCTTCCGCTAGGGGGTTGTGCTGGCAGACGCGACGTGTGTGCAGCCACAGCAATGCAGTCAGCCTCTGCAGGCCTGACAGTTAACAGTCTATCTCAACCCAGAGGTGACCTGTACCGAATCGGCACAAACAAGGTGTTGTAAAGCGAGTGGCTGAGTTTAACAACAGTAGGGAGGAGCCTTCGGCTCAGACATACACAGCTTAGTAGTGTGTAAATAAACCATTTATTCATCACAGAATAACAGGTAATGCTGGCAATACAAGACAAGAGAACACACTCTTGCCATATCAATAAGTGCAATGAGTGTAGCAAAACCTCTGCCTTTCATAGGCAGAGTTGTGGAAAAATACCAGCCATGCACAGGAAGCATGGCAGGAACTTATACAGTATATAGTAAGCAATATAATATATGATAAGTGGTATTGTCCAATAAGATAAGGCTAAATGAATTAAAGAGCACTGGCGCCCATAGGTAAGGGGCGGAGTCCATAGTTAACTTGGCCCGTGATTGGTAGATATAGTTCTTGAGAGTGACTTGGCCTTGGGTCCACTTTCCTCTACATCTAAGGGTAGACAGCTTCGGGAGGTGGCATCTGGAGACTCTTAATCTAGGTTTCATCACTCTGGCTATGGCGGCCATCTTGTTACCGACCCGGGATAGCTACCCAGGGTCGGTGTAGTAAGTACTTAGTGCCGAAGTGGTTGATCATTACAGATAATCACTTAAGAGAGCAATATAATGGATGTAACAGATGCCGGTCTTTGTCTGTTATAATCAAAGGAAGCATGCCTGCGGTAGCCACCAACAGGGGGACCTCTGTGCAGTAGAGGTCACTGTATGTAGCCAGTAAAATCCACCACAATAGCTCAAGTTTACACCTGTACTTTTTTTTATCCGTTAAATTTTCTTCTACAATGAAAAGTTTTCAACCTGTGAGTGTCTGCCAACAGCTACTCCTAGGGACCTATCACTTGTATATGTGCAGAGAAAACAATTATCTATATACACGAACATGAAAAATATCCTCTGCAGACATTACTAGTAAAACACATAAAGCAGTGCGCTGTGTAACCAAGGTAACTATGATAAAGTGATAAAAAATTATACCGCCACAGGGTAGGATATTTGGTACCTGTATAGAACCCAGATTAGGAATCATATTGAATTTAGCCTGTAAAGCCACCGGGCTATAATCTACAACCTATAACTTAGTATATAACAAGAACGTGATGGTGTAGAGGCTCGGAGTAATCTAACTTTAAATGATAAATTCATAAACAAATTTATTGATTGATGCCAGTGGACACAGCTTTGAAGTCATGTACCTGCATTGACAAGCATTTATTCAGCTTAGTTCATGAAACTGTTCTTTGATAAGTTGCAGGATATTTCACTTATTGAGTCACATGATCATTGGGTATTACTGTATATAGGTTACATGTTCCCTTTGCTTGGCACATAGACAGTTCAAGACGTGTGATTTTTGTCAGCAAACTACTGGAAGTGCTACATGTACTGCTTATCAATACCTCGTTGTACAGTGAAAGGTTTTGTTTGTAGATGGAATCTTATACGTTTGGGCTTAGAGTACAAGAAGGAGTTGTGGAGCTGTTTTAACTCATCTTTACATTAATCTACAGTGATCCCAAGATGAGGCTGGTCAAAGAAATTGCAGCAATTGTTGACTGGTGGAGTGGGCCAGTTTAGGGGGACAAGGTTTAGGTTTAAGTTCCAGGGAAGGTCAAGTATGCTGTTTGCTTTCAAACATGAGATTTCAGTACATTTAATCTTTTTTCTCATAATATAGTCGGAGGCAAACAAATGTTAGCATACAATGATTGTATTGTCCTTTAAGTCAAAGAATGATAAATCGATGGGGCGGTAGAGGGACAGAAAGAGTGAGGCAAGAATACAGAAGGGTGAGAATAGAGCGAGCCAGCATATTTTAGCATACAGGTAATGCTGCAACTATTACATACAAAACATCGCAGAAGCATTGCAAGCTGCAAATCACAAACAAAATATTGTTATTGTCCAATGGGACAGGCTCCGCCTACACCCAACTAATGTAGTAGTGAATTTTTCTGGGTAGCTTAGAGCATGTGCGCAATGCTTCCATCTCAATGGATATAACACCAATAGCAGTAGAAGCGCATGAGCTTCAGCTAAATTCTTCTAACAACTGTAAATTTAAATAAAGTTAGAACATTCGTTTGTGTAGAAGTATGACACGTCAGAGAAAATGTTTTTTAACTTAGGATCGGCACCAAACCCATCGGTGACATTTAGTTTGAATCAACCAAAAAGGGTAGAGCATGTAAAAAAAGTTACACTTTTCGGCAATAATGTTATGACAATGAAATAATTGCTAACTCTCAAACTCGGTGCTTGAAATATGGATTTTTACTGTTTACAGACACAAAAGATATTAACACCCTTGCATCACTGCAAAACACTGATTTAAATTAATGGCAATTCTGTTTTAATTTTCTCTTTAAAAATTACATTTTTCTTCTCGGCATGCATTTTAAAGCAGATAGATAAATATATCAACAGACTTAAAAGCAATCCTGAAACATTTGTTGGGTGATGAACTGTTTCACGTAATAGGAGAAAATTGAAAAAGATAATCGCTATCCCAATTCTCTCCATTCAATATTGTCAAACATGTATGGTAAGATGGTGATAGCCAGTATGGAGTGGCATAGTTACAACTGGCAACCAGCCAGTCCAATGTCTGGTACAGTATAATTATGTTGATTTGGGGTCAGGTTTTTTGTACCTTTTACTCTAGTGTGTTAGGTTAGGCACTCATAAGACATGCCAATCATTCACCATACATTGTGCCCGAGCTGTTTTATTTACATAAAGCTGATGCCATCACACAAAAAGGAAGTTAAAACAAATGAGGCATATTTTTCCTCACCTTGAGCATGCATAAAACTATTCCAATTAATAATGCAAAACAATAAAAAGCTAAACTGAGGACAAACAATCACATGAAAGGAATTTCTACTGCCATTAAAATAGTTGCAGGAGTTATGTCCAGTGTTTCACTCATGCAGAAGTTCCCACCGTTAATGCACTTACAAGCTTAATTTAGCATGTAATCGGACAAGGAACTTCCTCCACATCAATAGATTAATTTATAGCTGCTCTTTTGCTGCCAAGTTTTTACTGTTTCTTCTTCTACTACGTATTAGAGGAGAGTACAAGTGTAAGTAGTAGAGGAGAGTACAAATGTAAGTATTAGAGGAGAGTACAAATGTAAGTATTAGAGTACAAGTGTAAGTATTAGAGGAGAGTACAAATGTAAGTATTAGAGGAGAGTACAAATGTAAGTATTAGAGTACAAGTGTAAGTATTAGAGGAGAGTACAAATGTAAGTATTAGAGTACAAGTGTAAGTATTAGAGGAGAGTACAAATGTAAGTATTAGAGGAGAGTACAAGTGTAAGTATTAGAGGAGAGTACAAATGTAAGTATTAGAGGAGAGTACAAGTGTAAGTATTCCACAATCTTTGATTAAATGGCTACAGCAGTTCATCTATAAAAACTGTTTTACTTTATATCTCTCTTTTTTTCGTATTGTTTACAAACATGGCAACAAACCATAATGGGCAATTTGCAAAAAAAATTTTTAAGCTTACCTCATAAAGTATTTTGCAATAGCTTTTTTCCAAAATTGATGGGGAAATTTTAGAAAATTGTAAAACCACTGAGAGTAGACCAGGGACAGACTGTTTATTTTGGGTGTAAAGTTTGTTTATAACTTTAACAAACAATCTCAGTTTTTTAGATTTTTGGATGCTGTTGTTTGTCCATAAAGTTTTTTAATAAACTTGCCCTACGTGTTCGAGGAAAGGACAGTTGTATCACTAATTTTGTCCTCGTTTATTGATTGGAGCATTTATTTGTGTTTTTACGCTCATTTTTGTCTTTCTTTTGCTTTTGTTTTTTCCCTGACATACCTGCAACTGCAGTGTTGATAACAACTTCACTGATACTGCACAAACAAAAGACTACAAGTTTACTTGTTTCCAAAGTCAATCAAGAATGTTTCATAGCTTCACTACAAGAACAAATTGTTAACATTAAAACTCTTCATGGTCTGGCTGAAAACTAGAAAAAAATGTGAAAGTATTAACCTGTGTTTTTTTCAGCTTTTTAAAAAGTGAATAGAGTTTTTATTTAACTCAGCTTTCAAAATAAAAACATATTTATATATCCAGTAAAGTGGTAGCAAAGTTGGGTGAACTATTGTTTTTAAAGTTAAGAACTTTTGAGCTTTGTATTAGCAAAGAAACAGTAAATTTATATTCTCTAACAGCATTTCAAGGCGCCTGTTGAGAGCCTTATGGCAGCAGAAGTTACGTGCCAACTAGACTAAATATCTTTTAAGTTTTTATGAACCAAGTTTACTAATTTCATAACTTTTTAACATTATATAAGTATGCATACTTTAATAATTTGATCTAACACAACCCAACACGCTCTGACAGTTTAACTTTGGACTGAATTTTGTCTCATCTAATTTTACCTGAAGCTAGGAAAGTATGAACTTTACTGGCAGTCTTGAATTTTATCTACTTTTATTGACTTGAGAATGATATGAGGTAGACTCAAAGTTTTTCTTGTGATTGACAAATCTCGTACAACATATTAATTGTGTTGTCATGGGGCAACTTTCTGTTTAAGTCATTTGACACTGCAGTTGTATAACACCCATTACGTAAAGCTAATCCATTACTGGCTAAAAAACGTCAAGCATGGCTGGAATGTGACAACTTCAATGCATAACTTGTATTCATTTACAAAGCAAAGCCAGGTGCCAAGGGATAGCTATGTAAACAGTTTTACTAAAGATTTCATACAAGTAGCAATAATAAAGCATTCCAATCATAAACAATTAATGAATGACTTTCAAGAAATGAAAACACCAAATATTAATGTGGCAGAAAAATATGCCGTAGCAGGCATGACATCTATTAATGTAATTGGGTCGGTAAGTACGACATGGTAACAAGGTAATAAAACTCAACTTACATTCAAGCAAATGAAGCTACTAAATAAATGTGAAATAATTTATGTTATGTTGTTAGATATCATTGTAAGCATTACCTTAACATCAATTACTTATATTACAAATATGATAAAGAAACATTTTTTTGAAAATTTACGCGATTAAAGTTTATGAAACAATCTTCATTTATCAGATACCCAGAAAACAATGAAGCAATTGATTATTAAACATGGAAGTTTACCAAGAATTTTACGAGCGAAAAAATAATAAGTTTATTGATGCACCAACCATTGATAATCAAAGTAATACTGGCCATTCCTTTCCTAATCAGACCAGTTTCACAAAGCCAAAATAACAATAAATCTTTGAATGGCTTTATTGGAATAGTTTACAATAACGGGGTAGTTTTAATAATAATAATAACTATGATAAAGCCCTCAACTTTTTTTAAATTACTAAGCGAAAACTTATCTATCTAACAGTCTGACAGCTGCATTTTTTGCTTGATGATAATCACTGATGAATTACACTTTTGACCTTTTTTTAAATTTTTTTTCTGCACTTACGGCGTTTTTCATTATCACATCTCAATTTGAAAGTTTGCTAGTCTGACCAATAACTAGTGAATGAAAAGAATTTGTCGATAATCAAAACATTTGCTCAAGTACAGACAATGCAAACATTATTCTACCTTGTTTCAAAATTACAAAAGACAGCGACGCAACACAATACTTGTGGTTAAAGTTGTCTATTGATTGTAGAATGGAAAACTGTTGCAACAATTGATGACAAACAAAAACAATAGAGACGATATGATCATTGAACACTATTACACAAAAGTTTATGAAATGCAGGAACAAACTAGGTTTTAGATGTTGATTGTCGAACATTGCTACATGCAGGTCAATGTGTACGCAACAGCAAGTTTAAAAGAAAAATCGAAAATATTTTCTGTTTCAAAAAAAGTTGCTCTGAGAGGTTTTTCAATTTTATTTAAATAATTTTTTGCAACCAAGAAGCCTTTGCATAGTGGTAACATCTTGAAGCCCCTTTATCAATGCACAGTAAATAAACTTTAAAAAAAAATTATGGCTTAATGTAACCTGTCGCGCCCTGGAGAAAAGTCAGCATTTCGGTGAGAACCATACTTGAGTTCATAAGATGTCTCCACTTGGTATGTAAACAAAGCAAAAAAACTTTTACAACATACATCAATTTGAAAAAGTTTTAACTTTGCTCAAGAATAGGTGCCTTAAAGGCTAAAACTAACAATAAAGAACTTGGTGCAAGGTGTTCTAATCATATCGACAAGAGTCACGGTAAAAAACATAAAACAGACAAAATTAAATTTTTGTTTCAGATGTTGGGCAGGAAGAGACTCATACAGTTGTCAATCATTTGCTGTCTGGCAGCAATAATCAGCGCATCAAACATTGGAAATGATAGACAAGATATAAACCTTAGTAATGATGGAGGTTATACAGATATACTGATAGCTATCAGTAAGAGAGTACCAGAAAATCCTGACATCATCACCAAACTACAGGTACATTCCAATTTTGAAGACTGTGTGAGAATACATGAAAAGTAAACTTACACCTCTATTTGCCACATTACACGCAGTACACACTAACAAATTGCCCACAA
Source organism: Cryptosula pallasiana (assembly GCA_945261195.1). NCBI lineage: Eukaryota > Metazoa > Bryozoa > Gymnolaemata > Cheilostomatida > Cryptosulidae > Cryptosula > Cryptosula pallasiana. The sequence goes on along the minus strand of OX183137.1, from coordinate 11,121,377 downwards.
ATATACTTTGCCTGACTTCAGATGTTCCTCCCTCCTTTGATTCTTCCTTCTGGGGGTTTGCCTTTTACTTCTTGCTGTTTTTTCTGTCATAACCAGACTATGTGAGAAGTTTTCTTCATAGCTTTGGTCGAATTATTACAGCTGTTTTGTTTGATAATAAAATATTATGTATCATCTATGCTTCATTTAGTGTATAATGCATAACTAATCCTATTGCATAAGCAGCAATTATTTACGAACTGAAGAAGAGGGATATTAATGAATTTTCATATTAAGTTGCTTCCATTCACAGTTAAACACCCTAACCAAAAATGTAAATACTTTCTGTTATTATGCACATTCAGATTGGCACCAAGTTTCATAAAGCTTTCGTTGTTATCTCCATAATTTTTGTTATCATGCTTCAATTATATCAAATATTTTTATTGCAAGCAAAAACTACTACGAATACAAAGCGATTGTTTTCTTCAAGCTTTCTTGTCTAAACATCATCAACGTAACAATTGTTAGTTAGTATTATTTTACATGTTGTTTATGGCATGGTTTAGTAAGTAGAAGAAATACAAGCTGTTGTTTAGGTGCATATGTATTAACCTACTAAAGAAATACGTATCTGGTAGGATTTATCTCCCAACAGAATATTCTATCTACTTTTACAACCAGGGTCATTTGGAAATTATTATTTGACTATCGGAAGTTGTCCTTCGGAGTTCACTATTTATTCCCAGTTCATGTTGAACCATCTTTATTCATGCATGTGTGATGCTAGTAATAACTATTGGGAGCTGAAAAAAATAAACTTGATAAAATTTAGCTAATTATTATCATTATTTATAACAGTTGTAAAATCAACAAAAAATAATAGCAACCAGTTGCATTAAAAGTCTAAAAATTACTGGAAGTAAAAAACTGTCATTCATTTATTCACACCATGTTTGGTCTACTAGGTGATGGTCATAATTACTTGTCGTTGTTACTTTAGGTCCATAAGACACGCAACTGACGAGTCGGTATGGGTACGGAATGCATTAAACTTACATCTAAATCATCTAATAGCATTTTTGTATTTACAATACTAGATCGAGATTGAGTTAGTAAGCAACAGTAATTGAGAAAAAAGCGCATCCTTATTAATTTACTTTGAAAAACTCGATCTGCCCAAAATACAAAACGCCAACTCTATCAAGTATTACTTAAGAGCATATTTAATTAATTATTTTTAATGAATAAATTAAAGTTATTTTACGAAAGGATAGTAGTTGAGAAAATTGTGATTTCTAATGATAAGCTTACATGATCTACTACACCACTTCCTGTTGCATGGTTTAGAGACGACACCTACAAGATTTTCATCGATCAGTAATATAGATGCAGGTAACGAATAGGAAGACGATTAGTAGTAGAATTTTTACAAGAATCTTCTGCTACTTGCATGCAACTGGTTGCTAGCTATCAGTTGTTTAGCTCATTTGAGCCATGCCACATCAGTGATAATACTGAAATATTTGAGTTTATTTTTTTTTTTAAAGTTGCATGACAGTATTAAAATAACGGTGGCTATTTCTCAGTAATACATTGTTTACTCAGCACAACCATGGATTTGATTGTTTTGTCTTGCATTAAGTGTGAAAATTACACTGATGTTGAAATAACTTATTTTTTCAGATCTTGTTGAAACTTGGGTTCTTTGCTTTATGTTGTATTGGTCTGTCTGTTGATTTTAATTTCTGATGACAATTGATAACACAAATACCATTCAAGAGAGAATGAGCTAATGTGATAGATTGTTATTAAAGCTCTTACTTGAGTGACCAGAGCACATTCAACTCATTTTGTTTGCTTTTCATTCTGTATTGGTCCTGAACTCACATCCGAAGTTATGGTGCTCTTGACTACCTCGTTACCCATCGTATTTGGGCTATTTCAACAGTCAATTATTTTGTGTCAGCTTGCCAATAAACACAAAATTAAAAAAACTTAATACACAGTTAATGTTTAATGATTGACACATTCACAAATAAAATTTATTCATTTTGGCAGAATGCGAGTCGCCATTATCACACTGTCGTAAAGGTTGTTTTATTGAATGTATAAAATTCATTCAGTAAAGCTCTTGGTTCCTTTCGTCGGCTTTTTTTTATTTTCCCAAAATAACTTTCTGATCGTTATATGAATATTAATGTTAATTTGCTCTGGGAAATGTATATTTCTTCATCATTCAATGTGACTGCAAATGCAGCAAGTATTTCCGAACCTTGTAGTGAGAATTACATTTTAGGTATTTTGGATGTGCTTGATGTTCACCTTCCACCCTCAACAGCATTTTTCAGTGACCCTGGTATTGGCCTGCTCATAGACAACTTTTTTCAATGTGCATCAACACTCTCGCATGAACGTTTAATGCTGAATGCACGTAAAAATCAATGCAAGGATGTTTCTATAAAGTTGTCTCACCAAATCAATTCGTTTGCTTCCGGCAAAAGCTATTCACAATAAACAACAATTTCTTTTTGTGAAAATAAAACTTTTTACAGTGGTTGATTGCAGCTTTTTTCTTCCTAGTTTGAAGTTAAAAGCTTGCGCCGTTCTACTATAGCAATTAAATTGCCATGAATAACTAAATATTGGACAGTTGATGATTAAATAATTAGTGAGTAAAAACGAGCGGCGTCTCGTAAGCATTAAGCTTTCTCATGTTTGGCTGCAATGTGATACATGACTGAATTACAAGGAGAAGACAACTCAGAGTTTCTTTTTAAAAGTTACGCGATGCTTTGATTCGTTTGCTGCTAAGAAATAATTTTTCGGGGTTACACAGTTGATCAAGATTTATTATATTGATGGGTTGGGACCGCAAAAAAGCCCCGATTAAATATCAAAACAGGACTAGCAGCTGATTGGGGAGTTTTAATTTCCGTGTACAAGTAACATTATGCTTTTACTCAAAATGCAAGACAAACTTTTGTAAACACACATTAAATACACAAGCAAGGTGAATTTCACCATTTGTATATTTCCTATTCAGCAATACTTCAAAGAAGCATCAAGAGTTCTACTTGCCGCAACTCATGGCAGGCTGTACTTCAAAGATATTACTATTGTTGCTCCTTCACTGTGGTCCACAGACCCCACTTGGGAGAAGGTATGACATGAACACCAACATTCTTGTCTGTTCTTTGAAATGAGCTACACTATAGTACATTTAGCTATTTCGAATCTTACAACTATGTTACAAAAAATAGTAATGTGATTAACACCAATATAATTCGTTATATAAACAATGAACTTTTTCATTGAAAACAGCTATTGCTAAGATTCCGCTGAATGCTTCAAAACTTGACAGTTTTTTGTAAATCAACCAAAGATTATTGATTAAAAGTGTTTAGAAGAAAACTTGTGACCATCACTTCCACTCATAGTATCGAGAAGTGTTCAACTTCAGCTTAACTAAATGCAAAACAATCCCCAAAACATCTTCGCTTGCAGGCCGAAAATGATGAAATATTCGAAAGAGCTCGAGTGGTTGTTGCTGAAGCTAACTCAGCCTATGGTAATGTACCATACACATTGCAACCTGGTGGTTGCGGAGAGGAAGGAGATTATATACATTTCACTCCTGAATATCTGACACAAAATATGTCTGGTGATATCCCTTTCAAACCAGGTAATCATCAGTTTTTCATTGAATTGTTCTTTTTTTGTGTCTACACTAGGCCCAGTTTGTGCACTTTGGTCTTGATTGAAATCTATTTTACTTTAAAAACAAGCTGGTGATAATTTGAAAATTCAATGAGCTTTGTTCCAGATAGGCAAAATAAGGAAAACGTAAAAAATTGTTTTACCATTGCTGGAGAAAAAAGGTGTCATAATTTTTATGTTGATCCTTTGACAATGGTTGTCTTTTTTACCCTCCAATTCTGGATGTCTTGTAAGTTAACTGGGGATCATTAAATTTCCCTGTCTTCTGAAGGCTAACTGTTACTGAGAATTCATAAAGTCTGAGGCAATCTGTTTTTAGAAGTTGGGTTTTCTAATCTTTGTAAAAGTCATACAGAACGTTGTTAAATTCAATCTTTGACAAAAAACACTGGAAAAAGTTAGCGAGTACCTGGATGTGAATTATTCAAACTGTGTTCAATTCAAGGTCCCAGGTAGCCCTTAAAAAGCTGCAGGAATACATCAATGGGTCATTTTTTAGCGTCATATACCCCAATATTATTGAAACCGGTAATAACCAATTTCTTGCAAAAAAATTCAAGCCCGCATAACAATGCAAACAAGTTTAAATTTTACAGCCAAGAGGATAGTGAAAGAGTTCTCACAACTTAAATGGGGTTTATTTGATGAGACGGTTATTAGACCAAGCAGAGGATCTCGGTTCTACAGAGAGAGTGGAGTTTTCAAACCAGTTGGGTGAGAACTTATGCACGTTGAGACAATGCGTGAAGTTTTACCACAGGTTATGTGTTTTAGCATATGAACTCATCGCTGGAGGAGTTTTAAGTCAAACTGTTTCTTAGCCTTGGCTGACAATTACACATGAATAAAGTTCTTGCGTACAATACTGTTAGTTTTTAAATCTTCAAATCCACACCTACCCTCTGTATTTGATCCTGGCAACTAACTGCCTCCCCCTTCCCAACTGTAGATACCTGGCTTTAACCCCAAAATATCTCACCGTTTGTTAAATTGTCTTCCTTCCACACTATCCATAGTATACTGTATAGGGCACATTTGTACCCCTGACTACCAAGCCCCTTCCATCAGCCACCATTCAACCATTTCAATTTCCTCCCTGAATTCTTCCCTCCTCCTTCTGAGAGTCTGAAGTCTCTATAACCAAGCAAGTACATCCAGCCCCATGCGCGCAAGCTATAATAGGCTGGGTTCTATTTGGGAGTTGTGCAAACCCAAGTCATAACAACAGACAACTTCTAAGTACATGTTGAACAAAAATGCGCGTTAGCTAAACTCGGACAGATGACCTTGGCCCTAATAAAACTTGAAAAGAAGGAGACAATCTAGCGCATTGGGTGTAAATACATTAATTATTAACAGGACTATTGGGAAGAGTCGATTTCAACTGCATTTTTATACTACATTTGTAAGGCCAAGTTTTATAACTAGTCAGCCTTCCGTAAGGTTGGTTCTAAATACTTTTCCTGTACTTTTTGCTCTAACGACCAACAAGTTTTGATTAACCTTACACTTGTGTAGTATCTCTGGCAGGTTGCCATGATTAAGTTTCATCTGGTATAAGTAAAGCTTAGTATTGCTGGTCGAGTGACTTGTTTCTCGACTGAGTACCTCGGACTTCAATTGAGTCTTACTTGAGTTCTACAGAGCTAGAGCAAAAATTTTAATAAGTTTTTTCAAAATGATTTCAAGATAAAATCTAGTTGTTTTGCGATTTTCCTGCCTAATACAACCTTTCTTTTCAGTATAGCAGCTCAATCTGGTGAAGTTTGAGGACAAACAATTTACCAATATCAAATGTAAATTAATTCTGTCAAACAAATTAATGAGTCAAGAAATTATTCATAAACTTTGCCACTTCGCATTGAAAACCACCCTGTATATTCAAAGCAAATATAAAAATTTGGTTAAATGCATGCAAAAGTGAATTCAAAAAACATGCTGTACCAACTACTGCAAAATATGTTTCATTATACCGCATAAACCACGAAAATGATCAGCATACAAAATTTTTTCCTGGTTTCCTAGCTTTTTAAGAGTTGTATTTTACTTTGTATACTAACTAAAGAAACTTGAGAAACTTTTTTTGTTGCTATTTTTCTGAAAATTGTTAGACTTGCCACTGCTTTTTTTCGTGAGTAACCCAGTAATTCACGAAGACTGCGAAAATAAGAAAAACAAAAATTTTCAGTCATATTTGTCGCTCCATAAGTTTGTGGAACTGAGGCATCGATTTATTTAGTGGAAAAGATGTTCACCAAAAAACACAGAAAGGTGAACACACTCACCTACACCTCGTAGTAGTATAATATGGGCAGATCTGTACGGTGGTGTTTAAAAACGTTACGGTTCACCTGGTTCCAAAATGTCTTTTTTGAGCACCAGGTGTCATGAGAACCACTTGGGTACTTTTGTGCACCAGAAGTGGATTATGTCAGTTGTTGATGTTTGTAATGTTGTATGAGCTTTTATTATCTAAGTATTTATTTGCAGGGGTCGGTTTTGATTGTTGGACTAACCTAATGTTTGTATAGAGACTTTGTATATGTTTTATTACAGATATACAACGAATAAAGTAAAGACATAAAAATATGGTAGATATTCATTGATTGCTTCAAACAAGTAGTTCTAGTGAGCATAGAGACAGTTCTGTTGCCTGTTGATCTGCAAACAAAGAGTGATGTGGGGTTTGAGAGTGCATCAATAATTTGCTTTCCATTGATATTAAGTTAAATTTTTAAAATAGTTTTTATCTGAAGCTGACTTTTCAGCTTCTTTTAAATAGCTGCTGATATATAAAATGTTTGACAAGTGTAGGATAGTATGAAAATTGTCAGCAACTGTTAATAATAAATCCATTGCATCATCTTGTTGACACATATTATTGGTGTATTCAAGAGGAGTTTTTTCATTGTGTAGTTCAGCCATATTCAGCATGTAGTGTGTAACGCAGAAGATAATGATTTAAAAAATTAACCAGTTTGATTGACTTGCTTGGTATCATCATTTGGTCTTTGACAAGTTTTTGATATGTATGAGCATTAAAGGCTTTGAGATATAATTTTTTGATGTTGTTGAGCTCATATTGATTTGAAATGAAAGTAGAAGACTTTTGGTGAATGATAATAAGCATCACAGCAAAGGGGTTTAATAATTATTAGGTTTTAGCTAACCTAATGATGAATGGTAAAAAATAATAAATGTAATCTGTTATACTCTCAGATCAATTTGCATTTATCAATGTCAAAGACCACGCAGCCTTGAGAGTCAAATATATAGATTCAAGGAGCACACCTTCTCCACAGCACGAACTACTCAAGTAAAATTAATAATAAATAATTATAACCCGGTTGCTAACTCTCTGACAAAAAAGACAATTTTGTCAACGCCGAGGACTCCATAGTCTTGAGAACAAAACAGTTAGGCTAAAGGAGTACACCTTCTCCACAGCGTGAGATACCTAAAACAATTAATAGCGAACAATTAGAACCCAGTTGCCAGCTCTCTGACAAAAAAATACAATTTTGTCAACGCAAAACACTCTGCAGTCTTCGGAGCAAGCGTACTAGGGTCTAGAAGAGCACCTTCTCCACAGCACAATTTTTACTATTTCCGAGCCACTGTTTTCACCTAGAAAGTATCAACTCCAGCAAAAGTGACTAAAGGAACAACAGCTACTGCAACTACCAGGACTTTCAACAATAACATAAAAAATAATAAATAAGTATTTAACATTAGTTAAAGGACTCAACCGGTTGCGCTGGGGTGAAGGTGTTCTCTTAGAGCCTAGCTGGTTTACTCTTAAGACTGCGGAGTCTTTGGCGTAGACAAACTTGTCTTTTTTGTTAGAGAGAAAACAAATGAGCTCTAGTTATTTACTATTAACTGTCCTTACGTAGGTTGCTCTGTGGAAAAGTTTACTCCTCAAACCTAGCCTGTTTACTTGCGAGACTGCAAAGTATTTGACATTAACAAAATTGTCTTTTTGTCAGAGAGCTAACAACTGGGTGCTAAGTATTTATTATTAATCGTAATTAGGGAACTCGTGCTGTGGAGAAGGTGTACTCCTAGAGCCTAACCTGTTTGCTCTCAAGCCTGTGAAGTCTTTGACGTTGACAAAATTGATTTTTTGGTGAGAGAAATAGTGGTTGAGATTTACTTATGTTATACATAGCAACTATATTTTAATTATTTATAATTGATCGTTATTTTTTTTATCATTTCACATGACTAGCAAAATGATTGCAAGCCAATTGATGATTGACGAGCCAGACACCCAGGCATTTAATTCTCCACCAACACCACCAACACCGTCAACACCACCAACACCACCAACACCACCAACACCACCAGCACAACCAACACCACCAACACCACCAACACCACCAGCACCACCAACACCACCAACACCATCAAACACACCAACACCACCAATTCGTCAAATTGAAAACTTTGACTTTGCTGTCAACATCCAAACTCCCAACAACTGTCTACAATTTTATCGTTCAAAATGCCATGCTGAAGAGTTGAAAATAAAAGACAAGAAAATTTTGATGTGATCATGGTTAATGGTGAAACCTCATCTTGCAAAAAAAGTTATGATGAATGTTGAAGAGGACACACCCCTCTGCCACGCCAAGATGCCCTCTCATAAAGTCAGCACCAATAGCTTGAATGCTTTTACCCACAAGAACTCCTCTTTTGCAAACACCGTGAGTGCACACCAACAACAAATTTTTAATCTACCTGTGTCAACAGTTATGGAGGTGTTCACCGCAAGTTTTATGATGTGCACTATCATCTACAACAAGCAAAAGTAAAAGTAGTCAATTCGAGTAAAGAGTGATGTTCCAATTGACATAGGATAGCTAGTTCGCAAAGCTAAGCAGATGGCTCCAATGATTTTGATCTACATACAAGAGACAGAGACTGGGAAAGGGCTTTTCCACACTGCCAATGGCTGCGGCAGCTTCAACAAACAGAAAAGGTGAACAACTTGTTTGTAGACAAGAGTATGAATCAGCTGAAAGCGTACTTCAACGTAGCCCACCCATACAATTTTCTTCCGGTGAGTGTTATAAGTTACAAAAAAGTGGGGTTGCTGAAAAAAATCTGATCCTCGATGGAGCGTGACTGGCTAGAAGCTGGTGGCTCAGTACAAATGCATGACAAATGGGGAGCTACTGATCGGAGACCTTTACATTCTCTCTCAAATAGCTATGGCTGCTGTCTTGCAAAAATATGAAATTATTCTTTTCATTGGAATAAATCAGACGACAGACCTCACAATTTCCTACGACGTCATCCTGCTCACCCTTCTCCAAGCCTTTCTCCCAGCCTCCAAACTGCTAGATGATGCTTCCCATCATGAATTTCTCTAATAATTTGACGATGCCGAAAAAAACCATGCGAGGGAAAAAGGCTAAGTATCATGGTCAGCAAGACGAGGGGATGCAATCCAGTACATGTTGAGTTTTGTTTATATTATTGAGAATCCAAGGGAACATAAGCTAGTGTACGTAATAGTATGCAAAAGTCTCAATAGCTATTTTGCGTTTTAGATCAAGCTAAGGAATGATTCCTGAGAGAGATACTTCTTTAAGATCTCTGAGAGATGAGCTCAACATTAATGATGAACATTACAGTATATCTACATAGATATCAGATGTTACAAGACACTGGTTATTATATCAGTTATGTTTCGAGTAGCTTACAAATATTGAGTTACTTTGCATTTTAAAACAAATTTATTTGTTACATCAAATAAAATCATGGTATAACGTTTTTTCTTTAACAGTCTACTTAGGAGAGTGGTTCTTTGTACGTGTACTCCATCTATTCCTTCTAGCATACTGTCTCGTGTAAACTTGCAGTCAGGATGAGTCTATAAGATGAACCTTTTTATCGAGTGATCTTCCATTTCATCATCTCGTACAGCTGTCAGGTTTTTACCAATTTCATTCATGCTCCATCCTCTGCTTCTTCCTAAACAAAAGTACACATAGTAATTGTTACATATAGTTGCCAAGAAAAATGGCAGCTGGAATTTGTTACTCCATATTGAATCTTCTTCTTTCTGTCTGTTCAACAACTTGCATACGACAAGGTAGAATTTGAGGGTGGTCAAAACGAGTTGAAAAAATCCCCACCATAATCATCCAACCTTCAATCAATGCTACCAAATTTAATGAGAGTAATAGTTGTTGGGAAATAGTAAATTTGCGCCAAAAACTGATTTTAACTCCAATGTAGATCACACGGGTGTGGCAGATAATATCCGAAGAGAATATCGCTAGAATCTGTGAGGTATTCATATCTTGCTCATGGTTTAGACCACTAAGTTACCAGTGAAGGTAAGTGCAGAATGCCGTCCATCTCCAGTACCCCATCCTATAAAAAATAGGCAATCAGGGTCAAAACTTCCGTTCCATTGCTGCTAAATTGAACCTCCTCACTCGTCTTGAAATTTCTCATCAAGTGAAACAATCTTTTGGCCAAATCACCAGTGAAGTCAAATTTGTAAATCTTAGTCCCATTTACGTATTGTTCGCTCGTAATGCCTATAATTTCATTGTTGAACAAAGAACCGATAGTGTATAGGAATTGGTGATATTCCCGTCAAATGGTTTTTTTGTACAGTTTGGCTTGTATCTTTTTCAAAACGAGCAATTGTCCACGTCACACTTGACGCTTTTGACATTGGCGTGCTGCATCCTAAATGAGCTCTTGATGAAACTACAACTCACAGCATTGCGATCGGCCTGTCCGAGATAGACTTGTTTGGGTTTTGGTTTTTTTTTCTTCTAATGTTATACCAATCTGGCCTACTCCACTCGGAATCCCATACAAAATAATTGCTTTCACTCAATCAAATAAATGTAGTTGCGACCTTCTAACGCCAAGATGAGTTGGAAGTTTTGTACTTAGGAACTTATTTTGACCTTGCAGAGATGCAATTCGAACTTTTCAACTATGGTCTTCCCTCATCCAACTGGTGACTCATTAGTTGCGAACAAAGTGAGCTTGCTGGAAGCCTGTTCTAACTCCAGTTCACAGGAAATTGTAATTTTCCTCTGTTGAAAAAGAGCCAGGTGGGGTTTACAGGAAAATTTCATGAAGAATGCTCTTCTCTTCTTTTTATTAGCCGAGCTGTGTTTGTTGCTGTCCTTGCTCGTCAAGTCGTCGTACATCCAACCCTCTAATTTCCCCTAGTACCGTTTTGTGTTAGCCCTAGTGTTGACAAGTTGTAAAATTTATGCTTGTGATCTGCAGTTGTTGGCCTACTTGATAAGTTTACCTTTTATAGATATTTTCACGTTCCTGAACAGCAAATGGAGGGATTCGCCCATCCACATGACTGCATTATCGTTGTTGCCAGCAACAACACTTCGGTCGTTTTGAACAACCATAGCTTCGATTTGCCAAAACGAGTTGTAAATATTCGTATAATACTGGTTACTGCCTGTCATCGTCAATTCGATCCAGCCGTAAGAATCCGACTTGTCAGTCTGTTGATGTTGTTTCCAAATCTCTCTACCAAAACGTTTGTAGACTCCTTTGCGAACACGTCCAATGGCAGAATATATTGTAAGGACCCGATCGGGGCACACCATGCTGAGCACACCCCTCAGAGATCCTCCAACCGTCTTTCCTCTGCCAATGATGCCTAACTGTGTCAACTGATGACATCACGCGACACGTTGCTGCCTACAGACAGAGCTCTTTTATCGAGACTTATTGCTCCTCTTTTCAGCAGGGGCGTTGCCAATGTGGGCATGGTTAAGAAAATGATACCAAATAAATTGCCAATCATACCGGGCATAACTTGTCGCCTGTTGTACACTCCGATTCCATTCCCAGGTCGTATTTTGTAATACTGTTCAAAAAATCTTTCGAGTCTTCGGGGGTGTACCAAACTATATTCATTGTGTCTGTCTTTCTCTTAAGTTTACTGTCAGGACAACCTTTCCACCGTTAAATGGTATTCGCTCACCATCGTTGCTTGTGATAAGCACTTGGACCAGATTGCTACTCAGCAACGCGGCATGCGACAATAATTTTTTTCCTTTGAACCGACACCACTCTCAGCAAAGGCACATTTGTACCACCTACCATTCTGTTGTCAACAATGTGGGAACAAATGCGTAAAGAGGTTAGGCTTTAATTTATGTCTGGTTGTGTGACATCGACATATCTACTTTCAAGATATGTAGTTTTCTCATTCGGTTTGAATCCAAATATGTAGGCTATGTCTTTGAAAAAAACTTAATGTCATATTGGGATCGCTGCTTGTCAGTAAACTTCTATTGGTCACTATGCTGTATGAGATGACAAACTTGTTATACAAGCACATTTCACAAATTCTCATTTGCATAAGTCTGCCCCAACTCTTCTACACTATCGCATCAGCCATTGTGGATTAGCATAAATGAGTTATTGCTTTTTGGCGGAAACTCCCGTTATTTTCATATAAATTGTGCCCTTGGTAACATTTTCCCAAGTGTTGGAATACAATATGTCCAGCAGAGACCCCTCCCATGGAGCTCCGATAATATCAAGATATTTTCATAGTCTCATTATAGAGTCAGGTTTGGTATTGCCCAGGAAGTCCACTGCATTAAAATTTTAGGGTAAGGTCACCATCACTGAAAGTTTGCAGGCCTATGATTGTAAAAGTTGGCGACCACTACTTGTAAACTACTTATCCACCCACTTGTTGAACTTTTTTCTGTAACCAAACCACTTGACTAGTATCTGTCTCTTGCCAGGTTGAGTTCTTCTTTCCAATATCTTTTCCATTATGTAAATCGTTTGCATTTCTTACCTTTTGCAATTCTTTTCATAAAGGTTTTCTTGATCCATAAGTCAGTCAGATCTTTCACCTTGTATATGATACGGTTTAGGAGATTATAAAGACCTTGATGACATAATTCGGAATGCAACTTCTCTCAAAAGCTCTGCTCGCTTTGCTAATTCTTACATAATCTCCCAACTTTTAACTTTGATTCTTTAGTCCAGCTGTGCTCATATCTTTCGTACACACAATTCCACTCACTTTCTTGGTTTTGAAAATTTACGTCATTTGGTCTCATACTTAGGGCTGCATGAATAGTGTCACTGTATGAGGTGATCGTCAGAGGCAAAACATCAATGTATCTACTTCCATCTTTAGACATCAGATATAGGAAAATCTTTTCTTTCAAAGTTATGCTGAAAGGTTCTACAATCAAGGCCATGATCGTCTCATTTTCTGTTGTAAAACGGTTGACCTTCTGCTCAACCAACAGACTGTTGACGTTCGGATTGTCAAACTCTTTACCTTCATCCGATTGTAAAGCCTTATAGCTTTCTCCACCCAGTATCTTTCTCAATCCTCTGGCTATGGCTTGCCTGGCTTTGGCGGTGAGCAGCACAGCCCACCTTTTCTGGATAGAGAATTGACAGCCGTTAGCAAAAATGATGTGCCATTATTTTTTTCTTTTTGAAACTGCACATCCATTAACTCGACTTGAAGCTGATCTCCTATGGCAGCGATTTCTCCCAGCTTGTAGGCGTCCTCTCAGCTCAGCCATTTACGAATTATTTTTTCTCTTTCTTGTTTTCTAGGGGTTGCAGTAAGCCTCTAGCTCCTTGTAGAGATGAGTGCGATGCAGGTTTGTAACACAAATTTTTTAACACATCAATGTCCACTTTCTCATTGCCACAACAGCAATAAACTTTCCCTTATGTTCTTGTCATGTCAAACTCCTGACTGTTGTGGTCCCTTGATCGGATAGCAGACTTTTAAATTCGCTGTAGTTTGTTTTCCTCAATTTTACCAAGCTCACGTTGTTTCAAGTGTCTCGCAACAAGGATTTAGAGAGTCTATGTTTCAGCCAGCTCCTTCCAATTTTGAGCTTGTCAGTATACATATCGTATTTCCCCATTTTTCTCAACTTGTGCAACATTTTAACACCGATCGCTCAATCACCATTGCTCGTTGTCATAGCAGATACTTGTGTCTCCATCTCATCTAACCTTTTTATCATTTTCACCGATTGCACATCACCTTCTCTACTATCACCATGGACATCCTCACCATAATCCACATTCCAGTCTTTTGCTCAAACAATCTCTTTTCAATCTGTGTTTTCCTTTAACATCTAACACAGGGTTAGAGAGAGCCGCATCATTTGTCGAAACGCATGCAGGTTTGTCGTCGGTTATATGACTATTAGCATTGGGTGATTTAGGCAGAACCATTGGCTTCTTAGCTGAAGTCTAGCTATCCATCCGTTGGTGGTTTTTTCTAATTTTCTTCAAGTTGCTTAAACAGCTCCTTCTGTTTTGAATATTTTTGTCCACTTTTTATACTCGGACAAATACTCTTCATATATTTTATCATTTTATCCTCCATGGGCCTGTAATACAATGGCCGAATGTTTCTTTTTTCCTCTGTCGGTTTATCATTGCTAATTTTTTTCATAATTCTATCCTGCTCATTTTCAGACATTAGGAAACAGCGTCTAGAAAATTTCAGAGTTTGGAGGTTCATGGTTGATTGATGATAAAATGGGTACTATGGGAGTGATTATAGCATCCAAAATATTACCTCTACCAGTCTGAGTCAAACTTCTACTCTTATTACCAACTGCTCGCTTGTGGATTAGCTCATGCAGCTCCTTCTTGTATCGCTGCCACTCAATAAACTGTTCCGATTTGTTTTTGACAGTTTCTATCAATGATTTGAGCAATTTCGAGTTGGTTTATTTTCCCTCTCTTACTCAAGTCTTTGAGAGCTGAAATAGCCATCCTAATCCTCATCATTTTATTTGGATATGTTCGTCTTTGTCCTTTACCTAATACAGCTTTCAGTATAGTGGGAACTACTGTACTGATGATGGGTCCTATTAGGGAAGCTAGAAATCCTCCTTTTTGTAGCAAAACAATTTTTGTCTAGCATTGATTTCCTGACCAAACCAGCGATATCCTTTGCGTTTCAGTGCAACTGATTATACTGAACAGTGGACCATGGTATTTTTCCATTCATAATAGCTTAGCACATTCATAAGGGTCATAAAAATAATCTTTGTTCGCTTTAGCCATCACATACTTTTGAATTGAAGCGGTCGAGTTGTTGAGCATTAACAACAGCGCCGAATTTCTTTTCAACTTTTGTTGCAAAGCTTTAATCATGGTATTGACGTGTTACACATCCAATTGACAAAATACATCTGAGAAAAAATGGAACAGTAATTGTATTTATATGCTATCATTCGGGTACATATAACATCATAGGAGAATCCGATATCAAATTTCCCAATAGCCTGTCTCTTAGCTGAGTGGCGTGTATTTGTAAAAAGGAGTAAAGTTCTTTGTCGCTCCTTCAAAGGCTTCTTGTACATACTCCGTTCTCCTAAGATAGCATTGGTGAGCCAAATAGGTAGCCGAAGAAGCATCTCAAGTGACTTTAGAAGGGGAATTATAGGGACCAATAAAAGAAATTGTACAATTATAAAAAGATGCTTATTTTCAAGTGATGAGTTTGTTTCGTATACGACACATTGGCATCTGCTTTACCAGAAACATCAACCATCAAATCATCAATTATCAACCGTCTGCTTTGTCAATCTCTAGAGAAGTTTGTCACTGTATTTATCAGTCCCTCGTAAATTTTTTCTCTGGATACGTTGTCAAAAGCTTTTTGATAGACGCAGAAAAAGTATTGTACTTCTACCGGTGGAGGATAAGCTACAGTTTGACTAATTTCAATCATTTGTAACAATGCTTACGTCTTCCTAGAACCAGTTGGGCACGCAATCATTACCGCAGATGGCCATCGCATTCTCGCATCAATTCCTTCAGCACTTCCATCTGAGATTAAGTGTATGTTTGCCAATCCCCTATAGTTTCATTTATGATTTAAACAATAAGCTTTCTTGTCTTTTGTATATCTTTGATAGCTGTTTCATAAATAATAAACTCGGTAAAGTCTCCGAAAGTAGAAAATCTTATAACAAATACCAACATTAATATAACTATCATCGCTTTTCATTTCAGACTCGGTAATACATTATCTACAATTTCACTCTCCCCACCATTAACCGTATCGTTTTCCCTCATCGCTCTCATCTCCACATCTTTTTCTCCCAAAATGTTGTTCTAACAATAGCATTATAATAATACAACTTAATTTTTACACACTAGTCAAACCAGCAATCAAAACCGTGATACAAACCCCAATATAAACAGCCTCTGCACAATAAGTAATAAGAAACTAAATAATCATACCATAATAGAAACAGTAACAACCGACATAAGCAACAGCGAGTGCACAAAAAGGTACTAAAATGCTTCTCATGGCACATGGTGTTAGAAAAAGACACTTTGAAACCAAGTGAACTTTATTATACTTAAGCACCATGATGCAGATCTGCTCCTATTATACTACTTTTACCTTGCACTTCCACTCCATTTATTTCGTAGTCAATAAAGATTCATTCACTTGCAAGGACGTTAGAAACTATCATTTTGTTTCATGCTTTTGTACAGCTGTGTTTAGAAAAAGCATAATGCCATTTACTATGCAACATTTTGGTTCCATTTCTAACATTTTCTTATGAAAAAAGATGAGAAGTAGATAAAAAGCAAAAAAGCAAATTGATGGAATTTAAAATTTTTCAACATAATGATTGGTATCCTTATGGGAAATCATGATTGATTTAGTTATAAATATGTAAAAATAATTTTGCAGGTGTATCGAACAATCTTATTTCGCTCTGAAGGAGGATGGAGTTTGCAAAGATTTTGAAGACTTTGAAATGTCAGACTCTCAGTGTGACTTCACCATCATAGATCCTGAGGGAACTGCTTCTCTATTGAGCTTTGAGTACCTGGACAGTGTAAGTAGATGTAGGAAAGCCAATAACTATGTTTAATAAGATCTAAACGTGTTTGTAGTATTATTTTAATCAAAACTCTAAAACTGTTTTCAACATCTGACACATCTGGCATTAGTCCAAAACCTTGGTTTGCTATTCTTAACTACCAACTACAGGTGACAGAGTTCTGTACCAACGATATATCTGGAGCTACAGCTCATAATAAACTGGCTGCAAATCTGCAGAACAAAAACTGTGATGAGAGAAGTGCCTGGGAAGTCATGAACACTCTGCCTGATTTTGGTAAATTCAAGTTTACTTTTAATAATGTTTCTATTAACAATCAGTAATTAGTGCCCCTATTGACCTTGAGAATGTTTGCAAACATCTAGCAAACAATAATAAAAGTTAGACGCAGCTCCCAAAGACGTTTTTGTAAAGCAAAACTGTCAACTCAAAAGCAAAATGTTTAAATAAAAAGTACTGTAATATTCTGGAAGGTGCTTTCACCAAATTAAAGTACTGAATAATCTGTAACCGACCAACGAATTTAAAACTTCTAGTAAATTGCAGCACACAATTTTGGCACAAACTTCCATTCCCATTTTATAATATCCGTGGTCAAACTAATGATAACAAAAATATTTTAAAGTAGATGTTTTAGTGAAATTGCATAGGGTGGCCTCTATATTGCAATGGCAATGTACCCTATTCTTATCACCTACCAAAAGTTCCACTTGCTATTGTTTACTGTAATGAATCTAGTCCAAAACATTGTTGTCTGACTACAAAAATAGCCATCTGGAATGCACTAGCAAGCTTGGGATAATTGTTGTTGAGAGCGCTACCAACTATGACTATGTTGTATACGATAGCATACTGAACGAGATGACAGAAATACTTCCCCAAGTAACTGCGACTGCTCTACTGTGATTGGATTATTTAATACAAATTCTTGCTTGATTATTAGTACGCCAGTAGTATATTATGAGCAGATCTGTGTGTTGGGGTTTAAGGGCAAGATAGTTATCCTGGGCAAAGTAACTTCAGTAGCGCCAGGTGTCCGGTATAACCCATAAGTATATTTTTCTATATTTTTCTAGTTTCCATCGTAGTATAGTTTGATGTTTGCATAGTTTTTTGAGGTGTTATAAATTTTTTTGCATGTATTGTGCAAGTTTTGTTTTATATTGGGGTTTGTATCGTGATTCAGATTGTGGGGTTGAATTGTAGTAGCTTTGCACCTTCTACTACGGACACAACGCTATCACTCCTAATCTGCTTCAATTGTTCCGGAGTCCACTCCGAAATGACTTTATCAATTTTACGGGGTCATAGACCCAGACGCACAATGACAGAGTTTCTGCGAATAATATTGTATTTACAGAAAATCCGTTTAGCAATATATAAGGGTATCTACACACAGTCCACTAGACTTCTGCCCTTCCAATGAAACACTTTCTCCTTTGATAAGAGAGGGCAGCAACTTTTCATCCCCTTATTAGGGGTGAGCCAAAAAAATACATCATGACAATATATATACAAATCATAAGGCAATGCACAACATACAATACAACAGGTACCAATCAGAGTCGCTAGCACATGGTAATTTAGCTGGGCACTCCGGCAAATGTCTCTCCTTATAAGGTAATTTCCTGTAGCATCTGTCACTCCTTATAAGGTAACTTCCTGTAGCATCTATCACTCCTTATTAGGTAGGCTTACTTCCTATACTTAGCTCTTCTGGTGTGGGTGGAGCGGGTACAGCTTCTCCTCATTGTACTTCAAGACTACTCCATCATGACTCATAGCCAAAAGCTTATGATCATCTACTGCAGAGCAAGAGAGTGGGGTTTGCAGTCCAGGGGTGGAGAGAGGAAGGGGGTAATATTCTGCTAAAGTCTCCCACAGTATTTGAAAATGGTATGCGGTTTGTACGGTGATTTAAATTGTGGACTTGAGTGTATAAAAATGGTATCGGGGTTGTTTATACCTAGGTTTGTATCGTGTTTAATTTTTGGATTAACATTGCATAGCTACTGGTATAGTTTTATGATGTAAGTTGTATAGATTATAGTAGTAGTAGTTGATATAAAAACATCCAGTTGAATCAAATATGGCAGATAAAATATATAAACTTGAACTTGTCTAATGCTTGTCTTATAATAGTTGTAGAGTTTTAAAATTTGTGAAAGAAAATGTAAACTTGGACCATATCTGCGTGTTTTTGTAGAAGCATGTGTTTGAATCTATTGTATGCATATAATTTGTTCAAAAATTTCTTTATTAGCTAGCATATTTATTAACACTTGTCTTTAAACAAGACTTTTTAAAGCAGCGTCATGGTATTGTCTACCATATTGTTCATTCGCAACTATGTTTGCAAGTATCGATGGAAACAGTCATCAAATGTTTGTGGGCAACGAAGCTTTATGTAACACCGAAAAACAATTAATAATCATAAGCGCACTTATTATTCGTTTCTGATACGAGTAGTTTAATTTTTGAGTTATGTTTATTAATACTTGACTTTGAAGAAGCTTTTTAAAAACAATGATGTTTATTATCTATCATACTATTATTTATTCGCAACTATGTTTTTAAGTATCAGCGCTAACAATTTTCAATATCTTGCGGGTAACTAAGCTTTATATTGTGGTAGATTTCAGTGCACTCTAGGAGTAAACAGGTAGTTTACACTAGAAACCTTGCGAAGCAATGCACTAGACTTCTGCCCACAGCATTTGGTTAATAGCTGTTGGGTAGGAAGTCCTACTGTGCCGGTAGCATAGTAAGCAGGGCCGGTATTGACCCCTGCAGGGTCGGTAGTGACCTCTACCGACCCGGTACAGCTGTACTGGGCCGGCACAAGATGGCCGCCTTAGACGAGGATCTGCAAAGACGTCAGAGAACTTAGTCAAGGTCGTAAACAGGAAGTGCGTACCCCTAAAGTACCAACTTAGTGGACCTAATTCTATATACAGCCTGGGAACCCTGTAGGAGCCGTCATTGGACAATTAGGAGAAAGGACTCCGCCCTTAGCCACTTGGCACCTCCTTGTATTATCTTGCATTGCATTGTGATTGGTTGAGTATTTATATAATTAATGTAATTGGCTCAATTACTTCCTGTGCATTGTCTCTTATATGTTTTGTGTTCATTAGCTCTCCTATAAAAGGAGAGCTCCTACTGTTAATCTGTGCATTCATTACAATGAGCCATAGCATGTATTCTTATATTGCTAAACACCTAGAGGAATAATTACCCTCAGGACAGCTTTGTAATAAAGCCATTATAACAAACACTACTCGGTACTGTTTGTCTGAGCCATGGGCTCTTGCCTTACCGGGTAATTCGGTTGCCCTATACAGTTGTCACTGTCGGTCAGTACAGTGTCCCCTCTGGAGAGAGGTAGAATACTCGAGACTAGTGGATGTCCGTGGTAACAGACCGGAATCCATTACATTGGTGGCAGCAGTGGGATAAACGGTACCTTCCCACGCTGTGCTCTTTCACGCTACCCTCTGGCCCTGCGAATGCACTGCAGGCCAGCTACCACTGAAGAAGGAGAAGTGATCTACCGGGTGTAGATCTGGAGAGAGGAGAAGAAATTGATCTACCGAAGTAGTAGATCTGAAGAAGCAATTGACACAAGATACTACCGGATTTCTCTGCAGGTTCGTTTGAGTTCGCTCCGAACTGCAGCAGCTATCCCGGCACAGTATCCACTACTAAAGGCTGTCTGCATCAACCGTACAGCTTGCTCCGTTTGCAGCAGTCCAGTACAGACGCTACCGTATCTTCTACAGGCTCGTAGAGTTCGCTCCGCCCTGGACATAGAGATACCGGCACTGTACAGAAGAATGAGAGAGTCGTGTATCCGCTATACAGACTCAGCTACCAGAGGTTATTCAGCTTGGAGTGCTACTCAGCTGGTAACAGTGACCCCGGCACTGTATCCATTTACAGTGTCACTACACTACTGCCTGTAGGCCCGTAGAGCTTCGCTCCGCCCTGCAGCAGTACAAGAAGTTTCGTAACGGTTGTTACAAGCGACGGAGTGCCAGATACTGCCACAGTATCCATTGGACCAACCCCTAGATCTGCTAGAGCCACTGGAAACACAGCTACTGACCCGGATCTCACCTATACCGGCCCGGGATCCAGTTGTACTGACCATTTCTTAGATTTGAGTTGAGATCACTCCTCTATCTGCAAAGAATGGCCACCCAGAGAGCACGCAGCGCTGGTCGAGCACCCGCTGGCAACCCAGAAGCTACAGCCATCGATAGATTGACCGAAGCATTGACGGCTATGATGAGGCCCAACCAAGACAATGCACCAGCTAGACTAAAGGCTCCGAAGTTCGACGGCGAAGGAGACGTTGAGTACTTCATCAGCCGATTCATTGAGGTAGCCGAAATGAATGAGTGGCCAGAGAACACGGCCATGTTATACCTAAGGGATGCATTACGAGGTAAAGCATTGGACTGTGGAAAGCCTCCACATCTGCAGGGTATCTTTGCTGCACTACGAGCACGTTTTGGGCTAACACAAAGGGAAGCTATTTCCCGGCTGACCAGCCTACGCCGCCAACACAAGACGTCGCTCCAAGAGCATGCAAGTGAAGTAGAGCGCCTAGTGCGATTTGCTTACGCAGATGTACCTCACCGACCCATGCAGAGGATGATGCTGGACATCTTCAGCACCACAGTTGGGAATGCTTACCTGCAAAGACACTTGTTGGCCATGCAGCCCATTGACATTGCTGAAGCAGTCCGGGTCGGCAACGAGTATATGCAGATAAAAACACCGTTTGAAGAGCGCCAGGCTCATGTACGGATGTTGGAAGAGGATGCCGACGAGGAGGAAGAGGAATGGATGAGGATGGTTGCCAAGGGCCCGTCTCAACGTGTCTCCACCGCTACTGCCGTACAGCAGACACACCACACCCCTACACCTGCCATACCGGATCCTATGACAACAGTCATGGACAGCCTAAAGCTACTAACAGAAGAGCTACGGTCGCTGAGAGCGGCCAGACAAGCAGCTCCCCCTCCACAGTTGGAGGCAGAGCCTGCAAGGCGCTGCTGGGGCTGCGGACAACCAGGTCACATGATGAGTACCTGCCCCCGAACTACAGCGCGCAGCTCACTTTGCAAACAACCCCAGACAGACGGGAAACGGCCGGCGCCCGCAGTAGCGCCACCGGCAGCTGACTGCAGCTGGGCAAGCCGGACCACACCCACAACCCCTTATAGTCCTGGAACTCTGAAGAAGAGTGGACAACCTCCCAAGATACAACCGACAGCAACCAACCACAGCTGGACAAACCAAACAACTCCTGATGCCCCGTACAGTCCTGGAACTCTGAAGAAGAGTGGACAACCCCCCAAGAGAGCGTCAACACCCGCTGACTGCAGCTAGACAACTCCTGACACCCCGTACAGTCCTGGAACTCTGAAGAAGAGTGGACAAACCCCCAAGAGAGCACAAACGCCCGCTGAGGACAGCCGGGCAGCTCGACAAGCCCCCATTAGTCCTGTAACTCTGAAGAAGAGTGGACAACCCCCCAGGAGAACACAGACTGACAGTAGCCGGATTGCTCGTCAACCCCCTTACAGTCCTGTAACTCTGAAGAAGAGTGGACCACCCCCCAGGAGAACACAAATGGCAGCGCCACCGCTGGAGCGACCTTACCAGGCCAGCTACTTCCTGGCTGGAAGGTTAGCCGGTAGACCAGCCTCCCTGTTGATTGACACAGGCTGCACCACCAACTTGCTGTCGAAGCATCTGTATCAGCAATTGCCACAGTCGGTGAAGGACACGCTGCAACGCAGCGAGGCACATGGGCTCATGGCTGACGGGTCTAGGATTCCCTTTTACGGTACCCTGCAAGTAAACTTGCAGCTTCGTAAACTGAAAACGAGCGTTAACTTCGTCATTAGTGACATCAATGAAGATGCCATAATTGGCATGCCGTTTCTCACCTTACACGAGTGTGCCCTAAGGTTTCCAGACTCCCATGTCATCATTGACGGACATGTGTTACCTTGCACGGACAAGCACGGGCGGCCACTTAATGATAGTGTCTGTCTAGAGCAAGCAGAGCTGACGGAAAACCCCCCTTACACCCCTGAAAAAGAGGATGTCCCCACACAACCACCCGCTGTAGAGAGAACTACAGGTGGAATGTACCAGGCTGAGAAGAGCCCCCCGCCACAGGTAGATGGCAAAAGATTTGAGCCGGATCGGACAACAGCTGTAGGAGCTATAGGCAAAACAGTGTTTTCCCCCCCCCCCCCCCCAATGGCTACACCCATGCGATGGGGAGAGGAGACCCCCACGGCTGGAAAGAGGCAGCCACCCTTCAGCCATCCAATCCCTACAAAGAAAAGTAGACTACCCCGAGGAGCTCCCTGACAACCTCCAGTGAACAGAATCACTGTAGCTAACCGTCTAAAGATGTTGGAGAAGTGGCCAAAACCTCCCAGTACTCGAACCCTTCCTGTTAAGCCGGGCAGAGTGAGACAAAGTTGTAAACAACTCTGCAGCACAGACCAGCCACTCGTACCTAGCAGTGACAGTGACAGGACCATCCCCCAACTAGCCATGGCGGCTGATCAATGCATAGAGCTTGAGGACCAAAAGGCAGATTTGCTGCAGGATGCAGGCCTTGATAATTGTCCATCAGCCAACTGTGCAGACACAGAAGTACTGGAAGCGATGCCAACGGCAGAGCTGTATACCAAAGTAGAGAAGGTCAAGCTAGTAGAGAAAGAGAAACAGGGTGAGCAATTAAATGCAGCATTTTCAAAATGGTTATTTGAGAACTGCACACCACGAGATCCGTTAGCACTACGGAGTGGCAGCCCACCTGGCTATGCTAAACCTGTACCTCTAGACTCACCATGCGCTGGTGACAGTAGAGTATGCGCTCTCCCACAAGTTGGGACTGCTGACACCCTCATAAGGGCAGTAGATAAGAAAGAGCGGGAGATCAAGTGCTCACCACTTGATGCTGCCTGCCTGCCGGCCCGGGATGACTCCCTACCGGCCCGGGGTCCTCCAGAGATTCAGTCAGGGAAGACTGAGAAGCTACAAGGCAGTAGTTACCCTTGTAGAGCTTACCGAAAGAGAAAGCCTGTGGTGGCATCTAAGGGTGAACGTCCCACGACGTCTTCACCACCAACCTTAGTGCCACACAACACAGTGCACCACACCCCGGCACGGGATGTTGCTTGCACCCCCACGGTACAGTGGGAAGAGGAGAGAAGGCGCTGGCTTTCCTTAGAAAAGGAACGGCGGTCTCCTAAAGTTGAGACAAGGAAGGTTCTGCCAGCACTAGAACTTCCAGGGCCACTGCTCGTCCCCAAACATGACGCTATGGTACAGCAAGCCTCGATGCACTATAGGCAGCCCATTGACATGTTGCATAAAACTGGTAATGCACATGTTGCTGTAGACGCGCGCTCACAAATGAACGTGACGCCCATGCTTACCATACGATTGGTACAAGCATCAAGCCCTCCCGTGGAGGAAGAAAAAGAGCTGATTACTAGCTTTCCCTATGATCCAGGAGGAGTTGAGTTATGGGAGGTCACCTGCAAGGGCGACCTTCTCTGGAGAGAGGTGCTATGTCATCTCATGGCAAAGTACCTGACTTTATATATAATCAAATATATAATCTGGGTACGGGTGTTACCCCCACACATATCTGCTCTTGATATTTTGTTATTAAAGCCAGGCTATGACTTTAATGGAGAGAGGTATGTGGTAGATTTCAGTGCACTCTAGGAGTAAACAGGTAGTTTACACTAGAAACCTTGCGAAGCAATGCACTAGACTTCTGCCCACAGCATTTGGTTAATAGCTGTTGGGTAGGAAGTCCTACTGTGCCGGTAGCATAGTAAGCAGGGCCGGTATTGACCCCTGCAGGGTCGGTAGTGACCTCTACCGACCCGGTACAGCTGTACTGGGCCGGCACAAGATGGCCGCCTTAGACGAGGATCTGCAAAGACGTCAGAGAACTTAGTCAAGGTCGTAAACAGGAAGTGCGTACCCCTAAAGTACCAACTTAGTGGACCTAATTCTATATACAGCCTGGGAACCCTGTAGGAGCCGTCATTGGACAATTAGGAGAAAGGACTCCGCCCTTAGCCACTTGGCACCTCCTTGTATTATCTTGCATTGCATTGTGATTGGTTGAGTATTTATATAATTAATGTAATTGGTTCAATTACTTCCTGTGCATTGTCTCTTATATGTTTTGTGTTCATTAGCTCTCCTATAAAAGGAGAGCTCCTACTGTTAATCTGTGCATTCATTACAATGAGCCATAGCATGTATTCTTATATTGCTAAACACCTAGAGGAATAATTACCCTCAGGACAGCTTTGTAATAAAGCCATTATAACAAACACTACTCGGTACTGTTTGTCTGAGCCATGGGCTCTTGCCTTACCGGGTAATTCGGTTGCCCTATACAGTTGTCACTGTCGGTCAGTACAGTGTCCCCTCTGGAGAGAGGTAGAATACTCGAGACTAGTGGATGTCCGTGGTAACAGACCGGAATCCATTACAATATGACATTGGAAAGACAGTTAGAAAACTCGAGAATGAATGATGAAAAAATTGGATGTTTATCGTAATCGACAATAATTGTTTTCCGTTTTCTAGCGAAACCATTTTTACGCTAGTCTTACTTAGCTTCGCTATTGTAGTTGACAATAAATAGGCTTCTGTTTCAAACAAATTTTTTTATGATGGTTATTATGGTTATGCAGACATAAACGACAAAAAAACTACCAAAATCTGACAAACCCAATGCCATCATGTATGTCTTTCAGCCAGTAGGTCTTCTGAAATAACAGTCTGTGCTTGCTTAGAACTTCAAGCCAGCAGGTTGACATGACAGCCCAGCAGTGGCACCCTTTTTGTCCTAGAAATAGGATGTCACCTCCCTCTCCTGAGCTGCAAAGGTCCAACCAACTTGGTTGTCCAACTCTGGCGTAGATAAACGCTATCAGGCCAGTTACATCCCTCCTGATGAGCTAAAAGTCAGGTCCATTGCACTTTTAGTCAACCCAGGCTGCACAATGAATCACTTAATCAGGCACGTGTTCAATCGGTTATCCAAGTTGGTAAAACAATTACTGTACAGGAGAATGAGTCTCATGATGTTTTAGCAATCGGTACACAAATTCATTTTTATGGCAGGGTTAGAATCACACTCCACATCCCTGACGTAAAGATTGAAGTGGCCTTTGCTGTCATTCATAAAATTTAAGATGCCATCGTGGGGATACCCTTCCTTATCTACCCCAATTGCCCTGTTATATTGAACAAGTCAGCACAGTAGTTACGGGTAAAAAGGAGCGTTGTACTGACAAGCAAGGCAGGTTGTTACTGAACCACATCCAGGTCCTCCGTACTGGACAGCGGATCACGGATATAGAATCTACTATTTTGTATAAGGCTACTATACCGAACTGCTGACTCTTTGCATTAGTATAGGCGGTCCCAGCAGCATGTTTGAATGAGCCTAACAGTAAAGACCACGTTCTTCTGAGGTGCATGAACCCATCCACTCAGGCTGTAGAGTTGAAAGCATGCAGCACTGTGGGCAACTACATACTGGTATGCCCTGAAGAAGTCAAGCAAATGTTGGTAAGTTCAAGATCCACTTCTTTGACCCACATCAGCACCCTCACTGTATTCAACTGCCCCTGCTTACTGTCAGGTTAGACATGAGACTCAGCAACTAGCAGATTTGCTGCATCAGTACAGTGTCATGTTCTATTTGGGTGACCATAATTTTGGCCAAACCATCCTGGTTACTCACAAAATTCCCCTCTTCTTTCGCACTTGACCCATCCACCAACTTCCTCACTGACTCGGGTTCCAAAAATGGCCAAGGCAGAAAAGCAGGTGGGACAGCTGCTGAAGTCTCAGGAGTCTGGGGTTTTACTGTGGTTCCAGTGAGAAAGAAAGATGGTTCCTGGAAGCTTTGTATAGACTACAAGTGGCTGAAGCAGGTTACTCACCAAGATCCCTACCCCCCTCCACACATCAAAGTTAACCTAGATGCCTTATCAGGGAGTAAGCTCAGACAAGGCAGGACCCTCTTGATGAAGAGCCCATTGAGTGCTCCATGCTTGCCACCTGTTCCCGTTTGTGAAAGTTTGAGATTATTTTGAGCGCCGGACACTTTCCTGCAACTGATGGAGAAAGTCCTTCAAGGTCTTTACTGAAAAGTCCTCTTGCTTTACCTTGCTGAAATTGCTGTCATTGCTCCTGACTTTCCTACTCATAACCAGTGCGTGGCTGAAGTCTTTCAATACTTGCAGTATGTCGGTTTGAAGCTTAAACCAAGTACATGTAGGGTGTTCCAGCCAGATGTCCGGTATTTAGGACACAGAGTGAGCAGTGAAGGAGTGGCCACTGACCTGGGGAAGGTTACTCCCATCGCTTACTGGCAAACCCCTATTGAGTTGAAAGTTTGCACGTTTGCTTTTAATGTACTGTAGGATACTACAACTAGTGTATCTGTGACTTTTCCACCATGGCACAACCCCTTACTGAGCTTACTAGTAAGCATGTTTTGTGGGAGTGGCCTCCAGCCCAAGAGACTGTGCATCAACAGCTGAAAGTACCTATAGTTTGTGCTCCTGTCCTTGGTTACCCAAATCTCTAGGTTTAGTACGCCTTAGACTGTGATGCTAGTAATGCAGGTATACATGTAGGTGCAGTGTGGTCACAAGTACAGAAAGGTAGTAAATGAATAATCACATACTACAGGAATAGACTGAAACTACTGTATGATATGGAGAGAACTATTGGTGAGTTTTTTGTCCCTACCTCTATGCCCAGCACTTCCGTCTTCGAACAGATCATGCTTTCTTGCTGCGGTTGTGTTGTCATAGAGAGCCCACTAGCGAGGTTGCTGAGTGGCTTGAACCTCTTTCCGAGTTCAGGTACACCATCAAGTATAAGTGCATCCCTTGGTTAAACAACACAGCTGGCTTGAGCCACAGCTGCTTTCCAGATTGTAGGCAGTGTGGCCAAATCAAGCGGAGAGATGGTGAACTTTAAAAGACTGAAGTCTGGCGAGAGGAAGCTTTTCTTCCTCAGCCTCAACTCCTCTCTCCCTCTCCTTCTATTCAGACTCAGGGTGAGCCCCTGTGACCATCCCCCAGCCCAACCATCTGTCTGCCTCTCAGGTACCCCAATTGTAGTTCAGTCCTTTCAACCTGACACTGACTAAGTCCAGGCTCAGAATGAGGGTAGTCACGCTGTGGCTGTCAGGCAGTATCTACACAGCGCCGCTTTACTTGGTAGGAGAATAGATGGCTAAAACATTTGCATTAGGACTCCAGACAGGTGGTGTGTTGGAGCTTCAAGTCACTCTAAACTGCCACTGTTGGTGGTGTGCGGTCTGTCCAGCGGGTCTACGTGGCAACATGGTTTGGTTAATCTATTCTCTAGCACACCAGGGAACAAGTTGGACCCTAGGAGGTTCCAACTCACTCGTTATTGGCCAGGAGTGACTGTGGATGTAGGTCCTATGGTCAAGGGCTGAGAAGTGTGTCAGAAATTCATTGGTGGTGGCACTAAAACCAGTCCTGGCCGCTCCTGACAAAAGTTAGTGATAGATTTGAGGGTCCCTTTTCCTGAGATAGAATATGGCAACTCCTGGATCCTTGTGTTGACTGACCACTTCACCAGGGAGCAAGGTGCTTTAGCCTTACCAAATGCCATAGCCCTGGTGGTATCGGTGCCAGTGCTATCGGTGAGCAGGTCTTTTGCTGTATGGGTATCCCAGGGCAGATGCACATGAACGAAAGGGCTACACTCAAGTTACACCTGATGCAGTAGTTGTGTGCTCTCAGAAACATAATATCACAAGTGGCAACCGAATTGTTTAGAGGAACAACCGGGTGCTGGGTGACTCCAACTGGTCTTTTCTCTTGATATGCATTCCAGGTGATTGGGACCTGTTGCTCGCTAAACTGATTAGTGCTTTTAGAGCCACCCTCATTCTACCTTTGGTGGGATGCCCAATTCTATGATGCTGGATAGAGAACTACATCTACCAGACTAGGAATCGTACCACCCCTCGCTGACTGATTGCATGCCTGATCACGGCTACTCCCAAAATATAAACCAGAGGTTAAAGGAAGTACATGAGATACTGGGACATCAATAGATGACAGTCAGAGCTAATGCATGGAGGAGCCTAGATTGTACATGGTTGAAGACCAGGTGTCATGGTGAAAATTCCAAACTTCAGGCAAAGTTTTTTGGCCCCTTTGAGATTAAGGAAGGGTATGACAACCACATCTACCTTATCAGTCAACTTGGTCTACTTTCTGTACAGAACGAGTGTAGACTGTAGCCCTATCAACCTTGTGTTGACCTTAAAGGATAAGCACCAGTTGCTGTTGAGCCTCAAATGTGACTTGAAATGTATGATGCTTGTGCCAAAGTGGAACCGGTACCCCCCCCCCCCAGCACTCCTCACCCTAACTACCCATTTGACGGTTTGCCAATTTGCCCCCTGCAGAATGTGCAGATTATGGAGCTAGATAACCAATGCAACTGATTTGTGTGTGACGCAATATAATTTTCTGTCAGAATTGAACAACATCATTAAGCTATGGCAATTTTATCTATTGAAAACACAAACTTGACAGATTGCTGGTTCTGTTTTTACCTTTGTAATGTCAACAAAATTCTCTACATCATCAGCAGATGCAGAAACCACAAAAACTAAAAAAAATATAGATCATCATAATCTGGAGTCCCGGAAGACAGCACATACTCATTAACTCCCAATAAATCAGTAGCTAGGGTGGTTGGATCAGGATGTTCACCGTTAGAAACGAGATGAAACAGCTCGACTATGTCTCTTTGGTTGGCTGATGCTACGGGATAGCAATATCATTTAAAGCCTCCAAATGTTCAAAGCATGTGTTTTGGAATCAGTTAGCACCTGTTGATAGCTGCACTTGCATCCATTCGTTAGCCATAAACTTCATTACCTCACGGAAGTTGGATTGTTTAATGGGCACTTCATGATTCTGCTGTATGTACTGCACAACATCTTTCAATGCGTGCTTTCAGTAGAAGAACTTCATGGCTTGCTAATCTTCTGGTCACAAGTTTGCAGCTTAGTTGTTGCGTTAGCTGTTGGAACAATCCAAATTGTAGGTTTGAGGTTAACACACAGCAATGAGCAGGACAATTGTCAAATAGCATAAGCACTTTCAACTTTTTTCACAGAGTCATCAAAGTTACGAAACTATTTTTACTAGACTAAAATTATTCGTTTTTCTCGAAGGATGACTTAATCCACTGAAACATTCATGGGACGCACTTGTTTCACCCATTTAAGCATTTAAACATCGAACCTGTCAAAAGTTGGCATGACCACCCTTGATCTTTACTGTTGCCATCATTTCCTGCTTTCCTTGCTCTTTGCTCCTTATCATTCTTGTATCCAAGTGCTTTTGACTGTTTACACAGGCAAACACCATAGTGCAAGTGCGCTCTCTGTACAAATGTGAACTCTGAAGTTTGCAAGAAAAATGCTAGCTGTTTGAATAAGTTTGCATCAACACCAGGCTCATCAACTTCTCAAAATCAAAACTAGACGTTTTGATACAGATACGGAACTGATGCTCTATAGAATTGATAGTATAAACAGATACTTTAGTGCGGACCGATAACGACCTGTAGCTGATACAAATTTTTTATTGTTTTTCGTAGCGTGCTAATGTAAACCAAGCCTTTGTGTAAATTTTGCTAAGTCAAATTGCTTACAAATAATTTGCCTTTTCCAGCACCCACTTGATATAGAACCTGAAATTTAAAACCAAAAAACTTGCTGCTTCATTTTTCTTTAGGAGGCATCTTTGTTATTGTTCTTTTGCTAGGCGTCTGCAATGCATTTCTTCTCAGAGCCTCAGATCGTTATTACAAAACTTTATTAGGCCCTAAGCATTAATCTCTATCATAATTGCGTATTACCAGGCTAAACTGGTTGACAAAATTTTTTTAACTTCCTTTTTCAGTTCTAGAATGTTGTTGCCAAGTTTTATCAGAATATTAGATTTCATTTTTACAAAAATTAAGTGTTGCCAGGCTAAACTAGCGGACAACACATTTTATTTTAATTTGTTGATTTCCATTTCTGAATGGTTTGAAATGAAAGCATTAATGATAGTTTCTGTTTGTTTAAAACAAAATTACTTTCAGTTTTAGCTTTGCCAAGTTAAACTAAATGCCAATATTATATTACTCAAGGTAAGGCGAAAAACTTCAATTACAGAGTATTTCAAAACGGCCGTGTTTTGTTCAAAATGGCAAAGTAATTTTTATAAAGGAATGAACCTTGGACTTTGTAAATATGCTTGATATGCCCATGTGTTCATTATAGCCAAAGCCAAAATGGCCATATTGTAATGGATTCCGGTCTGTTACCACGGACATCCACTAATCTCGAGTATTCTACCTCTCTCCAGAGGGGACACTGTACTGACCGACAGTGACAACTGTATAGGGCAACCGAATTACCCGGTAAGGCAAGAGCCCATGGCTCAGACAAACAGTACCGAGTAGTGTCTGTAATAATGGCTTTATTCTCTAGCTGTCCTGAGGGTAATTATTCCTCTAGGGTTTAGCAATATAAGAATACATGCCATGGCTCATTGTAATGAATGCACAGATTAACAGTGGGAGCTCTCCTTTTATAGGAGAGCTAATGAACACAAAACATATAAGAGACAATGCACAGGAAGTAAATGAACCAATTACATTAACTATATAAATACTCAACCAATCACAATGCAATGCAAGATAATAAAGGGAGGTGCCAAGTGGCTAAGGGCGGAGTCCTTTCTCCTAATTGTCCAATGACGGCTCCTACAGGGTTCCCAGGCTGTACATAGAATTAGGTCCACTAAGTTGGTACTTTAGGGGTAAGCACTTCCTGTTTACGACCTTGACTGAGTTCTCTGACATCTTTGCAGATCCTCGTCTAAGGCGGCCATCTTGTGCCGGCCCAGTACAGCTGTACCGGGTCGGTAGAGGTCACTACCGACCCTGCAGGGGTCAATACCGGCCCTGCTTACTATGCTACCGGCACAGTAGGACTTCCTACCCAACAGCTATTAACCAAACGCTGTGGGCAGAAGTCTAGCGCATTGCTTCGCAAGGTTTCTAGTGTAAACTACCCGTTTACTACTAGAGTGCACTGAAATCTACCACATACCTCTCTCCATTAAAGTCATAGCCTGGCTTTAATAATAAAATATCAAGAGCAGATATGTGTGGGGGTAACACTCGTACCCAGGTTATATATTTGATTGCATAACAGATATATATAATAGAACAAGAGTATATATTTAATAGCATATATACAGTGTCCGGCGTCTCGTTCAGTAGAGAGCGCCCCTCAGGCTGGTGGCTTGCTGGCGCAACCGCTCAACCTCTGTAGTGACAAGCCGCGCTTCGGCTTTAGCCACAGTCGTCTGTCCCTCTGACAGAGTCTGGCTGATCATCAGCCTCCGCAGCTCTCCCAGCTGCTTCTCCAGAGTAGTGACGTGATCCTCTATCTGTGTGGCTAGACGGTCACTGTGTTGTAGGAAGTGAAGTGACGGTCTGGGCACGTCCACCTCTCCTGGCCAGTGCTGGCAACTTCTGGCTCTGGTGGGCAAGTTGCACTAGGTGGACTAGCTGTCCGTTTGGGTATTCTATACCCGGTAAGAGTTGGCGTGAGCTTGCCTCTCCGATCATCTTTCCTTCGGAGCTTCCCTTCGTACTGGAGAGCCCAGTCGCTTCTTCACAGGCACCTTGGGAGTTGGTTCCCCTTGGTGTGTAGGCTGGCAGCGCCTGAACTTAGATGCATTGTTCCACCTGACAAACTCACAGAAGCGGGAGTAGCTAGGGCGATCAACAGTATATATGATCCCCGTCTTCTGGTAGTGCATAGCATTTCCTGGCGCATCAAACTTGCTCTGATGGGAGTACACCGCGTCGCGGCTCTCGCTCGCGTAGTGGCACCGACAGTAATGTCTTAGGTAGTGCTGCAGCGTGTGTACCCTGAGCTGCCGCATGTTCCTGGCCTGGTAATTACACTTGGTACATGTGTAGTCCACGGCCTCCTGCAACAGGTGTTCCACCCGCTCCTCAGTCTCCGAGGTGACCCAGCGCAGCATGCGCCATCTTGTGGGATTCCTTCTCCCATCCTCCTTCCACGAGGTGGTTGGCTCATCGTCCAACGTAGGTGTAACTGGGACCGGCACCTTCTCCTCGGTCTCCTCTGCCTTCTCCTCTGCAGTAGGGCTGGGTGCTTGCACCAACCGGATGGTGAGCCTCGGCGTCACGTCCACTTGGGAGCGTGAGTCTACAACACAAGGTGCATGATAGACTTTATGCAATGTGTTAATGGGCTGCCTGTATTGCAGCGGAGCTTGCTCTACCATAGTGTCATGTATGGGTGAGAGCAGTGGCCCTGGAAGTTCTAGCGCCGACAGAACCTTCCGTATCTTACTCCTAGGAGAACGCCGTTCCTTATTTAAGGAAAGCCAGCGCCTTTTCTCCTCTTCCCACTGTACCGTGGGGGTGCAAGCAACATCCCGTGCCGGGGTGTGGTGCACTGTGCTGTGTGGCACTAAGGTTGGTGGTGAAGACGTCGTGGGACGTTCACCCTTAGCTGCCACCACAGGCTTCCTCCTTCGGTAGGCTCTACAAGGGTAATTACTGCCTTGTAACCTCTCAGTCCCTCCTGACTGAATCTCTGGAGGACCCCGGGCCGGTACAGGGTTGCCCCGGGCCGGTATAGAGGTGCTCCGGGCCGGTAGGGAGTCATCCCGGGCCGGCAGGCAGGCAGCATCAAGTGGTGGGCACTTGATCTCCCGCTCTTTTTTATCTACTGCCCTTCTGAGGGTGTCAGCAGTCCCAACTCGTGGGAGAGCGCATACTCTACTGTCACCAGCGCATGGTAAGTCTAGAGGTATAGGTTTAGCATAGCTAGGCGGGCTGCCACTCCGTAGTGCTAACGGATCTCGTGGTGTGCAGTTTTCAAACAACCATTTCGAAAATGCTGCATTTAATTGCTCACCCTCTGTTTCTTTCTTAGCTAGCTGGATCTCCTCCTCCTTCTCCCCAGCTTTTCCTTTCTCAGGCTTAGTGTACAGCTCTGCTGTGGGCATGGTCTCCAGCTCTTTCTCTAACTGGGCAGGTGGATAGTCATCCAAGTCTAGTAGCAGATCCTCTGCGTCGCTCAGTTCCAGACAATGGTTGGACATCTTGTAAGCAAGTGTTACTTCGTTGATGACTTTCGCGGGTATGAGTGGCTTCTTTGAGCTGCAGTGTTGTTCACAACTCTGACTCACTCTGTCTGGCTCCACAGGAAGTGTTTGGGTACTGGGGGTTTCTGGCCACTTCTCCAACTTCTTCCGACGGTCTGCTACAGTGATTCTGTTCACTGGAGGTTGTCGGGGAGCTCCTGGGAATTCTTTTGAAACCAAGCGTGATGTGGTCCGCACCTCCCTTGCAGCCTTTTTGGGTCTGTTTACTGCTTTCCTTGCCTTTCCTCTAGGCGGGTGGTGGGAATCCCCATCTAGACACAGTTGAGCGCTCTCATAGCCTGCTTCTGTGTTGTGCTTGCCTGCTTCATCTCTGTATCTTTTAACAGAGGGTTGATAGTCAAAGGGCAGCTGCCTCTCTCCAGCAGCAGGGCTCCCTTCTCCCCAGCGCAGGGGCGTAGCCAGCGGGGGGGAAAACACTGTTTGGCCTATAGCTTCTACAGTTATTGTCCGATCCGGCTCAAATCTTCTGCCATCTACCTGTGGCGGGGGGCTCTTCACAGCCTGGTACATTCCACTTGTAGTTCTCTCTACAGCGGGTGGTTGTGTGGGGACGTCCTCTTCTTCAGGGGTGTAAGGGGGGTTCTCCGTCAGCTCTGCTTGCGCTAGACGGACACTGTCATTAAGTGGCCGCCCGTGCTTGTCCGTGCAAGGTAACACATGTCCGTCAATGATGACATGGGAGTCTGGAAACCTTAGGGCACACTCGTGTAAGGTGAGAAACGGCACGCCAATTATGGCATCTTCATTGATGTCACTAATGACGAAGTTAACGCTCGTTCTCAGTTTACGAAGCTGCAAGTTTACTTGCAGGGTACCGTAAAAGGGAATCCTAGACCCGTCAGCCATGAGTCCATGTGCCTCGCTGCGTTGCAGCGTGTCCTTCACTGACTGTGGCAATTGCTGATACAGATGCTTTGACAGCAAGTTGGTGGTGCAGCCTGTGTCAATCAACAGGGAGGCTGGTCTACCAGCTAACCTTCCAGCCAGGAAGTAGCTGGCCTGGTAAGGTCGCTCCAGCGGTGGCGCTGCCATTTGTGTTCTCCTGGGGGGTTGTCCACTCTCTCCTAGAGTTGCAGGACTGTAAGGGGGTTGACGAGCAATCCGGCTACTGTCAGTCTGTGTTCTCCTGGGGGGTTGTCCACTCTTCTTCAGAGTTACAGGACTAATGGGGGCTTGTCGAGCTGTCCGGCTGTCCTCAGCGGGCGTCTGTGCTCTCTTGGGGGGTTGTCCACTCTTCTTCAGAGTTCCAGGAATGTACGGGGTGTCAGGAGTTGTCCAGCTGCAGTCAGCGGGTGTTGGTGCTCTCTTGGGGGGTTGTCCACTCTTCTTCAGAGTTCCAGGACTGTACGGGGCATCAGGAGTTGTTTGGCTTGTCCAGCGTTGGTTGGTTGCTGTCGGTTGTATCTTGGGAGGTTGTCCACTCTCTCCTAGAGTTCCAGGACTATAAGGGGTTGTGGGTGTGGTCCGGCTTGCCCAGCTGCAGTCAGCTGCCGGTGGCGCTACTGCGGGCGCCGGCCGTTTCCCGTCTGTCTGGGGTTGTTTGCAAAGTGAACTGCGCGCTGAGTTCTGGGGCAGGTGCCCATCATGTGGCCTGGTTGTCCGCAGCCCCAACAGCGCGTTGCAGGTGCTGTCTCCAACTTTGGAGGGGGAGCTGCTAGTCTGGCTGCTCTCAGCGACCGTAGTTCTTCTGTCAAGAGCTTTAGGCTGTCCATGACTGTTGTCATAGGATCCGGTATGGCAGGTGTGGGGGTGTGGTGTGTCTGCTGTACGGCAGTAGCGGTGGAGACACGTTGAGACGGGCCCTTGGCAACCGTCCTCATCCATTCCTCTTCCTCCTCCTCGGCATCCTCTTCCAACATCCGTACATGAGCCTGGCGCTCCTCAAACGGTGTTTTTATCTGCATATACTCGTTGCCGGCCCGGACTGCTTCAGCAATGTCAATGGGCTGCATGGCCAACAAGTGTCTTTGCAGGTAAGCATTTCCAACTGTGGTGCTGAAGATGTCCAGCATCATCCTCTGCATGGGTCGGTGAGGTAGATCTGCATACGCAACGCGCACTAGGCGCTCTACTTCACTTGCATGCTCTTGGAGCGACGTCTTGTGTTGGCGGCGTAAGCTGGTCAGCCGGGACATAGCTTCCCTTTGTGTTAGCCCAAAACGTGCTCGTAGTGCAGCAAAGATACCCTGCAGATGTGGAGGCTTTCCACAGTCCAATGCTTTACCTCGTAATGCTTCCCTTAGGTATAACATGGCCGTGTTCTCTGGCCACTCATTCATTTCGGCTACCTCAACGAATCTGCTGATGAAGTACTCGACGTCTCCTTCGCCGTCGAACTTCGGAGCTTTTAGCCTAGCTGGTGCATTGTCTTGGTTGGGCCTCATCATAGCCGTCAATGCTTTGGTCAATCTATCAATGGCTGTAGCTTCTGGGTTGCCAGCGGGTGCTCGACCAGCGCTGCGTGCTCTCTGGGTGGCCATTCTTTGCAGATAGAGGAGTGATCTCAACTCAAATCTAAGAAATGGTCAGTACAACTGGATCCCGGGCCGGTATAGGTGAGATCCGGGTCGGTAGCTGTGTTTCCAGTGGCTCTAGCAGATCTAGGGGTTGGTCCAATGGATACTGTGGCAGTATCTGGCACTCCGTCGCTTGTAACAACCGTTACGAAACTTCTTGTACTGCTGCAGGGCGGAGCGAAGCTCTACGGGACTACAGGCAGTAATGTAGTGACACTGTAAATGGATACAGTGCCGGGGTCACTGTTACCAGCTGAGTAGCACTCCAAGCTGAATAACCTCTGGTAGCTGAGTCTGTATAGCTGATACACGACTCTCTCTTCTTTTCGCACAGTGCCGGTATCTCTATGTCCAGGTCGGAGCGAACTCTACGAGCCTGTAGAAGATACGGTAGCGTCTGTATTGGACTGCTGCAAACGGAGCAAGCTCTACGGTTGATGCAGACAGCCTCTAGTAGTGGAAACTGTGCCGGGATAGCTGCTGCAGTTCGGAGCGCACTCAAACGAACTTGCAGAGAAATCCGGTAGTATCTTGTGTCAATTGCTTCTTCTGATCTACTGCTTCGGTAGATCAATTTCTTCTCCCCTCTCCCGATCTACACCCGGTAGATCACTTCTCCTTCCTCAGTGGTAGCTGGCCTGCAGTGCATTCGCAGGGCCAGAGGGTAGCGTGAAAGAGCACAGCGTGGGAAGGTACCGTTTATCCCACTGCTGCCACCAATGTAATGGATTCCGGTCTGTTACCACGGACATCCACTAGTCTCGAGTATTCTACCTCTCTCCAGAGGGGACACTGTACTGACCGACAGTGACAACTGTATAGGGCAACCGAATTACCCGGTAAGGCAAGAGCCCATGGCTCAGACAAACAGTACCGAGTAGTGTCTGTAATAATGGCTTTATTCTCTAGCTGTCCTGAGGGTAATTATTCCTCTAGGGTTTAGCAATATAAGAATACATGCCATGGCTCATTGTAATGAATGCACAGATTAACAGTGGGAGCTCTCCTTTTATAGGAGAGCTAATGAACACAAAACATATAAGAGACAATGCACAGGAAGTAAATGAACCAATTACATTAACTATATAAATACTCAACCAATCACAATGCAATGCAAGATAATAAAGGGAGGTGCCAAGTGGCTAAGGGCGGAGTCCTTTCTCCTAATTGTCCAATGACGGCTCCTACAGGGTTCCCAGGCTGTACATAGAATTAGGTCCACTAAGTTGGTACTTTAGGGGTAAGCACTTCCTGTTTACGACCTTGACTGAGTTCTCTGACATCTTTGCAGATCCTCGTCTAAGGCGGCCATCTTGTGCCGGCCCAGTACAGCTGTACCGGGTCGGTAGAGGTCACTACCGACCCTGCATGGGTCAATACCGGCCCTGCTTACTGTGCTACCGGCACAGTAGGACTTCCTACCCAACAGCTATTAACCAAACGCTGTGGGCAGAAGTCTAGCGCATTGCTTCGCAAGGTTTCTAGTGTAAACTACCCGTTTACTACTAGAGTGCACTGAAATCTACCACAATATTACACAGGATCTTTATTGAGTAGCGCCCATTGAAAGCCAACGGTTTTAAATCCTAACCCTTGTCCTTCCGGTCTTCCATGTTTCAGCCCCTTTTCCTTAGCAAAGATTGGTTGAGACTTGCAAAAAACTCTAGACGGGTTGTCTGCCCTCAAAGACACAACTCTAAAAACATAGATAATATCCAGTGCTTGAACTTGCATAACCACATAGATATGCAAGCTCAAGCACTGAATTAGAAAACCAAAAACCACAAAACCGACACATTGCAGAGCAACATAAGTACCAGCCAGATGGCCCTGCCTATTGGGGTACTAATAAGACTGTAGTATTTCAATCATAACTCAACTTTGTAAGTAGGAGTGCCATGCTCATTTTATTTAGCAGTTAGTTTGTCCTGCTAGTGGCTAGTGACTGCATTTCACTTACACTTTCATATCAGTGGCATTAAACTTTATGTGTATATATAGATATATGTTGTCATTGCCGGTCGGTTGAGATGTTTAGTTCGGTTGCACCTGGTGTTTTGTTGCCAAGTTTAGTCTATGTCTATACGAGGATGAGCCTTGGTTGTGTTGAGATTAAGTTTTGGTGGAGTCGAGATTGAGTCTAAGTCGCTCTCGGTAGAATCTCCTAAAAATCTGCTTATTGCACTGCAAGTTAAATATATAGCGTTACATTTCGTATTGTCATCCCTTCCATTGCGCAGCGCTTCCAGTTCTTGCCCTAATACAGTGCACAACATTTAGAAACTCTGGAAATTTCTGCGGTACGATAGTATGTTAGTATGGTTAGTATGGCAATAGTTCACTGGTATAAGTAAAATGTCTTGTTATAAACTATGTTGGCTGACAAATTGATGAAACAGCCATAATTTGCATGGGATTGACAGTTTCCAGACGTCATTGGAGAGTAAAAATTACCTAACTTCAGTTTTAAATTTGCAAGAAAATAGTACTGCTTAGAAAAATGATCAGATTTCATATGTATTACTATTGTATTGCAGATGTAGACTACAGTCAAGGTAGAGACTCAGAACTGTCACCAGACCCCAAGATAAGAGTTGTTCAAAAACGAAGCACTGATTATCCATTTTACCAAACTACTAGATCCAGCACCTCAACCTCTCCTGGGACAACCTCTACCACCAAAAGCTCTACCACTGTTCTGTCATCTACAACCACCGCTACACCGCCAGGAGAAGATATTGAATGCAAGCAGGATATTGTCTGCTTGTGCTTGGATGTATCAGGTAGCATGAATGTAAGTTTGCACATTATTCCTCTATATTTCACATCATTGATTTTGTGTCAAGGAAAGGAACAGTAACTGAATTATAGGTAAAATTCATGTTAAATAATACAATTTAAATTTTCTCCCGACTTCGCTGACTTAATAAGTTAAATCTGTAAAGTTATTAAATCATCGTCTGCTCTTCCACTGTAAAGAGTTTCTGCAGTTTACTGTGCACAGGCATGTTTTAAGCTTTGGCTCTATTGATTATATTAAAACTATTTACTATTATCCACAGAAAGTGTGAAAAGCTATGTATGGTTGTTTATTTCCAATTGTAATTGAACTTGATCTTGGCAGCAGAGTCATGAGAGCACAGTTATATATACTATTGGATACCCCATGATACACAACAGGAATTATGGGTTATAGGATGAGATGGCTGTTGAGCATTCCCGAGCTCAGTCATGCAAATGCAATCAGTTGATTAGTCCCAAGTATTGGTGTCACAGCACTTCTACTAAACGGAGATCGTTCTATGGGCAGAGAGTCTATATGACCAAAGTCACTGTTTGGCACCAACAGTGCACACATTGGTGGTAACTTTCACATTACTGCAAGAGAAAATTACTTTCTTACTGTTGATTTATGTTTTGAAAAAATTACGTAAACATATTGAAAACCTTTGAAGAATTTTATTATCTTACATGCAACTGGAACTAATGCTATAGCATACTGTAGTTTTTGTGCACCTTCGGCAACGACATCACAACAATTTTGCATTGACTTTTTAATACTTCAAAAACTATGCGATAACAAAATGGCATTTCATGAAACAGAATGGATGCTAAAAGACGCATTACCATTACAATATCATCATCAAACCACATTTTTTCCAGAACTAGGAATTGATTTTCTGACTTTTTTCTTGAGTTGAAACTTTTGATTTGTGTTTATTGCTCAGCCCCGAAAGTATTAAGGCGTCGTGTGTTGTTGATAAGCGAAACATACATAACAATGTTAAAAAAAGGAATGTGTACTTGTCTTATGTTACTGTAACTTTTGGTTGACTTTAGCGGTTTACAAACCAGTGATGGTGAATAAGATATAAATAATAATATAACTGTAACTTTTTAGGTATAAAAACATGTTTACAATATCAATAATAATGAAAATAATCCATAATAATCATTTAGTTTTCAATTATCTTTACTATTATAAAGTTCAAAACTCACTATTTGGCATTTTATTTACAGAGTGACTTACAATTGTTCGGCAAAACATGAAATGCTAAACCAAATATAAAATGCGATAG
The DNA here is from genome assembly GCA_945261195.1 of Cryptosula pallasiana. Lineage (NCBI taxonomy): Eukaryota > Metazoa > Bryozoa > Gymnolaemata > Cheilostomatida > Cryptosulidae > Cryptosula > Cryptosula pallasiana. The sequence goes on along the minus strand of OX183137.1, from coordinate 11,080,851 downwards.
ATAGAAATACAAAAAATAAAAATGATAGGCTCATTTTTTTTTCCGGTGTCTGAAACTTTTTTTAAATGTGTTAGAGGAAAAAGTTCTGATCTGCATGCTGAAGGGCAAGACAAGCTGGTAAATGCAAAATGCTCCATCAGTGTTTGATTAAATAGATTAATCTATTAATTATGAATTTGCTTACATGTATGGTCCAAGTTAAGTCTCCAATTAATCCTACGATAATCTGATAGTTTGAGCTCAACTCAACAGTTCTTCAAGCTCCATCTCATATCAAAATAATTGGTATATCTAAAAAATCTGAAATGTCAAAACGCAACGTTTTGATGTAAAGAAAAAGCACACCCTAACAAAGTTAAAAAAATCATCTTTTTCATTCTATCTTAGCAACATTGTTCTATGCAAAACTAAAACTAAAACTAAACGAAATAATTAAACACCTTATAATGTAAATAAAGCTGGTAATTCTAACTGAAGTGGGTATTAAATTATCATTGCTTAAGTCAATAATCTGAACCAACACCGAAATTTAATTTTTCACTACAAAAGAAAATAAAGTTTAGTCTCATTAGTTACCTGAGCTAAGATAGTTACATATTGTAGTGGATTTTGGGGGCTGTAAAATCACTAGCTGAGGTTGGTAGCTTGCTGCCACCAGTTGTTAGATTAACCTGTTACAACAACAGGGTCGGTGAGATACTTAATGTATATAAGATAGAGTACTGCTAGTCTGCAACCAATTGTGAGCCCTCGGCTCAGACGCATATCTCAAAGTAGTTGAGTCCACATGCCTTTATTCAATCAGAATAAAACGAGTTAGTAAGAAGTCCCAATTACAGCTGATCATTATGGCTAAAGTTCTGCCTTTTATAGGCAGTGCACAAGAACAATCATCCAATTACAGTATAATATGGCAATGTACACCAATGAGAGTAATTATATAAATACATAGCAAATAAGGTGAAAGTAAAGGGCTTAAAAGGAATAGGTGCCCTGTGGTAATAGGCGGAGTCATAGGCTCTTAAACCAATCACATCTAGTCTCTGGGTCCTCGGTCTTTCCAGCTCTTAATCCAGCATCTTTGGCAAGGGGTAAGGGTGGCTACTTCCGGCAGTTGGCTGTTAGGTCCTCCCAGGCTACTTCTAAGATCTTAGGCTCCACTGATTCACTTCCTGCCGGCCCAGTGAGGTCGGTATGGGTATACACAGGGTCGGTATAGGTGGTACACAAAGGGTCGGTATAGGTGTACACAGTGTCGGTATAGGAACAAATACAGTCACGGTCCATTTGGTTTGTAGTTACTAGGCATCCTGGCCATCCAATGGCTATTGTAGTGATGCCAGGATGTAATACTGGTTGTGCGCAGAGGATGTGTATGCTGAAATCCACCACAATATTCACATCCACTTTTGTGTATGACCTAAATCAATGTAATTATGCATTATAAACAGTTATTAACAATGATGAAATGTTTTATAGTGCTTATATATAGTGCGAATATAGTGCCCGATAGTGCTAACACTCGATGCGACTATGTCATGGTGCACCACCTCCAGTTTCGCTTTCTTATCTTAGTTTGCTGAGTAATGTAACTGCTCAAGTATACAGGCCGATATAACTGATTATTTACGACAATGTAACTAATACATTTGTACTCCATCAACTAAAAAAAATGTTACAACCGCATGCTGTTGTGATATTTTACAGACAAACAACAGAATAGGGATAATGTCCAATTCAGTAAAGACATACATCCTACAGTACTTGAGAAATGGTACAGCTGTTGGAGTTGTCTCCTTTTCAAGCGATGCCTATTTGAATGTTACCATGACAGAGGTCACCAGTGCTGCTGTCAGAAATCAAATAGCCTCCCAAGTACCAGACAGAACAAAGACTAGTACCAATATTGGTGTTGGCTTACTGAAGTGTCGAGAGGTATGTGATACAGTTCTAAGCAGGGCCGTATTGCTCTTGACGGTCACTCCGGCTGAAACCGGAGCACTTTTGAAGAGTACGGCGTCGCAAAAAAATGCTAATTCAGCTGCCAAATTCAAAGCCTGCGTGATAATAGTATTTTCTATGAACAGACAAATCAACGATAATGTTGTTGTTAACCTTTTTTCTTAACCAAGCAATAACAAAACTTTGACAACGGGCTCTATCTTTGCTCAACTGAGAAATTTCAAACTTCCAACCTCTCAGGCTATTGTTCTATGTTTCAAGTTATTTCTTTTTTGTGTTCATTTGTGTATCACCCATGCTCATTGGTTGTTCAAATGAATAGCTAGCGCTTATTGGGTGACAATGTAATTTTACACGGGAAACTTCTCAACAATGTTTACAAAAAAAAAAATGACAGATTTTGGTCTAGTGAGCAAGATTTATTGTTTATCTTGATGCAGTTTACTTTTTTGGCTTAGCTAGTGATAGGACAATGTAGCAGTGTTTATTGGTAGCTGTTTTTTTGTTATCAATTGATCAACTAAAGCTAGCATGGTGGTCAGGAAAAGAAAAATTCCTATAAATGAATAGCATAATTAATAATAATAATTAATAATTAATAATAATAATAATAAATAATAATAATTATTATTTATTATTATTATTTATAATATTACTATCAATCTTCTTAACAATGACAACATTATAATAATGTTTTCATGATGAGTAAAAATAATCAAATGAATAAAACACTAAAAAACACCATCTGAAATACTAATAATTATTAATAATTAATTAATATTGACACATTCCCCATTTATTATATATCATTAATATTATTATGTACTACTAATAAATTTGATAATTATTAAAAAAAATTATGAATAAAAATAATAGTAGAAGTTTAGTAGTAGTAAGACTTGAGCAAATAATAATAAATAAATAATGATTGTTATTATTGATTATATTCTTCTTACTACTACTAGGTTACTACCATTATTTTTATTATTATTCTTATTAATGATAATAATTATTATTATTACATGGTGATTATGGTGATTATGATATATAAATGGGAACTTGTCAATATTGTGAGGGACGCCAGTACTTAGCAAACGTTATTATTATTATTCGTACTTGGCCTAAGCCTTTGACTCAATATCATCTCACCTTTGTTCTCATTGTCTACACATTGTCTGAGACATTAATAACTCACTGTCTACGCATTATCTCAATATGTACTCGCTTACGTTCTGTCTATGTTTTGTCCCAGTTCTATTGTTACTAGTGTCTATCTAGAACAGTTCTATGATGTGCCCAAATAATAACTATTATTATTTCATGTTTTACTTTTTCCATGATTTTAATTATATAAATGCATTTTGGTGCTGATGTAAAGGCAAGGCGTGGCTTGCTCCAATATTTTACCCAGTCGTGGTTTAAGCAACTTGTACCCGCCTACTCTGTATAAATATCTATGTTTGTATAATAAAAATCAGAGTTAGCCTGGCTCTCAGAAGATTCTTTCTCTCAAGAAGCAAGCACAGCTAGAAGCAGCAAAACTACAAGCGCTGACCTGGTCGACTATTAGCAAGCACAAGGCTTGGTGGAAAGTGAGAACGGTTTGCCCTATCACTGCGTGTTCCCTCACCTGAGGTGAGAAATACGACACAAACACCTAGTGCCCTAATAGTTCGACTTACATTAAACTCGGACTCTGAGAGTTCGAGACAAGATAGTGCAGCAATAATTTCAGTGCAATTATTGTCGATCTCGACTGAGTCAGATTCGACACCAAATAATTCCAGCACAATTATTGTCGGTGGCAACAGTTCGCAACAAACTATAAACTAAACAATAATTCCAGCACAATTATTGTCGGTGGCAACAGTTCGCAACAAACTATAAACTAAACAATAATTACAGCGCAATTATTGTCGAACATAGACATGTTCGGATGCAGCCAATAATTATCAGATAATTATTGTAACCTGCCAGCAATCATTCCACGCCAGATTCGGCCGCACCCATAACTGCAAAAGCCAATGTACACACTGTAACAATAATAGTATGTTATTGAGCGCTGATTTAGGGTAGAGGAAGAGCACGTCGGGAAGGTGTACAGGTGGCTACCACCCAGACACGAAATCCTGTACAATATTAATAATTATTATTTTTTTATGGTGTTGTTCCGAGTTTAATTAATTATTATTTATTAATCTTAATGGCCTATATATATGACAATATTATTATAATACACAATTTTTTATCAAACGTTATTTTACTTTTAGTTTTTTATGAGTTTTTTGGGTGAGACAAGAGACATGTATTTTTGCAGACATTGAACACTTGAAGTAAAAAAGTGCCTCAGTAGTTGGATAACAGTGTGTTAATATGTGTGGTTACAGGGGTTGCAGCAGCCTGCTGTATATTTTTCATCAATCGATTTGTCAATGGTGTCTTTCATCAACTACTACTACCCTTTACTTTTAGATGAGTGCTGCGGTTTGTGCTTAGTCAATCAATAGCATGTAATTTTCACCACAATTATAGAGATCAATAAAGAAAAATATTTCTTGGTATAATTGTAATAATAATAACCCGAACAATAATAGGATAAGACTTCTTTAAACTCAGAATTTAACAAAGTGTTTAGGGTGGAGCAACAAAGAAAATTTGATTTGCAGATAATAAAGCTGGTTATTTGGCTCATTTGGGAATAAGTTTTTTGGTCTAAAATGCTCTGCAAAGCCCATGCCAGCACTGAGTTTTGCAAAATTTTCCGCTCGCGCGGGGCATAAGCGGGGGAGGGGTGCCCGCACCCCACCCCTCCCCCGCACCCCCTCCCCTCCCACCCAATGGCAGGACCACTTTTTGAACCAACACTACAGCCCTGGTTCTAAGACACCTAATAGTGCATTACCTACTTCTATTGAACAGCTATAATTGGAAATAAAACGAGTTTCCTTTGAGAAAAATGACACAATGGTATAATTTCTGTAAGTTAAATGCTGCCAACGATAAATTGGATAGCAATAGGTTGCAACATGAACACAGTAGACATTACAATATAACACTATTGAATGACAAGAAATGAGATACCGTATTAGATTTGCACCTTCTTCTACAGACACAGTGACCACCTGACTGTGTGCACTCCAATCCCCTCCTCACTCAGGTTTTACCCCGTCACAATTGCACCAACTCTGACCATTAGCTCCCACAGAGTCAACTCCATTCGGGTCCAATTTGAACAAAGATGCTAATGACTGCAAACAGAGTTTGACAATAAACCATTTATCAGATACAATCTGCTCTGTACACACTCCACAAGACTTCTGCCTAACACAAGCTAGGCTGCTCCTTCTATAGGGAAACACAGAGACAACTGATCCCTTTATCCGGGGTGAGCCAATAGTATACAACAATGTATACAATACACAATGATATTATGCAATACAAACATCGTCAGTAAACAAACCGAACCAGCGACCAGCCAAGCACATGGCTATTGAGTCCCTGAACTGATCTCCACTAATCTGGGTAGCTGGAAAGCTGGTACATCTTATAACGCAGGCTGGCTTCATTAAGTTGAGCTCCGCTGTTGTTACGAACACTTGTTTTATTTCTATGTAGATGGTTTGAGTCCTGGTCCTCAGGCTTTCCAATCTGAGATTCTCCACTAATTGGGTCAGGATACTAGGTCGGGATAGGCCTGAGATAGGCCCTGTATAACTTATAAGAGTGATACTTGGTTAAGAATTAACTCGGTATAACCTGGTATAGCACTCCCTCTAAACCAGGTATCAGATATATATATGAAAGAGGACCAAGTCTGGCGGATGGAAAAGGGAAGCAGGGGAAGAGGGGGGGGGGGGGAATTATAGCAAGGAGTGGAAGAAGGTGGGGTACTGATCAATCATACTTCAAAAATGTCCCATAATATTGTTAATTGGATACTTTTGCAGGCATTTTTGTAACAAAGTTAGAAAAAAGACAACTTTTTTAAACATTTACTAAATGCTGAATAGCTTCTTCCAAAAAACAACTACAAAAATTATTTCACACTCTGAATTTTCAACGGACTTCGCGCCTCAGTCTTCAACAAGACTTTTCCGACTATATACTGTGTTATTCTTTCATTACTCTTCCATTTTTCACCGTAGTGTAAAGAATTTAGCTTGACTTTTGGAAAAAAATTTGGTATTTCTTTGAGGAGCTAATGCCCTAAGACATAGAGAAAGTGAACAATCACTGTTAAAACAAATGTAAAATCCTTAGTGCTATCTTCTCTCTACCTAAACCCGTATATTTTTTAATAGTTGCATCCTTTCAATGATACATGGAGTTCTGGCTGTTATCTGAAAAAAAACAACAAAGATTTAGGCTTATAATAAGCATTCAGCTCTAAGCAAATAGGTAATAGCACAAAAATGAAGCTAAATGCTAATTTACAGCTCATATACAATACTTTGAGACCAGGTTTGAAGTTCTGCTTCATTTGCGATGCACATTTCTCTGAGGTCTTCTTTCTAGGGTGTCTTGGATTTGGTCTTTTATGTGTAGGTCTTGTAATTGGGACCAACATTGGCTTTCGCAATGCCTTGTTTAGTCTTGTACCTTTTTTAACAATAAACAAATATTTCTCCGGTTCAGTGTCTTCGATTACCCAATATCTCGACAACAATTGCTAGAAATTTCTAGGCTAATCTGGTATTATTCGAAGACTCAAATATTCACACTCTTTGTGTCAAAGACTTTGTGACTATTCGTCAAACAAATCTCGATTGTTTCTCTACCTTTGGTCCATCTTATAAAGCGGAGCAAGCATCTCCCACTTCAGAACTGGGCGTAGCTTCGGAAACGACTTCTTTTTTGCTTCCTTTGATTCGTTAGCTTGCCTCGTTTGCTGTCCTTGGACTTGATGACCTGGAGGATGTAGGTTTACATTTATCTTGCAAATATGTAAAATCGGAGATGTTAAAATGATGATGAAACTTTAACAAATTTCAACTTGTATGCGTTGATAGAAAAAACCTGAAATAATATTTTCATTCACATAACTAGAAAAAGGTATAGTCATTTGGCAGTCACAATAAGACAAGAATGAAAGAAAAAATTTTACCCAAAACAACAACAGACTCTCGCAGCATAAATTACTCACTTCTCACACACCGAGTAAACTGTAAGAGGTTTTGTCTCAGCACCGGAAGGGCACTATCAGTAGAGTTAACAATGTCAAAACTGACTGACCATCTTCTGAGAGTGAGTAAAGCGTTGTGGTGAATTTTGGTGTCCAGTAAGGTTCAACTAAAAGTGATTGCATCAAGCAAACACCTTTTTCTGTGATCAAAAGGTAAGCGGTTTTTGTGAGGGTATCTAGGAGCTTTCTACCCTTCTCTACCACCATCCATAGTCATGCTAGTCTCAGACTAGCATGACTCGCCAAGTCTGCATATTACATGTCTGCCCCTTTTGTCTAATCAACTGAGATCTAAAAGCAATCCTTTGTTAAAAAAATTCCTACATTTCCAATTGGCTGTTATGTTTTCAACTGCTCCAATCAACCTGGAGAACATTGCCTTGCTGCGTACAAAGAGGAAGAAAAGACTGGATTTTTGATGACTCGTTCAGTCATCTCGCTTCCTTTTACCTCAATTACGGATGATCGTGAAAGAAGAAATACCAGAAGATATGGTACTGTGTAATCAGCGTATCTACCAACATCCTGCTTGCGGAGAAGTAGAGGGAGAAAAGGATGCAATCGGCAGGTCGGGGGGCTAAAATATTTTTTAGTCAGGGAACACAAAGCACTTTTTTCATCTGATCTCAGCTCATTGCATATTTGGTATACAGCTGTCGGGGCCAGCTGTGCAGTACTCGCTAGAATAGTAATGCTTTAAATGCCACTCATTTTGTACTGACAATTGGCAGCTTTCATTAGTCATGTAAATGTGATTGTCATAGCTTTTTTCAGCTTGTAAGGTCTAACAAACCTAGCCTATAGCTTAGGGTTTTTACCCCTATGCCTCCCTTAGCTATCAAGCCACACCATATATATGGTCAAACAAACTGGATTCTTCTCACCTCACAGACCTCTAGTTACAGCTCAGTAATCGCACTTTAGGCATATTTGTAAGTGGGCATATAATTAATCAAACAAGGTGTTATGACAATTGGCCAGACAAGCGGAGTTTTTAAACCGGCATCATATGTTTGGCAGCCGCCCCAGTGGTAGATAGAGGAATTGCTCACAAAGATTTACCCACAACATATACAGATAATGTTGAAACACACAAGACACTATTGTCTCAAAGCAGTTTGAAGTTTTTATGATGAAAAATGTTAAAGGAGTATTCAGTCGATTTATCGCGCAGAGGAAATGTCATGTTTAAATAAAAGTCTCTAAAATACCGAATGATAATATCAAACCCCAACCAAGGCATTGCATTATACAAACTTGTTCCTAATAAATATATGGTCAAGATGATAAACATAAATAAAGACATGGTTAAAAAATAGGATTGAAGTAATGATTTGGTCAATTTGTAGACCAAGTAAATGCATACTTTGACAAGAACTTTTCTGCATGAAAAATATGTAAGCTTTCTATAAAAAAAGACATAATAATGACGCAATACATTGTTGATGTTTATATGTAACAAACAAACTTAATTATTAACTAATATCATTTTGATATAAATTTAATATAATTAAAAAATAATAATATATAATAATCAGTGAGAGTTTCTTATTAGGCTAATACTTTTATAATACTATTATCAAAAAATTTTTAAGGCAATGTTATCAACGATCTAAAATAGGATAACTTGGTGTTCACTCACACCTGAACCACATAACAGTTGAAAACATCAACTTGCTTTGATGCCACTTGGCTATTGATCAGTAAGCCTTGATGTAAGAGAAGGATTTGAAGAGTTCTCAATTTATTGAGCTAGAGGAGTAACTCTGGTGCTGTTGGTTGCTGTTTTGTGTTGCTGCTGATTAGCGAGACACTTGATTGTGTCAGCGAAGATATTAGGACAAAATACTTCAAAATACTCGGTATCAGGAGCACCTCTAGAGATAAACATTCATGATGCGCGGACCAACGGAATCGCATTACAATAAAATCTATCACAGAATTAAAAGAAACAGCTATGAACAGAGAAAAAAACATTTTTTTTCTAACTAATCAAAGCTATTAAAACGAAATAGCCCAGGGTCAAAACTGTTGGTTAAAATAGCTCTATACCTGCCTAAATGGCTAATAAATGCTAAGTTTTAGTCATAATGTAATTGAAAGAGCTCACTAGCAAGTAGTGGTTATAGGAATATACAGGTTTTTGTGTCCAAAACTGTCTGGAAGCAGTCAGTAAATGATTATGGCCCACTTGTCATGTAAGAAAACATATATCGTATGAAACTTTTATAATTTGATATTTCTGCATAATTTCAGATTTTACAGACATATGCAGGACAAAGAGTCAATGAAACCAGAATAGTCCTATTCAGTGATGGAAAGGATACTACCGAACAACCCATTCCAATTTCTGACATCACCAATGCTGGAATTACTCTAGACACAGTTTTGTATGAGTAAGTTATACTAGCTACTGATAAATCATCTAATAAAAATGTAGGTATTCGGCTTTCGTTTTCAAGCATTCTTTACGGACCTGCTGACCCTGTGGTTTTTATTTCAATATTTTATCATATGAGCAAGCTTTTCATTAATTCTAAAATTTCATTCCATTGCATGCATCGTGTAACCTTTATGCACGAAGTTTAATCACTCAAGAAATAATGCAATTTCGATAGTTTTTTTTCAAATCAGAGAGTAGTTTTGAAATAGATTTTACATAGCGCGGCCACTATGTTGCAGTAGTATGCAAGTTTTTTACAAGTTGTCATTGATTACTGATTGAGCCATTGGAAAACACCAGCAAGCTTGAACAAGTTTGTTGATGGCATTACTGGCTGAAGCAGTGAAGGAAGATGATAAGAGGAGGAGATGAGCGAGAAAATTCCCTTTCAAATGGCAACTATTTGGATAACTTGTGTATTGCGGTGGATTGTTACGGCACCCACATGCGCTCACTTGCCTGCAACCTGGTCTGGTATCACTCATTTAGCAATTTGATGGCCATAACAGCAATTATAAACTATACTGGACTGACTGACCCTACGTCGGTAAGATACCGACCTTGCATTGGTACTATACTGGCCCTGTGCATACCCTGTATGAATCAGTACCGATCCTGTGGGAACCCTACTGGGTCAACAGTAAGTGAGTCATCATAGACTGTGACCTAGAAATAGCCATATATATAAAAAAAGGCCTTATCCGCGAGATGTCTACACATATATCAAAGGAAGTCAAAGAACCCACCGTAGAAAGATGAAGATACCAACCACAAGAAGTGAGACTGCCTATGGATGGCTAGAGAGCCCATGACTCCGCCCACCAATTCTGGGCCACAGCTACATTTAATCCCATATGCTTGATATCATTCGCCAGTATTTATATATGTATGCCTATTTGTTATATTATAACCTACAAATATATTATTGTTTATGTTTAACTTCCTATGCTCTGCCCATAAAAGGCAGAACTTTTGCCATACACAATGAGTACTGTATTGGGTCTTATACTCACTCATATTCTTCACACAAAAATAAATGCATTTAGAGGAAGCGCACTTGAGTGTGGGAAGCCCCCACACCTTGAAAGGGATATTCACCACCTTGAGAACACGTTTTGGTGTAGCCCCTGGAGAGGCCATGTTGAAGCTAACTAGCCTTTGCAGGTCTAATAACACAACCATTCAAGAAGATACTTATGAAGTTGAATGCCAGGTGTGTATAGCATACGCCGACTTTCCTCTAAAACTCATGCAGCATTTGACTCCAAGCACTTCCAGCATCACCATAGAAAATACATACCTGCAGAGACACCTCCTGACAATGAAACCAGCAGATCTTACAGATTCAGTGAAGGCAGGTTATGAATAGCTGCAGATAAAAACTGCACATGAACATCATCCCACTCACTCGCTAGCAGTAGGAAACCAAACAAGCGAGGAAAAAGAGTATAGAGGCGTTACCCCCATGCACCGTCTGCTCCAATCCCCCCCTCCCCCCCACAGCTCTACTTTCGAAAATTTAATGGTGTGCCCCCTACAACTACCAGAGACCCTATTGCATTGGTGATGGAGACCTTGGAGAACTTTAGGAAGAAGATAAACTCGTGAAGAAAAGAAAGCACTCCCATTGCTACACTGACCATAGAGACCTTTCCCCTGCCACCATGCTTGGAGTGTGGAATAATTGGACACGTGTTGGTAAATTGCCCCAGAACATAGCAAACCACCAAATTCGCTCACCCAACTATCCCGGTGAAAAATTACAGACACCCCGGAAAAACAGCGCCCAACTGGTACAATCAGGGGATGATTTCAAGCCCAAGTTCAAGCTAAATTCCCCTTGTAGGGATGAATTTTCCCCTACAACTTCTTCATTGGCAAAGCAGGCCTGTGGGTAAGCCTTCCAGACATTGGAGAATTCCACTTTGGTATTCTCCCAACAATGAAGAATCTCATCCCAAAACTTTCCTGCATGATGCAGCAAACCCATTTAGAGCTCAGGAGAAAAGTGTACCCACTACCCCTAAATTTCTGTCAGCTGCAGAGCAACATAGTTTTCTCTGCATAGAAGAAAGTGAGCCAACAACAGATGCCCTGGAACCACCAAAGAGTGGTGAGCATGTCTATACTCAGCAGTCACGTGATGGAGAGAGGGCAACTCAATGTGATGCTGAAGTGTCAGCTACAAGCGAGAGGAAACTGACCACAACCCTTAGGCCAGCTACTCCAGATCCGTTGAAAGTGTTATGAATGTAAGAGTTGTTATAGTTGCTGCCTCACTCTGCTTTACTTATATACATTAGATTACTAATAATAATTATTATTATTAATTATTATTACTAATTACTTATATTATTATCACCACCAACGCCGCCACCGCCGCCGCCACCGCCACCGCCGAATGTGTAGCGAGAGGAGTGCTGAAAGCCCTGGAACCGATGTCATTGAAGGAGAATGGTGGCCACATTGAGATCGCTGTTTCATCGGATGGGATTTACAAAGAGAGCTGCAACCACTGGAAAGTTACAATTACCACTAGAGTGAGTGATTTCTTCATATCTTAGTAAAGATATCAGTCTTTTGTTAACTAATTTTTCTGTTAATTTTTGCAGCTCCTACCAATTCATATGCTTCATCCCACACCAACAATTTCACCGCCCAGTCACCAATGCCAAGGTGATATGTACTCATATTGTATCCCACGCTTCGACTATTTACAGGTATGTTGCAGAGAAAAGGTTTTCATTTCTAAACGAGATAGGCAAGTTTGCTACGGAGCATGACATCCCTCCATCACTAGTACTAAACTGGGACCAGATGCCATTGCATTACATTCCAAGCAGTAAATGGACCATGGAGCAGGAGGGAAGCAGCAAAGTGGCTATACACGGTCAAGCAGACAAGAGGAGTTTGACAGCTGTCAGTCTGTCAGGTATTGTCACAATATTTGATGTCATTTTGTGTAGCTGATATCATGCATTGTACATTGTAGATTGATGCCCATTGATTGCCCATGTAACGTACAGTTCAGACTTCCCCTAAAAAATGTTAATCAAACTCACTAAGTAATTTGGCCAGTTTCCTAAACTGAGTGTTAGTTTCTTTTTATTGTTTGCTTTTCAGGAAACTTTTTACCGACGCAGTTAATTTACTCTGGAAAGACTACCAAGTCGCTTCAAGTGCGCAAGCTCCCTGATGGCTTTTCTTTTACTTAAATTCCAGTGCACTGGCCCAATGAGGAGACCATGAAACTGTATATTGAGGAGATTCTGAAGCACTGTATCGCCAAGGAGCGAAAGGGACTAGGGAGACCAGATCAACCAGCGCTCCTGATATACGATGCGTTCAAAGCACACACCAGCACTGTGATACAAGAAATGCTGAATTTGCTAAATTTCAAACTGGTCATGGTACCAAAAAACATGACCGATCACCTACAGCCACTCGATATTTCGGTGAACAAGCCTGTAAAAAATCACTTGCAGAGGCAGTTTAACATCTGGTACACGACCAAGATCACCGAACTAGAGAGTGCTGGTGAGCGTACCTACTAGAACCTGCAGGGGCTACTCAAACCCTCTGTAACACTGAGAGAACTCGGTGCACAGTGGGTCGATGGTCTCTACAGCTTCTTCCAGGAACCACCCCAGAATGTGATTGTTAGGAATGGTTTTGGCCATTGCGGAATCAATCAAATCTGTCATGAGGGGCCCTCAAATGATGACCCATTCACAGTCATGTGATCAACATCTGATATGTTTGTCATGTGTCTTGTCTTATACTGTTCTCATATTATATATTGCATGTATTTTGTGTTTTGCATATTACATCACCCCAAAGACTAGAGTATTCAAAAAATAATAAAGTAAAGCAGATGTATGCAAAAGATGATGCTATGATCTATAAAAATTTTAAAAAAAGAATAGGTGATAAAAATAATATTGGTAGCATGATGATGTAAAGGATTATATTAGCACAAAGCTACAGGTATGTCAAATGGCCGAGGAAGGACTTCAGGCTATACCTGATCTACTTTCTGTCACTGAGTATGATGACCTATTGTTTTTTGGGCTTGGGTGTATCCAAAATCTCGCTATACGAGTTTTCGCTGATTCCAAACTCCTTGTATCAATTATGATGAAGTGCTGTGAGGTCAATGAATTTCCTGCTCACTTCTGGTTTCTGGTGTGTTGCAGTGATCAGGATAAGTAGTTCTAAATCACCTTGCTCAATGGGGGACCGCCTCTTTTTAGTGTTGAGAACATAAGCTTTTATCAACCCTCCGTGTTTGACAAAGATATGGCAAAACTTTGAAATCTCTCGAGGTACATGCCCCACTGTCTGTCCTGGCTTGTTCACTAGACCCACACAGTAGGGATCATTTGAATTTCCAGGCTCCAACACACACTGCTAAATAGAAGATGGGGTTGGTAAGAAATCATGGAAAAGGGCACAATGAATAATGTAAGAATTATTTTCAAGTAGTTTTTTTTGTCATTATGATTTTTTTATATTTTTTTTAATTTCTTCTGGAATTGATATGTATTATTGGATACTTTTAATACTAATACACTGGTGATTATTAATGTAACTAGATAGATAACCAATACGACCAAAAGAAAGTTTTTGAGTGAAAGCAACAAATATATGTAATTACAATAATAATTTATTTATTATTATATTAATTACTATTAATTTAAATTAATTAACCGCAAAAATTGCCAATATTATATAGAATGACAAATAGCCAATACATGTCTTCAACTCTTCATTGATGGTTGGTCTCCATCTCTCTTGATAGATGTGGAAACCTCTAGCAGCACTATTCAGTCTCAGTCGAGTCTCCATTTTCTGATTCACCCACCTTTCCAAATTGTTACAACATGTAGCTAGTTTTAAACAGGACTGCAATTTGTCTTTACAGGGTCAAGGGCGTTTTTGAAATTACAACAGGATTCGCAAAAAATAACATCCGTTAAATCATCAGAGAGAATACAACTCACTAAATTAATTTCCGTTAATAAATTCATTTTGTAGCGTATAATTTCTACCATGAGCAGACCTATAGTCATCACAGCTGTAGGTAGCCTCACCTTTTATCTTTCCTGCATATTTCTCAACATATCTACCATATTTCGCAGTAGATTGACCTTTGCAAATGCTCCATAACTTCATACTACTACAAAACTCACCACTATGCATGCTATATTTTATATCAGCTACCTGTGTGGAGTTCAGTTGATTTGTTTTACCCCACTCCATGATGTTCTCTGAATCTCAGGCTAACTTTCTCGCCCTCGGAGTGTCAGTCAGTCCTTTCCAGTTCAAATTACCTTGTTGCATCAACTGAATACACAGTGAAGATACTCTCAAACCATTCACAGCTATGACTAATGCAAATTCTTGCCTAACCTTATCATTATTCCTAAAAATTGATGACCTACAAAGTTTTTCAACGCATAGCAGATAATCAATTCCATTCTTCCCCCGCAGACTGATTAACAGCGACAAAGTTGAATGTTTTCACATAAACTGTTTCCTCGGAATCATAAACATTTTTTAAATGAGCCATCGCTTGTTCAAAACTACTTGCCTCACTTCTCATATCAAATCCAAAAGACTCTAGGGCATCTCTAACGCCTTGACCAATGACATGCAATAAAGCCAATAATTTCATCCTCCCCTTGAAAACATCTTGTTTCCTCTTATTTACTGTTTCCTTCCTTAGTTTAAAGGTAACCATTTCCACACTAAGCTCAAATTCATTTAACTATGCCTTCCATGAACCATAAGTGTCATCAGGATTGGTAACCAACTTAAAAAAATCATTAAAATCAAATCCCAAGGCCATACTTCTCTAACCTCAAGTGTTCCGCAACATCGACCTTAAAGACTGGTGAAGTAAATGCCAACTCCTTTACTAATCTTATTGAATGTACCCTTCAACAACAAAAGTTGTAATGCACCACCACTAACAAGTAATAAACACTCACCTTCACAGCCACCAACTGGCACCAGTCCTATAACTACGGCGTTGAAAAATAATAAACGCACACCGATCTTCACTATCACCACAAACCCTCCCAACATCCTTTCACAAGATGATGAAACACAACAGTATACGACAATCCTCCCTTCCGTCTGCTTACGGCGCCATGCTGTATCACTCACTAGGTATTTATATATATAGCAGCTCCAGCACAACACAACCACCACCCTGTGTGGCCACTCCAAAAGGGTTTCCCCAGCATTCTAATCCCCTCGAGCTATCCACAATCCTTTAGCTACCCTTAACCTTCACCAATCCAAAAGCTACACTATGCACAGATATAACAATGTTTAATTTATAATATTATTATATCTAATAAATAATATTTTTATATTTAATATATAATATTAGGATATCTAATATATAATATTATTATATCTAATAAATAATATTATTATATCTAATATATAATATTAGGATATCTAATTTATAATGTTATTATATGTGATATATAATATTATTATAATTATAAGGATAAAATTGTTATCATAATAATAACAAAGTTCCATTTTTATTAATTGTTATTATTTATATGTTACTTGATATTTGATTTGTTACAATTATGTTTGTTACTTGCCAAACATTTGCTTTTGGTGGTTGCTATTCTTGTTATAATAATTACTTGACCAACTACTATAAGTTAACTTTAGAGTCATCAGGTTGATGATGTTGTGAAGAGTTATGCTCTCATGACACTAGCGCACTTTCCCTATCAATTAATTCTTCTCCTGAGGTTTGAATTTTCTGTTTTGGGTTTTTCAAGCCTCCTCGCATTTTCCTGAGCATATCATCAGATATTTTCATCTGGTGCTTCTCAAATCCTTCTCTGTAACAAAACACTAGTGTTTCTGCGTAGGTTTCACACATTTATTTTTTTTGTGTTGTGTTTGTTTTGTACAGTTTGGAAGTGATTTTCAACACAGGTATTGACAAATTTTTTCGTTTCATTTTGTGTTCCTTTTTTTTAAAGAAAAAAATTGGAAACATTTCCACATAAATGATAAGAAAAATTTTTATATTTTGTTTTGGGTTTGTTCGTTTGCTTTGGTACAATCTAAAAGCCTTTCCACGTACAACTTTAATTTTGTACTGTCTTGGGTTTGTTTGTTTTGATAAACTTGACAGTCTTTCCTCATACAATTCTTTCATTGTTTTGTGTTTTGTAAAAAGAGGTGCATAACCATTTTTTTTGGATAAGTTGCAATGCCTAGAAAAAGGTGAAGCTCTTCTTTGGGCAGGTCTTCCTCTAATGCACAACGTATGCGTGGAATGAGGGACAATGGAGGTATTAATAAAACTGATTTAAGGTTGCAATCTAGCTGTTTGAGTCGCATTGTAAATGCATCACAGCTCATCAATAGTAATGTTAACTGGCTGATTGAGGCAATTTTTAATGACGCTCCCAAAGATTATTCCAACAAAATTTAAGTCACCATAGGTCAAATGACTGCAATTTGTAAGTTTTGAAATGCTAAAAAATGAGCCAGAGAATCGTCAGGTGTGTGTTGTTCAGGT
Organism: Cryptosula pallasiana; assembly: GCA_945261195.1. Classification (NCBI taxonomy): domain Eukaryota; kingdom Metazoa; phylum Bryozoa; class Gymnolaemata; order Cheilostomatida; family Cryptosulidae; genus Cryptosula; species Cryptosula pallasiana. Next base: position 11,063,700 of record OX183137.1, on the reverse strand, counting down.
GGTTAAGTTAAACTACAGGCAGTTGATAATAATCTAAAGGGTGTGCGCCAACCAACTTCTGACTCAAAACACAAACAGGGCAAGGGGTTTTAGGAACAAAATGTGGATATACAATGTATTCCTTTTAATGACCTCTTTTGGAGCTACCAATATTTTCTTTGGATAGAATAAACGAATACATATCGAACGCTCTGAGTTGTATGTCTGAGCCGAGGGCTAGTTACATTTGTGAAGTAAAGTTTGCTTCTTTGCACCAATTTAAAGTGCCATCTTGGCACAGGATCACCTCTGGGCAGAGGTTGATTGTGGGTTGTCAAGCCTTGGAAGGCTGATTGTCTTGCTGTGTTGGCAGGCAGGTGTTTTGTTGGTGCCAACTAAATGGATAAGTAGCCAACCCCTAAACTCTCTTACAAAAGCTTTTTTGTCACAATATTAAAATTGACTTTGCTCAATTCACTAACTTTATAGCAATAGTACAATGTATTTTTTTATTTTAGTCAAAATGGATACTTATCAGATCAGGCCGAAGCATCTGGAGGTCAAGTGTTCTTTGCTAGCGATGATTCAGGAGAATTACAGCTGGCTCAGTTCTTTTCTGATAGTGCTTCAAAAGGTTGTGACCCAGAAAGTTCTGATGCCGTTGTAAGTTTTTGTACGATTCAAGTTTTACCCACTAGCAAATTTATGGCGTTTAGATTGTCGAAATTGATTTAAAGCGGGGGTTATTGATGATCTGTTCCAGATAGGCTGGAATCAAAGTGATATAACGTATGTTATGGTGCAGCCTTGCATAAGTCCCATGAATATTTGAAAAATAAATTTTAACAGTATTTAGTAAAGAGTTATTTTTTGCAATTCAAGAATCATGTTTAAATGAAGCACCATGCAATGGACTTATTTAAATCTAAACCACAATATTTTCTTCATCCAAACCCTCACCTTCTCCCACTGTCTGTCAAAAAGAACATTAGATCAGAATTGTTTTTCTAAATTCTTGCAGCTTCAAAATAACCTCAAGTACATCCGGGCTGGAGAGCTAGACTACACCGATATAATCTATTTTGATGTCACAATTGGTTTGAATACAAAGATTGTGTTCAAGTACAGTGAAGAAATCCGTGTGACAATTGGCATCGAGCAGAATCTTACTGTTACTCAGAACCAAAACATTGAGCTGAAAACTATTACTGTTGTAGTTGAAGGTGTAATAGTGAGTAACACTCCAATGCATGATCATGAGACTTCTAATCTATGACTGCTTCATTAAAGTACAAACCGTTAGAGCTCAATAACCTCATTGACTTCTTTCCTTGCTAAAATGTTTGCTTTATATATACATCATTACAGGAACGGTACTTAACATACACTGTAACTAAACTGGTCAGTATAGCTGTACAAGTCTCAGTTATTGTGACAGTCACTTCCTCACCTGTTCCTGAAGTACAACAGATAGTGTTTACCGATCGAGTGAAGGAAAATAGCATTAATTTCAATCAGTTCTCGGAGGTAATGAGTGATTTTGTATTCATGCAAAAATTTGTTAGTTACTTACTATACATGAAACTCTGTATTCCAGTAATGTCTTCTGTTATTAGGTAATTGGTTATTTAGGAGTATTCCAAGGTCTCACTCCAGTTTTACAGCTCACAGTAACTATCACCATAGAGCAACCTAGTAGACAACTTCTCATAGTTTCTTACACAGATGATGGAACTGGTAAGATTACTATTGTTGAAAAAATTGAACTTAAAGTTATTTTTTCTTATCATGCAAAGATAGCTTTCATTAAAGTACTTTGACAAGTCACACATTTTAAGAAGAAAAACTTGTCTAGCGCTATATGGTGTATCAGGCAGATCTTTTCCTCTTTATTTTTTTGCCAGTTCTAAATCACGGTGAGAAAGCCTAATTAACAATACACATTTCTTCATGCGCTTCATGTTGTATTGAACATTAGTATGTACGATAAAAGGCTTACCAGCCTATTACAAACCCAATGATTTAACTGAAACTTTGTCCACTATTCTCGCAATCATTGCTACAACTTTTTCTTCTCACAACTTTCTGGAGTATTTTAAAAGGCATTGAGAGGGCAGGGGTGGGAGAGAAGAGAAGAAAAGAAAGAAAAATAGTGATGTATGCTGTTCAATACTTTTTTGTATCATTAATAGTGGCTAGTTTTGTCACAGAATTTACTGCAATTGACTTGCAAGTTTTTCAGCATGATTGCTAACGATTGTTATTGTACAAACTCTTGAATATTTTTGTGATCAAAATGGGACGAACAGTCGCTTTTTTATCCACCCTTGTTTACCTACCACCCCTCCTCTGTCATAGACACTAATTTCCTATCCTATCCCTGTGTTTTGCCACATGATAACTGCTCAGTCTTTCCTAACCTTATCAGGTGGTTGATGAGTTGTCTGAGACAATCTAATACATTACAGAGCTACTTGCACCCCCCTCCCACCTACCTGACTCAGGCTCCTACCTCACCCATAAACCCCAAATTTCCCAGGTTATCCCCCCCAAGACCCGTTTCCTCTCTTGCAAGTTTGTAGCTTTCACCGTAAAGCGTACAATCCCCAGCCTCAAGTCAACATCACCCTATGATGGATTTTGGCAGCGCACTGCTTTGCACATATAAATACCTTAACCTAGAGGTGATTCTGACACTAGTATTTAGTCAGACAGGCCTCCCCAAGTGATGTACCAAGTAGCCATCACTTAGAAGTAGACGAATTGCTTTACCAGCCCTGCAGATGTGACACCGGCCCTACAAACCCTATACTGGAGCTTTCCTACCTGCCATGCAGTGACCTTTACCAACCCTGCAGTGACATACCGGGCTGGAATCAAGATGGCAACTATAGCCAGAGTTCCAAAGATGATCTATATCTATGCCCGAGGACGAATCCAAGACCTAACAACCTCTACTTTCCATCTACCCGGATTACAAGGCTAACTAGACTGAGAACTTAATCTTATAGCCCTGCTCATTGCCACTAGGCACTTTACCCTTTTACTATTGTAAGCCATTGTATGTATTGTTATCTGATTGGTTGCATCGCTTTCTGTTGTGTTATTAGTTGCACCAACATGATGCAATACACTTCCTGTGACCAGCCTATAAAAGGCTGCATTTACCAGTATACTTTGCCAATTATCTCTTACTGCTACTGCTGTCGACTTCTCTAGGCGATTGTCTCCCTGGAGTTTGATATGTGAACAATAAATGTATTCTATCATATAAAAATATACCTAGTTTGTCTGAGCCAAGGGCTCACTAGTAGTGAAGTTGTTACCGACTTCTCCATTGCACTCTGCAGGTCTGACCAATCCTGCGTTACCTCTAGGAGAGAAGTATTGATTTGGTGCTTCACGGGCTGCGCACTGTGAACGACTGTTGTTAGTGGACGGTAGTAGGAGCCATACTGGCATGATCCACCACAGCCCTACGATGGGGTGGTATCTCCTAGATGTTGTCCTCTGTCCTTTTACAAGCCATGACTTCCTTGGATGTAGTCACACAAGATGCTAAAGCAACTACCAAAATTCTTTACAGCATATGAGTCATTCAACTTCGATGAACTTTTACTTTCTGAGAAAACTAGGGGAGTAGCTTGCAATTGATTAGGTTATTGAGGATCAACCGCAATATATTTTAAAATTGTTCTGTCAAAAACAAAAGAACAAAATCAAAAACTTGAATAACATGAACAATTGGCTTTTTGCAGGAAAAGATTCTGTGCCAAATGATGGTATATACACCGGTTTTGTACCAGCTCACAAAATAACTGGCTCAAATAGTGGTACATATTTTGGTGTGACGGTTAGTATCGGTTCAATCTTTTCTAACACTTGAATTTGATAAAAAATAACGTCTTATACTTGTTAATATCTATTCCGTGTCACAGATTGGGATTTCTGGGGAAGGAGTGTTACCTGAACAGCAACCAAACAATAGAAGGAAAAGATGTGCTGATTGCAATAGTCTGGGGAATATCACACGATCAATTGGAGGTAGAATTTATTATTAGGTGCAAAAATTTATTTCCTTTTCACAAACTTGAAGCAAAAAAGCTATATTATACTATGGTTACCGAAACGGGATTAACTAAAAAGAGATAAACAAATGATTTAGATGAATCATTATTCAAAAAGCTAATGTATTCTCAGACTGCACAGTCTTGATGTCATTAAAAATTTAACTTACCTTGCTCTAGTGTAAGGAAACTCTATTAACGTTTCTTCTAAAATTGAAATTTTCCAAGATTAGTAAGCAGCCTAATTCTAGATAGTTCTAAGTATCCCAGTAGTTGGTATGTTGATGACCGTGTTAATTTTAAGGAGGAGTAATAGTGATTGAAAATTGGTTCCAAGTTGATGATTCAACTTCCCCAGAAAGGATAACAGATCTCACAGTTTTGACTGCAACAGAAGACAATGTGTTTACTCTGGGTTGGACAGCACCAGGTGATGACCTTAACATTGGCACAGGTAAACCCTCTTAGAGAATTTGGTAGCAAATATGCCGTGTTTTTGTTGAGCAGCAACCTTTCTGCACAACAAAATTATTATCTTTTTCAAAATGTTTCAGTATTAGGCTATGAATTTGCTGTAAGTAGAGACGGCACTGAGAACAGCCAAGTGAGTTTACCAACAGAAGCAATTTTGTCTGACATCTCAGCTTACCTGGTGAATGCAGGAAGTAGTCTACAATTGACCATTAATGCTAGTAAGTCCCATGGGTTTCAATGTGTTTAGCATTGTTTTGTTGCCATATCTCTTAGCTTTTGTTTTATTACTCAGCAATCAAGCAATATGCTTCTGATTGACCAAGGTATTCAACAGTTTTATTTTTTCTTTCAATTGATAAATTTAGTTAAACTTTTTCAATTCATGGTTTTACGAATAAAACCAATTAAACAAAAATTCCACAACGCTCACGTTTTAATAGCAGTCAAATGTTCTGCTCTTTGTTTGTATAATTGCAAATTAACTTTTACCAAACTCCCTGTGTCAAAGTTCAAAAATTTCTCTTTTGAATGAATAAAATAATATTTCTATATTGAAGTGTTGATATATTACATAGGTTGAATGTAAAAGTAGTAGCCATATTACTAGAAGTTAGAATGCCAATAAAACCGGAGGTTTTGCTAACTTTAAAACTGAGAATGCTAAAATTTGTTGCTCAGGTATGTATCAGCTTGTGGTAGATTTTGGTGGAAGTTACTAGTAAACAGGCCGTTTACTATCCACCCTGGCAAAACAATGCACTAGACTTTAGCCTACAGCGCTTGGTTAACTGCTATACAGGAGAAAATTCATACAGTGGCATAGTGTGCAGGGCCGGTAGTGACCCCTGCAGGGCCGGTATTGAATCCTTACCAACCCGGGATAGCTATACTGGACCGGCACAAGAGGGCCGACATAGCAGAGGAACCTCAAAATTATCTAGGAACTCAGTCAAGGCCAGGAACCGGGACTACCCTTCCTCGGATTACCGACTTGGTGGACCGTATTCTAATCATAGCCTGGGAGCCCTGTAGGACCTCGGATTGGACTAGGGAGATAAGACTCCGCCCTTTAGCCACTTGGCGCCTTTATTATTTAACCTATTTGCATTGCATGATTTGATCAATATTTATATACTTGATTGCATTGGCTAAATCACTTCCTGTACTGTTTGTCTTATATGATTTATGCTAATGATTTCCTGCGAGTTTCCCTATAAAAGGAGAGACTTTCATACATCTTTGCATTCATTCTCATGTCTTGCCACAAATACCCAAGAGGAATAATTACCCTCTAGGACTTTGTCTAATGAGAATACAGCCACTTATCAAGCATCACTATGTGTTGTTTGTGTGAGCCAAGGGCTCTTGCTATTCCGGGTAATTCGGTTGCCTGATACACAGTTGTCACTGCCGAGCAGTACAGTGTCTCCTCTGGAGAGAGGTACAATACTCGAGACTAGTGGATGTCCGTGGTTACCATACCGGAATCCATTACAAGGTTTTATGATGAGTTTCGAATGTTTTAGATGAGGCTTAATCTTTTGACAAAAGGTTAACAACATTCCTTAGAAGACTCACTTTTGTTACACAGTCTAATAATACTTTGAAAACGACAGTAACTTGAACATTTTGCTTGAAAAAATAACAATATCTCACTCACACCTAATAGCTACACGCACAATCTGAGTTTTTAAATCATTTTGTTCAAAAGCTGTTTTTTATGACAATTTACATGAACCTGTAGCTATTGATCATACTGCCTTGTCTGTGTCAATTTGGTTTGTATTGCAAACATTATACATTTATTTGTAGGTGAGATAACTCCAACAATTCTTGGGCTCAACCAATCAGCAAACATTAGTACCTACTACTTCAGGATGAGAACTTTTGATGCTAAAAATAACTTTGCTGACTGGTCAAACCCTGCGTCAGCCTCTTATGTCAGCCCTGCTACGTTTGCTGCGCTTGTGGTGAGTTTGCTCTGCCATTGAAATGTCTTGGCACTACTTGGCTTTTTGTTTGATCTGGATGACAAAATTTGCATAATTTTTATAGGCTTCTACAACTTCGGTATCGGCACCCACAACTACCACAACAACACCCGCCACCACAACTACCACTGCATTACCTACTACCACAGCTACTGTTACAGCACCTACTACAACCACAACAACTCCACCCAGCACAACCACCACAGGAATTATGACTACAATAACTACTGCAGCAAAAGCTGAAACAACGACAACTGCAACAACTACCACCACAACATCTACCACAACCACCCCGGCTACAACAACTACTACCGCAACACTTACAACAACTCCCACCACAACAACTACCACCACAACACCCACTACAACAAGTACAACAACAGCAACAACCCCCACCACAACAGCTACCACCACAATGCCAACTACAATAATTATCACAACCCCAATGTCAACGACTACAAGTACTACAACAACACCGGCTACATCAACTACTACCACAACATCTACAATGACTCCCACCACAACAACTACCACCACAACACCCACTACAACAAGTACCACAAGAACCCCCATCCAAACAACTACTACCACATCACCTACAACAACTCCCACCGCAATACCAACAACAACAACTACCACCACAACCCCCACCACAACAATTACCACCACAACCCCCACCACAACAACTCCCACCACAACCAAACTCACCACAAAAACCACAGCAACTACAATTGCACCCACAGTAACCACACCTGAGACAACATCTACATCGGTACTCACCACAATACAGCACACTACAACAACACTCACAAGTACAACGTCAGCAGCCCATTCTGGTAGTTCTACCACTGTGAAGCAATCTCAAAACCAGGTATGCCGTCAGTAGCGAAAATTTCCTGCGTACTTTTGAATTAGAGTGATATGCAATCAAATATCTTTCCGAATATTTATCATATACTTCTTCCTGAGAATCTGGAGCCATGCAGATAAGAGGTTTGACGAGGATATAATTTTGACTATTTTGCTCAAAAAGGTTACTTGGTACAGAGGAACATGAGTATTGATTTTGGTTCTGAAACTCTAGTAAGTAGGAATTGCTCAGTCAAGCAAGCAATGTTGGCATTTGTCCAGATGATTGTGATTATGGACGGTTGAGGTACTGACACTTTTATGTTTTCACTGTGTTATTTTTCAATCTAACTAGCAAAAATTGCCTGCTTCAAACACCAAAGAGCTGGATTGTCATAAGCTGCCAGGGCAGCTCCTAAATGAACCTTCTTCCAGCATCACCATAATAATATTTTTTTCAAAATTAAAGTGAAGTTATTGATACTTTACACTGGCACTTGTTTAAACTCTCAGCCTTTCCGTTGCGAAAAACAGACAATAAGCGTTAAAACTATATCGGGGTGTTTAAATGATGATGACGCTTCATCGAGTTCAGTAGTTGTTAGCAAGGTGTAAGGATTTTACTCAGGAGTTTAAGTATCAGTCTGGAAATGGCTAACAAATCGCATTTCTTTGGTGATCTAAAATTGATTGCGAACTGGAAAGATTTGAAAGACGAAATTGAATTAGTTCAAAAATGGTCGGGTGGGAATAAATTAACTGCAGACTTTTCTAATTTTAGCCAGCTTTATTTGCAATAGAGCACTGCTCAAAATCATCGAATTTTCTCAGCACAGAACTCGCTTTTTGCCATTTACACAAGAAATGATGAACAAATAAGAAATCACACTTTTTAGCAACAATGAAATAAATAATACATGTGTTTGTTATTATTTACCTTTCATCAAGAAGATATACTGTTTGTGAATAAAGTACTATTTATTAACATTCCTATTTCAACACGGGTTGTCATTCAATGGTAATCATAAGTTTAATGTAAGCTAATTAAAAAACTTTTGGTAAGGGTATAAACACTCAATAAGATATAAATAGATGACGAACAAACGAACATACAAAGCAATCGATAAATTAGTCAATGAATCAAAAAAGGAATATATACAAATAATTAAATGAGCGAATGAATAAATAAGAATGTCAATAAACAAATAACTGAGTAAGTAGTAAACAACAACAACTACAGAGGTTACTAATAGCAACCAGAGACATTGTATAAAAGCAAGGAATTGATCTTTTAGTTCTGACAATATTATTAATAATGCTCTAGTATAGTATATAGGAATATATTGTGGTAGATTTCAGTGCACTCTAGTAGTAAACAGGTAGTTTACACTAGAAACCTTGCGAAGCAATGCGCTAGACTTCTGCCCACAGCATTTGGTTAATAGCTGTTGGGTAGGAAGTCCTACTGTGCCGGTAGCATAGTAAGCAGGGCCGGTATTGACCCCTGCAGGGTCGGTAGTGACCTCTACCGACCCGGTACAGCTGTACTGGGCCGGCACAAGATGGCCGCCTTAGAGGAGGATCTGCAAAGATGTCAGAGAACTTAGTCAAGGTCGTAAACAGGAAGTGCTTACCCCTAAAGTACCAACTTCGTGGACCTAATTCTATGTACAGCCTGGGAACCCTGTAGGAGCCGTCATTGGACAATTAGGAGAAAGGACTCCGCCCTTAGCCACTTGGCACCTCCCTTTATTATCTTGCATTGCATTGTGATTGGTTGATTATTTATATAGTTAATGTAATTGGTTCATTTACTTCCTGTGCATTGTCTCTTATATGTTTTGTGTTCATTAGCTCTTCTATAAAAGGAGAGCTCCCACTGTTAATCTGTGCATTCATTACAATGAGCCATGGCATGTATTCTTATATTGCTAAACCCTAGAGGAATAATTACCCTCAGGACAGCTTAGAGAATATAGCCATTATTACAAACACTACTCGGTACTGTTTGTCTGAGCCATGGGCTCTTGCCTTACCGGGTAATTCGGTTGCCCTATACAGTTGTCACTGTCGGTCAGTACAGTGTCCCCTCTGGAGAGAGGTAGAATACTCGAGACTAGTGGATGTCCGTGGTAACAGACCGGAATCCATTACATTGGTGGCAGCGGTGGGATAAACGGTACCTTCCCACGCTGTGCTCGTTCACGCTACCCTCTGGCCCTGCGAATGCACTGCAGGCCAGCTACCACTGAAGAAGGAGAAGTGATCTACCGGGTGTAGATCTGGAGAGAGGAGAAGAAATTGATCTACCGAAGTAGTAGATCTGAAGAAGCAATTGACGCAAGATACTACCGGATTTCTCTGCAGGTTCGTTTGAGTTCGCTCCGAACTGCAGCAGCTATCCCGGCACAGTATCCACTACTAAAGGCTGTCTGCATCAACCGTAGAGCTTGCTCCGTTTGCAGCAGTCCAGTACAGATGCTACCGTATCTTCTACAGGCTCGTAGAGTTCGCTCCGACCTGAACATAGAGATACCGGCACTGTGCGAAAAGAAGAGAGAGGCGTGTATCAGCTATACAGACTCAGCTACCAGAGGTTATTCAGCTTGGAGTGCTACTCAGCTGGTAACAGTGACCCCGGCACTGTATCCATTTACAGTGTCACTACACTACTGCCTGTAGGCCCGTAGAGCTTCGCTCCGCCCTGCAGCAGTACAAGAAGTTTCGTAACTGTTGTTACAAGCAACGGAGTGCCAGATACTGTCACAGTATCCATTGGACCAACCCCTAGATCTGCTAGAGCCACTGGAAACACTGCTACCGACCCGGATCTCACCTATACCGGCCCGGGATCCAGTTGTACTGACCATTTCTTAGATTTGAGTTGAGATCACTCCTCTATCTGCAAAGAATGGCCACCCAGAGAGCACGCAGCGCTGGTCGAGCACCCGCTGGCAACCCAGAAGCTACAGCCATTGATAGATTGACCGAAGCATTGACGGCTATGATGAGGCCCAACCAAGACAATGCACCAGCTAGGCTAAAGGCTCCGAAGTTTGACGGCGAAGGAGATGTCGAGTACTTCATCAGTAGATTCGTTGAGGTAGCCGAAATGATTGAGTGGCCAGAGAACACGGTCATGTTATACCTGAGGGATGCATTACGAGGTAAAGCATTGGACTGTGGAAAGCCTCCACATCTGCAGGGTATCTTTGCTGCACTACGAGCACGTTTTTGGCTAACACAAAGGGAAGCTATGTCCCGGCTGACCAGCCTACGCCGCCAACACAAGACGTCGCTCCAAGAGCATGCAAGTGAAGTAGAGCGCCTAGTGCGCGTTGCGTATGCAGATCTACCTCACCGACCCATGCAGAGGATGATGCTGGTTATCTTCAGCACCACAGTTGGGAATGCTTACCTGCAAAGACACTTGTTGGCCATGCAGCCCATTGACATTGCTGAAGCAGTCAGGGCCGGCAACGAGTATATGCAGATAAAGACACCGTTTGAAGAGCGCCAGGCTCATGTACGGATGTTGGAAGAGGATGCCGACGAGGAGGAAGAGGAATGGATAAGGACGGTTGCCAAGGGCCCGTCTCAACGTGTCTCCACCGCTACTGCCGTACAGCAGACACACCTTACCCCTACACCTGCCATACCGGATCCTATGACAACAGTCATGGACAGCCTAAAGCTCTTGACCGAAGAACTACGGTCGCTGAGAGCAGCCAGACAAGCAGCTCCCCCTCCACAGCTGGAGACAGCACCTGCAACGCGCTGCTGGGGCTGCGGACAACCAGGCCACATGATGGGCACCTGCCCCAGAACTCAGCGCGCAGTTCACTTTGCAAACAACCCCAGACAGACTGGAAACGGCCGGCGCCCGCAGTAGCGCCACCGGCAGCTGACTGCAGCTGGGCAAGCCGGACCACACCCACAACCCCTTATAGTCCTGGAACTCTAGGAGAGAGTGGACAACCTCCCAAGATACAACCGACAGCAACCAACCACCGCTGGACAAGCCAAACAACTCCTGATGCCCTGTACAGTCCTGGAACTCTGAAGAAGAGTGGACAACCCCCCAAGAGAGCATCAACACCCGCTGACTGCAGCTGGACAACTTCTGACACCCCGTACAGTCCTGGAACTCTGAAGAAGAGTGGACAACCCCCCAAGAGAGCACAGACGCCCGCTGAGGACAGCCGGACAGCTCGACAAGCCCCCATTAGTCCTGTCACTCTGAAGAAGAGTGGACAACCCCCCAGGAGAACACAGACTGACAGTAGCCGGGGAGCTCGTCAACCCCCTTACAGTCCTGCAACTCTAGGAGAGAGTGGACAACCCCCCAGGAGAACACAAATGGCAACGCCACCGCTGGAGCGACCTTACCAGGCCAGCTACTTCCTGGCTGGAAGGTTAGCCGGTAGACCAGCCTCCCTGTTGATTGACACAGGCTGCACCACCAACTTGCTGTCGAAGCATCTGTATCAGCAATTGCCACAGTCAGTGAAGGACACGCTGCAACCAAGCGAGGCACATGGACTCATGGCTGACGGGTCTAGGATTCCCTTTTACGGTACCCTGCAAGTAAACTTGCAGCTTCGTAAACTGAGAACGAGCGTTAACTTCGTCATTAGTGACATCAATGAAGATGCCATAATTGGCATGCCGTTCCTCACCTTACACGAGTGTGCCCTACGGTTTCCAGACTCCCATGTCATCATTGACGGACATGTGTTACCTTGCACGGACAAGCACGGGTGGCCACTTAATGACAGTGTCCGTCTAGCGCAAGCAGAGCTGACGGAGGACCCCCCTTACACCCCTGAAGAAGAGGACGTCCCCACACAACCACCCACTGTAGAGAGAACTACAGGTGGAATGTATCAGGCTGTGAAGAGCCCCCCGCCACAGGTAGATGGCAGAAGATTTGAGCCGGATCGGACAATAACTGTAGAAGCTATAGGCCAAACAGTGTTTTCCCCCCCCCGCTGGCTACGCCCCTGCGCTGGGGAGAAGGGAGCTCTGCTGCTGGAGAGAGGCAGCTGCCCTTCGACTATCAACCCTCTGTTAAAAGATACAGAGATGAAGCAAGCAAGCACCACACAGAGGCAGGCTATGAGAGCGCTCAACTGTGTCTAGATGGGGATTCCCACCACCCGCCTAGAGGAAAGGCAAGGAAAGCAGTGAACAGACCCAAAAAGACTGCAAGGGAGGTGCGGACCACATCACGCTTGGTTTCAAAAAGACCCCCAGGAGCTCCCTGACAACCTCCAGTGAACAGAATCACTGTAGCAGACCGTCGGAAGATGTTGGCAAAGTGGCCAAAACCTCCCAGTACTCGAACCCTTCCTGTTAAGCCGGGCAGAGTGAGACAAAGTTGTAAACAACTCTGCAGCACAGACCAGCCACTCGTACCTAGCAGTGACAGTGACAGGACCATCCCCCAACTAGCCATGGCGGCTGATCAATGCCTAGAGCTCGAGGACCAAAATGCAGATTTGCTGCAGGATGCAGGCCTTGATAATTGTCCATCAGCCAACTGTGCAGACACAGAAGTACTGGAAGCGATGCCAACGGCAGAGCTGTATACCAAGGTAGAGAAGGTCAAGCTAGCAGGGAAAGAAAAAGAGGGTGAGCAATTAAATGCAGCATTTTCAAAATGGTTATTTGAGAACTGCACACCACGAGATCCGTTAGCACTACGGAGTGGCAGCCCACCTAGCTATGCTAAACCTGTACCTCTAGACTCACCATGCGCTGGTGACAGTAGAGTATGCGCTCTCCCACAAGTTGGGACTGCTGACACCCTCATAAGGGCAGTAGATAAGAAAGAGCGGGAGATCAAGTGCCCACCGCTTGATGCTGCCTGCCTGCTGGCCCGGGATGACTCCATACCGGCCCGGGGTCCTCCAGAGTTTCAGTCAGGGAAGACTGAGAAGTTACAAGGCAGTAGTTACCCTTGTAGAGCTTACCGAAAGAGAAAGCCTGTGGTGGCAGCTAAGGGTGAACGTCCCACGACGTCTTCACCACCAACCTTAGTGCCACACAGCACAGTGCACAACACCCCGGCACGGGATGTTGCTTGCACCCTCACGGTACAGTGGGAAGAGGAAAGAAGGCGCTGGCTTTCCTTAGAAAAGGAACGGCGGTCTCCTAAAGTTGAGATAAGGAAGGTTCTGCCAGCACTAGAACTTCCAGGGCCACTGCTCGCACCCATACATGACGCTATGGTACAGCAAGCCCCGCTGCACTATAGGCAGCCCATTGACATGTTGCATAAAACTGGTAATGCACATGTTGCTGTAGACTCACGCTCACAAATGAACGTGACGCCCAAGCTTACCATACGATTGGTACAAGCATCAAGCCCTCCCGCGGAGGAAGAAAAGGAGCTGATTACTAGCTTCCCCTATGATCCAGGAGGAGTTGAGTTATGGGATGTCACCTGCAAGGGCGACCTTCTCTGGAGAGAGGTGCTATGTCATCTCATGGCATAGTACCTGACTTTATATATAATCAAATATATAATCTGGGCACGGGTGTTACCCCCACACATATCTGCTCTTGATATTTTGTTATTAAAGCCAGGCTATGACTTTAATGGAGAGAGGTATGTGGTAGATTTCAGTGCACTTTAGTAGTAAACAGGTAGTTTACACTAGAAACCTTGCGAAGCAATGCGCTAGACTTCTGCCCACAGCATTTGGTTAATAGCTGTTGGGTAGGAAGTCCTACTGTGCCGGTAGCATAGTAAGCAGGGCCGGTATTGACCCCTGCAGGGTCGGTAGTGACCTCTACCGACCCGGTACAGCTGTACTGGGCCGGCACAAGATGGCCGCCTTAGACGAGGATCTGCAAAGATGTCAGAGAACTTAGTCAAGGTCGTAAACAGGAAGTGCTTACCCCTAAAGTACCAACTTAGTGGACCTAATTCTATGTACAGCCTGGGAACCCTGTAGGAGCCGTCATTGGACAATTAGGAGAAAGGACTCCGCCCTTAGCCACTTGGCACCTCCCTTTATTATCTTGCATTGCATTGTGATTGGTTGATTATTTATATAGTTAATGTAATTGGTTCATTTACTTCCTGTGCATTGTCTCTTATATGTTTTGTGTTCATTAGCTCTCCTATAAAAGGAGAGCTCCCACTGTTAATCTGTGCATTCATTACAATGAGCCATGGCATGTATTCTTATATTGCTAAACCCTAGAGGAATAATTACCCTCAGGACAGCTTAGAGAATATAGCCATTATTACAAACACTACTCGGTACTGTTTGTCTGAGCCATGGGCTCTTGCCTTACCGGGTAATTCGGTTGCCCTATACAGTTGTCACTGTCGGTCAGTACAGTGTCCCCTCTGGAGAGAGGTAGAATACTCGAGACTAGTGGATGTCCGTGGTAACAGACCGGAATCCATTACAATATCATGACTTTATACCTGACCAAGTGTGTAACTTGGTTAAAAAACATAACTTTTAGGAGTTGTCCTTTCCATAAAGTCGGAAACAAAAAATCACATTTTGCAGCTATGGTACTACCTACGTACCATGTTTGCGGAATAATTGTGAATTTGACTCACTCGAAATGTTTTTTTCAATTTTTTTGACTGAAAAATAAAAGCATGAGTGGTCTTTTGTAACATTATTAAACAAACTACTGAAAATTTTAAGCACTATTATCTAGTATTTTGTAAAGTTGACCAACCCAGCTTCAATTCATTTAGGTATACTACAGCGTTGATTCATCAATACTGCAAGCCAAAATGTCTATGGTCAGATTGCAGCTCAATCAACAAGTCCCATTATGAAACCATCTTGCATTAAGCTGTATCTTCAAGCAAGTTCACTGTGATTTAACATCTATTAACCAAAAGTTGAAGAGAGTGAAGGATTCATTATGTAAAATCAATCTGGAAGTCTCTTTAATCATATATTATTTTTTTCTGCAGGCTGGATTAAGTCAAGAAACGATAATTTTACTCTCTGCCACTATAGGAGGGGCCGGTTTTCTCATACTTGCTGTAGTTATTACAGCAGTTGCTATTAAAGCTTGCAGGTCTGGCCAAAGCAGCCATCAAGAAAGGTGAGAAGTTGTTCTATCTTTTGAAGTTTGTTATAGTATGAGAAAATTTCTGTGGTTCATGTCGAAGGTCTGCCAGTAAGTTCTTCAAATGATCATTATCGTTTAATGATTATCATCTAAAAGTTCTCAGCTTGCGTTTTGTTATCACTTTGATGAAAATCACAATGAACCCTCTAGCAGTCATAAGTCTCTTTAACAGATGCATACAAAACATAAAGGTGATCCAAGTTATTTTGTACACGGAATGCAATTAAAAGACTATGTTGTAACCAAAGTTGTCGAGAAAGTCTTCATTTTGTGTAAAGCTTAATATCGAAGATCAGTGGACATAAAATTTGTAAAAATCTGATATCTATTTTCTAGTAAACTTTGAAAACAAAATGCCATGAAGCAACTTTGACAAACAACTTAATTTTTTTTCTTGGCCCTGCTTAGCAATAGCAGAGATTTCATATAGTATTGTGCGAGTACTGCACCAGAGACTTCATGCAACCTTGTGCGGGTACGCTGCCCTTTCAAATAAATCAGCTGATGATAAAATTTGCAACTTTTGACCAATTACATTGTCACAAGGTAGTCACAAGATGCTCTACGACAAGTTGTGTTACTCCGGCCTCTCCATTTTTTTGTGTAGAGTACTGCTATTGAGGTAATGAATTCTTTTGTTAAAGGCTTGAGTAAAAATAAATATAATCACTGGAAGGATTTTCTAGTGTTTGCAGATGAAAAGTTTGATGAGGAAGCGGCGGTCTAGCTTCTCACTAGATACGCTTTCTGTGATTCTACACTTGTATGCACTAATCAAACTCAAGTATTTTTTGCGCTCAGTGACCAAGTCATCAAAAATTAAATAAAAAAGTTATGATACATAACTAAACAATATTTGGACAATGAGCAAAAACATTGTTTCCAATAAAACATTTTGTTTTTTAGAGAGCCATATCCTCATGATATGCAAGAATACCGCCCCTATCCAGGCAGACGCGCCAACAACCTATCAGATGATGGAGCAGCGCCGTCTAGAAGCCATTTTGGCTCAAGGTCGAGCCAGACTGCAGCTCATTATTGAATCCGAGCACTATGGACCAAAAATAAAGTATCTACGCATTTGGTTTTCGTGCACTTTTTTCAAGTATTTGCTTGCTTTTAAATACTTTTCTAGAATAGATGAGGAAAAAGCTGTTTATGTAACCCAAAGTAGCCAGCAAAAGTGTGACATTATCAATTTATAGATTATTTACGTTATTTGTTCAACTTTTACAATATTTTTGTTTGCTCACTGTTTTCCAGGTTTATTTTTTCACAATGTTTCATCATCAAATAAAGTTCTTTTTTTACTTTTTTTTTCTATTCTTTCACAACAAACACTATATATTTACACAAATATTTACAAATTTTCACACACCATTGTATACGCTGTAAGTATATGCATTGATATTTGATAGAGACAGTTTGTTAAAACTTGAAAAGCCGCAAGTCTTACTTTTCAAAAATCAGCCATCAAAACTTGCATGTTTACCTACCCCAAAAATGTACATGCAAGTTTGCCGATCAACATATATGCTGTCAGACAGGCTGTTGTGAGTGCAAGATAGTACCCATAGAAATATGAATCTACTGGAATGGCTGAGGTTATTTTAGCGTGTGTCGATTTGAGCGCCATCTTAGGTTGTTAATTCCCTACCTTAGTTACACAGTAACCATAGCAACATGCTAAATCTTCATAGAGCTTTGGTGTACCTTTTTTAAACAAGCAATACATCAAAATGAAGACAAGCTTTGGAAATTTTTTTGGACTTATTGACAGTATGAAAAATAGATAAAATAATCATAAGGGTTGTTATAACACTGACAATAGTTGGTTTTAGCATGCAACACAAATTTAATAATAATTTATAGGAAACATTTAGACAAGCATATAACCTATACATACTGATACGAAAAACAAAATGTACTAGTAAACAATTGCAAAGTTGATAAATTATTGATATACAATTGAAAATATTTTAAGAAAACTGGATATAAAGGGAAACAAAAATATACGTAAATAGCTAGCAGCGCCATAGTGGTAACTTTGCATGCAAAAATTCCAAACTTAGCTGCCTCTACCTCTGCAATATATTCATATATTTCATTGGTCTTTTTAATGAAATAGCTTTCTTCAAGTACTTCTCTGTGCATCACGCTGTGGTGACAACCCCATTAGATGGGGATATCAACCCACCTTGGTTCTTCAGACAAAAGATATAGCTCTTCATATTTGTTGGTTGGCTTCAATGTATGACAGCTAGCCTGCATGGGTCACAACTCAGTTGTAGAAGAACCTTCCCAACTACCCAAACCAGAAATGTAAACTGTGGTGTTACTGGGCACAGGGTGGGCAGTTATAATTAGCAGCTCATCGGGCTGGAGGTTACCTATTTCAAAAGAATATTCCAATTCATCTGCATGATCTCTAATGACTGTGGGTGGGAGGCAAGTAGTGCCTTGTATCAAAGCAGTCTCGTCCAATGGCTTCACATTCCCAGTAGTGCCGGGTAAAACACCGCATCTTGTTATCAACCGTCGAAAAATGTTCTGGAACTTTACCACCGATGGATTTTTATTCCATCCTCCTGAAATGGCACCAGCTGATAGCTACAAACCTAGACAAGCAAAAATATGGCTTCTCAACATTAAATTACGAGATTCAAGTTTTATACAAAACTGAAAATGACTTTAAATTTTATTACAAAAACAAGTGTATTGCTAATAAAGATACTAAGGCTAAGATTGTAAAGCTCAAAATTCTTGTTGGCAATAGAGCCCTTCAGCATTTATCACTTACTGGCAATAAAACTAAAACAGATCATGCTTATCTAAAGCAGCCTACAATTGCCCTGTCCGCAGAGTTATTTTATAGCTTTTTTATGAAATTACGTATTTTGAAATTAAATTGAAGTGTAGATACGAAAAATTAAACATTCAAAATTTGGTAAAAAAAAGGTACAGGATACAAGATTAAAGTAATTAAGATATATTTCATGAGGCTACTAAAACTTTTTTTAACAAAAAAAGGGAAACAGCAAAATATTTTTAGATACATTTATTATTATCCAAAGTTTTGTCGGTACCTTGAAGTAAACAAAATTTGACTGAGGACAAGGAGAGATCTATACAGCAGCCAGTTATCATGTAGTTTTTTGCTACTGCCATCACTCTTTACTGCTTTCTAAAGCTTTATATATTGTTATAAATGCACTCCAGAGGCGCACTCCTATTTATGCCAAAGTCTCACTCGATATATGATAGAATCTCAGTTGATCTGTGATAGAGTCCCTTTCCATCTTTAATAGAGCCTCTCTCCATCTTTAATAGAGCCTCTTTCCATATCTGATAGAGTCTTTCTACATCTCTGATAGGGTTTCCTTTGACTACATTTTTCCAATAAAGTCTCGATCAGTTCATTTTCAGGTTCTCTGCTGACTTAGTTCTCCCACTATCAAGTTTAACAGTCTTGCAAGTACTTAACAATGGTATAGAGTCAGACAGCTCTTGTACTTGACAGGGGCTAGACTTTAAAAGTATTAAAACAGGAAATATACACAATTTTTCTGTATACAAACTCTCTACACCTACTGAACTATGATGGAGTATGTTTTGCGCTTTATAGAATATGCAATAGAGTTGAAATGGTCCAATCAGAAGCTAGCAATTAAAGTGGCAGTTTAACCCAGCACAATGGAATTGTGTTTTTTTCAAAGGTGCCAGCTTACCAAGCCAATTGATTTTGTTCTCTGGTATCTCTCCATGCTGTCTTCTTTGATAATGGGAAGTTATCTTCTTTTGGTAACAAGTATATCAAGATCTGGAAGGTAAATCCAGTTTTTGTTTTCAAATGGATTTCGTTTGAGTGCAGGTTAATTTTAATCATGAAACTCCAATTTTTCAGATAGAACTCAACCTAAGAGCTTTACTGAACACCTGCAAGAGATTACAACTCTAATTTTGAAGATTATGTTTGGGGGATGTGGTCAATTTAGAAGAGGGCTGAGATTATATTCGAGGGTTGGGAGGTGCCAAGCTGTTCAGTTTGATACATCAATTGTCTTCTGATTGGTTGGTGTTTCTACTAGTTGTGGTAGAAAAGTTCTTCAATGTGATAGAAGCATTTGACTGAGGGATAGTGGAAGTGATCTACGGTTGGGATAAAACACAAATTCGGTGAGTGGAGTGAGCAGGAGAGCAAGCGGCAAATACAAGGAAACAGAATAAAACGATTTGTTGAACAATTTTATGACAATAAATTATAAGAAGATATAAACGTTTTGGTATCTATGGTTATTCAAGTGTCAACCATCAAATTATTAGCTGTTGTTATGCGACGAATGCATTAATTTTCGATTAAACATGTTTGTTTTTTGCATTAATTGGTTCAATTGCAAATGCATTGGTAACCATTATAAAAGACAATAATGAGGATAGCGCTGCCATTTATTTCAAAAGCTAAATTGGAGTCGTCCAATCATGAAACTTTAGAAGTTGTTTTCTCAGGCTCATGTCTTTGCTTGTCCAACTTGTGTTACATTTTTTGGCTGTTACATGACTATTGCGTTTTTTCGTGTCAGCTATGTTGTTAGCAAAGCTTTAAATAGTAGAGCAAACATAGAAATTAGCGTTTGCTGACACTAACAATGCAGTGCTTTATGCAACATACAAAACAGGTGAGGGCATAAAATGCTTATCCCAAATCGCTTGAAGTTGTGTTATCAAGTTTCACAATAAACAAAAGGTTCCGTAGCTTGTTTAAAAAACAATAACAAAGTATTAGCTATGAACAATGTGCTGGTCAGCGAGCATTCAAGTAAGGTGCATTTAGCTGAGACAAATAGAGTCTCAACAAAACAGAGCATGAGTGAAAAATTGCAGTGACGGTTGCAGGAGTGAAGCATCTACTGTGTTTCGATTTTGGTAAAAAATTTAGTTCGTTGCGACACTTTTCACATTTAAAATTGAGCCAATTAAGAAATTTAAATATTTCAATGGCTTTTATTGTTTGAATTGCTTAAAACAAAAGTAAAATAAGATAAAATGATGAATTGCAACGCAATATGTTTTTTGGCTTCTGTTTTTCTCCCCTCGGTATGCGTTCATGAGGTGACACACACCAACGCATGTGTGCGAGGGGTCATGACCCTCCCCACATGCGCATATAAAACATATGGACGCATCTGCGGTCAAGGACAGCGTAGACCTAAGTCGTAGAAAATAATTCAGTGCAGACTGTGGGGGCACCCATGCGTTCTTGAAGGTATGCAATATAGCCAGTCACTGATGCTTGACTGTGACGGCCAAAGATCGTTCTGTGGTTTTATGTTTTTGGTTTTGCTTTTTCAACAGGTCATACGGACATTCTTAATAAAAATAATGCTAAATATTTATAGGTTGCAGGCCCACTTTCTTTTTCTCAGTTTATTCATTCATCAGACTTATTCAGTGGATTTGGGTGCAAACAATAAACTTTATTTAACCCAAGCAAACACTACAAGTAATGCGATTGAGAGTCATTGTTTGCTGTGAAAAGGAACAATATCGTATCTTGTAGTTGTGTGTAAGCTTGCATTGTGGGCAAGTGGGTTGATGTAAGCCAGTCTAACGTACAGTGAGTGTCAGGTCATCAGTGGAGTGTAGATGAGGAAGCAAGTTCGACTGGGTGGGGCATTCATACCTGGCTATTCGCTGTTGTCTATCCGAGAAGATATACTTTACTTTAAAACTGTTTGGAGTCTTTTCTAGATCAGGTTTGTACTTGTAAGTCCTTATTTATACTTTCTGTTGACTGAATATTTGGATGTAAAGGTGTTGCTATGCAACTATTGCTAACAAGTAATGCATTTAATGCACCTCATTTCTCCTTGATAAACTTAAAAAATTCATTGTAAAAGTCCAAATTATAAGGTCAGTATATGAATGACTACACCAATAATCTAACAATACTGGTTAAAGTTTATGAGTTAAGAAAATAGCTTGTGGTATTTATCTTTTTTGCTGATGTGCATTGATCTTACAGTTTTGGTTTTCATGAAAATTTCTCCACTTTTTTGGCGTAAAATTTAAATCAACGCTACTTCAGAAATAATACTAAAGTTGCATTTCTATTTGTCGGATTGTAAGTGTTTAGTAAAGGTCTTCTGTACCAGAAGGGAACAGTTGGACCACATGCATTGCTGTTTGTTTCATTAGCAATACTAGTTTAGCCGGTTGGCATTCAAACCATTGTAATGCTAGAAAATGTGCGTTGCATAGAAGCTTGCTGATTGAAAACTGAGGGTGGAGATTTTTTGTTTGCTCACACTTGAGCATAAGACAGCATGGAAAAAAAAACGATTGCATGTATTTGCACAATAGTTAATACCTAGCAAAGGAATTTATAATGTATGCTCCTTTTATCGTCCATTGAAATTGCACCTGGCAACCCTGAGTCAAGCCTTCTACTAACGTCTCTATAGAAGTGATGTAATTAAAGCTTAGCAAAACAGTTTTTGAAAAATTGTGGAGCCATAACAAACTTTATGGATGTTTTGGTATTACGCTAGTTGTGAGTATTAAAGTCAAAATCATAACACTAATTGTTATTGACCATTGCTGTATCCTAATTTAAGTGTGATCACAACAAAATCGTTTATTGTGTATGCTAACCTACATGACTGTGTCTTTTCAGCAGCTAAATGCACACGTGCTTCATAGAATAAAAGCCAGGAGAAACTTTTACTTATAATAGGAAAACTCGCTTCCTGTGTGCTCATCAACTGTTTCATTTATTTATATCAACTGACTAACTAGTAAACTGACTGACTAGTAAATTGGCTAGCTGGCAAATAAAAATGATCATCTTGGTGAAAGCATTGCTTAAAAGTGTATTGATTTAGCAAAAGGAGTGGAAGGAGTTTTGTGCTAAGCCTCAAATAAACAAAGTAGCAGTGAGGTAACTCGGCTGACAGCCTATAGGAAATGAAAAAAGGCATTTTATTAAAAACCAGACTAATAAAATGATAGTATTTGCCACATTAAAACTGCTTTGTTGTTCTGGTCTAGGAAATAGTTAATCCCTGTGTAAAAATACAAGGTTGATGATTTACTTTTTGTCACTTAACTAAGACTTAAATTAGGTTCAACTCACTGAACATAAATTTTTCAGTGAAAACAGAACAAAATCTGATAGTTATCACCACTATTTAGTGAGGAAAACATTTGTAAGCAAACTAATGCATCAACTCACTAGCAGTGAAGCCAGGCAGTTCCTAAAAAAAAATGCTTACTCAACTCCGAAATGAAGAAATTATTTTTTTAAATAAACACAAAACAATTTGTTTACATGACAAATACGATCAAATCAAATATGAAATCGGCAACTGGGGAATTGTGGCTAAAGTTGTACAGAAAAACATAACCTCATGTAACGTGTAAAATAAGTCATGTAATGAAGATAAGTCAGTCAACATTGGATGGAATTATGGCACAAAGGCTGTGGTGTTACCCTGCCTTTAAAATGTGATGCTTGTAGAAATAGGGTACAAATCTAGTAGTAATGTAGGAGCAAATCTCTGTAAGGTAAAACTCTCTCTGTAGTTTAGACCTAAAGCACTACTGTTGTTTTCAAATTTACCAAAACTTTCTTCAACAACGCTTTAATACCCATACTTTTTGTTTAATTATTATTATCTAGGTGTTAGCTCATCATGAATTTCAATGATAAAACAGCTGGGTGCACTTTATACACAAAAACAATAGCTTCTATCATGTTTTCTTGAATATTAATAATACGGCGCATTTGTTTCTTTTTCGTGCGTAAAAGGTGCAGCAATTCTTCTCTGGATACTTACTTGCAAAAAAGATTAAACCCTGCTAGTAAGTTATGCATGCTTTTCACTCAAGTTCAGCAGACAAGAGATTAAGCAAATTATAATGCTCTGAAAGACGAAACTTAGATACGACCTCAGATAAGAACAAAGCAAACAAAAGATGGAATTCGCTGAATGAAACACTGAGTGGGCATTTGATACAATAATTGAGGCGGATAGATGTGGTTAGTGAAGCAGTTAAACATCAAAGCAAGTGCCAGTGCATCTGTAACATTGTTATCGGAGGTTTTTGTATTGCCAGAAAGTGCAGGCAACCTAATTAGTATTTTTTGGTTTATTGTACATTGATTTGTGATGCAATCTGCACGCTATTTTAGATGAATTAGATTAAACTTTCAAAATCTGTCAAAAATTAAAATATATCACATAGTGTCTAAATCCACCATTCAATATTTATGCCAAAAATTCGAGTGCATGCCTTTTGTTTAAAAAAGTAATCATTACTGTGATAATTTAAAAAAAGAAAGTTCACCAAACTGAAAAAGAAAGTTCAAAGCTTTTAAAATCTATAAGTAAACTGGAGCGACAAATTTTTTACTGTGACAATATTTTATGCTGCAGATGATAGCAATGAAGAAGTTGATACAGTTGTCTATTGTTTGTTGTCTGACTGTGTTAGTCAGCGCATCAAATATTGGAAATGATAGACAAGATATCAACCTTAGTAGCGATGGAGGTTATACAGATATACTGATAGCTATAAGTGAGAGAGTACCAGAGGATCCTGCCATCATCACCAAACTCCAGGTATGGTATTAAACTGTAAAACACAGTTGCTGCAGTTAATGATTGTGGAAAAGGCGATGAAAAATGTATCTTTGATGTTGCGCTTTGACCTACGTGTTATATTGTCTGGTACAACATACTGCATCAGTACACTCTGCATGAAAAAAAATTGTTGAGATTCAGCATCGCTTTGGTTTTTATGTCAGTTGTATTTACTTGTGACTAACCACTGCAGTGTATTTGACATTATTCATAAGTAATTTCAGATAACAACAGTAAATCCTGATATCATCACAAAGTTTCGATCAGACGCCAATGTTTCAGTGTTTAGTGTCGGTATCAAAAGCCCTACTCACATTTACACACTTTATATGTAAATATTTCTATTTAGAGCTATTTCACAGAAGCATCAAAGATCTTACATAATGCTACACGTGGCAGGCTGTACTTTAAGAATATCACTATTGTACCTCCTTCTGAATGGACAACAGATGCCTCTTGGGAACAGGTACAGATTACTGTACTATCAAATTTTCCTGCAATTAGTTGCTGAGCCATATATATGAACTGGTGAACAGATAAAAAGTACGATTGAATAAAATAATCACAATAATGGGTCACTGGATGTATACAATATTTAAAACTCCCTTCACACAAACAAATCACTGCTGAATTGAATTTTGTTGTCAACTGATTTGAAGCATGAATAGAGGGCCGCATGAGAATCAAGTTTTGTTGAAAAGATGAATCCTAAATGAGCAAAAGTTATGGAATATGACTTTTTTCTAATAAATAACATTTTGACAGGCGGAAGATGATGAAACATTCAGAAGAGCTCGAGTGGTTGTTGCAGGAGCTAACTCAGCCTATGGAGATGTACCTTATACATTACAACCAGGTGGTTGTGGAGAGGAAGGAGATTATATACATTTCACTCCTGAATACCTGACCCAGAACTTGTCTGGTGGTATCCCTTTCAAACCAGGTGAGAATAAAGCTCTTGTGCAGCTTTAAAACGCTCAGTTTCTCACAATTTTTTGATGCAAAAATGAAGTTTTTTTTATCATTCTACCGAAGTCATATATTCAATTTTTGTTCATCTGTTGGTTGTGTTGTATTCAAAGCATTCACACTGCTTTATCTTCTTGCAAAATAAAACTGATCACAAGTGACAAAGCAGCAAACATATACTGGAGGGAGATGAGGCGCTGCTTCATTAGTATGTTTTCCAATCCGTGTGAGCAATAACCTCAAAAATTTTAAACTTCATACTGTTTTATCAATGTAAAAGTCGGAGCTGTTATTTACGCTCTTTTATTCAAAAAACAAATAAATTACATAAGGTAGACTGATTACATTTGATCCACACGTTCCGAAAATCTCGCTGATCTAACTTTTGAGAGGAGACAACTCTTGTATTGTTAGCCAGACAACGACATCAGCAGAATGAACACATTTAAAACAGTACTGCACTCATTTATATTTTACAGCAAATAGAATAGTGAAAGAGTTTTCTCAGCTGAAGTGGGGACTGTTTGACGAAACAGTCCCTGTTTCCGATATTGAGTCTCCTCGGTTCTACAATGAAGATAATAACCTCAAACCAGTCGGGTAAGATTTACATGAAACTATTTTGGTTTGTAAATCATTCAATAAAAAATTTGGCCAAGCTAAGTACCTGATAAATCAAAAAGTATTACTGTATGTTAGTCTTTACATATTTGACATTCCAGGCATGTACTTGGTTGTGTTAGAATGCCTACAATACTTTCCCACACTCGAAACTCTTTAGCGCACACGAGACTTCTTCCAGCTCTACTTCAATTGAACATTTCGAGCAATTTTTTAATACCTCAATTTTGAAAAAATAATTATTGTTTTAAAGAAAAAATTGAACACTCAATGAGGTATTCTACGTACCCTTTGGTGTCTTGCTGTTTTATTTTAGCTACCACATCGCTGCTTTCAATGACACTATGGCATAAAGTGTATTGTTAGTGCTTTTTTGTATGAATGGCAACAAAACTTTAGTAAATATTTTGTTCACTTAAAATTAGTTTTCAAACGAGGAAAACATTTTGAGTTACAGCTTTTTTCTAGTTGTTGTATAAAACCCATTTTAACTGGTTGGAGTAATTTATATTGCCAGAAGATTGTGTGAGTTCTAGTTTTTCCTATGGGACAAGATAATGTTCTGTGAAATGACCATTCTAGTTTTTTGAGTAAGAGTTATTGTTCAGTTATGTAACATTTAATAATTTAAGCTACTGAGAGGTTTTTACTATATTTTATTTTTGTGTTGTTGACTTTACCCTAGACATTTCTCGAGCGTTAAACAACTATTTGATAAATTATGAGGCAGGAGTAAGCAATTCGCACCTTTAGACATTTACATGCATTTAAAACTTGATCTGTCAATTAAAACTTGATGGCAAATGCTAAAAAGGATGCCAATGAACACTGAAAAATTGCTTGTAAATAGGCTCATAAATTGTTGATCAAAAGTGGCTTTTGAGTATCTGTTTTCATTGTTGAGCACGGGAAGGTTTCCTACTGGCTTTAAAATTAATTGACAGTCAATTGCTTGATCATTATTTGTTTTCCTTTTGGGCTACCAGTTCTCAACTAGAGTTCACCAAACAATTTGTCGAAAACAATGATCAAATTGGCAATAAATTTAAGGAAAAGTTATCATTTTGGGCCACAAAAGGTGTGTTCGCGACTTGGATCAATGAACTTTTGTTATTAGTCATTCTTGGGATCCACATCAGTTGGCGGCGAACGCATCGATCCAGGCGTTCAATTTTTACTATATAATAATAAGACATAATATCCATTGATCCAGATCAGAAGTGAAGGAATAAAATTCCGATGTGCATTGCAGCGAGCATAGTTATTTTCAAATGTGTAAGCAATTCATCACGGACGATTATTGTGTCGTTGATTTCTGATTGGTACTATTAGCGTGATGCATCGGTAAGTAGCAGATAGTGGTAGCGAGTCAAAGAATAACCACTTTACACTTGTCCGGTTGACAATGTTTATTCAATTCGAAACAATTCATTCTTGATTAACTATAACATTCGTCTATATTGTTTTAACAAAATAGCTCAGTCTTTTTATTTTTTTGGTCAATCCATTTCCAGTATATCAATATTGTGCAAAGAAATCATAATAATTAATAATAATAATAAATAAAGCATATAAAAATCAATAATATTTAACAATAAAATAATAATAAATAATGCTGAGAAAGAACTGCTTTGAAAAAAACGTCACCCACTTGGGTATATATTAACTTTCATGTTATGGATCGGTAGTGCTCACGACCTATGAGTATGCCTCGCAACTTATTATTTTGTTGCTCGTGGGGATGGTATTTTGCGATCCATTAAAAATATTGCTACCGACCCATTCGCATTAAATAAATTGCGAAAAATATTATTTATTAAATTTATTGTACGGATCGATACAGGTCGCAAATATACCTAAAATTTAGCTCAATGAAAAAAAATCAAAAAGGCCTTATTTATATTGTTTGCAGGTAACAATTGAAACTGAACACTAATTAAATTAGAATGAGCGAATTGGTGTTTTTCAATTTCATAATCTGGTTATTTATCTTTAAATAATAATTAAAATAATTGCTATCATTCAAACTTTGCTAAATTGAAAGGTCAGCTTTATAAACTATTTCATGTTATAACAATTCAATGTTTATTTTTTCTTGATTATTTTGAGAGTTGGTAGTTATCTTCGTTATGATTATTTGGTAATATATAGCAGTTTATTCAATAATTATGATGGTCTAAACTAATGTTCTGTTCTTATCGCAAAGCATTGAATTACGAACACCAACTATTTTTTCTACTTTGTTTGACAAACACATCCCGAATACTCTTATCAGTTTCGATTCTCTCTGTACATGTAGTTGCATTGAGAGAGCTTTCATATACCTGACGGACCCTGCTCAGTGTACAGATTTCACAGAAACTGGAGTACTGAACTATCCCTGTGATTTCACTCTAGCTGCTTTAGAAGGAAAAGCTTCTCTGTTGAGTTATGAGTACTGGGATGGTGTAAGTATGACAATGGACAATATTAAGGTCAAAGCAACACAAAATTTCTAAAAAAAAAAACGCTTCTACGAGATTGCATTGCTAGTTTCTTAGCGCAACATATGCAAGAAATTTGTGTTCTTTTTTATTTTTTATTGTCTGTTACATAATACACAGGTTACAGATTTCTGTGACGATGAGTCTGCAGGAGTAGCTACAGCTCATAACAAACTGGCCAGAAACCTACAAAACAAAAACTGTGATGAAAGAAGTGCTTGGGAAGTCATGAACACTCTGCCTGATTTTGGTAAGTCATAAAGAAAACCGCCGATTCAAAGAAGTCTCATTACACTTTAGGTTTGTCTACACAACAGTTAACATCCTCGTAAGTTGGTAATTTTTCTGTTTCAAACTTTTTATCCCATAATATGACATTATCAAATGAAAATTGTTCATTTCTGGCTTATGTTTTGTTCATTGCGTCATGTAACCTTTTACTTGACAGCATTTTCCAAGTTATGTTATTAAAAAATGTTGCATTTTGTAATAAAATGGAATATACAAATTTTTGATTGCATTAATGTGAATTTGTCCATTAAGCTGATTTTTTTAATTAAGAATATTTCAATATCTCTAAAGCATGCTGTGGTTGTATTGCTTGACAAGATTGGCCTCTCACTTTATGCATCCACTTGTTGCCCCTGTCTGATCAACCCTTTACTCTCCATCCAACCACTGGCTCCATTCTCATCTATAATCAACGGCAACATCTACCTGGAGAAATACACATTTACCCACTAGTTGATCTATACAAGAAGTTGTACACTTTGGCATCCCTTCCAATTCCCCATTGCCTACTCTCTCATCCCACCTATACCCGTCAACTTAGTCCGCAAAACTCATTTTATTGATTTTTTTTAATTCGGCAAATCTTTCTGTAATGTGACAAGACTCCAGCCCTCGGTGAAGGTATTCTACAGCAATTTGATATTTTCAAAGTTGAGTTGTTTTCTCTTTAGAAAAAGACAATTCCTAAGAAAAAAATTAAGCCATGAAAATAATTTGAATGAAATATACAATCGCACGATGCTGAAAAGTTGGCGAGTTTGATGATGGAAAGAATTAATAATGGGCAGGATTAGAGTGAGATTTGTTACCTCTGAAATTGCTTGTACATGATTGAACCAGTTGAAAAGCATATAAGCTCGATCTGTTTTATAGTAACTTGCATGTTTGTCGCACAACATAAAAAAGTAGCTATATTTTGTCGAATTTCTGAGTAATTCATTTGGCTGGATGCAATGTTAGTAACTCAACAGATAGACTGTCGTAGATCAGGGTCAGTAAAGATTGTGAAGGAGACATAGCAGTCGTTAAGGAACATTTATAGACGAGGCTCAAAGAAAGCCAATTTCCATCACAATAATAATTAAACTGGCCAATGTATAGTACTCTCTATTCCCCAGCCAAGTTGCGGTTAGCTACATTTTCTGGTTGAACATTTACAACTCTACAATCGATACTCACACCAAGCTCTGACTTGCACACAATTTTTTCCTTTCAGTATGCAAAATTTTGAGGAAGCAACCGACCATTGAGCATAGTTTATTTTTGCATGCAGCAAGTCGAGCCGAAAACAAACTTTTTGACTTTTTAAACTATTCCGGTTTTCTATCAATTTGGAATTGGATACAATATCATAAGGGTTTGGTATGAGAACTGTACTTATTATCATTAATAATATAATAATGTCATGAAATCCTGATATGTTTTTTAGATATTTAAATAACAATTGAAGTTTTAAATTTTATTATGTTGAACAATAACTGGTTAAAGGTAGCTCATTGGCTAAGGGATACAAATACTTCTTGCCAGCATAAACACATTGACAAACAAGTCATCGAGTTTTAATTAACTTACATAACCGAAAGTCTAATGTCCTCTCTGGTTCCAATCTGAACATATTTCTATACAAACAAATATCAAAAAAAAGTTTAGCAGCAAAAGTTAAAACCGGTAAGAATTCTCTAGTATAAAGCAAACTTACACTGATACGTTTCTGCAGAGGCTTGTCAACAAAGGTTATCACTATTTAATCCCACAACTTTTCTGCAATATTTTGCAGAAGTTGACTACAATGCACTCAGGAGTTCTGTGGTGCCACCGGATCCAATATTTAGAATTGCTCAAAAACCAAAGTTGATTGCTACCACCACTAGTACCTCCACCACCACTACACCCACCACATCAACAACTCCACAAATGATAACCACCATTCCAACTACCACAACCACTGAAACACCCACAAGCGATGAATGTGAACAAGACATAGTTTGCATGTGTTTGGATGTATCTGGCAGTATGAGCGTGAGTGTTTAGTTGAGATTTACTACAGCATGAAACTATTTGACTCAAAAAAGCTAAAAAAGATCTCTTCTGTAAATAGTTACACTGTGTAAACATTTGCCTGTAATGGTTATTCTTTACAATAATAACTTTCAAGTATTGAAATTCAAGACAGTTTTGCAGGGCTTAAAACACTCCGTTCTGATTGGATTTGATTTAATTTAAGAATTTTTCTCAGGTTCAAACTTGTTTAACACTTCTTTTGATATAAGAAGTTGCCCTCTCGCCAGTGACGTTGGTACTGATTTAGACTCAATCTTCCCCTGAGACACAAAAAGTTGTTTAAAGCGAGTTTCTGGTTTCTGTTTTAATATATACATAGAATCAATGACTTTCAGATACATTCATTTTCAAGGAATGTTTTTGATTGCAAAAATGTGATTGTAACCAATCTTTAGACTCTCTGTAACAATTTTTATTTTAGAAGAAATTATTTTTTTTTAAGCTTCACATGATACTGTTTTGAAATCGAAATATTAAAAACTAATTCAAATTTTCTATTGAGAATTGATTTTTTAAGTTTAAAACTACTTAAACCATGGAGGTTTGCTTGCTTTTCTTATAAGTTGAGATAAAAAACTATCTTTGCGAAAGGTATATTTCCGGCAAATTTTTTCCGCTAAAAATAGTAATAATTAACTTTGTAATTCTAGCTATTGTGCTGAGACCAAAGTTCAAAAGCACTAACTGATGATACAGAAGAATTATAAAAGTTACTTTCGAATGAAAACTTCATAAAAATGTTACAATAAGTTATTTGTTCAAATGCACTATAAGTAGTAATGTAGAAGCAGATCTCTGGTATGGAGTCTAAGGACAAGAAAGCTCTCCTGTTTCCACATGCCTTTTCGTTTGCACCAGTTACCATGAGAACTTGAAAAGAAACTTGTTTGTGCACCATGTTTTATTGTTATTAATTTAGTTTGTAATTGTATGATTAACTGAGTATTTACTGTGTAGGGGTTGTTTTTATTAGGGTTTGTATGATGATGTAGATTGGGGGTTTGAGTTTTGTATAAAAATGATGTGTTGTGTTATTGTATTGCTATTGATAGGTAAGATGTTGACAAAGGAGGATGTGGAGATGAGAGTAGTGAATGAGAATGATACTGTTGATAGTACCATGAGTCAAATTGTAGGTGTTTTACCGAGTCTGAAACGAAAGTGCTAATAGTTATGATGATATTGGTATTTGTCATAGGATTTTCTATCTGTGGAGGCGTTACTGAGCTTAGTATATATGAAAGCGCAGTCAAAGAAATACAAAAGGCGAGAACTTCTCTCAATCGAATCATAAATGAAACTATTGGTGGATGACAAACATCTAATTCATCACGGATGGTAATGCTGAAGGATTTGAAGCGAGGATGCGATCCCGTTTTACGGCGATGATTGTGGGTCTGACTGGTTCGAGTAAGACGCAAGCGGTTTTACGAGTGATTGAAGCTACTCAGTATATAGCTTATCCTTTACCGGTAGAAATACATTATTGTTATGAACCTATAAAAAGCCTTTGACGATGTATCCGGAGTAATATTTTAAGAGATAATGATAGATATAACGACGAGTCTCCCCAGAGACAGACAAAACATATGGTTGATAATTGATTATTTGATGGATGAAGTTTCTGGTGAAGCGGATGCCAATGCATTGTATACGAAACATAGTCACCATTTGAAAATGAGTGTCTTTTTTATTGTTCAGAATCTGTTTTCAAAATGAAATCGTACAATTTCCTTGAATAGCCATTTTTTTTATTACAAACCCTAGAGATGCTTCTTCAATTACCTATTTGGCTCATCAATGCTGTCCCATAAAGACAAAGTATGTATAAGAAGTAATTGAACAATCGAGAAAGAAACCGTACTCTTTTCTATGAATAGATAAGACTCAGCAAGCAGATGATCATCACAGACTATTGGGAAACCTATGATACCATATGGGATCAAGTAAAAACATATAAATACAAGTACTATTTCATCCATCCAGCAGGTATTTTGCTGTTCATTTGCGTAACATGTTGCTAATATAATGACTAAAGCTCTGCAACAAAAAAATATAGAAAAGATGCGGCGCTGTCGTTATCACTCAACAATGCATCCGCTTTGATTCAAGAAGCTGAAAAAGCTAATGCGAAAAAAATATCTTATTATGACTCTAATGGAATGAGCTAAAGCTATCATCAATGAACAATCCCATTGTCGACTGCTCAGTATAATCAGTTGCAACAAAGCGCAAAGGATATTGGTAGTCTGGTTAGGAAATCATCGATAGATGATGAAAAAGTTCTGATGCAAAATGGCGAATTTATAGCTTGCCTACTGGGATTTATCTTCAGTACAGTAGTTCCCGGAATACTGAAAACTGTATTAGGAGGAAGACAAAGATGAATGCCTCCACAAGAATTATGAGGAGAATGATGGCCGTTTTAACTCTGGATGACTTGAGTATAAGAGGAAAATTTACTATAGTTGAAACAACCAACTCAGATCTGTTTCAGTCGTTGATAGAAATTGTTCAAAACATGATATTAGGCAATGTTCCTCTAGAATCGGAACAATTTATTGAGTTGCAACACTACAAGAAGGAGCTACGCAAACTAATCGTCAAAGGAACAGTTGGTGATAAACGTAGAATTTTGATTCAAACTGGTAGAGGCAATCTTTTCAACTCTTTAATAACACCTATTGTACCCATTTTATTGTCAATAAAGCCATGAGCCTCCAGCCTTTAACATTTCCTAGAGGTTATCTTTTTAGTGTCTGAAAATGGATATGATAGGTTAATGAAAAAAATTGTTAATAAAAAAGTGACAGGAAAAGAAATACGCTCCTCCTTTGTATCACAACCCGATGGAAGATATAGCGGTGAGAGATATGGAGAGCAAGCGGAATGCTTTGCTGGAAACAACGCATGAGTCCGATTTGTTCGAGTATGAAAAGTTAGAAGAAAGTTTTCAAAACATGCATATAAACTTGAGCGATGTCAGAAAAATCATATGTAGTCACCAACGAATGGATAACTGGACTCCTGTCAAAAAACTAAATTCACCACCTAAATCTCCCTTGGCTAATAGTACGATTATTGATGTCAAGACTGACAAACCTTTACCCATCAAACCTAACCATCTACCTCTGTGGTAGATGTTACTGAAAAATCTCCAATAAGAAAAGAATTGTTTCATACACACAACTTGTCCATACTTGACATTGAGAATGGTGATGATGGAAAAGCCGATGACAAGTGTGAGAAGAAACTTTCAAAAGAGTTTGAGGAAAAAGGATCTAGTATAACTGTATTGGCTGGCAATGATATTCTCCCTGTGTGATCAAACGCAGTTATGTATGTGTGTGATGTGTGATGTTGTTAACTGGTAATCCTGAAGTAAAATAAAACAAGAGTGAAAATGTGGTGTCAAAAGGCAACGAACACTTTATATAAAGTAGGATCAATGCTTCCATTAACAAGAGAATACTATAAGATCTATCCACATAAATCTCTACAGTAATGATTACAGAATGTGTGAAGCCCCAAACATGGTAATATGATACATGTGTGATTATGAAGAGCAATCAGGAAAACATTGACAAGATTGAGAGCAAACATGTACAACTGAGAACTCTCACACCTTTGAAATCAACCAACGAACATGTGGGTTGCCACACTGTATCCACCATTTGCACATGTGTAAACACGGAAACAAGACATTTGATGTCCATACTCTGACCTATCTGGCATACAGTATCATCTCTTCAATGTGGCACTATAAACTCTGTATCAATAACATTGCCTCATTTAGCTTGTGGCTGAACTTCCAGAGTAAAGTAAGCATCCACATATAATGTGAGGTGAGGCGATGGTATTTAGTCAAATTATCAAGTGTCTCCGGCAATCAAGCGGAGTCTCTGTGGCTCTGACAGCGTCAGCTGTTCTGTATATGTAGTAGATGAAAGGGGTGAATGGTCAGTCCAAAAAACTGTTTAGCAATTCTCTGTCTTGGTTAGAGTGATTAGAGTTTTGCCTCAGCATGTAGACACAGAACATCATCGACACAAATGACTAATCCGTTAGCTTTCCATTGTGTTGTTTTGTGCTTTCTCTTAGAAACATGTTTGCACTATCACCAACAAGGTCTGAATGAATAGAATGTGTGACCTTCTAAATGATAAAATCTTGTTTTTGGTACTGCACTTTACAACAACAAAGACAAAAGGCAATCAAGCGATTAGCGTTAAAATGTTGGAGCGCTTGAATAAAATCAACAAGTACGATTCAGATAAAGACGAACTCAAAATCAGAGACAAGTGTTCGAATCTTAAGTTTACCCAAAACTTGTTGAGAGATGTTCTAACCAATGCAGGTATGCTAAAATCAAGAAACACAAACTACAGCAAACTTAAACGTCTGTTATCCGATCAAGGAATCACAACTGTCAGAAAGTCACCAAGGCAAACCCGTCCAGGGAGATCTCCGGTTGCTACTGGGACTGGAAAATGGACATCGACGTGTTAAAAGAGTTGTATTACAATCCGACATTGCACACATCGCTGGCAGGAGCTACAGCTTTGCTACAAGCTTGTAGGAAACAAGGCGGAGAAAAAATAATTTGTGAATGGCTGAGCAAGAATATGCCTAACACTGCACAAAAAAGCAATGACAAAGTTTAAGCAGTGCCCCACTATTGTACCTGGAATAAGAGGGCAGCTTCAAGTAGGTTTGATTGATGTGCGCTTTTGAAAAAAAGAAAGCGAGAACAGAGCATTTTTACTAACAGCCATCAATTCTCTATCCAGAAAAGGTTGGGCTGTTCCAATCATCTCCGAAGCTGGTCAAATAGTAGCCAAAGGTTTGAGAAGGATACTGGATGGAGAAACTACAAGGTTTTACAATTGGATCAAGTTGAAGAGTTTGACAATTATCATGTCAAGAGCCTGCTGGCTGAAATAAAGATCAAGCGCTTTACAACTGAAGACGAGCAATAAAGGCTTCGATGGGGGAACGTTTCAACAGGACTTAAAAGTTGTCCTGAAAATTGGTCTTGGTGTGACGATGAAGTATTTCATTCACAACACCGGATACAACTTTTCTTTTGCGGTTCGAGTTTCTGACATTATGCGTAGTTTCATCATCTTTTCTTTACTCTTTCAAATCGACAGCTTGACATTACTTGAGATAGTAGAGTTCTGTTTGGTGGGGACTGGCATTCTTTTGACTTGCAATTTGGATATGATGCTGGAGAAACAAGTTTCTTGGTCTCTGATTCTTCAATCATCAGTTGACTTTCAGCGTCTTGACTATTCATTCTAAAAAAGTAGAAAAAAAGTCAGTTGTTTAATATAATTCAATCATAATTAACTCAAAGGTATTTGGTCTACAGCCCAGCCAGTTGATTACTTCAACTAATGTTAAATAATTATATATTATTCTTACCTTACTGCATAGAGTCCTCCTAGTAGTTCTAGTAGATGTTGTTCCTTCAGTCACTGTTGTTGATGTGGATGCTTTTTGTGCAAAAACCTCGGCTATGAAATAGATAAAATTGACCCGATTGATCGGAGCTCAATTGTGTGAAAATCCATTTATAGCATACAAGGATTTCCCGCGAAAGAAAAAAATAATTTTTCTCACAAAAAAGTCCTGATATGTTATAAAGGGACTTTCGCGTGACGAAGTTGTTTTTTGGGCCAAAAATGTTGTTTGTTTTGAGTAAAAATCCATTTATATTATATAAGGGTCTTCGCGCAAGGAAATAAATTTTTTTCGCGCAAAAAAATTCTTATATGTTACAAAATCATGTTCTAGAAAAGAAAAATTTTTTGCTCCAAAGATATTAGCTTTTTCTCGGGAAAGTCCCTCTAAAGTATGTAAGGAGTTTCGTGCAAAACAAAGTTTTTCTTGGCACGAAAGTTATTTTAATCCATAATTCTTATTTGTGTGAAAAAAACTACATTTTTCCGCGAAAAAAAGAACTTGTCTCGCAAAAACCCTTTTATGTTATATATAGTGGTTTTCACGCAAACACATTTGTTTCTTCTTTCCAAGATCTTTAAATATTGTGCAGGATCTTTCTCGCGAAAAAACAACTTTTCTGCGCCAAAATTCCTTTATAGTATTAAGATGATTTTCGAAAGAAGAAATTTTTTTTTGCAAAATCCTTATACATTATAAAGGGAATTTCAAGCAAAAAAAACATTCCTCCCGCAAAAAAAACCCACTTTCTTGTGCGAAATTCCATTTATAATATATAACAATTTTTGCAAGAAAAATTTATTTCTTTGCGCGGAAAATTTAAAAAAGAATTTGGTGACTGTTTGGTTTGGTATCCAACCTCAGGTCAGGAAATACCTGCAAATAAATAGTGAGGTGGATCCTTCTGTATGTCCTTTTGAAATAATGGTAGAACTATTCAATGCATATCTATGATCAATTTTTTCTTATATAATAATGTTGTACAATAATAAACTTCATGTTATACTATACTCAACCCCCCCCCCCCCCCAGTCTGAATCATATTACAAATCGAACTAGAAACAACCGCTGCACAATAAATACTTAGTTAATCATACCATTTCAAACTAAATTAATAACAATAAACACTGTTGGACAAAAAAGTATCCTTTCAGGTTCTCATGGTAACTGGTGCAAACAAAAAGTGCTTGGAGCCAGGAGAACATTATTTTTCTTAAACACCATGCCAGAGATCTGCTCTTACATTACTACTACTATAAAATGTTATAACTGAGCAGCAGCTGGCAGATTAAAATTTCCGCTGACTTTGGTTCCGTAGACACTATTAAAGTCATTGAAAGTTGTTTGCAGAGTTAAAGAAACGAGCCATAATTATTTGCTTGAAACGGAACCCAATCATTTTTCTAATATTGCCCGCTTGATGGCTCTTCTCTTCCACATGTTAATTACAATGCTGTTCAGTAGCCTTCTGTACTGCGACATCAAGTCATTATATTTTACAGACAGAAAACAGAATAGGGATAATGTCTGACGCAGTAAAAACTTACATACTGGAGTATCTAAGAAATAGAACTGCTGTTGGAGTTGTCTCCTTTTCAGACGATGCCTATTTGAATGCTGACATGACAGATATCACCAGTGATGCTGTCAGAAATCAAATAGCCTCCCAAGTACCAGACAGAACCGTCGGTGGAACCGATATTGGCGTTGGGTTATTGAAGTGTCAAGAGGTATGTTTAGACAACTTTATGTATACTTCAAAATTTTTAAAAAAATTAAGAGTTAAAGTTTTTCATCTACATTTGAGTAAAACAGTACATACATGCTGCAAATGTTACAAAAAAAATAGTCAGTAAAACAACCTACATTGATAGCACACAGCTGCACATATGCACTTGGTGTCACCATGCGCATGTTATTTTCTGCCAATGGAATTAGACTCTAAATGTTGAATTATCAATTATAGAGCAAAAGAATGAGCTAAATGTAAAATTTTAAAAATACACCCAAAACAAAATGAGATTGTAAACTAGAACTACTTATTTATAGCAATGGGGTCCAGGCAGTTTTTGTGCGGGGTTAGTATTAAAGAAACGGAAGCCCGCTTTCCATCAACAATACTATTAAAACAAAAGTCACTTCATTTTAACAATTACTAAAGAACAAATTTTTTATTCACAGCGGCTGATAAGTTTGAGGTGCGTAATAATGACAATGCACCATGAACATAAATTGTAACACTTCAACGGCATCGTGAAACCAAATCACAAAAATCGTTCAAAGGTTGCTTTTATTAGTTTACGTTGGCAAGCTCAGCCAAACTCGAAATACGAAACTATGGTTTTAACTGTGAACATGGTGTTGTGGTAGATTTTGGTGAAAGTTAAAAGTAAACTGGCTGTTTACTCCTCACACCTTAGGATTTGTGTGCTAGAATTCCACCCACAGCACTCGGTAGACTATTGTACAGGTGGAAAGCAATACTGTGCCGGTGGCAGAGCATGCAGGGCTGCTATTGACCTCTGAAGGGCTGCTATTGACCTCTTACCAACCCAGTATAGCTATACCGGGCCGGTACAAGATGGCTGTCATAATGGAGGATCCTCAAAACTATCTAGGAACCCACTCCAGAACAAAAACCAGAAGCAGCCTTCCTCAGATTACCAGAGGCAGAGACCACAAGCTAGATATAGCTTGGGAGCCCTGCAGAGTTTATGATTAAACAATGGAGACAGGACTTCACCCTTTAACCTCTTGGCACCAGTTACCTTCAAATAATATTCCTTACCTTATTCGTTATTTATTTATCTAACCCTTTTCATTGGCTTGACCACGTTCTGTACTATTACTCTTATATGCAAATGATTTTCTGTCAGCCTGCCTATAAAAGGACTAACTCTGCTCGTGTTCGATGCATTCATTCACTCATGTCTTGCCAATCAACCTAGTGGACAGCCAACCTAGGACTTTGGTGCCGAGGAATAAAGCCATTATTCAAACCGCACTCCGTGTAGTTTGTTTGAGCCGTGAACTCTGTGTATGCCAAATGGTCCGGCAGTACTTAAACTAGTTGTCACTGTCATACAGCACAGGTGGGAAAAGGGTTTTGGTTTGTGTAAGTATCGTGAATTCTTACATCCGTCACTCACACTATTCTCATCACTAGTCTGAGTGGTTCCGGGGGGAACGGTGAGGTAGGGAGAGAAGCTTTCTCAGTGGTGTCAGCTTGTTCCAGGTGGGGACAGTTGTTCTCTCCATCTTGGTCAATTGGCAGCCGCTTATGGAAGGTAGGGATGCTGTAGGGGGACTCGTCAGACAGTGGCTATAGGTCACGTGTACTGAAGGGGGTGGGAATAGGGGGGGGGGGGGGAGGGGAACTTCAGAGTCCCCATTGGTTGATAATGTTTTGGTGAGGGAAGGTCTCAAAACTCACTAAAACTGCTCAAGGAGGGGTCTGGCTCTCGAGAGGCTGGCTTTGCAGGTTCTTCATGTGTATCATGCTGTATGGTCCATCTGGAATCAGTGAGATTTGTTTCCTTTGGACTGAAACATGTAGTGGTCTCGAAATCTTTAGGGGGTTGCTAAGCATACTATCGCACCGGGAGGAGCAGGTGACAACTCTTCTGCACTGGTCCGCACTTGAAGGTGTTCCACCTGGGTGAAACTGACAGAGTACGGTCAGCATTGTTTGCTTCGAA
This sequence comes from Cryptosula pallasiana, assembly GCA_945261195.1. Lineage (NCBI taxonomy): Eukaryota > Metazoa > Bryozoa > Gymnolaemata > Cheilostomatida > Cryptosulidae > Cryptosula > Cryptosula pallasiana. The sequence goes on along the minus strand of OX183137.1, from coordinate 11,023,994 downwards.
CTCTAAATTGATGGCAGCTACGCTGGTCTCTATTTGTTGATGCAGTGTGTCCAGAATTGGCTGTGGCAACGGAGCAGTGGATGCCCCTTTTGGTGACCGATAGTCAAAAGGCAAGTTTATTGGAGGCCATGCTTGTTGGCTATCTTCTTCAACCTCTGAATCACTCTCTCAGCACCGCAGTAATTGGGGTTGTTTCTGGAGGGGTTAGGATGGGCGGGGCAATTGGGGAATGAGGAAGGGAAGCCTTACATGATGTTGACTGACAGGTCAAACGGCTTGCCGCAAGTGGAGGTGGGATCTGGGGGTTGGCCAACTAGTGCACTCACTTCCTCCAGCAAATCGTACTTTGTCAAGGTATCGCTTCTTCTCTTTGGCATTGTCTACCAGGTGGGGATTTGCAGTCACTTGATGGCACCAAGGCTGGCCGTAGCGTTGGGGTGATCACATGTTGCATCTTAGGTGGCCTGTAGGTGCTGAAGCTACAGCAGGAAGGGGGCATGGCTGGGGGGACAAGTTCATTATTTGGTGTCTTGTTCCTATTTCAGCCAGTTTTAGTCCGATTTGGACAAAACTCGCTGGAGTTGACAAGTTAAGTCTCTTCTTTTGGCTGCAGTGAGCAGGGTGGCACTCTTCCTTCACCCAGGGGAAGTGGGGGAAGGTAGTGCTAGAGGGAAGTTTTGGGGAAAGGGAAGCTTTAGGAGGGGGAAGGGGGATGTCTGGAAGAGGAGAGCGAACTTTTTCATTGAAGGGGGCAGCGCGCATGTTGGGACAACGAGCCGGTTCCGTGGCTGCTGGGGCTTGACCATAGGGTTCAAGACAGACCTTGTATAGTTTGAGGCAGCTGCCATTTTGCAAAGATTGCTCGCTGTGCTTGCTGATGAGACAAGTGTGATTGCTGTATGCCTCTTCAATTAGGTATGGTCCAGCAAATTTGCATTGTAATTTGGGGTTCTCGCCCTTCCTCTGTTTCTTACTCTCTAACCACATCTCGTCTCCTATCCGGAATAGTGACGGCTCATCTCCATCGTCTCCTCTCACTTGCTTCTACTCCATTCTCAAAATTTTGTAGACATCCTCTAGTGTCTCTTGTAGGGCCTGGGCATATTAGTGCACTGGCGAGCACTCAACTAAGGCGGGGTGGTAGGTCAGCTGGTCGGGGAAATGCAGTTCTCTGCTGCTCATGAGAAAAATGGGCGTCTCGCCAGTGGTAGTGGTAATGGACTGCTTTCATGATTTGGTGGAGAATCAGTTGTCACTCTTCCGTTCATCTTTCAACGAGGAGGGAACGTAGTGCATCTACAAGCACCCGGTTATTCCATTCCACAACTCCATTGGCTTGGGGGTGGGAAGGGGTAGCCTTGGTCTTCTCCACCCACCAGAAGTTGCATAAGTGTCTCATGAGACTTGATTGAAACTGGGCGCTTTGATCCCTGGGCATCTGTTCGGGAAAGGCAAAGTAACTAAATACATGTCCATCTAGGACGGTTGCAACTACTGGGGCTGTAGCGTCAAGGAGGGGAAAAGCGTCTTGCCAGAGAGTAGAGTGGTCTGTTGAGACGAGAATCCCCTTATTTCCTCTGCCGGTCTCGGAGAGGGGGGGCAACCAGATCCATGGATAGCTTCTGCTTCTGCTAACACCCGTCGCCATTCCCGATTTTGTTGCCCATGCTTATCTCTTTGGAAAGTCTCAGAGCTGTTGATAGCTCTCCTCACATTAACGGTCATGCCCGGCCAGTATCAAGTGAGATTCAACCTCTTGAGGATCCGTTAGATGCCTTGGTGGGTCATGATGTGGGTCTCCCACACCACTTTTCCTCTCAGACAAGGAGGGGGGGCGCACACAGCACACCAGTAAGATCTGTTCTAGCCCGCATGGTGCATCTCTAATACACCTTCCGGTTCGAGTTGGATGGAGTGCCTTTTGTTCTCTGGCTGGCCCAACTCATTGCTTCCAAGTTCCAGTTGTTGGGGGTCTACAGGAAGGTTATTCTTGATTGCCTCATACATGACTACCACAGGGTGACGGTCGGTCTTCTGGGTGTTAATCAAACCTGTATCAGGGGGAGGGAGGCGTGGATGGGTGCCAGCAACCATCCAGGGATCCGGTGGGCTGGGGTAAGCTGGTAGGGAGTGGAGGTGGGGGTAGAAAGTGGCTGGGGGAGGGTCCGAACCACCTCTTCTTTGGTGGGTCCACCATTTCTGGCTTTGATGTTGTTGCATTGTTTGCAGTTGGAGGGGCAATGCCTACTGAGCCTGTCTGCATTTCCGTGTAGGTGTCCACTGCGATGCTCGATGGTCAATTGGAATTCGGATAGGGCTTTTAACCATCTGGCCACTTGGCTGAAAGGTTCTTTCCTCTTACATAGCCAAATGAGGGAATCTATGTCAGTCCGAACTTAGAATGACTGCCCGCAGAGGTAGGGCTTGAAATGTTTGACTGCTATAACCACACCCAGCAACTCTTTCCGAGTGACGCAGTAGTTGCGCTCTGGGGGCCTCAGTGTTCTACTGTAATATGCTATCACCTGCTCTTCATCGTTCTGCGTTTAGGAGAGAACAGCTCCAATGCAGTCATCACTGGCATCTGTGTCTAAGATGTAGGGGCTGTTGGTGTCAGGGTAGCCGAGGATAGGGGCGGAGATCAGTCCAGCTTTAAGCTGTACAAAAACTGCTCTCACTCCCAGGGGACGTCCTTGCTGGTGAGTTTGGTGAGGGGCTTGACTACGATGGAGAATCGGGGAAGGTACTGTCGGTAATATTCGACAGTGCCAATAAATGCCTGTAATTCCTAAAGGCAGGTACAGGTTGGCCAATCCTGGACTGCAGCTATCTTCTGTGTATCGGTAGAGACACCACGCTCATTGAAAATGTGGCAAAGGTAGCGGAATTGGGATTGCAAGAGTTTGCACTTGCTGGGCTTTAGTTTGAGGCCGGCGGCCTTGAGCCGCTGAAACACTTCGGTTTTTCGTAAATCCGAGGGAGTAGATATATACAATGAAGGGAAAGGCTCCGGGGTCTACTTGAAACTTCTCTCACTGGTAGGGTTAAGGGTGTAGGGGAGTTTAGGGAGGGGGAGGGTGGGGAAAGGGTCTTAGTTTGTGTAACTACCTTGAAAACCTCCCACAGTACTGTAGTAGCATTGCCTGTTACTACTTGGACGCAACTGCTTTTATCAAGGCTGTGACTATCTGCCTTTCCTTTCCTGTTTACTATAGTGCTGACCCTGCTGTATGGCAACCTCATACAGTGGCTTAAACCCTGCCCTGTATAGCTGCTACTAAAGTCTGACCGTCCCTGAGCTGCTCCTACTAAACACTAGTTCGGTATAGATACCGATCTGCAACAACTGCGACTCCTGGTAAGGCAAGTGAAGAGAGAGAGTGTTGTTTATGCTCCTAGGTTTATTATTCACCTGATCAAACTAGACTGTTGCATGGCCTTTTATAAAGCATAAACATATAACCTACAATGTGCATCCAATTCAATATCAGGAATATTCAATATCACTTATGCATAACGCTATTTAGCCAATAGTAAGAAAGTAATGTAAATAGTCCAATCAGTGTTTGTTGTAACTGAAGTGCTCCTTACCTTTGATTGACATATAGGTGTAGCCTTGGCCTTCCGCCTAACAGTGGTCTCTGTTAGCAACCTTACTTTGATTCAAACATGTCTAGACTTGCTTGTAATTTTATCGCTTGGCTGCACACTAATATGCGCATGCTGGTCACTAGTTATAACAGCTGCTACTTTTATTGAAACAGATGTGGTCAAAAAATTCCCTCGCAATACCTATATCAACCTGAGGTTCCTTGTTTCACTTTAAAGACAGGTTCTTCAACAAAACAAAAAACTTCTCTTCTCTTATTACTACAACTGGGTAGCATTAATTTGTAATTTGCTGCAAGACATTGCCTATGTTGCTTATCGTTCTAAACTCTCTGGATAGATATTACTTGCATAGCAATATTTAATAAATTGTGTCTACCAAAAGCTGTCAAATATTCAATGGAATATTATTAGGCTAAATAAAAAGTTCTGTCAAAATATATACACCTATGAGTTACTAAATTCAATAAAAGACTTGTCGATGTAATCCCACCTATGCCTAAACATATTTGCTCTTTTTTATAATCTTGGACTACCTAGTGTGTGTCGTCAAATAACCACCAAGCTCTTCTCTACCACTAAAGAGATTAGGTCATCAGATGAATAAAAAACTCAAGTAGCATTTTGAGAGTGTAGATTATCACAATTATTCAAATTACGCTGTTTTACACACTTAATGTATTTCATGATCTGGTTGAAAGACTAGTTTTTTTCATACGGGGCTTTAAGTGATTCTTTAAAAAACTTCTAAAATTATTTATACATCAGGTGTGGAGATATTGCTTAGGTTGTTTCACGCAGACTTTTCAGTTTTGATGTTTTTCAATGATGTAGATTTTGAGAACATATGCGGGAAACGATGTTGACACAACCCGAATAGTCCTTTTCAGCGATGGAAAGGGGAGCATTGGTAACGCTATTGATGCGATTATAAGTGATGGAATTCAGTTGGATACGGTTTTGTATGGGTAAGTTATTTAGTTTACTATGTCCTAAGCGTTGTTATACACACCACAAGAGTATTTAAGATCAGAGATATTTAGGGGTTTGGTCTATCAAGAAGTAAAATGCTTTGAATTACTGCTGTTTTGTAATGCTAATAATTGAAAGCTAATTCATTGTATCAACCAAACGCACATTTGTGGTGGAAACCTTTCACTCCTTATGAGGCATCCAAACATACTAATTTCTGCTCCTATTGTTTGAAATTGCTCCGGTCTCCATAATGCGAGGGGTTTCCAGCTCCTGAGTTCCCAGGCTATTTGTAACAGCCACATTTGTTGATTGGCTCAAGGTCGTGACCCGGGATGACCCGGGGCAGGTAATTTACGTTATATATGTGTAATACAAGGTCTATGCTGGCCCGGTATAGACCCGGTATAGCCAGTATCCTTAAATCCAGGGAAATACATATACATTATAAAGGGAGAGGTTCCGGGTCAACTCAAAACTTCTGTTGCTAGTAATGTAAAGGGTGTAGGGAAATTCAGGGTGGGAGAGGGTGGGAAAGGGGCTTAGTTTTGTCTAATTATCATGAAAATCTCCCAAATTATTATTTACTATTATATAATAAAATATAAATGCCCAGACTGATGCGTCTTCGCTGCCAAGCAATGTGGATCCCAAGTATAAATGAACAGACGTTTATCGACCCTGCCCGCAAACACACCTTTAGTCGTTAAATAGCTGTTATAAATATACTATGTTGCTACTAACATATTGTACCAATTTTATATAAGCCAAGGTGGATTCCTCTCAGATCAGGCTAAAGCAACCGGAGGTCAAGAATTCTTTGCTAGCGATGATTCAGGAGAATTACAGCTGGCTCAGTTCTTTTCTGATAGTGCTTCAAGAGGTTGTGACCCAGAAAACTCTGATGCCGTAGTAAGTTGTAAACAAGTTATAAACAAACAAACAAGGATGAGATTACTGCTGAAAGGTATAGTTGGTGGAAATAGAGCTTGCTTAGATAAAGGCTAATGGGCATTCAGGTTTAATTTTGAACAAACACATTTAAGCCACCACCATTTTAGAGAAAAAATGGTTTAGCTGTTGGGTTATGGATTTTTCATTAACATCACATGATAAAAAAATTATTCATTTTATGGCAAGTATGTCACTGCTAACACACCCAAGTCATGGTTTTTGAGAAAAAATAATTTCTGATTTGCTTAAACACTTTGCAGGTGAATAAACTTGCATCACCACATTCTATTTGGTATTCAATATGGTTCTCAAAACAAGTTATTTTTTATTGTTAGAAGAAAAAGCTTAATTTTTTCTTTCCAGAGAGTAGTTGTTTCAGAAAAATTATTGCGTCGTACCTCATTTTAAATAATGTTGGTACTGCAGTTGATACCCTTTCGTTGGATTCCCCTGGTATTGATGTAGTACTTAAATAACAAAATACATGTAGCTAGCACTTATGTAAGGTTGTTTTTATGCAAAAACCTGAACATAGGAGAGGTTAAGTTTTTCTTATTACAAACTATTATAGTTTTTGTCTCTCAATCTTTATATTTCCTCAGCTGCAGTAAAAGAGAGCCATAAGCAGTAAACTAGCATGGTGCGGCCTAGCTTTGTGTTGCATGGGTACATAATGCATTGATATACCATCCAGGGTTACAAGAACTTGTCATAAACCTTTGACAATGCTTATAATTATTTGTAAAAATCTGTAAATGTTACACTTTTTGCTCATGCTTTATCTAAATACTTGATTCCTGGTTGTAATGTTTCCATCAAATAGTTATGAGCTTGAAGGTTGATTTTTGGTTTTGTGACAAATTTTTCTCTTTCATAGGGCCAAACTTGTGACTCGTAATAATCGCTCAATACAAAGCTGTTTTGCGTAGTAAGCTTTTGAGCAATTTTTTGAACTTCAGTTTGCCTGAAACCTCTAATGTCGACTCAAAGTGAAATGACTTTTCAGTTGCTATAGCGAATAGCACGCTGCCTTTAACTATCACTTTAATGCACAAAGATTTTACATAGGTAAAATATTATTCTTTGTTTACTTCATGCCGGATTGTTTTTATCTGACTAAAGTCAAATCTTAATTCCGTTACTTTAGCTACAAAACAACCAGATTATTATTCTAACTGGAGTGCTGGTGTACACCGATATCATCTACTTTGATGTCACAATTGGTTTGAATACAAAGATTGTGTTCAAGTACACTGAAGAAGTCAATGTCTCTATCAGCATAGATCAAGACCTTACAGTCACCTACTCCAGAAATACCAATCTGAAGACCATAACTGTTGCAATAGAGGGTGAAATAGTAAGTGTATATCATCATGTAGTATGTTGGCTGTTGTTCTATTGACTCAATAATCGCACTGGGTATGTTTTCCAACCTGAATGTTATTACACAGGCAGTTTACACCAACCAAGAGCTTCTCTGGTGTTACTCACCTTCATTTTTGTTGTTGACCTTTCTGTTGGCTTTTATTCGTGTATAGCTGCACAAAAACAGCTACCACCCTGTTACAGACTCCTCAACTTTGATAAAAACAGTTGATTGTTTGAGTATAAAAAGTGCCATTTGTACCTGAGAATGAGTTGCACACTCTAACTGTAACCTTATACTTGGTGAAACTACCACGCACTAAAATTCACATTCAATACCGCACACTCAGAATTTCCAAAAAGAATTTACGATACTGAAACATCCATCACACTAACCAAACAGCCATAACTACCTACCATAGGGGTGTTAGCAATGAGGCTAAAGTTTCCCCACTTTTCGTTCTCTCCCCATTTGGGTCAAGGAGTCTATATCTACAGACTTTCTTTAGCCTAATATCGTACTAACCAAACAACCATAGCTACATATCATAGGCCGGTTATCAATCACTAGATTTCCGTGCAACCAGGTTTTGAAGGAGTTTTGAACAACGGATTGTTGAAAACTTTGAAGTTTTGATTTGCCGTACTTTCATTACATTAATTTTTGAGTTAAAATTATGCTCAGTTGTCTACACCAAGGAGAGCATATATCAGTAAGTTGGCGGCTTACACGTCATGATATTGTTGCTGCGAGTGTTGAGCAGTTTCTTTCAAAACGACAACAATATGAAAAAATTATGGTTTTCACAAATGCTTGTTTTCACCAAATTGTTTACATTCCAAATCATGTCGTCTAAAATTAATTACTAACACAGGAGATGAGCGTTTTGATGACTTATCAACCAGTGTATATATGGCTTGTCATAGCCAACTGAACCTTATAATAAGTTAATAGTAGTTAGTTGTCAAACTCTGACATGAAATTAAATAAGTAAATAATAATAATAATTACTATTATTTATTTATTATTAAAGCGTCATTGATGATTAATATTTTTATCATTTTGTATTAACATGATGGTGAAGATCTTATATTTTTTCAAGCTTATTTTATGAAGGAAGGACATTCAAGTTAAACTTAAATAATAAGTTATTTCTGAAGATTCCTTCTAATGTTAATAATTTGTTACTACGAAAACTACAAAAATTTCAGCTTCCATGACCCTATCGTCGAAATTTCGCACTTTGAATCCTCAAAGAGTTGAAAAATTCTACCCTCGAGATTGGCGCAGTGAAAAGCTCGAAGTTTTCAAAAATTTGATCTTCTCATTCTCTTCATCTTCTCATTTACTTATTTAATTTCTTGTCAGCGTTTGACAACTAACTGCTACTTACTTATTATAAAGTTCAGTTGGCTATGGAAAGCCATACATACACTGGTTGATAAGTCGTCAAAACGCTCATCTCCTGTGTTAGTAATTAATTTTAGTCGACATGATTTGGAATGTAAACAATTTGGTGAAAACATGCATTTGTGAAAACAATAATTCTCTCATATTGTTATCGTTTTGATAGAAACTGCTCAACACTCAACCCAACAGTATCATGACGTGTAAGCCGCCAACTTCAAAGATTTGAAAAATCCAAAAATCCGTCAAAACTTTGACGCATGGGAATCTATTGATAGAGACTAAAGTTTCCCACTTTTTTCTCTTCCCATTGGGTCAAAGAGTCCATGTTGACAGACTTTCTTTAATCTAATTGAAAAAGGGTCTCACGATATAGACTTAGTTCTTTAGTTTTTCACTTGGTGATAATCTGTAAACCAAACACTTGAGGTGCCTGTGCTAGGTTATAAACTGAGTTAATTCTGAAGTATTGTATTAAAAGTGCTTGCAAAGAGGAATCGTGTTGGGCTGATAGAACCTTTTTTGTTAGTGTAAATATTGTGGTGGATTTTGGCGGCACACATGCTTTATAATACATACCTATACCCTAACCCAGAGGTGACTCTGACACTATTAATTAGTCAGACAGGCCTCCCCAAGTGATGTAACCAGTAGTCATCACTTAAAAGTAGATGATCTGTCACACCGACCCTGCATGCTTACCGACCCTGCCGCTAACGCCCCTGTAGGGACCTTTACTGACCCTGCAGTGACCTTTACCGACCCTGCAATGGCATACCGAGTCGGCAACAAGATGGCCACTCTAGCCAGAGCTCTAAGAAGATCTGTATCAACTCCCGAGGACGTATCCAGGACCTAGATACCTCCACTTGCTGTCTACCTGGATCGTAAGGCTAATTAGACTAAGGACTTAATTGTATAGCTTATTCCATTGCCACTAGGAGCCTTATGCATTTAACATTGTGTGATGTTGTATGTATTGTCATTTTTTATTGGTTGCAGCACTTCCTGTCATGTTTTATTGGTTGCACCAACATGATGCAATACACTTCCTGTGATCAGCCTATAAGAAGCTGCTTTTTCATATATACTTTGCCACTTATCACTTGCTGCTTGTGCTTTGGACCACTCTAAGCGATTGCCTCCCTAGAGTTTGATATGTGGACAATAAATGTATTCTGTTACATAAAACTATACCTAGTTTGTCTGAGCCGAGGGCTCACTGGTGTGAAGTCATTACCGACTTCTCTGTTGCTACCAGCAGGTCTATACCGACCCTGCGTTACCTTTAGGAGAGAGGTGTTGCTTTGCTGTTTCACTAGCTAGCGCTGTGAACGGCTGTTGTCAGTGGACGGTAGTAGGAGCCCTGCCGACACAAAAATCCACTACAATATACTCCATGCAAGATAATAAAAATTTAGTGTATGACAGCTTACTACTGGAGTGTTAAGACACGGCCATAAACAGATGGGTAATGTAAGGGAAAAGAAGGTCGACTTGTGCATCAATAGTAATAAGTTCTGTAAATGGGAGCAAATTTGTTGGTAAATTTTCTCCTTGGCTGCAAGCAACTTGGTATGTATCTGGGAATGTATTAGATTCTTATCAACTCCCCTAAAAATGGGGGAAGTTTATAAGAGATAGTATTCACTCATGGAAAGATAAGGTTTTTTTTAAAATTCTACGAAACTTGGAAATTATTTGTAGAGAAGTCATTTGGCTCTATAGTTAGGAGTCTACACAGTTTTGTTGGAGAAAACTGAAGTAGAAATATTGTGATAAGCTCAACGAGGAGAAGTTAACGCAAAAGTATGTAAAATGGAATCAAATCCTTACAATAAGATCTTCTCTAGTAGCATTAAGGTTTTGTTAATTTTGTAGAAGGTTCCATTAATTTTTTGTGTTAATGAAACAGAGTTTATGATTGAAAGATCCATAGCATCTAATTGTGGTAGAGTTTAGTGGAACCCTGTCATGATCGGTGTGTCAAGAAGATGTCTCTGATGGCCATCTGGTGCTAGATACATTCATAATTAACACTGGCACAAACCATCGAATGAGGCCGGCAGTTTTACCACCCAACACACCGCATTTATAATAGTACAGGCAAAGAACAGGCAAAGTACCGGATAAATATTGATGCGGTACCAGCCCTGAGAAGGTGTCCCATGCGGGCATCAAGATCGCTACCATAGCCAGAGAGATGAAAGATAGCCTAGGCACTTCAGGAGCCTCTATATACCTACTATATGGCTCCAGATATGAGCAATTCAAGATCAGAGGCTTTAGACAGACCAAGATTGTACCAGCAGGCCCAAAACCATTGAGCATCAATTTAAATTAGCTATACACACAGTAGCTCTGACCCTTACGTCTGGACGCTATGAACAATTAATGTTGTGCGCAAGATTCTATTAGACAACATTACCAACTTTGTATGCGATTCGTTTACATATATGTGTGCTATGTTTGATCGGTTTACTCGTCAATTACGCCAGTCACTTTATGTATTCTTCCTGTGACTTGGTCCAAACAAGGCCAAGCCTTCTTGTGTTCATTACCACTGTTCATTTCTAGTTTGTCATAGCTCATTGCTTGTATTTATGCTGGGATTGTATAAAGCAATAAAAAATATACTTGAAAGCACCTATTTATATGCCTGAGCTGATAGCTCACTATTGGTTGTGGAGTCAAGTTACTCCTCCATAGCAGTTTATTGGAGACATACTGCCGCAGTGGTCTCTTTGGTGACAGAAGATAGTTGTAGTCATGCTTGTAGTGGCTGACTGTGTTGCTGTGCCAGGGGATCGGTGTTTCCTTGTATTCAGTCATTTAGTGAATATGTGAACAGCAGTATCCACCACATAATTACGCTGATATTTTATTTATAATCATTTATTCACATTTTATTCACAGGAAAATTATCTAACATACACTGTGACTAAACTGGTAGATATCAGCATAGAAGTATCAGCTATTGTAACTGTAACTTCCTCACCAATTCCAGGAGTGCAGCAGATAGTGGTTAACGATAGAGTAAACAACAATGATATCAATTTCAGTGCTTCCATTCAGGTAATGTATGAGGTAGAATTTGAATAATGGGACAATACTGCAATCCTTGGTAAACTGTCCATACATAGGGAAGATTGATAAAAGAGTGGTTTTCTATTGTAGCTGATTGGCTATTTGGGAGTATTCCAAGGACTCACTCCAGTTCTACAACTTACAGTAACTATTACTATAGAACAACCCAATGGGAATCTCCTGGTAGTTACTTACTCTGATGATGGAACTGGTAAGTGAAACATTAAAAAGATGTACCTGGTCAAAATTTATTATTATTGCGTCTTATGACTTTGATCTTATTGCTAATGCTATGACAGGACAAAATAATCAAACAAACTAACATCTGTTTTGTAATGAAACCTCCAATAAATTGACATGAAAGTAGTAGTAAACAGTCAGTTCAGTTGATAACAAAATTTTTTAAGCCGGTACTGGCCTAGTTTTTTCTTTTCCATTTCTGCTGCTTTTCACTGATTATTTGATGAAACTACTCATTTTCCGAAAAAGTAAAAGAATTCAATACAAATACAACTTGTTGATTGTAATCGATTACAATATCTCCTATTCTATTTGCAGGGAAAGACTCTGTACCAAATGATGGTATATATACTGGTTTTGTCCCAGCTCACAACATCGATGGTTCTGGTGGGACATACTTTGGTGTAACGGTTGGTTGTGCTGAAAACTTCCTGTAATTGTACCAGTTTATAGATTATTCAACTGTAAAGAGTTTCAGGGGTTTGCTCTCCTAGCACACTTTGCTGCAAGAACTACCTGTTATGTTTCCCTAAGCTTCCATTCAAGTTTTGTCTATGCATTTGTATTTTTTAATCCATCCATCTAATTTTCTGAACCATCTCATTTCTTTTAAACAAGTTGATATTTTGCAAGTTTGCTACACAAGTATTTCAGTGTATGCACCTGACAGCTGCAACGCCTTGTACAGAAAATTCATTATTTTATTCATAGTGTACCTATGTTAGTACGGTAAATGTTTTTGCTTAAAAACTCAGCAGAGACATTTTCAAGAGTTGAGTCCCGAGCAAAAATATTCCGTACCTGCAGATGTATTGTTTTGTATTTCTTACATTGCAGCTCGGAATTTCTGGTGAGGGAGTGTTGCCAGTAATACCAACGAGCAATAGAAAGAAGAGATGTGCTAACTGTAACAGTCTGGGGAACATAACTAGATCATCTGGAGGTTAGATTTGAGATTTATCTAAAAAAATTTTGCCTTTTCATTCCACTGTATTTGCATAAAATATTTCATTCGATGGGAGAACCGAAATAAAACCATTATTGCTAAAGATAGAAAAATATGAGTTAGGCTCCCGCAATTTTTCCTTCTTTCAATTAGTTTTTGATGCGTCTATTCAACTTTATTCTATTGAAACTTTTATAAAGAGTTTTTTTGACATTTAGAGAATCATTAACCAATCAGGTACCTTTCAGAACCACAGATTGCAAAAAAATATCACCTCATTATAAACTTTTTCTCAATAGTGAAACGGAAAACGTTTTGTTCCTTCGGTATTTTAGGAGGCGTAATAGTGATAGACAACTGGTCACAAGTTGACGACACAACCCCGCCAGAGAAAATTACAGATCTCAGAGTTCTGAATTCTGCTGCTAGTGGTGGAGACAGTGTGTTTACTATTGGTTGGACTGCACCGGGTGATGACCTCAATATTGGTACAGGTAAGTTTTATTTTCAAGAAGAATAAGAAAACTACAAACCCAAGCCTTATTTTTCAATTAAAGCAACGTTTTACAATATAAATGTTTCAGTATCAGGCTATGAGTTTGCTGTTAGTGGAGATGGAACTGTAAGCAGCCAAGTAAGTTTACCAACAGAAGCAATTTTGTCTAACACCTCAGCTTACCTGGTGAAGGCAGGAAGTAGTCTGCAAATGAGAATCAACACTAGTAAGTCATACACAAATTCTTTCCCATTTAAAACATTCCAAATGGGCTAGAAGTCTGATATTTTGGAACTTGTGCTCACTCACAGTATATTCAGTCATGGTATTGGCAGCGTACTTTCAATCCTATTTTCCCCAACATTTATATAGTTTCTTTGTTGGAGCGAATACCTGCAGATGTCTAGTTAAACACAGTTTATTAATTAAATATTATTTCAAATGAATGTGTTATTTTTTAACTTGAAAATCTTCGTGGGCCGCTATTGTAAACTAACCTTGTTTTTTTCAATGTTGGCACTAGCAACCCATAGATGTGCATGGAGGTACAATCAGCAAATTGAGATTCAGTTAAGTTACTCAGTTAAACTGATTTCATGTTTCCGCTAATTAAAGCTTCTGCCATGCTTAAAGTTTTCAATACAAATTTTTGACAATGATTTGTATTTCTATAATGTTTTTGATCAATAGAAAACACCAAAGGTTTTATGTAAATCAAACAATTTTAAATTAGCGTTTACGCAGTAAAAAAGGTTGAACAGTTTTTTTTGTAAATTTTTTATATAGTTTTTCAAAACTTTCAAATTGTAGTTTTCATATTGCTTTTTTATGCTTTAGTACATTTATTTTTTGTTATAATTAATTCATCACATGTTTAAAGCTCAACATGGCGGACTAAATGCGGGTGTGCTGTAAATGCATAAAGTTTTAAAAATAAATAGTAGAGCAACCCTGTTTCAGGTGAGATAACTCCATCCGTACTTGGACTCAGCCAATCAGCAAACATCAACACCTACTACTTCAGGATGAGAACTTTTGATGCTAAAAATAACTTTGCCAACTGGTCAAACCCTGCATCTGCCTCTTATGTCAGCCCTGCTACATTCTCCAGCCTTGTGGTAAGGACACCAAACCATATGTAGGAACTCTTTTTTATTCATTTTTATTAATTTTTGTATGATTCAGAAACTTAGTTTGTACAAAAGGACAACACTTCAACCTGAATCAATTGAAAAACAGTGATATTGATGTAGATTGCAAAACTAGGTATGACGTTTTATGAAACTTCTGTATTTTCTTGTAAGCATATATATGCATGAGCCAAGAGTGAGGTGTTGGATTACTGTAGAGCTGGAGTGTTTAAGTAAATAAGAATAGTAAATACTAGATATTGAATAATAAATTGTCGATGGTAAATAGCGAGTTGTGAGTAGTAAACAGAAATCGATGAAACGCGAATAAAAATAAGTAACAAGAGAAAGGTAGTAGGTAACTACGGCACAGCTGCTTGTTTTCTACCCTTTCACAAGTTTTATGAGATTTTTTTCAATAGTTCGTGTTTTTATTTTAACGCGTTTTGGGAGTCTTTAGATGTTTTCGCGACCTGGATCGATCGGTACAATAAATTTAATAAATAATATTTTCGCAATTTATTTAATGCGATTGGGTCAGTAGCAATATTTTTAATGGATCGCAAAATACCATCCCCACGAGCAAAAAAATATTAATTTGCGAGGCATACTCATAGGTCGGGAGCACTACCGATCCATAACATGAAAATTAATATATACCAACGCGGGTAACGTTTGTTTCAAGCAGTTCATTCTCGGCATAATTTATTATTATTTCATTGCTATATATTATTAATTATTATATATAAGTTTATTATTATTAATTATTATGACTTCCATGTGCAATATTTATATATTGGAAATAGGTTGATCTCAATAATGAAAAACAGAGCTATTTTTTTAAAACAATAAAGATAAATGTTATAGTTAATCAAGAATGAATTGTTTTGAAATAAACATTGTCAACTGGACGAGTGTAAAGCTGTTATTCTTTGACTCGCTACCACTATCTGCTATTTGCCGATGCATCATTCTAATAGTATCAATGAGCAATCAACGACACACTAACCGCCGCTGATGAATTGCTTACACATGTGAAAATAGCTATGCTCGCTACAATGCACATTGGAATTTCATGCATTCACATCTGATCCACATCATTACTTCTCATTATTATATAATAAAAATTAAACGCCTGGATCGATGCGTTCGCCGCCAACTGATGTGGATCCCAAATATGATTAATAGCAGGTGTTCATCGATCCAGGTCTCGAAAACACCTATTGCTGCACAATTTAACTGTTACAAAATTGTTAAAATGAGTGGTAAACAAGAAACACATTGAAGTATTGCGCCAATTTTTTTGTGTTCATCGAGCATAATGCTGTTGCAGGCATCCGTAACCACCACCACAACAATCCCTTCAACAAGTACTGCACAATCCCCTGAAGTGGTAAGTAGTATAGTATCACAAATAATATGAACATACTGCCAGTTTAACTAAAGTGTTTTACAATAGTTGACTTTCGGAGGTATGGGCAATTGAACCTTATGGTTTCCTTAACAGATTGTAAATACTTAAACAAAAATATTTCAAAGCTTTTGTAAAACTACTCTTTGAGTTTTCACCTTACTATTTTTTACCCACTTTCAATTGTCTAAATGTTTCGTGCAATGATGCATTATTAACTTTAGACGACTCAACTAGCGTCTAAATTTGATATGCAGTAAAAACCAAGAAAAACGTAGTTAACCAAGTAAAAAATTTATGTTACAAACGACTAAACATTTTTGTGGTATCTATTTTTATCTTCAAGGTTACAAAAGGCTCACAAACCACAATTGTACTTGCTGCCACACTGAGCACTGCTGGGTTTATAGTGATTGCTGTTGTTATTGGGGCTGTTGTGATGAAAGGTTGCAGTTCAGAAGAAGGCAGGAAACATCAGAGGTAAGAAAAAATCCACACCGATCTCCTTTAACCAAGGTCATTGCATGATAACATAAAATCTTAATCTATGATCAGAGGAATTTCTGTGTTTTTCACCATGAAGTGATTATACAAGAAAATATCAACTACAGTGTTTTTAGCATCGCAGTGCGCTGACATAAAAACTTGACCTATGTCAACCGCAAAACATACCATAAACATCAACGCAATGCTTACAACTATTTTTTTACTTCACTTTTTTCGTCTTTCTGAGAAAAATTAAAAAACAAACCTAAAAATAATTGTTTCTTATGACACATGGTTGTCCACCATTGTAAACAATACTGTTCTTTGCACAAACAGCTCTATGTTTGTCAGAGCTGCTTCATGTAATAGCGATAAGTGCCAAATAAATTACACCGGGGGCTCAATATTCGTTAGATACACAATCCAATCAAGGAATAACAGGTATAAGACTATAAGTAACCATGTAGAAACTGAGTGAAATACAATTTAACCATTAATTTTTAAGGCTTCGTGAACCTACAAAAAAGTTGTCTATCAGGTTGCATTAGGGTACGACCTTTTATATAACTAGATAAAAGAAGCCAATAATTGCAAAACTACTTTTTAGCAGCTGAATAATGTGGTAGGTAGTGTTTATAAATGAGACTGTGGTAATTCTGGTCTATCACTACCTATAGTTTTGAGAGGAGCAAGGTCCACCCTATTAGGTCATACAGCATACATAATCGCTCTAGCAATGGTTCCTAGATGGGACATTACTGAGATTTATGGTATGTGTAATGATAAGTGCTTATTGGTACTTCCCACACTCCTCATGTCTATCAGAGACGATTATATGCTCCCCCAGTAGCAAACAGTATTTCTCCCAGCTCCAGTTCAGTTGCATTATACACATTTCATAATCATGAGCGGCCATAAGACACCTACATGACACCAACCATATTTCTGAAATCACAGAAACCAGTGGGTACGCATTAGTTCTTCATTTGATTATCAATTAGTTATTTTGATGACCCCGAGTTGTCCTTCAACTAAGTATCTACCATTTTAGTACTTTAGTCACTTTCCATCCATTCTAGAAATGTAAAGTTGTAACTCAAACAATACCACTCAGACTCCACTAAAACTCATCTCAGTAACAGCAGGCGTGATTCTGGTCCGCTCTGAGAAAGTTAAGGAGAGTTGAACCAATAACATAAACAAAGTTTTTCATGTAATTTTATTAGTTTCCACAAAAGCTTGCCTTGTAGAACAGCAATCCATTTAATGTTTTTTAATTATTATCATTGTTTAATTATTTAATAGATTTGTCTATTCAGTTTCTAGTGACTTAGCTCTAGTTGATTTTAACATCAAAAGTTTTTCTACTTGAACCAATTCTGCAAAGGTTGACTCAGTCAGACATCTTGCCTTTAGTGCAGTAAGGCCTTGCTGTTTATTTGCATTCAGCAATTGACATGCAGATTAAAGCTTTGTGTTATTCTCTATCAAGAAAACTGTCGAAATGAGAACAACTTTTAACTGACAAAAACTATAGACGATTATATTTAAACAATATTTAAACTGATTTCGAAGCTGCTATAACAATCTGGGCTTTAGTTAATGTTAAAAGACTCCATTGGCATCACGAACTCATTTGTTTGTAATTCATAGCAACTTTAATTATGATGAAAATATTTGTTCCACAAAATAGTTTGCTGTAAACGTTTTTTAAAACTTGCTTCGAACCCCCATTTTTTACCCCTTTATGGCCAAAGATCAGCAGTATTTGATGATACCAGTATTTACCGGTGATAATTGAAAATGCTGCTCTTTAAAAGGTTATCCATTTGAAAATTTATAGTTCTGAAGTTGGGAATTAGATGTGCGGAGGAAAATATATTTACTTTAATTGTATGCTTATCTAGTTGAATTTTATATTAACTGAGCACAGGCGCTTGAAGAACTTGTTTATTTATTTTGTATAGATTTCTTTGCGCTTCTTGCGTGCCTCTTGCAATAAACATCTAAATATGTAACTAAAATGCAGGTCTTGGGATGAGATTAAAGCAGTAACGGCAAGCTATAGATTGTTTTATTTTGAGATGAAGCACATGCAATTAAGCAGTTTATGAGTATTGTTACTGACAGTAGATTTAATCAAACACTCAATTTTGTAGTCGCACCTATGGCTACAGGGAGTCTGATTTAAGACAAGTCTATGGACATTCCAGTTTAAGGGTGTCTTCCCATTACTATGCAGAGCCTGACAGACACACCTACTACAACCCATCATATGGTAGAAATGGACCTGCTGGAGGTCATTATGATTATGATCGCTACCAGAATGCGGCGTATTACTAAAACTTCACTCAGCAGAAGTACAAAGTATAATGTTATAATGGCTACCATTTAATTCGAGTTTACAGAAACCATTAATTTACATTTTATCGACAAACTACTATAAAGCCAGAAGATGGCAGAAGTTTTATAGTTTCAAGGTAGTATTGTCTCTTTTAGTTAGATGCACATAAATTCTTACTTTCTATTTTTGCACTTGATTGCCGAGGATATTATCAAGCTACTGTATTTTACAATTTCACACCATCACTTGCTCTTTATTTATCATTTTAACCACTAAATTTGTGACTTTAACCACAATTTTAGAAATAAAGATCAATCCTGACAGTAACGAAAACATTTCTTCAAAGTTGATAAAAATTTGAAGACTTATTGATAGCAGGACATACACTGTCCATCCGTAGCAGTACATACATTGTTCATCCTTAGTAGAACATACACTGTCCATCCTTAGCAGGACATACACTGTCCATCCTTAGCAGGACATACACTGTCCATCCTTAGCAGGACATACGCTGTCCATCCTTAGCAGAACATACACTGTCCATCCTTACACTAAATGCTGACCTCCAAATATGTCATGGTGCTCATAGGTATCATCGAACTTTGTAAGAATTTCAACGACGCTAAATATTTATGGAGATTGTCCATTTTTGAAAATTAACTTTTCAGTTATCATTTGCAACAGTTGTCGCCGTAGTTGTACACGGAGTTTCAGTCGAGAAATGTCAATGAGAAGTTGAAAATGGTTAGAAAAAATTCGTGACACCCAGCAATTTTTGTGACTGTAGTTTTATATGGTGTAGAGAGTTACTCGCAACTAATAATAATAACCATGCGTATCATGGCATAATTTGAGTTATTCATCATTTGTCACCTGCCGCAATAAAGTGATCTTCTTAAGGTAGAGATGTAATAAGTTATTAGTGTTCTTCAACCATTTTTGAAAGAAACATTAGAACAATCTACATTCTGTGTCTGTATACTCATAACTAATAGCTCTTTATGGTCATGATCCATCGCAATTACCAAGTGTGGGTAACTCCAAACAGTATTGCCCTAATAGAATATTGTACGAGATTTCCTGACTCTCTGGAGATCAGCCTTGAAGCATTAATTTGTGTTTAATATCTGTAGTGTTTGCTTGATGCATGTATTGCAATAAACTCTGGTCTCACTAGCCAAGAATATTACTACTTTCAAATACTGTGCCTCCCTTTGGAGGGGAAACTGTGGGTATGGCCAGTGCCATTTCTTTATTAGTACTAGTACAGAGAAATTGGCTCAGACATACCTATCGGGTTGTTTACATATAGCCATATTTATTAGTCTTCTATGTAGCTCTAGAGTTATAACTTACTGAAGGGTATATTATCAAGTAAACGAGCAAGATGTGAATGCGAAGTGCAATGCGTAACAAAAAGAGTCCAACCTTTGATAGGCCAGGCTATGGGGTACCATTAATGTACATAAACCATATCCAATCAAAGATATATGAAGTAGGTAGAGTAAGTAACGTTACAGAGTTTTATATAACAACGAATAATATGGTGATAAAATTATATGAAGAAAGCACCTTGTGGCAATAAGGGGGGTCAATGGACTGAATCTCTAAGGCATGGTTGCCCCATCTCCTGCTAGGTTCTTAGGCTTTCTGTTGCCCTGAGTCTGCCCTGTCTTGCATCTGGTCTTCAAAGCACTTGAGCTAATTTCTTGACCCTAGGTATAGCCAGCCATTCCATTCCGGCGTCACCGTCACTGCAAGGGTACATGCCAGCCTTACTAAGATCAATACCGGGCCCTGTCATTTAAAGAAGAGACGGGAGAGCAATTTGACAGCTGATTATTGTATGTAGGCCAATACTGGCTACTTGGTGGCAGTGTTCATGATGCAGAGAGGGGTCTCTGGCCCTCAAAGACAGACTCCTTATTAATTAACCTACATGGGTAACTATTCTATGTCCATACAAATCTACCAGAGTATTTAGACCTCTATTAAACACCATAAAACTATATTAAAAAACATTTTACGAAAAAAGAGGCAGAAGAAAGTAAAGCTTCAAGAAACCTGCTCAAGTGGTTTGCTGACTCTAAAGACTTGCATAAATCACTATGAGGCATCACAGAAGTTTTCACTTTGTATGTATGCAGACATTGAAAATTGCAACAAACTTGCGCACTGTTTACATAAGCATGCATTGAAACAACCTCCACTTCATAAATGAATAAAGACAGGTTTGAGGTGTTTTATTATAAAAACAGTTGATATTGTTTGGTACTACTGTAAATGGGCCTGAGTGTCAAACAATATTTAATTACTGTCTCTGTCTACTTGCAAGTTTGATCGTTTACTTGGAAAATGTTTTTAAATTTCTGAACTTTTATGAAACTCTCAAAAATACCCAAAATATGTCCACTCAAATTCAATAAAGTAGTTTGGTTTTGTTTTCGGTTTCCCAAAGTGAAGATATTGCGCAAACCAAAATAGCAACTATGTAAATTATTTTTTGTTTTAGATCATTGTGTCTTATTAGCAGGGTTGAGAGTATCTGGCAAAAAGTATTTTCCATTATTTGAGGGATACTTTTCAAGGATTGGGAGTCAAACAGTGCTAATGAAAACCTGATTTGGCACTATTTTCGATTTAAATCGTTTCATTCGTGGTTGACATTTGTGTTTGTTAGACTTCACACTTGTCAAATTCTGCAGTACCAGCAGGGAGGGTGTCAACAGGGTGTTTGGTGGAAAAAAGCAGCAAATCATTGACATTTCAGCAGTTTTCTGCTTAGCATAAAATAAAGTGACCAAAATTTCTAGTGTAACAGTTCTTGAACCTAACAAACAACTAAAGGACAGGTGAATTCATAACAGTAACCACCCCCACCCCCCTCCCCCCCCCCCCCCCCAACAAGTCCCAGGAGGCACTTACCAACCAGGTAGGGTCGATAGTGGTTTCAACTGTCTACTCAATGCTTTGCAGCTAGGAGTTTACCTACCAAGTTTACCTACTAAATGAGAGAATGAGCTTGCGCTGACCGATCATGCTCTTGCTGATCTGCTTGCAACCAAGAAGTTCGGGAGTTGCTGCAGTTTAGAAGTGTTGAGAGGTTGCATAATGCATATTCTTTGGAATTTTGAGAGGCTACATACTATTTGGTGTTGCCTTGGCCGTAAAAGAGTTATCCAGTATGGCGTTTCATTAAACTGAAAACCTAGTTGAATGATATTAACTGGTTTGTCTAAGTGTAAAGAATTAGCTTAACCTCCATTCCCATCTGACTTGTAGGTTATGAGCGCTGAGTGCTTGATATTTAGCTGGATTGTACAACAAAATATTTCATTTAATGCTGTTGACTATCTACAGGCTGTCATGAAGAGTGCATTCCCTGACTCGATCATTGCTAAACAGCTTGTATGTGGGTGCACTAAAACCACACATGTTGCTGGAGCCATGAGCAATCACTACTTGTAAGAACTTATAACATCTCATTATTTATGTCATTTATATCAAATCATGCAGTGGGTGGGCCTATTCTGATGTATTTTCAGTAATATACGTGTAGGTACGTGATTGATTTCCATACCCAAGCATATTTCCTGTGACGAATCGATACCGTAAATTAGTTCTTGTACAGCTAAACCAGGGTTTTTGATAGATCATGCAATTAGGAATTGAAGTGAATGGGCTGTGATTTTAGTACTAAGGGAGATGTTTAATATAAAAAAGGAGCCACATCAGCTCATAACTAGATGTTTGCTGATCAGGGGTTGACTACCATTGGTTTGCGTACTTACCTAACTAAATGCAAATAACTCTGCAGACAGGAGCTAAAGGAAATGATGAAATTTCAGTTTGTGTCGGCGTCTCTAATGACCAGGACGTGGGTAAAATGTACCCGATTACTGTTCAAATATATGTCATAAACCGCAGTTCTGTAATGAGCAGGTTTCTTGATATCTGCGCAATCTCAGGATCTGACAACTCAACAGCTCAAGGTACACATTGTATAGTTTGAATGGTCCAATGGTCTCGTGCAGAGATCATAGCAAAGTGCTACTAAATCCCCGCATGTGTTGACCATTGGAGAACTCAGACTACACGTACTGTGAAATGCAAAAATAATGAACTGAATCCAAATCTAAATCTGGCTCTTACCTCGACTAATTTACAATCAGTTTCATGCAAGTTTGCAGCTCTTTAAAAATTGGACTTAATTGAAATGAACTTGCTTTTGTTATAAATTCAGCAAAAGTGGCTACCATTGGTTTATTTATGTTCCAGGTCAACCAACTGGTCCACAGCTTACATGTCCATGCACGTAGGTGCATTTAAAAATACTTTCCTAGCTGACTGTCAAAAGTTGTCATCGATCTTGGATTAGTATCTTGGTTTGTTGATCAATTGTAGCGACTATATTTTATAACTATATATTGGCTGCTGGAAATGAAGACATAGTACATTATCTGCAGTGCAACAAAATGGAGCTATGAATTCTGTGATTTAACACATATATACCATAAATCATTCTTCATTCTAGAGAAGATGAAAGGCGAAAGTGTGCATTTTATTGTTGCTAGGATTGCACAGGGTGGGAGATATTCTAGCACTAGAGTAGCAATATATGAGCAGATCTCCCTACCAAGTGTTTTTTTGTGGGGTCATAATCTGGGGTGATGCAATGGGTTACGGCGTTGAATGAATTCGCCGAGTTTATATTGTATTTTATTTGAGGGGTACTTGAGTGGCATTTGAGTGGCATTTAAGTGGCATTTGAGTTTTGATTATTTTTTTACTTAATTTGAACTTATATGGTATCTAAATTTTGAATGTATGGCATTTAGGTTATGATAATTATTACATAACTGTATACATAATTATAACTCATAGGGTATCTAGATTTTGAATGTAAGGCATTTAAGGTTTGATAATTTTCTGTAATTCCGACTCATATGATATCTTGAGAGAGAGGAGATATATCTACATTGAATAAATACAGTGATTAAAAATGAAACAATATGTGAATATATACATTTATTGTGTAATAAGTAGGGAAAATCTCTCCATATAATATAGCTAGAGTCAGTAAATACTAAGTAATAACAATTAATACATAGTCTTTTTTTACAATGATGTCTTTGATGTAGTGATGTTATATCTTAAGAAGGGAGACTTCTGTTTTATTGTACAAATTTACAAAAAAGGAGAATGTGATAAAATAGATATCATAATAGAGTGTAATAAGTTGAATATATAGAGTTAAAGTCTATAAAAACTTTTTAATTTGTAAAGTATTTGATGACTTTACAAGAAATATCATCACATTCAGGTTCAATGATGATGAGAAGATTTTCTTCAAGCTTAAGTTTACTATTTTCCGATATAGACAGAGAAAGTTTTGAAAAACCCTCCAAATCATTATAAATAAAAACTCTATAAATCGACGGTGTTGAATTTGTAATTGATACTGAATTGTTTTCGCATATGATGTATCTATCACACACACAATCAGTAGTAGTTTCGATTTCTTCAGAATTGTATATAGTAGAGTTTGTAGGGTTTGGTTGTTCCAAAATTAAATCGACTAAACCCAGAGCTTGTGGAAGAGATGGAATTGATGGTGATAAAGCTGGAACTACTGGCTTGTTTGTAGTGGTTGTCGTCGGGGTTGTTGTCGTTGTTGTCTGTGGAGTTGTGGTGATTGTTGTCGTTGTATGTGGAGTTGCAGTGGTTGTTGTTGGAGTTGTTATTCGAGTCGTAGTTAGTAATCCTTCATCGTATAAACGAATGTAATTTAAAGCTTCATCGGTTTTGCAAACAAAGTAGTGTTGAGGCCACATATCATAAGTGTCACAGCTTCTACGTAGGTGAGCAGGTTCCATGAAACATGTGAGTCTAAGCATACGATATTTTAAGTTTTTTCTTAAAATACGAGTTACTGATTCAACCGCTTCCATATTAAGAATTCCCCGAAAACATCCAGACGCTCTATGAGATAAAGTGAATGGTTTAATCTCTGTTACAAGACAATAACCGCTTAGGATTGGGAATAATAGGAGATAGATGCAATATCTCATTTTTTTATTCAGAGAGAGAGAGACTTTTAACCTAGTTTATGCTTTCATCATCTAGAGTTAACTGTCTTGCATTTCGGTGGTCTTTGGTTAATATGCTTCAACTAAAGCTCTATATTTATAACCTTGGGATTGCATTTGTCTTTGGTATCTCCTTGACATGTGATACTGATGATAATCTTGTTTTGAACAGACTTCAAACTTTCAAAACTCGAAAATGACAAATTTACACCTTCAATACCATTGATGTTAGTGATGATAGTAGCTATTTTTGGCTCCTCGTTGGTCAAACGATTGCATTCCACACATGCAAAGTTGGTTGTCTCAAACTCTTCTGTTGGTGGACAAATCAAACGTGAGGTGTTGTATTCAAATACACATAATTCATCATTCCAAAATAGTTTTGTATTTTGAGTAAGACCTTCCGTATTATTTTTAACCCCTATTGCGCATTCCTCCTGATTCAGAGTGTATTTTGTTGGTGTATCACAAGGCACAGAATCTGTAGAAGTTGTGTCCTTGCAGATCCAAGAAGCGCTTCGAGGGATGAAAAAACCACAATATAATAAGTCGGGAGGGTAGAGTCGCACACAGTTTTTTCCATTTTCATCTTTATATCGTATAGTCCTTTCGAAAGGTGAAAAAACCAAGACATCATTTTTATCCATAGCTCCGGCTATACATTCATCAATTTCGTTGGTATAGAATACTCCACTAACATTGGGAAATGTTAGTGCCAGTAGCAAGATAAATACGCGGCTCATTTTTTAAAATGTTTTCGCTTTCAGTGTTGAAAGTTGAATACTTTCTTTCTTGATGTTTTTTCTATTTATACGTAAGCGGCTAGCGGCTTGTTCAGCTCTCTCAACCGATTTTGAAGATGTGAAACAATCTCATCAAAGTGGTTACCAAAATGTAAGTATGGTTCCAATCGAGATTGAGACAAAAGAACATGTGTTTCTGTCCAGCGAAATGAAGTCAAACCTCTTAAAATCGAAATATCTATCAAATCACCCAGTTCAGCATCTTTCAAACATTGCTTTATATCAATCAGTTCGATCGCTCTTTTGAGATCTTCAAAATCTATCAACTTGGCTTGCGGACAGCATACTTTTGGATCAAAGCTCCTAGAACAGTTTAAGCATTCGAGAGGATTTGCTCTTGAAATACAATTACAGCTCAAAAGCATGCTTTGTATTGATTTACGGACTAGATTGAATCCTAACACAAAATAAAATACTTCTTCGGTGATGAGTTGAACAAAAAGAGGATTCGAACGCTCTAAAGGAATGTGTTCAAAATGAGTCCTTATGAACTTAGGAACAAAATCAGCCAATGTACCAATTGACTTGAATCCTTGAGTTTTTCCACTCATGTTTCTGCTGTAGTTCAGAGATAAATGAAGCAACTTTTTTTGTAGCAGTTCTTTTATGAGTCTTCAGATATATTTGTCGAATCAATAGTTATTATCGGGTTGACTGAGTCTTCTTTTTCATCAAGAGTGTAAGCGTATGGATATCCTTCTGCTATCGCAAGTAATTTATCCTTTAGTCGTTGATAAGCCAGTTTGCTCTGACTAGTAGGTAATAGGTAGGGATTTAATCGTGCTCTCAAATTTGTTAACAAAAAGGGAGACTTCAAATCATCAGTGGAAAGATCCAAAAAAGCATTAATCCATTCATCATGCACCAAAAAACCCATTTTAGCATTTTTCAAAACTTGTCTTCTATCAATCCAGTCGATAGCATCACCCAATTCTTTTTTGGTAGGTGTAGCACCTTCAACCATTTCAGCATATCTTTTACAAGTGATACATTTGTCATCAACGTGTGAACAGTAACAGTTTAGTAGCGATAGATTGGTTGCTTGCTTGTAAAAACTTCCTCCTAGTACACAGTATACACATTCCTCCGTAAAATAAATCCTCAACATTTCATCAGAAACCTCAGCCAAAAAAGTCTTAGGTCCTATAGCATCGGAAGCTTCTTGGTGAGCAAAGTCTTCAACACGTAACATATTTGTTGTTATTCCGTTAAATTACAAAACGCGAATGATACGTTTTCAAATTGAAACACCTATTTAATCATTCATTACTTTTTCTTTTTTTTGAGGTTAATTGTTATGCTAGCTCATGTAGATCTTCATAAATGCTTTAATTTCAACCTGACAACCATCGATTGGGCAAGGTTTTACTTCTGATGAGCATTCAGTAAGCGCTTTTTCCTTACACTCACTACAGTAAATGAGATGACCACATGGAAGAGAGATATGATTTGCAATTACTTTTTTTTCATGCGTCTCAGACACACATTGAGCGAGTTTGCTTTGCTTAGTCTGATCTTTATCTTTTTTTAACGAATCAATTGATTTAGCATCATTTTTTAACAGTGTTGACGAATTCTCAACAGTTGTAAAATCATTTTCAAAAATATGTAAGGCTTCAATCATAAAACCTATTCGCTCAAAAGGTTTTCCATTTAACACTAAAACTTGTTCGATATCGTTTTGACTGTATCCTAGTTTTTTGCAAATAAGTTTCATTTCTTCGGTGTCATTGTTGTGCGTTATTTGTTTTACTTTTTCTCGATATTTTTCAACCCGTCGCTTACACCTTTTGCCTTTTTCCGTTCGCATGTAAACATCCTCAACATACTCTTCACCTTTACTCCCGAGTAAAAAATAACAGTCTGGGAACCATCGACAGTGTTCCTCCCACGGTAGATCACTCTCTTCCCATTCTTTAAGTTCACCTGAGCAAAAGAAGCATTTTACACTATCTCCGAACTTAGTATAGTAGAAACCTGCATTGGAAAGGAGTTTCATGGAGACTTTACCCTTCCATTGTTTGAAACTGTCTTCTCTAGATGTTTCAGTAGCAAAACGTGGTGTATCAGCACGATCAATTGATATACCTAGAGGTAATACTTCTGCAGTTAAATCTCCTCTTCTGGTCTTTTGTTCTTCCATCGTATAACTTTTGACAATTGAGACGTTTTTCATTTCATCTGCAAGTAGTTTCCTAGGTCTATACAGACGATTGTGAGTGTTAAATCCTCTAACAAATCGACAAAACGGAAAACTTTTAGCGTGTTCTTTCATCGGATGTTCATCTTCATCCTTCCAGTTTAGTAATACCCCTTGGCAAAAAACACATCGAACAGCGTTGTCTTTTTCAAGGTTATAGAAACCAGCTGCAGCCATGTTTTCACCACAATGTTTACCTACTCGTCTCCAATTTGTAAGAAATGATTTTCTTCGATAACTTTCATCAAGCATTAAAGCCTCTCTTTCATAAAAAGAGAGTTCATTGTAAATGAACTTGAAAAAGTCCGCTGGGGAAAGTTGCGCAATAGTTTTTTGTAATTTTAATGACAAAAGACTACAGTGATTATCCGGATAAGTTGCGACGACATAAGTGATTGCAGTGGTATCAGGAAAATTTCGTTGTAAAAACAACGACGAAGTAACGAGTAAACTATCATCTATCCATTCAGTGCAGTCTTTAGTATTTTCGAAGCAATTCCGAGTTTTTCGCATTTCTTTTTTTTCATTATAAATAGTGTTTGCTACATATCTGTTGTTTGTTACTCGACACATTATTTATATATAATACAAGTAGTAGCTTCAGTTATTACTCAAGTTGAAGTTTTGTTGGAAAGTTCTTTCCTTTTGATCTAGTTCGTTGTTATTCTAAAAAAAAATGATAATGCTTTATAGCAAAAAAATAAAAAAAAGACTAAGGTTTCAATTTTTTTTCAATATACTTGAATTGATTACTATTATAATAGAACGTAAATACTTACATCAGAAATGAAGACTTGTCTTTCTTTTGAATTAAAATGAATGATATTCCTAGTAGTTTGAACTTGAGAGCTGCTTTCTATAAAATTCGGATGAAGAAGGAGTACATTTTTCATTTTGAAGTCCTGAAATAATAAGAATAAACATAATTAAAACTTACATACAGCATTTTTTTGATATCTTAAATAGTGAATAATCTTGTTTTTTGTTCAGAAAATGTCTTCACGCTTAAATCGATTACAATTAAAACAAAATATAAATACTTACATCACAAATGAAGACTTGTTTTTCTTTAAATTAGATGAATTATATACATAGTTGTTTGAACTTCAGCTGTTTCCTATGTAACTCAAATGATGAAGAAGGAGGGTTGTAGTAGATGATGATGTAGTAGATCTTCTTCCTTCAGTTAGTTTGAACTTGAGAGCTGCTTTCTATAAAATTCGGATGAAGAAGGAGTACTTTTTTCATTTTGAAGCCCTGAAATAATAAGAATAAACATAATTAAAACTTACATACAGCATTTTTTTTGATATCTTAAATAGTGAATAATCTTGTTTTTTGTTCAGAAAATGTCTTCACGCTTAAATCGATTACAATTAAAACAAAATATAAATACTTACATCACAAATGAAGACTTGTTTTTCTTTAAATTAGATGAATTATATACATAGTTGTTTGAACTTCAGCTGTTTCCTATGTAACTCAAATGATGAAGAAGGAGGGTTGTAGTAGATGATGATGTAGTAGATCTTCTTCCTTCAGTTAGTTTGAACTTGAGAGCTGCTTTCTATAAAATTCGGATGAAGAAGGAGTACTTTTTTCATTTTGAAGCCCTGAAATAATAAGAATAAACATAATTAAAACTTACATACAGCATTTTTTTGATATCTTAAATAGTGAATAATCTTGTTTTTTGTTCAGAAAATGTCTTCACGCTTAAATTGATTACAATTAAAACGAAATATAAATACTTACATCACAAATGAAGACTTGTTTTTCTTTAAATTAGATGAATTATATACATAGTTGTTTGAACTTCAGCTGTTTCCTATGTAACTCAAATGATGAAGAAGGAGGGTTGTAGTAGATGATGATGTAGTAGATCTTCTTCCTTCAGTTAGTTTGAACTTGAGAGCTGCTTTCTATAAAATTCGGATGAAGAAGGAGTACTTTTTTCATTTTGAAGCCCTGAAATAATAAGAATAAACATAATTAAAACTTACATACAACATTTTTTGATATCTTAAATAGTGAATAATCTTGTTTTTTGTTCAGAAAATGTCTTCACGCTTAAATTGATTACAATTAAAACGAAATATAAATACTTACATCACAAATGAAGACTTGTTTTTCTTTGAATTAGATGAATTATATACATAGTTGTTTGAACTTCAGCTGTTTCCTATGTAACTCAAATGATGAAGAAGGAGGGCTGTAGTAGATGATGATGTAGTAGATCTTCTTCCTTCAGTTACTAACGATGAAGTGAATGCTTTCTGTATGAAAACAGTGCTTCTTATATAGCTTAAGTTGCACTGCTATGAATCAGCATTATTTTCACATGAATGGAAACCGTTGCTTTCGCGGGAATAACAAAATTATTTTCACGCGAATACAAACCAATGCTTTCGCGGGAATAAATAATTTATTTTCACGCGAATGGAAACCGTTGCTTTCGCGGGAATAACAAATTTATTTTCACGCGAATACAAACCAATGCTTTCGCGGGAATCAATATTTTATTTTCACGCGAATGGAAACCGTTGCTTTCGCGGGAATAAATATTTTATTTTCACGCGAATACAAAGCAATGCTTTCGCGGGAATCAATATTTTATTTTCACACGAATGGAAACCGTTGCTTTTGCGGGAATAAATATTTTATTTTCACGCGAATACAAACCAATGTTTTCGCGGGAATAAATAATTTATTTTCACACGGATGGAAACCCTTGCTTTCGCGGGAATAGAAATTTTATTTTCCCGCGAATACAAACCAAAGCTTTCGCGGGAATCAATACTTCATTTTCACGCGAATGGAAACCGTTGCTTTCGCGGGAATAAATATTTTATTTTCACGCGAATACAAACCAATGTTTTCGCGGGAATAAATAATTTATTTTCACACGGATGGAAACCGTTGCTTTCGCGGGAATAGAAATTTTATTTTCCCGCGAATACAAACCAAAGCTTTCGCGGGAATCAATACTTCATTTTCACGTGAATGGAAACCGTTGCTTTCGCGGGAATAAATATTTTATTTTCACGCGAATACAAACCAATGTTTTCGCGGGAATAAATAGTTTATTTTCACGCGAATAGAAACCATTGCTTTCGCGGGAGTAAAAAAATTAATTTTCACGCGAATAAAAACCAAAGCTTTCGCGGGAATATTGCGTGAAAAAACTGCTGAGTCATAGATATATTATAAAGGTTTCATAGGGTTAATTAGTACAGCTTTAGCTATTTAAGAACCAGTGTTTTCACACAGAAAGCATCCAGTTCTACAATAGCTAGCAAGGAAGCAACATCTACACACCAACTACTACATTTACTTGAAACTATAGAAAGACTTTCAGTCAATAAGGTGAGAATCACTAAATAATTCTTTAACATATACTGATAAAAAACTTCAACTAGATTTGCTATAATACTTCAGAAAGTTAATTTTATGTTTTAATATTTTGTTCTTATTAATAAAAGATCAAATAGTTTCACCATAACACATCAGAAAAATTATTATGGTTTTGATTATGTGTTTATTTTATAAATATCTAGTTAGTTTATTCTTTTCAAAATATTTTTCAAATTCCACCCATTTGTTACATATTTTTTACTCTCTTTTCAGTTCCAACTTCCGACTGAACGCTCTGAATATGAATGAAGACCGTAATACCTCATTTCTCTCAACATTCGAACCATACTCTGATGATAAAGAAAATATCCCTCCTGATTCACATATAATAAGAAGGAAACTGAACACAATTCGACCAAAGCCATGGGATTCGGATAGAAATAAAACGATTGACTATACTTGGACTTTGAAAGCACCATCTCCTTCTCATCTTTCCTGCTTGTCAAAAAATGCTGCTAGTTTGCTCAATTCTTGCGATACCAATGACAGAGTAATGATTGGAAGGTTTCAACCACTTCACTTAAATCAAACGCCATCACTTCTCGAGATAGTCTCCATCAAACGACCAACTGAGGATGTATATAAAAACTTATGCATTATCCGCTACAATGTCGAAACATTTGGCAACAGACGACAAGTGAGGTCTATGGTGAGAAATGAGGATTACAACAAATTAGCTCCAACACAACCAGATGTTCCAAAACTGGTGGTTTTTATGGGATTCGATTCAGACAAGCATCCAATCTTTCACCCTATCAACTTCCCATCCAATATTTCCCTTGAGGAAGCTAAACAGCTAAGTAGATTAATAAAAAAAAAAACACCTACTCAGTTGATCAGTATGGTTCGTATCGCAACGCTCTCGCAATTTGCTGTTGGAAGTGTAATCAGTTTTGAATCTCCTCAAATATCAACTCAGTTAACATTACCTAATGGAGATGTGGTGATGAATGCGCTACTGGTAAACTACAGATGTTTGCAATATGATGGTTTGATGATGGGAGTTCTATATATACCTGAAAAACACGCTAGCAACGTCAAACAAATTGGAACAGGAGTCATACTTGTAAGAAATCGTGAAGTTAGTAGATTTGGTTATCATCGACATGATATAATCACATTCACAGCATTACAAGCGATAGAAACGGCTCAAAACCTATCCAACAAACTTGATGATTCCAACCAGATGAAGTACTTTACTACAGATGAGGTTGTTGAGAACAAGGTCTTAGTGCTTTCAATGGGAGTGGGAAACACATCTTCTACATCTTTGAGAGAACCAGCACCCCCTGGTGAAAACTATATTCAAAAAGAGCATGTCAGACAAGACAACATAGTGAGTATTTTTTATTTAATGTAAACTAACTGATATAAGTAATACTTCCGATTAGATAAAATTTATTTATAAAGCAATTATTTTTTGTTTTGCTTTAGATAGAAGAGAGAGAATCAAAAACACTTGATGAAAATTATGCTCAAGAAAAAACAAACCGAACAATATAACTTGGTGAGTTACTTCCCTTTACTATATAATGTTAACTAACCAATGTAAAAAGAACTATAATTCAAATTCATGTAATTATTTTACATTTTTGTTTAATCATCCTATACTAATACATAACTTTTTATTTTAGTTCATTATGGAATCAAAAGTACATAGAACAGAAGTCTTCCTTCCTAAGTTATAACATCAGTACAACAATGACAACATTGTAAAGAAAAAGACTATCAACCATTGATTGTCATTACAAGTTGTAGTGCTTTGAATTACTTAGTATTTACTAACTCTAGCTATATTATACAAGAATATTTTGCTACTTATTATGTAATAAATGTATATAATCATATATTGATTCAATGTAGTCTCCTCATTCTTCTCTTCTCTCTCTCAAAATATCATATGAGTTCGAGTTATGTAAAAAAATTATCAAAACTTGAATGTCATGCATTCAAAATGTATATGCTATAAGTTCAAATTAAGTAAAAAAATAATCAAAACTCAAATGCCACTTAAATGCCATTCAAATGCCACTCAAATACCCCTCAAGTAAAATACAATATAAACTCGGCGAATTCATCCAACGTCGTAACCCATTGCCTAAACTCCAAGATCAAATCCACAAAAAAACACTTGGTAGGGAGATCTGCTCATATATTACTACTCACTAGTCCCTCTATGGTGGATGAAAATAGTTCATCTTATCGGATTATCCATTGTCCTGATTTTAAAGGAAACAATTGCGGCATGAAAGTGTCCATGGCTCATTTTGCTTACCATTCATATTTTACAGTATAGCCCATAATGGTCGCATCGGCTAGTAAATAGAAGCGGGACACTTCAGGTGTGTGCACACTAGCCACATATAATTATAGTATTTTTTGTTGCAGTTATGCATGACGCTCTCATTAAACAACTAGAATTCATGGACAAGCCCTGGCACAATTGTGTAAGGAAAAACAACTCCATCAAGTCAAGGGTTTTTGTGGCAAACAGCTATATGTATATACAGGGCTGACCGTGGCGTATTATACATAATACTGCAAATGCTGGCTGCTTCCCCTCAGCAAAAAAGGTATGATGAAGTTAAAGGTAAAGGGAGAATTGTCTGAGTATTTCATTTTAAGTTAGACCCATAATAAAGGCAAAAAAATATTGAAATAGGGATGGAATCCAGGACCAAAATTTGGTGGAAAACAATAGCTGTCTGAGGAAATTGATAAGATAGTTTTCATTTTAATGCGAAGGCTTTCAGGGAAATGCCGCTTTTGCTTAAAAAATGTAGTAGTTGATCAGTAGTCGATGTGCTAATTGATGTTTCAATAAAATATATCAACTATGATATCAGCGATTAACCTGGAATTTCATTTTTTGTATGGGGAACTTCGCCATGCAATATAAATGATATCAGCTACTGTTTCATGGTTGTACTTTGTCAAGAGTTGTCCCTTCATTGACATTAGGGAGACAACTTTCATTTACAAAGTATATTTGAAAGTATTTTGAAATTTGAAATGGTTATTAGCTATTTTTCATTTATAGAGGAAAACACCTGAACATGTACTAAATGGTAAGGGATTTGTGTGTCACAATGTAAATGAACTAACCATTTTCTAGATGTGATTATAATTATTGCATATTGCATGCTGGATACACAATACTAATGAATAACATGCATTAAAGCACATACCTATGTCGCTTATATGCATTGTATTGCAGTGAGCAATACTTCTATGGTGTGAGGATGATATTTCTATTTGAGATTTACCGTAATGCACCCATCATTTCCATGCTTTGTCGCGGGCTTCTTTTTATCTGCATGTTCGAGAATTTGAAAGGACGGTTTGGAAAGAGACGACGCATGTCTGTTTCTTTCAGGCCTGGCGAGCTTCTAAAATGGCATTGCTATTCTATACACAGAATATAATGAGGTAGTGCCAAAGAAATGAATCAGTTGTGTGGTTAATATAGTTTAGTCCCTCATCTCTAACCTTTGGTGCTTTTCAACTGTATTATTCTGTAAGACTGTTCTTTATTACCATAACTAATTTGCTCTCTAATATTTAGCAGAATACTTGTGTCACATAAAGATAATGCTGGTTTCCAATTCAGCAACAACTCTAAATTTTCAAAAATTTCAAACTCATCAACAATTCTAAATTTTCAGCAATTGCAAATACAACAACAATGCTTACTTTTCAACAATTTCAAATTCAATTACAATTCTAAATTTTAAATCTCAATCAAAATTATCTACACCTTGTAAATCTGAAGACTTGGTTATTCCTTAAGTCTCAGCCAATATCTTGTGAAAAGATCTTATAATAATTTTGAGCTTTGTATTTATAACAAAGTTCTTGTTACTGATTTTTCATAAAATAATTTCATTTTTGTTAAATTTTTCTGTGGAGTTACCCCTTTTTACGTTAGACAACTCCAACTTTTGCTAACCCCCAAAATCCAGTTGTTTTCAGATTTTCTGCATTTGTGTTTTTAACTGTTCATGTAAATCTTATATTTTAATCTGCTCCAAATAGCATTGTCTTATCTAAGCTTTGTCTCTGCTTTGCTACCAATTAAAGCCTTTGCTTTTTATAAATAGATTATACCAATATTTATTCACGATCCATGAATAATGAATGTTTATAATCACCAACTTTCCTTTCTCAACATTCCATTCTAAATAGAAGTGAATTGTTATCTTACCATGGCAGGGAGAACCATAAGTCAGCAACAATTTTCTCCTTGCAGTCCAGAGTGCTAACAAAATTATTACACCATTACACGTAAATCTACAAGTAGAACCAATACACGAGTAGAACCAAAGACAGTAGATTAATTCCAAATTTCATTGCAGCCTGCAACCAAAGCATTGCATCAACCATTTCTATTGTTAATCAACCAAGTCATTACAGCCACTTCACAGACTGATACATTGACATACAAACAAACAATAAACATCACACTCTCCTAAGTTTATGTAATTGCTAACTATAACAATAAAACAAACAACATATTCTAGAATTCATAAATTTTTACTTTTTGTACTTTCAATCTCTGTTGCTGACAATATATCACCGTTGAAGTGTCTAGAAACTACATCATCTGACCTGTTCTCTCTGTTAGTACAAAAATTATGAATACCGTATACAAGTCGTTTGAATGTCTCGAGTGGTTGTCTGTAGATGTTTTGAGACTATAGTTGAATTTATTTCGACGCTGGCAAACATTTTTTTTTATAAAATTATTTCATTTGAAACTGATTAAAAATGTAGATCTAGACAATTAAACATTAAAAATTTGATAAAATACAGAAGACAGGATGTAAATATTAAAGTGATTAAGATATGTTTTATGAGGTCACTAAAAAACTTTTTTAACAACATAAAAGAAATAGTGGAATGTTTTTAGATACATTTATTATTATCCAAACTTTTGCAGGTACCTTGAACTAAACAAAATTTGACTGAGGAGAAGGAGAGATCTATACAGCAGTAATTATCATGTAGTTTTTTGACTCAGTGTACCACAAGTATACGCCACTGTCATCACTGTCTAACTTCCTTTTAAAGCTCTACATACTGCTATAAGCATACATCAGAGTCTCACTCCATCTCTGATGGAGTCTCCTTCCGAATGTTTATGCTAAAGACTCACTCAATCTGTGATAGAGTCTCACTCTATCTCCAATAGAGTCTCACTCGATCTTTGACAAAGTCTCACTCGATCTGTGATGGAGTCTCACTCCATCTCTGATAGAGCCTCACTTCATCCCTGGGAGAGTCTATATCCATATCTAGAATCTCACTTCATATCTGATTGGGTCTCACCCCATGTCTGATAGGGTTTCTTTTGACTCCATTTTTCCAATAAAGTCTCAATCGGTTCATTTTCAGTTTCTCTGCTGACTTCGTTCTCTATAAAATATGCGATGCAGTTGAATTGGTTCAAACAAAAGCTAGCAATTAACTCAGCAGTTTAACCCAGCACAATGACATTGCGTTTTTTCAAAGGTACCAGCTTACCAAGCCAATTGCTTTTGTTCTCTGGTATCTCTCTATGCTGTCTTTTTTGATAACAAGAGTTATCTTCTTTTGGTAACAAGTATATCAAGATCTGGAAGGTAGATCCAGTTTTTGTTTTCAAATGGTTTTTATTTGAGCTCAAGTTAATTTTAATTATGAAATTCCAATTTTTCAGATAGAACTGAAACCTGAGAGCTTTACCGAACACC
This sequence comes from Cryptosula pallasiana, assembly GCA_945261195.1. Classification (NCBI taxonomy): domain Eukaryota; kingdom Metazoa; phylum Bryozoa; class Gymnolaemata; order Cheilostomatida; family Cryptosulidae; genus Cryptosula; species Cryptosula pallasiana. The sequence continues at coordinate 10,987,308 of OX183137.1, read as the reverse complement.
TGCAGGGGATTAGAACTCTAATTTTGAAGATTATGTTTTCATAAGCGAACATTGCAATGAATTGGAGCACTACCGTGATAGAGGAGGGGCGAGGGGGGGGGGGGGTGTTGTCAATTTATGTGCCAAGCTGTTCAGTTTGATACATCAATTGTCTTTTGATTGGTTGATGTTTCTATTAGTTGTGATAGAAAAGTTCTTCAATGGGGTAGAACTATTTGACTGAGGGGTAGTGGAAGTGGTCTGTGCTGGGGATAAAACACAAATTCAGTGAGTGGAGTGAACAGGAGGGCATGCAGAGAATACAGGAAAACATAAAAAAAAAATTTGTTGAATGATTTTATGGCAATAAATTATAAGAATATATAAAAGTTTTGGTATTTATGGTTATTCAAGTGCCAACCATCAAATTATTAGCAGTTTTTATGAGACGAAATGAAATACTTGCCAATTAAACAATTTTTTTTAGAAGCTGTTTTCTCAGGCTCATGTCTTTGTTTCTCAAATCTGTGTTACACGTGTTGACTTTTACATGGTCATTGCTTTTGTCAATATCAACTATGTTGTTAGTAAAGCTTTAAATAGAGGTTATGCTAACATAGAAATTCGCTTCTGCTTATACTAACAATGCAGTTCTTTATGCAACATACAAAACAGGTGAGGGCATAAAATGCCTATACAAAATTGCTTGAATTTGTGTTATCAAGTTTCACAATAAACAAAAGGTTCTACAGCATTTTTAAAAAACAATAACAAATTATTCACTATGAACAGTGTGCTGGTCAGCGAGCATTCAAGTCAGGTGCATATAACTGAGGTAAATAGAGTCTCAACAAAACAGAGCATGAGCGAAAAATTGCAGTGACGGTTGTAAAAGGAGTGAAAGCATAAACTGTGTGTAGGGGCCAGTTGCTTTAGATATACTCCACTGATGGGTTATTGTTGAAGAGGAATGAAATTTTTACAAAGTAAATCATTGCGAATCCATTTCTATATAAAAGTCGGAGCTTGGTTGCTGTAGTCTTTGTAGTAATTGCTGTAAAAATTTAATTTTACTATGATACTTTTCACATTTTAAATTCAGCCAATTAAGAAAGTTAAATCATTCAATCAATGTTATTGTTTTAGTTGTTTAAAGAAAACTGTAAAAATAATATAGATTAATGAAAAGCAACGAAATCTGTTTTTGTTTCAAGACACTGTTATTATGAAGAAGTCTAAATATTTATACGTTGCAGGCCCACTTTCTTTTTTTCTCAGTTTATTCATTCAGTAGACTTATTCAGTGGATTTGGGCGCAGACAATAAACTCTATTAAGCCCAAACAAACACTACAAGTAATGCGATTGAGAGTCATTGTTTGCTGTGAAAAGGAACAATATTGTATCTAGCAGTAGTGTGTAAGCTTGCATTGTGGGCAAGTAGGTTGATGTAAGCCAGTCTAACGAACAGTGAGTGTCAGGGCATCAGTGGACTGTAGATGAGGAAGCAAGTTCCTCTGGGTGGGGCATTCATACCTAGCTATTCGCTGTTGTCTGTCCGAGAAGATATACTTTACTTTAAAACTGTTTGGAGTCTTTTCTAAATCAGGTTTGTACTTGTAAGTCTAAATTTATATATTTTTGTTGACCAAATATTTGGATGTAAAAGTGTTGCTATGCAATTACTGTTTATCAGTAATGCATGTAATGCACCTCATTTCTCCTTGATACTCTTAAAAAATTCATTGTAAAAGTCCAAATTGTAAGGTCAGTATATGAATGATTACAACAATAATCTAACAAATACTGGTTAAAGTATATGAGTTAAGAAAATAGCCTGTGGTATTTATCTTTTTTGCTGATGTGCATTGATCTTACAGTTTCAGTTTTCATGAAAATTTCTCCACTTCAGAAATAATACTAAAGTTGAATTTCTAGTTTGTCGGATTGTAAGTGTTTAGTAAAGGTCTTCTGTGCCAGAAGGGAACAGTTGGAGCACATGCATTGCTGTTTGTTTCATCTGCAGTACTAGTTTAGCCGGTTGTTATTCAAACCATTGTAATGCTAGAAAATGCGCATTACATAGAAGCTTGCTGATTGAAAATTGAGGGTGGAGATTTTTTGTTTGCTCACACTTGAGCATTAGACAGCATGGAAAAAAACACGATTGCGTGCATTTGCACAATAGTAAATACCTAGCAAAGGAATTTACAATGCATGCTTCTTTTATCGTCCATTAAAATTGCACCTGGCAACCCTGAGTCAAGCTTTCTACTAAGGTCTCAATAGAAGTGATGTAATTAAAGCTTAGCAAAACAGTTTTTGAAACATTATGGAGCCGTAACAAAGTTTATGGATGCTTTTGTATTATGTTAGTTGTGAGTATTAAAGTCGAAAACATAAGACTAATTGTTATTGACCATCGGTATATCCTAATTTAAGCGTGATCACAACAAAAATCGTTTATTGTGTATGCTAACCTACATGACTGTCTCTTCTCAGCAGCTAAATGCACACGTGCTTCATAGAATAAAATTCAGGAGAAACTTTTACCTATGATAGGAAAACTCGCTTCCTGTGTGCTCATCAACTGTTTCATTTATTTATACCAATTGACTAACTAGTAAACTGATTAACGAGTAAACTGGCTAGCTAGCAAATAAAAATGATCATCTTGGTGAAAGCATTGTTTAAAAGTGTATTGATTTAGCCGAAGGAGTGGAAGGAGTTTTGTGCTAAGCCTCAAATAAACAAGGTAGTAGTGAGGTAACTCGGCCGACAACCCATAGAAAATGGAAATGGAAATATGCATTTGATTAAAAATCGGACAAATAAAATGGTAATATTTACCACATTAAAACTGCTTTGTTGTCCTGGTCTAGTGAGTATTTAATCCCGGTGTACAAATACAAGGTTGATCATTTACTAATCTTTAATTAATTTTTGTTCACTTAACTAAGACATAAATTAGGTTCAACTCACTGAACATAAATTTTTCAGTGAAAACAGCAAGAAATCTGATAGTTATCACCACTATTTAGTGAGAAAAATATTTGTAAGCAAACTAATGCATCAATTCACTAGCAGTGAAGCCCGGCAGTTCCTAAAAACAAAATGCTTACTCAACTCCGAAAGGAAGAAATATATAATAAACACAAAACAATTTGTTTACATGACAAATACAATTAAATCAATCATGAAATCGGCAACTGAGGAATTGTGGGTAAAGTTGAACAGAAGAACGTGACCTCATATAACGTGTAAAATAAGTCATGTAATGATAGTGACTCAGTCAACATTGGATGGAATTATGGCACAAAGGCTGTGGTGTTACTGCCGCTTTTAAAATGTGAAACTTGCGGAAATAGGGTAAAAATCTAGTAGTAATGAAGGAGCAGATCTCTGTAAGGTAAAACTCTCTCTGTAGTTTAGACCTAAAGCACTACTTTTGTTTTCAAATTTACCAAAACTTTCTTCAACCACGCCTGAATACCCATACTTTTTGTTTAATTATTATTATCTAGGTGTTAGCTCATCATGACTTTCAATGATGAAACAGCTGGGAGCACTTTATACACAACAACAATAGCTTCTATCATGTTTTCTTTAATTTTAATAATACGGAACATTTGTTTCTATTTCGTGCGTAAAAGGTGCAGAAATTTTTCCCTGAATACTTACTTGCAAGAAAGATTAAGCACTACCAACAAGTTAATCATGCCTTTCACTCAAGTTCAACAGACAAGCGCTTAAGCACTTTACAATGCTCTGAAAGAAGAAACTTAGATACGACCTCAGATAAGAACAAAGCAAACAAAAGATGGAATTTACTGAATGAAACACTTAATGGGCATTTGATACAATAATTGAGGCGGATACTTGTGGTTAGTGATGCAGTTAATTTTCAAAGCAAGTGCCAGCGCATCTGTAACATTGTCATCGGAGATTTTTTTTGTAATGCCAGAAAGTGCAGGCAACCTAATTAGTGTTTTTGGTTTATTGTACATTGATTGGTGATGCAATCTGCACGCTATTTTAGATGATTTAGATTAAACTTTCAAAAGCTATCAAAAATTAAAATATATAACATAGTGTCTAAATCTACCTTTAAATATCTATGCCAAATTTTTGACTGTGTGTTTTTTGTTTAGAAAACTAATCGTTACTGCGATAACTTGAAAAAAGAGTTACCAAACTGAAAAAAACGTTCAAAACTTTTAAAATCTAAAGTAAACTGGAGCGAAAAATTTATTACTGTGACAATTTTTTATGTTGTAGATGATAGCAATGAAGAAGTTGATAGAGCTATCCATCATTTGCTGTCTGGCAGCCATAATCAGCACATCAAATATTGGAAATGATAGACAAGATATAAACCTCAGTAATGATGGAGGTTATACAGATATACTGATAGCTATAAGTGAGAGAATACCAGAGGACCCTTACATCATCACCAAACTCCAGGTAGGTTATGAAACTCTAAAACACAGTTGCTTTAGTTAATGATTGTGGAAAAAGCGATAACAAATGTATCCTTAATGTTGCGCTTTGACCTATGTGTTATATTGTCTGGTACAACCATAGACCTAGTATTATTATTTAATAATACTAGGTCTATGGGTACAGCATACTGCATCAATACACTCTGCATGAAAAAAATTGCTGTGATTCCGCATTGCTTTGGTTTCTATGTGAGTTGTGTTTACTTTTTGACTAACTGCTGCAATATATTTCACATTTTTCATAAGTAGTTTCAGATAACAACAGTAAATCCTGGTATCCTCACAAAGTTTTGATCAAACGCCAATGTTTCAGTGTTTGTGTTGGTATCAAAAATCCCTACTAACATTTACCCACTTTATATGTAAGTATTTCTATTTAGAGCTATTTCACAGAGGCCTCAACAATCTTACATAATGCTACACGTGGCAGGTTGTACTTTAAGAACATCACTATTTTGCCTCCTTCGGATTGGACAACAGATGCCTCTTGGGAACAGGTACAGATTGCTTTACAATTAAATTTTCCTGCAATAAGTTGCTGCGCCATATATATGATGAACTAGTCAAAAAATAAAAAATCCAGTTGAGTAAAATAATCACAATAATGGGTCACTGGATGTATACAATATTTACAACTCCCTTCACTCAATCAAATGACGGCTGAATTAAATTTCACTGTCATCTGATTTGAAGTGTAAATAGAGGGTCGCATGAGAATCAAGTTTTGTTGGAAAAATGAATCGGAAATTAGCAAAAATTATGGAATATGACTTTTTCTAATAAATCAAAATTTTTACAGGCAGAAGATGATGAAACATTCAGAAGAGCTCGAGTGGTTGTTGCAGAAGCTAACTCAGCCTATGGAGACGTACCGTATACATTACAACCTGGTGGTTGTGGAGAGGAAGGAGATTATATACATTTCACTCCTGAGTATCTGACACAGAACATGTCTGGTGGTATCCCTTTCAAACCAGGTGGGAATAAGGTTTTGGTGCGGCTTCAAAACGTTCAGTTTTTCACAATTTTTTTTATGCAAAAATGAAGGTTTTTATGGTTCTACCAAAGTCATATATTCAATTTCTGTTCATTTGATGGTCGTGTTCAAAGCATCCCCACTGCTTTATCTTCTTGAGAAATAAATGTGATTGCAAGTGACAAAGCAACAAATGTATACTGGATGGAGACGAGGTACTGCTTCATCAGTTTGTTATCCAATCCGTGTGAGCAATAACCTCAAAACTTTAAGAAAGTGGAATAAAAATTTATGCGGTTTTATAAATGTAAAAGTTGGTGGCATTATTTACACTATTTTTTTCAAAGAACAAATAAACTAATCAAGGTAGTCTGATTACATTTGATTCACACATTCAGAAAATCCCACTGATCTAACTTTTGAGTGGAGACAACTCTTGTATTGTTGGCCACAGAACTTTTTTATCTTTTTCGTTGATGAACTGTCAACTGACATAGACATCAACAAAATGAACAGATTTAAAACAGTACTGAACTTATTTATATGTTACAGCAAATAGAATAGTGAAAGAGTTTTCTCAGCTGAAGTGGGGACTGTTTGACGAGACAGTCCCTGTTTCCGATATTGAGTCTCCTCGGTTCTACAGCAAAGATGGTGAGCCCAAACCAGTTGGGTAAGATGTGCATGAAATTATTTTGTTTTTTAAATCATTTAATAAAAAATCTGGCCAAGCTAAGTAAGTACCTGATAAATCGAAGAATTGTACTGCATGTTAGTCTTTACGCATTTGACATTCCAGGCATGTACTTGGTTGTGTTGGAATGCCTGCAATACTTTCCTATACTGGACACTATTTAGCGCACATAATAACCCAGAGGGTCCTTCCAACCCCACTTCATTTAAACATTTCGGGAATTTTTCAATACCTCAATTTTGAAAAAATGATTATTGTTTAAAGAAAAAGATTGAACTCTCAATGAAGTATTCTAAATACTCCTTTGGTGTCTTGCTGTCTTATTTTAGCTACCACACCGCTGCTTTCAATGAAAGTGCGGCATAAAGTATATTGTTAGTGCTGTTTGTATGAATGGTAACAAAACTTTAGTAAATATTTTGCGCAGTGAAACATTTTAAAAATGCATTGTTTTAAACAGGAGAAAAAATTTCGAGTAAGAACATTTTTCAAGTTGTTGTATGTAATGCATTTTAACTGTTTGAAGTAATTTATATTGCCAGAAGATTGCATTATTTCTAGCTTTTCCTAGTGGAAAAGAGGATGTTCTATGAAATAGCCGTTCAAGATTTTGAATAAGAGTTATTGTTCAGTGATGCAACATTTAATAATTTAAGCTAATGATTTTCACTGTATTCTATCTTTGTGTCATTGACTTTGCCCTAAATATTTCTCAAGTGTTAATCAATTATACAATAAATTATGTAACAGGAGTAAGCAAAACCACACCTTTAGACATTTACATGCATTTAACACTCGATGTGTGTCAATTAAAACTTGATTTCAAATGCAAAAAAGGATGTCCATGAACACTAAAAAACTCTCTGTAAATAGGCTCATGATTCAAAACTTGAGTACGTGAAGAGTTCCTACTGGCTTCAAAATTAATTCACAATCAATTGTTTGATCATGATTTGTTTTTTCTTTTTCAAACAATCTGCTTTTTTTTGGGCTGCCAGTTTTCAACTAGAGTTCACCGAACAATTTGCAATAAAAATCATCAAATGGCAATAAATTTAACCAAAAAGTAATCATTTTGAGCAACAAAATGAAGCTAACTAAAAAAAAAATCAGCAAAGCCTTATCTATATTGTTTGTAGGTCATAAATGAAACTGAACACTAATTAAATTAGAATGAGCGATTTAATTTTTTTCAAGTTCATAGTCTGGTTATTCATCTTTAAATAATAATTAAAATAGTTGCTATCATTCAAACTTTACTAAATTGAAGGGACAGCTTTATAAACTATTTAAGTTTATGACAATTCAATTTTTATTTTTTTGTCAATAATTTTGAAAATTTGAAATTATCTTTGTTATGATTCATTTGGTAATCTATAACGTTCATTTAATAATTATGACGGTCTAACCTAATGTCCTGTTCCTATCACGAAGTTTTGAATTACGAACACCAACTATTTGTTGTGCTTTGCTTGACAAACACATCGCGAAAACTTTTATCAATTTCGATTCTCTCTGTACATGTAGCTGCGTTGAGAAAGCTTTCATGTACCTGAAGGACCCTGCTCAGTGTACAGATTTCACAGAAACTGGAGTGTTTAACTATCCCTGTGATTTTAACCTAACTGCTTTAGAAGGAAAAGCTTCTCTCTTGAGTTATGAGTATTTGGATGGTGTAAGTATGATAATGGACAATAAATAGTAAAGAGAAGCAATACAAAATTTCGAAAAAAGAGACTCTTGTAAGAGACTGCATTGCTAGTTCCTTTTTCATTTTTTATTGTCTGTTACATAATACGCAGGTTACAGATTTCTGTGACGATGAGTCTGCAGGAGTAGCTACAGCTCATAATAAACTGGCCACAAATCTACAGAACAAAAACTGTGATGAAAGAAGTGCTTGGGAAGTCATGAACACTCTACCTGATTTTGGTAAGTCATAAAGAAAACCCCCTGGTTTAAAGAAGTCTCATTACACTTGAGGTTTGTCTACACAACAGTTAACATCCTCGTAAGTTGGTAATGTTTCTGTTTTAAACTTTTTTTCCCATAGTATGACATTATGAAATTGAAATTGTTCACTTCTGGTCCATGCATTTGATCATTGTGTCATGTAAACTTTTACTTGGTACTATTTTTCAAGTTACGTTATTAAAAAATGTTGCAATTTGTTACTAAAATGGAATATACAAATTTTTGATTGAATTAATGTGAATTTGTCCATTAAGTTGATTTTTTAATTAAGAATATTTCAATATCTCTAAAGCACGCTGTGGTGGTGTTGCTTGACAAGATTGGCCTCTCACTTTATGGATTCACTTGTTGCCCCTGTCTGATCAACCCTTTACTCTCCATCCAGCCAATGGCCCCATTCTCATCTATAATCAACTGCAACATCTACCTGGAAAAATACACATTTATCCACTTGCTGATATATTCTAGAAGTTGTACACTTTGGCATCCCTTCCAATTCCCCATTGCCTACTCTCTCATCCCACCAATACCCGTCAACTTAGTCCCAAAAACTCATTTTATTCGTTTTTCTTTAATTTGGCAAATCTTTCTGTAATGTGGCAAGACTCCAGCCCTCGGTGAAGATATTTTACAGCAATTTGATATTTTCAAAGTGGAGTTGTTTTCTCTTTAGAAAAGACGATTCCCAAGAAAAAAACTAAGCCATGGCAATAATTTGATTAAAATATACAGTCGCACGATGCTGAAAAGTTGGCGAGTTTGATGAAGGAAAGAATTATTAATGAGCAGGTTTAGAGTTAGATTTGTTACCTCTGAAATTGCTTGTACATGATTGGACCAGTTGTACAGCATAACAAAGTAGTTATATTTTGTCGAATTTCTGAGTAATTCATTTGGCTGGATGCAATGTTAGTAACTGGTCAGATTGGCTGTAGGAGATCAAGTTCAGTGAAGAGTGTGAAGGAGATATAGTAGTAGTTAAGGAACATTTATAGACGAGGCTCAAAGAAAGCCAATTTCTATCACAATAATAATTAAACTGGCCAATGTATAGTACTCTCTATTTCCCAGCTAAGTTGGGGTTAGCTGGTTAGCTACACTTTCTGGTTGAATATTTACAACTCTGCAATCGATACTCAGACCAAACTTTGACTTGCACACAGTTTCTTCCTTTTAGTATGCAAAGTTTTGAGGAAGCAACTGACCATTGAGCATAGTTTATTTTTGCATGCAAAAAGTCGAGCCGAAAACCAATTTTTAGATTTTTTAAACTATTCTCGTTTTCTATGAATTGGAGAGTCGGATACAATATCGTAAGGGTTTGGTATGAAAGTTTTACATATTATCGTAAACTTTATAATGATGTCATGAATTCCTGATATTTTTTTTAGATATTTAAATAACAATTGAAGTTTTAAATTTTGTTATGTTAAACATTAACAAGTTAAAGATAGTTAATAGGCTGAGGTATACAAATACTTTTTGCCAGCATAAACACGTTGGCGAATAAATCATGGAGCATTAATTAGTTCAAATAGTTTAAAGTCTGATGTCCTCGCTGGTTCAAATCTGAACATTTTTCTATGCGAACAAATATCAACAAAAAGCTTAGCAGCAAAAGTTAAAACCGGTAAAACTTATTTAGAGCAAAGCAAACTTACACTGAGATGCTTCTGCGGAGGCTTGCCAACAAAGATTATTACTATTTAATCCCACAACTTTTCTGCAATATTTTGCAGAAGTTGACTACAATGCGCTCAGGAGTTCTGTGCTGCCACCAGATCCAATATTTATAATTGCTCAAAAACCAAAGTTGATAACTACCGCCACTAGTACCTCCACCACAACTACACCCACCACATCAACAACTCCACCCACCACAACTACACCCACCACATCAACAACTCCACCCACCACAACTACACCCACCACATCAACAACTCCACCTACCACAGCTACCACTCCAACTATCACAATCACTGAAACACCCACAAGCGATGAATGTGAACAAGACATAGTTTGCATGTGTTTGGATGTATCTGGCAGTATGAGCGTGAGTGTTTAGTTGAGATTTACTACAACATGAAACTATTTGACTCAAAAAAGCTAAAATTTATCTTTTCTGTAAATAGTTACGTTGTGTAAACATTTGCCTGTAATGGTTATTCTTTACAATAATAACTTTCAAATATTGAAATTCAAGACAGTTTTGCAGGGCTTAAAACACTCCGTTCTGATTGGATAGGATTTAATTTAAAAATTTTTCTCAGGTTCAGACTTGTTTAACACTTGTTTTGTTATAAGAAGTTGCTCTCTCGCCAGTGACGTTGGTACTGATTTAGACTCAATCTTCCCCTGAGACACAAAAGGTTGCCTAAAGCGAGTTTCTGGCTTCTGTTTTAATATTTACATAGAATCAAGGACTTTCAGATACATTCATTTTCAAGGAATTTTTTTGGTTACAAAAATGTGATTGTAACCAATCTTTAGACTCTTTGTAACAATTTTTACTTTAGAAGAAATTATTCTTTTTTTAAGCTTCACATAATACTGTTTTGAAATTGAAATATTAAAAACTAATTCAAATTTTCTATTGAGAATTGAGTTTTTAAGTTTAAAACTACTTAAACCATGGAGGTTTGCTTGCTTTTCTTATAAGTTGAAATAAAAAACTATCTTTGCCAAAGTTATATTTCCAGCAAATTTTTTCCACTAAAAATAGTAATAATTAACTATGTAATTCTAGCTATTGTGCTGAGACCAAAGTTCAAAAGCACTAACTGATGATACAGAAGAATTAAAAAAAGTTACTTTCAAATGAAAACTTCATAAAAATGTTACAATAAGTTACTTGTTCAAATGCACTATAAGTAGTAATGTAGAAGCAGATCTCTGGTATGGAGTCTAAGGACAAGAAGGCTCTCCTGTTTCTACATGCCCTTTCGTTTGCACCAGTTACCATGAAAACTTGAAAAAAAACTTGTTTGTGCACCATGTTTTATTGTTATTAATTTAGTGTGTAATTGTATGATTAACTAAGTATTTACTGTATATAGGTTGTTTTTATTAGGGTTTGTATGATGATGTAGATTGGGGGTTTGTATAAAAATGATGTGTTGTGTTATTGTATTGCTATTGATAGGTAAAATGTTGACAAAGGAAGATGTGGAGATGAGAGTAGTGAATGAGAATGATACTGTTGATAGTACCACGAGTAAAGTTGTAGGTGTTTTACCGAGTCTGAAACAAAAAGTGCTAATAGTTATGTTGATATTGGTGTTTGTCATAGGATTTTCTATCTGTGGAGGCGTTAGTATATATGAAAGCGCAGTCAAAGAAATACAAAAGGCGAGAACTGCTCTCGATCGAATCATAAATAAAACTATTGGTGGATGACGAACATCTACTTCATCAAGGATGGTAATGCTGAAGGATTTGATGCAAGGTGCGATCTCCTTTTACGGCGATGATTGTGGGTCTGACAGGTTCGAGTAAGACGCAAGCGGTTTTATGAGTGATTGAAGCCACTCAGTATATAGCTTATCCTCTACCGGTAAAAATACATTATTGTTATGAACCTATAAAAAGCCTTTGATGATGTATCCGGAGCAATATTTTAAGATAGAATGATAGATATAATGACGAGTCTCCCCAGAGACAGACAAAACATAAGGTTGATAATTGATTATTAGATGGATGAAGTTTCTGGTGAAGCGGATGCCGATGCATTGTATACGAAACATAGTCACCATTTGAAAATGAGTCTCTTTTTTATTAATCAGAATCTGTTTTCAAAATAAAATCGTACAATTTCCTTGTATGGCCATTTTTTTTCTCTTTACAAACCCTATAGATGCTTCTTCGATTACCTATTTGGCTCATCAATGCTGTCCCGGAAAGACAAAGTATGTACAATAAGTATTTGAACAATCGAGAAAGAAACCGTACTCTTTTCTACGAATAGATAAGACTCAGCGAGCGGATGATCATCACAGACTATTGGGAAACTTTACGTTGGATCAACCTATGATACCATATGAGATCAAGTAAAAACATATAAATACAAGTACTATTTGATCCATCCAGCAGGTATTTTGCTGTTCATTTGCATAACACGTTGTTAATATAATGACTAACGCTCTGCAACAAAAAAATAGAAAAGATGCGGCGCTGTTGTTATCACTCAACACCGCATCCGCTTTGATTCAAAAAGCTGAAAACGCTAATGCGAAAAAAAATATCTTATTATGACTCTAATGGAATGAGCTAAAGCTATCATAAATGAACAATCCCATTTTCGACTGCTCAGTATAATCAGTTGCAACAAAGAGCAAATGATATTGGTAGTCTGGTTAGGAAATCCTCGATAGATGATGAAAAAGTTCTGATGCAAAACCGCGAATTTATAGCTTGCCTACTAGAACTTATTTTCAGTACAGTAGTTCCTGGAATACTGAAAACTGTATTAGGAGGTAGACAAAGATGAATGCCTCCACAAGAAGTATGAGGAGAATAATGACCGTTTTAACTCGGGATGACTTGAGTAAAAGAGGAAAATTTGCTATAGTTTAAACAACCAACTCAGATCTGTTTCAGTCGTTGATAGAAATTGTTAAAAACATGATATTAGGCAATGTTCATCTAGAATCGGAACAATTTATTGAGTTGCAACACTACAAGAAATAGCTACGCAAACTAATCGTCAAAGGAACAGTTGGTGATAAACGTAGAATTTTGACTCAGACTGGTAGAGGCAATCTTTTCAACTCTATAATAACACCTATTGTACCCATTTTATTGTCAATAAAGCCATGAGCCTCCAGCCTTTAACATTTCCTAGAGGTTATCTTTTTAGTGTCTGAAAATGGGTATGATAGGTTAATGAAAAAAGTTGTTAATAAAAAAATGACAGGAAAAGCAATACACTCCTCCTTTGTATCACAAACCGATGAAAGATATAACGGTGAGAGATATGAAGAGAAAGCGGAATGCTTTGCTGGAAAAAACGCATGAGTCCGATTGGTTCGAGTATGAAAAGTTAGAAGAAAGTTTTCAAAACATGCATATTAACTTGAGCGATGTCAGAAAAACCATATGTAGTCACCAACGAATGGATAACTGGTCTCCTGTCAAAACACTAAATTCACCACCTAAATCTCCCTTGGCTAATAGTACGATTATTGATGACAAGACTGACAAACTTTTACCAATGGAACTTAACCATCTACCCCTGTGGTAGATGTTACTGAAAAATCTCCAATAAGAAGAAAATTGTTTCATACACACAACTTGTCCATATTTGACATTGAGAATGGTGATGATGGAAAAGCCGATGACAAGTGTGAGAAGGAACTTTTAAAAGAGTTTGAGGAAAAAGGATCTAGCATAACCGTATTGGCTGGCAATGATATTCTCCCTGTGTGATCAAACACAGTTGTGTATGTATGTGATGTGTGATGTTGTTAACTGGTAATCCTGAAGTAAAATAAAACAAGAGTGAAAATGTGGTGTCGGGTGATTACAAAATGTGACAAATAAACTCCACTGACTCCACTGTTACTGTTATTACAGATTTAGTTTACTGGCAGATTACAAAAATGACAACTTGCAATATCATGTATGAACATTCCATTACAAAGAAAATAATAAGCTATGCGAGTGATGCACATCTGATGTGCTATAGGTTAATGTTACATAAGTCTCATAGTGTTATAAAAATATGCCAAGTTAACATTTACTAAAGTATCAAAAGGCAACTCACACTTTATATACAGTAGGATCATTGCTTCCATTAACAAGAGAATACTATAAGATCTATCCACATAAATCTCTACAGTAATGATTACAGAATGTGTGAAGCCCCAAACATGATAATATGATACATATGTGATTATGAAGAACAATCAGGAAAACATTGACAAGATTGAGAGCAAACATGTACAACTGAGAACTCTCACACCTTTGAATTCAACCAACGAACATGTGGGTTACCACACTGTATCCACCATTTGAACATGTGTAAACACGGAAACAAGAAATTTGTTGTCCATATTCTGACCTATCTGGCATACAGTATCATCTCTTCAATGTGGCACTATAAACTCTGTATCAATAACATTGCTTCATTTAGCTTGTGGCTGAACTTCCGGAGTAAAGTAAGCATTCACATATAATGTGAGGTGAGGCGATGGTATTTAGTCAAATAATCAAGTGTATCTGGCAATCAAGTGGAGTCTCTGTGGCTCTGAAAGCGTCAGCTGTTCTGTATATGTAGTAGATGAAAGGGGTGAATGGGCAGTCCAAAAAATGTGTAGCAATTCTCTTTCTTAGGGGTCAGAGTCTTGTATTGCCTTGTAAACCTCACAGTGGTTAGAGTTTTGCCTCAGCATGTAGACGCAAAACATCATTGACACAAATGACTAATCCGTTAGCTTTCCATTGTGTTGTTTTGTGCTTTCTCATAGAAACACGTTTTTGCTATCACTAACAAGGTCTGAATGAATAGAATGTGTGACCTTCTAAATGATAAAATCTTGTTTTTGGCGCTGCACTTTACAACAACAAAGACAAAAGGCGATCAAGCAATTAGCGCTAAAATGTTGGAGCGCTTAAATAAAATCAACATGTACGATTCAGATAAAGACGTACTCAAAATCAGAGACAAGTGTTCGAATCCTAAGTTTACCCAAAATTTGTTGCGAGATGTTCTAACCAATACAGGTATGTTAAAATCAAGAAACACAAACTACAGCAAACTTAAACGCCTGTTATTGATCAAGGAATCGCAACTGTCAGAAAGTCACCAAAGCAAACCTATCCAGGGAGATCTTTGGTTGCTCCTGGGACTGGAAAATGGACATCAACGTGTTGAAAGAGTTGCATTACAATCCGGCATTTCACACGTCACTGGCTGGAGCTACAGCTTTGCTACAAGCTTGTAGGAAACAAGACGGAGAAAAAAGAATTTATGAAAGGCTGAGCAGGAATATGACTAACTCGGCACAAAAAAGCAATGACCAAGTTTAAGCAGTTCCCCACGATTGTAGCTGGAATAGGAGGGCAGCTTCAAGTAGGTTGGATGGATGTGCGCTTTCTAGAAAAAAAGAAAGCGAGAACACAGCATTTTTACTAACAGCCATCAATTCTCTATCCAGATAAGGTTGGGCTGTTCCAATCATTTCCAAAGCTGGTCAAATTGTAGCCAGAGGTTTGAGAAGGATACTGGATGGAGAAACTACAAGGTTTTACAATCGGATAAAGTTGAAGAGTTTGACAATTATCATGTCAAGAGCCTACTGGCTGAAATAAAGATTAAGCGCTTTACAACTGAAAACGAGCGATAAAGGCTTCGATGGGAGAGCGTTTCAACAGGACGTTAAAAGTTGTCCTGAAAGTTGGTCTCGGTGTGACGGTGAAGTATTTCATTTACAACACCGGATACAACTCTTCTTTTGCAGTTCGAGCTTTTGACATTATACGTAGTTTCATCATCTTGCCTTTACTCTTTTAAATCGACAGCTTGAAATTACTTCAGATAGTATAGTTCTGTTTGGTGGGGACTCGCATTCTTTTGACTTGCAATTTGAATATGATGCTGGAGAAAGAAGTTCCTTGGTCTCTGATTTTTCAATCATCAATTGACTTTCAGCGTCTTGACTATTTATTCTAAAAAAGTAGAAAAAAAGTCAATTGTTTAATATGCTTTAATCATAATTAATTCGAAGGTATTTGGTTCACAGCCCAGCCAGTTGAGTACTTCAGTTAATGTTAAATAATTATATATTATTTCTAACCTTACCGCATAGAGTCCTCATAGTAGTTCTAGTAGATGTTGTTCCTTCAATCACCGTTGTTGATGTGGATGCTTTTTGAGCAAAAACTGCGGCTATGAAATAGATAAAGTTGCACTGATTGATCGGAGCTCAATTGTGTGAAAATCCTTTTATAGCATAGGAGGATTTTCGCTGAAAGAAAAAATAATTTTTCAAGTAAAAAAGTTCTTATATGATATAAAGGGACATTTGCGTGACAAAGTTGTCTTTTTGGGCGAAAAATTTTGTTTGTTTTGCGTAAAAATCCATTTATAGTATATAAGGGTCTTCCCGCAAGGAAATAAATTTTTTTCACGCAAAAAAATTCTTATATGTTACAAAATCATGTTCTAGAAAAGAAAGATTTTTGCTCCAAGGATGTTAGCTTTTTCTCGGGAAAGTTCCTCTATAGTATATGTATAAGGAGTTTCGTGCAAAAAAAAGTTTTTCTTGGCACGAAAGTTCTTTTAATCCATAAATCCTTTTTGTGTGGAAAAAACTACATTTTTTCACTAAAAAAATGAACTTGTAGCGCGAAAACCCCTTTATGATATATATAATGGTTTTCACGCAAAAAACTTTTTTCCTTTTTTCCAAAATCCTTAAATATCGTACAGGGTTTTTCTGGCGAAAAAAACAATTTTGCGGCGCCAAAATTCCTTTATAGTATAAAATGATTTTCGGAAGAAAACATTTTTTCTTGCAAAATCCTTATACATTATAAAGGGAATTTCAAGCAAAAAAAACATCCTCCTGTGAAAAAATAACCGATTTCTTGTGCGAAATTCCCTTTATAACATATAACAATTTTTGCAAGAGAAAGTTTTTTTTTGCGCGGAAAATTGTAAAAAAAACATTTGGTGACTGTTTGGTTTGTTATCCAACCTCAGGTCAGGAGATACTTTCAAACAAATTGTGAGGTGGATCCTTCTGTATGTCCTTTTGAAATAATGGTAGAACTATTCAATGCATATCTATGATCGATTTTCTCTTATATAATTATGTTATACAATAATACAACACTTCATTTTTATACAATACTCAAACCCCCCCCCCTCCAGTCTGAATCATAATACAAATCGAACTAGAAACAACCGCTGCACAATAAATACAATTTCAAACTAAATTAATAACAACAAACACTGTTGGACAAAAAAGTATCCTTTCAGGTTCTCATGGTAACTGGTGCAAACAAAAAAGCTCTTGGAGCCAGGAGAACTTTATTTTTCTTAGACTCCGTGCCAGAGATCTGCTCTTACATTACTACTACTATAAAATGTTATAACTGAGCAGCAGCTGGCAGATTAAAATTTCCGCTAATAAAGTCATTGAAAGTTATTTGGAGAGTTAAGGAAACAAGCCATAATTATTTACTTGAAATAGCTCTTCTCTTCCACATGTTAATTACAATGCTGCTCGGTAGCCTTCTCTACTGCGACATCAAGTCGTTATATTTTACAGACAAACAACAGAATAGGGATAATGTCTGATGCAGTGAAAACTTACATACTGCAGTATCTAAGAAATCAAACTGCTGTTGGAGTTGTCTCCTTTTCAGACGATGCCTATTTGAATGCTGACATGACAGATATCACCAGTGATGCTGTCAGAAATCAAATAGCCTCCCAAGTACCAGACAGAACCGTCGGTGGAACCGATATTGGCGTTGGGTTATTGAAGTGTCAAGAGGTATGTTTAGACAACTTTATGTATACTTCAAAATTTTTAAAAAAATTAAGAGTTAAAGTTTTTCATCTACATTTGAGTAAAACAGTACATACATGCTGCAAATGTTACAAAAAAAATAGTCAGTAAAACAACCTACATTGATAGCCAACAGCTGCACATATGCACTTAGTGTCACCACCCGCATCTAATTTTCTGCCGATGGAATTAGACTCTAAATGTTGAATTATCAATTATAAAGCAAAAGAATGAGCTAAATGTAAAATTTTAAAAATATATCCCAAAACAATATGAGATTGTAAACTAGAATTACTTATTTATAGCAATGGGGTCCAGGCAGTTTTTTGTGCGGGGCTAGTCTTAAAGAAACGGAAGCCCGCTTTCCATCAACAATACTATTAAAACGAAAGTCACTTCATTTTAACAATTACTAAAGAACAAATTTTTTATTCACAGCGGCTGATAAGTTTGGGGTGCATAATAATGACAATGCACCATCAACATAAATTGTAACACTACAACGGCAATGTGAAACCAAATTACAATAATCGTTCCAGGGTAGCTTTCATCAGTTTACGTTGGCAAGCTCAGTCAAACCCGAAATACGAAACTATGGTTTTAACTGTGAACATGATATTCTGGTAGATTTTGGTGAAGGTTAAAAGTAAACTGGCTGTTTACTCTTCACACCTTAGGATTTGTGCGCTAGAATTCCACCCACAGCCCTCGGTAGATTGCTGCACAGGTGGAAAGCCATACTGTGCTGGTGGTATAACATGCAGGGCTGCTATTGACCTCTGAAGGGCTGCTATTGACCTCTTACCAACCCGGTATAGCTATACCGGGTTGGTGCAAGATGGCTGTCATAATGGAGGATCCTCAAAACTATCTAGGAACCCATTCCAGAACAAGAACCAGAAGCACCCTTCCTCAGATTACCAGACGCAAAAACCACAAGCTAGATATAGCCTGGGAGCCCTGCAGAGTATATGATTAGACAATGGAGACAGGACTTCACCCTTTAACCTCTTGGCACCAGTTACCTTCAAATAATATTTCTTACCTTATTCGTTATTTATTTATATAACCGTTTTCATTGGCTTGACCACGTTCTGTACTATTACTCTTATATGTCATATGCAGATGATTTTCTGTCAGCCTGCCTATAAAAGGACTAACTCTGCTCATGTTCGATGCATTCATTCACTCATGTCTTGCCAATCAACCTAGTGGACAGCCAACCTAGGACTTTGGTGTCGAGGAATAAAGCCATTATTCAAACCACACTCCGTGTAGTTTGTTTGAGCCGTGGGCTCTGTGTATTCCAAATGATCCGGCAGTACTTAAAATAGTTGTCACTGTCATACAGCACAGGTGCGAAAAGGGTTCTGGTTTGTGTAAATATCGTGAATTCTTACATCTGTCACTCACACTCTTCTCATCACTAGTCTGAGTGGTTTTGGGGTGAAGGATGAGGTAAGGGAGAGAAGCTTTCTCAGGGGTGTTAGCTTGTTCCAGGTGGGGACAGTTGTACTCTCCATCTTGGTCAATTGGTAGCCGCTTCTAGAAGGTAGGGATGCTGTAAGGGGACTCGTCAGACAGTGGCTATAGGCCGCATGTACTGAAAGTGGTGGGGGAATAGGGGGGGGGGGGAACTTCAGAGTCCCCATTGGCTGATAATGTTTTGGTGGGGGAAGGTCTCGAAACTCACTAAAACTGCGCAAGGAGGGGTCTGGCTCTCGAGAGGCTGGCTTTGCAGGTTCTTCATGTGTGTCATGCTGTATGGTCCATCTGCAATCAGTGAGATTTGTTTCCTTTGGACTGAAACATGTAGTGGTCTCAAAATCTTTAGGGGGGTTGCTAAGCATACTATTGTGCCGGGAGGAGCAGGCGACAACTTTTCTGCACTGGTCCGCACTTGAAGGTATTCTACCGGGGTGAAACTGACAGAGTACAGTCAGCATTGTTTGCTTCGAACTCTAAATTGACGGCAGCTGCGCTGGTCTTTGTTTGTTGATGCAGTATGTCCAGAATTAGCTGTGGCAACGGAGCAGTGGATATCCCTTTTGCTGACCGATAGTCAAAAGGCAAGTTTATTGGAGGCCATGCTTGTTGGCTATCTTCTTCAACCTCTGGCACCGCGGTAATTGAGGTTATTTCTGGAGGGGTTAGGATGGGCGGGGCAATTGGGGAATGGGGAAGGGGGAAGGGAACCTTGCATGATGTCCACTGACAGGTTAAACGGATTGCCGCAAGGGGAATTGGGATCTGGGGATTGGCCAACTAGTGCATTCACTTCCTCCAGCAAATCGTACTTTGTTAAGGTATTGCACCTTCTCTTTGGCATTGTCTACCAGGTGGGGATTTGAAGTCACTTGATGGCACCAAGGCTGGCCGTAGCGTTGGGGCGATCACACGTTGCATCTAAAGCGGCCTGTAGGTGCTGAAGCTACAGCAGGAGGGGACATGGCTGGGGGACAAGTTCAGTATTTGGTGTCTTGTTCCTATTTCAGCCAGTTTTAGTCCGATTCGGACAAAACTCGCTGGAGTTGACAGGTTAAGTCTCTTCTTTTGGCTGCAGTGAGCAGGGTGGCACTCTTCCTTCACCCAGGGGAAGTGGGGGAAGGTAGTGCTAGAGGAAGGTTTTGGGGAAAGGGAAGCTTTAGGAAGGGAAGGGGGATGTCTGGAAGAGGAGAGGGAACCTTTTCATCGAAGGGGGCAGCGCGCATGTTGGTACAACGAGCCGGTTCCATGACTGCTGGGGCTTGGCCGCAGGGTTCCAGACAGGCCTTGTATGGTTTGAGGCAGCCGCCATTTTGCAAAGATTGCTTGCTGTGCTTGCTGATGAGACAAGTGTGATTGCTGTATGCCTCCTCAATTAGGTATAGTCTAGCAAACTTGGATTGTAATTTGGGGTTCTTGCCTTTCCTCCGTTTCTTACTCTCTAACCACATCTCGTCTCCTTTATGGAATAGTGATGGCTCATTTTCATTGTCTCCTCTCACTTGCTTCTACTCCATTCTCAAAATTTTGTGGACAACCTCTAGTGTCTCTTGTAGGGCCTGGGCATATTAGTGCACTGGCGAGCACTCGACTAAGGCGGGGTGGTAGGTCAGCTGGTCGGGGAAATGCAGTTCTCTGATGCTCATGAGAAAGTTGGGCGTCTCGCCAGTGGTAGTGGTAATGGACTGCTTTCATTATTTGCTGGAGAATCAGGTGTACTCTTCCGTTCATCTTTTAAGGACGAGGGAAGGTAGTGCATCTACAAGCACCCGGTTATTCCGTTCCACGACTCAATTGGCTTGGGGGTGGTAAGGGGTAGCCTTGGTCTTCTCCACCCACCAGAAGTTGCATAAGTGTCTCATGAGACTTGATTCAAACTGGGCGCTTTGATCCCGGAGCATCTGTTCGGGAAAGGCAAAGTAACTAAATGCACGTCCATCTAGGACGGTTGCAACTACTGGGGCTGTATAGTCAAGGAGAAGAAAAGCGTCTTGCCAAGCAGTAAAGTGGTCTGTTGAGACGAGAATCCATTTATTTTCTCTGCTGGTCTCGGAGAGTGGGGGCCAACCAGATCTATGGATAGCTTCTGCTTCTGCTAACATCCGTTGCCGTTTCCGATTTTGTTGCCCGTGTTTAGCTCTTTGGAAAGTCTCAGAGCTGTTGATAGCTCTCTTCACATTAGCGGTCATGCCCGGCCAGTATCAAGTGAGATTCAACCTCTTGAGGGTCCGTTAGATGCCTTGGTGGGTCATGACGTGGGTCTCCCACACTACTTTGCCTCTCAGACTGGGGGGGGACACAAAGCACACCAGTGAGATCTGTTCTGGCCCGCATGGTGCATCTCTAATACACCTTCTGGTTCGAGTTGCATGGAGTTCCTTTTTTTCTCTAGCTGGCCCAACTCGTTGCTTCCAAGTTCCAGTTGTTGGGGGTCTACAGGAGGGTTGTTATTGAATGCCTCATACATGACTGCCACGGGGTGACGGTCGGTCTTCTGGACGTCAATCAAACCTGTATCAGGGGGTGGGAGGCGTGGATGGGCGACAGCAACCACTTAGGGATCCGGTGGGCTGGGGTAAGGTGGTAGGGAGTGGGGGTGGGGGTAGAAAGTGGCTGGGGGTACGAACCACCTCTTCTTTGGTGGGTCCACCATTTCTGGCTTTGATGTGGTTACATCGTTTGCAGTTGGAGGGGCAATGCCTACTGAGCCTGTCTGCATTTTCGTGTAGGTGTCCACTGCAATGCTCGATGGTAAATTGGAATTCCGATTGGGCTTCTAACCATCTGGCCACTTGGCTGAAAGGTTCTTTCCTCTTACATAGCCAAATGAGGGAAGCTATGTCAGTCCGAACTTAGAATGACTGCCCGCAGAGGTAGGGCTCGAAGTGTTTGACTGCTATAACCACACCCACCAACTCTTTCCGAGTGAGGCAGTAGTTGCGCTCTGTGGGCCTCACTGTTCTACTGTAATATGCTATCACCTGCTCTTCATCATTCTGCGTTTAGGAGAGAACAGCTCCGACGCAGTCATCACTGGCATATGTGTCTAAGATGTAGGGGCTGTTGGTGTCAGGGTAGCCGAGGATAGGGGCGGAGACCAGTCTAGCTTTAAGCTGTACAAAAAATGCTCTCCAAGGGTGCTTTCACTCCCAGGGGACGTCCTTGCTGGTGAGTTTGGTGAGGGGCTTGGCTACGATGGAGAATTGGGGAAGGTACTGTCGGTAATATCCGACAGTGCCGATAAATGCCTGTAATTCCTAAAGGCAGGTATGGGTTGGCCAATCCTGGAATGCAGCTATCTTCTCCAGATCGGTAGAGACACCACGCTCATTGAAAATGTGGCAAAGGTAGCGGAATTGGGATTGCAAGAGTTTGCACTTGCTGGGCTTTAGTTTGAGGCTGGCGGCCTTGAGCCGCTGAAACACTTTGGTTTTCCGTAAATCCGAGAGAATAGATATAAAAAATGAAGGGAAAGGCTCCGGGGTCTACTTGAAACTTCTGTCACTGTTAGGGTTAAGGGTGTAGGGGAGTTTAGGGAGGGAGAGGGTGGGTAAAGGGTCTTAGTTTGTGTAACTATCTTGAAAACCTCCCACAGTACTGTAGTAGCATTGCCTGTTACTACTTGGACGCAACTGCTTTTATCAAGGCTGTGACTATCTGCCTTTCCTTTCCTGTTTACTATAGTGCCGACCCTGCTGTATGGCGAGCTCATACAGTGGCTTAAACCCTGCCCTGTATAGCTGCTACTAAAGTCTGACCGTCCCTGAGCTACTCCTACTAAACACTAGTTCGGTATAGATACCGATCTGCAACAACTGCGACTCCTGTTAAGGCAAGTGAAGAGAGAGAGTGTTGTTTATGCTCCTAGGATTATTATTCAACTGATCAAACTAGGCTATTGCATGGCATTTTATAAAACATAAACATATAACATACAAGGTGCATCCAGTTCAATATCATGAATATTCAATATCACTCATGCACAACGCTACTTAGCCAATAGTAAGAAAGTAATGTGAATAGTCCAATCAGTGTTTGTTGTAACTGAAGTGCTCCTTACCTTTGATTGACATATTTGTGTAGCCTTGGCCTTCCGCCTAACAGTGGTCTCTGTTAGCAACCTTACTTTGATTCAAACATGTCTAGACTTGCTTGTAATTTTACCGCTTGGCTGCACACTAATATGTGCATGCTGGTCACTAGTTATAACAGCTGCTACTCCTATTGAAACAGATGTGGTCAAAAAATTCCCTCGCAATACCTATATCAAACTGAGGTTCCTTGTTTCATTTTAAAGACAGGTTCCTCAACAAAACAAAATACTTCTCTTCTCTTATTACTACAACTGAGTAGCATTAATTTGTAATTTGCTGCAAGGCATTGCCTATGTTGCTTATCATTCTAAACTCTCTGGATAGATATTACTTTCATAGCAATATTTATTAAATTGTGTATACCAAAAGCTGTCAAATATTCATTGGAATAGTTTTAAGCTAAATAAAACGTTCTGTCAAAATATGTACACCTATGAGTTACTAAATTCAATAAAAGACTTGTCGATGTAATCCCACCTATACCTAAACATATTTGCTCTTTTGTTTTATAATCTCGGACTCCCTAGTGTGTGTCGTCAAATAACCACCGAGCTCTTCTCTACCACTAAAGAGATTAGGTCATCAGATAAATAAAAAAATTCAAGTAGCATTTTGAGAGTGTAGATTATCACAATTATTCAAATTATTCTGTTTTACACACTTAGTGTATTTCATGATCTGGTTGAAAGATTAGTTTTTTTCATACGGGGCTTTAAGTGATTCATTAAAAAACTTCTAAAATTATTTATACATCAGGTGTGGAGATATCGCTTAGGTTGTTTCACGCAGACTTTTCAGTTTTGATGTTTTTCGATGATGTAGATTTTGAGAACATATGCAGGAAACGATGTTGACGCAACCCGAATAGTCCTTTTCAGTGATGGAAACGGGAACATTGGTAACGCTATTGAGGCGATTATAAGTGATGGAATTCAGTTAGACACGGTTTTGTATGGGTAAGTTATTTAGTTTACTATGTGCTAAGCGTTGTTGTACACACCACAAGAGTATTTAAGATCACAGACGTTTAGGGTTTTGGTCTATCAAGAAGTAAAATGCTTTGAATTACTGCTGTTTTTTTGGTGCTAATAATTAAAACCTAAATCATTGTATTAACCAAACGCACATTGTGGTGGAAATGTTTCATTCCTTATGAGGCATCCAAACTTACTAATTTCTGCTCCTATCGTTTGGATTGCTCTCCGGTCTCCATAATGCGAGAGGTTTCCAGCTCCTGAGTTCCCAGATTATCTTTAACAGCCACGTTTGTTGATTGGCTCGGGGTCCTGACCCATGATGACCCGGGGCAGGTAATCTATGTTATATATGTATAATATAAGGTCTATGCTGGCCCGGTATAGACCCGGTATAGCCAGTATCCTTAAATCCGGGGAAATACATATACATTATAAAGGGAAAGGTTCCAGGTCAACTCAAAACTTCTGTTGCTGGTAATGTAAAGGGTGTAGGGAAATTCAAGGTGGGAGAGGGTGGGAAAGGGGTTTAGTTTGTCTAATTATCATGAAAATCTCCCAAATTATTATTTACTATTATATAATGAAATATAAATGCTCAGACTGATGCGTCCTCGCTGTCAAGCAATGTGGATCTCAAGTATAAATGAAACAGATGTTCATCGACCCTGCCCGAAAACACACCTTTAGTCGTTAAATAGCTGTTATAAATATAGTATGTTGCTACTAACATATTGTACCAATTTTGTTTAAGCCAAGGTGGATTTCTCTCAGATCAGGCTAAAGCAACCGGAGGTCAAGAACTCCTTGCTAGCGATGATTCAGGAGAACTACATCTGGCTCAGTTCTTTTCTGATAGTGCTTCAATAGGTTGTGACCCAGAAAACTCTGATGCCGTAGTAAGTTGTAAACAAGTTATAAACAAACAAACAAGGATGAGATTACTACTGAAGGGTATAGTTGGTGGAATGGAGCTTGCTCACATAAAGGCTAATGGGCATTAAGGTCTTAATTTCGAACAAACACATTTAAGCCACCAACATTTTAGAGAAAAAATGGTTTAGCTGTTGGGTTATGGATTTTTCATTAACATCACATGATAAAAAAATTATTAATTTTATGGCAAGTAAGTCACTGCTAACACACCCAAGTCATGGTTTTTGAGAAAAAATAATTTCTGATTTGCTTAAACACTTCGTAGGTGAATAAACTTGCATCACCACATTCTATTTGGAATTCAATATGGTTCTCAAAAGAAGTTATTTTTTATTGTTAGAAGAAAAAGTTTAATTTTTTCTTTGCAGAGAGTAGTTGTTTCAGAAAAATTATTGCGTCGTACCTCATTTTAAATAATATTGGTACTGTAGTTGATACCGTTTCGTTGGATTCCCCTGGTATTGATGTAGTACTTAGGCAACAAAATACATGTAGCTAGCACTTATGTAAGGTTGTTTTTTATGCAAAAACCTGAACATAGAAGAGGTTAAGTTTTTCTTATTACAAACTATTATAGTTTTTGTCTCTCAATCTTTATATTTCCTCAGCTGCAGTAAAAGAGAGCCATAAGCAGTAAACTAGCATGGTGCGGCCTAGCTTTGTGTTGCATGGGTACATACTGCATTGATATACCATCCAGGGTTACAAGAACTTGTCACAAACCTTTGACAATGCTTATAATTATTTGTAAAAATCTGTAAATGTTACACTTTTTGCTCATGTTTTATCTAAATACTTGATTCCGGGTTGTAATGCTGCCATCAAATAGTTGTGAGCTTGAAGGTTGATTTTTGGTTTTGTGACAAATTTTTCTGCTTCATCGGGCCAAACTTGTGACTCGTATAATCGCTGAAAACAAAGCTGTTTTGCGTTGTAAGCTTTTGAGCAATTTTTTGAACTTCCGTTTGCCTGAACTCTCTAATGTCGACTCAAAGTGAAATCACTTTTCAGTTGCTATAGTGAATAGCACACTGCCTTAAACTATCACTTTAATGCACAAAGATTTTACATAGGTAAAATATTATTCTTTGTTTACTTCATGCCGGATTGTTCTTATCGGAGTAAAGTCAGATCTTAATTCCGTTACTTTAGCTACAAAACAACCAGATTCTTATTCCGGCTGGAGTGTTGGTGTACACAGATATCATCTACTTTGATGTCACAATTGGTTTGAATACAAAGATTGTGTTCAAGTACACTGAAGAAGTCAATGTCTCTATCAGCATAGATCAAGACCTTACAGTCACCTACTCCAGAAATACCAATCTGAAGACCATAACTGTTGTAATAGAGGGTGAAATAGTAAGTGTATATCATCATGTAGTATGTTGGTTGTTGTTCTATTGACTCAATATCGCACTGGGTATGTTTTCCAACCTGAATGTTATTACACAGGCAGTTTACACCAACCAAGAGCGTCTCTGTTGTTACTCACCTACATTTTTGTTATTGGCCTTTCTGTTGGCTTCTATTCGTGTATAGCTGCACAAAAACAGCTACCACCCTGTTACAGACTCCTTAACTTTGATAAAAACGGTTGATTGTTTGAGTACAAAAAGTAACATTTGTACCTAAGAATGAGTGGCACACTCTAACTGTAACCTTATACTTGGTGAAACTACCACGCACTACACTTCACAGTCAATACCGCACACTCACAATTTTCAAAAAGAATTGACGATACTGAAACATACATCATACTAACCAAACAGCCATAACTAACCTATCATAGGTGCGTTAGCAATAAGGCTAAAGTTTCCCCACTTTTTGTTCTCTCCCCATTTGGGTCAAGGAGTATCTATCTACAGACTTCCTTTAACCTAATATCGTACAAACCAAACAACCATAGCTACATATCATAGGCCGGTTATCAATCACTAGATTTCCATGCGACAAAGTTTTGAAGGAGTTTTGAACAACCGACTGTTGAAAACTTTGAAGTTTTGATTTGCCGTACTTTCATTACACAAACTTTTGAGTTAAAATTATGCTCAGTTGTCTACACCAAGGAGAGGATTGCTACGCAAAGAATATATCAGTAAGTTGGCAGCTTACACGTCATGATATTGTTGCTTCGAGTGTTGAGCAGTTTCTATCAAAACGATAACAATATGAGAAAATTATTGTTTTCACCAGTGCGTATTTTCACCAAATTTTTTAGATTCCAAATCATTTCATCTAAAATTAATTACTAACACAGGAGATGAGCGTTTTGACTACTTATCAACCAGTGTGTGTATTGCTTGTCATAGCCAACTGAACCTTATAATAAGCAAGTAGTAGTTAGTTATCAAGCTCTGACATGAAATTAAATTAGTAAATAATAATAAAAATTATTATTATTTATTATTAAAGCGTCATTGATGATTATTATTTTTATCATTTTGTATTAACATGATGGTGAAGATCTTATATTTTTTCAAGATTATTGTATAAAAGAAGGACAATCAAGTTAAACTAAAATACTAAATTATTTCGGAAGATTCTCACTAATGTTAATAGTTTGTTAACACGAAAACTACAATATTTTCAACTTCCATGACCCTATCATCGAACGTTTGCATTTTGAATCCTCGAAGCGTTGAAAAACTTCACCCTCGGGATTGGCGCAGTAAAAGCTCGAAGTTTTCGAAAACTTGATCTTCTCATCCTCTCATTCTTCTCATTTACTTATTTAATTTCATGTAAGCCGCCAACTTCAAAGATTTGAAAAATCCAAAAATCCGTCAAAACTTTGACGCATGAGAATCTATTGATAGAGACTAAAGTTTCCGACTTTTTTCTCTTTCCATTTGGGTCAAAGAGTCTATGTCGGCGGACTTTCTTTAATCTAATTGAAAAAGGGTCTCACGATATAGACTTAGTTCTTTAGTTTTTCACTTGGTGATAATCTGTAAACCAAACACTTCAGGTGCCTACGCTAGGTAATAAACTGAGTTAATTCTGAAGTATTGTATTAAAAGTGCTTGCAAAGAGGAGTCATGTTGGGCTGATAGAACCTTTTTTGTTAGTGTAAATATTGTGGTGGATTTTGGCGGCACACATGCTTTATACATACCTATACCCTAACCCAGAGGTGACTCTGACACTAATAATTAGTCAGACAGGCCTCCTCAAGTGATGTAACCAGTAGTCATCACTTAGAAGTAGATGATCTGTCACACCGACCCTGCATGCTAACCGACCCTGCCGCTAACGCCCCTGTAGGGACCTTTACTGACCCTGCAGTGACCTTTACCGACCCTGCAATGGCATACCGAGTCGGCAACAAGATGGCCACTCTAGCCAGAGCTCTAAGAAGATCTGTATCAACTCCCGAGGACGTATCCAGGACCTAGATACCTCCACTTGCTGTCTACCTGGATCGTAAGGCTAATTAGACTAAGGACTTAATTGTATAGCTTATTCCATTGCCACTAGGAGCCTTATGCATTTAACATTGTGTGATGTTGTATGTATTGTCATTTTTTATTGGTTGCAGCACTTCCTGTCATGTTTTATTGGTTGCACCAACATGATGCAATACACTTCCTGTGATCAGCCTATAAGAAGCTGCTTTTTCATATATACTTTGCCACTTATCACTTGCTGCTTGTGCTTTGGACCACTCTAAGCGATTGCCTCCCTAGAGTTTGATATGTGGACAATAAATGTATTCTGTTACATAAAACTATGCTTAGTTTGTCTGAGCCGAGGGCTCACTGGTGTGAAGTCATTACCGACTTCTCTGTTGCTACCAGCAGGTCTATACCGATCCTGCGTTACCTCTAGGAGAGGTATTGCTTTGCTGTTTCACTAGCTAGCGCTGTGGACGGCTGTTGTCGGTGGGCGGCAGTAGGAGCCCTGCCGACACAAAAAACCACTACAATATACTCCATGCAAGATAATAAAAAGTTAGTGTATGACAGCTTACTACTGGAGTGTTAAGACACGGCCATAAGCAGATGGGTAATGTGAGGGAAAAGAAGGTCGGCTTGTGCATCAATAGTAATACGTTCTGTAAATGGAAGCAAATTTGTTGGTAAACTTTCTCCTTGGCTGCAAGCAACTTGGCATGTATCTGGGAATGTATTAGATTCTTATCAACTCCCCTAAAAATGGGGGAAGTTTATAAGCGATAGAATTCACTCATGGAAAGATTATGCTTTTTTAAAATTCTACGAAACTTGGAAAACATTCGTAGAGAAGTCATTTGGCTCTATAGTTAGGAGTCTATACAGTTTTGTTTGAGAAAACTGAAGTAGAAATATTTTGATAAGCTCAATGAGGGAAAGTTAACGCAAAAGTATGTAAAAAGGAATCAAATCCTTGCAATAAGATCTTCTCTAGCAGTATTAAGGTTTGGTTAATTTTGTAGAAAGTTCCATTAATTTTTTGTGTTAATGAAACAGAGTTTATGATTGAAAGATCCATAGCATCTAATTGTGGTAGAGTTTAGTGGAACCCTGTCATGATCGGTGTGTCAAGAAGATGTCTCTGATGGTCATCTGGTGCTAGATACATTCATAATTAACACTGGCACAAACCATCGAATGAGGCCGGCAGTTTTACCACCAAACACACCGCATTTATAATAGTACAGGCAAAGAACAGGCAAAGTACCGGATAAATATTGACGCGGTACCAGCCTTGGGAAGGTGTCCCATGCGGGCATCAAGATGGCTACCATAGACAGAGAGATGAAAGATAGCCTAGGCACTTCCGGAGCCTCTATATACCTACTATATGGCTCCAGATATCAGCAATTCAAGATCAGAGGCTTTAGAAAGACCAAGAATGTACCAGCACGCCCAAAGCCATCTAGCATCAATTTCACATGGGCTATACACACAGTAGCTCTGACCCTTACTTCTGGGCGCCATAAACAATTAATGTTGTGCGCAAGATTCTATTAGACAATATTACCAATTTTGTATGCGATTCGTTTACATATATGTGTGCTATGTTTGATTGGTTTACTCGTCAATTACGCCAGTCACTTTATGTATTCTTCCTGTGAATTGGCCCAAACAAGGCCAAGCTTTCTTGTGTTCATTACCACTGTTCATTTCCAGTTTGCCATAGCTCATTGCTTGTATTTACGCTGGGATTGTATAAGGCAATAAAAAATACACTTGAAAGCACCTATTTATATGCCTTAGCTGAGAGCTCACTATTGGTTGTGGAGTCAAGTTACTCTTCCATGGCAGTTTAATGGAGACATACTGCCCCAGTGGCCTCTTTGGTGACAGAAGATAGTTGCAGTCATGCCTGTAGAGGATGACTGAGTTGCTGTGCCAGCGGATCGGTGTTTCCTTGTATTCAGTCATTTAGTGAATATGTGGACAGCAGTATTCACCACATAATTACGCTGATATTTTATTTATAATCATTCATTCACATTTTTTCACAGGAAAATTATCTAACATACACTGTGACTAAACTGGTAGATATCAGCATAGAAGTATCAGCTATTGTAACTGTAACTTCCTCACCAATTCCAGGAGTGCAGCAGATAGTGGTTAACGATAGAGTAAACAACAATGATATCAATTTCAGTGCTTCCATTGAGGTAATGTGTGAGGTAGAATTTGAATAATGGGACAATACTGCAATCCTTGATAGACTCTCCATACATAGGGAAAACTAATAAAATAATGGTTTTTTATTGTAGCTGATTGGCTATTTGGGGGTATTCCAAGGACTCACTCCAGTTCTACAACTTACAGTAACTATTACAATAGAACAACCCAATGGGAATCTCCTGGTGGTTACTTACTCTGATAATGGAACTGGTGAGTGAAACATTAAAAAGATGTACCTGATCAAAATTTATTATTATTGCGTCTTATGACTTTGATCTTATTTCCAATGCTGTTACAGGAAAAATACTCGAACAAATGGACAACTGCTTTGTAATGAAACATCAAATAAATTGACATGAAAGTAGTAATTTACAGTCAGTTCAGTTTATAACAAATTTTTTTAAGCCGGTACTGGCATCGTTTCTTTTTTCTATTTCTGTTGCTTTTCACTCATTATTTGATGAAACTACTCATTTTCCGAAAAAAGTAAAAGAATTCAATACGAATAACAATTTGTTGATTGTAATCGATTACAATATCTTCTATTCTATTTGCAGGGAAAGACTCTGTACCAAATGATGGTATATATACTGGTTTTGTCCCAGCTCACAACATCGATGGTTCTGGTGGGACCTACTTTGGTGTAACGGTTGGTTGTGCTGAAAACTTCTTGTAATTGTACCAGTTTATAGATTATTCAACTGTAAAGAGTTTCAGGGGTTTGCTCTCCTAGCACATTTTGCTGCAAGAATTACCTGTTATGTTTCGCTAAGCTTTCATTCAAGTTTTGTCTATGCATTTGTAGTTTTTAATCCATCCATCTAATTTTCTGAACCATCTCATTTCTTTTAAACAAGTTGATATTTTGCAAGTTTGCTACACAAATATTTCAGTGTATGCAACTGACAGCTGCAACGCCTTGTACAGAAAGTTCATTATTTTATTCATAGTGTACCTATGTTATTACGGTAAAGGTTTTTGCTTAAAAATTCAGCAGAGACATTTTCAACAACTGGGTCCCTAGCAAGAATATTCCGTGTCTGCAGATGTATTGTTTTGTATTTTTTACATTGCAGCTCGGAATTTCTGGTGAGGGAGTGTTGCCAGTAATACCAACGAGCAATAGAAAGAAGAGATGTGCTAACTGTAATAGTCTGGGGAACATAACTAGATCATCTGGAGGTTAGATTTAAAAGTTATTAAAAAAAATTTTGCTTTTTTATTCCACTGTTTTGCATAAAGTATTTCATTCGACCGGAGAACTGAAATAAAACCATTATTGCTAAAGATAAAAGAATATGAGTTAGGCTCCCGAAATTTTTCCTTCTTTCTTTAAGTTTTCGTTGCACCCGTTCAACTTTGTTCTATTGAAACTTTTATAAAGACTTTTTTGACATTTAGAGAATCGTTAACCAATCAGGTTACTTTCAGAACTACAGATTGCAAAAAAAAATATCACCTCATTATAAACTATTTTGTCAATAGTGAAACGGAAAACGTTTTGTTCCTTTGGTATTTTAGGAGGCGTAATAGTGATAGACAACTGGTCACAAGTTAATGACACAACCCCGCCAGAGAAAATTACAGATCTCAGAGTTCTGAATTCGGCTGCTAGTGTTGGAGACAGCGTGTTTACTATTGGTTGGACCGCACCGGGTGATGACCTCAACATCGGTACAGGTAAGTTTTATTTTCAAAACGAATAAAAAAACTACAAACCTAAGCTTTTTTGAATTAAAACCATATTTTACAGTAAAAATGTTTCAGTGTCAGGCTATGAGTTTGCTGTTAGTGGAGATGGAACAGTGAGCAGCCAAGTAAGTTTACCAACAGAAGCAATTTTGTCTAACACCTCAGCTTACCTGGTGAAGGCAGGAAGTAGTCTGCAAATGAGAATCAACACTAGTAAGTCATACACAAATTCTTTCCCATTTGAAACATTCAAAATGGGCTAGAAGTCTGATATTTTGGAACTTGTGCTCCCAAACTCACGGTTTATTCAGTCATGGTATTGGCAACGTACTTTC
Source organism: Cryptosula pallasiana (assembly GCA_945261195.1). Classification (NCBI taxonomy): domain Eukaryota; kingdom Metazoa; phylum Bryozoa; class Gymnolaemata; order Cheilostomatida; family Cryptosulidae; genus Cryptosula; species Cryptosula pallasiana. The sequence goes on along the minus strand of OX183137.1, from coordinate 10,954,529 downwards.
AATCCTACTCTTTCCAACATTTATATAGTTTCTTTGTTGGAGCGAATACATGCAGATGTCTAGTTAAACACAGTTTATCAATTAAATATTATTTCAAACAAATGTGTTACTTTTTAACTTGAAAATCTCGGTGGGCCGCTATTGTAAACTGATCTCGTTTTTCAATTTTGGCACTAACAACCCATAGATGTGCATGCAGGTACAATCAGCAAATTGAGATTCAGTAAAGTTACTCAGTTAAACTGAGTTCATGTCTCTGCTTAGTAAAGCTTCTGCCATGCTTAAAGTTTTCAATACAAATTTGTGACAATGATTTGTATTTCTATAATATTTTGGATCAATGGAAAAGACCAAAAGTTTTATGTAAATCAAACAATTTTAAATGAGCGTTTACCCAGTAAAAAGGTTGAAAAGTTTTTTTTGTAATTTTTTTATATATTGTTTCAAAACTTTCAAATTGTAGTTTTCACATCGCTTTTTTATGTTTTACTACATTTCTTTTTTATTGTAATTAATTCATCACATCTTTAAAACTCAACATGGCGGACTAAATGCGGGTGTGCTGTAAATACATAAAGTTTTAGAAATAAATAGTAGAGCAACCTTGTTTCAGGTGAGATAACTCCAACTGTACTTGGACTCAGCCAATCAGCAAACATCAACACCTACTACTTCAGGATGAGAACTTTTGATGCTAAAAATAACTTTGCCAAATGGTCAAACCCTGCATCAGCCTCTTATGTCAGCCCTGCTACATTCTCCAGCCTTGTGGTAAGGACACCAAAGCATATGTAGAAACTCTTTTTTATTCATTTTTATTAATTTTTGTATGATTCAGAAACTTACTTTTTACAAAAGGACAACACTTGAACATGAATCAATTGAAAAACAGTGATATTGATGTAGATTGCAAAACTAGGTATGGCGTTACATGAAACTTCTGTATTTTCTTGTAAGCATATATATGTATGAGCCAAGAGTGAGGTGTTGAATTACTGTAGAGCTGGATTGTTTAAGTAAATAAGAATAGTAAATATTATATATTAAATAATAAATAATAAATAGTCAATAGTAAACAGTGAGCTGTGAGCAGTAAACAAAAAATGATGAATAGCGAATAAAAAGAATAACAAGAAAAAGGTAGTAGGTAATTACGGCACAGCTGTTTATTTTCTACCCTTTCACAAGTTTTATGAGATTTTTTTCAATAATTCGTGTTTTTATTTTAAAGCATTTTGGAAGTCTTTAGGTGTTTTCGCGACCTGGATCGATCCGTACAATAAATTTGATAAATAATATTTTTCGCAACTTATTTAATGCGAATGGGTCGGTAGCAATATTTTTAATGGATCGCAAAATACCATCCCCACGAGCAAAAAAATATTAATTTGCGAGGCGTACTCATAGGTCGTGAGCACTACCGATCCATAACATGAAAATTAATATATACCCATGCGGGTGACGTTTGTTTCAAGGCAGTTCATTCGCGGCATAATTTATTATTATTTCATTGCTATATAGTATTAATTATTATATATAAGTTTATTATTATAAATTATTATGACTTCCATGTGCAATATCTATATATTGGAAATAGGTTGATCACAATAATGAAAAACAGAGCTATTTTTCTAAAGCAATAAAGATAAATGTTATAGTTAATCAAGAATGAATTGTTTTGAAATAAACATTGTCAACCGGACAAGTGTAAAGCTGTTATTCTTTGACTCGCTACCACTATCTGCAACTTACCGATGCATCATTCTAATAGTATCAAGGAGGAATCAACGACACACTAACCGCCGCTGATGAATTGCTTACACATGTGAAAATAGCTATGCTCGCTACAATGCACATTGGAATTTCATGCATTCACATCTGATCCACATCGATGGATATTATTTCTCATTATTATATAATAAAAATTAAACGCCTGGATAGATGCATTCGCCGCCAACTGATGTGGATCCCAAATGTGATTAATAGCAGGAGTTCATCAATCCAGGTCGCGAAAACACCTATTGCTGTACAATTTAACTGATACAAAATTGTTAAAATGAGTGGTAAACAAGAAACACATTGAAGTATTGCGCCAATTTTTTTGTGTTCATCGAGCATAATGCTGTTGCAGGCATCCGTAACCACCACAACAATCTCTTCAACAAGTACTGCACAATCCCCTGAAGTGGTAAGTAGTGTAGTATCACGAGTAATATGAACATACTGCCAGTTTAACTAAAGTGTTTTACAATAGCTTACTTTCGGAGGTATGGGCAATTGAACCTTACGGTTTCCTTAACAGATTGTAAATAATTAAATAAAAATATTTCAAAGCTTTTGTAAAACTACTCTTTGAGTTTTTACCTTACTATTTTTTACCCACTTTCAATTGTCTAAATGTTTCGTGCAATGATGCATTATTAACTTTAGACGACTCAACTAGCGTCTAAATTTGGTATGCAGTAAAAACCAAGAGAAACGTAGTTAAGCAAGTAAAAAATTTATGTTACAAACGACTAAAAATTTTTGTGGTATCTATTTTTATCTTCAAAGGTTACAAAAGGCTCACAAACCACAATTGTACTTGCTGCCACACTGAGCACTGCTGGGTTTATAGTGATTGCTGTTGTTATTGGGGCTGTTGTGATGAAAGGTTGCAGTTCAGAAGAAGGCAGGAAACATCAGAGGTGAGAAAAATCCACACCGATCTCCTTTAACCAAGGTCATTCCATGATAACATAAAATCTTAATCTATGATCAGAGGAATTTCTGTGTTTTTCACCATGAAGTGATTATACAAGAAAATATCAACTAGAGTGTTTTTGGCATCGCAGTGCGCTGACATAAAAACTTGACCTATGTCAACCGCAAAACATACCATAAACATCAACGCAATGCTTACAACTATTTTTTTACTTCACTTTTTTCATCTTTCTAAGAAAAATTAACAAACAAACCTAAAAATAATTGTTTCTTATGACACATGGTTGTCCACCATTGTAAACAATACTGTTCTTTGCACAAGCAGCTCTATGTTTGTCAGAGCTGCTTCATGTAATAGCGATAAGTGCCAAATAAATTACACCGGGGGCTCAATATTCGTTAGATACACAATCCAATCAAGGAATAACAGGTATAAGACTATTAGTAACCATGTAGAAACTGAGTGAAATACAATTTAACCATTAATTTTTAAGGCTTCGTGAACCTACAAAAAAAAGTGTCTATCAGGTTGCATTAGGCTACGACCTTTTATATAACTAGATAAAAGAAGCCAATAATTGCAAAACTACTTTTTAGCAGCTGAATAATGTGTTAGGTAGTGTTTATAAATGAGACTGCGGTAATTCTGGTCTATCACTACCTATAGTTTTCAGAGGAGCAAGGTCCACCCTATTAGGTCATACAGCATACATAATCGCTCTAGCAATGGTTCCTAGATGGGACATTACTGAGATTTAAGGCTGCTCCACACGGCAACGAAACGAGGACGAAACGAACTGGCCGAAACGAAAAATTTTTCGTTTCGGTGCATTGTTAACGAAATTTCCTTCACACGCTAACGAAACTGCATGTAGCCGATCAACGACAAACAACTGCCAGCCAATGACAATACACGAATTGTAATAACAACTGCCGCCAATCATAATAATAGTAGTATTCAATACTAGTAGTTCTTCTACTAGTTCTTCTGTACGGACAGCTTCCAGATATTCGATTTAGTTAATTTATCGGTGAGTAAACTTAATTATTTATCAACTGGTGGTTATCATTATTATTACTCACTCACCAGACTAGTAATTTTATAAGTGCTAGGCTCCTTTTAATTCCTTCTAATAATAATTATAAATAATGATGATGATGAATCATTTGTTATTTTGTTGCAGTAGGCCCAATTTTTATTAAAAAAATAATTAACTGTATTGTAATAACAATTACTTTAATAATTCTAATAATTTTTATTATAATAATAACATCATTAGGCAAATTTAATAACAATAAACAACTGCCAGCCAATGGTAGTATTTAATATAATACTACTACTAGTAGTAGTAATAATAATTATTAAAATTATTATAATAATAAATTTTAGTAACATGTGCTGTGTTTAGCGCCACTAACGCAACATGGACCAATGAAGTTACGCCTTGTGTGGCCAATAGCAAAATGCAGAAAAGACTTTTGACCAATGATCGACTAACGAAAAAATGCCAACCAAGCACTGCTAGGTCTGGACGAAACGTCACCGTAACGCTACCGAAGTGACGGTAGGGCTTTCGTTGGGCAAATTTATTTTCGTTACGAAATTAATTTGACGTTTCGTCTTCGTTTCGTTGCCGTGTGGAGCAGCCTTTATGGTATGTGTAACGATAAGTGCTTATTGGTACTTCCCACACTCCTCATGTCTATCATAGACGATTATATGCTCCTCCAGTAGCAAACAGTATTTCTCCCAGCTCCAGTTCAGTTGCATTATACACATTTCATAATCATGAGCGGCCATAAGACACCTACATGACACCAACAATATTTCTGAAATCACAGAAACCAGTGGGTACGCATTAGTTCTTCATTTGATTATCAATTAGTTATTTTAATGACCCTGAGTTGTCCTTCAACTAAGTACCAAACATTTTAGTACTTTAGTCACTTTCCATCCATTCTAGAAACATGTAAAGTTGTAACTCAAACAATACCATTCATACTCCACTAAAACTCATCTCAGTAGCAGCAGACGTGATTCTGGTCCGCTCTGAGAAAGTTAAGGAGAGTTAAACCAATAACATAAACAAAGTTTTTCATGTAATTTTATTAGTTTCCACAAACGCTTGCATTGTAGAACAGCAATCCATTTAAGGTTTTTAATTATTATCATTGTTTAATTATTTAATAGGTTTGTCTATTCAGTTTCTAGTGACTTAGCTCTAGTTGATTTCAACATCAAAAGTTTTTCTACTTGAACCAATTCTGCAAAGGTTGACTCAGTCAGACATCTTGCCTTTAGTGCAGTAAGGCCTTGCTGTCTATTTGCATTCAGCAATTGACATGCAGATTAAAGCTTTGTGTTATTCTCTATCAAGAAAACTGTCGAAATGAGAACAACTTTTAACTGACAAAAACTATAGACGATTATATTTAAACAGGAGTTCATCGAGATTTCTTATTGCCGTCAATGAAACACCACTGATTTCGAAGCTGCTATAACAATCTGGGCTTTAGTTAATGTTAAAAGATCCCATTGGCATCACGAACTCATTTGTTTGTAATTCATAGCAACTTTAATTATGATGAAAAGATTTGTTCTACAAAATAGTTTGCTGTAAATGTTTTTTAAAACTTGCTTCGAACCCCCATTTTTTACCCCTTTATGGCCAAAGATCAACAGTATTTGATGGTACTAGTATTTACAGGTGATGATTGAAAATGCTGCCTTTTAAAAGGTTATCCATTTGAAAATTTATAGTTCTGAAGTTGGGAATTAGATGTGCGGAGGAAAATAGATTTACTTTAATTGTTTGGTTATCTAGTTAAAGTTTATATTAACTGAGCACAGGCGCTTGCAGAACTTGTTTATTTAATTAGTATAGATTTCTTTGCGCTTCTTGCGTACCTCTTGCAATAAACATCTAAATATGTAACTAAAATGCAGGTCTTGGGATGAGATTAAAGTAGGAATGTCAAGCTATAGGTTGTTTCATTTTGAGATAGAGCGCATGCAATTAAGCAGTTTATGAGTTTTGTTACTGACAGTAGATTTAATCAAACACTCAATTTTGTAGTCGCACCTATGGCTACAGGGAGTCTGATGTAAGACAAGTCTATGGACATTCCAGTTCAAGGGTGTCTTCCCATTACTATGCAGAGCCTGACAGACACACCTACTACAACCCATCATATGGTAGAAATGGACCTGCTGGAGGTCATTATGATTATGATCGCTACCAGAATGCAGCGTATTACTAAAACTTCACTCAGCAGAAATACAAAGTATAATGTTATAATGGCTACCATTTAATTCGAGTTTACAGAAACCATTAATTTACATTTTATTGACAAACTACTATAAAGCCCGATGATGGCAGAAGTTTTATAGTTTCAAGGTAGTATTGTCTCTTTTAGTTAGATGCACTACATAAATTCTTACTTTCTATTTTTGCACTTGATTGCCGAGGATATTATCAAGCTACTGTATTTTACAATTTCACACCATCACTTGCTCTTCATTTATCATTTTAAGCACTAAATTTGTGACTTCAACCACAATTTTAGAAATAAAGATCAATGCTGACAGTAACGAAAACATTTCTTCGGAGTTGATAAAAATTTGAAGACTTATTGATAGCAGGACATACACTGTCCATCCGTAGCAGGACATACACTGTCCATCCTTAGCAGGATATACACTGTCCGTCTTTAGCAGGATATACACTGTCCATCCTTAGCAGGACATACACTGTCCATCCTTAGCAGGACATACACTGTCCATCCTTACACTAAATGCTGACCTCCAAATATGTCATGGTGCTCATAGGTATCATCGAACTTTGTAAGAATTTCAACGACGCTAAATATTTATGGAGATTGTCCATTTTTGAAACTTAACTTTTCAGTTATCATTTGCGACAGTTGTCGCCGGAGTTGTACATGGAGTTTCAGTCGAGAAATGTCAATGAGAAGTTGAAAATGGTTAAAAAAAATTTGTGACACCCAGCAATTTTTGTGACTGTAGTTTTATATGGTGTAGAGAGTTACTCGCAACTAATAGTAATAACCATGCGTATCATGGCATAATTTGAGTTATTCATCATTTGTCACCTGCCGCAATAAAGTGATCTTCTTAAGGTAGAGATGTAATAAGTTATTATTGTTCTTCAACCATTTTTGAAAGAAACATTAGAACAATCTACATTCTGTGTCTGTACTCATAACTAATAGCTCTTTATGGTCATGATCAATCGCAATTACCAAGTGTGGGCAACTCCAAACAGTATTGCCCTAATAGAATATTGTACGAGATTTCCTGACTGTATGGAGATCAGCCTTGAAGCATTAATTTGTGTTTAATATCTGTAGTGTTTGCTTGATGCATGTATTGTAATAAACTCTGGTCTCACTAGCCAAGAATATTACTACTTTCAAATACTGTGCCTCCCTTTGGAGGGGAAACTGCATGTATGGCTAGTGCCATTTCTTTATTAGTACTAGTACAGAGAAATTGGCTCAGACATACCTATCGAGTTGTTTACATATAGCCATATTTATTAGTCTTCTATGTAGCTCTAGAGTTATAACTTACTGAAGGGTATATTATCAAGTAAACGAGCAAGATGTGAATGCGAATTGCAATGAGTAATAAAAGAGTTCGACCTTTGACAGGCTAGGGTATGGGGTACCATTAATGTACATAAACCGTATCCAATCAAAGATATATGAAGTAGGTAGAGTAAGTAACGTTACAGAGTTTTATATAACAACGAATAATATGGTGATAAAATTATATGAAGAAAGCACCTTGTGGCAATAACGGGGGTCAATGGACTGAATCTCTAAGGCATGGTTGCCCCATCTCCTGCTAGGTTCTTAGGCGTTCTGTTGCCCTGAGTCTGCCCTGTCTTGCATCTAGTTTTCTAAAGCACTTGAGCTAATTTCTTGACCCTAGGTATAGCCAGCCATTCCATGCCCGCGTCACCGTCCCTGCAAGGGTACATGCCAGCCTTACTAAGATCAATACCGGGCCCTGTCATTTAAAGAAGAGACGGGAGAGCAATTTGACAGCTGATTATTGTATATAGGCCAATACTGGCTACTTGGTGGCAGTTTTCATGATGCAGAGAGGGGTCTCTGGCCCTCAAAGACAGACTCCTTATTAATGAACCTACATGGGTAGCTATTCTATGTCCATACAAATCTACCAGAGTATTTAGACCTCTATTAAACACCATAAAAATATATTAAAAGACATTTTACGAAAAAAGAGGCAAAAGAAAGTAAAGCTTCAAGAAACCTGCTCACACGCTTTGCTGACTCTAAAGACTTGCATAAATCACTATGAGGCATGACGGAATTTTTCACTTTGTATGTATGCAGACATTGAAAATTGCAACAAAGTTGCGCACTGTTTATATAAGCATGCATTGAAACAACCTCCACTTCATAAATGAATAGAGACAGGTTCGAGGTGTTTTATTATAAAAACAGTTGATATTGCTTGGTACCACTGTAAATGGGCCTGAGTGTCAAACAATGTTTAATCACTGTCTCTGTCTACTTGCAAGTTTGATCCTTTACTTGGAAAATGTTTTTAAATTTCTGAACTTTTATGAAACTCTCCAAAATACCCAAAAAATGTCCACTCAAACTTAATAAAGTAGTTTGGTTTTGGTTTCGGTTTCCCAGAGCGAAGATTTGCGCAAACCAAAATAGCAACTATGTAAATTATTTTTTGTTTTAGATCATTGTGTCTTATTAGCAGGGTTGAGAGTATCTTGCAAAAAGTATTTTCCATTATTTGAGGGATCCTTTTCAAGGATTGGGAGTAATCACTACTTGTAAGAACTTATAACATCTCATTATTTATGTCATTTATGTCAAATCATGCAGTGGGTGGGCCTATTCTGGTGTATTTTCAGTAATATTCGTGCAGGTACGTGATTGATTTCCATACCCAAGCATATTTCCTGTGACGAATCGATACCGTAAATTAGTTCTTGTACAGCTAAACCAGGGTTTTTGATAGATCATGCAATTAGGAATTGAAGTGAATGGGCTGTGATTTTAGTACTAAGGGAGATGTTTAATATAAAAAAGGAGTCACATCAGCTCATAACTAGATGTTTGCTGATCAGGGGTTGACTACCATTGGTTTGCGTACTTACCTAACTAAATGCAAATAACTCTGCAGACAGGAGCTAAAGGAAATGATGAAATTTCAGTTTGTGTCGGCGTCTCTAATGACCAAGACGTGGGTAAAATGTACCCGATTACTGTTCAAATATATGTCAAAAACCGCAGTTCTTTAGTGAGCAGGTTTCTTGATATCTGCGCAATCTCAGGATCTGACAACTCAACAGCTCAAGGTATATGCTGTATAGTTTGAATGGTCCAATGGTCTCATGCAGGGATCATAGCAAAGTGCCACTAAATCCCCGCATGTGTTGACCATTGGAGAACTCAAACTACACATACTGTGAAATGCAAAAATAATGAACTGAATCCAAATCTAAATCTGGCTCTTACCTCGACTAATTTACAATCAGTTTCATGCAAGTTTGCAGCTCTTTAAAAATTGGACTTAATTGAAATGAACTTGCTTTTGCTATAAATTCAGCAAAAGTGGCTACCATTGGTTTATTTATGTTCCAGGTCAACCAACTGGTCCGCAGCTTACATGTCCATGAACGTAGGTGCATTTAAAAATACTTTCCTTGCTGACTGTCAAAAGTTCTCATCGATCTTGGATTAGTATCTTGGTTTGTTGATCAATTCTAGCGACTATATTTTATAACTATATATTGGCTGCTGGAAATGAAGACATAGTACATTATCTGCTTTGCAACAAAAATGCAGCTATGAATTCTGTGATTTAACACATATAAACTATAAATCATTCTTCATTCTAGAGAAGATGAAAGGCGAAAGTGTGCATTTTATCATTGCTAGGATTGCACAGGGTGGGAGATATTCTAACACTAGTCCCTCTATGGTGGATGAAAATAGTTCATCTTATCGGATTATCCATTGTCCTGATTTTAAAGGAAACAATAGCGGCATGAAAGTGTCCATGGCCCATTTTGCTTACCATTCATATTTTACAGTATAGCCCATAATGGTCGCATCGGCTAGTAAATAGGGTCGGGACACTTCAGGTGTGTGCACACTAGCAACATATAATTATAGTATTTTTTGTTGCAGTTATGCATGACCCTCTTATTAAACAACTAGAATTCATGGACAAGCCCTGGCGCAATTGTGTAAGGAAAAACAACTCCATCAGGTCAAGGGTTTTTGTGGCAAACAGCTATATGTATATACAGGGCTGACCGTGCCGTATTATACATAATACTGCAAATGCTGGCTGCTTCCCCTCAGCAAAAAGGTATGATGAAGTTAAAGGTAAAGGGAGAATTGTCTGAGTATTTCATTTTAAGTTAGACCCATAATAAGGGCAAAAAAATATTGAAATAGGGATGGAATCCAGGACCAAAATTTGGTGGAAAACAATAGCTGTCTGAGGAAATTGATAAGATAGTTTTCATTTTAATGCGAAGGCTTTCAGGGAAATGCCGCTTTTGCTTAAAAAATGTAGTAGTTGATCAGTAGTCGATGTGCTAATTGATGTTTCAATAAAATATATCAACTATGATATCAGCGATTAACCTGGAATTTCATTTTTTGTTTGGGGAACTTTGCCATACAATATATATGATATCAGCTACTGTTTCATGGTTGTACTTTGTCAAGAGTTGTCCCTTCATTGACATTAGGGAGACAACTTTCATTTACAAAGTATATTTGAAAGTATTTGGAAATTTGAAATGGTTATTTGCTATTTTTCATTTATAGAGGAAAACACCTGAACATGTACTAAATGGTAAGGGATTTGTGTGTCACAATGTAAATGAACTAACCATTTTCTAGATGTGATTATAATTATTGCATACTGCATGCTGGATACACAATACTAATGAATAACATGCATTAAAGCACATACCTATGTCGCTTATATGCATTGTATTGCAGTGAGCAATACTTCCATGGTGTGGGGATGATATTTCTATTGGAGATTTACCGTAATGCACCCATCATTCCCATGCTTTGTCGCGGACTTCTTTTTATCTGCATGTTCGAGAATTTGAAAGGACGGTTTGGAAAGAGACGACGCATGTCTGTTTCTTTCAGGCCTGGTGAGCTTCTAAAATGGCATTGCTATTCTACACAGAATATAATGAGGTAGCGCCAGAGAAATGATTCAGTTGTGTGGTTAATATAGTTTCGTCCCTCATCTCTAACCTTTGGTGTTTTTCGACTGTATTATTCTGTAAGACTGTTCTTTATTACCATAACTAATTTGCTCTCTAATATTTAGCAGAATACTTGTGTCACATAAAGATATTGCTGGTTTCCAATTCAGCAACAACTCTAAATTTTCAAAAATTTCAAACTCATTAACAATTTTAAGTTTTCAACAATTTCAAATTCAACTACAATTCTAAATTTTAAATCTCAATCAAAATTATCTATACCTTATAAATCTGAAGACTTGGTTATTTCTTAAGTCTCAGCCAATATCTTGTGAAAGGATTTTATAATAATTTTAAGCTTTGTATTTATAACAAAGTTCTTGTTAGCGGTTTTTCATAAAATAGTTTCATTTTTGTTAAATTTTTACGTTAGACAACTGCAACTTTTGCTAACCCCCAGAATCCAGTTGTTTTCAGATTTTCTGCATTTGTGTTTTTAACTGTTCATGTAAATCTTATATTTTAATCTGCTCCAAATAGCATTGTCTTATCTAAGCTTTGTCTCTGCTTTGCTACCAATTAAAGCCTCTGCTTTGCTATACCAATGTTTATTCACGATCCATGAATAATGAATGTTTATAATCACCAACTTTCCTTTCTCAACATTCCATTCTAAATAGAAGTGAATTGTTATCTTACCATGGCAGGGAGAACCATAAGTCAGCAACAATTTTCTCCTTGCAGTCCAGAGTGCTAACCAAATTACACAGAGAACTATAAATAGAACCAAATACACAAGTAGAACCAAATACAGCAGATTAATTCCAAATTTCATTGCAGCCTGCAACCAAAGCATTGCATCAACCATTTCTATTGTTAATAAACCAAGTCATTACAGTCACTTCACAGACTGATAGATTGAGATACAAACAAACAATAAACATCACATTCTCCTAAGTTTATGTAATTGCTAACTATAACAATAAAAAAACAACATATTCTAGAATTCATGAATTTTTACTTCTTGTACTTTCAATCTCTGTTGCTGACAATATATCACCGTTGAAGTGTGTAGAAATTACATCATCTGACCTGTTCTCTCTGTTAGTACAAAAATTATGAATACCGTATACAAGTCGTTTGAATGTCTCAAGTGGTTGTCTGTAGATGTTTTGAGACTATAGTTGAATTTATTTTGATGCTGGCAAAATTTTTTTTCATAAAATTATTTTATTTGAAATTGATTAGAAATGTAGATCTAGACAATTAAACATTAAAAATTTGATAAAATACACAAGACAGGATGTAAATATTAAAGTGATTAAGATATGTTTTATGAGGTCACTAAAAAACTTTTTTAACAACATAAAAGAAATATTGGAATGTTTTTAGATACATTTATTATTATCCAAAATTTTGCAGGTACCTTGAACTAAACAAAATTGGACTGAGGAGAAGGAGAGATCTATACAGCAGTAATGATCATGTAGTTTTTTGACTCGGTGTACCACAAGTATACGCCACTGTCATCACTGTCTAACTTCCTTTTAAAGCTCTACATACTGCTATAAGCGTACATCAGAGTCTCACTCCATCTCTGATGGAGTCTCCTTCCGAATATTTATGCTAAAGACTCACTCGATCTGTGATAGAGTCTCACTCTATCTTCAATAGAGTCTCACTCGATCTTTGACAAAGTCTCACTCGATCTGTGATGGAGTCTCACTCCATCTCTGATAGAGCCTCACTTCATTCCTGGGAGAGTCTATATCCATATATCTAGAATCTCACTCCATGTCTGATAGGGTCTCACTCCATGTCTGATAGGGTCTCACTCCATGTCTGATAGGGTTTCTTTTGACTACATTTTTCCAATAAAGTCTCAATCGGTTCATTTCCAGGTTCTCTGCTGACTTGGTTCTCTATAAAATATGCGATGCAGTTGAATTGGTTCAAAAAAAAGCTAGCAATTAACGCAGCAGTTTAACCCAGCACAATGGCATTGTGTTTTTTCAAAGGTGCCAGCTTACCAAGCCAATTGCTTTTGTTCTCTGGTATCTCTCCATGCTGTCTTTTTTGATAATGGGAAGTTATCTTCTTTTGGTAGTAAGTTTATGAAGATCTGGGAGGTAGGTTCAATTTTTTGTTTTCAAATGGTTTTCGTTTGAGCTCAAGTTAACTTTAATTATGAAATTCCAAATTTTCAGATTGAATTCAAACCTAAGAGCTTTACTGAACACCTGCAAGAGATTACAACTCTAATTTTGAAGATTATGTTTTCATAAGCTAACATTGCAATGAAATGGAGTGCTACCGTGATACGAGGGGGGGGGGTGTTGTCAATTTACGAGAGGGCTGAGATTATATTCGAGGGTTGGGTTGTTCAGTTTGATACATCAACTGTCTTTTGATTGGTTGGTGTTTCTACTAGTGGTGGTAGAAAAGTTCTTCAATGGGATAGAAGCATTTGACTGAGGGGTAGTGGAAGTGCTCTACGGTCGGGATAAAACACAAATTCAGTGAGTGGAGTGAACAGGAGGGCATGCAGAGAATACAGGAAAACATGAAAAAAAAATTTGTTGAAAGATTTTATGGCAATAAATTATAAGAATATATAAAAGTTTTGGTATCTATGGTTATTCAAGTGCAAACCATCAAATTATTAGCAGTTTTTATGAGACGAAATGCAATACTTGCCAATTAAACAATTTTTTTTAGAAGCTGTTTTCTCAGGCTCATGTCTTTGCTTCTCAAATCTGTGTTACATGTGTTGACTTTAACATGGTCATTGCTTTTGTCAATATCAGCTATGTTGTTAGTAAATCTTTGAATAAGTGTTATGCTAACATAGAAATTCGCTTCTGCTTATACTAACAATGCAGTGCTTTATATAACATACAAAACAGGTGAGGGCATAAAATGCTTATACAAAATTGCTTGAATTTGTGTTATCAAGTTTCACAATAAACAAAAGGTTCTACAGCATTTTTAAAAAACAATAACAAATTTTTCACTATGAACAATGTGCTGGTCAGCGAGCATTCAAGTCAGGTGCATATAACTGAGGTAAATAGAGTCTCAACAAAACAGAGCATGAGCGAAAAATTGCAGTGACGGTTGTAAAAGGAGTGAAGCATAAACTGTGTGTAGGGGCCAGTTGCTTTAGAACTACTCCACTGATGGGCTATTGTTAAAGAGGAGTGAAATTTTTACAAAGTAAATCATTGCGAATCCATTTCTATATAAAAGTCGGAGCTTGGTTGCTGTAGTCTTTGTAGTAATTGCTGTAAAAATTTAATTTTACTATGATACTTTTCACATATTTAATTCAGCCAATTAAGAAAGTTAAAACATTTAATCAATTTTATTGTTTTAGTTGTTTAAAGAAAACTGTAAAAATAATATAGATTAATGAAAAGCAACGAAATCTGTTTTTGTTTCAAGACACTATTATTATGAAGGAGTCTAAATGTTTATAGGTTGCACGCCCAATTTCATTTTTTCTCAGTTTATTCATTCATCAGGCTTATTCAGTGGATTTGGGCGCAGACAATAAACTCTATTAAGCCCAAACAAACACTACAAGTAATGCGTTTGAGAGTCATTGTTTGCTGTGAAAAGGAACAATATTGTATCTTGTAGTAGTGTGTAAGCTTGCATTGTTGGCAAGTAGGTTGATGTAAGCCAGTCTAACGTACAGTGAGTGTCAGGTCATCAGTGGAGTGTAGATGAGGAAGCAAGTTCGACTGGGTGGGGCATTCATACCTAGCTATTTGCTGCTGTCTGTCCGAGAAGATATACTTTACTTTAAAACTGTTTGGAGTCTTTTCTAAATCAGGTTTGTACTTGTAAGTCTAAATTTATATATTTTTGTTGACCAAATATTTGGATGTAAAAGTGTTGCTATGCAATTACTGTTTATCAGTAATGCATGTAATGCACCTCATTTCTCCTTGATACTCTTAAAAGATTCACTGCAAAAGTCCAAATTATAAGGTCAGTATATGAATGATTGCAACAATAATCTAACAATACTGGTTATGAGTTAAGAAAATAGGTTGTGGTATTTATCTTTTTTGCTGATGTGCATTGATCTTACAGTTTTGGTTTTCATGAAAATTTCTCCATTTTTCTTGGCATAAAATTCAAATCAACGCTACTTCAGAAATAATACTAAAGTTGATTTTCTAGTTTGTCGGATTGTAAGTGTTTCGTAAAGGTCTTCTGTACCAGAAGGGAACAGTTGGAGCACATACATTGCTGTTTGTTTCATCCGCAATACTAGTTTAGCTGGCTGTTATTCAAACCATTGTAATGCTAGAAAATGCGCATTGCATAGAAGCTTGCTGATTGAAAACTGAGGGTGGAGATTTTTTGTTTGCTCACACTTGAGCGTTAGACAGCATGGAAAAAAATATGATTGCGTTAGTAGTAATATATGAGCAGATCTCCCTACCAAGTGTTTTTTTGTGGATTAGACCTTGGGGTTGAGGCAATGGGTTACGACGTTGGATGGATTCGCCGAGTTTATATTGTATTTCATTTGAGGGGTACTTGAGTGGCATTTGAGTGGCATTTAAGTGGCATTTGAGTTTTGATTATTTTTTTACTTGATTTGAATTCATATGGCAGCTAGATTTTGAATGTATGGCATTTAAGTTTTGATACTTTTTTCACATAATTTGAACTCATATGGCATCTTGAGAGAGAGGAGAGAGAAGACAGAGAGGAGAGAGGAGAGTGGATATATTTATATCTACATAGAGAGAGGAGATATATCTACATTGAATAAATATATTCATCAAAAATGAAAATGATATGATTATATACCTGATTACATAATAAGTAGGGAAAATCTTCCTATATAATATAGCTAGAGTCAGTAAATACTAAGTTATACAAAGCAATACAACTTGTAACGACAATCAATGCATTCATACATACATACATATGGTATCTTGAGAGAGAGAAAGAGAGAGAGGAGAGAAATCTTTTAGTTTTCTAGCAATTAATGTATATATGGTCAATTATGTACATATTTATGGGTATATTTATATCTACATAGAGAGAGAAGAGAGGAGATATATCTAAATTGAATAAATACATTGATTAAAAATGAATCATTATATGATTATATACATTTATTACATAATAAGTAAGGAAAATCTCCCCACATAATATAGCTAGAGTCAGTAAATACTACGTAATACAAAGCACTACAACTTGTAATAAATACAAAGTAATAACAGTTAATGCATAGTTTGTTCCTTTATAATGATGTCTTTGATGTAGTGATGTTACATCTTAGGAAGGAAGACTTCTGTTCTATGTGCTTTTAATTTCGTAATGAACTAAAATAAAAAAATTATGTATTAGTATAGAATGATTAAGCAAAAATGTAAAATAATTACATGAATTTGAATTATAGTTCTAGTTACATCGGATAGTTTACATTATTAGAAAAGGGAAATAACTCACCAAGTTACATTGTTCAACTTGTTCTTTCTTGAGCATTATTTTCAACAAGTGCTTTTGATTCTCTTTCATCTATCTAAAACAAAACAAAAAATACTTGCTTTATAAATATGTTGTAAAAAAATACACTAATTACACCAAAAAAGTGCTTTTTTTTACCTGAAAAAATGTACATGTTCAACATTTTGTTGTAAAAACTACGCTAATTACACCCAAAAAGTCCTTTTCTTTACCATGAAAATGTATATATTCAGCATTTTGTTGTAAAAAATACACTAATTACATCAAAAAAGTCCTTTTTTCACCTAGAAAATGTATATATTCAGCATTTTGTTGTAAAAAATACACTAATTACATCAAAAAAGTCCTTTTTTCACCTAGAAAATGTATATATTCAGCATTTTGTTGTAAAAAATACACTAATTACATCAAAAAAGTCCTTTTTTCACCTAGAAAATGTATATATTCAGCATTTTGTTTAATTTATGGTAAAAATTAGTAAAACTCACCTATAGTGATATGATTGCCTTGAGTTGTAGATTAGCTTTTTGAACTCTTGTTCTGGACAGTTTTTTTCAGCATCATCGAAATATAATATAAGTAATTTTTAGAGTCTTCATTGGTTTGGTATCATCTAAGTAGGTGATAGATCTTGAAAGAAATTCTTGCTGTGTTGGAGAAGTGTGCTGTCTTCAGAATCCATGTAGTTTGAGTCTTCATTGATTTGGTATCATCTAAGTAGGTGGTAGATCTTGAAAGGAATTCTTGCTGTGTTGTAGACTGTCTTCAAAATTCATGTAGTTTGAGTCTTCATTGGTTTGGTATCATCTAAGTAGGTGGTAGATCTTGAAAGAAATTCTTGCTGTGTTGGAGAAGTGTGCTGTCTTCATCTTCATTGGTTTGGTATCATCTAAGTAGGTGGTAGATCTTGAAATGAATTTTTGCTGTGTTGGGGAAGTATGCTGTCTTCAAAATCTATGTAGTTTGAGTCTTCATTGGTTTGGTATCATCTAAGTAGGTGGTAGATCTTGAAAGGAATTCTTGCTTTGTTGTAGACTGTCTTCAAAATTCATGTAGTTTGAGTCTTCATTGGTTTGGTATCATTTAAGTAGGTGGTAGATCTTGAAATGAATTTTTGCTGTGTTGGAGAAGTATGCTGTCTTCAAAATTCATGTAGTTTGAGTCTTCATTGGTTTGGTATCATCTAAGTAGGTGGTAGAGCTTGAAAGGAATTCTTTCTGTGTTGGAGAAGTATGCTGTCTTCAGAATCCATGTAGTTTGAGTCTTCATTGATTTGGTATCATCTAAGTAAGTCGTAGATCTTGAAAGGAATTCTTGCTGTGTTGGAGAAGTCGACTGTCTTCAAAATTCATGTAGTTTGAGTCTTCATTGGTTTGGTATCATCTAAGTAGGTGATAGATCTTGAAATGAATTCTTGCTGTGTTGGAGAAGTGCGCTGTCTTCAAAATCGATGTAGTTTGAGTCTTCATTGATTTGGTATCATCTAATTAAGTCGTA
Organism: Cryptosula pallasiana; assembly: GCA_945261195.1. Classification (NCBI taxonomy): domain Eukaryota; kingdom Metazoa; phylum Bryozoa; class Gymnolaemata; order Cheilostomatida; family Cryptosulidae; genus Cryptosula; species Cryptosula pallasiana. The sequence goes on along the minus strand of OX183137.1, from coordinate 10,936,575 downwards.
GATCTTGAAAGGAATTCTTGCTGTGTTGGAGAAGTATGCTGTCTTCAAAATTCATGTAGTTTGAGTCTTCATTGGTTTGGTATCATTTAAGTAGGTGGTAGATCTTGAAATGAATTTTTGCTGTGTTGGAGAAGTATGCTGTCTTCAAAATTCATGTAGTTTGAGTCTTCATTGGTTTGGTATCATCTAAGTAGGTGGTAGATCTTGAAAGGATTTCTTTCTGTGTTGGAGAAGTATACTGTCTTCAAAAACCATGTAGTTTGAGTCTTCATTGATTTGGTATCATCTAAGTAAGACATAGATCTTGAAAGGAATTCTTGCTATGTTGGAGAAGTCGACTGTCTTCAAAATTCATGTAGTTTGAGTCTTCATTGGTTTGGTATCATCTAAGTAGGTGGTAGATCTTGAAATGAATTCTTGCTGTGTTGGAGAAGTGCGCTGTCTTCAAAATTGATGTAGTTTGAGTCTTCATTGGTTTGGTATCATCTAAGTAGGTGGTAGATCTTGAAAGGAATTCTTGCTGTGTTGGAGAAGTGTGCTGTCTTGAAAATTGATGTAGTTTGAGTCTTCATTGGTTTGGCATCATCTAAGTAGGTGGATCTTGAAAGGAATTCTCGCTGTGTTGGAGAAGTATGCTGTCTTCAAAATCTTTGTAGTTTGAGTCTTCATTGGTTTGTTATCACATAAGTAGGAGAGAAAGTCATGTTGTTTTACATCTATCGTTGGTGTTGGTAGATCTTGACCACATGTTTATAGTCTTTGCTACTGCTGCATTTCGTCTCAAACAAGAGTCCGAAGTAGACATCATAACTACAAAATACAAAAAATTGATTGTTACAATTGATTCATTTATTTTCATTGGCGTTATCTACATAGAGTAGCGAAGAAAAAGTTTGTGTGAGTATAAAACTATCTAGTAGAGATAAATTTATATCTAGGTTCAACTAGCATTGAATAATTATTATTATTTTGTTAATAATAAATAAGTAGAGTCGGCTACTTTACTAGAGCTTGGACAAACACTTATTTTAAAAATGAATAATTAGAGCTTTCTTCTAGTGTTAAATAATTATTGATAATAATTTACCTTATCACCACTTAGAGCCAGATGATTTAATTAACTAAAGACAAATAATTATTTTAGCATTTCTTACCTTGATGGTCTCCTAGTAGCTGTATTAGATGATGCTTCTCCGCTTGCTGTTGAAGAACTGGATGCTTTCTGTGTGAAAACAGTGGCTCTTAAATAGCTAAAGTTACACTGATAAAACCCTATGAATCAGCATTTTTTCCAATGCTTTCGCGGGAATAAATAATTTTTTTTCAGGCGAATAGAAACTGTTGCTTTCGCGGGAATAAATAATTTATTTTCACGCGAATAGAAACTGTTGCTTTCGCGGGAATAAATAATTTATTTTCAGGCGAATAGAAACTGTTGCTTTCGCGGGAATAAATAATTTATTTTCACGCGAATAGAAACTGTTGCTTTTGCGGGAATAAGCATTTTATTTTCAGGTGAATACAAACCGTTGCTTTCGCGGGAATAAATAATTTATTTTCAGGCGAATAGAAACTGTTGCTTTCGCGGAATAAATAATTTATTTTCAGGCGAATAGAAACTGTTGCTTTCGCGGGAATAAATAACTATTTTCACGCGAATAGAAACTGTTGCTTTCGCGGGAATCAATAACTTATTTTCAGGCGAATAGAAACTGTTGCTTTCGCGGGAATAAATAATTTATTTTCAGGCGAATAGAAACTGTTGCTTTCGCAGGAATAAATAATTTATTTTCAGGCGAATAGAAACTGTTGCTTTCGCGGGAATAAATAACTTATTTTCACGCGAATAGAAACTGTTGCTTTCGCGGGAATAAATAATTTATTTTCGCACGAATGGAAACTGTTGCTTTCGCGGGAATAAATAATTTATTTTCAGGTGAATAGAAACTGTTGCTTTTGCGGGAATAAATAATTTATTTCCACACGAATAGAAACTGTTGCTTTCGCGGGAATAAATAATTTATTTTCAGGCGAATAGAAACTGTTGCTTTCGCGGGAATAAATAATTTATTTTCAGGCGAATAGAAACTGTTGCTTTCGCGGGAATAAATGATTTATTTTCACGCGAATAGAAACTGTTGCTTTCGCGGGAATAAATAATTTATTTTCAGGCGAATAGAAACTGTTGCTTTCGCGGGAATAAATAACTTATTTTCAGGCGAATAGAAACTGTTGCTTTTGCGGGAATAAATAATTTATTTTCACGCGAATAGAAACTGTTGCTTTCCCGGGAATAAATAATTTATTTTCACGCGAATAGAAACTGTTGCTTTCGCGGAAATAAATAAACTATTTTCACACGAATACAAACCAATGCTTTCGCGGGAATAAATACTTTATTTTCACGCGAATACAAACCGTTGCTTTCGCGGGAATAAAACTTTTATTTTCACGCGAATACAAACCAATGCTTTCGCGGGAATAAATAATTTATTTTCACGCGAATGGAAACCGTTGCTTTCGCGGGAATAAACAGTTTTTATTCCCGCGAAAGCATTGGAAAAAATGCTGATTCATAGGGTTTAATCAGTGCAATTTTAGCTATTTAAGAGCCACTGTTTTCACATAGAAAGCATCCAGTTCTTCAACAGCAAGCGGAGAAGCATCATCTACTACAGCTACTAGGAGAGCATCAAGGTAAGAAACGCTAAAATAATTATTTGTCTTTAGTTAATTAAATCATCTGGCTCTAAGTGGTGATAAGGTAAAAAATAATCAATAATCATTTAACACTAGTAGAAAGCTCTAATTATTTATTTTTAAAATAAATATTAAAAACTTGTGAAAATGAACTGGTAACATTACGCCGACTGAAATAATGCCTAAAACGTCTCGCATAAATTTTGGTCTGACCAAAAATGGACTGAAAACCTTTAGGGCGAGTACCAAATTATCGTAACTTGATATAGAGGATATTATAAGAAATATTTATTTTTCCGTTGCTAACTTAACGTAAATATTTGTAACGGATGTCACATGATCTCAATCGGTTTTTGCCAACTGAATCACTTAGTTACTCGTAAACATTTGATACTCGCTTGATTTTTTTGCTGATAACAGCAATGTCCCTAGTTTTTTTTACCGAATCGCTTAGTTACTCGTAAACATTTGAAAATCGCTTGATTTTTTCGTTGATAAAACATGACGCAAGTATCTATTAACAAATATTACCGTGATTTCAATCAGTTTTTCTTACTAGATTACTTAGTTACTCATCAACATTTCATAATCGCTTTCATTAATAGTCGTTGCAAAGCAATGTTGTATTTAAAAAATATTACTACGATTCCAATCAATTTGGTTTTAATTATTTATATTTAAAATAATCGAACCTCAACTAGAATTCACTCCTAGGTAATTTATCTTTACTAGATAATTTTATGCTAATAGTATCCAAGTTATTTCTTTGTAAGATCACAGACTTTGACATTAACAAAATTGTGTGTTTGTCCGAGTACTAGTAAAGTAACTGACTCTAATTAATTATTATTAACAAAATAATAAGTAATTAATATTTAATGCTAGTTGAACCTAGATATAAATTTATCTCTACTAGATAGTTTCATACTCACACGAACTGTTTCTTCGCTACTTTATGTATATGTAGATAAAGCCAATGAAAATAAATGAATCAATTGGAAGAATCAATTTTTTTGTATTTTGTAGACACAATGCCTACTTTGGAGTCTTGTTTGAGACAAAACGCAGTAGTAGCAAAGACTATAAAACATCTGGATAAGATCCAATTGAAGTAACTGCAGATAACTAAAGAAAAAACATGTGCTACAGCATACAAAGTGAACAAGGTGTGTGTAGATTATTACTCAGTCTCATTACACTACTATTACTAAGAATTATTGTAGATGTTGGATAAAGGATAGAGCAGAAATTTTAATAAATTCTAACCATTGTAAATAATGCTTCAACTCAAATAAAATTAAGGAAAATTGAATGGAATAAAAGAATATTTCACCAAATACCCCAGTTTTTTTGTGGGTATATACAAATAGATGAATATCTAGCTTCATCTATTTTTTTCATTTGAGTGCAATTATTTTCCCTCCTCTCTCCTCTTTTCCTCTCTTCTTTCTCTCAAGATACCATATGAGTTCGAATTATGTAAAAAACTATCAATACTTAAATGCCATACATTCATAATGTTTTTTATTGTAGTTATTTCCCAAATACTGTAAATTTTAACCATCTAGAGGTCTAATTTGACGATTTTCCAAGATATTTTATAGTATTCAATATACTTATTATGTAAATAACTAAAAGAAATATTTACGCTTAAGCCTCTTCTCTCTCCTCTCTCCTCTCTCCTCTACCAAATACTCCTCTCTCCTCTCTTGCAGTTATTTCCCAAATACTGTAAATTTTAACCATCTAGAGGACTAATTTGGTGATTTTCCAACATATTTTATAGCATTCAATATAGTTATTATGTCATAAATGTATATTATTCAATCTAGATAGAAATATATCCATAAATATGTACATAATTATCCATATATACATGGTTGTATAAAAAATAAAAAATCTCTCTCTCTCTCCTCTCTTCTCTCTCCTCTTAGTATTTTCTGACTCTAGCTATATTATATAGGAAGATTTTCCCTACTTATTATGTAATCAATGTATATAATCTTATAATGTTTCATTTTTGATCAATATATTTATTCAATGTAGATAAAACTCCTCTCTCCTTTCTCTCTTCTCTCTCCTCTCACTCAAGATGCCATATGAGTTCGAATTATGTAAAAAAATTATCAAAACTTAAATGCCATACATTCAAAATCTAGCTGCCATATGAGTTCAAATCAAGTAAAAAAATAATCAAAACTCAAATGCCACTTAAATGCCACTCAAATGCCACTCAAATACCTCTCAAATGAAATACAATATAAACTCGGCGAATTCACCCAACGTCGTAACTCATTGCATAACCCCCAAGACCAGATCCACAAAAAAACACTTGGTAGGGAGATCTGCTCATATATTACTACTTGCGTTCATTTGCACAATAGTAAATACCTAGCAAAGGAATTTACAATGCATGCTTCGCTTATCGTCCATAAAAATTGCACCTGGCAAACCTGAGTCAAGCCTTCTACTAACGTCTCAATAGAAGTGATGTAATTAAAGCTTAGCAAAACAGTTTTTGAAACATTATGGAGCCGTAACGAAGTTTATGGATGCTTTTGTATTATGTTAGTTGTGAGTATTAAAGTCGAAAACATAAGACTAATTGTTATTGACCATCGGTATATCCTAATTTAAGCGTGATCTCAACAAAAATGGTTTATTGTGTATGCTAACCTACATGACTGTGTCTTTTCAGCAGCTAAATGCACACTTGCTTCATAGAACAAAATTCAGGAGAAACTTTCACCTATGATAGGAAAACTCGCTTCCTGTGTGCTCATCAACTGTTTCATTTATTTATATCAACTGACTAACTAGTAAACTGACTAACTGGCAAATAAAAATGATCATATTGGTTAAAGCATTGCTTAAAAGTGAGTAGTAATATATGAGCAGATCTCCCTACCAAGTGTTTTTTCGTGGATTAGATCTTGGAGGTTATGCAATGGGTTACGACGTTGGATGAATTCGCCGAGTTTATATTGTATTTCATTTGAGGGGTACTTGAGTGGCATTTGAGTGGCATCTAAGTGGCATTTGAGTTTTGATTATTTTTATTACTTAATTTGAACTTATATGGCATATAGATTTTGAATGTATGGCATTCAAGTTTTGATAATTTTTTTACATAACTCGAACTCATATGGTATCTTGAGAGAGAGGGGAGAGGAGAGAGGAGAGATGGGAGATGAGAGAGGAGAGAGAGAGAGGAGAGAAAGGAGAGAGAGGAGAGAGATTTTTTAGTTTTCTATACATTCATGTATATATGGTTAATTATGTACATATTTATGGCTATATTTATATCTACATAGAGAGAGAGGATATATATCTACATTGAATAAATATATTGATCAAAAATGAAACATTTTATGGTTATATAGCTGATTACATAATAAGTAGGGAAAATCTTCCCATATAATATAGCTAGAGTCAGTAAATACTAAATAATACAAAGCACTACAACTTGTAATGACAATCAATGCATTCATACACACATACATATGGTATCTTGAAAGAGAGAAAGAGAGAGAGGAGAGAGAGATCTTTTAGTTCTCTATACATTAATGTATATATGGTCAATTATGTACATAGTTATGGGTATATTTATATCTACATAGAGAGAGGAGAGAGGAGATATATCTAAATTGAATAATAACATTGATTAAAAATGAATCATTGTATGATTATATACATTTATTACATAATGAGTAAGGAAAATCTCCCCATATAATATAGCTAGAGTCAGTAAATACTAAGTAATACAAAGCACTACAACTTGTAATAAATACAAAGTAATAACAGTTAATGCATAGTTTGTTCCTTTACAATGTTGTCTTTGATGTACTGATGCTATATCTTAGGAAGGAAGACTTCTGTTCTATGTGCTTTTAATTTCGTAATGAACTAAAATAAAAAAGTTATGTATTAGTATAGAATGATTAAGCAAAAATGTAAAATAATTACATGAATTTGAATTATAGTTCTAGTCACATTGGATAGTTTACATTATTAGAAAAGGGAAATAACTCACCAAGTTACATTGTTCAACTTGTTTTTTCTTGAGCATTATTTTCACCAAGTGCTTTTGATTCTCTTTCATCTATCTAAAACAAAACAAAAAATACTTGTTTTATAAATATGTTGTAAAAAATACACTAATTAACCAAAAAAGTGCTTTTTTTTTACCTGGAAAAATGTACATATTCAACATTTTGTTGTAAAAAATACATTATTTTACACCAAAAAGGTCCTTTCTTCACCTGGAAAATGTATATATTCAGCATTTTGTTGTAAAAAAATACACTAATTACATCAAAAAAGTCCTATTTTCACCTTAAAAATGTATATATTCAGCGTTTTGTTGTAAATAATACACTAATTACATCAAAAAAAGTCCTTTTTTTACCTGGAAAAGGTATATATTCAGCATTTTGTTGTAAAAAAATACATTATTTACACCAAAACAGTCCTTTTTTCACCTGGAAAATGTATATATTCAGCATTTTGCTGTAAAAAAATACACTAATTACATCAAAAAAGTCCTTTTTTCACCTGGAAAATGCATATATTAAGCATTTTGTTGTAAAAAAATACATTATTTACACCAAAAAAGTCCTTTTTTCACCTGGAAAAATGTATATATTCAGCATTTTGTTGTAAAAAATACACTAATTACATCAAAAAAGTCCCTTTTTCACCTGGAAAATGTATATATTCAGCATTTTGTTGTAAAAAAACACACTAATTACATCAAAAAAGTCCTTTTTTCACCTGGAAAATGCATGTATTCAGCATTTTGTTGTAAAAAATGACATTATTTACACCAAAACAGTCCTTTTTTCACATGGAAAATGTATATATTCAGCATTTTGTTGTAAAAAATACACTAATTTCACCAAAAAAGTCTGTTTTTCACTTGGAAAATGTATAGATTCAGCATTTTGTTTAATTTATGGTAAAAATTAGTAAAACTCACCTATAGTGATATGATTGTCTTGAGTTATAGATTAGCTTCTTGAGCTCTTGTTCTGGACAGTTTTTTCAGCATCATCGAAGTATAATCCATGTAGTTTGAGTCTTCATTGGTTTGCTATCATCTAAGTCGGAGAGAAAGTAATGTTGTGTAACATTGACTCTTCATTGGTTTGGTATCATCTAAGTAGGTGGTAGATCTTGAAAGGAATTCTTGCTGTGTTGGAGAAGTATGCTGTCTTCAAAATCCATGTAGTTTGAGTCTTCATTGGTTTGGTATCATCTAAGTAGGTGGTAGATCTTGAAAGGAATTCTTGCAGTGTTGGAGAAATATGCTGTCTTCAAAATCCATGTAGTTTGAGTCTTTATTGGTTTGGTATCATCTAAGTAGGAGGTAGATCTTGAAAGGAATTCTTGCTGTGTTGGAGAAGTGTGCTGTCTTCAAAATCCATGTAGTTTGAGTCTTCATTGGTTTGGCATCATCTAAGTAGGTGGTAGGTCTTAAAAGGAATTCTTGCTGTGTTGAAGAAGTGTGCTTAGGCGGTAGATCTTGAAATGAATTTTTGCTGTGTTGGAGAAGTATGCTGTCTTCAAAATTCATGTAGTTTGAGTCTTCATTGGTTTGGTATCATCTAAGTAAGTGGTAGATCTTGAAAGGAATTCTTGCTGTGTTGGAGAAGTGTGCTGTCTTCAAAATCCATGTAGTTTGAGTCTTCATTGGTTTGGTATCATCTAAGCAGGTGGTAGATCTTGAAAGAAATTCTTGCTGTGTTGGAGAAGTGTGCTGTCTTCAAAATCCATGTAGTTTGAGTCTTCATTGATTTGGTATCATCTAAGTAGGTGGTAGATCTTGAAAGGAATTCTTCAAAATCCATGTGGTTTGAGTCTTTATTGGTTTGGTATCATCTAAGTAGGAGGTAGATCTTGAAAGGAATTCTTGCTGTGTTGGAGAAGTGTGCTGTCTTCAAAGTCCATGTAGTTTGAGTCTTCACTGGTTTGGCATCATCTAAGTAGGTGGTAGGTCTTAAAAGGAATTCTTGCTGTGTTGAAGAAGTGTGCTGTCTTCAAAATTCATGTAGTTTGACTCTTCATTGGTTTGGTATCATATAAGTAGGAGAAAAAGTCATGTTGTGTTACATCTATCATTGGTGTTGGTAGATCTTGACCAGATGTTTTATAGTCTTTGCTGCTACTGCGTTTTGTCTCAAACAAGAGTACAAAGTAGGCATTGTGTCTACAAAATACAAAAGATTGATTGTTACAATTGATTCATTTATTTTCATCGGCTTTATCTACATAAAGTAGCGAAGAAAAAGTTTGTGTGAGTATGAAACTATCTAGTAGAGATAACTTTATATCTAGGTTCAACTAGCATTAAATAATTATTTTGGTAATAACAAATAATTAGAGTCGGTTACTTTACTAGTGCTCGGGCAAACACACAATTTTGGTAATGTCAAAGTCTGTGATCTTACAAAGAAATAGCTTAGATGTTATTAGCATAAAACTTAAAAATAAATAATTAGAGCTTTCTACTAGTGTTAAATAATTATTGATATTGATTATTTTTTACCTTATCACCACTTAGAGCCAGATGATTTAATTAACTAAAGACAAATAATTATTTTAGCATTTCTTACCTTGATGGTCTCCTAGTAGCTGTAGTAGATGATGCTTCTCCGCTTGCTGTTGAAGAACTGGATGCTTTCTGTGTGAAAACAGTGGCTCTTAAATAGCTAAAGTTGCATTGATAAAACCCTATGAATCAGCATTTTTTCCAATGCTTTCGCGGGAATAAATAATTTTTTTTCAGGCGAATAGAAACTGTTGCTTTCGCGGGAATAAATAATTTATTTTCAGGCGAATAGAAACTGTTGCTTTCGCGGGAATAAATAATTTATTTTCAGGCAAGTAAAAACTGTTTCTTTCGCGGGAATAAATAATTTATTTTCACGCGAATAGAAACTGTTGATTTCGCGGGAATAAATAATTTATTTTCATGCGAATAGAAACTGTTGCTTTCGCGGGAATAAGCATTTTATTTTCCCGCGAATGGAACCTGTTGCTTTCGCAGGAATAAAAATTTTATTTTCCCGCGAATACAAACCAATGTTTTCGCAGGAATAAAAATTTTATTTTCCTGCGAATACAAACCAATGCTTTCGCGGGAATAAATAATTTATTTTCCCGCGAATGGAACTTGTTGCTTTCGCGGGAATAAAAATTTTATTTTCCTGCGAATACAAACCAATGCTTTCGCGGGAATAAATAATTTATTTTCCCGCGAATGGAACTTGTTACTTTCGCGGGAATAAAAATTTTATTTTCCTGCGAATACAAACCAATGCTTTCGCGGGAATAAATAATTTATTTTCCTGCGAATGGAACCTGTTGCTTTTGCAGGAATAAAAATTTTATTTTCCTGCGAATACAAACCAATGTTTTCGCAGGAATAAAAATTTTATTTTCCTGCGAATACAAACCAATGCTTTCGCGGGAATAAATAATTTATTTTCCCGCGAATGGAACTTGTTGCTTTCGCGGGAATAAAAATTTTATTTTCCTGCGAACACAAACCAATGCTTTCGCGGGAATAAATAATTTATTTTCCCGCGAATGGAACTTGTTGCTTTCGCGGGAATAAAAATTTTATTTTCCTGCGAATACAAACCGATGCTTTCGCGGGAATAAATCACTTATTTTCCCGCGAATGGAACCTGTTGCTTTCGCAGGAATAAAAGTTTTATTTTCCCGCGGATACAAATCAATGTTTTCGCAGGAATAAAAATTTTATTTTCCTGCGAATACAAACCAATGCTTTCGCGGGAATAAATAATTTATTTTCCCGCGAATGGAACTTGTTGCTTTCGCGGGAATAAAAATTTTATTTTCCTGCGAATACAAACCAATGCTTTCGCGGGAATAAATAATTTCTTTTCCCGCGAATGGAACTTGTTGCTTTCGCGGGAATAAAAATTTTATTTTCCTGCGAATACAAACCAATGTTTTTGCGGGAATAAATAATTTATTTTCCCGCGAATGGAACCTGTTGCTTTCGCAGGAATAAAAATTTTATTTTCCCGCGAATACAAACCAATGTTTTCGCAGGAATAAAAAATTTATTTTCCCGCGAATACAAACCAATGCTTTCGCGGGAATAAATAATTTATTTTCCCGCGAATGGAACTTGTTGCTTTCGCGGGAATAAAAATTTTATTTTCCTGCGAATACAAACCAATGCTTTCGCGGGAATAAATAATTTATTTTCCCGCGAATGGAACCTGTTGCTTTCGCGGGAATAAAAATTTTATTTTCCTGCGAATACAAACCAATGCTTTCGCGGGAATAAATAATTTATTCTCCTGCGAATGGAACCTGTTGCTTTCGCAGGAATAAAAATTTTATTTTCCCGCGAATACAAACCAATGCTTTCGCGGGAATAAATAATTTATTTTCACGCGAATGGAAACCCTTGCTTTCGCGGGAATAAACAGTTTTTATTCCCGCGAAAGCATTGGAAAAAATGCTGATTCATAGGGTTTAATCAGTGCAACTTTAGCTATTTAAGAGCCACTGTTTTCACATAGAAAGCATCCAGTTCTTCAACAGCAAGCGGAGAAGCATCATCTACTACAGCTACTAGGAGAGCATCAAGGTAAGAAACGCTAAAATAATTATTTGTCTTTAGTTAATTAAATCATCTGGCTCTAAGTGGTGATAAGGTAAAAAATGATCAATAATCATTTAACACTAGTAGAAAGCTCTAATTATTTATTTTTATGACTATTTTCCAAGATATTTTATAGTATTCAATATACTTATTATGTAAATAACTAAAAGAAATATTTACGCTCAAGCCTCCTCTCTCCTCTCTCCTCTCTCCTCTACCAAATACTCCTCTCTTGCAGTTATTTCCCAAATACTGTAAATTTTAACCATCTAGACGACTAATTTGGTGATTTTCCAACATATTTTGTAGCATTCAATATAGTTATTATGTCATAAATGTATATTATTCAATCTAGATATAAATATAACCATAAATATGTACATAATTATCCATATATACATGGTTGTATAAAAAACTGTAAAGTAACTGACTCTAATTATTTATTATTAACAAAATAATAAGTGATTATTTAATGCTAATTGAACCTAGATCTAAATTTATCTCTACTACATAGTTTCATACTCACACAAACTTTTTCTTCGCTACTTTATGTAGATAAAGCCAATGAAAAAAAAAGAATCAATTGTAACAATCAGTTTTTTTGTATTTTCTAGACACAATGCCTACTTTGGACTCTTGTTTGAGACAAAACGCAGTAGCAGCAAAGACTATAAAACATCTGGATAAGATCCAATTGAAGTAACTGCAGATAACTAAAGGAAAAACATGTGCTACAGCATACATAGTGAACAAGGTGTGTGTAGATTATTACTCTGTCTCATTACACTACTATTACTAAGAATTATTGTAGGTGTTGGATAAAGGATTTAGCAGTAATTTTAATAATTTCTAACCAATGTAAATAATACTTCAACTCAAATAAAATTAATTAAAATTGAATGGAATAAAAGAATATTTCACCTAATACCCCAGTTTTCTTGTCGATATATACAAATAGATGAATATCTAGCTTCATTTATTTTTTTCATTTGAGTGCAATTATTTCCCCTCCTCTCTCCTCTTTTCCTCTCTTCTTTCTCTCAAGATACCATATGAGTTCGAATTATGTAAAAAACTATCAATACTTAAATGCCATACATTCATAATGTTTTTTATTGTAGTTATTTCCCAAATACTGTAAATTTTAACCATCTAGAGGTCTAATTTGACTATTTTCCAAGATATTTTATAGTATTCAATATACTTATTATGTAAATAACTAAAAGAAATATTTACGCTCAAGCCTCCTCTCTCTCCTCTCTCCTCTACCAAATACTCCTCTCCCCTCTCTTGCAGTTATTTCCCAAATACTGTAAATTTTAACCATCTAGAGGACTAATTTGGTGATTTTCCAACATATTTTGTAGCATTCAATATAGTTATTATGTCATAAATGTATATTATTCAATCTAGATATAAATATATCCATAAATATGAACATAATTATCCATATATACATGGTTGTATAAAAAACTAAGAAATCTCTCTCTCTCCTCTCTTCTCTCTCCTCTGTACATAGCTATAAAATGTTAATATGAACATGAATTTGGACATGCACTTGTACATAAATATGAACATAGGTATGTACATAGATGGACATGAATATGGGCATGTACATAAATGGACATGAATATGGACATGAATATGGACATGAATATGGACATGTACGTATTCATGTCCACTTATGCACATGTACATGAATATGGACATGTGCGTATTTACTGACTCTAGCTATATTATATTGGAAGATTTTCCCTACTTATTATGTAATAAATGTATATAATCATACAATGATTCATTTTTGATCAATGTATTTATTCAATGTAGATATATCTCCTCTCTCCTCTCTCTATGTAGATATAAATATACCCATAAATATGTACATAATTAACCATATATACATGAATGTATAGAAAACTAAAAAATCTCTCTCCTCTCTCTCTTTCTTTCTCTCAAGATACCATATATATCTCTTCTCTCCTCTCTCCTCTCTCTCTCTCTCTTCCTCTCTCCTCTCTCTCTCCCTCTCTCCTCTCTCTCTTTCTTTCTCTCAAGATACCATATGTATGTATGTATACATTGATTGTCATTACAAGTTGTAGTGCTTTGTATTACTTAGTATTTACTGACTCTAGCTATATTATATAGGAAGATTTTTCCTACTTATTATGTAATCAATGTATATAATCATATAATGTTTCATTTTTGATCAATATAGTTATTCAATGTAGATAAAACTCCTCTCTCCTTTCTCTCTCCTCTCTCCTCTCTGTCTTCTCTCTCCTCTCTCTCAAGATGCCATATGAGTTCAAATTATGTGAAAAAAGTATCAAAACTTAAATGCCATACATTCAAAATCTAGCTGCCATATGAGTTCAAATCAAGTAAAAAAATAATCAAAACTCAAATGCCACTTAAATGCCACTCAAATGCCACTCAAGTACCCCTCAAATAAAATACAATATAAACTCGGCGAATTCATCCAACGTCGTAACCCATTGCATAACCCCCAAAGTCTAATCCACGAAAAAACACTTGGTAGGGAGATCTGCTCATATATTACTACTAAAGTGTATTGATTTAGCAGAAGCAGTGGAAGGAGTTTTGAGCTAAGCCTAAAATATACAAGTTAGTAGTGAGGTAACTCGGCTGACAGCCTATAGGAAATGGAAATATTGTGGTGGAGTTTTATGTCTACTACCACTGCGCAAGGTCCCCCTGACAACTGTTGAGTGTCAGGCAAGCCTGAATAGAGCCTGGCACAGCCAGAACATAAGTAAGTCAGCCGGTAGAAACCCTACCGGCCCTGCAGCAGTCACTGCCTGCCCTGCAGCATTCACTGCCTGCCCTGCAGAAGTACCACCGGCCCTGCAGCACACCCTGCCGGCCCTGCAGCATGTACTACCGGCCCTGCAGTGCCATTACCATACCTATACCGGGTCGGTGAGCAAAGAACTATTATAGCCTGAGAACCGAAATTGATACCAAAGGTGCAGGAGCCCGACTTTGCAACATAGCTGTCTTCAAACAAGACCAAAGCCAAGGACCACAAGCCATAAGGACCAAGAACCAGGGCTACTCATTGCACCACCATGAGTAAGCAAGATTGACTAAGAAGCTCCGCCCCCTACTTCTGGGCGCCTGGCACATTTAACTCTATATTAACCAATCACTGTATCATAAATTTATATCTCATGATCTGATTAGTGTAAACACTTCCTGCCATTACTGATTTGTTGCCCCTTGTTTGGGCATTTGTTTTAATCATGTTCTGCCTATAAAAGGCAGAACATTTCACTAGACTATTTGTATTGTATTGGGATTCTACCTGTGCTTAAGCCAAGTAGCATGATACATTTACCCTTATTATACATTGCTGGTTACGCTGTGTAATAAAGTATGGTTAACTCAACAAGTCATTGAGTTGTACGTTTGAGCCGTGGGCTCCGGGAACAGTTGTGGAGTTGGCATACTCCTCTGTTGGAAGTTTACCTCTGGAGTGAGGCGTTGTTGGTGGAAGTTTGGTCGGCCCCCCAAAATCCACTACAATATGCATTTTTATTAAAAATCAGACAAATAAAATGGTAATATTTACCACATTAAAACTGCTTTGTTGTCCTGGTCTAGTGAGTATTTAATCCCTGTGTACAAATACAAGGTTGATCATTTACTAATCTTTAATTAATTTTTGTTTACTTGACTAAGACTTAAATTAGGTTCAACTTACTGAACATAAATTTTTCAGTGGAAACAGCAAGAAATCTGATAGTTATCACCACTATTTAGTGAGAAAAATATTTGCAAGCAAACTAATGCATCAACTCACTAGCAGTGCAGCCAGGCAGTTCCTAGAAACAAAATGCTTACCCACCTCCGAATGGAGAAATTATTTTTATAATAAACACAACACAATTTGTTTACATGACAAACAATTAAATCAATCATGAAATCGGCAACTGAGGAATTGTGGGTAAAGTTGAACAGAAGAACATAACCTCATGTAACGTGTAAAATATGTCATGTGATGAAAATAACTCAGTCAACATTGGATGGAATTATGGCACAAAGGCGGTGGTGTTACCGCTGCTTTTAAAATGTGAAGCTTGCGGAAATAGGGTAAAACTCTAGTAGTAATGTAGGAGCAGATCTCTGTAGGGTAAAATTTTCTCTCTGTAGTTTAGACCTAAAGCACTACTTTTGTTCTCAAATTTACCAAAACTTTCTTCAACCACGCCTTAATACCCATACTTTTTGTTTAATTATTATTTTCTAGGTGTTAGCTCATCATGACTTTTAATGATAAAACAGCTGGGAGCACTTTATACACAAACACAATAGCTTCTATCATGTTTTCTTTAATTTTAATAATACAGAACATTTGTTTCTATTTCGTGTATAAAAGGTGCAGAAATTTTTCCCTGAATACTTACTTGCAAAAAAGAATTAAGCCCTGCCAGCAAGTTACACATGCCTTTCACTCAAGTTCAACAAACAAGCGCTTAAGCACATTATAATATTCTGAAAGACGAAGCTTAGATACGACGTAAGATAAAAACAAAGCAAACAAAAGATGGAATTCGCTGAATGAAACACTTAATGGGCATTTGATACAATAATTGAAGCGGATACATGTGGTTAGTGAAGCAGTTAATTTTCAAAGCAAGTGCCAGCGCATCTGTAACATCGTTATCAGAGGTTTTTGTATTGCCAGAAAGTGCAGGCAACCTAATTAGTGTCTTTTGGTTTATTGTACGTTGGTTTGTGATGCAATCTGCGCGCTATTTTGGATGATTTAGATTAAACTTTCAAAATCTGTCAAAAATTAAAATATATAACATAGTGTCTAAATCCACCTTTCAATATCTATGCCAAACTTTTGAGTGTGTGTTTTTTGTTTAGAAAAATAATCGTTACTGCGATAACTTGAAAAAAGAGTTACCAAACTGAAAAAAAGTTCAAAACTTTTAAAATCTGAAGTAAACTGGAGCGAAAAATTTATTACTGTGACAATTTTTTATGTTGTAGATGATAGCAATGAAGAAGTTGATAGGGCTGTCCATCATTAGCTGTCTGGCAGCAATAATCAGCACATCAAATATCGGAAATGATAGACAAGATATAAACCTCAGTAATGATGGAGGTTACACAGATATACTGATAGCTATAAGTGAGAGAGTACCAGAGAATCCTGAAATCATCACCAATCTCCAGGTATGTTATGAAACTCTAAAACACAGTTTCTTTAGTTAATGATTGTGGAAAAGGCGATGACAAATGTATCTTTGATGTTGCGCTTTGACCTATGTGTTATATTGTCCAGTACAACCATAGACCTAGTATTATTATTTCATAATACTAGGTCTATGGGTACAACATACTGCATCAATACACTCTGCATGAAAAAAAATTGCTGTGATTTAGCATTGCTTTGGTTTCTATGTGAGTTGTGTTTACTTTTTGACAAACTGCTGCAATATATTTGACATTTTTCATAAGTAATTTCAGATAACAACAGTAAATCCTGATATCATCACAAAGTTTCGATCAGATGCCAAAGTTTCAGTGTTTAGTGTTGGTATCAAAAACCCCTACTAACATTTACCCACTTTATATGTAAATATTTCTATTTAGAGCTATTTCACAGAAGCATCAATGATCTTACATAATGCTACACGTGGCAGGTTGTACTTTAAGAACATCACTATTGTGCCTCCTTCTGATTGGACAACAGATGCCTCTTGGGAACAGGTACAGATTGCTTTACACTTAAATTTTCCTGCAATAAGTTGCTGCGCCATATATATGATGAACTAGTCAAAAAAATAAAAAATCCAGTTGTGTAAAATAATCACAATAATGGGTCACTGGATGTATACAATATTTACAACTACCTTCACACAATCAAATGACGACTGAATTAAATTTCACTGTCAACTGATTTGAAGTGTAAATAGAGGGTCGCATGAGAATCAAGTTTTGTTGGAAAAATGAATCGGAGTTGAGCAAAAATTATGGAATATGACTTTTTCTAATAAATCAAAATTTTTACAGGCAGAAGATGATGAAACATTCAGAAGAGCTCGAGTGGTTGTTGCTGAAGCTAACTCAGCCTATGGAGACGTACCGTATACATTACAACCTGGTGGTTGTGGAGAGGAAGGAGATTATATACATTTCACTCCTGAGTATCTGACACAGAATATGTCTGGTGGTATCCCTTACAAACCAGGTGAGAATAAGGTTTTGGTTCGGCTTCAAGACGTTCAGTTTTTCACAATATTTTTATGCAAAAATAAAGGTTTTTATGGTTCTACCGAAGTCATATATTCAATTTCTGTTCATTTGATGGTTGTGTTCAAAGCATCCCCACTGCTTTATCTTCTTGAGAAATAAATGTGATTGCAAGTGACAAAGCAACAAATGTATACTGGACGGAGACGAGGCACTGCTTCATCAGTTTGTTATCCAATCCGTGTGAGCAATAACCTCAAAACTTTAGGAAAGCGGAATAAAATTTTATGCGGTTTTATAAATGTAAAAGTTGGTGGCATTATTTACACTATTTTATTCAAAGAACAAATAAATTAATCAAGGTACTCTGATTAAGTTTGATTCACACATTCAGAAAACCCCACTGATCTAACTTTTGAGAGGAGACAACTCTTGTATTGTTGGCCACACAAATTTTTCGTTGATGGACTGCCGACTGACATAGACATCAACAAAATAAACACAATTAAAACAGTACTGAACTTATTTATATGTTACAGCAAATAGAATAGTGAAAGAGTTTTCTCAGCTGAAGTGGGGACTGTTTGACGAGACAGTCCCTGTTTCCGATATTGAGTCTCCTCGGTTCTACAGCGAAGATAATATCCCCAAACCAGTTGGGTAAGATGTACATGAAATTATTTTGTTTTTTAAATAATTTAATAAAAAATCAGGTCAGCTTTATAAACTATTCAAGTTTATGACAATTCAATTTTTATTTTTCTGTCGATTATTTTGAAAATTTGAAGTTATCTTTGTTATGAGTCATTTGGTAATCTATAGCGTTCATTTAATAATTATGACGGTACAAATTAATGTCCTGTTCCTATCGCGAAATTTTTAATTACAAACACCAACTATTTTTTGTACTTTGCTTGACAAACACATCGCGAAAACTTTTATTAATTTCGATTCTCTCTGTACATGTAGCTGCGTTGAGAAAGCTTTCATGTACCTGACGGACCCTGCTCAGTGTACAGATTTCAACGAAACTGGAGTGTTGAACTATCCTTGTGATTTTACCCTAACTGCTTTAGAAGGAAAAGCTTCTCTCTTGAGTTATGAGTACTGGGATGGTGTAAGTATGATAATGGACAATTATAGTAGGGCCGAAGCAACACAAAATTTCTAAAAAAAAAACGCTCGTAAGAGACTGCATTGCTAGTTCCTTTTTCATTTTTTATTGTCTGTTACATAATACACAGGTTACAGATTTTTGTGACAATGAGTCTGCAGGAGTAGCTACAGCTCATAATAAACTGGCCACAAATCTACAGAACAAAAACTGTGATGAAAGAAGTGCTTGGGAAGTCATGAACACTCTGCCTGATTTTGGTAAGTCATAAAGAAAACCCCCCGTTTAAAGAAGTCTCATTACACTTGAGGTTTGTCTACACAACAATTAACATCCTCTTAAGTTTACAATGTTTCTGTTTTAAACTTTTGATCCCATAGTATGACATTATGAAATTAAAATTGTTCACTTCTGGTCTATGCATTTGATCATTGTGTCATATAAACTTTTACTTGGCAATATTTTTCAAGTTACGTTATTAAAAAAATGTTGCAATTTGATACTAAAATGGAATATAAAGAGTTAGATTTGTTACCTCTGAAATTGCTTGTACATGATCGAACTAGTTGAACAGCATATAAGCTCTATCTGTTTTATAGTAACTTGCATGGTTGTCGCACAACATAACAAAGTAGTTATATTTTGTTGAAGTTCTGAGTACTTCATTTTGCAGAAGTTGACTACAATGCACTGAGGAGTTCTGTAGTGCCACCAGATCCGATATTTAGAATTGCTCAAAAACCAAAGTTGATAACTACCACCACTAGTACCTCCACCACAACTACACCCACCACAACTACACCCACCACAACTACACCCACCACATCAACAACTTTAACTACCACAACTACACCCAGCACACCAACCACTCCAACTACCACAGCTACCATTCCAACTACCACAGCTACCACTCCAACTATCACAACCACTGAAACACCCACAAGCGATGAATGTGAACAGGACATAGTTTGCATGTGTTTGGATGTATCTGGCAGTATGGACGTGAGTGTTTAGTTGAGATTTACTACAACATGAAACTATTTGACTCAAAAAAGCTAAAATTGATCTCTTCTGTAAATAGTTACGTTGTGTAAACATTTGCCTGTAATGGTTATTCTTTACAATAATAACTTTCAAATATTGAAATTCAAGACAGTTTTGCAGGGCTTAAAACACTCCGTTCTGATTGGATTTGATTTAATTTAAGAATTTTTCTCAGGTTCAGACTTGTTTAACACTTGTTTTGTTATAACAAGTTGCCCTCTCGCGAGTGACGTTGGTACTGATCTAGACTCAACCTTCCCCTGAGACACAAAAAGTTGTTTAAAGCGAGTTTCTGGTTTCTGTTTTAATATTTACATAGAATCAAGGACTTTCAGATACATTCATTTTCAAGGAATGTTTTTGATTGCAAAAATGGGATTGTAACCAATCTTTAGACTCTCTGTAACAATTTTTATTTTAGAAGAAATTATTCTTTTTTTTAAGCTTCACATGAAACTGTTTTGAAATTGAAATATTAAAAACTAATTCAAATTTTCTATTGAGAATTTAGTTTTTAAGTTTAAAACTACTTAAACCATGAAGGTTTGCTTGTTTTTCTTATAAGTTGAGATAAAAAACTATCTTTGCGAAAGGTATATTTCCAGCAACTATTTTCCATTAAAAATAGTAATAATTAACTTTGCAATTTTAGCTATGACCAAAGTTTAAAAGCACTAACTGGCGATACAGAAGAATTATAATAGTTACTTTTAAATGAAAACTTCATAAAAATGTTACAATAAGTTACTTGTACAAATGCACTATAAGTAGTAATGTAGAAGCAGATCTCTGGCACGGAGTTCAAGGACAAGAAGGCTTTCCTGTTTCCACATGCCTTTTCGTTTGCATCAGTTACCATGTGAATCTGAAAAGAAACTTTTTTGTGCACCAGTTTTATTGTTATTACTTTAGTTTGTAACTGTATGATTAACTAAGTATTTACTGTGTAGAGGTTGTTTTTATTAGGGTTTTTATGATGATGTAGATTGGGGAGTTTGAGTATTGTATAAAAATGATGTGCTGTGTTATTGTATTGCTATTGATTGGTAAGATGTTGACAAGGGAAGATGTGGAGATGAGAGTAGTGAATGAGAATGATACTGTTGATAGTACCTGAGTAAAATTGTAGGTGTTTTACCGAGTCTGAAACGAAAAGTGCTAATAGTTATGATCATATTGGTATTTGTCATAGGATTTTCTATCTTTGGAGGCATTACTGAGCTTAGTATATATGAAAGTGCAGTCAAAGAAATACTAAAGGCGAGAATTTCTCTCGATTGAATCATAAATGAAACTATTGGTGGATGACGAACATCTAATTCATCACGGATGGTAATGCTGAAGGATTTGATGCAAGGATGCGATCCCCTTTTACAGCAATGATTGTGGGTTTGACTGGTTCGAGTAAGATGCAAGCGGTTTTACGAGTGATTGAAGCTACTCAGTATATAGCTTATCCTCTACCGGTAGAAATACATTATTTTTATGAACCTATAAAAAGCCTTTGACGATGTATCCGGAGTAATATTTTAAGAGATAATGATAGATATAACGACGAGTCTCCCCAGAGATAGACAAAACATATGGTTGATAATTGATTATTTGATGGATGAAGTTTCTGGTGAAGCGGATGCCAATGCATTGTATACGAAACATAGTCACCATTTGAAAATGAGTGTCTTTTTTATTGTTCAGAATCTGTTTTCAAAATGAAATCGTACAATTTCCTTGAATAGCCATTCTTTTTTTTTACAAACCCTAGAGATGCTTCTTCGATTACCTATTTGGCTCATCAATGCTGTCCCATAAAGACCAAGTATGTATAAGAAATATTTGAACAATCAAGAAAGAAACCGTACTCTTTTCTATGAATAGATAAGACTCAGCGAGCAGATGATCATCACAGACTATTGGGAAACCTATGATACCATATGGGATCAAGTAAAAACATATAAATACAAGTACTATTTGATCCATCCAGCAAGTATTTTGCTGTTCATTTGCGTAACATGTTGCTAATATAATGACTAAAGCTCTGCAACAAATAAATATAGAAAAGATGCAGCGCTGTTGTTATCACTCAACACCGCATCCGCTTTGATTCAAAAAGCTGAAAAAGCTAATGCGAAAAAAATATCTTATTATGACTCTAATGGAATGAGCTAAAGCTATCATCAATAAACAATCCCATTGTCGACTGCTCAGTATAATCAGTTGCAACAAAGGGCAAAGGATATTGGTAGTCTGGTTAGGAAATCATCGAGAGATGATGAAAAAGTTCTGATGCAAAATCGCGAATTTATAGCTTGAATACTAGGACCTATCTTCAGTACAGTAGTTACCGGAATACTGAAAACTGTATTAGGAGGAAGACAAAGATGAATGCCTCCACAAGAATTATGAGGAGAATAGTGGCCGTTTTAACTCTGGATGACTTGAGTATAAGAGGAAAAATTGCTATAGTTGAAACAACCATCAAATCTGTTTCAGTCGTTGATAGAAATTGTTAAAAAACATGATATTAGGCAATGTTCCTCTAAAATCAGAACAATTTATTGAGTTGCAACACTACAAGAAGGAGCTACGCAAACTAATTGTCAAAGGAACAGTTGGTGAAAAGCATAGAATTTTGACTCAGACTGGTAGAGGCAATCTTTTCGACTCTATAATAACACCTATTGTACCCATTTTATTGTCAAAAAAGCCATGAGCCTACAGCCTTTAAAATTTCCTAGAGGTTGTCTTTTTAGTGTCTGAAAATGGGTATGATAAATTAATGAAAAAAGTTTTTAATAAAAAGTGACAGAGGAAAAGAAATACACTCCCCCTTTATATCACAACCCGATGGAAGACATAACGGTGAGAGATATGAAGAGAAAGCGGAATGCTTTGCTGGAAACAACGCATGAGTCCGATTTGTTCGAGTATGAAAAGTTAGAAGAAAATTTTCAAAACATGCACATAACTTGAGCGATGTCAGAAAAATCATATGTGGTCACCAACGAATGGATAACTGATCTCCTGTCAAAAAACTAAATTCACCACCTAAATCTCCCTTGGCTAATAGTACGATTATTGATGACAAGACTGACAAACCTTTACCAATCGAACTTAACCAACTACCTCTGTGGTAGATGTTACTGAAAAATCTCCAATAAGAAGAAAGTTTTTTCATCCACACAACTTGGCCATAGTTGACATTGAGAATGGTGATGATGGAAAAGCCGATGACAAGTGTGAGAAGGAACTTTTAAAATATTTTGAGGAAAAAGGATCTAGTATAACTGTATTGACTGGTGATGGTATTCTCCCTGTGTGATCAAACACAGTTGTGTGTGTGTGTGATGTGTGATGTTGTTAACTGGTAATCCTGAAGTAAAATAAAACAAGAGTGAAAATGTGGTGTCGGGTGATTAAAAAATGTGACAAATAAACTCCACTGACTCCACTGTTACTGTTATTACAGGTTTACTGGCAGATTACAAAAGTGACAACTTGCAATATCATGTATGAACATTCCATTACAAAGAAAGTAATAAGCTATGCGAGTGATGCACATCTGATGTGCTATAGGTTAATGTTACATAAGTCTCATAGTGTTATAAAAATATGCCAAGTTAACATTTACTAAAGTATCAAAAGGCAACTCACACTTTATATACAGTAGGATCATTGCTTCCATTAACAAGAGAAGAGAATACTATACGATCTATCCACATAAATCTCTACAGTAATGATTACAGAATGTGTGAAGCCCCAAACATGGTAATATGATACTGTGGGAGATTTGTGTGAAATCAGTGACCCCAGCTCTTTCCCTTCCCCCTCAACCCCCCCTACCCTGCACCCCTTGCCACCCCAGAAGAGTGTAATAGAACCCCTTCCCCTTTGTCTAGAAGTATCCATAAAATACCTGAGTTGTGCAACTACTATAACTTATAATGTATGCCCAGCCACCCACTATACTGATGAGTCATTCGGAGATTTACTCGGTCATATATGGCCACCATTCGGAGATTAGCCGGGCATATATGGCCGCCAATGGATAAGCATGAGTGAACAAGGAACCTAAACAGCCTAATGGAGTTATACAAGAGAAGGAGTATCAAAGTGGGAAACAAGCTTAAAGAGGAGGAGCCTTGGAGCTACTAAGACAATCAACTGAAATAGTGCATGCATGACACCTTGTTTACTGTTTATTTATGTGTTGATTGTGATGATTTGTTAGAAACTTGTAAGGAAATATTGTATTGGTTTACCCTAATAAGGGAGTGTGCCTTCCTGGTCTCTCCTATAAAAGGAATTGTTGGAGATCAGGAGGGCAGAAGTTATTGTGGATTACTGTGGAGTTATTATGCATGGCTTGCAGTAATAGTAGAGTAATCATTGTACGTGTATCTTGCTAAATAGAATATTAATAATAAAGTATTATTATTAACAAGGAACACTCTTGTCGATTGTCTGGACATTATTAGTATTAACAATGAATACATGGAAGCCGTTGTGTCGGTGGTGTAAATCAAGATAGAAAAACACTACATTGGTGGCAGCGGTGGGATTCTATGAACGAGAGAGACACAACGGATAGGAAGAAAAGAAGGTAGGAAGAACTAGGAGCTATACTGAGCCTGTATACCCTGTATACCACCTTCCCCCCTCCCCAGAAGTCACACCGAGCCTGTATAGCCATATACTACCTACCCCGAAGCTATACCGAGCCTGTATACCCTGTATACCACCTTCCCCCCCTCCCCAGAAGTCACACTGAGCCTGTATAGCCATATACTACCTACCCCGAAGCTATACCGAGCCTGTATACCCTGTATACCACCTTCCCCCCCCTCCCCAGAAGTCACACCGACCCTGTATAGCCATATACTACCTACCCTGAAGCTATACCGAGCCTGTATACCCTGTATAACACCTTCCCCCCTCCCCAGAAGTCACACCGAGCCTGTATAGCCACATACTACCTACCCCGAAGCTATACCGAGCCTGTATACCCTGTATACCAGCTTACTCT
The DNA here is from genome assembly GCA_945261195.1 of Cryptosula pallasiana. NCBI lineage: Eukaryota > Metazoa > Bryozoa > Gymnolaemata > Cheilostomatida > Cryptosulidae > Cryptosula > Cryptosula pallasiana. Next base: position 10,911,819 of record OX183137.1, on the reverse strand, counting down.
TGCCAAAAACAGTCACTCAACCCCCCCTAGCTTGCCATTGTATCTAACATGGCCACCCAAAGAGCTAGGAGTGCCGGTAGAAACCCTGTCAGAGCACAACCTACCGTAGCGCTGGAGCAACTCACCGAAGCTCTGCAGATGTTGGTACAGCCTCCCCGAGGACCAATACAGACACCCTTCAAGGCCCCAAAGTACGACGGGACCGGAGACATCGAGTATTTGGTCACTCGGTTCCTCGAGGTCGCAGATGCCAATGACTGGGGCCAAGCTACAGCCCTGATGCATCTACGAGCAGCATTGAAGGACGAGGCACTAGAATGTGGACGCCCTGCTCACGTAGAAGGTATCTTCGCCGCCCTCCGAGCCCGTTTCGGACTCACCCCAAAGGAAGCGCAGGCCAAGTTAATTGTGTTGCGTCGTTCTGCCCAAGCCTCACTACAACAACGCGCCAACAAAGTGGAGAAATTAGTTCGTGTGGCATACGATGACCTACCCCCCCCCCCCCCCCCCCCCCCCCCGAAGAGTCGACCGAATGGTGCTAGAGACTTTCGCCAGCACTATTGGTAATGCCTATCTACAACGGCACCTGCTGTCAGTCCAACCACACACGATTGAGGAGGCTATTAGAGCTGGAAACGAATTCCTGCAAGTCAAAGTTGGATTTGAACACAGGCCCTCCAGAGTGAGAATAGTGGAAGAGGAGGAAGAACACTTACCCCCACCCAGTGATCGGCCCTCCCCAACCTCCCCCCCTAACCAAGTCCAACAGACGGCCACCCTACCAGAGGACACCCTCAGTGCCTTGATGAAGAACCCACAGACGTTGACCGAAGCAGTTAAACTCCAGTCCGACGCATTGCAACAATTACAACAACAAGTCAACCCACCCCTCGCCCCCTCCCTCCCCCACCCTTTCCCTACATCCGCCCCCCTGCAGTGTTGGGGATGTGGCACTATTGGCCATTTACAAAGAAGCTGCCCGGTCAAACCTTGGCCATCTACCCCGCCCCCCCCCCCTAACCAGCAGTCAAAAAACGGGCGCCGCCCGCAGTAGGGAAACCGGCCCCTCACTGCCCCCGGGCACCCTGGCGTTATCAAAGAAAGTTGGCTAGAGTAGAACAGCACAACCCCGTACTAGAGATTCCCCCATGGCAGAGAGAGAGACGGCGTGTAGTACCCATCTCAGAACTCTGGCAACTACCCACCACCAACCGGTATACCCCCCTCCAAGATATAGGAGACGAAGAGCCCTACTCCCCGGTACCCAGTGAAGCAGAGTTGGACTACTACCCTACTGACCTGTATACCCAACCCACCCCTTCTCATAGACAAAGTCTTGCTGACCACGGTCACCTGGTGTGCCACCCTACACAGGACCCCGAGCCACACCCACCTCGTCAGTCTTTGGCTAAGAAACTACTCCCCCCCTCAACCCCGTTGACCACTGAGCAACCCTCTCGTAATCAACATAGACGCTCCCCTACCCCCCAACCCTCAGCAGTTAAACCCGCTGACCTCACTTACCCCCCATCAGAGCGCCCTTACAAGGCAAGCTACTTCTTACCCGGTCGAGTAGAGGGAAAACCGGTGTCAGTACTCATTGATACTGGATGCACCACCAACCTCTTATCGCAACACCTGTTCAATCGACCGGCCCCAACTACTAAGAGCTCCCTGCAAGAAGGTGATTCACACGGTGTGTTTGCCAACGGATCTCACATCCCCTTCTTTGGTACCATCCGCCTACCCATTCGGCTGCGAGATGTCAAAACGGAAGCCACTTTCGTCGTAGGCCAAATAAATGAGGACGCCATTCTGGGCATGCCATTTCTCACTTCTCATCAGTGTCGCATGAAGTTCAACCTGTCAGTGATAGAAATTAATGGCCAAGAACTGCTGTGTACAGACCAGCAAGGCAGAGTACTGGCTACTGGATTCCAGGTCGTTAGAGACACTCAGATCCCCCCCCCCACACCGAAGCAACCATACTGTACCGAACTACCCACTCCATACACCTTCCCCTCGGTATCGTAGAAGGCATCCCCAACTCCCCCCCCCCCCTAGCTGCCAGTCTTAATACCCCAAATGACCGGCATCAGCTATTGGTGAGGTGTCTCAACCCCACCAACCAACCTCTGGACTTGAAAGCTGGCAAAACGATAGGAAGGTACACTGGAGTACACAACGGTGATGTAGGATCACCAGTAAAAGAAGATGAGCCCACTTCCCCCCTGCACCGCCATTCCTCCCCCGTCCCCGAACATCTAAAAGAGTTGTATGTCCAAGCACTAGGCAACTGTCACACCCCCCAGGAGGCGTTCAAATTGGCACAACTCTTGCACTCGTATGAGGAAGTATTCAGTAAAGGTGACCACGACGTCGGCCTTACCAACCTAGTAGCCCACAGCATTCCTCTGAGACCTGGCGCACAACCCATCCGTCAACATCCCCACAGGCTAGGGCCTCATAAAGAGAGAGAGGCTGAAGAACAAGTAGCCAAGCTGCTCGAACGGGGTTTGATAGGACCCAGCACTGGCGCTTGGAGTTCCCCCGTAGTATTGGTGAAGAAGAAGGATGGCACCTGGCGCTTCTGTATTGATTACCGGCGTCTAAATGCGGTAACCCAACAGGACGCCTACTCCCTCCCTCGTATAGACGAGAGCCTAGATGCGCTGTCTGGAAGTCGGTATTTTAGTACCCTTGACCTAGTGAGCGGGTATTGGCAAGTGCCCCTCGATGCAGACGCCAGCGAAAAATCTGCCTTTTCAACTCGATCAGGCCTATACAAGTGGAAGGTCCTCCCATTCGGTCTCACCTCTGCCCCAGCCACCTTCCAAAGACTCATGGAACGAGTACTACACGGACTTCACTGGAAGTCACTCCTCCTATACCTGGATGACATTATCGTCATCAGTCCCGACTTCCCCACCCACCTACACCGGCTGGCAGAAGTGCTACAGCGGCTCAAAGCAGCAGGACTTAAGTTAAAGCCCAGCAAATGCGAACTGCTACAGTCACAAGTCCGCTATCTTGGACACCTCGTCAGTGAGCATGGTGTTTCCACGGATCCCGAAAAAATCGCAGTAGTCCGTGACTGGCCCACCCCCACCTGCCTTAAAGAACTCCAAGCATTCCTCGGTACAGTCGGGTATTACCGACAATACCTCCCTCGCTTCTCCACTACGGCCAAGCCCTTGACCAAGTTAACCTGCAAGGACGTTCCATGGGAATGGACAACCCCTCAGAGAGAAGCTTTTGTACAGCTTAAAGCTGGACTGCTGTCTGCCCCCATTCTCGGCTACCCAGATGCCGATAGCCCGTATATATTGGACACCGATGCAAGCGATGACGGTGTTGGAGCTGTCCTCTCCCAACTACAGAATGATGAAGAAAGAGTGATAGCGTATTACAGCAAAACACTGAGCCCACCTGAACGCAACTATTGTGTCACTCGCAGAGAACTACTGGCCGTAGTCAAAGCCACAAAGCATTTCAGACCCTACCTCTACGGTCGAACCTTTCGGGTGAGAACAGACCACGCCTCCCTCATGTGGCTATGTAAGCGTAAAGAGCCGTCCAGCCAAGTAGCCAGGTGGCTCGAAACTCTGTCGGAGTTCCAGTTTACCATCGAACACCGGAGTGGACACTTGCATGGAAATGCTGACGGCCTTAGTAGACGGTGTCCCTCCGATTGTAAGCAATGTAATCACATTGAAGCCAGAGACGGCGGACCCACGAAGAAAGAAATATTGCAAACCTTGCCCCACCCCTTCTCCCCTCCCCCATCCACCCCAACTGACCCCACCCCATCACACCCCCGAGTGGTAGCTATCACTCGCCCCCCACCCCCTGACACCGACCTGCTGGACGCTCAGAAGACAGGCCACCACCCGGTAGCCATCATCTACGAGGCGGTAAAGAACCATACCCCTATTCCCCCACAGCAGTTGGAACTCGGAAGTAATGAACTCCGACAGCTGGAGAAACGCCAACACTCTATGCAGATCCGCCCAGATGGTATTCTAGAAGTACACCAAACCGGACAGAATAGAGCCCACTGGTGTGCTGTGTGCCCCCAGCCTGAGAAGCAAAGTAGTGTGGGAGACACACGTCTTGGCCCACCAAGGAATACAACGGACATTAAAGAGAGTAGGCCTCACATGGTAATGGCCAGGTATGACCGCGGATGTACGGAGAGCCATTAACAGCTGTGAAACCTGTCAGCGGGCTAAACATGGCGGTACAAAACCCAACCCCACACGGCAGCAAATGTATGCCGGCCGCCCTTGGCAAAAGTTGGCCGTAGACCTGGTGGGCCCCCTCCCTGAGACCGATAGAGGAAACAAGTGGATACTTGTCTTAACAGAACACTTTACCCGTTGGCAAGATGCCCTCCCCCTCCCTGATGCCACTGCCTCTGTTGTTGCCACTGCCCTCGACAAACACGTGTTCTGCTACTTCGGACTACCCGAGCAGATGCACACCAATCAGGGTGCCCAGTTTGAGTCGAGTCTCATGCACGAACTCTGTACTCTCTGGCGGGTAAAAAAGACTCGAACCACTCCCTACCACCCCCAATCCAACGGTTTAGTAGAGCGCAATAATAGGGTATTAGGAGATGCCCTACGCTCTCTCCTATTGAAGAGACAACGCGGAGAATGGGACTTGATTCTCCCCCAAATAATGAGAGCGTTCCGTGCCACCCCCCATTCTACTACAGGCGAAACACCAAACTTCCTGATGATGGGAAGGGAATTACGGCTCCCCGACCAACTAACTTATCACCCCCCCCCTTGGTTGAGTGTGTGCCCGTACACGAATATGCCCAAGCCCTACAGGAAAGACTTGAAGAGGTTCATGAGACTCTCCGAATGGAGCAGCAACAGATAAGAGGAGACGAAGGAGAGGAGCCGTCTCTATTTAAAACAGGAGATGAAGTATGGTTGGAGAACCGGAGGAGAAGAAAGGGAGAGAACCCCAAACTCCAACCCAAGTTCGTGGGTCCCTATATAATAGAGGAAGCCTACAGTAACCACACATACCTGATCAATTGACACGGCCAACAGTCAGTGCAAAACGGCAGTCGCCTGAAACCATATAGGGCATGCCTGGAGCCGTACGGACAGGCCCCTGCAGCCTTAGAACCCGTCCGCCGCCCCAACATGCGTGGCGCTGCTCCCCGCAGGAGAACCCAACCCCTTCCCCCTTTACAAGAAATGCCCTTTCCACTCCTGGACCTCCCAATGCCTTCCCCCTATATGGCGCCCCCCTCCCCTCCAATCTCTCCCCCTGTAGAGAGGCCAGCACCCAGAGCAAGTCAACCTGCAGAGAGAGCAGCACCCAGAGTACCTCAACCTGTAGAAGAGTGCTCACCGAATCTCTCCAGCGAAAATCAATCCAATCGGACGAGAACTGGCCGAGCTGTAGGTCATACGGTAAACGAAAAAGTTGTCCCCTCGCCAGTTGCACGCCCCCCTCCCTTAGCCCCAGCACCTACAGGCCGCCCTAGACAAAATGTAGGACCACCCCAACGATATGGCCAACCTTGGTGTCAACAAGTCACTGCAAGAAGTGATACACTACAGGAAGAAAGAACCAAGTTATTGGCTACAGTTAGAGCATTCACCACTAAGCCTGAGGACCAGAGCCCCCCTTACCTAGTCTCAAAAGAACCGCTAGGGCTTCCCCTACCCCCCTTCAAACTTCAGCTGGCTCTCTCCATTTCACCCCCCTGCAGGAACCCCCAAAGATACCCCTCTTTTCCCCCTCTGTCATGAGTCATACTCCCCAATTGGCAGAGCAAACCGGTTTGCAGCTGGATAGTCAAGAAAATATTGCCCTTTTGTCTGCTAACCTGCTTACTGAGCAGTCCACTTCGTTGTTGCAGCTCCTCCAAAATTATTTACAAGAAGTGACTACTGGAACTCCAAGCACCTGCTTAAAGCTAGAGGATGGTGATGATAACCTCCTGTTAGAAGCCAACCTAGCTGAGTATCAGCCACCCTCCAGTCACCGCGAGGATCAGCTGCTAGAGATTGCAGGAGAGCTACTACCTACTACACCACCAGCCGCTATGGCAGAAAGTCAGTCTGGTGAGATGAAAGATGCCTATGACCAGTGGATGCTCAAGAACCCTATGGCCAGTGACCCCTCCACTCTCGCCCCCCTTGAGTCTTCTCTCCCCCCACCCAACCTAGATGAGTTCCCCCCCTTTCCCCACCCAAGACATTCCCGACTACCCTTCCCTTGGTATCCACCTTAACCACCCCCAACGACTACCACGATTAGTTACAGCCAATGTCTCAAAAAAGCCCCCAAGCCATTACCACCGTCAGCCAGTGAACCCGACTCCACCCCGGCTCGGGATGGATGGATTACTCTCAAGAGAACCCCATATCAAGTCGTAGAGCATGAGGCTGCACCACCCCATCCATTAGCTATAGAAGTTAGAAGAAATAAAAAAAATCGGTGTGCAGACAATTAGCTGCCCACCAATCAGTTGTCCAAAATATATTATTCCCGGTGAGGTACACCACAAATCTCTGTTGTAAATTAATTAATTAGAGACGGTGTCACTAATGGAGCGGAGTATGTGGAAGATTTGTGTGAAATCAGTGACCCCAGCTCCTTCCCTTCCCCCTCAACCCCCCTACCCTGCACCCCTTGCCACCCCAGAAGAGTGTAATAGAACCCCTTCCCCTTTGTCTAGAAGTATCCATAAAATACCTGAGTTGTGCAACTACTGTAACTTATAATGTATGCCCAGCCACCCACTATATTGATGAGTCATTCGGAGATTTACTCGGTCATATATGGCCACCATTCGGAGATTAGCCGGGCATATATGGCCGCCAATGGATAAGCATGATTGAACAAGGAACCTAAACAGCCTAATGGAGTTATACAAGAGAAGGAGTATCAAAGTGGGAACCAAGCTTAAAGAGGAGGAGCCTTGGAGCTACTAAGACAATCAACTGAAATAGTGCATGCATGACACCTTGTTTACTGTTTATTTATGTATTGATTGTGATGATTTGTTAATAACTTGTAAGGAAATATTGTATTGGTTTACCCTAATAAGGGAGTGTGCCTTCCTGGTCTCTCCTATAAAAGGAATTGTTGGAGATCAGGAGGGCAGAAGTTATTGTGGATTACTGTGGAGTTATTATGCATGGCTTGCAGTAATAGTAGAGTAATCATTGTACTTGTATCTTGCTAAATAGAATATTAATAATAAAGTATTCTTATTAACAAGGAACACTCTTGTCGATTGTCTGGACATTATTAGTATTAACAAGGAATACATGGAAGCCGTTGTGTCGGTGGTGTAAATCAAGATAGAAAAACACTACAATACATATGTGATTATGAAGAACAAAAGGAAACATTGACAAGATTGAGAGCAAACATGTACAACTGAGAACTCTCACACCTTTGAAATCAACCAACAAACATGTGGGTTACCACACTGTATCCACCATTTGAACATGTGTAAACACGGAAACAAGACATTTGATGTCCATACTATGACCTACCTGACGCACAATGTCATCTCTTCAATGTGGCACTATAAACTCTGTATCAATAACATTGCTTCATTCAGCTTGTGGCTGAACTTCCGGAGTAAAGTAGGCATCCACATATAATGTGAGGTGAGGGGATGGTATTTAGTCAAATAATCAAGGGTCTCTGGCATCAAGCAGAGTCTCTGCGGCTCTGACAGCGTCAGCTGTTCTGTATATGTAATAGATGAAAGGGGTGAATGGGCAGTTCAAAAAATGTGTTGCAATTCTCTGTCTTAGGTGTCAGAGTCTTGTATTGCCTTGTAAACTTCACAGTGGTTAGAGTTTTGCCTCAGCATGTAGACACAGAACATCATTGACACAAATGACTAATCCTTTAGCTTTCCATTGTGTTGTTTTGTGCTTTCTCTTAGAAACACGTTTTTGCTATCACTAACAAGGTCTGAATGAATAGAATGTGTGACCTTCTAAATGATAAAATCTTGTTTTTGGCGCTGCACTTTACAACCACAAAGACAAAAGGCGATCAAGCGATTAGTGTTAAAATGTTGGAGCGCTTGAATAAAATCAACATGTACGATTCAGATAAAGACGTACTCAAAATCAGAGACAAGCGTTCGAATCCTAAGTTTACCCAAAATTTGTTGCGACATGCTCTAACCAATACAGGTATATTAAATCAAGAAACACAAACTACAACAAACTTAAACGTCTGTTATCGATCAAGGAATCGCAACTGTCAGAAAGTCACCAAGGCAAACCTATCCAGGGAGATCTTTGGTTGCTCCTGGGACTGGAAAATGGACATCAACGTGTTGAAAGAGTTGCATTACAATCCGGCATTGCACACGTCCCTGGCCGGAGCTACAACTTTGCTACAAGCTTGTAGGAAACAAGAGGGAGAAAAATAATTTGTGAATGGCTGAGCAGGAATATGCCTAACACGGCACAAAAAAGCAATGACCACGTTTAAGCAGCTCCCCACAATTGTAGCTGGAATAGGAGGGCAGCTTCAAGTAGGTTTGATGGATGTGCGCTTTCGAAAACAAGAAAGCGAGAACACAGCCGTTTTACTAACAGCCATCAATTCTCCATCCAGAAAAGGTTGGGCTGTTCCAATCATTTCCAAAGCTGGTCAAATTGTAGCCAGAGGTCTGAGAAGGATACTGGATGGAGAAACTACAAGGTTTTACAATCGGATAAAGTTGAAGAGTTTGACAATTATCATGTCAAGAGCCTGCTGGCTGAAATAAAGATCGAGCGCTTTACAACTGAAGACCAGCGATAAATGCTTTGATGGGAGTGCGTTTCAACAGGACGTTAAAAGTTGTGCTGAAAGTTGGTCTTGGTGTGACGGTGAAGTATTTCATTTACAACACCGGATACAACTCTTCTTTTGCAGTTCGAGTTTTTGACATTATACGTAGTTTCATCATCTTGCCTTTACTCTTTTAAATCGACAGCTTGAAGTCACTTGAGATAGTAGAGTTCTGCTTGGTGGGGACTCGCATTCTTTTGACTTGCAATTTGGATATGATGCTGGAGAAAGAGGTTCCTTGGTCTCTGATTCTTCAATCATCAATTGACTCTCAGCGTCTTGACTATTCATTCTAAAAAAGTAGAAAAAAGTCAATTGTTTAATATAGTTTAATCATAATTAATTCAAAGGTATTTGGTCCACAGCCCAGCCAGTCGAGTACTTCAACTAATGTTAAATAATTATATATTTTTTCTTACCTTACTGCATAGAGTCCTCATAGTAGTTCTAGTAGATGTTGTTCCTTCAGTCACTGTTGTTGATGTGGATGCTTTTGGAGCAAAAACTGCGGCTATGAAATAGATAAAGTTGCACCGATTGATCGGAGCTCAATTGTGTGAAAATCCTTTTATAGCATACGAGGAATTTCGCTGAAAGAAAAAATAATTTTTCTAGTAAAAAAGTTCTTATATGATATAAAGGAACATTTGCGTGACAAAGTTGTTTTTTGGGTGGAAATGTTGTTTGTTTTGCGTAAAAATCCGTTTATATTAGATAAGGGTCCTAGCGCAAGGAAATAAATTTTTTTTCAAGCAAAAAAATTCTTATATGTTACAAAATCATGTTCTAGAAAAAAAAGATTTTTGCTCCAAGGATGTTAGCTTTCTCTCGGGAAAGTTCCTCTATAGTATATGTATAAAGAGTTTCGTGCAAAAGAAATTTTTCTTGGCACGAAAGTTCTTTTAATCCATAAATCCTTTTTGAGTGAAAAAACTACATTTCTCCACTAAAAAAATGAACTTGTTGCGCGAAAACTCCTTTATGATATATATAATGGTTTTCACGCAAAAATCTTTTTTCCTTCTTTTTCCAAAGTCCTTAAATATCGTACAGGGTTTTTCTCGCAAAAAAAACAATTTTTCGGCGCCAAAATTCCTTTATAGTATAAAATGATTTTCGGAAGAAAAACTTTTTTCTTGCAAAATCCTTATACATTATAAAGGGAATTTCAAGTAAAAAAAAAACATCCTTCTGCGAAAAAACCACTTTCTTGTGCAAAATTCCCTTTATAACATATAACAATTTTTGCGAGAGAAAGTTATTTTTTTGAGCGGAAGATTGTAAAAAAAACATTTGGTGACTGTCTGGTTTGGTATCCAACCTCAGGTCAGGAGATACCTGCAAACAAATTGTGAGGTGGATCCTTCTGCATGTCCTTTTGAAATAATGGTAGAACTATTCAATGCATATCTATGATCGATTTTCTCTTACATAATAATATTATACAATAATACAGCACTTCATTTTTATACAATACTCAAACCCCCCAGTATGAATCATTATACAAATCAAACTAGAAACAACCCCTGCACAATAAATGCTTAGTTAATCATACAATTTCAAACTAAATTATTAACAATAAACACTGTTCCACCAAAAAGTAACCTTTCAGGTTCTCATCGTAACTGGTGCAAACAAAAAGGCGCTTGGAGCCTGGAGAACTTTATTTTTCTTAGACTCCATGCCAGAGATCTGCTCTTACATTACTACAACTATAAAATTATATAACTGAGCAGCAGCTGGCAGATTAAAATTTCCGCTATTAAAGTCATTGAAAGTTATTTGCAGAGTTAAAGAAACAAGCCGTAATTATTTGCTTGAAATAGCTCTTCTCTTCCACATGTTAATTACAATGCAGCTCGGTAGCCTTCTCTACTGCGACATCAAGTCATTATATTTTACAGACAAAAAACAGAATAGGGATAATGTCTGACGCAGTGAAAACTTACATACTGGAGTATCTAAGAAATAGAACTGCTGTTGGAGTTGTCTCCTTTTCAAACGATGCCTATTTGAATGCTGACATGACAGATATCACCAGTGATGCTGTCAGAAATCAAATAGCCTCCCAAGTACCAGACAGAACCGTTGGTGGAACCGATATTGGCATTGGGTTAATGAAGTGTCAAGAGGTATGTCTAGACAGCTCTATGTATACTTCAAAATTTTTAAAAGAATTAAAAGAAAAAGTTTTTCATCTACATTTGAGTAAAACAGTGAATACATACCGCAAATATTACAAAAAAATTAGTCAGTAAAACAATCAGCATTGATAGCCAACAGCTGCACATATGCAATTAGTGCCTCCACAAGGATCTCATTTTCTGGCAATGGAATTAGACTCTAAATGTTGAATTATCAATTATAAAGCAAAAGAAAAATGTAAAATTTTAAAAATACATCCCAAAACAATATGAGATTGTAAACTAGAATTACTTATTTATAGCAATGGGGTCGAGGCAGTTTTTTTTTTGCGGGGCTAGTATTAAAGAAATGGAAGCCCGCTTTCCATCAACAATATCATTAAAACGAAAGTAACTTCATTTTAACAATTACTAAAGAACAAATATTTTATTCACAGCGGCTGATAAGTTTGGGGTGCGTAATAATGACAATGCACCATCAACATAAATTGTAACACTACAACCGCAATGTGAAACCAAATTACAATAATCGTTCCAGGGTCGCTTTCATCAGTTTGCGTTGGCAAGCTCAGTAAAACCCGAAATACGAAACTATGGTTTCAACTGTGAACATGATATTCTGGTAGATTTTGGTGAAGGTTAGAAGTAAACTGGCTGTTTACTCCTCACACCCTAGGATTTGTGTGCTAGAATTCCACCGACAGCCCTCGGTAGTCTGCTGTACAGGTGGAAAGCAATACTGTGCCGTTGGTCAGCATGCAGGGCTGCTATTGACTTCTGAAGGGCTGCTAATGACCTCTTACCAACCCGATATAGCTATACCGGGCCTGTACAAGATGGCTGTCATAATGGAGGATCCTCAAAACTATCTAGGAACCCACTCCAGAACAAGAACCAGAAGTACCCTCCCTCAGATTACCAGACACAAAGACCACAAGCTAGATATAGCCTGGGAGCCCTGCAGACTATATGATTAGACAATGGAGACAGGACTTCACCCTTTAACCTCTTGGCACCAGTTACCTTCAAATAATATTCCTTACCTTATTCGTTATTTCTTTATATAACCCTTTTCATTGGCTTGACCACGTTCTGTACTATTACTCTTATATGTTATATGCAAATGATTTTCTGTCAGCCTGCCTATAAAAGGACTAACTCTGCTCATGTTAGTAGTAATATATGAGCAGATCTCCCTACCAAGTGTTTTTTTGTGGATTAGGCCTTGGAGTTGAGGTAATGGGTTACGGCGTTGGATGGATTCGCCGAGTTTATATTGTATTTTATTTAGGGGTATTTGAGTGGCATTTGAGTGGCATTTAAGTGGCATTTGAGTTTTGATTATCTTTTTACTTAATTTGAACTTATATGGCATCTAAACTTTGAATGTATGGCATTTAGGTTATGATAATTTTTTACATAACTGTATACATAATTATAACTCATAGGGTATCTAGATTTTGAATGTAAGACATTTAAGGTTTGATAATTTTCTGTAATTCCGACTCATATGATATCTTGAGAGAGAGGAGAGAGAGGAGATATATCTACATTGAATAAATACAGTGATTAAAAATGAAACAATATGTGAATATATACATTTATTGTGTAATAAGTAGGGAAAATCTCTCCATATAATATAGCTAGAGTCAGTAAATACTAAGTAATAACAATTAATACATAGTCTTTTTTTACAATGATGTCTTTGATGTAGCGATGTTATATCTTAAGAAGGGAGATTTTCTGTTTTATGTGCTTTTGAATTCGTAATGAACTAAAATAAAAAAGTTATGTATTAGTATAGAAGGATTAAACAAAAATTTAAAATAATTACATGAATTTGAATTATAGCTTTAGTTACATTGGATAGTTTACATTATATAGAAATGGCTCACCGAGTCACATTGTCCAAATTGTTTTTTTGAATTAGAGACTATCCATCGCTAAAACAAAAAATTATTGGGGTAGAAATAACTACAACTACATCTAAATTGAGTTGAAGTATTATTTACAATGATTAGAGAAAAACTCTCACCGAGTTTTATCATGTATCTCATCATTTTTTTTCAGCAACATATCCTGTATCAAAATCATCAAAATCTCCGCGTAGAAAATCTTCAAGTTCATCATCATCATCAATTTCTAATATTGTTTTGTTGTGCTTTGCTTGATCACAATATTGTTTCCAATACATTCGACTGAAGCTGTATGGAGAGCAAAATGAAAGATCGTATTCTGTCTTACATTTTCCGTGGGTTGTTTTTCCTCTGTAGATCATCACACCTGGAGTATATCGGTTAGCTTCTGAAGCATATTTGTCTGGTATGGCAAGCGTCTTCAACAGCGTTTCTCCACATTGTTCAATGCTATAACGGATACAAATTACATTCGACTGTCCTCCTTTAAATCGATGAGGAACGAATCTATCAACAACATCTTGGTAAGGAAAAATAGCGCCGGGTTGAAAACTATTGAGGGTGTTGATGTTCAAGAAGCGTTTGAGCTGACCTTTAGTCAATGTACTCAAATATAGTGATTCCTCTTCAGCTTTCTTTTTGCTTAGAGGATGTCTGGTAACACGTCTGACATCATACCAAGGAACGCTTTTATTTTTTGGTTTTCCCTTCCTACCCAAATCTGCAACGTTAAACGGAGGGGGTTAATTATCACAGTTGAAGTTTTTAGCTATTTCAACTGGACAGAGGAGTATTTTGGGTTCGAGTTCATTTATATCTGAAGGATCATGGTAGTGTACTTGAGAATATCTACACTTCTCCTTACTTGATGGATGTATCACACCAGTCACTCGCATAATGCTTGGGATAGGAAGATCTTCAAATGTTTTGCAAATCGGAACTTTTGGTGAGTCAATCACTTGAGAACCTTTAGACTTTTCTAATTCCCTAGCTATCCTTTCGTTGAGACATTCAACTGTTAAATGAGTTATAGCTGCACTCTCCATTGTTTGCTTATCAACGGAAGTAGTTTGTTTTCTCACTATTTGTTTTCGTTTCCTTACTATTCGCTTTTTTGGAACAGTTTTCCTTCTCTTAGGAGTTGTTTTGCCGTTTTTCATTTTATTTTCTGTTGGATATGGATCTGTGCTAAGGAGCTCTTCAGAAAGAGCATCCATAACATTCTAAAAATAAAAGGGTAATATTTGCATGAGTGGCTAAGAGTGTATTTATTACTTAGAGTGTCTTATATTTATATGTATTTATGCCAAAAGCAGTTAAAATCATAGAGTTATGGTAGATTGAGAATGTGCTTATTAAACTATTGGGATGTGGAGACAAACAACAAAGGATGCATTCAAATATATATATATATATGTATTTACTTAATATCATACTGCTTTTAAAATCTCAATTGGTAAGAAATAAAATATAATAGTTTGAGCAAAATATTGTAAAATAATAAAAAACAACTAAACATTTTTCATAAATATGTATGAAACGCTTCTAACATTAGTTCTAAAATACCTACAGAAGAGGATAGAGCTTTATCTATTTGGACGTAATTATAAATATGCTTTCTGAATTTATAAAAAGTTTTTTTGTTCCACGTCATGTTATATAATTTTTTGAAAACTATTTGATTCCAAGCACTTCTTTCAATTTCTTTTAAAAAATTATTAATATTAACGACTTCCACCATTGACAAAACGATTTCGAAACCGTTTTTTATAATGTCATCAAAACGTTCTGTAGATATATCATGTTTCTTACAACACATCCCCATACTCATCATGTGTTGAGTTATACAGAATATTATAACTTGAAATGTCAAACGTTTTACAGCTTTTTCTTCAACAACATCATTATTTATCACATAGTTATGATACATTTCTGGAAGGAAGTCCTTTAAGTAGATTGGATTTTTTTTTGCATTGTTCTAAAATACAAGCGATAATTAGATAACTAAAATAATTAAAGGTTTTTAACAGGTGTTAAATAGTATTTTTTATTAATTCTTACCTTTTTATCAGGCTGAGATTCCGACCTTAGATACAATGGTTGACTTCCTACGTCTTGAGTATTCATTCTGAAAAACAGAAAAAATTGATTCAATTCTTTATAATCAATTTAAAGATAGATATGTCATAAAGCCTTCAGATAGTTGTGTTAGCTAGCGGAAATAATTGAATTTAAGTTTTACCTTAATGAAGAGAGAAATCTTAGTAGTTGCAATGGAAGATGTAGTAGATAGATGTTGCTCCTTTGCTCACTGTTGTTGAACTGGATGCTTTCTGTCTGAAACCTTTATCTCTTATATAGGTAAATGTGTGAAAAAAAATGTTTTATTCCCGCGAAAGCATTGGTTTCTATTCGCGTGAAAATAAATTTTTTATTCCCGCGAAAGCATTGGTTTGTGTTCGCGTGAAAATAAATTGTTTATTCCCGCGAAAGCAACGGGTTCCATTCGCGTGAAAATAAATTATTTATTCCTGCGAAAGCATTGGTTTGTATTCGCCTGAAAATAAAATGTTTATTCCCGCGAAAGCAACAGTTTCCATTCGCGTGAAAATAAAATGTTTATTCCCGCGAAAGCATTGGTTTGTATTCGTGTGAAAATAAATTATTCATTCCCGCGAAAGCAACAGTTTCCATTCGCGTTAAAATAAAATGTTTATTCCCGCAAAAGCATTGATTTGTATTCGGGTGAAAATAAATTATTCATTCCCGCGAAAACAATGGTTTCCATTCGCTTGAAAATAAATTTTTTATTCCCGCGAAAGCATCAGTTTCCATTCGCGTGAAAATAAAAAGTTTATTCCCGCGAAAGCAATGGTTTGTATTCGCGTGAAAATAAATTATTTATTCCCGCGAAAGCAACGGTTTGTATACGCATGAAAATAAAAATGTTTATTCCCGCGAAAGCATTGGTTGGTATTCGCGTGAAAATAAAATGTTTATTCCCGCGAAAGCATTGGTTTGTATTCGCATGAAAATAAATTATTCATTCCCGCGAAAGCAATCGTTTCCATTCGCGTGAAAATAAATTTTTTATTCCCGCGAAAACAACACTTTCCATTCGCGTGAAAATAAAATGTTTATTCCCGCGAAAGCAACAGTTTCCATCCGCTTGAAAATAAAAAGTTTATTCCCGCGAAAGCAACGGTTTGTATACGCTTGAAAATAAAATGTTTATTCCCGCGAAAGCATTGGTTTGTATTCGCGTGAAAATAAAATGTTTATTCCCGCGAAAGCAGTGGGTTCCATTCGCGTGAAAATAAATTATTTATTCCCGCGAAAGCATTGGTGTTCTTCCGTAAAAACAACGTTTCATTAATTTAACCTTATGATAAATGGTATGATTTCAGCTATATAAGAAGCACTGTTTTTACACAGAAAGCAGTCACTTCGACATTAGCAACTGAAGGAGCAAGATCTACTACAACATCATCTACTACAACTGCTAGAAGGACTTTTCTGTTTGGAGGTAAGTCAACTTGATTGAGTATAAATTTAATTTTTATCGATTTAGATACTAACAGCGGTATAATATTGAGTAAATATATATATATATATATATATGTATATATATCTTCAAATTGGTTTGAAAAAGAAATCAAAAAACCATAACATGGATTTTTACTTCATCTTTTAGAATGTCGACACAAGTCAATACAAAACAACTGAAGAATAAAGAACCAAAACCTTCACAAGATAAGGTGATTGATGACAATGTACTTCTTCAACGCACTATGATTCCCTTTCAAAGCGCCAGTCTGAATACTCTGGCAACTCTCATCATCAAAAGCGCCTCTCTGTTAAGTACTCTATCTCCAGCTTCCAGAAGAAACATTGAAAACATAGTCAAAGTTGAAGATTTACCAATATCTACAGTTATGCAGGTGTTAACCGTTGAGCTCCATGATGAAACGAACTGCACCATCATATACAACTATAAAAAGGATGGAAAGGTAGTTAGAGTGAAGAGCGCTATTCCATTAGCAGCAGGATTACTTGTCAATGAAGCTTCGCAAATAAGACCACTGGTTTTGATCTACATGGGTGTTGAAAAGACTGGAAAAGCAATTTTTCGTGCTGCTACAGAAACAGGAACTACTTTGAGGTGCAAGATTGCGTTTGATGTATTACCAGAAAAAAGTATGCGACAAATCAATGCTTATTTCGAGGTAGCTAATCTTCAGGATTTCCCAACAGATAGTGTCATATGTTTCCAAAACCCTGAAGTTATAACAAAGTCTGACAGGCGATGGAATGGAAATGAAGAGACTCTTCTAGTTCAATACAGAAGTGTTGTAGATGAAGAATTACTGATCGGAGATATGCGCATTCCTCATCAAATAGCTTCTGCTGTGACATCGGACAGATTTGGAGTGATTCTGTTGAAGGGTCTGAGTCGAAACGCGGACAATTCAATTTTCTACAACATCAGTGTACTCGCAGCTCATCAAGCCTTCGTCCAAGCCTCGGAACTGGCTGATAATCCAAAATCTGAGGATTTTCTCAACCACTTCGATGATGCTGAAAAAGAAAACTGTGGAGAACAAACTCTCGAGAAGCTAATCTATAACTCAAGGGATTCATATCACTATAGGTAAGTTTTATTAATTTTTACCATAATTTTAAAAAGTTGATTTGTGAAAATTTTGTGTATTCTTACAATGAAAAACCACTTAAAATGATAAATTTGTGAACATTTTTGTAAAACATTTTTAAGTTATATATATATATTTCGAATTAAAAAAGGATTTTGTTGTGTCATCAGTGTATTTTTTTACATAAAAGTTAGAAAAATAACAAAAGGTGATAATTATTTTACAAAAATGTTCAATCTTTCACATAAATGATCAACTCATAACCTTTTTTTGTAAAACATTTTTAAATTATATATATATTTCGGATTAAAAAAAGGACTTTTTGTGTAATCAGTGTATTTTTTTACATAAAAGTTTAAAAAATAACAAAAGGTTATAATTATTTTGCAAAAATGTTTAGTTTTTCACATAAATGATCAATTCATAAACATTTTTTGTAAAACATTTTTAAATTATATCTATTTCGGATTAAAAAAAGGTCTTTTTTGTGCAATCAGTGTATTTTTTTTACATAAAAGTTTAAAAAATAACAAAAGGTTATAATTATTTTACAAAAATGTTTAGTTTTTCACATAAATGATCATTTCATAAACATTTTTTGTAAAACATTTTTAAATTATTTTTATTTCGGATTAAAAAAAGGACTTTTTTGTGTAATCAGTGTATTTTTTTTACATAAAAGTTTAAAAAATAACAAAAGTTTATAATTATTTTAAAAAAATGTTTAGTTTTTCACATAAATGATCAATTGATAAACATTTTTTGTAAAATATTTTTAAATTATATATATTTTGGATTAAAAAAAAGAGTTTTTTTTGTGTAATCAGTGTATTTTTTTAGCTAGAAGTTGAAAAAAAATCACAAAAGGTTATAATTATTTTACAAAAATGCTTAATTTCTCACGTAAATAACACGTTTTATCACATAAATGGCTTATTCATGAGTGTTTGTTGTAAAACATTTTTAAAATTATATATATATACATATTTATATTTATACATTCCGAATCCAAATGAAAAAAAGGACTTTTCCGTGTGTAATCGGTGTATTTCTTTTACATAGAAGTTGAAAAAATAACAAAAGTTTATAATTATTTTACATTAATTTTAATCATGCTATACTAATACATCACTTTTTATTTTAGTCCATTATATCGTAAAAAGAAAACAGAGTAAAGAACTTTCCCTAAAAAATAATGAGCTGAATGATGTAACTCAGTGAGTTATTTTCCTGTTATATATAATGTAAACTATCTAATGTAGCTAAGAGTAAAATTTAAATTCGGTAAAATTTATTTATATAATGAATAACTTTTGCTTGCATTCTAGTCAATTATTGGATCACAAAGAATACGGAATACAAGAATTCCTCTCTGGGTCTAATAATATGCCAGAAGAACATCAAAGAAGATATTGTTCAAGAAAAGCGCTTTGTAACCATTGATATCGTAAGCTATAGTAGTTTGTATTACAGAAAATTTACTATAAAACAGTTTTATGAATGTAAAAACTAGATATGGTATTTTCTATTACAATTATTTACTTGTAAATTTTATTCATCTAGAGAGGTAATTTGGTGATTTCTTGACAGTTTTTTAAAAAAGTTAAAAGTACAAAAAAATTAAAAAATATCGAAAACTATATATTTCAATGATTAATTTTTTACTTGTAAATTTTATTCATCTAGAGAGGTATTTTGGTGATTTTTTGACAGTTTTTTAAAAAAATTTAAAAGTACAAAAAAATTAAAACATATCGAAAACTATATATTTCAATGATTATTTTTTAAAAAGTTCAAAAAAAATGTGATAAAGCTCTGTTTTGAAACATAAAAAATTTAAAAGGATTGTGTAGGATAAAATTCTCACTCAAAAAATTATTGAAAAATTGAATGAAATGAAAGAATATTTTCCCAAATACCAAAGTTTTGTAAATATAAAGTGAAAATCTCTATATATATATTGTTTTTAAAATAATATCGAAAACTATATATTTCAATGATTATTATTTAAAAAATAAAAAAATTTAAAAGGAAGGTCTAGGATAAAATCCTCACTCAAAAAATTATTGAAAATTGAATGGAATAAAAGAATATAAAGTGAAAATCTCTATATATATTTATTTTTTTAAAAAAATATCGAAAACTATATATTATAATGATTATTATTTTTAAAAAGTTGAAAAACAAAAAAAACTTTGTAATAAAACCCTGTTTTAAAACATAAAAAATTAAAAAGGATGCTGTAGGATAAAACCTTCGCTCAAAAAATTAATGAAAATTGAATGGAATGAAAGAATATTTTATCAAATACTGCATTTTTCTTGTAAATATATTGAAAATTGAATGGAATAAAGGAGTATTTTACCAAAATACCGCATTTTTCTTGTAAATATATAGTAAACATTTCTAAAATATTGTTGGTGAAATTTACTGGAAAATGGTTTCAAGAGTGTCAAAGACTAATTATGATGTTTTCATTGAAATGTTTATTTTCAAAAGATCCATATAATAACATTGAATCAATTAGTTAAATTTAACAGTCAAATTCTTTTTTATCAAGTAAGCTTAATGTTTCTATTGTGATTAATTCTCAAATATTGTAAACTTGAACTATCTAGAGGAGTAATTTGTCGATTTTGATGTGTTTTTTTCTTTTAAAAAAATTATCATGTAATACCACATACTTCAGTTCTAATTTGTTTTGAACAATTTCATGGGAGACAAAGAATAAAAAAGTTACATTGATTTAGTTTTTAGAATTAAAGTTGCTATCAAAAATGGTTTGTTCTTGAATGAGTAAATCCATAACCTCCTCATCATCATGACAGAAGTTTTCTGATGATTGCATTTTGAAAAACAATTTTTTTTCTTTTAAAAAAATTATTACGTAATACCACATACTTCAGTTCTAATTCGTTTTTAGAATTGAAGTCGCCATCGAAAATGGTTTGTTCTTGAATGGGTAAATCCGTAGCCTCCTCCTCATCATGACAGAAGCTTTCTGATGATTGCATTTTGAAAAACAAATTACATTGATTTAGTTTTCAGAATTGAAATTGCCATCGAAAATGGTTTGTTCTTGAATGGGAAAATCCATAGCCTTCTCATCATCATGTCTAAGTTCTCTACCCCAACATTTCCAACCTCTCAGAGATAGAGATTGTTCTGTTTTAAAAAAATAATGGAAATTGTATATATAAATGATTGTTTTTGAAAAAAATGGTAAATTTTTGAAAAAAATTCAAAAGGAAAATGCAGGATAAAACCCTCACTCAAGAAACTAATTTTGTATGATAGGTTGCTTACCTAATAATAAGAAAATAATGAATAACTTATATTTAAGCAATTATTGAAAAAATTAATGAAAATTGAATAGAATAAAGGAAATATTTTACCAAATAGCCTGTTTTTTTGTAAAGATATACAAACAGATAAAATTTAACCATTTAAAGGATGATTTCTTTTTTGCAAAAAAAATAATGAAGATTTAATGAAATGAAAAAATATTTTACCAAATACCTTGTTTTTTCTGTAAAATTGTACAATTAGATGAAATTTAACCATTTATAGGATGATTTGTTTTTGTAAAAAATTAATGAAAATTGAATAAAATGAAAAAATATTTCACCAAAATACCTCTTTTTTGTAGATGTAAACAAATAGATGAATATCTAACTTTATCCATTTTTTCTATTTGGGATCATGTTTTGAAGGTTTTCAAGATAGTTTTAGTAAAAGCTTATGCATTGATTGTCATTACAAGTTGTAGTGTTTGGTATTATTTAATATTTACTGACTCTAGCTATATTATATGAAATTTTCCCTACTTATTACACAATAAATGTATATATTCACATATTGTTTCATTTTTAATCACTGTATTTATTCAATGTAGATATATCTCCTCTCTCTCCTCTCTCAAGATATCATATGAGTCGAATTACAAAAAATTATCAATGTATATAATTATGTAAAAAATTATCAAAACTTGAATGCCATACATTCAAAATCTATAAGTTCAAATTAAGTAAAAAAATAATCAGAACTCAAATGCCACTTAAATGCCACTCAAATGCCAATCAAATGAAATACAATATAAACTCGGCGAATTCACCCAACGCCGTAACTCATTGCATAACCCCCAAGAACTAAACCACAAAAAAACACTTGGTAGGGAGATCTGCTCATATATTACTACTCATGTTCAATGAATTTATTCACTCATGTCTTGCCAATCCACCTAGTGGACAGCCAACCTAGGACTTTGGTGTCGAGGAATAAAGCCATTATTCAAACCAAACTCCGTGTAGTTTGTTTGAGCGGTGGGCTCTGTGTATGCCAAATGTGATCTGGCAGTACTTAAAATAGTTGTCACTGTCATACAGCACAGGTGGGAACAGGGCTCTGGTTTGTGTGAATATCGTGAATTCTTACATCCGTCACTCACACTCTTCTCATCACTAGTCTTAGTGGTTCCGGGGTGAAGGGTGAGGTAGGGGAGAGAAGCTTTCTCAGGGGTGTTAGCTTGTTCCAGGTGGGGACAGTTGTACTCTCCATCTTGGTCAATTGGTAGCTGCTTCTGGAAGGTAGGGATGCTGTAAGGGGACTTGTCAGACAGTGGCTATAGGTCACGTGTACTAAAAGTGGTGGGGGAATAGGGGGGGGGGGACTTCAGAGTCCCCATTGGTTGATAATGTTTTGGTGGGGGAAGGTCTCGAAACTCACTAAAACTGCTCAAGGAGGGGTCTGGCTCTCGAGAGGCTGGCTTTGCAGGTTCTTCATCTGTGTCATGCTGTATGGTCCATCTGCAATCAGTGAGATTTGTTTCCTTTGGACTGAAACATGTAGTGGTCTGGAAATCTTTAGGGGGGCTGCTAAGCATATTATCGCGCCGGGAGGAGCAGGCAACAACTCTTCTGCAGTGGTCCGCACTTGAAGGTATTCTACCGGGGTGAAACTGACAGAGTACAGTCAGCATTGTTTGCTTCAAACTCTAAATTGATGGCAGCTGCGCTGGTCTCTGTTTGTTGGTGCAGTGTGTCCAGAATTAGCTGTGGCAACGGAGCAGTGGATGCCCCTTTTGCTGACCGATAGTCAAGAGGCAAGTTTATTGGAGGCCATGCTTGTTGGCTATCTTCTTCAACCTGGATCACTCTCTCAGGCACCGCGGTAATTGGGGTTATTTCTGGAGGGGTTAGGATGGGCAGGGCAAATGGGGAATGGGGAAAGGAAGCCTTACATGATGTTGATTGACAGGTCAAATGGCTTGCCGCAAG
The DNA here is from genome assembly GCA_945261195.1 of Cryptosula pallasiana. Taxonomy (NCBI): domain Eukaryota; kingdom Metazoa; phylum Bryozoa; class Gymnolaemata; order Cheilostomatida; family Cryptosulidae; genus Cryptosula; species Cryptosula pallasiana. The sequence goes on along the minus strand of OX183137.1, from coordinate 10,888,990 downwards.
GGGAGGTGGGATCTGGGGGTTGGCCAACTAGTGCACTCACTTCCTCCAGCAAATCGTACTTTGTCAAAGTATCGCTCCTTCTCTTTGGCATTGTCTACCAGGTGGGGATTTGAAGTCACTTGATGGCACCAAGGCTGGCCGTGGCATTGGGGTGATCACATGTTGCGTCTAAGGTGGCCTGTAGGTGCTGAAGCTACAGCAGGAGGGGGCATGGCTGGGGGACAAGTTTAGTATTTGGTGTCTTGTTCCTATTTCAGCCAGTTTTAGTCCGATTCGGACAAAACTGGCTGGAATTGACAGGTTAAGTCTCTTCTTTTGGCTGCAGTGAGCAGGGTGGCACTCTTTCTTCACCCAGGGGAAGTGGGGAAGGTAGTGCTAGAGGAAGGTTTTGGGAAAGGGAAGCTTTAGGAGGGGGAAGGGGGAAGTCTGGAAGAGGAGAGGGAACCTTTTCATCGAAGGGGTCAGCGCGCATGTTGGTACAACGAGCCGGTTCCATGGCTGCTGGGGCTTGGCCATAGGGTTCCAGACAGGCTTTGCATGGTTTGAGGCAGTTGCCATTTTGCAAAGATTGCTTGCTGTGCTTGCTGATGAGACAAGTGTGATTGCTGTATGCCTCCTCAATTACGTATGGTCCAGCAAACTTGGATTGTAATTTGGGGTTCTTGCCTTTCCTCCGTTTCTTACTCTCTAACCACATCTCGTCTCCTTTATGGAATAGTGATGGCTCCTCTCCATCGTTTCCTCTCACTTGCTTCTACTCCATTCTCAAAATTTTTTGGACAACCTGTCTCTTGTAGGGCCTGGGCATATTAGTGCACAGGCGAGCACTTGACTAAGGCGGAGTGGTAGGTCAGCTGGTCGGGGAAATGCAGTTCTCTGCTGCTCATAAGAAAGTTGGGCATCTTGCCAGTGGTAGTGGTAAGGGACTGCTTTCATTATTTGCTGGATAATCAGGTGTCACTCTTCCGTTCATCTTTAAAGGAGGAGGGAACGTAGTGCATCTACAGGCACCCGGTTATTCCATTCCAAGACTCAATTGGCTTGGGGGTGGTAAGGGGTAGCCTTGGTCTTCTCCACCCACCAGAGGTTGCATAAGTGTCTCATGAGACTTGATTCAAACTGGGCGCTTTGATCCCTTAGCATCTGTTCGGGAAAGGCAAAGTAACTAAATACACGTCCATCTAGGACGATTGCAACTACTGGGGCTGTAGAGTCAAGGAGGGAAAAGCGTCTTGCCAAGCAGTAAAGTGGGCTGTTGAGACAAGAATCCGCTTATTTCCTCTGCCGGTCTCGGAGAAGGGTGCCAACCAGATCTATGGATAGCTTCTGCTTCTGCTAACATCCGTTGCCGTTCCCGATTTTGTTGCCCGTGTTTAGCTCTTTGGAACGTCTCAGAGCTGTTGATAGCTCTCCTCACATTAGCGGTCATGCCCGGCCAGTATCAAATGAGATTCAACCTCTTGAGGGTCCGTTAGATGCTTTGGTGGGTCATGACGTGGGTCTTCCACACTACTTTGCCTCTTAGACTGGGGGGGGGAAGGCACACAGCACACCAGTGAGATCTGTTCTGGCCCGCATGGTGCATCTCTAATACACTTTCCAGTTCGAGTTGCATGGAGTTCCTTTTTTCTCAAGCTGGCCCAACTCGTTGCTTCCAAGTTCCAGTTGTTGGGGGTCTACAGGAGGGTTGTAATTTATTGCCTCGTACATGACTGCCACGGGGTGACGGTCGGTCTTCTGGACGTCAATCAAACCGGTATCAGGGGGTGGGAGGCGTGGATGGGTGACAGCAACCACTTAAGGATCCGGTGGGCTGGGGTAAGGTGGTAGGGAGTTGGGGTGGGGGTAGAAAGTGGCTGGGGGGGGGGGTATGAACCACCTCTTCTTTGGTGGGTCCACCATTTCTGACTTTGATGTGGTTACATTGTTTGCAGCTGGAGGGGCAATGCCTACTGAGCCTGTCTGCATTTCCGTGTAGGTGTCCACTGCAATGCTGGATGGTAAATTGGAATTCGGACAGGGCTTCTAACCATCTGGCCACTTGGCTGAAAGGTTCTTTCCTCTTACATAGCCAAATGAGGGAAGCTATGTCAGTGCGAACTTAGAGTGACTGCCCGCAGAGGTAGGGCTTGAAGTGTTTGACTGCTATAACCACACCCAGCAACTCTTTCCGAGTGACGCAGTAGTTGCGCTGTGGGGGCCTCACTGTTCTACTGTAATATGCTATCACCTGCTCTTCATCATTCCGCGTTTAGGAGAAAACAGCTCCGACGCAATCATCACTGGCATCTGTGTCTAAGATGTAGGGGCTGTTGGCGTCAGGGTAGCCGAGGATAGGGGCGGAGACCAGTCCAGCTTTAAGCTGTACAAAAAATGCTCTCCAAGGGTGCTTTCACTCCCAGGGGACGTCCTTGCTGGTGAGTTTGGTGAGGGGCTTGGCTACAATGGAGAATTGGCGAAGGTACTGTCGGTAATATCCGACAGTGCCGATAAATGCCTGTAATTCTTAAAGACAGGTACGGGTTGGCCAATCCTGGACTGCAGCTATCTTCTCCGGATCGGTAGAGATACCACGCTCATTCAAAATGTGGCAAAGGTAGAGGAATTGGGATTGCAAGAGTTTGCACTTGCTGGGCTTTAGTTTGAGGCCGGCGGCCTTGAACCGCTGAAACACTTCGGTTTTCCGTAAATCAGAGAGAATAGATATATACAACGAGGGGAAAGGCTCCGGGGTCTACTTGGAACTTCTGTCACTGGTAGGGTTAAGGGTGTAGGGGAATTTAGGGAGGGGGAAGGTGGGGAAAGGGTCTTAGTTTGTGTAACTATCTTGAAAACCTCCCACAGTACTGTAGTAGCATTGCCTGTTACTACTAGGACGCAACTGCTTTTATCAAGGCTGTGACTATCTGCCTTTCCTTTCCTGTTTACTATAGTGCCGACCCTGCTATATGGCGAGCTCATACAGTGGCTTAAACCCTGCCCTGTATAGCTGCTACTAAATTCTGACCGTCCCTGAGCTACTCCTACTAAACACTAGTTCGGTATAGATACCGATCTGCAACAACTGCGACTCCTGGTAAGGCAAGTGAGTAGAGAGAGTGTTGTTTATGCTCCTAGGTTTATTATTCAACTGATCAAACTAGGCTATTGCATGGCCTTTTATAAAACATAAACATATAACATACAATGTGCATATAATTCAATATCATGAATATTCAATATCACTCATGCACAACGCTACTTAGCCAATAGTAAGAAAGTAATGTGAATAGTCCAATCAGTGTTTGTTGAAGTGCTTCTTACCTTTGATTGACATATTGGTGTAGCCTTGGCTTTCCGCCGAACAGTGGTCTCTGTTAGCAACCTTACTTTGATTCAAACATGTCTAGACTTGCTTGTAATTTTACCGCTTGGCTGCACACTAATATGTGCATGCTGGTCACTAGTTATAACAGCTGCTACTCCTATTGAAACAGATGTGGTCAAAAAATTCCCTCGCAATACCTATATCAACCTGAGGTTCCTTGTTTCATTTTAAAGACAGGTTCTTCGAAAAAACAAAACACTTCTCTTCTCTTATTACTACAACTGGGTAGCATTAATTTGTAATTTGCTGCAAGGCGTTGCCTATGTTGCTTATCGTTCTAAACTCTCTGGATAGATATTACTCGCATAGCAATATTTAATAAATTGTGTCTACCAAAAGCTGTCAAATATTCATTGGGATATTAATAAGCTAAATAAAAAGTTCTGTCAAAATATGTACCCCTATTAGTTACTAAATTCAATAAAATACTTGTCGATGTAATCCCACCTATACCTAAACATATTTGCTCTTTTGTTTCATAATCTCGGACTCCCTTGTGTGTGTCGTCAAATAACCACCGAGCTCTTCTCTACCACTAAAGAGATTAGGTCATCAGATGAATAAAAAAATTCAAGTAGCATTTTGAGAGTGTAGATTATCACAATTATTCAAATTATGCTGTTTTACACATCTTAGTGTATTTCATGATCTGGTTGAAAAATTAGTCTTTTTCATACGGGGCTTTAAAAGTGATTCATTAAAAAACTTCTAAAATTATTTCTACATCAGGTGTGGAGATATTGCTTACGTTGTTTCACGCAGACTTTCAGTTTTGATGTTTTTCAATGATGTAGATTTTGAGAACATATGCGGGAAACGATGTTGACACAACCCGGATAGTCCTTTCAGTGATGGAGAGGGGAGCATTGGTAACGCTATTGATGCAATTATAAGTGATGGAATTCAGTTAGACACGGTTTTGTATGGGTAAGTTATTTAGTTTATTATGTCGTAAGCGCTGTTATACACACCACAAGAGTAGTTAAGATCAGAGATATTTAGGGGTTTGGTCTATCAAGAAGTAAAATGCTTTGAATTACTGCTGTTTTGTTCTGTTTTGAAATCTTTCACTCCTTATGAGGCATCCAAACTTACTAATTCCTGCTCCTATCGTTTGGATTGCTCCGGTCTCCATAATGCGAGGGGTTTCCAGCTCCTGAGTTCCCAGATTATCTTTAACAGCCACGTTTGTTGATTGGCTCGGGGTCCTGACCCATGATGACCCGGGGCAGGTAATCTATGTTATATATGTATACTACAAAGTCTATGCTGGCCCGGTATAGACCCGGTATAGCCAGTATCCTTAAATCTAGGGAAATACATATACATTATAAAGGGAAAGGTTCTGGGTCAACTCAAAACTTCTATTGCTGGTAATGTAAAGGGTGTAGGGAAATTCAGGGTGGGAGAGGGTGGGAAAGGGGCTTAGTTTGTCTAATTATCATGAAAATCTCCCAAATTATTATTTACTATTATATAATAAAATATAAATGCCCAGACTGATGTGTCCTCGCTTCCAAGCAATGTGGATCCCAAGTATAAATGAAACAGGTGTTCATCGACCCTGCCCGCAAACACACCTTTAGTCGTTAAATGGCTGTTATAAATATACTATGTTGCTACTAACATATTGTACCAATTTTGTTTAAGCCAAGGTGGATTTCTCTCAGATCAGGCTGGAGCAACCGGAGGTCAAGAAATCCTTGCTAGCGATACTTCAGGAGAATTACAGCTGGCTCAGTTTTTTTCTGATAGTGCTTCAAGAGGTTGTGACCCAGAAAACTCTGATGCCGTAGTAAGTTGTAAACAACTTATAAACAAACAAACAAGGATGAGATTACTACTGAAGGATATAGTTGGTAGAAATAGAGCTTGCTTAGATATAAGCTAATGGGCATTCAGGTCTTAACTTTGAACAAACACATTTAAGCCACTACCATTTTAGAGAAAAAATGGTTTAGCTGTTGGGTTATGGATTTTTCATTAATATTCCATGATAAATACACTATTCATTTTATGGCAAGTAAGTCACTGCTAACACACCCAAGTCATAGTTTTTGAGAAAAAATAATTTCTCATTTGCTTAAACACTTCGTAGGTGAATAAATTTGCATCACCACATTATATTTGGAATTCAATATATTTCTCAAAACAAGTTTTTATTTATTGTTAGAAGAAAAAGTTTAATTTTTTCTTTGCAGCGAGTTGTTTCAGAAAAATTATTGCGTCGTACCTCATTTTAAATAATATTGGTACTGTAATTGATACCGTTTCGTTGGATTCCCCTGGTATTGATGCAGTACTTAGGTAACAAATACATGTAGCTAGCACTTATGTAAGGTTGTTTTTTATGCAAAAACCTGAACATAGAAGAGGTTTTGTTTTTCTTATTACAGACCATTATAGTTTTTGTCTCTCAATCTTTATTTTTCCTCAGCTGCAGTAAAAGAGAGCCATAAGCAGTAAACTAGCATGGTGCGGCCTAGCTTTGTGTTGCATGGGTACATACTGCATTGATATACCATCCAGGGTTACAAGAACTTGTCATAAACCTTTGACAATGCTTATAATTATTTGTAAAAATTTGTAAATGTTACATTTTTTGCTCATGCTTTATCTAAATACTTGATTCCTGGTTGTAATGTTGCCATCAAATAGTTGTGAGCTTGAAGGTTGATTTTTGGTTTTGTGACAAATTTTTCTCTTTCATAGGGCCAAACTTGTGACTCGTAACAATTGCTCAAAACAAAGCTGCTTTGCGTCGTAAGCTTTTGAGCAATTTTTTGAACTTCCGTTTGCCTGAAATATCTAATGTCGACTCAAAGTGAAATGACTTTTCAGTTGCTATAGTGAATAGCACGCTGCCTTTAACTATCACTTTAATGCACAAAGATTTTACATACGTAAAGTATTATTCTTTGTTTACTTCATGCTGGGTTGTTTTTATCTGACTAAAGTCAAATCTTAATTCCGTTACTTTAGCTACAAAACAACCAGATTCTTATTCTGGCTGGAGTGTTGGTGTACACAGATATCATCTACTTTGATGTCACAATTGGTTTGAATACAAAGATTGTGTTCAAGTACACTGAAGAAGTCAATGTCTCTATCAGCATAGATCAGGACCTTACAGTCACCTACACCAGAAATACCAATTTGAAGACCATAACTGTTGTAATAGAGGGTGAAATAGTAAGTGTATATCACCATGTAGTATGTTGGCTGTTGTTCCATTGACTCAATATCGCACTGGGTATGTTTTCCAACCTGAATGTTACTACACAGGCAGTTTACACCAACCAAGAGCGTCTCTGTTGTTACTCACCTTCATTTTTGTTATTGACCTTTCTATTGGCTTTTATTCTTGTATAGCTGTACAAAAATAGCTACCACCCTGTTACAGACTCCTTAACTTTGATAAAAACAGTTGATTATTTGAGTATAAAAAGTAACATTTGTGAACACCTGAGAACGAGTTGCACACTCTACATTTAACCTTATACTTGGTGAAACTACCACGCACTAAAATTCACATTCAATACCGCACACTCCGAATTTCCAAAAAGAATTGACGATAATGAAACATCTATCATACTAACCAAACAACCATAACTACCTACCATGGGCGTGTTAGCAATGAGGCTAAAGTTTCCCCACTTTTCGTTCTCTTCCCATTTGGGTCAAGGAGTCTATATATACAGAGTTTCTTTAACCTAATATCATACTAACCAAACAACCATAGCTACATATCATAGGCCGGTTATCAATCACTAGATTTCTATACGACGAGGTTTTGAAGGAGTTTTGAACAGCGGATTGTTGAAAACTTTGAAGCTTTGATTTGCCGTACTTTCATTACATAAATTTTTGAGTTAAAATGATGCTCAGTTGTCTACAGCGAAGAGATGATTACTACGCAAAGCACATATCAGTAAGTTGGCGGCTTACACGTCATGATATTGTAGCGGCAAGTGTTGAGCAGTTTCTATCAAAACGATAACAATATGAGAAAATTATTGTTTTCACAAGTGCGTGTTTTCACCAAACTGTTTACATTCCAAATCATGTCGTCTAAAATTAATTACTAACACAGGAGATGAGCGTTTTGACGACTTATCAACCGGTGTATGTATGGCTTGTCATAGCCAACTGAACCTTATAATAAGTAAGTAGTAGTTAGTTGTCAAACTTTGACATGAAATTAAATAAGTAAATAGTAATAATAATTATTATTATTTGTTATTAAAGCGTCATTAATGATTATTATTTTTATCATTTTGTATTACATGATGGTGAAGATCTTATATTTTCTCAAGATTATTTTATGAAGGAAGGACATTCAAGTTAAACTTAAATACTAAATTGTTTCGGAAGATTCTCACTAATGTTAATAGTTTGTTAATACGAAAACTACAAAATTTTCAACTTCCATGACCCTATCGTCGAAAGTTCGCATTTTGAATCCTCGAAGAGTTAAAAAATTCCACCCTCGAGATTGGCGCAGTAAAAGCTCAAAGTTTTCACAAATTTGATCTTCTCATCCTCTCCATCTTCTCATTTACTTATTTAATTTCATGTAAGCCGCCAATTTCAAAGATTTGAAAAATCCAAAAATCCGTCAAAACTTTGATGCATGGGAATCTATTGATAGAGACTAAAGTTTTCCACCATTTTCTCTTCCCATTTGGGTCAAAGAGTCTATGTTGACAGAATTTCTTTAGCCTAATTGGAAAGAGGGTTTGTCGATATAGACTTAGTTTTTTAGTTTTTCACTCGGTGATAATCTCTAAACCAAACACTTCAGGTGTCTATGCTAGGTAATAAACTGAGTTAATTCTGAAGTGTTGAACTAAAAGTGCTTGCAAAGAGGAGTCGGGTGGGGCTGGTAGAAAATTTTTTGTTAGTGTAAATATTGTGGTGGATTTTGGCAGCACAGATGCTTTGCACATACATATACTTCAACCTAGAGGTGACTCTGACACTATTAATTAGTCAGACAGGCCTCCCCAAGTGATGTAACCAGTGGTCATCACTTAGAAGTAGATGATTTGTCACACCGACCCTGCATGCTTACCGACCCTGCAGCTACCGGCCCTGTAGTGACATTTACTGACCCTGCAGTGACCTTTACCGACCCTGCAGTGACCTTTACTGACCCTGCAATGGCATACCGGGCCTGCAACAAGAATGCCGCTCTAGCCAAAGCTCTAAGAAGATCTATATCAACTCCCGAGGACGTATCCAGGACCTAGCTACCTACACTTACTGTCTACCTGGATTGTAAGGCTAATCAGACTAAGGGCTTAATTGTATAGCTTATTCCATTGCCACGAGGCGCCTTATCCATTTACCATTGTGTGATTTTGTATGTATTGTCATTTGATTGGTTGCAGCACTTCCTGTCATGTTTTATTGGTTGCACCAACATGATGCAATACACTTCCTGTGATCAGCCTATAAAAGACTGCTTTTTCATATATACTTTGCCACTTATCACTTGCTGCTTGTGCTTTGGACTTTTCTAGGCGATTGCCTCCCTAGAGTTTGATATGTGGACAATAAATGTATTCTATTACATAAAACTATGCTTAGTTTGTCTGAGCCCAGGGCTCACTAGTAGTGAGGTCATTACCGACTTCCCTGTTGCTACCAGCAGGTCTATACCGACACTGCGTTACCTCTAGGAGAGAGGTGTTGCTTTGCTGTTTCACTAGCTAGCGCTGTGAACGGCTGTTGTCGGTTGGCGGAAGTAGGAGCCCTGCCGACACAAAAATCCACTACAATATACTCCATGCAAGATAATAAAACGTATGTGTATGACAGGTTACTACTGGAGTGTTAAGACACTGCCATAAACAGTTGTGCAATGTAAAGGAAAATAAGGTCGGCTTGTGCATCAATAGTAATACGTTCTGTAAATAGAAGCAAATCTTTTGGTAAACTTTCTCCTTGGCTGCAAGCAACTTGGCATGTATCTGGGAATGTATTAGATTCTTATGAACTCCCCTAAAAATGGGGGAAGTTTATAAGAGATAGTATTCACTCATAGAAAGATAATGCTTTTTTAAAATTCTAAGAAACTTGGAAAATATTCGTAGAGAAGTCATTTGGCTCTATAGTTAGGAGTCTATACAGTTTTGTTGGAGAAAACTGAAGTAGAAATATTTTGATAAGCTCAACGAGGGAAACTTAACACGAAAGTATGTAAAATGGAATCAAATCCTTACAATAAGATCATTTCTAGCAGTATTAAGGTTTTGTTAATTTTGTAGAAGGTTCCATTAATTTTTTTGTGTTAATGAAACAGAGTTTATGATTGAGAGATCCATAACATTTAATTGTGGTAGAGTTTAGTTGAACCCTGTCATGATCGGTGTGTCTCTGATGGCCATCTGGTGCTAGATACATTCATAATTAACACTGGCAAAAGCCATCAAATGAGGCCGGCAGTTTTACCACCCAACACGCCGCATTTATAATAGTACAGGCAAAGAACAGGCAAAGTACCGGATAAACATTGACGCGGTACCAGCCCTGAGAATGTGTCCCATGCGGGCATCAAGATGGCTAGCATAGCCAGTGAGATGAAAGATAGCCTAGGCACTTCAGGAGCCTCTATCTACCTACTATCTGGCTCCAGATATCAGCAATTCAAGAGCAGAGGCTTTAGAAAGACCAAGAATGTACCAGCAGGCCCAAAGCCATCTAGCATCAATTAACATTGGCTATACATGCAGTAGCTCTGACCCTTACTTCTGGGCACCATAAACAATTAATGTTGTGCACAATATTTTATTAGACAATATTACCAACTTTGTATGCGATTCGATTACATATATGTGTGCTATGTTTGATTGGTTTACTCGTCAATTACGCCAGTCACTTTATCTATTCTTCCTGTGACTTAGCCCAAACAAGGCCAAGCCTTCTTGTGTTCATTTCCAGTTTGCCATAGCCCATTGTTTGTATTTATGTTGGGATTGTATAAGGCAATAAACAATATACTTAGAAGCACCTATTTATACGCCTGAGCTGATAGCTTGCTATTGGTTGTGGAGTCGAGTTACTCCTCCATAGCAGTTTATTGGAGTGATATTACCCCAGTGACTTCTCTGGTGACAGGAGGTAGTTGTATTCAAGCCTGTACTGGCTGACTGAGTTGCTGTGCCAGCGGATCGGTGTTTCCTTGTATTCAGTCATTTAGTGAATATGTGGACAGCAGTATCCACCACATAATTACGCTGATATTTTATTTACAATCATTTATTCACATTTTATTCACAGGAAAATTATCTAACATACACTGTGACTAAACTGGTAGATATCAGCATAGAAGTAACAGCTATTGTAACTGTAACTTCCTCACCAATTCCAGGAGTGCAGCAGATAGTGGTTACCGATAGAGTAAACAACAATGATATCACTTTCAGCCCTTCCATTCAGGTAATGTCTGTGGTAGAATTTGAAAAATGGGACAATACTACAATTCTTGGTAAACTCTCCATACATAGGGAAGATTAATAAAAGAACGGTTTTCTATTGTAGCTGATTGGCTATTTGGGAGTATTCCAAGGACTCACTCCAGTTCTACAACTTACAGTAACTATTACAATAGAACAACCCAATGGGAATCTCCTGGTGGTTACTTACTCTGATGATGGAACTGGTAAGTGAAAAATTAAAAAGATGTACCTGGTCAAAATTTATTATTATTGCGTCTTATGACTTTGATCTTATTTCCAGTGCTGTTACAGGAAAAATACTCGAACAAATGGACAACTGATTTGTGATGAAACATCCAATAAATTGACGTGAAAGTAGTAATTTACAGTCCGTTCAGTTGATAACAAATCTTTTTAAGCCGGCACTGGCATTGTTTCTTTTTTTCAATTTTTGTTGCTTTTCACTCATTATTTGATGAAACCACACATTTTCTGAATAAGTAAAACAATTCAATACAAATAACAATTTGTTGATTGTAATCGACTACAATATCTTCTATTCTATTTGCAGGGAAAGACTCTGTACCAAATGATGGTATATATACTGGTTTTGTCCCAGCTCACAACATTGATGGTTCTGGTGGGACATACTTTGGTGTAACGGTTGGTTGTGCTGAAAACTTCCTGTAATTGTACCAGTTTATAGATTATTCAACTGTAAAGAGTTTCAAGGGTTTGCTCTCCTAGCACATTTTGCTGCAAGAACTACCTGTTATGTTTCCCTAAGCTTTCATTCAAGTTTTGTCTATGCATTTGTAGTTTTTAATCCAACCATCTAATTTTCTAGACCATCTCATTTCTTTTAAACAAGTTGATACTTTGCATGTTTGCTGCACAAATATTTCAGTGTATGCACCTGACAGCTGCAACGGCTTGTACAGAAAACTTATTATTTTATTCATAGTGTACCTATATTAGTACGGTAAATGTTTTTGGTTAAAAATTCAGCAGGGACATTTTCAACAACTGGGAGAATATTTCCTACCTGCAGATGTATTGTTTTGTATTTTTTACATTACAGCTCGGAATTTCTGGTGAGGGAGTGTTGCCAGTAATACCGACGAGCAATAGAAAGAAGAGATGTGCTAACTGTAACAGCCTGGGGAACATAACTAGATCATCTGGAGGTTAGATTTAAAACTTATCTAAAAAATGTTTGCCTTTTCATTCCACTGTTTTGCATAAAATATTTCATTCGATGGGAGAACCGAAATAAAACCATTATTGCTAAAGATAGAAAAATATGAGTTGAGCTCCCGCAATTTTTCCTTCTTTCTATTAGTTTTCGTTGCACCCGTTCAACTTTATTCTATTGAAACTTTTATAAAGAGTTTTTTGACATTTAGAGAATCGTTAACCAATCAGGTTACTTTCAGAACTACAGATTGCAAAAAAAATATCACCTCATTATAAACTTTTTTGTCAATAGTGAAACCGAAAACGTTTTGTTCCTTTGGTATTTTAGGAGGTGTAATAGTGATAGACAACTGGCCACAAGTTGATGACACAACCCCGCCAGAGAAAATTACAGATCTCAGAGTTCTGAATTCTGCTGCTAGTGGTGGAGACAGTGTGTTTACTATTGGTTGGACTGCACCGGGTGATGACCTCAATATTGGTACAGGTAAGTTTCATTTTCAAAATGAATAAGAAAACTACAAACCAAAGCCCTATTTTTCAATTAAAGCGACGTTTTACAATAAAAATGTTTCAGTATCAGGCTACGAGTTTGCTGTTAGTGGAGATGGAACAGTGAGCAGCCAAGTAAGTTTACCAACAGCATCAATTTTGTCTAACACCTCAGCTTACCTGGTGAATGCAGGAAGTAGTCTGCAAATGAGAATCAACACTAGTAAGTCATACACAAATTCTTTCCCATTTAAAACATTCAAAATGGGCTAGAAGTCTGATATTTTGGTACTTGGGTTCCTAAACTCACAGTGTATTCAGTCATAGTATTGGCAACGTACTTTCAATCCTACTTTCCCTAATATTTATATAGTTTCTTTGTCGGAGCGAAAACCTGCAGATGTCTACTTAAATACAGTTTATTATTTATATATTATTTCAACTGAATGTGTTATTTTTTAACTTGAAAATCTCGGTGGGCCGCTATTGTAAACTGATTTGGTTTTTCAATTTTGGCAGTAGCAACCCATAGATATGCATGCAGGTACGAACAACAAATCAGATTCAGTAAAGTTACTCAGTTAAACTGACTTCATGTTTCGGCCAATTAAAACTTCTGCGATGCTAAAAGTTTTCAATACAAATTTTTGACAATGATCTGTATTTCTATAATATTTTGGATCAATAGAAAACACCAAAGGTTTTATGTAAAGCGAAAAATTTTAAATCAGCGTTTACCCAATAAAAAGGGTTGAAACGTTTTTTTGTGATTTTGTTTTCATAGTGTTTAAAAACTTTCAAATTGAAGTTTTCATATTGTTTTTTTATGTTTTAGTATGTTCTTTTTTATTATAATTAATTATCACATGTTTATAAAGCTCAACATGGCGGACTAAATGCGGGTGTGCTTTGAATGCATAAAGTTTTAGAAATAAATAATAGAGCAACCCTGTTTCAGGTGAGATAACTCCCACAATTCTTGGGCTCAACCAATCAGCAAACATCAACACCTACTACTTCAGGTTGAGAACTTTTGATGCTAAAAATAACTTTGCCAACTGGTCTAACCCTGCATCAGCCTCTTATGTCAGCCCTGCTACATTCTCCAGCCTGGTGGTAAGGACGCCAAACCATATGTAGAAACTCTTTTTATTTCTTTTTATTAATTTTTGTAAGATTTAGAAACTTACTTTTCACTAAAAAATAACACTTTAACCTGAATCAATTGAAAAAACATTGATATTGATGTAGATTGCAAAACTAGGAATCACGTTACATGAAACTTTTGTGCTTTCTTGTAAACATATGTATGCATGAGCCAAGAGTGAGCTGTTGGATTACTGTAGAGCTGGTGTGTTTAAGTAATAAGAATAGTAAATACTAGATATTAAATAATAAATTGTCAATGATAAATAGCGAGCTGTGAGCAGTGAACAGAAATCGATGAATAGCGAATGATAAGAGTAACAACAAAAGGTAGTAGGTAATTACGGCTTAACTGCTTATTTTCTACCCTTTCATAAATTTTGTGATGCTGTTTTTAAGGACTCGTGTTTTTATTTTAAAGCGATTTGAAAGTCTTTGCTGCACAATTTAACTGTTACAAAATTATTAAAATAAGTGGTAAACAAGAAACGCATTGAAATAATAAGCCAATTTTTTTGTGTTCATCAAGCATAGTGCTGTTGCAGGCATCCGTAGCCACCACAACAACAACCACAACAACCACAACAACCACAACAGCAACCACAACAGCAACCACAACAGCAACCACAACAATCCCTTCAACAACCACAACAACAACCACAACAATCCCTTCAACAACCACAACAACAACCACAACAATCCCTTCAACAAGTACTGCACAATCCCCTGAAGTGGTAAGTATTGTAGTATCACGAGTAATATGAATATACCGCCAGTTTAACTAAAGTGTTTTACAATAGCTGACTTTCGCAGTTAAAGTCAATTGAACTTTATGGTTTCTTCAACCGACTATAAATACGTAAATGAAAATATTTCAAAACTTTAGCAGAACTATTTTTGAGTTTTTACCTTACTATTTTTCACTCATTTTCAACCAAGTAAATGTTTCGTGCAATGATAAATTATTAACTTTAAATGACTCAACTAGAGTCTAAATTTGATATGCAGTAAAAACCAAGAGAAACATAGTTAAGCAAGTAAAAAATTTATGTTACAAACGACTAAGAATTTTGTGGTATTTATTTTTATTTTCAAGGTTACAAAAGGCTCACAAACCACAATTGTACTTGCTGTCACACTGAGCGCTGCTGGGTTTATAGTGATTGCTGTTGTTATTGGGGCTGTTGTGATCAAAGGTTGCAGTTCCGAAGAAGGCAACAAATATCAGAGGTAAGCAAAAATCGACACTGGTCTCCTTTAACTAAGGTTATTGCATGATAACATAACATCTTAATATAATATGATCAGAGGACTTTCTGTGTGTTTCACCATGAACTGATTACAAGAAAAAACTCTCTGGAGTGTTTTTAGCATAAAACGTAACCTATGTCAACTGCACAAACATATCATAAACATCAACACAATACTTACAACTATTTTTTCTACTTAATATTTTCTTCTTTAATCCAATGCTGTGTACACACTAGAACGATTTTTGTTCAAAAAATTGTTCAAGTTGGAGTTTTGCCCTTTTTCGGTCAATCGTTGCGTACACATTAGGAAAGAATTTCAGCTCAAAACGCATTTGCTCTTGGGTGAGAGAGATAGACAAATTTAGTTTTTCAGCATAACCATAGCATTACTAATAACATTGCTGTCTGTTATTTCACAATTATTCGCCATGTTTATGGTTGTTATTAGTAAATGCACTAGCGGTTGCTGGGACAATATTAATTATTTGTAAGATCTGTTGTTCCGAACAGAACATTTTTTCTACTTTTTTCAGGTTGACCTAATGTTTATTTTAATTAATTAAAGTTAGTTAGAGCTATGCTTATCAATGAGTGATTAACCATGTTTAAATAAAAATGGTAATGCATAAAAAATTTTCCTGGTGAGCTTTAATAAGTAATAATGATAAATATTATTATTTGGCCATTCCTGGGAGATGATGATGATTTTTATTATTTTATCGTCATTATTTGTGACCACAAACTACTTCTGCACTGATTTTGTGTTGTTGTTTCCCTGATAATCTGCTAAAAATTGGTTGGCGATTTTAAACAGCACTCAACTGACAATAACGCTGGCCGATAAGATAAAAATCAGTCGTTATTGCATTCACACTGGTCCGTTTTGGAATTGCGCCGATTTCGGCCACCAAGTCGTTCTAGTGTATACGCAGCTTGAGAGAAAATAATAAGGCACACTTAGAAATAATTGTGATGCTAACGTAGAAAATTCTGTTGTTTTTTTTTTGTACAACTGGTTGTCCACCATTATAAATAATACTGTTTCCAGCACAAACAGCTAGATGTTTGTCAGAGCTGCTTTATGTCATAGCTATAAGTGCCAAATAAACCACACCAGAGGCTCAAGATTCCTTAGATACACAATCCAGTCAAGGAATAGCACAGGCTTAAAAAAGTGGTATTTCTAGTCTATCGCCACCTATAGATTTCTGAGGAGCAAGATCCCCCTCTCCCTATTAGGTCATACAGCATCCATAATCGTTCTAGCAATGGGTCCTAGGTGGGGACGTACTATAACATTACTGAGACATAAGGTATGCGTAATGATAAGTGCTTATTGGTATTTCCCACACTCCTCATGTCTATCATAGGCGATTATATGCTTCCCCAGTAGCAAAAAGTATTTCTCCCAGCTCCAGTTCAGCTGCATGATACATTGCATAATCATGGGCGGCCATGAGACATCTACATGACACCAACAATATTTCTGAAATCACAGTAACCAGCAGGTACACATTAGTTTTTCATTGGACTGTCAATTAGTTATTTTAATGACCCCGAGTTGTCCTTCAACTAAGTACCAAACATTTTAGTACTTTAGTCACTTTCCATCCAGTCTAGAAACATGTAAAGTTGTAACTCAAACAATACCATTCATACTCCACTAAAACTCATCTCAGTAGCAGCAGGCGTGATTCTGTTCCGCTCTGAGAAAGTTAAGGAGAGTTAAACCAATAACATAAACAAAGTTTTTCATGTATTTCTATTACTTCACACAGAAGGTTGGATTGTAGGACAACAGGCCATTTCATGTCGCTGATTATTATCATTGTTTAATTATTTAATAGCGTTGTCTGTTCAGTTACTTCTGGCTGATGTCGTGTTGAATTTAACATGAAAACTTTTTTCTTCTTGAATCGATTCTGCAAAGGTTGACTCAGTCAGACATCTTGCCTTTAGTAAAGTAAGGCCTAGCTGTCTATTTGCATTCAGCAAGTGACATGCAGATTAAAGCTTTGTGTTATTCGAGAAAAAGAGCACCCTGAAAAAAACTATTGATTGTTATATTTAAACGGAAGTTCATCAAGAATACTTATTTCCATTAATCAAACACCACTGATTTCGAAACTGCTATAACAATCTTGGCTTTAATGAAAGTTAAAAGATCCCATTGGCATTGATAACAAATGTTCTTGTAATCCATAGAAACTTTCATTATGATGAATAGATTTGTTCCACCAAATAACTTGCTGTAAAGGTTTTTTAAAACTTGCTTCGAACCCCCATTTTTTAAGCTTTTATGACCAAAGATCAGCAGTATTTGATGGTACAAGTATTTACAGGTGATGATTGAAAATGCTGCCCCTTAAAAGATTATCCATTTGAAAAATTATAGTTCTGAAGTTTGGGAATTAGATGTGCGAACGGAAATAGATTTACTTTAATTGCTTGCTTATCTAGTTAAAGTTTATATTAACTGAGCACAAGCGCTTGAAGAATTTGTTTATTTATTTAGTATAGATTTCTTTGCGCTTCTTGCGTACCTCTTGTAATAAACATATAAATATGTAACTAAAACGCAGGTCTTGGGATGAGATTAAAGCAGGGATGTCAAGCTATAGGTTGTTTCATTTTGAGATGAAGCACATGCAATTAAGCAGTTTATGAGTATTGTTACTGACAGTAGATTTAATCAAACACTCAATTTTGCAGTCACACCCATGGCTACAGGGAGTCCGATATAAGAAAAGTTTATGGACATTCCAGTTCAAGGGTGTATTCCCATTACTATGCAGAGCCTGACAGACACACCTACTACAACCCATCATATGGTAGAAATGGACCTGCTGGAGGTCATTATGATTATGATCGCTACCAGAATGCAGCGTATTACTAAAACTTCACTCAGCAAAATTACAAAGTATAATGTTATAATGGTTACCATTTCATTTGGGTTTACAGAAAAAATTAATTTAAATTTTATTGACAAACTACTACAAAGCCAGAAGATGGCAAAATTTTTATAATTATAAGGTAGTATTGTTTCTTTTAGTTAGATGAGATGACCTCTAGGGGAACGGAAACAGTTATCATGCACTATATAAATTATTAATTTCTATTTTTGCACTTGATTGCCGAGCATGTTATTAGGCTACTGTATTTTACAATTTCACACCATCACTTGCACTTTATTTATCATTTTATGCACTAGAAGTTGTGATTTCAAACACAATTTTAAAAATAAAGAATACTGTTGACAGTAACGGAAGATTTCTTCAACGTTGATAAAAATTTGAAGACTTATTCATAGCAAAACCTTTGCTGTCCATCCTTAGCAGAACATACATTGTCTATCCTTAGCAGGACACACACTGTCCATCCTTAGGAGGACATACACTGTCCATCCTTAGCAGGACATACACTGTCCATCCTTAGTAGAACATACACTGTCCATCCTTAGTAGAACATACACTGTCCATCCTTAGCAGAACATACACTGTCCATCCTTAGCAGGACATACGCTGTCCATCCGTAGCAGGACATACACTGTCCATCCTTAGCAGGACATACACTGTCCAGCCTTAGTAGAACATACACTGTCCATCCTTAGCAGGACATACACTGTCCATCCTTAGCAGGACATACACTGTCCATCCTTAGCAGGACATACACTAGGCGTGTTCGGTGTCTCAACGCGTTGGTTTGAGAAAGTTTGATCAACGGGTTTATCCCTTGAACGATAACTTAAGAGAGTAGGCGAGTGCGTACAATTTACAAAATTTTGCAAGAGTTGTCCTCCTTTTTTGTGTCTTCAGTGATAAATATAGCCCCGCAATCATAAGTTTGTTAGCCTAAATTCTTGGGTTTAAAAGTAGCTGTTGATAGCGAGATTTTTGTTGCCCTAACAACAACTGCATCATTTGCTATTTATACAAAGTGTTATTAAAACTCAGCAAACCACCAAGTACAAATTGTATTGTTATTGATGGTGATAAGAATAATAATGACAATGATGAATAATAATGACAGCAACAAGCAAAAACATGTATTATTAATTAATAATAATTAATAATGGTGTGCTGATTATTCATTCACTGTCATAAAAAAATATATTTTATCAGACAAAGACAATAATAATTGTGACAGTAGTAAAAATAATAATCTACCACATTAATAATACATCCATTAAAAACAAGAAAAAAGATCATAACTTTTGATAGCACGTTGTTGTTATAATGCCGCAAAAGGGTACAGTGCCGTAATTAGTGAGAAGACGACTCCTTTAGAAAACCAACGCGTTGACTTTTATAGGTGTTCGCTGGCTAACGTGCACTGTAAACTCGTTGACAAACGCAAAAATGAGCGTTGATACACGTTGAAAAAAACTTGCTACAAAGGGGCTGATAATCCCTCGACAAAAAACTGCCGTTGAGGATTAAATGTAAACGTTGAGCACACCGAACACGCCTACTGTCCATCCTTAGCAGAACATACACTGTCCAGATCCTTAGTAGAACATACACTGTCCATCCTTAGCAGGACATACACTGTCCATCCTTAGCAGGACATACACTGTCCATCCTTAGTAGAACATACACTGTCCATCCTTAGCATTACATACGCTGTCCATCCTTAGCAGGACATACACTGTCCATCCTTAGCATTACATACGCTGTCCATCCTTAGCAGAACATACGCTGTCCATCCTTAGCAGGACATACACTGTCCATCCTTAGCAGAACATACACTGTCCATCCTTAGCAGAACATACGCTGTCAATCCTTAGCAGAACATCCACTGTCCATCCTTAGTAGAACATACACTGGCCATCCTTGGCAGGACATACACTGTCCATCCTTAGCAGAACATACACTGTCCATCCTTAGTAGAACATACACTGTCCATCCTTAGCATTACATACGCTGTCCATCCTTAGCAGGACATACACTGTCCATCCTTAGCATTACATACGCTGTCCATCCTTAGCAGAACATACGCTGTCAATCCTTAGCAGAACATCCACTGTCCATCCTTAGTAGAACATACGCTGTCCATCCGTAGCAGGACATCCACTGTCCATCCTTAGCAGGACATACACTGTCCATCCTTAGTAGAACATACACTGTCCATCCTTAGCAGGACATACACTGTCCATCCTTAGCAGAACATACACTGTCCATCCTTAGCAGGACATACACTGTCAATCCTTAGCAGGACATCCACTGTCTATCTTTAGACTAAGTGCTGACCTCCAAATATGTCATGGGGCTTATAGGTATCATCGAGTTTTGTAACAATTTCAACGACATTAACTATTTATGGAGATTGTCAACTTTTGAAACTTTGGCAATCAAGAAATGTCGTGGAGAAGTTGAAAATGGTTCAAATTTTACCGGACATCCAGTGATTTTCATGACTGTAGTTTTATACGGCGTAGAGATTTACTCACAACTGATAATAATAACCATAACATAATTTGAATTATTCATCATTGGTTACCTCACGTGATGGAGTGATGTTCTTAAGGGAGAGAGGTATGAAATTGTTATTATTCTTCAATCGAATTTGAAAGAAACATTAGAAAAATCTACATTCCGTAACTATGCCTGTAATAAATAGATCTTTATGGTCACAGATACATTGGGTTCAACTTTGTCATGATCAATCGCAATTACGAAGTGTGGGTAGCTCCAAACAGTATTGCGCTCATAGAAAATTGTATGAGCTTCCCTAACACGTATGGAGATCAGCCTCGAAGCATTAATTTGCCTTTAATATCCATAGTATTTGCTTGATGCATGTATTGAAATAGACTCTGGTCTCGTTAGCCAAGAATATTACTACTCTCAAATACTGTGTCTCCCTTTGGAGGGGAAACTGCGTGATGGCCAGTGCCATTTCATTATTAAAATTTAGCAACTAGTACAGAGCCCTTGGCTAAGACATACCAATCAGGTTGCTCCCATATAGCAACCTTATTTGTCTGCTATGTGGCTGTAGGCTTATAAGTCACTGGAGGGTATATTAGCAACTGTGTAGTGATTTTCCTCCTTTCACTACGGACACAGCAGCATCCACTCCTCTTGACCCCAGCAATTGTTTCAGGGTCCACTACCCAGACAAACCACAGATTATTTGCTTGAATAAAACACTTCATTATCTCATTCTGCTTAGCAACATAATAAAGTCATAGCACAAAAACCCACAAGCTTCTACTTCTCTCAGCTCCTTGTATAGTAGAAGGCAGGAAATCTCACTCCCTTATTAGGGGTGAACCAATAACAGTCAACAATGCAAAATATAACAAATAATAATAGACATTACAAAACACAACAATGCACTAAGCCATTGAGAGGAGCGAGCACATGGCGGAGTGGCTCTGGGGCCTTCTCCAGCTCTTTTTGGTGAGGGTGAAATCTTCCACTCCTTATATGGTGTCTCTGATTCCTAGCTTCTGCTTCTAACACTTACACTGCTTCCGAACCCGGATGAGAAAGGGTTCTCAGCTTCTTAGGCCTCAGTCAAACTGTTATCAGCCATCTTTAATGGCCGGCCCGGGGTACTCACCCGGGGTGACTCAGGGTAAGTCATGGGTGATTAATATGTAGAATACAGGGTTTATAAAGGCCTGGTATAAGTCGGGTATAGCCGGTATCCTTAAATCTAGGAATACATATATGGGGTGAAGGGAAAGGCTCCGGGCCCACTTAAAAGCTATTACTACAGGTAGGGGAAGGGTACAGGGGGGTTTCCAAAATGAAGGGGGTGTGGAGATGGGTGGGGTGGCTGACATGACATGAAAATCCCTCACATACCCCGCTTCATTAGCGACATAGCCTCTAATTCATACATCCATCTCTCACACTCTTCTCATCACTAGTCTGAGTGGCTGCTGGTGGAGGGGTTGGGAAAGGGGCTTTAGCTTATTCCACGTGGGGGTAGTGGTTTTATCCATCTTGGTCAGTTGGTGGCTGCTTCTGGTAAGTAGGGGTGCTATAGGGGGACTCTTCAGACAGTGGCTATAGCAAGCTTGTGTGGAAGGGGCTGGGAGAATAAGGAGAACTTCAGAGTCACTTTTGGTTGGTAATGTTTAAGCAGGGTAAGATATGGAAACTCCCAAAAACTACTAAAAGAAGTGGCTGACTCTCGAAAGGCAGTCTTTGCAGGTTTTTTATCAGTGTCATCCTGTAGAGCCTATCTGCAATCAGTGAGGTTTGTTTCTTTTGGACTGAAACATGTTGCAGTCTTGGATTCTTCAGTGGAGGTTGCTGATGGTACTGTCGCACTTAGAGGCGCAGGCGACGGCTCTTCTGCATTGGTCTGCATTTGAAAGTGTCCTACTGGCGGTGAAACCGACTGAATACAGTCAGAAGCGTTTGCTTCAAATTGGAGATTGATGGCAGCTGCGCTGGCTTCTGCTTATTGGTGTAGTGTGTCTTGGATTATCTGTAGCAACGGACCAGTTGATACCCCTTTCGCCAACCGATAGTCAAAAGGCAAGTTTGCTGGGGCCTAGGCTTGTTGGCTATTTTCTTCAACCTCTGGATAACTCTCTTTGGCACTGGGGTAAATAAGGTCATTTCTGTAGGGGTTAGGGTAAACAGGGGAATGGAGTTGGGGGATGGAAGGCCTGAGATGATGTCTACTGACAGTTCAAACCGTTTGCCACAACCGGAAGTGGGCTCTGGGGTTTGGCCAACAAGTGCACTCACTTCCTCCAGCAATCGTACTTTGTCAAGGTATCGCTCTTATCTTTTGCAATGTCTACCATGTGGGGATTTGCAGCCACCTGATGGCACCAGGGCTCGCTATAACATTGGTGTGGTCCCAAACTCCACCTAAGGAAGCCAGTAGATGCTGAGGCTATGGCAGGAGGGGATTTGGCTGGCGGGAGGCAACTCCAGTATTTGGCGTTTGGTTCCTAGTTTGACCAGTTCCTGTCCGATTTGGACGAAACTAGCTGGAGGTGCTAGGTTGAGCTTCCTCTACAGGCTGCTGTAAGCTGGGTGGCATTCTTTTTCAGCCAATAGAAGTGAGGGAGGGAAGCAGTGCTAGAGGAAGGTCCTGGAGCAAGGGAAGCTCTAGGAGGGGAGGGGGATGTCTTAAAGGGGACGGGCGGTTCCACGTATGTTTGGGGCTGCGAACCGGTTCAATGGCTGCTGGTGCTTCCGCATAAGGGTTCCAGATAGGCTTTGTATGATTTGAGACGGCTGCCATTTTGCACAGATTGCTGGCCGTGTCTGCAGATGAGATAAGTATGGTTGCTGTACACATCTATTATTTGGTAAGGCCCGACAAAATTGGATTGAAGTTTGGGGTCCTCGCTCTTCCTTCTTCTCTTATTTTCTAACCACACCTTGTCTCCATGCCTGGAATAACGATTGGTTTGAGTTACAGGGTTATACTGCTCTAATCTTTCTAACTAATTCTTGTAGTTCTGGGGTTCCCCTGGGAGAATTAGTTGCCGGTCTCCCTAATGCTGGCGATGCCCATCTTTAGGCGGTTGGTTGAAAGGGGAAGCATGTGATAGCCCGGGTTTGATTGGGCAGCTTTTCTGTAGGTGGCCAATGACGCCACATTCCCAACACTGAGGTTGCCGTCTGATCAATCTAGTTAAAGGGAGGAGTTGTGGGAGGCCACTCACTGAGTGTTGGTGACTCCTCTTCGTCATCCTCTATTACCCTCACTCTGGAAGGTTTGTCTTTGAAACCGCTCTTTATCTGTGAAAAACTTGTTGCCAGCCCTTACAGCTCCTTTCCCTCCCTCCAGGAGCAATCCAGTGCCAGTATCACCTTTCATACTACACCTTCCCATCCCAAAAGCTATCTCGCCCCGGGATACCCGGTGTACTGGTGGGGTTGCACTTCTGGCAGGTGCCGTTGAAAGTATGCGTATCCAATGGTGCTTGCAAAAACTTCCAACACCATTCGGTCTACTCTTCTGCGTGGCCGGTCATCATAGGCAACATGGACCAGCTTCTCTACCTCAAGGGCATGCTGCTGCAATGAGGTTTTGAGAGAGGAGTGCAGCACAAGCAGCTTAGCTTGTGCCTCTTTGGGGCAGGCCCAAAATGTGCGCGTGGTGCAGTAAAGATGATTTCTACATGGGGGGGGGGGGAGCGGCCACCCTCAAGTGCATCGTCTCTCAGCACTTCTCAGCAATGCAGTAAGGCAGTGGCTGGTCCCCAGTCTTTGGCATCAGCAACCTCGATGAAACGAGTAATAAAATACTCGACATAGTACTTCAGGGGCTTGAATGGTGTCTGCGCTGGATGCCCCAACCTCTGCAGAGGATCTTTAAGTTGCTCCAAGGCTATTGTGCGTAGAGCTCAAATGGGGTTCAAGCCAGCACCCGTAGCTCTTTGGGTCGTCATACTTTGTTCAATGGAAAGCTATGGGGCATGGAGTGGTCATTTTAGCAAAGAAAAACCAGTACACCGGGTATCCCGGGGCGAGATAGCTTTTGGGATGGGAAGGTGTAGTATGAAGGGTAATACTGGCACTGGATTGCTCCTGGAGGGAGGGAAAAACAGAATCCAGGGTTATACCATCACGGGGTAGTTTCGGGGTAAGATGAGAAGGCAGTATACAGCATATACTGGCACGGTATAGCTTCGAGGTAAGTGGTGAAGGCAGTATACAGGGTATACTGTCAAGGTATAGTATAGGGGGGCGGAATGGTTACAATCAAATGGCTAGCACTGTATAGCTTTGGGGTAGGAAGGGAATGGATACACTGAAATGGCTAGTACCGTAGATCTTCTAACTTCTTATTTCTTTGTTTTCTCCGTTGTGTCCTTCTGTTCGCCAATATCCCACCGCTGCCACCAATGTGGTGGCAGCGGTGCATACAAAAGTCAATTAAAGAATAGTATATCATTATTTACCAGTGTAGAAATTACCAAAACTACAATTCTTATAATCTTTGCCTATATGCAAACTGTTGAATTGCTAGAAAAGTTGTCAACAGTTATTTGGTTGTTGTACAGTATTACCCAAATAAACAAAAAATACACTGATTTGCCGCACCTTTTGTATTAATATTGTGGTAGATTTTGCTGCATGACACTGATGAAACCCTATACTTACCTTAGAAGCATAAATCACGTATGTGCTAGACAACCCAAAGTGCTACCAGAGCCATGAAACAGAGTGTTGTGCTGGTAGTACAACCTGCTTTGCTGGTATGCACCTTACTGGACCGGCAAAATATTGCCGCCTTAGCGGAGGAACTTAGATAGATTTGTAGAACTTTTTCCAGCACTGGAAGCCACCAGACATATCCTTCCTCTGACGAACGATACCATTTACCCAAGACTAGCTATAGCGCTAGGACTTGTAAGAGCCAGTCATTGGACAGTAAGACCAGGATTCCTAGCTACTTGGCACCTTATTTACTAAACCTTACTGCATCGCATGATTGGTTAGCTATTTAAATATTATATTGTGTAGGTTGAATTTCTGCCTGTCAGCGCATTCTTTGATGTAGTAAACAAATAACTTCCTGCCAGCGTCCCTATATGAATGATGGATTTCACTGTGTTCTTTGCATTCATTCATGAACTTGCCACCAATCTGGTGGATTGCTACCCTAGAACTTGATAATAATGAATAAAAACCAATTACCAAGCTGAAAATATGTGTAGTTTTCTCGGGTCATGGGTCTGTGTTTGCCAACTGATTGGGCAGTAAAAAATCACCAGTTGTCACTGTCAATACTGGCAGAGTCTGCTCTGGAGAGAGCTAGAACATTGCCGATTGGTGGTGATTCATGAAAACCAGACCGAGATCCACTAGTACCATGTACCATGTACTTACATTAGCGATTGCGTAACAGTAAGCTTAGCGGTTCCGTTATTTTGACTCGTCCGTTTCCAGATAAACTACGAATCAACCTTTAGCATTTTATTTGAGCGTATCCCCAGGTTTTATACCAGATGAAAAATTTGTTGGCTAATTCCTTTATCTATCAGTCCCAGCACACAAATGACTTACCCTCATTTTCAATAGTATCTTGTCATCCGCATCTCCTCAATTTATCAACATACATATAATAAATTGTAGACTGTAGTTTGTAACAGCGAGCTTGATCGTAATCGCTGAGGGATGGATGACAATAAAAGCTCAGTCAGTTTTTTTAGTCGCTTTGGCAAGTGCTAAAGGAAATCACCAAATGATCATTGTATGTACTTGTTTGTTTTGTTTTGTTTGTTTGAGCTGTGCCTCGTGGGCAACCCTAAAGACGGGTCTCATAAGCAGAGCTAATGTAGTAGCTAATGTAGCTACTTGTAGTATAAAAATGGCTTCTTTTACAAGACAAAAATTATACATAAAAAATTATTAGTCTGAGTTCAATTGGTATGAAAAACTTAGCTAAATTCAACATTCTGAGAAAATTGTAGTGGATTTTTTTTAGCGGTTGGCCCAAAAAACACCACTATTCTCATGTATAGTACTTTTCCCCATAGTAGTACTATACTCTGCCCAAAAAGTCTGCGCCCCTAGCACAGTACAACTATAGTGGAACCTTTGGTTTCGACATGCTTGCCATTGAATGGTTAGTTTAATGTAACAACAAGTGTTGCATTTTGTACAGCTCTAGAGAGGTGATCCACTGGAGTATATGATAAGGCAAAGAGTGGGAACCAGTACTAAATCTAGAGCTAGAGCTATGATCAATGCGAAAGAACAGTCTTATATAAGCTGTATCCCGGGAAATGTATAAGCATTTACAAACACAACCAATAGTATGCACAAAAATTAACAATATATCTACTAGCATATACAGGAAATGATTGCAACCAAATATAACACAAACAAAAAAACCTAGCAAACCATCCAATGGTTGAAACTTTAAGGCGTTTAGTGGCAAAAGGGAGGAGTCAATAGGCTATTCGTGCAATCCTTAAGTCAAGGCGGCCATCTTGTTCCGGTCTTAAAACCCCAGTATCGGTCCTGCAGTGGAAGTAATCCTCCTTGTAAGATCGATACCGACCCTGTAGCAGCGTACACTGACCCTGTCAATGCAACCAGTGTCAAAATAGCGTTATTGGCCTATTAGTTATGATTAGCTGACAATTACATGTAGTTATTTCTTTAGTTATGCCAACACCAGGCACATTTGCAGTAGAGGCGGCCTTCTACAATATTATGCACTTGAAAGTCTATCCCAATATCTATGCACAATAGCCTTAATATCTCTATCAACTTTGCAGTTGTTTGAACTTGTTTGAATTTTTATTAAAAGGCGAGGCATTCATGTTGCCTGGTGATGTTTAGTAAGATGTTCTGGTCATGTTTTGTCTCTTTGCTTCGTCGTGAGGAATGCACGGTATAGTTGAACTTGAAATAACTCTAGTGATCTGAGCTGCAGGTGCTGCTGCAGTGATTAAGTCACTAGGACCGGTTATTTGGAGGCGACTGACATTAACTTGCCAGTAGCTCAACGAGGTGTACATCACTTCTTGGAGCTCAACTTCGTGTCTGTTTAGTGGTAGATAGATTGTTGTGTCCATAGATCTTGGTACATTTATCCGCACCATAATAATACTATTGAACTAATACTGGTTGACATTAGGCATTTTCTCATAAGTTCGCGTGAAGAACTGTGCGAGTTTTCAAATGTTCTCGAAATTGGATGCGCGCAAAGTTGCTAAAACACGTAGCCATGCATAAAAATGGATTTAACGAGTTGTCTTCTCTTGTAACAATCATGCGTTGTACCGGCTAAAAATTGAAAAATAAATAGTAATAAAATGATATTTATTATTATTTACATAATAAATAATTATTTCTACTGAAACAATGAAACAAAAGCACTAACATACTGTTACTGTTTCTCAAAGATATTCGACATGATAAATTATTATAATTTTTGTGGCCTTACATCAACGATTGTTGCTTGAATGATTACGACTCGTTGTTTTGGTTGCTGTATCCAAATCGGAAATATTGATTGCCATAAAACGGTTCTGTTTTTAATTGGTAAGCATAAATACAGACAAGACAATTCCTAATTTTCAAACCAGCGATGTTTCTCGCCATCATCTTCGCTTTGAATTTATGGCGAAGCGACAGCGTCAAAAACTCCTATCTGGTGTTCACCGAAATAAGAGAAATTCGCCCATTTGTCAGGATCGATACCTTTGAGCGAACTTAGCCAAAAATTGCCTAATGCAGTCTACTAGTTGGCTGAGTGGTTGGAAGAAAAGTGGAGACTTTAATAGATAAATAGTTATCCCATTCCTATTTTAATTAAATTTAAGACCTAACCTGACTGTTGATTACTAGTTTGCTAAGCAATTTCACATACTTTATCACCCTGCTAACTACTAAAACTGCGTAAAATAAATTTGCATAAGTATAATAGCCTGATGTTTGTTCAAATAAAAAAATTGAAAATTTTCTTTTCCAAAGGTCAAAGTCTGATTATACAGCATTTTAATTTTTAAGATCCCTCTTACAAAAAAAACTACCCAGCCTTTTCTGTGTAGCACTTCATTGCAGTTATAATATAGACCCAATTGTGATAAATAGGTTTCAGTTGCACAACTTGTCTGGGTCACCAAAGTTACTTTTATCTATACTAAGTTGATATTGTTTGGTAAAATAATTGGCTACAATATTCTTTAACAGATATATTTCAATTAATGGCAAGCACCCTTTGAAGCAATGCAGACCAAAATAACTCAATGCGGTCTTACACTAAAAATTTATCACTACGATCAATGGTTGTACATAATTGTCCGCCGATTAAAATTGGAAAACCTGAATCTTGAGTTTGTTTCATGCAGGTAAAGAAGACTCAAAGATTTTTTGCTTTTTATCACAAGACTTTAAATGTTTATCAAGAGAAGAGTGCACAAAATAATTCATAAAAAATGTTTTGAATGACTTCATAAATGTTTTTATTACCAAAATTTGTAATTGTGGTTGCAAATGCATTGTCCTGTATATAAACGTCCAAAAAAAGTTCTCATGTTTCTTATTATTTTGATGCTTTTCTGCAGCTGATAGTAGTTATGTTGGAGCAAATCTCTGGCATGGAGTCTAAAGACAAGAAGGTTCTCCTGGTTCCAAGTGCCTTTTTTGTTAGCACCAGTTACCATGAGAACACAAAAGGGTACTGTTTTGTGCACCAATTTTTATTGACATTAGTTGAGTTTGTAATTGTATGATTAACCAAGTATTTATTGTGCATGGGTTGTTTTTATTAGAGTTTGTATGATGATTTAGGTTGGAGGGTTTGAGTATTGTATAAAAATGAAGTGTTGTATTATTGTACAATTTTGATATATAAGAAAAAAAAATGATCATAGATATGCATTGAATAGTTATTCCGTTATTTCAAAAGAATGTACAGAAGTATCTACCTCACAATTTATTTGTAGGTATTTCCTGGCCTAAGATTAGATTTTACACCAAGAATTTTTAGTCCGCTTTTATTGAATCAAATCTTAAACAAGTGTTTTATCCTAAGAAGTCCTTTTAATTTTTTTTTTAAATATTTATCAGCATCTACAATATTTATTATTTGTGGAATAGATTCAGAAGTGTTATTACTTGTCTCTAGAAACAATTCTATCGCATTGTCTTGTGAAAACTATTATTGTACTGTTTTATAGAGACCTCTCTGTGTAGTTCGCCCATATTCAACATATGTTGTGTAGCACAGAAGATCAATGCTTGAAATGTAACTAGGTATATTGAGACCTCTCGAACAACCATATCGTCTTTTAGATATTCATGATATATCTCTGGTAGAAAATATTTTACAAGTAATGTCTCTGTCTTTGCTGACATGTTAATCTAAAATAACAAGAAAGAACTATCAGTAGAGGATAATAAATATTGAAGTAAAATAATAGTAAAAATTAAAATGAGGTGTTGATATTTTAACTAGCGTTAAATAATTATTATTAATTCTCACCTTATTGCTGAGAGTCTTTCTAGTAGTTGTAGTAGATGCTGTAGGAGATGTTGTTTCTTCAGACAATGATGCTGGAGTGGATGATTTCTGTGTAAAAACAGTGCTTCTTATATAGTCAAAGTAGTGCCAATTGACCCTAGTGCAAATCCGACTTGTCTGAGAAAATGTTGATTCTTTTACGCGAAAATCTCTTTATAATATATAAGGATTTTTTGTTCGAAGAAAAAAATTTTTTGCACAAAAATCCTTTTATGTTATGAATAGATTTTTTTGCGACAATGTTGCTTTTTACGCATGAAGACTGTCTTTTCTTTGGCGCAGAAATCCCTTTATAATATATAAGGATTTTCGCATGAGAATCGTTATAGATTAAAAAGGGAGTTTTGCATGACAAATCTGTCTTTTTTTGCACGAAAAATGTTGTTTGTTTCGTGTGAACTTCTTTTTATAACATATAAGGGTTTTTGCACTAAAAAAATTATTCTTTTGCGTGAAAGTTTTTATATATTATAAATGGATTTTCGCGTGACAAAATCGTTTTTTTTCCTCGAAGAATGTTGTTTGTTTTGCGCAAAAAATCCCTTTGTAGTATAATATAAGCATCTACACGCAACGAGAAAAAGTTTTCTCGCGCAAAAATCCTTATTTTTTTTTATTATAGCGAGACTGTACGCATTTGGATCATAAACATCATAGGCTGGACAACCACCTGAATGGTAAAACCACCGTTCAGCATTGTTCCAAAAAACCGGCTTTTTACACGCCTAAAAACAAAAATTTCCCCCGTTTTTGGCATTAACGGTCTTGATCCGAAAATGTCTATTGATGCCACATGCCCCTATGTATCTAGTAGACTGACAACAACTGAAAACCTTCAGGTAAAAATGGCAAACTTTAGCATAATTAATTTAGGAACGATGGTATGTTCATTATCACAAATGTAAGCTTTTATCTACAAAACTATATTGCAGGCTAAATAGAATTACGCACTGCAGATTCCCTGCAGCAACACACCTCTCAGCGGGGATGCAGATCCGACAGCTGCTGAGATTTTCAGCTACGATGCTAGTACGCCAAGTGAAGGTTTGATAGGCAACTTTTTTGTATTTTGCTTGCCCTATATTTTCTTTCTTCAACTCATTTATGATATTCTCTTATAGGCCTCTAGGAATTTGATATTTAGCAAAACGATCACTGCTTCAGCAAGTCAAGGTCAGTTCAAATCAGCTAAGGCTGCGCTCAAATAATATTTGTTTTTGTGTCACAGATACCAGGCGTCGATCCTGCCCATACAGAAGAAACTGATCTGTGCCATCCATACCTATACAAAATAACACAGTCAAGACTCACATTTTCCTCGCTCTCAAAATGAGATAGTTTTGAGGTTCCTCTGCGATGTCGGCCATCTTGTGCCGGCCCAGAATAGCTATCCCGGGTCAGTAAGAGGTAAATACCGGCCCCGCAGGGGTCACTACCGTCCCTGCACACTATTATGCCACCGGCACAGTATGACTTCTCACCTACCCAGCAGTTAACCGAACGCTGTAGGCTGAAGTCTAGCGCATTGTTTGCCAAAGATGGATAGTAAACGACCTGTTTACTAGCAACTTCCACCAAAATCTATCACAATATGACCTATATGAAATATGAACTAAATGATATATGCCCATATATAGTTTGGGATATAATTTTGCTGTAAAAGGTGTACAAGTAGTAATATATGAGCAGATCTCCCTACCAAGTGTTTTTTTGTGGTTCTGATCTTGGAGTTGAGACAATGGGTTACGGCGTTGGATGAATTCGCCGAGTTTATATTGTATTTTACTTGAGGGGTATTTGAGTGGCATTTGAATGGCATTTAAGTGGCATTTGAGTTTTGATTAGTTTTTTACTTAATTTGAACTTATATGGCATATAGATTTTGAATGTGTGGCATTCAAGTTTTGATAACTTTTTTACATAACTCGAACTCATATGGTATCTTGAGAGAGAGGGGAGAGGAGAGAGGAGAGAGGAGAGATGGGAGATGAGAGAGGAGAGAGAGGAGAGAGATTTTTTAGTTTTCTATACATTCATGTATATATGGTTAGTTATGTACATATTTATGGATATATTTATATCTACATAGAGAGAGGAGATATATCTACATTGAACAAATATATTGATCAAAAATGAAAATTATATGTTTATATACCTGATTACATAATGAGGGGTACTTGAGTGGCATTTGAGTGGTATTTAAGTGGCATTTGAGTTTTGATTATTTTTTTACTTAATTTGAACTTATGGCATATACATTTTGAATGCATGACATTCAAGTTTTGATAATTTTTTTACATAACTCGAACTCATATGATATTTTGAGAGAGAAGAGAAGAATGAGGAGACTACATTGAATCAATATATGATTATATACATTTATTACATAATAAGTAGCAAAATATTCTTGTATAATATAGCTAGAGTTAGTAAATACTAAGTAATTCAAAGCACTACAACTTGTAATGACAATCAATGGTTGATAGTCTTTTTCTTTACAATGTTGTCATTGTTGTACTGATGTTATAACTAGGAAGGAAGACTTCTGTTCTATGTACTTTTGATTCCATAATGAACTAAAATCAAAAGTTATGTATTAGTATAGGATGATTAAACAAAAATGTAAAATAATTACATAAATTTGAATTATAGTTCTTTTTACATTGGTTAGTTAACATTATATAGTAAAGGGAAGTAACTCACCAAGTTATATTGTTCAGTTTGTTTTTTCTTGAGCATAATTTTCATCAAGTGTTTTTGATTCTCTCTCTTCTATCTAAAGCAAAACAAAAAATAATTGCTTTATATATAAATATTATCTAATTGGAAGTATTACTTATATCAGTTAGTTTACATTGAATAAAAAATACTCACTATGTTGTCTTGTCTGACATGCTCTTTTTGAATATAGTTTTCACCAGGGGGCGCTGGTTCTCTCAAAGATGTAGAAGATGTGTTTCCCACTCCCATTGAAAGCACTAAGACCTTGTTCTCAACAACCTCATCTGTAGTAAAGTACTTCATCTGGTTGGAATCATCAAGTTTGTTGGATAGGTTTTGAGCCGTTTCTATCGCTTGTAATGCTGTGAATGTGATTATATCATGTCGATGATAACCAAATCTACTAACTTCACGATTTCTTACAAGTATGACTCCTGTTCCAATTTGTTTGATGTTGCTAGCGTGTTTTTCAGGTATATATAGAACTCCCATCATCAAACCGTCATATTGCAAACATCTGTAGTTTACCAGTAGCGCGTTCATCACCACATCTCCATTAGGTAATGTTAACTGAGTTGATATTTGAGGAGATTCAAAACTGATTACACTTCCAACAGCAAATTGCGAGAGCGTTGCGATACGAACCATACTGATCAACTGAGTAGGTGTTTTTTTTTTTATTAATCTACTTAGCTGTTTAGCTTCCTCAAGGGAAATATTGGATGGGAAGTTGATAGGGTGAAAGATTGGATGCTTGTCTGAATCGAATCCCATAAAAACCACCAGTTTTGGAACATCCGGTTGTGTTGGAGCTAATTTGTTGTAATCCTCATTTCTCACCATAGACCTCACTTGTCGTCTGTTGCCAAATGTTTCGATATTGTAGCGGATAATGCATAAGTTTTTATATACATCCTCAGTTGGTTGTTCGATGGAGACTATCTCGAGAAGTGATGGCGTTTGATTTAAGTGAAGTGGTTGAAACCTTCCAATCATTACTCTGTCATTGGTATCGCAAGAATTGAGCAAACTAGCAGCATTTTTTGACAAGCAGGAAAGATGAGAAGGAGATGGCGCTTTCAAAGTCCAAGTATAGTCAATCGTTTTATTTCTATCCGAATCCCATGGCTTTGGTCGAATTGTATTCAGTTTCCTTCTTATTAGATGTGAATCAGGAGGGATATTTTCTTTATCATCAGAGTATGGTTCGAATGTTGAGAGAAATGAGGTATTACGGTCTTCATTCATATTCAGAGCGTTCAGTCGGAAGTTGGAACTGAAAAGAGAGTAAAAAATATGTAACAAATGGCTGGAATTTGAAAAATATTTTGAAAAGAATAAACTAACTAGATATTTATAAAATAAACACATAATCAAAACCATAATAATTTTTCTGATGTGTTATGGTGAAACTATTTGATCTTTTATTAATAAGAACAAAATATTAAAACATAAAATTAACTTTCTGAAGTATTATAGCAAAACTAGTTGAAGTTTTTTATCAGTATATGTTAAAGAATTATTTAGTGATTCTCACCTTATTGAGTTTCAAGTAAATGTAGTAGTTGGTGTGTAGATGTTGCTTCCTTGCTAGCTATTGTAGAACTGGATGCTTTCTGTGTGAAAACACTGGTTCTTAAATAGCTAAAGCTGTACTAATTAACCCTATGAAACCTTTATAATATATCTATGACTCAGCAGTTTTTTCACGCGATATTCCCGCGAAAGCTTTGGTTTTTATTCGCGTGAAAATTATTTTTTTACTCCCGCGAAAGCAATGGTTTCTATTCGCGTGAAAATAAACTATTTATTCCCGCGAAAACATTGGTTTGTATTCGCGTGAAAATAAAATATTTATTCCCGCGAAAGCAACGGTTTCCATTCGCGTGAAAATAAACTATTTATTCCCGCGAAAACATTGGTTTGTATTCGCGTGAAAATAAAATATTTATTCCCGCGAAAGCAACGGTTTCCATTCGCGTGAAAATGAAGTATTGATTCCCGCGAAAGCTTTGGTTTGTATTCGCGTGAAAATAAAATGTTTATTCCCGCGAAAGCAACGGTTTCCATTCGCGTGAAAATGAAGTATTAATTCCCGCGAAAGCTTTGGTTTGTATTCGCGGGAAAATAAAATTTCTATTCCCGCGAAAACAACGGTTTCTATCCGTGTGAAAATAAATTATTTATTCCCGCGAAAACATTGGTTTGTATTCGCGTGAAAATAAAATATTTATTCCCGCGAAAGCAACGGTTTCCATTCGCGTGAAAATAAAGTATTGATTCCCGCGAAAGCAACGGTTTCCATTCGCGTGAAAATAAAGTTTTGATTCCCGCGAAAGCTTTGGTTTGTATTCGCGGGAAAATAAAATTTCTATTCCCGCGAAAGCAAGGGTTTCCATCCGTGCGAAAATAAATTATTTATTCCCGCGAAAACATTGGTTTGTATTCGCGTGAAAATAAAATATTTATTCCCGCGAAAGCATTGCTTTGTATTCGCGTGAAAATAAAATTTTTATTCCCGCGAAAGCAACGGTTTCTATTCGCGTGAAAATAAATTATTTATTCTCGCGAAAACATTGGTTTGTATTCGCGTGAAAATAAAATATTTATTCCCGCGAAAGCATTGCTTTGTATTCGCGTGAAAATAAAAATCTTATTCCCGCGAAAGCAACGGTTTATATTCGCGTGAAAATAAATTATTTATTCCCGCGAAAGCATCGGTTCCCATTCGCGTGAAAATAAAATATTGATTCCCGCGAAAGCATTGCTTTGTATTCGCGTGAAAAAAAAATGTTTATTCCCGCGAAAGCAACACTTTCCATTCGCGTGAAAATAAATTATCTATTCCCGCGAAAACATTGGTTTGTATTCGCGTGAAAATAAAATATTTATTCCCGCGAAAGCAACGGTTTCCATTCGCGTGAAAATAAAATATTAATTCCCGCGAAAGCATTGGTTTGTATTCGCGTGAAAATAATTTTGTTATTCCCGCGAAAGCAACGGTTTCCATTCATGTGAAAATAATGCTGATTCATAGCAGTGCAACTTAAGCTATATAAGAAGCACTGTTTTCATACAGAAAGCATTCACTTCATCGTTAGTAACTGAAGGAAGAAGATCTACTACATCATCATCTACTACAACCCTCCTTCTTCATCATTTGAGTTACATAGGAAACAGCTGAAGTTCAAACAACTATGTATATAATTCATCTAATTCAAAGAACAACAAGTCTTCATTTATGATGTAAGTATTTATATTTCGTTTTAATTGTAATCAATTTAAGCGTGAAGACATTTTCTGAACAAAAAACAAGATTATTCACTATTTAAGATATCAAAAAATGTTGTATGTAAGGTTTAATTATGGTTATTCTTATTATTTCAGGGCTTCAAAATGAAAAAAGTACTCCTTCTTCATCCGAATTTTATAGAAAGCAGCTCTCAAGTTCAAACTAACTGAAGGAAGAAGATCTACTACATCATCATCTACTACAACCCTCCTTCTTCATCATTTGAGTTACATAGGAAACAGATGAAGTTCAAACAACTATGTATATAATTCATTAAAGAAAAACAAGTCTTCATGTAAGTATTTATATTTTGTTTTAATTGTAATCGATTTAAGCGTGAAGACATTTTCTGAATAAAAAACAAGATTATTCACTATTTAAGATATCAAAAAAATGTTGTATGTACGTTTTAATTATGTTTATTCTTATTATTTCAGGACTTCAAAATGAAAAATGTACTCCTTCTTCATCCGAATTTTATAGAAAGCAGCTCTCAAGTTCAAACTACTAGGAATATCATTCATTTTAATTCAAAAGAAAAAGACAAGTCTTCATTTCTGATGTAAGTATTTACGTTCTATTATAATAGTAATCAATTCAAGTATATTGAAAAAAAATTGAAACCTTAGTCTTTTTTTAATTTTTTTGCTATAAAGCATTATCATTTTTTTTAGAATAACAACGAACTAGATCAAAGGAAAAGAACTTTCCAACAAAACTTCAACTTGAGTAATAACTGAAGCTACTACTTATATTATATATAAATAATGTGTCGAGTAACAAACAACAGATATGTAGCAAACACTATTTATAATGAAAAAAGAGAAATGCAAAAAACTCGAAATTGTTTTGAAAATACTAAAGACTGCGCTGAATGGATAGATGATAGTTTACTCGTTACTTCATCGTTGTTTTTACAACGAACTTTTCCTGATACCACTGCAATAACTTATGTCGTCGCAACTTATCCGGATAATCACTGTAGTCTTTTGTCATTAAAATTACAAAAAACTATTGCGCAACTTTCCCCATCGGACTTTTTCAAGTTCATTTACAATGAACTCTCTTTTTATGAAAGAGAGGCTTTAATGCTTGATGAAAGTTATCGAAGAAAATCATTTCTTACAAATTGGAGACGAGTAGGTAAACATTGTGGTGAAAACATGGCTGCAGCTGGTTTCTATAACCTTGAAAAAGACAACGCTGTTCGATGTGTTTTTTGCCAAGGGGTATTACTAAACTGGAAGGATGAAGATGAACATCCGATGAAAGAACACGCTAAAAGTTTTCCGTTTTGTCGATTTGTTAGAGGATTTAACACTCACAATCGTCCGTATAGACCTAGGAAACTACTTGCGGATGAAATGAAAAACATCTCAATTGTCAAAAGTTATACGATGGAAGAACAAAAGATCAGAAGAGGAGATTTAACTGCAGAAGTATTACCTCTAGGTATATCAATTGATCGTGCTGATACACCACGTTTTGCTACTGAAACATCTAGAGAAGACAGTTTCAAACAATGGAAGGGTAAAGTCTCCATGAAACTCCTTTCCAATGCAGGTTTCTACTATACTAAGTTCGGGGATAGTGTGAAATGCTTCTTTTGCTCAGGTGAACTTAAAGAATGGAAAGAGAGT
Source organism: Cryptosula pallasiana (assembly GCA_945261195.1). Classification (NCBI taxonomy): domain Eukaryota; kingdom Metazoa; phylum Bryozoa; class Gymnolaemata; order Cheilostomatida; family Cryptosulidae; genus Cryptosula; species Cryptosula pallasiana. The sequence goes on along the minus strand of OX183137.1, from coordinate 10,851,473 downwards.
GATCTACCATGGGAGGAACACTGTCGATGGTTCCCAGACTGTTATTTTTTACTCGGGAGTAAAGGTGAAGAGTATGTTGAGGATGTTTACATGCGAACGGAAAAAGGCAAAAGGTGTAAGCGACGGGTTGAAAAATATCGAGAAAAATTAAAACAAATAACGCGCAACAATGACACCGAAGAAATGAAACTTATTTGCAAAAAACTAGGATACAGTCAAAACGATATCGAACAAGTTTTAGTGTTAAATGGAAAACCTTTTGAGCGAATAGGTTTTATGATTGAAGCCTTACATATTTTTGAAAATGATTTTACAACTGTTGAGAATTCGTCAACACTGTTAAAAAATGATGCTAAATCAATTGATTCGTTAAAAAAAGATAAAGATTCGCTGTTAAAAAATGATGCTAAATCAATTGATTCGTTAAAAAAAGATAAAGATCAGACTAAGCAAAGCAAACTCGCTCAATGTGTGTCTGAGACGCATGAAAAAAAAGTAATTGCAAATCATATCTCTCTTCCGTGTGGTCATCTCATTTACTGTAGTGAGTGTAAGGAAAAAGCGCTTACTGAATGCTCATCAGAAGTAAAACCTTGCCCAATCGATGGTTGTCAGGTTGAAATTAAAGCATTTATGAAGATCTACATGAGCTAGCATAACAATTAACCTCAAAAAAAAGAAAAAGTAATGAATGATTAAATAGATGTTTCAATTTGAAAACGTATCATTCGCGTTTTGTAATTTAACGGAATAACAACAAATATGCTACGTGTTGAAGACTTTGCTCACCAAGAAGCTTCCGATGCTATAGGTCCTAAGACTTTTTTGGCTGAGGTTTCTGATGAAATGTTGAGGATTTATTTTACGGAGGAATGTGTATACTGTGTACTAGGAGGAAGTTTTTACAAGCAAGCAACCAATCTATCGCTACTAAACTGTTACTGTTCACACGTTGATGACAAATGTATCACTTGTAAAAGATATGCTGAAATGGTTGAAGGCGCTACACCTACCAAAAAAGAATTGTGTGATGCTATCGACTGGATTGATAGAAGACAAGTTTTGAAAAATGCTAAAATGGGTTTTTTGGTGCATGATGAATGGATTAATGCTTTTTTGGATCTTTCCACTGATGATTTGAAGTCTCCCTTTTTGTTAACAAATTTGAGAGCACGATTAAATCCCTACCTATTACCTACTAGTCAGAGCAAACTGGCTTATCAACGACTAAAGGATAAATTACTTGCGATAGCAGAAGGATATCCATACGCTTACACTCTTGATGAAAAAGAAGACTCAGTCAACCCGATAATAACTATTGATTCGACAAATATATCTGAAGACTCATAAAAGAACTGCTACAAAAAATGTTGCTTCATTTATCTCTGAACTACAGCAGAAACATGAGTGGAAAAACTCAAGGATTCAAGTCAATTGGTACATTGGCTGATTTTGTTCCTAAGTTCATAAGGAGTCATTTTGAACACATTCCTTTAGAGCGTTCGAATCCTCTTCTTGTTCAACTCATCACCGAAGAAGTATTTTATTTTGTGTTAGGATTCAATCTAGTTCGTAAATCAATACAAAGCATGCTTTTGAGCTGTAATTGTATTTCAAGAGCAAATCCTCTCGAATGCTTAAACTGTTCTAGGAGCTTTGATCCAAAAGTATGCTGTCCGCAAGACAAGTTGATAGATTTTGAAGATCTCAAAAGAGCGATCGAACTGATTGATATAAAGCAATGTTTGAAAGATGCTGAACTGGGTGATTTGATAGATATTTCGAATTTAAGAGGTTTGACTTCATTTCGCTGGACAGAAACACATGTTCTTTTGTCTCAATCTCGATTGGAACCATACTTACATTTTGGTAACCACTTTGATGAGATTGTTTCACATCTTCAAAATCGGTTGAGAGAGCTGAACAAGCCGCTAGCCTCTTACATATTAATAGAAAAAAACATCAAGAAAGAAAGTATTCAACTTTCAACACTGAAAGCGAAAACATTTAAAAAAATGAGCTGCGTATTTATCTTGCTACTGGCACTAACATTTCCCAATGTTAGTGGAGTATTCTATACCAACGAAATTGATGATTGTATAGCCGGAGCTATGGATAAAAATGATGTCTTGTTTTTTTCACCTTTCAAAAGGACTATACGATATAAAGATGAAAATGGAAAAAACTGTGTGCGACTCTACCCTCCCGACTTATTATATTGTGGTTTTTTCATCCCTCCAAGCGCTTCTTGGATCTGCAAGGAAATAACTTCTACAGATTCTGTGTCTTGTGATACACCAACAAAATACACTCTGAATCAGGAGGAATGCGCAATAGGGGTTAAAAATAATACGGAAGGTCTTACTCAAAATACAAAACTATTTTGGAATGATGAATTATGTGTATTTGAATACAACACCTCACGTTTGATTTGTCCACCAACAGAAGAGTTTGAGACAACCAACTTTGCATGTGTGGAATGCAATCGTTTGACCAACAAGGAGTCGAAAATAGCTACTATCATCACTAACATCAATGGTATTGAAGGTGTAAATTTGTCATTTTCGAGTTTTGAAAGTTTGAAGTCTGTTCAAAACAAGATTATCATCAGTATCACATGTCAAGGAGATACCAAAGACAAATGCAATCCCAAGGTTATAAATATAGAGCTTTAGTTGAAGCATATTAACCAAAGACCACCGAAATGCAAGACAGTTAACTCTAGATGATGAAAGCATAAACTAGGTTAAAAGTCTCTCTCTCTGAATAAAAAAAAATGAGATATTGCATCTATCTCCTATTATTCCCAATCCTAAGCGGTTATTGCCTTGTAACCGAGTTTACACCATTCACTTTATCTCATAGAGCGTCTGGATGTTTTCGGGGAATTCTTAATATGGAAGCGGTTGATTCAGTAACTCGTATTTTAAGAAAAAACTTAAAATATCATATGCGTAGACTCACATGTTTCATGGAACCTACTCACCTACGTAGAAGCTGTGACACTCGTGATATGTGGCCTCAACACTACTTTGTTTGCAAAACCGACGAAGCTTTAAATTACATTCGTTTATACGATGAAGGATTACTAACTACGACTCGAAGAACAACTCCAACAACAACAACAATCACCACAACTCCACAGACAACGACGACAACAACCCCGGTGACAACCACTACAAACAAGCCAGTAGTTCCGGCTTTATCACCATCAATTCCATCTCTTCCACAAGCTCTGGGTTTAGTCGATTTAATTTTGGAACAACCAAGCCCTACAAACTCTACTATATACAATTCTGATTGTGTGTGTGATAGATACATCATATGCGAAAACAATTCAGTATCAATTACAAATTCAACACCGTCGATTTATAGAGTTTTTATTTATAATGATTTGGAGGGTTTTTCAAAACTTTCTCTGTCTATATCGGAAAATAGTAAACTTAAGCTTGAAGAAAATCTTCTCATCATCATTGAACCTGAATGTGATGATATTTCTTGTAAAGTCATCAAATACTTTACAAATTAAAAAGTTTTTATAGACTTTAACTCTATATATTCAACTTATTACACTCTATTATGATATCTATTTTATCACATTCTCCTTTTTTGTAAATTTGTACAATTAGATGAAATTTAACCATTTAGAGAATGATTTCTTTTTGCAAAAAATTTATGAAAATTGAATGAAATGAAAAAAAGACTATGTATTAATTGTTATTACTTAGTATTTACTGACTCTAGCTATATTATATGAGATTTCCCCTACTTATTATATAATAAATGTATATATTCACATATTCTTTCATTTTTAATCACTGTATTTATTCAATGTAGATATATCTCCTCTCTCTCAAGATATCATATGAGTCGGAATTACAGAAAATTATCAAACCTTAAATGCCTTACATTCAAAATCTAGATACCCTATGAGTTATAATTATGTATACAGTTACTCCCTACTTATTATGTAATCAGGTATATAATCATATAATTTTCATTTTTGATCAATATATTTGTTCAATGTAGATATATCTCCTCTCTCTATGTAGATATAAATATAGCCATAAATATGTACATAACTAACCATATATATATATATGAATGTATAGAAAACTAAAAAATCTCTCTCCTCTCTCATCTCCCATCTCTCCTCTCTCCTCTCCCCTCTCTCTCAAGATACCATACTAGTTCGAGTTATGTAAAAAAGTTATCAAAACTTGAATGCCATACATTCAAAATCTATATGCCATATAAGTTCAAATTAAGTAAAAAACTAATCAAAACTCAAATGCCACTCAAATGCCACTCAAATGCCACTCAAGTACCCCTCAAGTAAAATACAATATAAACTCGGCGAATTCATCCAACGCCGTAACCCATTGTCTCAACTCCAAGATCAAATCCACAAAAAAACACTTGGTAGGGAGATCTGCTCATATATTACTACTTGTACACATGACACTTAACAAATATAGGTTTCGGTCTATACCCATTGACTGCTGTGCTCTGCCACACCTATGTCCATGATATGCCACACAAAACTAGTTTTTTTGATTGGCAGGTCTGGCGGTTAGACAGTTTTATGGAGCACCAGCTGATTGTATGACTATTTCCTAATACATCTGCTTACTTTACCTTTTTTTTATAAAGCATCAGCTTGTGTATGTTGCAATCTGTTTTGCTGTATGAGCCGATTGTTTTAGCCAATCAGCATGCTGTAATTTCAACTGCTACCATTTGCATATTTTCTCCATATATACTCAGACACTGGCCCAGAGTGGCAGAACTGTGTATGCTCTTGTACATAACACAGCTGTTCTGTCAGCCCTGCTTGTACTTAAAGAGTCTTGTTAGTGTATTTGTACTGTGAGCTTGTTTGTGCTAATGTATATTGTGTTACAATAAAGTGATTGATACTTAAACTAATCGTATTTAGTCTGCCAGACTGCTTGTTAACTTGCCCTGTTATCTCGCATACACCAGAACACTGTGTATCTCCATACATTTTCAGTCAATAGAGAAGCCGTTACTACTGTTGCAGTAGAAATCTCTAGTAAAAGTTGACTCTTCTCAACCCGGTACAGCCCTCAAAGCTTTTACCCTATGTGAAGGCGTTGTTAGTAGAGAGACAAACTTGTTTGTTGTCTGCTATTTCAACTGGGTATTTCCTCTCTAGTAGTTGTTTGGTGAGGACACCGTGCAATCCTTTATGATATCACCTTGAATATTTATTCAACTAACATTCAAAAGCAAGCAACACCTCCTAGCTACGGTGAGTAGAAGTAGTGTGTTTTAACACGGTCTTCATTAATTTCTTTTGCAAGCCAACTTTTCAGCCGTAAGCAATTCAGGTATTCTGAAACATTGGTCAACTTCCTGTACAGACATTAGTACCGTAAGCGCAAAATTAAATTCACAAAGGCAAAAAGCCTCTGCATTTAAACAAGTTTCGATGTAGATAATTTTAATGTCAATTGCCTATAACAACCATGTTTATAAATTGAGCTTGATTTTTTTTCAAGTTAATTGAAAACTTAATTGCAGTAGCTTTTTCACAGCGCTTCATACTTTGATCTGTTAGTGGCTTGTCAGCTTTTGGATTCTTGGCAGAGATGTTCCAGAAGTTCCCAGTGGTGCCAAGGAGTAAAAGATATTTTGCGTTGAAGCACACGTCTTAAAATATCAGAAAACTAAATGACAAATGGAAAATTGTCGAAGTTTTATCCAATTATCCAAGGATATTACCAGCCTCTTTGGATAAGCCTTTTTCTAGCCCATTTTTTAGCACTGGAATATAATACAGAGGAGTTAATCTTTGAGAATAAGAAATTAATACTAACCTGTAAAATATAACCATCATGTATGACAAAGTTATAATGTTTTCCGACCTATATTTATATGAAAGTTTCCAGCTGAAATGGGACTGTCAAATCAGTTTTGCTGCACTATTGTGGTAGATTTTGGTGCATTTCAATGGTAAACTGCTTGTTTGCTGTGAAAACATCAACATCAGTGCGCTAGAATTCTACCCTCAGCCGTTGTCAAAGGGGCCGTGCCGGTGGAATAAATTGCTGTGCTGGTAGCACAGCTTGCAGGGCCGGTCTTGACCCCTGCAGGGCTAGTAGTGACTCCTGACCAAATGGTGATACTGGGCCAGTACAATAGGTGTATTCGCAACCTGAATCGATGAACATCTGCTATTAATCATATTTGGTAACCACACCAGTTGCCGGCGAACGCATCAATCCAGGCATTTAATTCTTATTATATAGTAATAAGAAATAATATTCATCGACCCGGATCAGACGTGAGGGCATGAAAGTCCAATGTGCATTGTAGCTAGCATAATTACTTTCACATGTGTAAGTAATTCATCAGCAAGGGTTATTGTGGCGTTGACTCCTCATTGGCACTATTAGCGTGATGCATTGGTAAGTTGCAGCTAGTGGTAGCGAGTCAAAGAATAAACACCTTTACACTTGTCCGGTTGACAACGTTTATTTCAAAACAATTCATTCTTGATTAACTATAACATTTATCTTTATTGTTTTAACAAAATAGCTCTGTTTTTCATTATTTTGATCAATCTACTTCCAATATATCGATATTGTACATGGAAATCATAATAATTAGTGATGATAAACAACATACATGTATATAATAATTATTAATATATAACACTAAAATAATAATAAATGATGCCGAGAGTGAAATGCTTTGAAACAAACGTCACCCACGTGGGTATACATTAATTTTTATGTTATGGATAGGTAGATATTTTTTTGCTCATGGGGATGGTATTTTGCGATCCATTAAAAATATTGCTACCAAACCATTCGCATTAAATAAATTGCAAAAAATATTTATTAAATTTATTATACGGAATGATCCAGGTCGCGAATATACCCTATATGGCTGCATTAGCCGAGGATCTCCAAAAGCACCTACAAGGTTACTCTTACCCTGGAGCCAGAAGTAGCTTTCCTTGGATCACCGGATACATCAACAACAGGCTAGGTATAACCTCAGAACCTGCTAGGTCTATGATTAAACAGTGGAGATAGGACACCTCCCTTTAGCCACTTGGCATCATTTACCTTCAACCTTGTTCCACTGTTTGATTTGTTAGTTACTTATATATCCGCTATTATTGGACTATTTACTTCCTGTGCATGCATTTTTCTGTATAATATCTAAGTTACTTCCTGCCAGCATAACTATGTAATGGCTGGAGTTCGTGTCTTAATTTCAGCTTGGCCATCAATAACTAACATTTCTTATTTTCAAATATGTAAATATAAACTAGTTAAAAACTGCTGATAAAATAAAAATGCCTTCAAGCAGTTTTAAAAAAGAATGTAGGTCGACATTAAATGTTTGCTCTAAAAATAAATAATAGTAAACTGTTTGCCAATCAATGTGCCAGACTGAACTGAAGAATATTTGGGGTCAAAACAAAATTTTTTTATCGCCTAAAATTATTTTCATAATTCTAAGGACCCACTTCATAAATACCTAATCAAACAATTTCTGAGTCTACAAGTGTGCCATACTTCACTTTTATAGTGGTGTTTGCTTTTACCTCAAGCCTTTGCATTGAAACATTGCAAGCTAATATTTGCTCAGTAGAGAAAGTTATTTGCTTAATGCAGGATCACCCAAAGAAGGCTAAGTGTTGTCTTCATCTCTAATAAGTAATTCAGGATACATCAGCTCACCTAAAAGCTACAGCAAATGGCATAGTTGCATTTCGAAGCTTGTGTACTGCTCAACAATAAGGTATATCGTTTTTCTTTACCAAGTGCTATAGTATTAAGAGTATGTTACAAAAAATTTACTGCGACTCGTAGAGGGTTGAGTGAAAGTGAGTCATTTACGTTGTGATTGGAAAATATTTAAAAAATAACAAAGTAATAATAAAAAAAATGAAAACCGGAGAAAGAAAGCTTATTTGTACTCGCAAGACCAGGTTTTTGCACTTTTTAATTGAGACTGATTTTTCGGACTTAGGTAGACTCGGCATTGCTGTGTTATAAAATAAAAGCTACAGTTTTCACATAATTGCCGCATTATCTGGTATCCAAGGAAAATTTTGTTATCAACCTTTCAGGTTTCGAAGGAAAATTATGTATTGTAGTTGAATTTAACGTACTTAGACTCAGGCAACCAGCTCAAAACTTGAGTTTGATCCTAAATGAGCTCTGATTGATCTTTTTCTGTCAGTGGAACCTCCCTAGTGTCAGCCATGGATGCTTGGGTAGCAAATGGCTGATAATACTTGTTATACCATCGTAAATGAATAGTTATTGCTACCCAAGCAGAGTATAGTCTCCAGCCTCTCAGCAGTGAGTAACACCCCAAGCATCAGCAAACCAACTGCCATAGCCTTGGAGTCAAAGATAGCATAGAGGACTCAGCTTAAACTGCTGCCACAATTTGAGAAGTTTGATAAAGCAGGCTATATAAGTAACGTAAGCCAGAGTTGCTGTTCAGACAAGCCTTGAAGTCAGTCTATGTTTTGCAAGAGACACTGAGAAGAGCGCGAGTAAGTGGTTTCAATTGATGCGAACCCAACCAGGTTATTTTATGAGAAATGACTACCTAACAATGGGACTAACTCCTTAAATCTATATGAACTGGAGTATGTTGCGAGGACGGCTCAGCGCTAAAGGAAGTTATGAGCAGCTTGAGAATTAGAATCGATGGCAAAGAAGACGGGGAAAAGAGATCGGTAGGAAGGTTGGGTGTTGAGTGTAGAAAGGAGTGTACAGAGGAAGGACTGAGCAGTGTATCATGACGGTTGGGGGGTGAAAACTAGATCATTGGGGAACTCAAAGGAAACCAACTGCCTACTGCACAATTCCATCATAATACGATTTTTTCGTTATCATATTTTACCTACGCACCACTTGATATTGAGTCATAAATAGTCAATTTAACTTTTGTGAAAGTTTTAGAAGATTCAAACGGATGACACTTCCTGATATTGACATTATTTTCTCTGTTTACATTATCGCTGTGTTTTGCTGCTGACAAAACTTACCAAATTTGTAAAAGATTAAATCCTGGCATTGGTAAGTTTACATCATTTGTTATTCAAACACCATATTTAACCACTTGATGCAAGAAATGCTAAACGTTACTAGTTTGATGACCTACTGCAGCGGCCAATGTAATGAGCATTTGGCAACTGCGCAAAGCATATGCAGATGTCAATCCATTGGTGTTCTGTATAGTAATAATTTTATTAAATGTGAGTTTGCCAACACATAAAATTATTCAAAAGCTGTGATAATGGATTGAACAGAACACTAAAACAAAAGATAAAAGCTCACTCAAAGTATTTGTATACGCAGCATTATCTTTGTTTGAACATACCTGCAATAAATTAAACGATATTTCACATAGGAAAACTTTAACCCGCCGCCATATTACAATCATCAATTCACAGAGTTTTCCATTAGCTAATAGCTAACAAGCAAACACATTAGTTTGTTAAAAATTCTGTTAAGTTGCTGACAACAATTAATCTGCAGCGTTTTTGAGTGTTTGGGTACGTTGCAAAGAAAGCAAACATGGAGCACAATGAAAGCTTTTGTGTCTGAAAGTATGTATGCTCAGTGCCTATAAAACCTCTACGCAATATTCGATTAGCTGGCACAAAATAAGTACACAAAGAATATTTTTATTAGCTGAGCCCTGATAAAAAAAGCTTTTTGTCAAAAGCGTAGTTGAATTTTAGTGTCAGTGTGTGTATGCAAAATGAGATCAAACCCTTGCAGTTGATGCCACATCAACAGATACAACAAAAAAGAGAATTGAAATTTAATTCCTTGATATTTACTGCTGCACAGTTATGGAATTGGCAGATTACTGAAAACATGTGACAGCACATTAAATTCAAATTTTAGGCTGCAGTTTTGCACCAAAACTTGTATATCAAAAATTGTTTCCATATCATTTTCTGGAAAAAATACCTGGGTAAATTAGCAAGTGTCTTAAACTTCTGTTTTTTATAAGTTCATTTCTGGCCTCAGACACCTTTTTATCAGTTCTAGAAAAGGTGTGTAAAATTTTCAAATTGTAGTAAGTTGCGGTGGTCACACCACTTAACTAGTAATCAGCTGTAACTAGGCAAGCCCCCTGTCTGTCAGCACAGAAACCAAATCAGCCTCTATGTAACTTTGTTCTCTCAAGTTTATGCATGTATTGTTCTAATACCACCCAGTATAGGAGCAAAGAAAGAAAGCTAAACGCTCAACAAAAGCAGTGCAAGTTACATTGGCTAATGGTAAATAGCAATGAACAAGCTAAAAGCTCGGTATATTGTAGGCAGAGTTACAGAAATGTATTGCTATAATTTGCCAGTAGACCGATCATGTACGATACGCATAAACATATCTCCTGCTCAGAACTAACTGGCCGAGGTAAAAAATCGATGACCGATGTAAAGTGGCTTCAGAGGTCTTTGCTAGCTAAACGGTTTTTGGGTTTTTTATAAGCATTTGGTCCAGAAACATTTACATCTAAAAATGGGTAAGTTTGAAGATATAGATTTTTAAGCTTCATCAGTTAAATTTTGGTCCTCAGGCTATTGTAACCATATTGTTGCTACCAGCAAATGGCTTCCCAGGGCCAGAATACAAAATATAAGTTGTGCCAAGATAACGGCCGGTATTTACTCTTGAGCTACAGCACTAAGTATTATCGCTGTGCTTTAAGTAATTTCTGTGCCGGTTGTAGGCAGGTGTGTACTTTTACAGTACGCTGGTTCTGGAAAAATTCCATCAACATTCACCACACAAGGCACGTTTTTACCCATTATATTGGATAGTTCAGGGTCATTCTAGCATTCTGGTTATTTATTGCAAAAGACCCAAATCCGTGTTCTAAGTGCAAAGTCCTCACACACAGTAGGCAAACTCTTCAAGTATTTTACTCAGAGCACTTCGTTGAAACGTAAGACAGAAAAATGATACCTTTAGAAATGCGTCGAGAAAGTATTGCCGCCTTTTTTCAATATATTTAGATTTATGGTGTGAATGCGTAAAAGGTTTCATGTTACCTAATCTGTTTGCTGAAAGGCTCTTTGTACTTCTGAAAATAGAACAACTGTAACAAGAATTTGCGTAACAAGCATATTTATTTTAAGTGCTTATTTGTGTCATATCCCAAGCACAATTTGATGGCAAGAATTCACCTCTTATAACACAATAATCAACGTTTTTGTGAGGTTTTATTAATAATAGCAGCTGCACCTAGAGGTACGATAGAGGTAGTTATAATCTCTTAATAGTTGTCTATATGTCTATTAAAAAAAATGGTACACATCCAGGTACTTTTGATTTTATATTAAAAAAAAATTATACCGGTGTAGCCTATTAAAGCATGCCTGAAAAATGCAAGGGCTTTTAACAATGTTCAGGCGACGAAAAAAAATTTTTTCCATCGAAAGTTGTAGGATCGCCTATGCATTGTTGTCTCTCAACCTCTCACAGCCAACAGCTGCTCTTATTAGTGAAATGGGTAATGTGATTCGGTGTGGACCAACAAGTCTAAGGCCTCGGGTCGAGTTTTGGTCAAACATGTCAAAGATTTTATTATTGATTAAATTAATTGCTCGAGACATTCACTTCCTGTCGATGATGACATGTTAGTGATAGTAACGACTCATGAAGACAATTAGCTCAGCTGTAATATAATCTTAGACCGTGTTTTTTATCTTTGAACTGAGGCGTAACATATTTAAGATGTCAGTGATAACCTAGGTGTTTTTAGGGTAAAGTTTTGCGCTTGAGATAAGGTCTGCGGACATATTTTTTAGTACTAAAATATTTAAGTTTTAGTATAATGATTCTTGTTGGCTGAGAATTGTAAGGATGCAGTAAGGTTATACCTGCGCATTTTCCTGTTACCTTGTGTTTGGACTTTTTTAGTACGCACAAATATTAGTGGAAAAATTTGATGTAATATGATAATGTCCTTTTATCAAGTCCTTTGACACAAAAGACGTTGCCGGTCACATTGAATTATGTTACAAAAATGGATTGAAGGTCACTGAATCTAGTTAGACAAAGGAGATGCTTTGAAAGTGACTATTATGACAGCAGTTGAGAAGCAGAAATTAGCGTTGCTAATAATTAATAAGATTAATTATTAGCAATAGAACAATAATTATTTACAAAAAGCAGCCTAACTATTTAAAGCTTTGTGAGATTCATAGCTCTGTTGATAGCATCCAGTAATAATGTATTCAAAACTGTGCTGCTTCTTCAATCAGCGCCTGTATTACAGCCTTATAGGTTTACTTTGCTGGTTATAAAGTTTGTATTAAGTTTTCATTGTTGGTCACTACAAAAGACACACAAAATAGATAATAGTACTTTTTCTATTACCGCTATGCTATTTGCCTAACAGAATAAAATAATGCTCCAGGTATTTAAAGTCTGTTTAACAGATTTTAGACTAGTTGATAAGTTTTTAAGTCAGCCAGGATAATGTTTGGGCCAGAGATCAACCCAGTCTGGGTTTTTTTTGCTCTGTCAGCCTCTAGTTTTTTAGCCTTTGATTATTTTCCCAAGAAAAAAGTTGGATATCGATTTTTTTGGTCGATAAAAAAAATGTACTTCTGCTTTTAGAAAGGTTAACTTACAGGTTTAGATATATTTTTGCAAGTGTTAGGAGGTGTAGCTCTACTAGTTTAATGCTTTTTTCGACTAGTATAACAGCAGAAAAATCAAAAAATGAAGGCAACTATATTTTACATCGTGTAGGTTGAGATGATGAGGCTCATACAGGTGGCTTTCATCTGCAGTCTGACTGTGATAGTCAGCGCATCAAATATTGGGAATGATAGACAAGATATAAACCTGAGTAATGATGGAGGTTATACAGATACCCAACAAGCAAATAACATCCAGGGGACATTTCACAACATTGTCTTTATGAAACATTGGCACAAAATGTTTTCCGAATATTGTTGCAACGTTTTGAGATAACGTTTCAGGAAAATTTTTTGCGAAAATGTTTTTCAGACGTTTAGAAAATGTTATTCAAAATGTTTGCTCGGACATTACAACAACATTGTGACAAAATGTTTATATAACATTCGGAACAATGTTAAGAGAATGTTACTAAGCTAATGTTCTTTTAAAACGTTTAAAAAATGTCCAGACAACATTTGTGCAAATGTTAGTTTGTAACGTTACAGGAATGTTCCACTTGGATGTTATTTCAACATCGTGATGTAACATTCAAATAATGTTACTTTTGAACATTGTTCTAACATTTTAGCAAATGTTATCGGGAGGTTATCACCCGACATTTTTCTTCAAACCTTTTTACAACATTAAAATAATGTTTTCCCAAATGTTACTTCAGCACATTATGACAATGTTATTGACTAATGTTTAGCAAACGTTTGTTTACAACCTTTGTTTAACATTTTTTAAAAACATTACAGCAATGTTTTTACTAATGTGCTGGGAACGTTTTGCAGCCAACATTACGGTCAAACATTTGTGCAATGTTGAGATAACATTTGCTCAAACGTCATTTCAAAACATTGTAACTATGTTACTATGTAATGTTCAGCAAATGTTTGTTTTTGACATTTGCTTAACATTGTTTAAAAACATTACAATAATGTTTTCACCAATGTTCTGTGATCGTTTTCGGCCAACATTGCTTTTAATCCTTTTTATAACATTAACATAATGTTTTCCCAAATGTTACTTCAGCACATTGTCACAATGTTATTGGGCAATGTTTAGCAAACATTTGTTTACAACCTTTATGTAACATTTTTTAAACACATTACAACAATGTTTTTACTAATGTGCCGGGAAGGTTTTGCAGCCAACATTGCTGTCAAACATTTGTGCAATGTTGAGATAACATTTGCTCAAACGTCGTTTCAAAACATTGTAACTATGTTACTATGTAATGTTCAGCAAATGTTTGTTTTTGACATTTGTTTAACATTGTTTAAAAACATTACAATAATGTTTTCACCAATATTCTGTGATCGTTTTCAGCCAACATTGCTTTTAATCCTTTTCATAACATTAACATAATGTTTTCCCAAATGTTACTTCAGCACATTGTCACAATGTTATTGGGCAACGTTTAGCAAACATTTGCTTACAACCTTTATTTAACATTCTTTAGACACATTACAACAATGTTTTTACTAATGTGCCGGGAAGGTTTTGCAGCCAACATTGCTGTCAAACATTTGTGCAATGTTGAGATAACGTTTGCTCAAGTGTCATTTCAGAACATTGTAACTATGTTACTGTGTAATGTTCAGCAAATGTTTGTTTTTGACATTTGTTTAACATTGTTTAAAAACATTACAATAATGTTTTCACCAATATTCTGTGATCGTTTTTGGCCAACACTGCTTTTAATCCTTTTTATAACATTAACATAATGTTTTCCCAAATGTTACTCCAGCACATTGTCACAATGTTATTGGGCAATGTTTAGCAAACATTTGTTTACAACCTTTATTTAACATTTTTTAAACACATTACAACAATGTTTTTACTAATGTGCCGGGAAGGTTTTGCAGCCAACATTGCTGTCAAACATTTGTGCAATGTTGAGATAACATTTGCTCAAACGTCATTTCAGAACATTGTAACTATGTTACGATGTAATGTTTAGCAAACGTTTGTTTTCAACTGCTATTTAACATCGTTTAAAAACGTTAAAATCATGTTTTTAAAAATGTTCTGGAATCGTTTTCAGCCAATATTGTTTTCAAAAAATTATAGAATGTTCGAATAACATTTGCGTGAACTTTATTTTAGAACATTATTACTATGTTCCTATGTAATGTTTAGCAAACATTTGTTTTCAACCTTTATTCAACATCATTGGAAAACATTACAATAATGTTTTTAAAAATGTTCTGGGAATGTTTTCAGCCAACATTGTTTTCAAACATTTATAAAATGTTGAAGTAATGTTTGCTCAAATGCCATTTTATAATATTGTAATTATGTTACTATGTAATGTTTAGCAGACGCCTGTTTCAATGATTATTTAACATCGTTCGAAAATACTACAGTAATGCTCTTAAAAATGTACTGCGAACGTTTTTCATCCAACATTATTTTCAAACGCTTGTGGAAAGTTGAAATAATGTTTGCCCTAATAGTACCCCAGAACATTGTAAAATGGTTGTGAGGCTCCTTGTAGGACAAAATTTTGGATAAAATTGTAGTACAAAGCATTTGTTTATTTTTATGGAGTAAAGTTGTTTCTGACCATGTTTTTTTGATGAACTTTTTATGCTACTTTGTGACACAATACTAAAAGTACTGAACACACAGAGGTTGTTACTTGTCAGTTACCTCAAAAGCATTTTCTGGCGAACTTGTGATTATGTTTCAGGGTAGCGAAGGGCTTATGCTCCTATTGCTGAACATTTTTTGTGAATGTTTTTTTTTCCAAATCTTGAATAACTTTTTGACTAAGGTCAAGCGTTGATGAATTCCTGAACAAAAGAACCTTTTTTGTCTACATTAAAACTAGACAATGATCACTTTATATCAGGCTATTGTTTTGCAAAAAAAGTTTGTGTGAGATTTTAACAGTTTTGTTTACCATATTTTCCATCATTTAAATAGTGTTGTATCCAAGAGAAAATCAGATAGTTGCAGGGAACCACATAATGCGTATGTATGCACCAAAGCTTGATTGCTGAAATTTACTAATCTATTTGCTAGCAAAAATTCCTACTTTGACAGAGAAAGTAATGGGGACACAACTTCTCTGAATTGCTGAGCTATACCATGTGCTGAGTGAAATATTCACCAAGTTCTAATTTGCAACATGGTAAAAAAAACTATACCAGTAAGTAGCTTCAGCCAAGTGGTTAAACTCTGCAATGTGATTCAAGTTTGTACATTAGGCATTAATACAATTGTTTCTTCTGTGTATCAGATTTTATTTATTTTAGGCCCACTATTTTGTTAGAGGGGAAGAAATCATTAGGTCAACAAGGCAAAGCGAGGTAAAAACTATTGGCTGGAACAACATATGTTTAAGTGCAATAACTAGCTTTACAGAAATAACTCTTTTTGCAGAGCTCATGTACTTTTTGATTGCATGTTCAGTAATTGGTTATTGCAACATAATTAGCCGAAACCTTTAGTCTCTCAACTTTATTTTAAAGCTATTTTTATTCAGTGGATAATAACAGTATTTTATGAACAAAAACAGTTGATACTCTCCATGTTAAAGCAACTGGTTGATCTTCATTCAACTTCATTGAAAGTTCACTGTCAAACCAAAGGGTAGAATGATCGCGTGCAGATAACTCCTGCATTGCTTACCAGCCATTTGATTTTTCTTTGGTTCAAATGTCAAGAAACGCAATGTTGTTGAAATTAAGCATGGAGTTGCAGATACAGAGAAAAAAATGACATCTGCATGTTCAATTGGTAATTTTGATACTCATTTTAGTTAAATATGTTTTTATGGCAAACGTTCTTGGAAATAGTTGGCCCATAGCAAGACTTCATAATGTTTGAGCTTTATCAAAATTTAGACGCATTAAACCTTTAGCCTCAAAATCATTGATTCTTCTAACTTTTTAAAATCCCCATCATAGTCTCGAAATGAAAGCAATTGATTTTTTGCTGAAACTGTATTTCATTATGCTTTATGGGTAAAAACCATCTCATAAAAAGTATAGTGTCGGAATATACAACTAGTTTGACATGTTGGTGACTTCCAATGTGTTTAAACTATTGAGCAAGGAGTCTTCAAATTTAATGGTACAATCAAGCTGAACTGGCAGTTATTTATTTTTTCATCTTCAATTCAAGTTTTTTTTATGTGAAGCCTTGAATAACAATTGTTTGGTAGCAGTATACTGAAGCCTGTTGATATTGACTTTTTTGTAGTCATATTGCGCAATAAGAGAAATATTAGCATGGTGCTAAACAAACAAAATGATTTTTTTTTGTTTTCATTGCCATCAAGATCTCACAGAAAATATCTGATAAGTGTCTGCAAAGTCTGTGTTATATAATCATGTAATCCTTCTGATCTCCCACTATAAACCTCATTAGTAGAGTATTCAGAAACAATAGCAAAGTAGCTTTGGTTATGAAGCTCTTTGAACAGAAGCGAAGGTGTTTCATTGTTAGGCAAAGCCTTTGAAAATAAAACAATTATCGTAGATATCAGGGCGAATTACTGTACAAGGAAAATTTCTAGGCCAACAAATTGTTAGAAGCAACCTTAACCAATAAGTTTCACATTTCAAGTCAATTATGCTACCCTCTTTTTCAACATCGATTAATTTCAGTTTTTATAGACTGTTTCCAAATGCATTATTTGGGGCAGCACCTCTCTATCACGACTTTACTGATTACCCACTTTCTATTGTGCAGTTAACAAGTTTGCTCTGTTTGCTTTCAAACAAACATGAAGAAAAAAACTGTTTCAAAAAATAGTTACTGCACAAATATAGGTATGAAAATCACTTTGCAAAGTTTAATGTATGTACCAATGCAGCGCTATTGATCGGAGTTTTTTATCTATCACCTTAATTAAAAAAAAGTTTGTTTTAGTACTTTTTGCAGCTACACTGAAGAAAAGTTAACTGAAATGATAACTACTGGTTTAGCCCTGGCAACTTGTCATTTTGTTGGATGCTTTAGAATCTTGTAAATGCAGTAATCTTTTGTAAAGTGGTGCCTAGAGATAAAACTCTTTTGATCAGTAGTTTAAGCTAGTTACATAACCAATGTAAAGTTTATGAGCTTGACCTAGAACTAGATTATGGTACAAAAACCTATTTCAAAAATGGCTCTTGACAAAAATGGGTGCAAATTCTCTAATAGTTATCAATTTGTGAGCGATGTGCTGCTGTAATTGACCTTTCCAAGTGTGGTTAGCGTTTGTTTTACAGCTGTTAGATTTTTTCGCAGTCACAATCAAGGTAAAGAATCAAAATAGTTTGAATGCGCTAGATCTATAAACTGCAAGAAGGGAGAGGTGAGAGTAGCTTTCTGGGTAGAAAATTCAGAAGCTCTCTTTTTACTTGTGGATACCATGCACTTGTCTTGTTCGTCAATTAATTAGAAAAAATCACAAGCCCCAAGGTATAGGCCTACAAGCATTTCTTAGCTCTGTGGTGCTCTGTTTTGTGGCATTATAAGCATTTTAGGTTAATGGACCTGTTTTATAACTTGATGGGTAACCCTCACATGCTTTCTTGTTTTGAATAACAATTTTGATCCTTGTATTTAACTAAAAACATTTCATTGATATTAACCCAGAGTTATTGAATTGACGGTTTGTTGGTGCTTTTGATTACTTCGTTGATTACCTGTCAATTTTCAGTTTTGTTCTACTTACAACAATTATCTGGCTTTAACCCACGAAAGTTTTTAGGTTTCACAGGCTGTTATCATTACCTAACAAAAACAGATTAGGAGTTTGTTGCTCAATAAGCATTTCCATCTGTCTTGTGTGCCAAAAGTGACACTACGGACATAAACCTTTCATCACTTTTTTTTCCTTATTTCCAGCTTCGATGTTTCAAAGCTGTCAATTAATGAGTCTCCGAATACTGTTGCATAATTAGCTTGAGCTGTTGATTTTTTAATATTATTTTTTTCCAATCACATGTTAAGACCATATGGTAGTTAGAATAGAAATTTTTTTGTGGGAGTGAGTCTCTGCACTTTCGGTAAATATTTCTGCAAGATTTTTGTGCTCGAATTGTTGCTATCCAAAAGTAAAGAAAATCTTTCATTGTAATATTTAATCAAAGAACAGTGTACTGTAAGTTCTAGCACATCTCATAGCTGGTATAAAAGGAGTTACTACAAACATCTGTTGTGTAATAGCAAGAAGATTAATCTATCTCTATCTCACTTTAAAGCAGTGGGAATAAGAGCATATTCAATTTGTTTATAAGAGAGAGATTGAACAGAAGTGAGGCAATTTGATGGTGCTGTAAAACTGTCTGAACATTCAATCCAGAAACAGGTACTAAAATAAAGCAATTCGTTGGAAACGGCATTAAACTCTCTTAATTATAAAAAAAACAACTGTTCATGAAACGCTTTTCTTCAGTTTGTTTTCAATGCCGAACTATCAGCCGTATTTTTACCTGTTGTCTTTTTATCAAAATCGAATGCTGCTAAATTGAAACCCAATCAAAATCAAAGCGTGTAAGGTAACTTGAGAGTTGATTAAGGTGTTCTGCAAACTGACAATGTAGTTCGATAAGTTCTACCACGTTTCATCTGAGGCAATTACTTGTACACTGATTACAAAAAATTAAAAAGCTATGAATAAAAACTTGAAATAGTTACAAAATAAGATATTACTTTTATCAGCACCACATCGCAATGAATAATATAAAAAGTCAGTTTGCAGATCAGTTTGTTTTTGCGACTCAGCTATTTTATGTAAAAATAATGAAGCTGCTTAGTAGGTATTAATAATCTCCTGAATTTCTGTAAATGCTGTTAAATAATGATTTTTAACAGAAAAAACACTCTGGATGAAAAAAATGGCGACACAGCTACTGCATAATTTCTGTTTTCTTGCTTTAGTATTAAACTCTCAGAAAACATCTACATGCACCTAACTAACCACATTTAGTGTCGTATCTTCAAGCAGATGCAGGATTACATAATCGACAATAAGTCCTTTATGTGCTAAATAGATAATTGACCAATGGGTTCTAGCAGATGTGAAACATCATTTCAAGTACATATTCGGTGTGTTGACAAGTTATGAGAGCTTCAGACTGATAATATACATTGCAACAGGCATTGTATTTGCTTTCTTCCAAAAGTTTTTGTTACAGGCTGCGTTGATTTTGACACAAAAACAAACCAAAATCATTATTTTTTTTCTTGAAATGTTGGACCTTATTTGTATCTTTGAATGCTTTGGCAAATGGTATTTTTGAAAGAAATTTAGTTTTAATTTCACTGACAGCTTAGGTAAGCTAAATTTAATATAGACTATTGCAGTCTATTCCGTTTATTGGTCTGTTATTGGTATCTGAGAAAGAACCTGCCGCTAAATTCAGTTTTTGGCAAGTGGCTTTAAATCTAAATAGATTAGCACAACTGTTAACAATGATCAAAGAGGAAGATTAGGAATGTAAGCTATTGACTCCATAGGAAACCAGTGGAATCACAAGTGTTGGGTTTCTGAGATATAACAAACATAGATGGTGTTCGCATAATGTGAAAAAAAGTTTAGCTTTGTGGTATGTGGTTTTTGTTATTTTTTGTTCTTGACATGCTGGAAATAGCAAACAAGCATAAATTGTAATTAAAATTGTAAAGCAACATTATTTTAATGTAAAGTACATGGGCATAGCACAAAGTTAGTAGAGATGAAGCACCACAATATTGTGGTACTTCATCTCTACTAACTCTCTGCTCTGTTCATATACTTTGCATGAAGCTGGTTTCAAGCTAGATTATTTAAAATCAAGCTATTAACATTGAAAAACTTTTTTTCTGTTTTGCAGTGGGCAACAGAAGATATTGGTACATGAAATATTTTTAGCTAATGTGCAATGGAGATTTCATCTACTTGCAAGCCAGTCAGCAGTTGGAGAAGAAAATGAGTTCAGAAGCTTGCTTGGCATCCTTTGTCAACCTTTGCCACATATGAAACTGCTTTGTGGTTAGCTTATTGTAAAGCATTATGTAACTCTTGCCTGCGCACAGTGGGGAAGTAGTGCATAGCAACCCGGTTCAAACCATATTTACTTTGGTTCCCTCGTTCACATAGCAACAAATGATTGCTGAAGTCACTACTGTATTGTCCATGTTTTCCGCTTAATTACATTTTTCCCATAAACCAAGTCATTATTGACATGCATTCTGATTTTAATGTTTAAAAAGCACAATTTTGAGTGTAGATAATGGTTTGGGCAATATCTAACTCTTAGTTTTTGAAAATGTAACAATGGAATTCACTTAAAACTTAAAAGTGGCAAGACTATTTCAACAGTGCAGCAAAATGCGACAATTGCATCCTTGGCATTGGTGGATGGATTATTTGCTTACTTCACTCCCTATAGCATAGCAAGGGTACAAAACGGTTATGTAATATTCCACAACATTCTTTGTGTTGAACAAACACAATAATTTGAACTGTCAGGATACTCACAGGCAGGTGCGGTCAGTAGGTCAGTACTTGTTCACTTTTTTTATTTCAGTTTCATGAAGTAACAGCAAGCATATTATTGAAATGCTGATGCATGAATAAAGCAATGTAAAATATAATATCCCTTCACAAAATAAGATACTTTGCTTTACAGACTTTAGCATAAAAATACTCGGGACTCAAAGTTTCTCTCCAGCATTACCGGAATGTGATAATACCGACCATTTGGGATTCTGAATACACTTTACTGACTCATTAGATACATTGGTTACCGGGCTTATATTTAATTTTTTTACAACAACAGAAAAATGTTATATTCCATACGTCGAGTTTTTGTTTTTCAAGCCATGAAGTCTTATAATGACAAGTTTTCTATTCCAGGGAGCACGAAAGAAATGAGTCATTTGATTAGCTTCTATAAGGTGGTTTTAGTTATTCATCATGTTGAAAAATTTCAAAATCACCTAATTAAACACAGTTAACTAGCCACCTCAGCCGGAAAATTTCCAAATATGTTGATAAGGATAAGATTTATGAGTTTCCATTCTGTTGACTGTAGTGGGATATAATGACTCACACTTAAAGCTAGGGAATTACATAACGAGCCCTAAGCCTGGAGCTGAGAACAAAACATTTATAGCGCTTACCAACCACAGCTACTAAACAATGAAGTAGTTGTGGCTGAGAGTTTTAGTTAGTTGTTAGTGGCATTGCAGTAAACTTGGCTGCCACATCTTGCTGCGATTTGTGTTAAGTGGAATGGCTCAACCATATTATTGCTAGAATGTGGAAAAGTAACCATTTACTTGATATTTTACTTGATCATAAATAAAGCTGAGTTTGAAGGGACTATAAAGCTATCTTCAGGTAAACAGAAGGTGTAGAGTCAACTAAAGACAGGTGAGTTGCAAATATTGAAAAACCATCTTGCGGCAATTGCATGTTAAAAGTCGCAACTAAACATTGCTAGAGAAACCAGAAGAAACATTGTCCGGTCCAGTTTTGGTCACTTGTAGCACTGCAGATAGTTTCACTTTATTGTGCAATGCTTTTGTAACAATTGTAAGAGCAGTAATTTTCTTTGTATGTCATCATTTTTGCTCACAAATTCTCGTATAAGCTAGTGGTTAGAGCTGAAATAGTGGTCATATACTTTTTTTGACAAAATTCTCCTGTAAATTGGTTGCCTCCGAGAAATGTATCTGAAACAAATTTTCCCACTATTGTTTGCAATCATGTTGTCTATTTTGTATTACGTTTGTTTACACCCTGAAAACTTGAAAATATCTAGCAACTTTCCATGTATAAAATGTGTCTCATGACATTTTTGTGAATTGTCTGCAACACTGTGAATTACATATTATATTCGAAACACACTTGGCCTATGTTGTCTTGCAGTCCAAAACTCTCCTTTTTGTAGACATTCTAAAAGCAACGATACTTGCCGAGTGACAAAAGACAACCTGTGAGGAAAACAACGCATACTTGGAAAAGGTAAACTACTGAGGATAATAACTTATGAACAAACACAAAGCATCACTTTGGTCCCAGCTTCTTTTGTATAATGGAAATGCGCAATGCAAGACAATTTCCAATACTTTCAGTCTTTTTTAATAAAACCAGACATGGAAGAGATATGTGCTCATGCAGTCAGAAAACTAAATTATTGTAAAGAAGAACTTTTGGATGCATTCGGTCTGTTGTTGACTAAGTTTTTTAGAACATTGTTTAAAAGACCTAAGCGGTTTTCTATGGAAAAGTGGAGGATTTAAAAATTTTGCTGAGTTCAATTTTCATTATGGAAAGCCAAATTGTCAATAAATTTATGTTTGAGGGAATGAAAGTTGAGTATCATTGCAATAGGTGTGTCAAACTATCATCTCCTGTACTAAAATATTATCATATATATATTATATAAACTCTTGATTGTTTGGCCACTCCGGTTTCAAATTGTTAGTTCTCAATTTTCTAGCAGATAGTCATTCACAAACAGTCACTATTGCTTATGAGTTTTGTTGTACTAGCTGAATTAAATGCCGTTTATTCTTGTTTACTCTGCGAGCTTTGAATAAAAGAGTGCACTGTTTCACTCTGCCTTTGTTTGTAGTCAGCCTGTATGGAAGCCTGCTGATGCAAACATTGAAGCACTCATGGACATGGTAATCTTATCAATGCTCGCTAGTGTCACAAGCATTTTACAAAATTATGTTGAAATTGGCATTTGGAAAAAGAAATGAAAATAGTTTTGCGTTGTTATCATGATTTTTAAGCATTTATATGCGCAAGATGCAAAAAATGGAATGGGGTATTTATAACAAGGACAAAAGATTTTAATTTCAAAAACTTCAAATTTTTTGTTAGTAGCAATAAAACCAATACTATCTTTAAATTTTTTATGTGCTAAAACTGACGCATTTTAGTTAACGTTATGGATTTGTTTCGAACTTTTTTTGTAGTTTATATTCTGTGAATTGAAGTGAATTATATTCTAGACCATAGTTTGACCAACTGAAGAGCATTTATCAATTTATAAAGTTCAATTTCTTGGATTTTGCTTCTCAATTTAAGTGTGTTGGCTTTTAAGAATCAAAGCGAACCCTACATCTCACTTTTTGTGTTAATCGTACTTGAATGTACATAAACTAGGCTTTCATTTTTGTAGTTAGAAAAAATCAAGTATTAAAGTTTTATTTTTATTCTATAATGTTTTGGGCTTCAGTTGCGCGGAATTTCACTTCATGGTTTTTACATACGAGCTTGAAATATAAAATGCAATTTTTTTCACATTTTTTTCATAGTAAACATGAGTGCGGGGACCACTACCGCAAGTAAAGCAACAAACACTATTGATGGCATTATTCCTATGATGACATGAAAGAGAAGGTATGTTACTTTTTGATCTTACAATGAATAAAAAAAGTTTTCACTCAATTTTAGTTTTCACTCAATTTGTTTTTCTTAGCTATAATGATTAAGGGCATTAGCGTGCTCTTTTTTACTTCCTTTTTTTCATGAATCCAAGTAATGCTAGGTTCCGAGTTCTAGCAGGAACTTTGGTAAAATTTATATTCAATAAAAGGTTATACCTAAATGGGTGGCTACATACACATACGTTTTGTCAGTATGCGATGAAAACGTGCTTTTTCTCTGCCTGACGCTTGGGTGACTGGACAATTATTATCAAAAAAACCATTCTCGATTGAATAAAATGTAGAGACGAAATTTGACGACTCCAATGAACTTTTTTTTATAATTCAACATTGACTTGGTCATTACTGCTTAGCCAACAGACCATTTGTTACTTCTATCAAAGAGGTTATGTTTTTTTTATAAACAACTAATTATTATTTCTAGGCGTTATCTATTTATTACAGATAATAAATTATTTATTTATTATTATGAACAAATACCATAATTATTTAATAATTAACTTATATTTATGATAGTTTTCATAATGTCTTCATAGCCTCACTGGACACTCCGCAGCGTTTCGGTGATCAATCATCTGTGTGTGTAGCAACCAGAGCAACACTACCAAACGTATTTCCGTCATATTCCTACAAAACGTGGGTGTGTGTAGCTACGGCTTTAGCAGTAGCTATAATAAGGGGTATTTATAAGAAGAGGACAATTCCAGTACGGGAAACTTTTGTTTCGAAAAGTGACACGAATGGTTATTTTTCGACTGCAGGATTAAACTTGACACATTTGGTCTTTCATTTAATGTCCAGTAAATCAGAATTTACATGTAGGCCTAATTTTTACTCCATTGCTTTCTGCACCATCCCATG
Organism: Cryptosula pallasiana; assembly: GCA_945261195.1. NCBI lineage: Eukaryota > Metazoa > Bryozoa > Gymnolaemata > Cheilostomatida > Cryptosulidae > Cryptosula > Cryptosula pallasiana. The sequence continues at coordinate 10,826,511 of OX183137.1, read as the reverse complement.
AGCTTTTATTACGTGAAAATTTTAAATTACGTCACTCTGCTTTGTATTTTCTAGTAAGACAATCTCTGCATTTTAGGATGGCAGAATTCAGGGAACACTTACTCTTTGTGTGCAAAATTTGTGCTGTCAACCAATTGCAGAGGCTCTTCTTAAATTTATTGAAATGCTTATAAATAAATTTCCCAGTAAACTCTGAAGACTAAGGGTAAAAATGACGTAAAAATGAGGCGAAACAAAACTGAATAGTGTGCTACGAGCCGGTTGTCAAGACATTCATAACTATTTTAAAACTTTTGCGAAATTTTATCACTTAGAGTGAAAACTTGTTTTTTTATTCTTGATAGGTCTATGAAGTGCTATGAGAACATGCATTATCATTAATACAGTGAATTGCGCTTTGTACGTAAACTATGGCAAAACTGGGGTTTTTGTTGCAAAGTTTTCCCCCCTAATTTGAGTAGGTACAACTACCCAGAGCAGATGCTGGCTCCAAATGTGTAAGACATTACAAATGCATAAGAAACTCCTAGAAAAGTGATGGGCAAGTTTTTGTGGTCTTAGAAAAGTTTTAGGACACCGTTGCTGAAAAAAAGTGAGCATTAAATCTTGCAGCAAAAACAAGTTGATTCTTTTCTTGGTACCGCAACTTTCTGTGCTTGTTTTTACGATTCATGCACGCTTTCCGGTTGGTTTTTATTGAATTATTTAGCTTATGTAGAAAGTAATTTTAATTTATTTTTATTTGAGTTGCACCATATAACTGCTACAGCAAGTATCAACTGGTGAATAAAGGCCACAAAACCACATAATCCCATCAATATGTAAAAAAATATTGTTTGATCTCCTTTACCAATCTAAAACAGCTAATGCACACTTTGTTCTTCAGGACATGTTCATTGTGCTTTGTGTCAACTAACTCCAGAGATGACTAATGGTGGTAGAGGCAAACGGATCTGGTGTAAAAACTTTAGCATCTTAAGTTTTTATACAGCAAACGATGGGCTGTTTTTCGTAAGTTCAACCCTCTAGGAATAAACTTGAGAAATGTACAACTAATTATTTTCTAAGTTCTGCATCCTCAATCAAACTGGTGACAGATTATGAAATAATAATTAGTGTTTGACAAGTTTGTGTAAAGAAAATACGGCAAATGTGATCAGTTGTTCTAATTCTCATACACAGACTGATTTCATTGTCAGCTGATAATGTTGAAGTCTTGCTAAGACTGCTTGAAGTAACAAAGTTTCTCAAACTCCCTTTATAACAGTTACTACGAAAACTGCTAGAGCAACAAGAGTGAGTAAATTCTTTGATTTCTTGGTTGGTGCACAGCCAAACTTTCACTGCCGCTTTATGGAGAGTATTTTACCATTATTTTCGAATGCTAAAAGTGGTGTGTGCAAAAGCTGATGCCAAAAATCACACAATTACGTAAATTGCAAATAATATCTACAGCTAGTTGTTCCGCAGAGCATGGTTTGATAGTAGTTTTACCCACTTTAAACGGCAAACTGAAAACAACCATTTTCATACTCTGACCATTTTAATTTTTGCTCTGTGCAACTCGAGCCATTGTAACTACTTTTTTTTAATTTTATGCATTTATACTAATTGTCTTGCAGAGAGGAGTGAAAGGATTTATGAGTGAGTACAAAGCACACTATGCCAGGATGTGTGCGTATCAGAACAGACCTGACTTACTAGTGCAATAGCATGGCAATACCTCCTGCATTTTCTGAAGTTAAATTGTGAGTTGCTCACCAGTGTTATTTGTTAGCATACCGTCACACATGCTCATCCATAAACATGTTACAAACACTAGCATACATTATGCACAAGATTGAGATAAACCTGACCATGCAGTGTAAGTGATGCATAGACAAATATCAATCAGCAAATGGAAATTTGTTTCATTCTGACACGGATGCTGCTTGTTTCAGGGTAATGATGCAATTGTTGCAGCTACTATATATTTCTTTATGACGAAATGGGAAGCTGGATTGTGAGTGATTGTGGCTATTTCTGATCACCAATCCTCAGAAAACTGTAAGCTTGCTTGATCTTAGTCATTACAATTTTTTTATTGTCTCAGTTTGATCTTGAGAGCATATGATTTCCTTAATGCAGGTCCTTGAATTGTTTGCTAGGTAAAAGAAGCTGATTTTTTTATACAATAGCTGCTCCTAAGGCATCTGGCTGCTTTAACTTTGGAGTTGTCATCTATTGACAGTATTTTGCAGATCTGATGCAGAATAGTATCACTTCGAGTTTGGTTTATTTGGTTAAAAAAGTGAATGACCGATAATTGTGTGTAGCAGTCAAGTTTTCACAGCAGACGAATTTTACCTTATTTGCAACCCATCTCCTTTAAGAAAAAATAGCAAATATTATTAATTGAAAGCAAATCAATCAGCGTATTCGCGACCTTAGTTCGCCGAGCACATTTCAATAAAAATAATCAGACCGGCAATAAATTTAATCAAAAAATAAAAGTTTTGTTCGGAACTCGTGGGTCAACAAAAATTGGCTCATTTAACAAAGAAAAAATCAGCAAGTATTTATTTATTTTGTTTGTACGGAGCGAATAAAACTGAACACTAAATAAATAATAATGAGCAAGTTGATTTTTTTCAGTTTCATAGACCGGTTTTAGATCCTTGAAAAATAATTCCAAATAATTGCAAGCTATGCAAATTTACTAAAGCAGAGGGCAGCTTAACAAACTAATACAGTTTATAGCAGTTCAAATTGTATTACTTTCTCGATTATTTTGAAAATTGGGAGTTATCTTCCTTATGATTTGTTCGGTATACTATAAAATTTCATTGAATATTATGTTGTTCTAAAACTAATGGTCCGTTGCATATGCAACACAGTGAATTACGAACACCTATTATTTTTTGTCTTTTGTTTGACGAACAGGTTGCGAATACGCTAATTGTTGTTAGAAACCCTTTCAGTCGAAATTCTGTAGCTTAGAACATATAGTGTATTACAAACACAGCTATGGCAATGTTCATGGTGATAATCTGCCTAACACACTTGTTCTTTCTTTTTGAAGGCTACCAACCTGAATTTCTATCGGCTCAATCAAAGTTTTATTTTTCTTAAAATGATGATTTTTAATATCACTTGATCACCAGTTAGTGTGCAATAATTTGAAAATTTTGGGTTTTTGGTAATTTAGAAATTTGATAGGCCTGTGCTTGATAGCTAAGGTGTTATGTGTAGCCTTTTGTAATATTTGATATTTACATATTGATGTCCACAAGAACTTGATATTGAAATATTCTAAGTCTATTCAGTTGCTATAGACAGTAAGATAGTAATAGAACGTAGAGGAAAGTATTTGCTTGTCACTTCTGAGTGATTTTTTCTTTTGTGTCTCCACAAACATTACTTGATCTCTACGTATTCCCCTGTTTCAGAAGAGAAAAACAGCAACTAGATGTTTTGTCCAATGTCAATTATACTCAGCAGAAAGGCAAGCACTCTGGTAAGTGTTTGCTCATTTGTGTTGCTACAAATAATAGGGTAGTGTGTGCGTTGGTGCACTTATTTGATTTGGTTACAGCTCCATGAATACATTGGTTCCACCTCTTATAAGAAGGTACCCATAGATAAGTTTGATTATACCTCTCTAGTTTACTGATGAACCATTGGTCACATTTTCCAGTTCACTTGAAACTACAACAACGCGACTTTGTCTGTTCAAATTAATATAGAGCAAGAGAAGGCAATTCCGCTATTTTAGTGTGTTTCTTTTGATATAGTGACAAACCCTTTATTGAAAATGATAACTCCTTTATTTCGATGTTTTTTACTTCAACAAAAAACCATATATTTTATTCCATGAACAGTTATTTTTAGGTTGTCTTTCTTACAATAGGTTAATACACTCTTTAATGGTAATAATTTGAGCATTTGTCAACAATAGTGATAAATTGTTTTTTGTATTGAACAAAACTTTTAATGTTTTTGGTGCTAATGAATATGACAACTGCCTGCACTTATTTTGTAGCTCCTCTGGCTCAAACTCTTAGAAATCTGCATCTCCGTTAATGTAGATCAGCATGTGGCATTGCATCTAAAACTTCAGGACGAAGTTCAAGAGGTACGTTCATTCTAAGGTAAATTGATTTACTTTAAATGGATGGCATGATGGTTTCTATATCTTCATTTACTTTCAAAACTCTCACAAACAATACGGATCAAATTTTGTCAATTTATTACTGTTTAGATTTTAAGAAGACAACTCCAAAATATTGTGAGCCAACATCTTGGAATTTCAAGTTCAAATTGTTGAAGGATTTTTAGCTTTGTATAACATTGAATTAACGATCATCATATGGAAGTCAAATTAATTAGAAGTAACTTAATTTGTCTTCTTTCCGGCAAGCAGTGAGTGGGTGCAATCAAATAAATAGATACAACAGCATTTGCAAGAACTCAGGTTCCCAATACGAAACTGTATCTATCTTTTCTTAAATGTAATGTTGAGTTGAAAAATTATAAGATCTTACATTTTGGAATTATTTAATTGAGTAGAACTTGGTTTCATTTGCTATAATCGGTCAACTATTGAAAAATTGTGAAAGCATCAATTTACGTTCATAGTGATCATCGTTGTAAAAATGTTGGCCGGGGAGTTTACAGTGAAACCTGCATAAATCGATACCGGGGAAATCAATAAACTTGTTTTATTCAAGCCCCAGTTTGAAGTCCCGACATTTAGCAAGTCGATACTGTCATCTCTAGGTTGATGAATAATTTTTTTTCAACTTCATGACTAGTTTGACTCTATGACCAGCTTTTCACCGGAGCTCCGTGAAAAGAGTTAAATAAAGCATGTTGTTTGGAATCGAAATTAGTTCTGTTGAATAAACAAGCAGAAATTTTGTTAATGGCATGTTAATGGCATTTTTCTAGATGGCGCGTTATCAAAATTATATAATCAGAGAGTTATCTCCTTTTGTGAATGACAATTCTTTTGATTGCCTTTCCAACCGTGCCTGAGCAACTTCAACTCGTGGGTTTTTTATTCCTGAACTTTCTTCAATTTGGAATGTAACAAAGACTATATGCAATATCTCAACAATCACCCATGGTTGATAAAAAGTTAGAGCAGTCTAAACATGTTTGTTCAGATAGATAAAAAAAACAGTTGATCAATGAGTTAGTATTTGTTATTGGAAAAATTTTTGGAATGATTGTTGTCATTTACTGATCAAACATTAACCGATGATGTTGATTTTAAAAATTAAACCATACAAATTTATTCATTTTTATTAGTCATTTATTATTTGGCTCGCATCAAAATAATATTAAATTACTAATATACAAATACCTATCCTAAATAATGAGCAAATATGCAGTTCTCATTGCTATTAAAATTGATTTACCATATGAAATAAATCTATGAAATTCATAAGACTATTGCATTGTTAGTTGCAATATAACGTTTTTCGGTAGGTTTTAATTGAATTATTTAGGTTACATAGAATGTGACAGTAGTTTTTTATTTAGAGCTGTAGCATTGTAATTACTACAGCAAGTATTAACTGTTGAATAAAGGACCCAACACCACATAATGCTATCAATGTATAAAAAAAATATTGTTTTATCTGCTGTGTCAATCTGAAAAAATTTATACACATTTTGCATTTTAGGAGATGTTTATTGTGCTTTGCGTCAACTAACTCCAGAGATGAGTAATGGTGGTAGAGTCAACCAGAGATGGTGTAAAAAGTTAGGCATTTAAACTTTCACACAGCAAACAATGGGCTGTTTTTGGTTAGTTCAAGGCTCTAGGAATAAACTTGAGAAAAGTGCGACTGTAAATAATTTGTACGTTCTGTATCTTCAATCAAATTGGTAACGAATTATGAAATGATAATTAAGTCTTTGGCAAGTTTATGTAAATTAAATGCGTCAAATGGGATTAGTTGTTTTAATTTTCATACAGAAACTGGTTTCATTGTCAGCTGATAACTTTGAATTACTGATAAGACTACTCCAAATAACAAGTGTTCACAATCTTGACCATTATGCTAAAAAAATTGACAAAAGTTTATCTGACTCATTTTATAACAGTTACTACGAAAACAGCTAAAACAGCAAGAGGGAGTTAACTCTTTGAGTTCTTGGTGCACAGCCAAACTCTTACTTCCGTTTCATGGAAAGTATTTTACCATTATTTTCTCATGTTAAAAGTGGTGTGTGCAACAGCTGATGCCTAAAATCACACAATTACGTAAATTGCAAATAATATCTACAGCTAGTTCTTCCACAGAGCATGGTTTTGATAATCATTTTACCCCCTCTATACGGCAAACTGAATACAATTTTTTCCATAATCTCACCAACTTTAATTTTTGCTCTGTGCAATTCACGCCATTGTTACTCTTTTTGTTGTAGTAATTTTGTGCAATTATACTACTTGTCTTGCAGAGAGGAGTGAAAAGATTTATGAGTGATTACAAAGCACACTATGCCAGGATGTGCGCATGTTAGAACAGACATGACTTACTGGTGCAAAAACACGGCAATATCTCCTGCATTTTCTGAAGTCAAATTGTGAGTTGCTTGCTCAGTGTCATTTGTTAGCATATCGTCTCACATGCTCATCCATAAACATGTAAAAAACACTACCATACATTATGTATAAGCATGAGATAAACCTGACCATGCAATGTAATTGATGCATAGATAAATATCAGCAAATGGAGTTATTTCATGCTGACACTATGCAACTTGTTTCAGGGTAATGATGCAAGTGTTGCAGCTACCATCAAATTCTTGTTGATTGAACGGGAAGCTGGATTGTGAGTGACGGTGGCTATTTCTGATCACCAACCTGATGAAAATTGTAAGTTTGTTTGATTTTAGTCCTTAGCATTTTTTTCATTGTCTCAGTTTGATCTTAAGTGCATATGGTTTATTGGTTGCAAATTCGTGAATTGTTTGCAAGGTAGAAGAAGCTGATTTTCTTTCATAATATGAGCTCCTAAGGTTTCCGGCTGCTTTAACTCTGGAGTTCTCATCTATTGACGGTATTTTGCGCATCTAGTGCAAAATAATATCACTTTGAGTTTGGTTTAATTGGTTAAAAAATTGAATCAAAGATAATTGTGTGTAGCACTCAAGTTTTCACATCAGACAGAGTTTACCCTATTTTTGACCCATCTCCTAGAAAAACTAGCAAATGTTATAAATTGTTAAAAAAGTTTTTTCGTCAAAAATCTGTAGCTTAGAACATATGGTGTGTTACAACTGCAGCTATGGCAATTTTCATGGTAATAATCTGCATAAACACACTTATTCAGTCTTTTAGATGGCTTCGTACCTGACTGTCTATTGATTTCAAGCGGAGTTTTATTCTTCGTAAAATGATCATTTTTAATATCACTTGATCACTAGTTATTAGGCAATAATTTGGAAATTTTGGGTTTTTTGATTATTTGGAAATATGATAGGCATGTGCCTGATACCTAAAGTGTTATGTGTAGCTTATTGTGATATTTGATAATCACATATTGATGTCAAAAAGAAATTGGTAATAAAATATTCCAAGTCTATTCAGTTGCTATAGACAGTAAGATAGTAATAGAACGGAGAAGAAAGCATTTGCTTGGCACCTCTGAGGGAAATTTTTCTTTTGTTTCTCCAAGATTATTACTTGATCTCTAAATATTCCCCTGTTTCAGGAGATAGTCATTCTGGCATTATGCGGAGAAGAACTGCAACTAGAGGAAGTTCTTTGACCAGGAGAAATGTTTTTTTCCAATGTGTATTATATCCAGCAGAAAGGCAGGCACTATGGTAAGTTTTTTTTCTGTATAGCTACCAAGAATAGGGTAGTGCGTGCAGGGTGCACTTATTTGGTTACAGCTTCATGATCACATTTGTTTCAACTCTTATAAGAAGGTTATCTATCGATTATTTTGATTTTACCTCTCTAATTTGCTGATTAATTCTTGCCAAATTTTCCAGTTCAGTTGGAACCACAACAACACGACTTGGTCTGCTCAAAGTAATATAACGCATGAGAATGCAACTCCGCTTTTCTAGCATGTTTATTTTGAAATTGTGACAAAACCTTTATTGAAGATGACAATTTTTTTATTTTGTTGTTTTATACTTCAACAAAAACCATATATTTTGTTCCATGGACAGTTATATTTAGGCTGTATCTTATACAATTAGATTATGCACTTTGTAAAAGTAATTATTAGAACAGTTTTCTCATAATCTACTCGTTTGTCTCCAACACTAGCCATAACTGTTTTTTGGTGTTAAACAAACTTTTCAAATTTGTTTTTGGTATTGATGGATATTACAATTCTTTGCTCTTATTTTGTAGCTGCTCTGGCTCAAATGAAAAGGAACCTGCTTCTCCGTTAATATTAGGTGTAGCTCATTTACAGGCTCTAGTCAGCATGTGGCATTGTGTCCAAAACTTCTGGACAAGCTTAAAGAGGTAAGTTCAGTCTAGGGTAAAGTGATCTGCTTTAAATGGATGGCACTATGGTTCTTACATTTTTGTTTATTTTTTAAACTCTCACAAAAAAAAAACCAAAGTTGGTATACTTGTCACTGTTTAGATTTTGAGTAGACAACTCCAAATTATTGTAAGTCAAAACTTTGGATTTGCAAATTCAAATTGTTAAAGGATTTTTAGCTTTTTATAATATTGAAGTAACAATCATCCTACGGAAGTGAAGTTAACTATAAGTAAATTCATTTGTCTTCTTTCCGGCAAGCAGTGAGTGGGTGCAATCAAATAGATAGATACAACAACATTTGCAACAACTCATGTTCCCAATAGGAAATTTTACCTGTCTTTTCTTAAATGTAATGTCGAGTTGAAAAATTATAAGATCTCTTATTTTGGAGTTACTTTGCTACGATTAGTCAACTGTTGAAAATTGTGAGAGCATCAATTTATGTTCACAGTGATCACCATTGTAAAAATGGTGGCGGGTGAGTTTACAGTGAAACCCGCATAAATGAACAATGGAAAAATCAATAAACTTATTTTATTCATACCCCAGTTTAAAGGCCCTATCATAGACATTTTGAAAAGTGCTTCAAAAAGTCGATATTGTTATCTCTAGGTGGACCAATAGTTTTTTTTCAACTTCATGACTAATTTGACTCCACAACTCCATGGCTAGTTTTTCATGAAAGCTCTGTGAAAATTCTTAAAGAAAGCATGTTGTTTGGAATCGGAATTTTTTCTGTTGGATTGATTAGCAGAAATTTTGTCAATCGTAAACCTAGATCGCATGCTATCAAAAATATATTATCAAGTAGTTATCTCCTCTTGTGAATGACAGAATTTTTTTAAATGTATTTAAAACAGCACATGAGCAACTTCCACTCATGCGTTTGCATTAATAAATTTTTTTAATTTTTTTAATGTAACAAAAAACCGAAAGTAATATTTCAACCACGGTTGATAAAAATTGAACGGTTTTTAAACATGTTTGTTCAGCTAGATAAAAAAAACCTGTTGATTGAGTTAGTGTTTATTATTGGATAGCTTTTTTAATGATCATTGTCATTTACTGATGAAACATTAAACCAATGATAATGATTTTAAAATTTAAACCAAGCCAACTCAGTTATTTTTATTACCGTGAGTTATTATTTTGGTTAGCATCACAATAACAACAAATTACCACTATACTAATAATTATGCTTGATTAATGAGAAAACTTGAAGTTGTCATTGTTATTAAAATTTATTCACAATGTGAGTCAATGAAAAAAATGTATGAAATCCATCGTATTATTATATTGTTAGTTGCAAAATAACTTATTATTACTATTTTATTTATATTTATAGCCTCCAAAAGCAAATTTGAGCAGTTCAATACCATCCTTAATTAGATGGTTCCTTTTTGACTCTTCAACATCAATTTATGCAGGTTTCACTGTATTTATTCATCCAATTATGTTATTTTACCTTTATTACAAAAGTCATGGCTTGGAGGAAGTTTTTGTCATAATGGGAATGCTCCATGATTGAAAAACATAACAACTATGATATAACTGTCTAGTAATAGTTCTAATAACTTTTTTATAATTATTGAGAGATTTTGTTAAAAAAATTTGATTCATTTCAAATTTGGTTGTAATTTTATTATTTTTCTGGATATCTTGGATAAGTTTAAACTTTTTTATGTCAAAATAGTTTGCGAAGATAAGTTTTTTAGATGTTTCAGACTTTCCGCTGTTTTAGAAGTATGCACAAATTTTTGAAGTTTTCGAACTATCTACATATGCTTGTAGTTGACGTAGATTCATGATGAATTTTGATACTAACCACACGGCTTCAAAAAAGCTAATTTTTACAGTTTGCAAGTTTTGCATCAGCGAAAATTAGTTTGATTTTAGAAAGCAATGCTTAAACGTCATACGAAAATTTGTTTTTCAGGAGTAGAATATTACAAACGTTTCTTGGCTATCGATGACAAAAACTGGTTGAACCTTTTGCATTTTTATCTCTGTCAAATGGAGATTTCTCTGTCTATGGCATGAAAGACTTCATTCTTAATGATAGGCAGGTTACTTTGTTACACACTAGAGCAATTGAAATACAAGAAATTTTTCAAGGACCATGACAGATGCTCTGTAGTCAGTGGCTTCAATTCTGTATTATATAACAAAATGACTGAATTTTTTATGAAGCTTCAACTTCCAAACTAAAATCGAAAAACTTTGTTGATCATTTAGTGATTTTCACTTATTCACAAGGAAATGTATAGTGTTCAAGATTTAATTAAAAATGTTCTTGAGAAAAAACACCGTAACAATTATGACTCTCACAACATTTCTTTCCAATCTCATGGTGTTATGAAAGTTCAACTGATCTTATTGCTTAATCAATTTCAAAGCCGAAACTTAATACTATAATGATAAATATGCTTGGGTTGTTACGCTTTTACCCAAAAAGTTGGTCCTGTTACGGCCCGTGTACACAATAACTACTTTGCACAAAATGAGAGGAAGTGCTGATTCAGAAAATAAACTACAAAAAGATTGAAACTCATTGCAATCTCCTTTTTTCAATTACGCATATCATCCCATATTGCTGATATGTGAAAAGACCAAGTTCTATGTAAGCTAGCTGAATCTTTTAAAACTCATTTAAAGCTTTATACAACTTGATGAGTCATCTGGAGAAAAAATTGCACCTTGTTCAGAATTGATTGTGCCAAAAGTGATAATTTGGATGTTGAGTGATGGTTTATGACAACTTTTACATCACTGGAGTTTTTGTCTTTCTGTGTTAAATAGTCTTTTCCGTGATCAGCTTCCTTACGCAACGAGACAATTGCTTTTGACCCATTATTTAGTTGCCAGAGCTGTAAAAGTACTATTTAATAGATAGAATATATCTATTACTGATAACTACTTGGATTTGTAGAGCTAAGTTTGTATCATTACAAAGAGATATTTATAAATAAAGGTCGCAGATGTGAACATCTTCAACACCCTAACAATTAAAATTATTCTGAACAAATAAAAAACTCTCGATTAATTTGAAGAATTCAAATTTTTTTTATAGGTTTGGAATGTCATGAGTTTTTTCAACCTTGCTTGTTAGAATCACCTCCGAAGAATCAATTCAAAACTGATCAGCCGATTTCTTGATTTGAAATTAGAAGTTGTTTGCCCCTGTATTTCTCTCAGATGAGGAGAAAACTCTCAGTTTTATGAAAAGAAAGTTTTAGGAATGAGTTTCAGCCCTGATTTTACAATAGCTTCAAGTATATGAGAACTTGTGTATTATTCACTCACACAAAATGTTTAAATATTTTGGTCTCCGTCAATAAAATTAGCTAACATCCGATGCAACATTTTCATCCCAGTTGATGATGAATTAAATTTGGGAAACCAATGACGATGAAATTTTTTTTGGTTCCAACATTCCTGAAGCTCAGTAAAAGATTTTATGAAGTAAATTGCTAATTGATGAAGTGTTTTGTGTTTATTTTTACTCAAATTGTACATTTGTCTATTGCAGGTTCGAACTCGGGTGGCTTTTTTGATGCTGCTTCCAATTCCAATTACACTTTTGAGTAATAAATTTAATCAAAAAATATTCATTTTGTTCGGAACTTGTGGGTCCACAAAAAGTAGCTCACTGAATTAAAAAAAATCAGCAAGTATTTTTTTATATTGTTCGTAGGTCACAAATGAAACAGAACACTTAATAAATTCAAAAGAGCAAGTTGATTTTTTTCATTTTCATAAACTTGTTTTATATCCTTGAAAAATAATTCAAAATAATGGCAAGCTTTGCAAATTTACTAAAGCAAGGGGCAGCTTGACAAACTAATCCAGTTTATAGCGTTCAAAATTTTATTACTTTCTCGATTATTTTGAAAATTGAGATTTATCTTCCTTATGATTTTTTCGGTAAACTATTACATTTCAATGAATATTATGTTGTTCTTAAACTAATGTTCCGTTGCATACGCGACATAGTGAATTATGAACACCTATTATTTTTTGTGTTTGGTTCGACAAATAGGTCGCGAATACTCTTATTGTCGTTAAAAAACCTGTTAGTCGAAAGTTTGTAGCTCAGAACATATAGTGTATTACAAACACCGCTCTGGTACTTTTCATGGTGATAATCTGCATAACACACTTATTCAATCTTTTTGATGGCTACCAACCTGAATGTCTATTGACTCAAGTAAAGTTTTAGTTTTCTCAAAATGGTGATTTTTAATATCACTTGATCACCAGTTATTAAGCAATAACTTGGAAATTTTGGGTTACTGGTTATTTGGAAATTTGAAAGGCATGTGCCTGATAGCTAAGGTGTCCTGTGTAGCCCAATTGTGATCTTAATATTCACATATTGATGTCCAAAATAAATTTCATATTGAAATATTCCAAGTCTATTCAGTTGCTATAGACAATAAGATAATAATAGAACGTAAAGGAAAGCATTTTCTTGTCACTTCAGAGGGAGTTTTTCTTTTGTTTTCTCCACGAATATTACTTGATCTCTACATATTCCCCTGTTTCAGGAGATAGTGATTCTGGTGTTATGAAGAGAAAAACAGCAACTAGATGTTTTGACCAATGGCAATTATACTCAGCAGAAAGGCAGGCACTCTGGTAAGTGTTTTTTCCTTTGTCTTGCTACAAAGAATAGGGTAGTGTGTGCGTGGTGCACTGATTTGGTTACAGCTTCATGATCACATTCTTTTCACCTCTTATAAGAAGGTACCCATAAATAAGTTTGAATATACTTCTCTATTTTACCGATAAACCATTGTCACATTTTCCAGTTCAGTCGGAACCACAACAACACAACTTGGTCTGTTCAAATTAATGTAGAGCAAGAGAATGCAATTCCGTTATTCTACTCTGTTTCTTTTGATATAGTGACAAACCTTTTATTGAACATGATAATTCTTTTATTTTGATGTTTTGTACTTCAACAAAAACCATATATTTTGTTCAATGAACAGCTATTTTTAGGTTGTATTTCTTACAATAGGATAATACACTCTGCAATGGTAATAATTGGAGGATTTGTCTTCAACAATGGGGATAAACTTTTTTTGTTTTAAACAAAACTTTTAATGTTTTTGGTGCTAATGAATATGACAAATATCTTCATTTATTTACAAACTCTCAAAAACAATACAGATCAAATTTGGCAAATTTATCACTGTTTAGATCTTAGGTAGACAACTCCAAAATATTGCGAGCCAAAATCTTGGAAATTCAAGTTCAAGTTGTTGAAGGATTTTCAGCTTTGTATAATATTGAAGTAACAATCATCATCCGGTAAGCGGTGAGTGGGTGCAATCAAATAAATAGATACAACAGCATTTGCAAGAACTCAAGTTCCCAATACGAAAATGTATCTATCTTTTCTTAAATGTAATGTCGAGTTGAAAACTTATAAGATCTTACATTTTGGAATTATTTATTTGAGTAGAGCTCGCTTCCATTTTCTATAATCAGTTAACTGTTGAAAAATTGTGAATGCATCAATTTATGTTCCTAGTGATCACCGTTGTAAAATGGTGGCGGGGGAGTTTCCAGTGAAACACGCATAAATCGATACCGGGGAAATCAAGAAACTTATTTTATTCATGACCCAGTTTGAAGTCCCGACATTTACTAAGTCAATACTGTCATCTTTAGGTTGACCAATAATTTTTTTTAATTTCATGACAAGTTTGACTTCATAACCAGCTTTTCACGGGAGCTTTGTGAAAAGCCTTAAATACAGCATGTTGTTTGGAATCGAAATTAGTTCTGTTCAATTGACAAGCAGAAATTTCGTCAATTCTAAATCTAGATGGGATGTTATCGAAATTGTATTATCAGAGAGTTATCTCCCCTTGTGAATGACACAAATTTTGTATATGCATTTCCAACCATGCCTGAGCAACTCGTGAGTTTTTTATTCCTGAATTTTCTTCAATTTGGAATGTAACAAAGACCAAATGGTCATGGTTGATAAAAATTTAAAGCTGTCTAAACATATTTTCTCAGATAGATGAAAAAACAGTTGATCAATGAGTTAGTATTTATTTTTAGAAAATTTTTGAATGATCGTTGTCATTCACTGATGAAGCATGAAACCAATGATAATGATTTTAAAAACTAAACCAAGCAAACTTATTACTTTTTATTAGTCATTTATTATTTGGTTAGCATCCAAATAATAATAGATTACCAATAATTTTTTTTTATCATGGGATTGCTTCATGATTGAATAACTTGCAAACAATAAAAGAGTCTGTCTAGTAAAATTTTTTAATAATTTTTTTGTATTCATTGCGAGGCTTTTAAAAAAAATTGACCAACTTCAGTTTTTGCTTTAATTTCATATTTTTTTGGAAATCCTAGATATTTTTAAACTTTCTTATGTCAAAAGAGTTTGCGAAGACAATTTGTTCATCTTTCAGACTATCCGCTGTTTTAAATGTGTGCGCAAACTTTTAAACTAATCGAACTGTCTACATATGCTGGTAATTGACTTCGATTCATGTTGATTTTTTATACTAACCACACTGCTTCAAAATAGATGATTTTTACAGTTTGCAAGTTTTGCATGAGTAAAAATTAGTTTGATTTTAAAAAGCAGCTCTTAAACATCATTTCAAATATTTTGTTTCCAGAAGTTGAATATTACAAGCATTTCTTGGCTACCAATGACCAAAACTGGTTAAACCTCTTGCATGTATATCTTCGTCAAATGGAGATTTTTTTGTCTATGACACAAAAAAGTGATTTTTGATGATAGACACCTAACTTGTTACACACTCGAGCAGATGAAATACAATAACTTTCCTAGGACCATGAATAATGCTTTGCTGTCAGTAGCTTTATCTCAGTACTATATAACGAAATTACTGAGTTTTTTTATTAAGTTTCCAGTTCCAAACTATTATCTAAAAAATTGTTGATCATTTAGTGATTTTCACTCATTTTCAAGGAAATATATGGTACTCGAGATTTAATTAAGAAATGTTCTTGTCAAAAAAACACCGTCACAATTATGACTCCGGTAACATTTCTTTCCAATCTCTGAGTATTATAAGAAAATTATACTGATCTTATTGTTTAATCAATTTCCAAGTTGAAAGTCATTACTGTAATGATGAGTATGCTTGGGTTGTTGCACTTTCAACCAAAAACCTAGCTCAGGTTACGGCCAGTGTACACATTAACTACTCTGCACAAAATGAGAGAAGTGCTGATTTGCCATTACACTTATCATCCCACAATGCTGATATATGGAAACCCAAGTTCTATGTAATTTAGGCAAATATTCAAACACTCATTTTAAAGCTTGTATACATTTTGATTAGTCATTTGGGAAAAAATTACACTTGGGTCACTAATTGTGCCAAAAGTGATAATCTTGATTTTTGACATTACTAGGAATTATGTCTTCCTGTGTTGAATAGTATTTTCCATGATCAGCTTCCTCACGCGATGAGACAATTTCTTTTGACTAATTATTTAGTTGCAAGAGCTGTAAAAGTACTATTTATAGATAGAATATATCAATTAATGATAGTTACTTGGATTTTTTGAACCAAATTTTAATCATTACAAAATGATATCGATGATAAAGATCGCAAATGTGAAAATACTCAACCTAAAACAATTAAAAATATTTTGAGCAAATAAAAGAGTAATTTTTTTATCGGAGTTGAAATCAAAATTATTAGACAAAAGTATTTTGAAAAAATTGAATTTCTTTTTTACTAAGTTTGAAAAGTCGTGAGTTTTCTCAACCCTGCTTGTTAGCCTTCAATCACCTCCTACGAATCAATTTAAACATGATCAGTTGATTTTTTTCACTTGAGATTAGAAGTTGCTTGCTCCTGTATTTTTTCAGTTCGGGAGAAAACTCCCAATTTTTTGAAAACAAAGAACTAGGGATGACTTTCAGCGCTGGTTTTGCAATGGCTTCAAGTATATTCGAACATGTGTATTATTCACTCACACAAAATGTTTAAATTTTTTTGTTTCTAACTATAAAAGTAGCCAACATCTCCACTTTTGATGATGAATTAACTTTGCAAGCCAATGATGATGAGTTTTTTCTTTGGGTTAACGCTCCTGAAGCTCAATACAAGATTTCATAGAGGACACAGTTAACTAATGAAATGTTTTGTATTTAATTTTACTCATTTTGTACATTTGTCTATTGCAGGTTCAAATTCTGGTTGCTTCATTGGTGCTGCTTCGAATTCATCCCAGCTGACGACATTTGAGTTCAACTTTCTCTTAGGTTGCTTTATGAGTATTATTCTTATGTTTGCATGAAAAATAACGTGCGCTATGATGTATTGTAGAGATTTTATGGCTAAGTTGGCGCAACATGTTTATGTGAATGGCTTTTAATTATTTTAAAACAAAATTGGTGAAATCTGTTTCAGGAGTCTTTCGATAAATGTCTTAAAGATATTGGTGTAGCCTGTTTAATGAACGTTGTGTAAACTTTTTATACCTACATTAATGTAACATTTTCAGCAAATGTTTTCTAAGCATTTTATCACGACATTGGTGTAACTTCTTTAATGAATGTTTTGTAAAAAGTCTATTACAACATTGCTATGACATGTCTAATGAATGATTTGTAAACATTTTCTAGCGACATCGGTGTAATATTTTTAATGAACATTGTGTACACATTTTATAGCGACATTGGTGTAACCTCTTTAATGAACGTTTTGTAAACAATCTATAACAACGTTGTTGTGACATGTCTAATGGATGTTTTGCAAACATTTTATAACGACATTGGTGTAACATGTGTAATGAACATTTTGTAAACGTTTTATACCGACATTAATGTAACATTTTCAGCAAATGTTTTGTAAAAATTTTATCACGACATTGACGTAACATGTTCAATAAATGTTTTGTGGACATTCTGAGAAGACGAATAGTGGAAACATTCAAAAAACATTCATAGGATGTTTTGCGAGGACAATGGGTGTAACATTGCAACAACATTGAAAGAAGTGTACAAAAAGTCATGAAATAAACATTTGCATACAATGTCCAGAGGACATTAGTTGACATCCAGGCAACGTCGATGCAACATTATTATACATCATTGCCTCAGCATTGTGCGAATGTTTGTGGGTAACATTGGGAGTAACATTGGATTAATGTTTGAGGGTGTCTGCAGAAAGTTGTGAAATAAATGTTCTGCGCACAATGTTTAGGGAATATTGATGGACATCTAGGCAACACGAATACAACATTTTGAATTATCATTACATAAACATTGTATAAATGTTTGTCCACAACATTGGGAAAAACGTTTAAATAACGTTCGAGGGTGTCTACAGAAAGTAGTGAAGTAAACGTGCTGCGCACAATGTTTAGGGAATGTTGATGGACATCCAGGCAATATTAATACAACATTTTGAGTTATAATTACATAAACCTTGTACGAATGTTTGGCCACAACATTGGGAATAACGTTTAAGTAACGTTCAAGGGTGTCTACAGAAAGTAGTGAAGTAAACGTTCTGCGCAAAACGTTCAGGGGATCTTCACCGACATCCAGACAACGTTTGTACAACATTCACTTGCTTGTTGGGTATACTGATAGCTATAAGTGAGAGAGTACCAAAGAATCCTGACATCATCACCAAACTTCAGGTATGTTACACAGCGCTAAGAGACTGTAGCTGTAGTCAATGTTTGTTGGAAAGGAAAACCCGATTTTGTTACAGTTTGCTTTGACTTATCTAAGCCAAAATATGTTTTTGGCCAATGAAAGTAGCCTATTTGCAAGATATATATTAAAATAAAAAACACCTTAAATAATGTAGTACTTTGTGAGTAGTAATATATGAGCAGATCTCCCTACCAAGTGTTTTTTTGTGGATCTGACCTTGGAGTTGAGACAATGGGTTACGGCGTTGGATGAATTCGCCGAGTTTATATTGTATTTTACTTGAGGGGTACTTGAGTGGCATTTGAGTGGCATTTGAGTTTTGATTAGTTTTTTACTTAATTTGAACTTATATGGCATATAGATTTTGAATGTATGGCATTCAAGTTTTGATAACTTTTTTACATAACTCGAACTCATATGGTATCTTGAGAGAGAGGGGAGAGGAGAGAGGAGAGAGGAGAGATGGGAGATGAGAGAGGAGAGAGAGGAGAGAGATTTTTTAGTTTTCTATACATTCATGTATATATGGTTAGTTATGTACCTATTTATGGCTATATTTATATCTACATATAGAGAGGAGATATATCTACATTGAACAAATATATTGATCAAAAATGAAAATTATATGTTTATATACCTGATTACATAATGAGGGGTACTTGAGTGGCATTTGAGCTTTGATTATTTTTTTACTTAATTTGAACTTGGGGCATATACATTTTGAATGCATGACATTCAAGTTTTGATAATTTTTTTACATAACTCGAACTCATATGATATTTTGAGAGAGAAGAGAAGAATGAGGAGACTACATTGAATCAATATATGATTATATACATTTATTACATAATAAGTAGCAAAATATTCTTGTATAATATAGCTAGAGTTAGTAAATACTAAGTAATTCAAAGCACTACAACTTGTAATGACAATCAATGGTTGATAGTCTTTTTCTTTACAATGTTGTCATTGTTGTACTGATGTTATAACTAGGAAGGAAGACTTCTGTTCTATGTACTTTTGATTCCATAATGAACTAAAATCAAAAGTTATGTATTAGTATAGGATGATTAAACAAAAATGTAAAATAATTACATAAATTTGAATTATAGTTCTTTTTACATTGGTTAGTTAACATTATATAGTAAAGGGAAGTAACTCACCAAGTTATATTGTTCAGTTTGTTTTTTCTTGAGCATAATTTTCATCAAGCGTTTTTGATTCTCTCTCTTCTATCTAAAGCAAAACAAAAAATAATTGCTTTATAAATAAATATTATCTAATTGGAAGTATTACTTATATCAGTTAGTTTACATTGAATAAAAAATACTCACTGTGTTGTCTTGTCTGACATGCTCTTTTTGAATATAGTTTTCACCAGGGGGCGCTGGTTCTCTCAAAGATGTAGAAGATGTGTTTCCCACTCCCATTGAAAGCACTAAGACCTTGTTCTCAACAACCTCATCTGTAGTAAAGTACTTCATCTGGTTGGAATCATCAAGTTTGTTGGATAGGTTTTGAGCCGTTTCTATCGCTTGTAATGCTGTGAATGTGATTATATCATGTCGATGATAACCAAATCTACTAACTTCACGATTTCTTACAAGTATGACTCCTGTTCCAATTTGTTTGATGTTGCTAGCGTGTTTTTCAGGTATATATAGAACTCCCATCATCAAACCATCATATTGCAAACATCTGTAGTTTACCAGTAGCGCATTCATCACCACATCTCCATTAGGTAATGTTAACTGAGTTGATATTTGAGGAGATTCAAAACTGATTACACTTCCAACAGCAAATTGCGAGAGCGTTGCGATACGAACCATACTGATCAACTGAGTAGGTGTTTTTTTTTTATTAATCTACTTAGCTGTTTAGCTTCCTCAAGGGAAATATTGGATGGGAAGTTGATAGGGTGAAAGATTGGATGCTTGTCTGAATCGAATCCCATAAAAACCACCAGTTTTGGAACATCCGGTTGTGTTGGAGCTAATTTGTTGTAATCCTCATTTCTCACCATAGACCTCACTTGTCGTCTGTTGCCAAATGTTTCGATATTGTAGCGGATAATGCATAAGTTTTTATATACATCCTCAGCTGGTTGTTCGATGGAGACTATCTCGAGAAGTGACGGCGTTTGATTTAAGTGAAGTGGTTGAAACCTTCCAATCATTACTCTGTCATTGGTATCGCAAGAATTGAGCAAACTAGCAGCATTTTTTGACAAGCAGGAAAGATGAGAAGGAGATGGCGCTTTCAAAGTCCAAGTATAGTCAATCGTTTTATTTCTATCCGAATCCCATGGCTTTGGTCGAATTGTGTTCAGTTTCCTTCTTATTAGATGTGAATCAGGAGGGATATTTTCTTTATCATCAGAGTATGGTTCGAATGTTGAGAGAAATGAGGTATTACAGTCTTCATTCATATTCAGAGCGTTCAGTCGGAAGTTGGAACTGAAAAGAGAGTAAAAAATATGTAACAAATGGCTGGAATTTGAAAAATATTTTGAAAAGAATAAACTAACTAGATATTTATAAAATAAACACATAATCAAAACCATAATAATTTTTCTGATGCGGTATGGTGAAACTATTTGATCTTTTATTAATAAGAACAAAATATTAAAACATAAAATTAACTTTCTGAAGTATTATAGCAAAACTAGTTGAAGTTTTTTATCAGTATATGTTAAAGAATTATTTAGTAATTCTCACCTTATTGAGTTTCAAGTAAATGTAGTAGTTGGTGTGTAGATGTTGCTTCCTTGCTAGCTATTGTAGAACTGGATGCTTTCTGTGTGAAAACACTGGTTCTTAAATAGCTAAAGCTGTACTAATTAACCCTATGAAACCTTTATAATATATCTATGACTCAGCAGTTTTTTCACGCGATATTCCCGCGAAAGCTTTGGTTTTTATTCGCGTGAAAATTATTTTTTTACTCCCGCGAAAGCAATGGTTTCTATTCGCGTGAAAATAAACTATTTATTCCCGCGAAAACATTGGTTTGTATTCGCGTGAAAATAAAATATTTATTCCCGCGAAAGCAACGGTTTCCATTCGCGTGAAAATAAACTATTTATTCCCGCGAAAACATTGGTTTGTATTCGCGTGAAAATAAAATATTTATTCCCGCGAAAGCAACGGTTTTCATTCGCGTGAAAATGAAGTATTGATTCCCGCGAAAGCTTTGGTTTGTATTCGCGGGAAAATAAAATTTCTATTCCCGCGAAAGCAACGGTTTCCATCCGTGTGAAAATAAATTATTTATTCCCGCGAAAACATTGGTTTGTATTCGCGTGAAAATAAAATATTTATTCCCGCGAAAGCAACGGTTTCCATTCGCGTGAAAATGAAGTATTGATTCCCGCGAAAGCTTTGGTTTGTATTCGCGGGAAAATAAAATTTCTATTCCTGCGAAAACAACGGTTTCTATCCGTGTGAAAATAAATTATTTATTCCCGCGAAAACATTGGTTTGTATTCGCGTGAAAATAAAATATTTATTCCCGCGAAAGCAACGGTTTCCATTCGCGTGAAAATAAAGTATTGATTCCCGCGAAAGCAACGGTTTCCATTCGCGTGAAAATAAAGTTTTGATTCCCGCGAAAGCTTTGGTTTGTATTTGCGGGAAAATAAAATTTATATTCCCGCGAAAGCAAGGGTTTCCATCCGTGCGAAAATAAATTATTTATTCCCGCGAAAACAATGGTTGGTATTCGCGTGAAAATAAAATATTTATTCCCGCGAAAGCATTGCTTTGTATTCGCGTGAAAATAAAATTTTTATTCCCGCGAAAGCAACGGTTTCTATTCGCGTGAAAATAAATTATTTATTCCCGCGAAAGCATTGGTTTGTATTCGCGTGAAAATAAAATATTTATTCCCGCGAAAGCATCGGTTTCCATTCGTGTGAAAATAAAATATTGATTCCCGCGAAAGCATTGCTTTGTATTCGCGTGAAAATAAAATCTTTATTCCCGCGAAAGCAACGCTTTCCATTCGCGTGAAAATAAATTATCTATTCCCGCGAAAACATTGGTTTGTATTCGCGTGAAAATAAAATATTAATTCCCGCGAAAGCATTGGTTTGTATTCGTGTGAAAATAAATTTTTTATTCCCGCGAAAGCAACGCTTTCCATTCGTGTGAAAATAAATTATTTATTCCCGCGAAAGCATTGGTTTGTATTCGCGTGAAAATAATTTTGTTATTCCCGCGAAAGCAACGGTTTCCATTCATGTGAAAATAATGCTGATTCATAGCAGTGCAACTTAAGCTATATAAGAAGCACTGTTTTCATACAGAAAGCATTCACTTCATCGTTAGTAACTGAAGGAAGAAGATCTACTACATCATCATCTACTACAACCCTCCTTCTTCATCATTTGAGTTACATAGGAAACAGCTGAAGTTCAAACAACTATGTATATAATTCATCTAATTCAAAGAACAACAAGTCTTCATTTATGATGTAAGTATTTATATTTCGTTTTAATTGTAATCAATTTAAGCGTGAAGACATTTTCTCAACAAAAAACAAGATTATTCACTATTTAAGATATCAAAAAATGTTGTATGTAAGTTTTAATTATGGTTATTCTTATTATTTCAGGGGTTTCAAAATGAAAAAAGTACTCCTTCTTCATCCGAATTTTATAGAAAGCAGCTCTCAAGTTCAAACTAACTGAAGGAAGAAGATCTACTACATCATCATCTACTACAACCCTCCTTCTTCATCATTTGAGTTACATAGGAAACAGCTGAAGTTCAAACAACTATGTATATAATTCATTAAAGAAAAATAAGTCTTCATTTGTGATGTAAGTATTTATATTTTGTTTTAATTGTAATCGATTTAAGCGTGAAGACATTTTCTGAATAAAAAACAAGACTATTCACTATTTAAGATATCAAAAAAATGTTGTATGTAAGTTTTAATTATGTTTATTCTTATTATTTCAGGACTTCAAAATGAAAAATGTACTCCTTCTTCATCCGAATTTTATAGAAAGCAGCTCTCAAGTTCAAACTACTAGGAATATCATTCATTTTAATTCAAAAGAAAAGACAAGTCTTCATTTCTGATGTAAGTATTTACGTTCTATTATAATAGTAATCAATTCAAGTATATTGAAAAAAAATTGAAACCTTAGTCTTTTTTTTATTTTTTTGCTATAAAGCATTATCATTTTTTTTTAGAATAACAACGAACTAGATCAAAGGAAAAGAACTTTCCAACAAAACTTCAACTTGAGTAATAACTGAAGCTACTACTTATATTATATATAAATAATGTGTCGAGTAACAAACAACAGATATGTAGCAAACACTATTTATAATGAAAAAAGAGAAATGCAAAAAACTCGAAATTGTTTTGAAAATACTAAAGACTGCGCTGAATGGATAGATGATAGTTTACTCGTTACTTCATCGTTGTTTTTACAACAAACTTTTCCTGATACCACTGCAATAACTTATGTCGTCGCAACTTATCCGGATAATCACTGTAGTCTTTTGTCATTAAAATTACAAAAAACTATTGCGCAACTTTCCCCATCGGACTTTTTCAAGTTCATTTACAATGAACTCTCTTTTTATGAAAGAGAGGCTTTAATGCTTGATGAAAGTTATCGAAGAAAATCATTTCTTACAAATTGGAGACGAGTAGGTAAACATTGTGGTGAAAACATGGCTGCAGCTGGTTTCTATAACCTTGAAAAAGACAACGCTGTTCGATGTGTTTTTTGCCAAGGGGTATTACTAAACTGGAAGGATGAAGATGAACATCCGATGAAAGAACACGCTAAAAGTTTTCCGTTTTGTCGATTTGTTAGAGGATTTAACACTCACAATCGTCTGTATAGACCTAGGAAACTACTTGCAGATGAAATGAAAAACATCTCAATTGTCAAAAGTTATACGATGGAAGAACAAAAGATCAGAAGAGGAGATTTAACTGCAGAAGTATTACCTCTAGGTATATCAATTGATCGTGCTGATACACCACGTTTTGCTACTGAAACATCTAGAGAAGACAGTTTCAAACAATGGAAGGGTAAAGTCTCCATGAAACTCCTTTCCAATGCAGGTTTCTACTATACTAAGTTCGGGGATAGTGTGAAATGCTTCTTTTGCTCAGGTGAACTTAAAGAATGGAAAGAGAGTGATCTACCATGGGAGGAACACTGTCGATGGTTCCCAGACTGTTATTTTTTACTCGGGAGTAAAGGTGAAGAGTATGTTGAGGATGTTTACATGCGAACGGAAAAAGGCAAAAGGTGTAAGCGACGGGTTGAAAAATATCGAGAAAAATTAAAACAAATAACACGCAACAATGACACCGAAGAAATGAAACTTATTTGCAAAAAACTAGGATACAGTCAAAACGATATCGAACAAGTTTTAGTGTTAAATGGAAAACCTTTTGAGCGAATAGGTTTTATGATTGAAGCCTTACATATTTTTGAAAATGATTTTACAACTGTTGAGAATTCGTCAACACTGTTAAAAAATGATGCTAAATCAATTGATTCGTTATAAAAAGATAAAGATCCGCTGTTAAAAAATGATGCTAAATCAATTGATTCGTTAAAAAAAGATAAAGATCAGACTAAGCAAAGCAAACTCGCTCAATGTGTGTCTGAGACGCATGAAAAAAAAGTAATTGCAAATCATATCTCTCTTCCGTGTGGTCATCTCATTTACTGTAGTGAGTGTAAGGAAAAAGCGCTTACTGAATGCTCATCAGAAGTAAAACCTTGCCCAATCGATGGTTGTCAGGTTGAAATTAAAGCATTTATGAAGATCTACATGAGCTAGCATAACAATTAACCTCAAAAAAAAGAAAAAGTAATGAATGATTAAATAGATGTTTCAATTTGAAAACGTATCATTCGCGTTTTGTAATTTAACGGAATAACAACAAATATGCTACGTGTTGAAGACTTTGCTCACCAAGAAGCTTCCGATGCTATAGGTCCTAAGACTTTTTTGGCTGAGGTTTCTGATGAAATGTTGAGGATTTATTTTACGGAGGAATGTGTATACTGTGTACTAGGAGGAAGTTTTTACAAGCAAGCAACCAATCTATCGCTACTAAACTGTTACTGTTCACACGTTGATGACAAATGTATCACTTGTAAAAGATATGCTGAAATGGTTGAAGGCGCTACACCTACCAAAAAAGAATTGGGTGATGCTATCGACTGGATTGATAGAAGACAAGTTTTGAAAAATGCTAAAATGGGTTTTTTGGTGCATGATGAATGGATTAATGCTTTTTTGGATCTTTCCACTGATGATTTGAAGTCTCCCTTTTTGTTAACAAATTTGAGAGCACGATTAAATCCCTACCTATTACCTACTAGTCAGAGCAAACTGGCTTATCAACGACTAAAGGATAAATTACTTGCGATAGCAGAAGGATATCCATACGCTTACACTCTTGATGAAAAAGAAGACTCAGTCAACCCGATAATAACTATTGATTCGACAAATATATCTGAAGACTCATAAAAGAACTGCTACAAAAAAAGTTGCTTCATTTATCTCTGAACTACAGCAGAAACATGAGTGGAAAAACTCAAGGATTCAAGTCAATTGGTACATTGGCTGATTTTGTTCCTAAGTTCATAAGGACTCATTTTGAACACATTCCTTTAGAGCGTTCGAATCCTCTTTTTGTTCAACTCATCACCGAAGAAGTATTTTATTTTGTGTTAGGATTCAATCTAGTTCGTAAATCAATACAAAGCATGCTTTTGAGCTGTAATTGTATTTCAAGAGCAAATCCTCTCGAATGCTTAAACTGTTCTAGGAGCTTTGATCCAAAAGTATGCTGTCCGCAAGACAAGTTGATAGATTTTGAAGATCTCAAAAGAGCGATCGAACTGGTTGATATAAAGCAATGTTTGAAAGATGCTGAACTGGGTGATTTGATAGATATTTCGATTTTAAGAGGTTTGACTTCATTTCGCTGGACAGCAACACATGTTCTTTTGTCTCAATCTCGATTGGAACCATACTTACATTTTGGTAACCACTTTGATGAGATTGTTTCACATCTTCAAAATCGGTTGAGAGAGCTGAACAATCCGCTAGCCTCTTACATATAAATAGAAAAAAACATCAAGAAAGAAAGTATTCAACTTTCAACACTGAAAGCGAAAACATTTAAAAAAAATGAGCTGCGTATTTATCTTGCTACTGGCACTAACATTTCCCAATGTTAGTGGAGTATTCTATACCAACGAAATTGATGAATGTATAGCCGGAGCTATGGATAAAAATGATGTCTTGTTTTTTTCACCTTTCACAAGGACTATACGATATAAAGATGAAAATGGAAAAAACTGTGTGCGACTCTACCCTCCCGACTTATTATATTGTGGTTTTTTCATCCCTCCAAGCGCTTCTTGGATCTGCAAGGAAATAACTTCTACAGATTCTGTGTCTTGTGATACACCAACAAAATACACTCTGAATCAGGAGGAATGCGCAATAGGGGTTAAAAATAATACGGAAGGTCTTACTCAAAATACAAAACTATTTTGGAATGATGAATTATGTGTATTTGAATACAACACCTCACGTTTGATTTGTCCACCAACAGAAGAGTTTGAGACAACCAACTTTGCATGTGTGGAATGCAATCGTTTGACCAACAGGGAGTCGAAAATAGCTACTATCATCACTAACATCAATGGTATTGAAGGTGTAAATTTGTCATTTTCGAGTTTTGAAAGTTTGAAGTCTGTTCAAAACAAGATTATCATCAGTATCACATGTCAAGGAGATACCAAAGACAAATGCAATCCCAAGGTTATAAATATAGAGCTTTAGTTGAAGCATATTAACCAAAGACCGCCGAAATGCAAGACAGTTAACTCTAGATGATGAAAGCATAAACTAGGTTAAAAGTCTCTCTCTCTGAATAAAAAAAAAATGAGATATTGCATCTATCTCCTATTATTCCCAATCCTAAGCGGTTATTGTCTTGTAACAGAGTTTACACCATTCACTTTATCTCATAGAGCGTCTGGATGTTTTCGGGGAATTCTTAATATGGAAGCGGTTGATTCAGTAACTCGTATTTTAAGAAAAAACTTAAAATATCGTATGCGTAGACTCACATGTTTCATGGAACCTACTCACCTACGTAGAAGCTGTGACACACTACTTTGTTTGCAAAACCGACGAAGCTTTAAATTACATTCGTTTATACGATGAAGGATTACTAACTACGACTCGAAGAACAACTCCAACAACCACTGCAACTCCACATACAACGACAACAATCACCACAACTCCACAGACAACGACGACAACAACCCCGACGACAACCACTACAAACAAGCCAGTAGTTCCGGCTTTATCACCGTCAATTCCATCTCTTCCACAAGCTCTGGGTTTAGTCGATTTAATTTTGGAACAACCAAGCCCTACAAACTCTACTATATACAATTCTGATTGTGTGTGTGATAGATACATCATATGCGAAAACAATTCAGTATCAATTACAAATTCAACACCGTCGATTTATAGAGTTTTTATTTATAATGATTTGGAGGGTTTTTCAAAACTTTCTCTGTCTATATCGGAAAATAGTAAACTTAAGCTTGAAGAAAATCTTCTCATCATCATTGAACCTGAATGTGATGATATTTCTTGTAAAGTCATCAAATACTTTACAAATTAAAAAGTTTTTATAGACTTTAACTCTATATATTCAACTTATTACACTCTATTATGATATCTATTTTATCACATTCTCCTTTTTTGTAAATTTGTACAATTAGATGAAATTTAACCATTTAGAGAATGATTTCTTTTTGCAAAAAATTTATGAAAATTGAATGAAATGAAAAAAAGACTATGTATTAATTGTTATTACTTAGTATTTACTGACTCTAGCTATATTATATGAGATTTTCCCTACTTATTACATAATAAATGTATATATTCACATATTCTTTCATTTTTAATCACTGTATTTATTCAATGTAGATATATCTCCTCTCTCTCAAGATATCATATGAGTCGGAATTACAGAAAATTATCAAACCTTAAATGCCTTACATTCAAAATCTAGATACCCTATGAGTTATAATTATGTATACAGTTACTCCCTACTTATTATGTAATCAGGTATATAATCATATAATTTTCATTTTTGATCAATATATTTGTTCAATGTAGATATATCTCCTCTCTCTATGTAGATATAAATATATCCATAAATATGTACATAACTAACCATATATACATGAATGTATGGAAAACTAAAAAATCTCTCTCCTCTCTCATCTCCCATCTCTCCTCTCTCCTCTCCCCTCTCTCTCAAGATACCATATGAGTTCGAGTTATGTAAAAAAGTTATCAAAACTTGAATGCCATACATTCAAAATCTATATGCCATATAAGTTCAAATTAAGTAAAAAAACTAATCAAAACTCAAATGCCACTCAAATGCCACTCAAATGCCACTCAAATGCCACTCAAGTACCCCTCAAGTAAAATACAATATAAACTCGGCGAATTCATCCAACGCCGTAACCCATTGTCTCAACTCCAAGGTCCAATCCACAAAAAAACACTTGGTAGGGAGATCTGCTCATATATTACTACTTTTGTGCCTTTTTGCTCAGCCCAATTTTTTTGTTTATTCAAGGACTACTTCACAGAGGCATCAAAGATATTGTTTGATGCTACAAAGAGAAGATTGTACTTTCAGACTTTAACTATTGTGGTGCCCGCAGAATGGCCTTCAGATCCCTCCTGGGAAAAGGTGATGTGCTAACATGTATATTTAATTAATTCATTTGCATGAGCCTCCAGCTTTTGAATAAAAACCATTACATCAGTTAGTAAAGTTTAATAAAGTAGTAGTCGGTAGCTAGAATAGAAGTTGAGAAAAACAATTACATTACAGTTTGGAAGCCAACTAACGAAACAACAAATAGCTGCTTGAAAACGTGCATTTTTGGGATTGCACTACCTTGGTAGATCTTGAAAAGACAACTCCCAAAGTTATAGACCCATGCTGACCATACAACAGTATTTTTGACAGGCAGAGGACAACGAAACCTTCAGAAGAGCTCGAGTGGTTGTTGCAGGAGCTAACTCAGCCTATGGTAACGTACCGTATACATTACAACCAGGAGGTTGTGGAGAGGAAGGAGATTATATACATTTCACTCCTGAGTACCTGACACAGAATATGTCTGGTGATCTACCTTTCAGACCAGGTAAAGCCAGTGGGTTTTAGTAACTTTTCAGCACTTTTGCTTCTATAAAGCTTTTTTAAACTACGTGAATCAAATGCTTATACTTTGAATTTTAGTTTGTAGATTACTTAAGCGACAACAAAACAAAATAAAATAAATCTCTACAGAACATTACAGAATAAGTACATGTTTGCTCTGCTGAGAACTTCCGCTACAAAAATAATGAAATTAAAGGAAATCAACCTTACAATGGTACCAAATAAATGAAGCAGTAATTGCTGAAGTGGACATAACCTATGCCTAGTAAAGGAAATCTAAATCATTCACTTCAAATCATAATTTTACATGATGCATGCACTGGAGATATGTAACGAGCGTCGGAAACTAATAATTGAATGCTTTGGGATAAAAAATGGAAAAAAATTTCTCTGACTAAAGTTGTCAACAGTAATTTTTTCCTATTTTCAAAGTGATAAGCTTCAAACTGCTTTATTCTGGCTTTGTCACCTGGTGTACTCATAAATACCAAATAATTTTTTCATTTGGCAATTCTTCAATTTGGCATTTTTGTGAGCTTCAAAAAAGTTGAATTTCAGCCATTGAGCTTCAAAAACATTATATAGAAAATTTTTGTGCAAAGATGAAATCTCATTTTTCTGATGTTCTACAGAACTTAACAGTGCAAGACCTAACTTGCTGAAAAATATTGTATTTATCCTTTAAAAATTTTCTCACATGATATTTGCACATTATAGCAAAGAGGATAGTGAAAGAGTTCTCTCAACTAAAGTGGGGACTGTTTGATGAAACAGTCCCCGTCGCAGACAGGAGTTCTCCTAGATTCTATAGTTCAAATGAAGATTTCCGACCAGTTGGGTAAGACTTCATATGGTGTTAAGTAACTTATCAGTTATAAATATTTTTAATACACTCGTTATATATTTGAAAGAAACACTAAGAGCATAAGCGAAACGTTTGTAGAATGAACAGTAAAGTATAATTGGCATTTGTAAATCGTTTGGTGACTTATAAAAAATAACTTTAGTAGCAAACTATAAAGAATATAACCATTAGTTAACAATGCATTTAAATAAAAAGTCAACGAATAGAAATAATCACTTAAATAATTAAAACTCTCCTTATAGTAATTAGTTTTACGCTCTTAACCTGACTGTTTGGAGGATATAGAACCAGTTTACTACCAAAGACAAAGTGGGCTCAGTTTTCCTAATTTTTTTAATGTTTACTTTAACACGTGAATCATAAGCTACCATTTAATAGATGCTTGCTGGTTAATTACATTTAATCGATGGTCTAATAGTTGATAACCCTTGAGTCTTAATTATCAACTGCATTTATAGCTGACATGATTATTTGTGTTACGCATTGTTTGAAAATGTTGCAAATGTTTTTATATGCAGTCTGCAGTCATTATTGAAGTGCTAATTTACAGAAATACAAATTTCTCTCAGGATGATCCATTTTTTCGGAGTAATCGTTCACAACTTGTAGTGAGGCAGTGTGAATCATATTTCACTCGGCTGCCAACTCTTCGTGATTTAATGTTGCAGAACTGACTTTTCGTTTTAACTAGTTGCTTCAAAAAAAGTTGAATGCTTGTCAAGAGAATACATGATGTTGAACTCCAGGGAACCTCTTTTCATTTGCCAATACTTCCTCCCTACCATTTCATTTGCCAATACTTCCTCCCTACTGTTTCATTTGCCAATTCTTCCTCCCAACCGTTTCATTTGCCAATACTCCCTCCCTACCGTTTCATTTGCCAATACTTCCTCCCTACCGTTTCAACATCGTTTCTCTGAAAGGACTATTGTAGAGTTGGTAGAGTTTTTTGATGAAAGGAAACACACTTTATTAATGCTGAGAAGTTAGAGCAGAAGATTATTTTTGCGTTTTATTTCACGAGAAAAAATTTGTCCTTTTTTACTTTTTTACAGCCACGTGAGTTTTCATCAAAGTTTCAGCTGCAGAAAACTTGAGAAGACACCTCAACATAAACTTTTGTTTTTGAAAAAGTAGTAAAGTTCATGAACTATGTTGACTGAGCAAAATATACTAAAAATATTCAGATGGACAAAATATTTAGCCAATAAATAAAACTTTGGTTCAGAATTCCAGGGTAAAAAGTGTTGACAAACTGAATGGAATCTAACCAACTAGTATTATTCAACATTATCTGTTAGTCTCAAATGAGGCTGAACATTAATCAAGTTCTAACAAGGTAGCCTAAATTGCTAACTTGGATAAAAAAGTTTTTATGTTCAAAAACTTTAAGAAATTCATGTAGCTATAGAGTTTTAAAAAGTGTTAGTTTTAAAAATGTCACTTTGAAACTACATATATTTTTGATAATACTGCTTTTATTCATTTATTATTTTGTTCCTTGCAAAAGGTGAGTTACCTTCTTTCGGATTTGTACAGCGATCTATAAGAACTTATTGACGTATTATGATGTTCTAAACTACTGTCCCATTGCATATGTACCATAATGATTTTCATATAGACGTGTTATTTACTCACCCTTGTTCTACAAATGAGTCACAAATGATGTTAACAGACGTAAGTCAAGATTCAGGAGGCAAAAGAGATCAGTTAGATCATTTAATGATTACAAGTTATACAGCAAACCAGTTGTATTACCTTGACACTGAAACCTCTAATCGATCATTTTATTATAGATGCATTGACAGATCTTACATAACTTTGAAGGATCTAGACCAGTGTAGAGATTTTACAGAAACTGGAGTACTGAACTATCCTTGTGACTTTAAGCTTGCTGCTCTCGAAGGCACTGCTTCACTTCTAAGTTACGAGTACTGGGATGGCGTAAGTACAAGATAACATAAATAAATGAATATCGGAGTGGATTTCGCTCCGGTTTCCATGAACCATCTCTAATCTTGCGTATTCACCTCCCTCCAGAGGGAACGCTGCTGGTATGACGTTTTTAGCGTTTTTAGTTTGCAGTTTGCTTCATAATATTGATTTCTAGGGTAGCAACCCACCAGCATTGTTGGCAGTACATGAAAGAACTAAATGATTGCAATAGAATCCAACCTTTATATAGAAAAGCTGACAGAAAATTATTTACATAAAATATATATAAACGCAATATTTATAGCAACTTTGTATGTTGTGTTTGGGTAGAGAACCTAATAAAAAAATTGATAAGCTATGTCATGGTGTCTAAGGACAATAAGATTCTCCTGGTTCCAAGTGCTTTTTTGTCGGCACCAGGTACCATGAAATTGTGAAAGGTGCTTGTTTGTGTGCACCAATTGATCAGGCGCTATAATTTTGTTGCCATTGTTTGATTAACTCAGTATTTATTGTGCAGGGTTTATTTTATATTCGGGTTTGTATCGTGATTTAGATTGTGGGGTTGAGTGTATAAGAATACTATGCAGGGTTTGTTTACACCTACTATTGCATTTTTTTTATAGTTTATTTGTATAATAGGTGAAATATAATGCCTAAAATATATACAATATTTGTAATAAATTATGAGTTTTGATAAGATGTTAGTACTAGATAGGGATAAAGTATAAGAGTATTATATAAGAAATAAAATTTAAGCTATATGCTTGTACAGAGTGTATATTGTACATGTGTGTTTAAACTGTACATGATAAGGAATAGACATAAACATGGAACCGAACATGAGTAGGAACATTTCCCTGGGAATGGACAAGTCCATGTTTACACCCATATCCATTTATGGCCATGTCAATATTCATGTCCATTCAGGTGCATGTCCATGTTCACGTACATGTCCATATCCATATCAATTAATGTCAATGTCATGACCATGTATATGTCCATGGACATATCCATGTACATGTACAGATGTCCATGGACATGTCCATGTCCATATCCATTTCCTTAGATTTTGTTGCTACAGCAATCACGTACGATCCAGTTTGCATCCATTGTTTCAACCCTGAAAAACTCATCCGTATGTATGTCGCAGTATGGACGTGGAAAACAATTGACGTAATCGGCACAAAACTTTCTTTTCGTGTCCACTTTCACCAATGCTTTTGACGATCAATTGTCATCATTATCATCCCCTTCGTCAATTTTCATTGCTTCGTCATCATCCCGTTCTTCAATTGTCATTGCTTTGTCATCATCCCGTTCTTAAACTCTCATTGCTTCGTCATCATCCCGTTCTTAAACTCTCATTGCTTCGTCATCTTCATTTTCAACCGATGAAACATCCTCATTTTCTTTAACAGCAACTTTCACAACCGGGTCAACATATTCGGTTATTTCACTAACATCTAGTTCCGTGTCTTCCACACTCATTCCTATCTGATTAACTGGCTCATCCGGTGTTCGAAAAGAAATAAAATTTTCTTCAAACCATTTCCGATCAACTTGAGTTCCGTCTCTCTCTTCCACATTCATCACGTGATAATCTGAGTCTTGCCTACAAAAGAACTCATAACTCGGAATAAATTCGCTCTGAGTCATACGCTCTGTACAGAGGGCAAAAAAGCGGTACCCCCATTTTATAATTTATCATTCAAAAGAAAAAGCTCGCCAAACACTAAGAATTTTAGTATTTTCAGCGAATGGTGACTCTTGAGGAGCGACTGATTTTTCTTTACAAGCATTTTCAAGTTCAATCTCCATTTAATATATGAATTCATAATCTATATAATCATTATATGAAATTCTAACCCCAATGCGATTTCTCATAAGCCAATTCCAATCCTCCTGTATTCTTACACCACTAGCTTCTTTCATCTCCAGTTTTTTGCTGAAATAAAAAGAATACTATTGAAATTCAAAGTCGACAAAAAGAAAGATATTATGTGAAGCTTAAACAATAATTTATAAGGACGCACTTTTTGCTTGTTTTTCATTGTTATCAGGTAAATAATATATGTCTATCTATTGATTTTATAAATAGACATACATATCTATGAATAAATAAAATAGTGTTTAGAGTATACCACTCGGGCTAAAGTAGTACTTCCTTTTCCTCAGCACAAATAGTTGAGTTCATCAACTAGTGTTAAGTAATTATTTATTTTTTAATTTCTTGCTGAGAGTCCTCCTAGTATTTGTCGTAGATGTTATTTCTTCAGCCGCTTGTTGGAGTGGATGCTCTCGGTGTAAAATCAGTGGCTCTTAAATAGCTAGAATTGCACTGATCAACCTAAAAACCAATACAAAGTTTAGCGCGAAAACGATTTATAATATATAAGACTTCAAGCAATTTTTCTCTTAAGGGCAGGATTCTTATATATTATGAAGGGATATTTGCGCGGAGAAAAGTTTTTGTATTCACGTGAATTTTTTCTACATTACATGTATATAGAGATTTTTGCCCGAATTTATTTTTTATTCCAGAAAAGATTGTGTTTATTATAAAGGAATTTTCAAGCAAAGATAAATTTGTTTTTGTTGCGTGAAATTTAATATATTATAAAGGCAATTTCACCTGGTGAAGAGAAAAATTTTTCAGTAAAGTGGGATTTCTTATATGTTGTAAAGCGCGTTTCACACGAGCATTCTCATTGGTTGTGAGCTTGGATCAATTGGTGCAACTGTGACTATTTAAGAAGCACCAGCTTCCACAGAAATCATCTGATCCAGCAGCATCATCTGAAGGAACAACATTTACTACATCATCTACTACAACTACTAGGGAGACTATCAGCAATAAGGTAAAAATTAATAACTAATTTGTTAAAACTAGTTGACAAAATTAACTAGTTGCGCTGCGTACTAACAGATAGTCAATATCCAAGTTTTAATTATTTGTTATTAATTGTACTTAGGTAGTGCACACTCTAAAAAAGATGTGCCCATAGAACCTCGTTGGTTTGCTCTCAAGACTACGAAGTCTTTTACGATGATCAAATTGATTTGTTTGTCAAAGAGAAACCAACCGTGTTCTAATTGTTTATTGCTAAGAGTAGTTGTGCAAATTAAGCCATTTATTGAGAGAAATAAACATATTGTTTTATTATTTATAGTAATATAAACATTGTTGTTGTTTTTTTTTAGATTGATATCAATGAAACTTCTGAATCACTCATTAGCATCACTCCAAAAGAGAGCAAAGTCAAAACAACCAAAACAATTGCTAAGAGAAAACACGCAGGTGCAATAGAAACAACAACGAAAAAAGCGAGCTCTCCCAAAATTGATTATGCCTACAAAGAAAATCCTTGAAGAGCAGGAGCATAAAGAGGTGATATCCGATGCGAATAAAGCTGTAAAGATTGCCAAGACTTTTGAAGGATGGAAAGCAAGTGAATAGCAAAAGATTGGATCTTACCATTCGCTAAAAAGTCTTGATGTCCCGACCATTATGGATGTTGTTGCTGTCGATAGCAACATTGGCGTCTTTGGCGATTATTTCGTTCTCACATACTATGGCAAAACGGATTGTGACAGACCTTCTGAGATTATTTTTCCCAGAATAGTTGAAAACTTCAATCTTTCCAACTACCCATTACCTTGCATAGTCGTCTACTTTGGTGAGCTTCAAAATTTCAAAAATGAAAATAATACTTGCTACGATTTCAAGCGCATTAGCACAAGAAAACTTAAGCTTGGAAGAAAATGCTGCTGAAGCCAAGTGATTGAGAAATATGACCAAAAGATGAACTCAAACTCAGCTATAACATCGAGTATCTCACAAATTTCAAACGTTGTACATTTTTCCATTATATTGATATTGTAGAAAGATTCATGCCACAATGATTTGATGGAGAAGAATCTATTGTAGCTTCTATTCGATACGTCTTGGAAATAGACGAAAAGAGACAGATAAGAATGCTTCTCATACCAAACAGATACATTGAAGAAACTAAAAACTGTTCTCTGGATGTGATGATTTACAAAAGGAAAAAAAAGGGTGTTAATGCAAACGCATATCACAAAGTCGTCTTTCTCACCACATCCAGCAGTGTTGATTGGGATAAAGCCGTAGTCCACCAAAATACAATACAGACTTGTCAAAAACAGATACAGAGGGGGATATGGCAGGAGGGAGAGGGGGGGGGGGAGTTGGGCGTAAGACTCAGCTCGTCTATGAGGCGAGAGGCTAGAGCTATTGACTGGTCATGCTCATGATTTTTCTTACTGGTACATTCCAAGATGCATGTAGGTGAATGGCACGCTAGTGCTCAGCTAGTCTATTTACTTAGAATACATGAATGCACGTCCACACGTAGAAATCTATTACAATAGTCCCAATATGACAGCAAGAGCTACAATACTTCAGGCTAGTAGAGGCAATGAATATGGACTTTTACCCCACATAAACCAATGCTCCAATCTATTCAAAGTTTTTACGTAGCTGAGCTTTACTTAAACTAAATTTATTTACCAAAAGATGCCTTTCGAAGAGTTTCAAAGGAAAACAGGCAAGCTTGCATGTTACAAAACAAAAAAGTTTTTACATCTACTTTACAGGTTACAGAGTTCTGTACCAATGAGATATCTGGAGCCACAGCTCACAACAAACTGGCCACAAACCTGCAAAACAAAAACTGTGATGAGAGAAGTGCCTGGGAAGTAATGAACACTCTGCCTGACTTTGGTAATCAAACCCCAGCCATTAACTGCACAACAATTTTACATTTTGATCATCAGCACTTTCCTTACTAAGAAAAATCTCATGTATTGCATAACATATTGTGTAATAAAATCACCATCCTTAACCCTGCTCCAACTAAGTATTCTATTAAAACGCAAGCGAGAGGTATGATTAGCTCAGATCAGCATTTCAAACAGAGAGGCTGCTTTTAAATAGTTAGCTAAGAATGCAGAGTTATGTGGATATCAACTGAAAGCAACTGACAACACATTTTTGTTAAAAAAGTTTCGATATTGTTTTAATTTTATCCTCTGTTACGATTACAGAAAGTGACTACAGCTTACAGAGAAATTCTACACTCCCGCAAGCCCCCATAATTCGTGTTGTACAAAAACAAACCTCAGCACCAGTCTCTTCGATGACCACTACATCGACAACCACCACACCAACAACCCTTACAACCACACCCTTCACAACCCTTACCACTCCAACCTCCACAACCACCAGATCAACAACTCCTCTCACGACTGCTCCTCCAGTTGTTACAACCCCTGAACAACCACCAGAAAATGAAACAATCGCTGCATGTGAGCAGGACATCATCTGCCTGTGCTTGGATGTATCTGGCAGTATGAATGTGAGTGTTTCACTAGAGTATTGTTATTCAGGTTAGATTGGGCTAGCGAACTTCTTTTCTTTTGAATGAAAAGAGTCTTTTTACAATTTATTCAATGCAATACACTCATTAAGTTTTTAACTTACCTGCAGTAGTTTAAAAATGTTTTGTTGGTCGCTAGTAAGAACAGGAATCAATAACAGTGTATCATAAAGTTATCAAGTTCTATAGCAATTGATTCACTCATTTTTATTTGTTTCAGCTTTTTGACATAATAAGCTATCGAATTTTGTTACAATTGCTGTTTATTTTCAGAGTTAAACAAAGATGGTTTAAGTATTAGCCTGGAATGTAAGGCAATAATTTTTTCTAATGATGCCCATTTTATAGCTTTTGTTTTGCACTAGATAATCCCAATGGTGCTCTGTAGCTTTCGATACTGTGACATCAAACTAAGATATTTTGCAGACCAACAACAGAATAGGGATAATGTCCGACGCAGTGAAAACTTACATACTAGAGTATCTAAGAAATCAAACAGCTGTTGGAGTTGTCTCTTTCTCAAGCGATGCTTATTTAAATGCTGACATGACAGATATCACCAGTGATGCTGTCAGAAATCAAATAGCCTCCCAAGTACCAAACAAAACCATTGGTGGAACCAATATTGGTGTTGGATTACTGAAGTGTCAAGAGGTATGTCTAGTCAACATTATGTGAATTTTAAGTTTTTAAAAAATTTAAAAGATTGAGTTTTCTAACTAGATTTGTGTAAAACAGCGCATAAATAGTGCAAATGCTACAAAAAACTAGTCACTTATACAATCAACATTGATAGCCCGCAGCTGCACATATGCAATTAGTGTCACCCCACGCATCTTATTTTCTGGCGATGGAATTAGGCTCTAAATGTTGAATTACCAATTATAAAGCAAAAGCATGAAGTAAGTGTAAAATTTTTTTTGAAAAATACATCCCATTAAAATATGAGATTGTATACGAAAATTGTTCCTTTTATAGCAAAGCTTGACCTATGAATGCAATTCATAGACATAGTAAGTCAGTTGATAGCACAACCAGAGTTTTTGTTAGATTTTGCATGTTTGATTAGCTTTTAAACAAGTATTTATCTTGAGAAATTTTGAGCTTCAAACTTTTTTGTAAAGGGTTAGCTCGCTGCAGGTATTTACCTGTACAAGTACTCAACAAGTTTTTTGGTTGGGTGAATTATTCACTGCTTTTTTGTACAGATTGAAAGAAAAAGTTGAGCAATCTTCAGAGTTCAGCTATTAATCTAGTCTTTGAGACAGTGCAAAATAAATAAGAGAGCTTCAGAAATAATAAAAAAAGTTGGAGCATCAGTCAAAAATTTTATAACTTATTAACAAGTTCTGGAAACCCCTGTACAGTATTAAAAAATAATCATGGTGCTGATAAAAAAGTTTTCAAAGTGCAAGTTTATTTTTCCTTAGTTGACTTCTATTAAGCTGTTTCTAACCCTGGGATGAAAATGTCATTTTTAGATTGCTTATATCAACTGGAGGTTTCCTGTTTCATTTAAAAGACAGACTAATTAACAAAGCCAAAGTACTTTGCTTCTTTAGTCACTGCAACTGGCTAGCATTAATTTGTAAATTGCCACAAGGCAGTGCGTGTGTTGTTTGTTTTTCCAAACTCTTTTTGCCTCGATTATACTTCCATAAATATTTAACAAATTGATCAAGTAAGTCATCTGCCATACGCCGTCAACTTTCCATTGGAGTACTAATGAACTAGATAACAAGTTCTGTTTATCATATACACTTTTGATTTACACAATTCAATAAAAGACTTTTCAACACAATTGCACAGATACCTAAAGCATATTAATTCCTTTGTTTTATTATCTCAGACACCCTAGTGTGTGGTTTTAAATAACCACCCAAGCTTTTCTCTACCACTGAAATGATTGAGTCATCAGAAGAATAGAAAAAATTAAATTGCATTTTGAGAGTGTAGATTATCAAGATCATTCAAGTTATGCTGTTTAAAGATGTTTATTTTTCAGGTTCAGAAGTATTGCTCAGGTTGGTTCATGTAGACTTTTTAGATCTGATTCTTTTCAATAATTCAGATTTTGAGAACATATGCGGGGAACGATGTTGACACAACCCGAATAGTCCTTTTCAGTGATGGAGCCGGGAGCATTGGTAACGCTATTGATGC
This sequence comes from Cryptosula pallasiana, assembly GCA_945261195.1. Lineage (NCBI taxonomy): Eukaryota > Metazoa > Bryozoa > Gymnolaemata > Cheilostomatida > Cryptosulidae > Cryptosula > Cryptosula pallasiana. Next base: position 10,786,686 of record OX183137.1, on the reverse strand, counting down.
GATTATAAGTGATGGAATTCAGTTAGATACGGTTTTGTATGGGTAAGTTATTTAGTTTACTATGTCCTAAGCGTTGTTGTACACACCAAAAAAGTGTTTTCAGACCAGAGATCTGTAGAATTTTGGTCTATCAACGTTAAGTTGCTTTAAATCACTGCTCTTTTGTGGTACTAATAATTGAAACCTAAGTAATTGTATCAGCCAAACGCAATGGGCAAAGGGCAGCACAATTTAAAGACTCAAGACTTAGTTAGAAGCTGTTACAAATCACTATGGTGCTACTATTATATTGTACCAATTTTGTTTAAGCCAAGGTGGATACCTCTCAGATCAGGCTAAAGCAACTGGAGGTCAAGAATTCTTTGCTAGTGATACTTCAGGAGAATTACAGCTGGCTCAGTTCTTTTCTGAGAGTGCTTCAACAGGTTGTGACCCAGAAAACTCTGATGCTGTTGTAAGTTTTTTGCAATCCATAGACATGTGGTGATCATAGATCCAACTATTGTAACTAAAGATCGAAGTGTTCAGTCTATAATCACTTTTGAATGGGTGAACAGGCTTCAAATTACTCTAGACTGGAGATATAGCAGCTGTAGCAAACTCAAGATCATAGTTTGGTAAATGAAAACTAACTGATAATTTACATTCTATAGACTATAATAAATTCACGATCAGACATAGCTGTAAAAAGTTTCGCTGATGAGCATGCTGTGATCTGCCAAACTAATCATATAAAATCAAAGGAACTTTTTTGCCTATGCTGCGCACTGGGTTTCACAATTATCACACTGAATATAAAACATACTTTCGGCTAAGATAATGTGAAGAAATGGCGTTGAAAAAAGAGCAAAATCTTTTGTGTTGGCAAAGAAAGTGTAAAATTTCTTTTTGCTGCGGGCTCGCAGAAGATTTAGCTGCAGCGGGTTTACGAGGATCAACTGTTATCTAACATTTAGAGATTATCATTTTAGGATCAGTTCATTGCAAACAAAAACATAGTTGTTTCTAGTAAATAGTATTTCATTTGAGAGGCAGCAACCAAAACATCCACTTGTCATCATGTAAGCAAAGATCGTTATGCAAGACTTTTAAGGGAATAACCAAGACCAAGTAATGGCAAGACCATTAACTAATATAGTTTACGTTGGCAAGTATTTGTGTGACGTAGCATCAATATGTTTCAGTGATGGCAGAGTCCAATGATAAGTTAATAATGTAATAAATTTCATATCATTACTGTGGTAGATTTTGATGAATGGCAGTGGTAAACCGGTTGTTTAACATTCCAACCTCCACGCCAACGCACTGAAGTTCCACCCACAGCCATCGGAAAGATGCTGTACCAGTGGAAAGCTTTACTGTGCCAATAGCATAATATGTAGGGCCAGTATTGACCTCTGCTGGGCCGGTTTTGGCCTCTTACCGACCCGGTATGGTGACACAGGGCCAGTCTAAGATGGCCACCATAGTAGAGGATCTACAAAATCACTTAGGATTCTATCTTAGAGCAAGAACTAGAAGTACCCTTCCTCGGAACCACAGATACAGTAAACACAAGCTAGCTGTAGCCTTGGAGCCCTGCAGATGTTTACAATTGGACAATTGAGTTAAGACTCCGCCCTTTAGCCCTTGGCACCAAATACCTCTACTCCTTATTCAATAGATGATTTGCTTACTATTTATATATGTGTTCTGATTGGTTTAATCACTTCCTGTGCTTTTACTTTTATATATACATGTACTTCATGCAAATTACTTCCTGCCAGCCGACTTATAAAAGGGCTGGAATTGCACATACTCTTTTCATTCATTGAGTCATGTGTTGCCATTCACCCTAGTGGATAGCCACCCTAGGACTTTGGTTATTGATGAATAAAGCCACTATTCAAACAGCACTCTGTGTAGTTTGTCTGAGCCGTGGGCTCTGTTCTTGCCAACTGATCCGGCAATAGCTATCAACGTTTTACTGTCATTCCGGCACCGTGTCCCCTCTGGAGAGATGTAGAATACACGAGATTGGCTGAATTTTGTGGTAACAAGCCGGAAATTCATTACATTACTACATTACTAATTTTTCTACTTTTTTAGCGTAAAAAAGTTATGGTAATAGATTTCGGTTTGGTTTCCCATGAAACTCCACTAATATAAAGTAATATACCTATCCCAGAGGAGACACTGCCGGTATGACAGTGACAGCTATGATCAGTCACTGTCGGATCAGTTGGCAAGCACAGAGCCCACGGATCAGACAAACTACACAGAGTGTTGTCTGAATACTGGCTTTATTCATCAGAAGCCAAAGTCTTGGGGGCTATCCACTAGGGTGATTGGCAAGACATGAATAAGTTAAATGCAAAGAAACACAAGAGCTCCAGCCATTATATAGGCAGACTGGCAGAAAGTCATTTACATAGTAGATATAAGAATGTATTCACAGGAAGTAACTAGACCAATAGTAGTGGGTATTGAAATAGCAAATCATACAGTGGAACAAGGTTAAAGGTAAATGGTGCCAAGTGGCTAAAGGGCAGAGTCCTATTTCCATTGTCCAAACATAGACTTCATAGAGTCCCGAAGCCATACTTAGCCTATGTCGATACATCCGATGATCCAAGGAAGGGTACATCCGACTTTACGGTTAGAGTAAGCTCCTAGATGGTTTTGGAAATCGGTGGTAAGGGGGTCATTTTGTACCGGCCCAGTATTACCATACCAGCCCTACAGGGTCCAGACTTTCCCTGCAAGCTATGCTACCAGCGCAGCAAGTCTTTCTGCTGGCACAGCACTTTTACAAGGGCTGGGGGTAGAATTCTAGGGCACTTGGGTTGGTGTTTTGATAGGAAACAAGCCGTTCACTATCGGCATGCTCCAAGATCTACCACTATATAAATGATTTGAAAGAAAGCAACTCAATAACTTTGCTTTTTTGTTCTGGTACATGTTTTGTTATAATTACCCTATCGAAGTTTGCACCTAGCACCTAGCACATTTATTTAGCTGGAAGCCCTTATATAATCCAATGCACAACTACCTGAGATTTGTAATACAAAATATGTTGACAAATGATTTAAGACTACAAAATGCCGTTGGCTAAAAATCAACACGTCCATTAATAAAATAGTTGGAAGTCTTGTATGATACAATAAACCAGTTTTTAGCCAATCATCTCTTTAGGCAACCACACTCTTTGATGTAACCGGCTGCCTCTAAGCATGACTGCAAAGACTTTTTGCAACTGATGGTCGCTATGTACTTGTGACCGGCTGCAATAAATTTGTCAATAGACCGCCCAAAAGTGCCGGCTCTCCTCCCGCTCTTTTGCTGTTCTTTATCTTTCTCTCTGTCTACATACTAAGGTTTGGGCTGAAAGGTGTACAAAGTAGGTGGAATAATGTATTTTGATCTAAACTGCTCACAAATTCATCACAATGTTTATCGAAACACGTCTCAATGAGCACTTTAAGTGATTTATCAAAAACACAATCTGGACCTAAAATATTTAACACCAGACATAAGCTGCATGTCTAGCCCCTTTATTCAGCCTTCGTTAGTCTCTGAACACGGTAATGTTTATGCTTTCATTCCAATTTCTGCAGCTAAAAAATAATCAGATTTTCATTCTGACTGGAGATATAATGTACACTGATACCATCTACTTCGATGTCACAATTGGTTTGAATACAAAGATTGTGTTCAAGTACGGTGAAGAAGTCAATGTCTCTATCAGCATAGAACAGAATCTGGCTATCACCTACACCAGAAATGCTGAACTGAAAACCGTAACTGTTATTGTGGAGGGAGTAATCGTAAGTAACAATAACATTTGAAAAAAAAACATTATTTCTGGTTGTTGGTACTAAAAACTGTATGAGTGATTTTTGAATACCTTTAAAATAAAAATTATTTGGAGCTTTGCCGCAAATTATCTCCTTTTAAACATGCTAAGTGTTTTCTAGTGGGTAACAATATTTACAGGAAGAGTACCTTTCTTACACTGTTACTAAACTCGTTGATATCAGCATTGAAGTCCCAGTTATTGTGACTGTAAGCTCCTCGCCAGTTCCTGGAGTACAACAACTATTAATCAGCGATAGATTAAACGGAAATGACATCGCTTTCAGTGATTCCACGCAGGTAATATTTAGGCTTTGGACAAGAATTAAGTTTTAAATGGCATCAATGTTCACTGGAAGTTTTTTAAGTCATCATCAACCAAGATCAGTTTTTTGTTATAGCTGATTGGTTATTTGGGAGTATTTCAAGGACTCACTCCAGTCTTACAGCTAACAATAACTATCACCATAGAGCAACCTAACGGGCAACTTATCTTAGTTCCTTACACAGATGATGGATTCGGTGAGTAAGATGCATTGCAGTATTTTGTGATAAAATTTGGTAGGGAAGCAATGAGAGCTTTTCACTTAATTAGTTTAGTATCTATTTTTATTAAAAATCGGAATCCGAATTCGATTGAATACCTATATTGCAGTACACTTCGAAAGACATTATTTATGCAGACTCTTTCTCAACTCTTGATAATTGTCAGGTGACCACGATAAACAGCATGATGAGCGTATCTAAGTAATGTGTTTTAAGTTATATTGGCCCACGACAGCCATTATTAACAGATCTTGGTGGCACAGGTTGTGGTTGTCAACCAACTAACCTGTTGTGAAATTGCATCAATCTAGCATTAGAGGCATTAAGTCACTAATCTGCAAATTGGTTACAAAGAACAATGGTAAAGTACCAAAGCGCTGGTAGGATGTCAATGCTGATCTCGCTTAAAAATGCATGTTGTGAAGTCAGAGCGATTCTGAACTATTCACAAAGTAGAGTAATTACATGGATGCTGTGTATTGTTAATCACGACCTTACATGAAATGTTTAGTTCCCAATGTAAACAACATAAACGGCCAAACTTGTGACTGATTTATTGGTGCTACTTGTACATAAGGTTCAAGGAACCACAAAATGATATGGTAAACTATGCCTTGTTTGTCTAAGCTGGAAGCCCCAGTGAGTTGTTAAGCTAGCGATAATTTGTCTGAAGGCCTTGCTAGGAGTTACCCCAACCTGGGGTAGATAAAGACTGAATTAATAGGTTAATCTCAATAACTGAAAGGCAATCAAACAGTGTTTGCACTAGTAGATAAATGGCAGACAAAAATATCCACAACATTATGTACACTAAAAATCTTCAACTTTATATATTGTTTTGGTTTAACCATTTAGATTTGTAAAGTTAATATTGTAATAGATTTTACCCGTACACTTAGTGAACACAAACGACTCTATGGCAACTGCAGAGTGTCAGACAAACTCTCCAAGAAGTCTGGTACTCCCAGAATCATTCCAGCAGGCAGATATTGACTCTGCAGCCAATCCTGCTGGCCCTGCAGTCAACCCTGCCAACCCTCCAGTCAACCCCGTCAGCCCAGCAGTCAACCCCGTCAGCCCAGCAGTCAACACTGTTGGCCCTGCAGCTATCTCACCAGCCCTGCAGTCAACCTTGCCGCCTGAAACCACACGACCGGCCCTGCGGTCAATCTATACCAAGCCAGCTACAAAATTACCACTATAGCCTGAAGACCAGAATAGACTCAGAGGGTACAGAAACCTAAATCCACAATCTATCTGAACAGATATTTACCTTAAACCGTTGACTGTAAGCTATAAAAGCCAGGGAGCTCAACACAGGAAGCTGGTGTTGCAAAACTGCTTAGCCATGCTGGGTATTGCTCTCAAACTCTGCCTCTTACTTCTGGGTGCCTGATGTATTTAATTAACTGTGTTTACTGAAATCAATTGTCTGCTATGTATATCTTCTGTATTCAATTTTCTATTTGTTTCACTTTTGTATAATTTGTTCAGTTTGCATTTATTCCGGTGTCTCTGCCTATAAAAGGCAGAGTTCTTGCTTGTATGTTTCGTCCTGTATCAGGATTCTGCTTGAGATTATACCAAGTTATTGAGATACTGTATAACTGTCATTTTGAACAAAAGTATTGTAAAATAATAAATGTATTATGCTGTAAAGCAGTGAATATTGAGTTTATCAATACCCTTCCATAGCATTGCTTGTGGTTTTAATAACCTCTAGATAGAGAGAAAGTTTTAGTTGGTAGTTTTCAGTGGGTCTCATGAAAATCCACTACGATATAAATTAATAGCTTGTTTGATACCAAGTTTTTTGCTTTGCCCATTAGGCAATAGTTATGCTGATTTTGCCAAGTAAATTACCCGTGAATTGCAAATTGCTGTGTCAAAACTAAACCATTCATCAACACAAAGTTAAAAGACTCGCAGTATTTAATAAATTTTGTATTACAAAGGATTATGACATTTTCTACCAAATACCAACCGTTGATAAAAAGTCAAACTATTATTGTATCACGACAATACATTGCACTTGCTAGTAGATTGTCTCCGCTTTGCACTACCAAAAGTCACCACTATATTTAGTAAAGAGATCACCTCTTTGTCCCAACCTTGTCAATCCGTTTCAACAAACTCTCACTTCCACCCACCTCTCTTGGACTACCCCTCTCTCCCTCTCACCCTCTGACCCCCACCCCCTCTCCCCCAACTCTCCCCTTTCTCTCCCTCCCTTTCTCTCTCCGTCCCCCCCCCCCCCATCACTTCTTCTCTCCCGCTCTCCTCTCTTTCATATGTAATTGTATGCATCGGACAACATATTTAAATTGAGCAGCTCAATTTGGTACAAAAGATAATACAGCACCAAAAATATGTATATATGTATAACAAGTTGCTGTTTCTCCAAAAAGGACAGTTTAAACCTTTCCGGGAATAAATGCATCACCACGTTATAATCCGGTAAGAAATTTGCATAACCTGTACTCAAGCTTCTTGAACCCAACAGATGAATTAACCTTTGACTCAAATGTGTATTCCATTTCCATCTCAATTAAAGATTGAGCTCAGAAAATTTAAATGTCATTTGAGCGTTCTCTTTAGCCATTGTTCAAGTTTCGATACATTCAATGGATTTAACGAAAAGTGACATAACAAAGAAAAGGTGAGAAACTAAAAATATAGTGTAGTAACTATATGTTTCATACTTCATTAGGACTGATGAAAATTTGTAAAAATGGATGCAGGTATTTCTAGGAGGGGATTTTCGTTGTTGCAGGGGGAAGACTATTCAAAAGTTTTGGGTTATTTTCTATTTGGCTCTTGTATCTACACTGGTTACAGACTTTGGCTCATCTGGAGATAAATGCATCTGCTTTTTGAGGGGCAAAAAAGGGGGAGTAAAAATTTGAAAGGATCTGAGTGGCCGCAATAGGAGGAGCAGGGGGGGGATGAAAGTGGAGTTAGAGAGCGAAAGTGGGAGAAGACTTGAAGCATAACTATCTGCTATGATAACTCATAGCATAAAAGTATCCTTTTATTGCAGGCAAAGATTCTGTACCAAATGATGGGATATACACTGGATTTGTCCCAGCTCACAACATTGATGGTTCTGGTGGGACATACTTTGGTGTAACGGTTCGTCTAGCTTTTAGATAAATTTTTTTTGCCGAAAATCTGAAACAACAAATTATTTTGCCTTTTCCTCAACACAAGTCTAACCAATATCTAGTTTTCATTGGTATGTCGCAGATTGGAATTTCTGGTGAAGGAGTGTTACCAGCTGTGCAAGCTAGCAACAGAAAAAAGAGATGTACTAACTGTAACAGCCTTGGGAATATTACTCGATCAAATGGAGGTAAAGCAACTGTATACATGCTTCGTCAAACTTTAACAGAAACTATTTTTTTGTTATCTAGAATTAACTGCTGTGAAAATATCCATTATTTTTTTTTCTTCTGAATTTGAAGCATTTTTTTATGGAATAATTGAAATTATGACAAAACTTCTTGAGATACTTTCACCTTAGGCTCAAACTTATCCCAAAAGAATTTTGGTGTACTGTTTTTTGCTACAAACAATCTAACAACTATTATATTTCAGCTAATCATCACAATGTGCAGATGTGCTTGTAAAAAGTGAAACACTATAACTTTGGCTTTGAATGTTAAGAATCCCATTTATCTGTTTTGTAGCTCATTTACGGTGCCGCATTTTTTCGTCTTTACTATATGCCAGGAGCTATATCTATTACGAACAAAAACATATTCATAAGACTTTTTCTAGCCACTGTGCAGATTTAAAAGTGCAAGCATATCTCAGTACTCTGACAATATAAGACTAAAAGAGTTGGACTAGAAAATGCTGCAACAACTCTAATATTGTTTCACCGTGTCTGGAGGTAGATTGTGTAAAACTGCATAAATGCAATAAATCAAAATTAATAAAAGTATGTGATAACAAAATTAGATAAAAAATTATAAGACAAGCTGCTGACTAATATTTTCATAAGCAAGAAGACTGTATTCATAATTTACTACAAGTACCCAAAAACCGTTTGTAACCGTCCGAGACTGCGACTAATGGGTTACGAGTATGTGGCCTTTCCCTGCCTCCTGACAAGTACTGTTTCCACATCATGACAAATTATCACCAAATCTCTGTGGTTTGTTAGCACTAATAATTAGCAGCAAAGGCATATATTTCCACAACAAAAACTTTATTGTCTTTGGTTGAACCACACCCACGAAAGCAGTTGCAGCCAAGGTGTTGTTAAGTGCAATTCGCCGACTAGTGTTGCTGGCTGTTTTTAACTTTATTTTCTTATATTATGTAAGAATGAATGAGAAAAATTTTTCAGGGTTTTTGGCTGCCAAGGAAAACTGTGCTGTGCCCAGGAATTTTAATAGCACATTGGCTACTATTCAAGAAATAATATTATTTATTATTCGCTAATAATAATAAAAAAGAACCAGGTGATTTTTTTTCTGAACAAAATACTACCAATTATTTTTTATTACTGTAATAATTATTTACCAGCAGCAAAGATTCGTTGTTTTAAAAAAGCTACAATAAGAGTATTCGCGACCTGTTTGTCGAACAAAATACAAAAAATGATAGGGTGTTCGTTATTCATTATGTCGCGTATGCAACGAAACATTAGATTAGAACAGCATAATATTCAATGAAGTGTTATAGTTTACCAAACAAATCATAAAGGGGATAACTCCCGATTTTAAAAATAATCATGAAAATAATAAAATTTGAACTGCTACAAACTAGAATAGTTTGTCAAGCTGCCCTTCAATTTAGCAAATCTTGAACGCTTGCAATTATTTTGAATTATTTTTCAAGGATATAAAACCAGTCTATGAAAATGAAAAAAATCAACTCGCTCATCATTATTTATTCAGTGTTCAGTTTCATTCGCGACCTACGAACAATATAAATAAATACTTGCTGATTATTTTTTTATTCAGTGAGCTACTTTTTGTTGACCGACGAGTTCCGAACAAAATGATTATTTATTGATTAAATTTATTGCCGGTTTGATTATTTTTATTGCAAGGTGTTCGGCGAACGGAGGTCGCGAATACTCTTATTGTTTCATAAATAACACAACGTAATAAACCATAAACGATCATCATTGGTAATGCAAACACACAAGCTAATGATGTCATGAGGTTCCAATGGATAATTTGCAGCTTTCTCTTTTATTACGCATACTTGGTTTTATCGTCCTCAGCGACATTAGCATTTCCAATAGGATTAAACATCTGGTATTTGGCTTATGCCAAGTTGTCGACTTCATAGATCGACAAAGGTATTTAAAACAGCCTCACGACAAATTTATTGACAATAGTGTCTCAAACAGAAATTTCCATTCATTGCCGCCAGTATCGATAATTCGTCATGACTCGGAAACATAGTAAACATAACTATTAACAAAACGGTGAGAATAAAATGTCTATGATACCACTAACAATTCATAAACAAACAGCTGCAAATCAAACTATTAGTACTACATGACAATCCGCTGTAAATGGTTGTCCAAACAGTACTTGTCTGACTGACTAATACATAAGCAAAATTAAACTAATAAATGAATAAAATTCGTTATTTTGATTTTCCTCCGATCAATCAACTTTATATAACTAATTTCAATAAGATTATTAAACATTGAGTGAATTTGATTATTTTCAATCAAACGCAAGCAAACTCACATTCAAAAAGTGGGTTTGCCCTAAATAGGCTGCCAAACAAAAAATATAGCCAGTTCCCACCAACACACCAAACCTTGACGGAACTGGTGTCAGTCACTGGTGTATTCACAACATAAATTTGTGTTATTAAGGGTAATAAAATGGTACATTAACGGTTGGGGTATGCGCTGTGTTTACGCAATACAACAACAATCCAAATATTTTCTTCAAGAATACTATGATACTATATAAAAGCCAATATATCTGGAACGCCGTCAAAGCATTTAAATCAGACTGCCAACTTCCAATGTACTAAATACCTATATCAACCAGTTTTTCTCCGCAAGTATACCCCTAGCCCTGTATTGTATCGCTAAGCTTATATTTAAAGTCATTTGCGTACAGCAAAAGATGTTGCTTTCTTCAAACAATTACAGTATTACTGAGACATTGATATCTGCTGAATACTGTCAAAACAATCAAAATCAACTTTTAATCACTAAAAATCTATATCTACCAAACAGTTTCATAAGTTTAGCCTTTCTCCCCGCAACTGTTGCTAGCTGTCAGCAATATTTCAGCTGATGCGCGAACTCCATTCTATCTACCTAATGCTAATGTAAAAATAAATAACTTATTTTAAATAAGCTAGCATGTCATGTGGTTACTTTGCCAATGAATGTTTTTCTTGATATATATAGTCCAATAAATTCTCTGTTATGATAATTGGTGCCTGTTTCTGCTATCTGTGTAGTCCTGTTGCTGTTTTGAAATCAAATGATAATATGTGTTTCTCAGTTTGGTAGCCGAATTTGAACAGAATACTCAGCAGCGCCTCTTTCTCCTTACAGTCCAGCTCGAACAGAAGTTCCTTCAACGTTGCTCTCTCAGCTTTAACCTTCCGACTGCTTTTAACTCAGCGTAGCTTCCCCTTATAAATGTTTTTTTTTGTACCCTGTTCCTTTTGGCTGACACCATACTTTCTAAAAATAACTTGAACTCCCAACTTTCAAAATTTCTGGTTTTCAGCGGCTGAAAGTTGCACCATATAGTTCTAAAAATAACTCGGATTCCCAAATTTCCTAAGTATCAGATTTTCCCAGGCAGAAATTTGTTTGGGATTTCCAAATTTGTCAGTAAATTGCAATTACTCTTGTCAGCATTGTTAGAGTTACTCCCCATAGCCTCAATAATTTATATATTTGTTCGGGTGTATATTGATATTTAAGCCGAATCTTGTAATTTAAATTATTCCTTTTCTCACAACTGTTCAGGAGGTGTAGTGGTGATAAACAATTGGTCCCCAGTGGATGACACCACTCCACCTGAGAGAATTACAGACCTCAGAGTTTTGAATGCAACAGACGATGCTGCTTTCACTCTTGGCTGGACAGCACCTGGTGATGACCTTAATGCTGGTACAGGTAAGTTGCTATGAACCATTAACTTGCATGAATATTCTTTTTTTTATTCATTTCATCTTGCTAAACTACTGTTTTAGTATCGGGATATGAGTTTTCAGTAAGTAGCGATGGAACAGTGAACAGCCAAGTAAACTTACCTACAGCAGCCATTTTATCTAACACTTCAGCTTACCTGGTGATAGCAGGAAGTAGCCTACAAATGAGAATCAACACTAGTAAGTCATTTAGTACATTGAAAGCAGTATCACACGCCAACGGAAATGTTTCTATTTGCTTACGATATTTACTTCCTAAAGAGTTCAATAAATTTTTTTCTGCTACACAAGTAAAATAAAAGTCTTTGTAAAAACAATTTTTGAATTTTTTTAAGCACATAGACAGTTTTACGATGACAGTATGTTCCTATTGTGCAAGATTTTATCAATTAAATTTAACACTCTGATATTTTGTCATTTAAAGTAATAGCCACCCGCTGATACCAAAACTTCTCGTTCCTATAAAACATACTTATCTGACACTTTTTCCTATCTGACTGACAAAAATTTGTGCTATATATAAATATAAAGGAAAAGTTACCAGTTGCAGCTAGCAAATTTTAACAAATAAATGCATTAAAGAGAAAGTCAAACATTAAGCTTTGCAATTTCATACCAATTAGGAAACTTTTCCATTCCCAATTAAAACAGCTTTTTCACAGTTTACATTCTCCACAGTCTAGCAATTAGCTGGATGTAATGTGATAAGCAGACAGATATTTTAAAGTCTCATTGAGGCTACATGGAAAACGCAAAAAAAGACTGACACAGACCTGAATCTCAAAAATAAGTCAAAAACCTACCAACTAAAACTTTAATGTACCCTGGTAATAGCTTTGAGACACAAAAAGTTTCATAACGAATGCTGGGGGAAAAACAATGGTTTAAAAAAGGGTTTGTGTGCTTAAAATAGTAAACAGTTAATAGTCATGGAGATGTGTACATCTAATCGTAGTGCATAATTTTCTGGATCTATTCAAGGTGTGTGATTTACTAATGTTGCTGCTATTGAGTACTATTTCCAAGTTGTTGGTCATTTTAGGCGAGATAACTCCAACAGTTCTTGGGCTCAACCAATCAGCAAACATCAGTACCTACTACTTCAGGATGAGAACTTTTGATGCTGAAAACAACTTTGCGAACTGGTCGAACCCTGCGTCAGCCTCTTATGTCAGCCCTGCTACGTTCGCTGCGCTGGTGGTTAGTCTGTCTAAAACTCTGTTAAACAATTGAATTAATTATTGAGAAAACTAAACTTTGGTCCATGTTAATGAGATTTTTGTTGGCAACTATGCAACAGAAATGTCTTGAATGCAAAAACTGGATTAGATTGCATTCAATGGACTTTAGTTCTTTCACCTGCAACTGTGATGCAATGAAGAGTTGAGCCACGCTGTGTTGTGGGGATTTATCTTCTCCTGGGATGTTTTGTCCCTTTGTTTTGAGTTGGATGTGTTTCAATAAATATTTCTGTTGCTGCAGCAATATAAATAGTTATAAAGATCTAAAATATTTGTTATCAAAGTTTGTAAATATTTGCACCATTACATAGCATTCTTTGTAGGCGGCAACACTATTTCCCATTGTACCTGAGAAAAATCGTGTAAGCTAAATTTAAAGCATTTAGCAAAAAGTAGAACTGCTAATTATTTTAATCAATATAAATAAATAGCAGTAGGTTGCGTATGTTAAACAGCCCTCAGCTATCATTCGATACTGGTTGATTCACTAAAGATGTTTGAGATGGAAAGATAACTCTCAATAATTGCTTAACATCCATTGCATTGATGATCTTTTGCATCTTTGCATTCAAGGAAGCTGACCACAAAACTTTGATTTTCTGATGCGTTGCTGAACACCAGACCATAGCGGCAACACAATCATGTTCAAATCTCTGAAATATCTCAAAGTTATCAATATTAACCAACCTCCGTTGCGGGCAATAAACAAAAACTGACCTACTTTAATAGCTACAGTTGGAAACGCTATTTTGGAAAATTTGGTTCTGACGTCATAAACTAAAAGATATAACCTGCTTTTTTGCTTAAAAACAGAATGGTGGTCTATCTCGCTTCAAGTATACAATATCAGAGCAAATAGAATGAAACAAAATTATAGTAAGTTGCGTCACTTTTTAGTTATCTGTAGCTTCTACACCAGCATTACCAACAACAAGCATAGCCACACAGACCACTACAACCACCACAACAACACCTCCTACATCCACATCAACAACATCTTCTGTCACAACCACCACAACAACACATCCTACATCCACATCAACAACATCTTCTGTCACAACCACCACAACAACAAGCTCACCGACTACAACAGTTCCAACAACAAAAACAGCAACGACTGTTTCGAATGTTTCAACGAGTACAAAGAAAGCTCCAGAGCTGGTAAAAATACTATTTTAAAGTGAACGCCTTCTTGCTTCTCACAAAACACTGACTTTATTTTTGTTCAAGTCATTATATAATCATATAGTAGGACTAACTTGTTGTAGGCTAACTCCAGCTCAAACACCACACTTATACTAGCCACCACTCTCGGTGTTGCCGGCTTTCTCGTGATTGCTGTAGCTATCGGAGTGATTGCTATTAATGCTTGTAAGTCTGGAAGCGGCAGCAAGCGTGCAAGGTGGGTTAAGTAATAATATTTTAGGTTGACATAGTTTTTTATCTCAATAAGAGTATTCGCGACCTGTTCGTGGAGCAAAACACAAAAAATTATAGGTGTTCGTAGTTCAATATGTCGCGTAAGCAACGGAACATAACTTTAGAACAACATAATATTCAATGAAATGTTATAGTTTACCGAACAAATCATAAAGAAGATAACTCCCAATTTTTATAATAATCATGAAAATAATAAAATTTGGACTGCTACAAACTGGAATAGTGTGTCAAGCTGCCTTTAATTTAGTAAATCTCGAATGCTTGCATTATTTTGAATTATTTTTCAAGAATATAAAACCGGTCTGTGAAAATGAAAAAAATCAACTCGCTCATTATTATTTATTTAGCGTTCAGTTCATGGATGAAATATACCATCCATGGTTCAGTTTCATTCGCGACATACGAACAATGCAAATAAATACTTGCTGATTATTGTTTTTATTCAGTGAGCTACATTTTGTTGACCCACGAGTTCCGAACAAAATGAATATTTATTGATTAGATTTATTGCTGGTCTGATTATTTTTATTGCAATGTGTTCGGCGAACGGAGGTCGCGAATACTCTTATTGCTAAGTAAAACTATTTATTTGTGTACAAAAGTACCTTGTGGTATCATACAGCAATCCCAAATTTAACTTGCGATATTACGCAGAATACAATAGCAGTGTAGCTGTTTGCTTTTGTCTTGCTTTTGCTTATTGCTTTAGACAGTGGTATTTAATGATTCTAAGTTACCTTTAGCTAATTTTTTTAGGCATTAAGAAATAATTATTTTCGCTCCTAATATATTTCCAGTTGCAAAGCTCTTTTGACTTGAAAGTTTTCAATTTTTTGTCAAGTTCTACTTTTAATGACAAATAGTTTTGTGAAATTATTAGGAATAATGTCTGTTGCTTCATAAGCCTAAGACAACAGAAGATAATAGACCTTTTTAGGCTAAGTTCGCTCATAGGTACAATCCTGACAAATGGGCGAGTTTCTCTTGTTTCGTTGAGTACAAGATAGGATTTTTTCATGCTGTCGCTTTGCCATAAATTCAAAGCGAAGATGATGGCGAGAAACATTGCTGGTTTGAAAATTAGGAACTGCCTTGTCTGTATTTATGCTTACCAATCAAAACCAGAACCGTTTTACGGCAATCATTAAGAGTATTCGCGACCTCTGTTCGCCGAACACATTGCAATAAAAAAAGTCAGACCGGCAATAAATTTAATCAATAAATAATCATTTTGTTCGGAACTCGTGGGTCAACAAAAAGTAGCTCACTGAATAAAAAAAATAATCAGCAAGTATTTATTTGTATTGTTCGTAGGTCGCGAATGAAACTGAACTCTAAATAATTAATAATGAGCGAGTTGATTTTTTTCATTTTCATAGACCGGTTTTATATCCTCGAAAAATAAATCAAAATAATGCAAGCGTTCAAGATTTACTAAATTAAAGGGCAGCTTGACAAACTATTCCAGTTTGTAGCAGTTCCAATTTTATTATTTTCATGATTATTTTGAAAATTGGGAGTTATCTTCTTTATGATTTGTTCGGTAAACTATAACATTCCATTGAATATTTATGTTGTTCTAAACTAATGTTCCGTTGCTTACGCGACATATTGAACTACGAACACCTACCATTTTTTGTATTTTGTTCGACGAACAGGTCGCGAATACTCTTAATATTTCCGATTTGGATACAGCAACAAAAACAACGAGTCATCATCATGCAAGCAACAATCGTTGATGCAAGGCCATAGTAATTATAACAATTTATCCAGCCAAATATCTTTGAGTAACAGTAACAATATATTAGCGGTGCTAAGAGTAATTATTCATTTGTTTCCATCGTTTTGGTAGAAAAAATTATTTGTCAAGTTTATAATAATAAATATTATTTTATTACTATTAATCTTTTAATTGTTGACTGGTACGACATAAATTTGTTGTAAAAAAACACAACTTAATAAATTTGTTTTTATGCAAGCTACATGTTTTGCCGGCTTCGAGTGCATCCATCTTTGAATAAACACTTGAAAATTGGCACGGTTCTTCAGTCGAACTTAGCCGGAACATCTAATTTTACTCAGTTATTCAGATTTGTTCGTGCCTTGACCGATTTGCAATAAAGAAAACAGCCAAAAATATGTTGCTTTGCGCAAACACCAAAATGCTTTGTTAATCATAATATTGTAGAAAATTTCAGCCCTTTCTTGAGCTAAGTCAACTATACTAGAAAAGGAATAAGGATTTTGTACTGTGGAGGTTGGAGTATTATTGAAATTAATAACAGGAACTGGCTTCTCTGTGAATTAGAAGATTTTTTAACCAATTCCACCTGGAGTCGACTTGGACTCGGCTTATAATTGACCTATATTTGACCTCAACTAGTTGTTAACTAGACCTTGACTCAACCTTGACTTGACCTTGACTTGACCTCGAATCGACTTTGACGCAACCTTAGCTCGACCTAGGCTCAACCTTTAACACTTCTACCAACCAAATACCAGATTTAACCAAAGCAACTGACCAGACAGACCAGTCAGTAATAAGAGTTATCAGGTATTAATGTGTTTGGAAGTAACAAAAATTCAGTATTTGTAGATCTTCTACTTCTTTCAGCTAGCAACCTATTGACAATAATAATACTTGTACCTCTATTTGTAAAATTTGAGTGCAGTTGAAATAGCACATTCTGATTGGTCCTAGCAAGTGATCGCATTAGTGCCATGTGCAATCCTTCTTCTAATGAATTTTTTGCACCAAGCTCCTTCGGTACATTTTCTCTTACAAATGCAGTTCTAGTGCCATTCATCTGTTTGATCTACGGGAGTTGCATTCCCTAGGGGAGAAAATTGAGGCATAACATGTGATGATTTCTACAACATTCAACAGGAGTAAAGAGGGCCCTCTAATTACTCTACGATTTTGACGTTGAGGCATGAAGAGGCAAGATGAAGGCAGTCTGTGAATATTTCATTGGACTGTGTTGAGGGAGAAGGGGTGAGGGGGAGAAGGGGTGTAAGGCACTCGACCACTAAGGAGATCAACTGTTGGGCTAGTAATGAAAGGGAAACTCACTGTGCCGGTTCTGTAAGGGTGATGATGTTTGGGAAAGGGGAAAAGGGTAGCAGGGAGTAGGATAAAGGGGAGGGGATCACAAGAGTCTATGATTAGGGGGAGGGGATCACAAGAGTCTAGGATTAGGGGGAGGGGGTCACAGGGGTGTAGGATGAGGGGGAGGGATCACAGGGGTGTAGACACGATAGTTGGACACTAATTTTTCTTTATTAAAGCTTTTGGTGTGGAGGTCAGTTATCAAGTGCCTAAGACTCTGGGGGAAAGGGTGGGGCAGATATATCTATGCCAGAGCAGTGGGGGTGGGGGCTCAATAAGTGGTCAGAGGTGAATACATGGGGTAGGGATAGATCTAGAACACTGTAGAACTGTTTGTTCACATGGTCCATTCACAATGCTTAGATAAACGCAGTAACAATGTTTGAAGAAGTGAATAGCACTATCAAACCAAAATAACAAATGAGTAATTTACTAAATTGAAATGATGATGAAAGATGCTACTTTGTTCATTAAAAATTAACCTGAAAGTTTGTATCATCACAATGATTATTACGTTTCTTAACAATGTCTTTTATTGCTTCATCAACTTCCTGATGAGAATAGGATAGTGTGACAACTAAATGAAAATGATGAAAACTTTGTGTCTTGCTAGTTACTGAGAGAAATTTCAAACAAGCTTAAATGAATGGAATAGAATATTGTTAGTCTGGTGTCTGGAGTTAAATTCAGATATGTGCGGCCTAAATGATGGTGCAATAGATGTAAATTTTGATGATATCAGCAGAGATGACAAATGCTATTACAGTTTCCTCCATAATTGCGCATTAATTATGAACCAACGTACTTTAAAGTTTGACAAGTTCTTGGGAGAGTTTCAAGGAAATGTGTATTTGTTTATTAGAAAAGTTATTACGAGAGTCAAGTACTGATAAAAAGTGAAATAGTGAAAACTGAGGAATTAGGCCGTTAGATTTAGTTCACTGTGCCGATGTTTTTGGGGGTTATTGAAATGAAATGTGTTTCATTGTTTCATCTCATAGATATAACCAACTTTGATTGGAGAGTGTAACACGGGAACCATCACAAAGTTTTGAGAGTTTTCTCCTCGTTGCATGTCATAGTAAAGCACTCAAAAGCTCACTTAAGATCCTGTTTTTGGTTTCTCAAAACTAATTGTTTTTGCACACACAGTGTATACTACTCAGGTATTTTACAGTTTTTGAAAATAGAAAAGTTATTGGTACAATGTTTCTGTTGAAGCTTTCATAATAGTACTTAGCAAATAAAGAACCAAATTAAACCATAAAACTTTATATTTCATTTCCATGCTCTACTTCAGACATAATGGCCAACTCTCCATATGCATTCCTTGCACACACTCTACTACTTCTCCAAACACCCGGGGTTCACCCCGAATGCAGGTGCTAGCGACTCCATGGGGTCCACGACCCAAACAAACTACCCAAAGGATACAGTAAATATATTTTATTACGCCAATTTATATAGCAATATAAAAAGTGTACTACGCAATATCCAAATGGCTTCTACTTCTCTCAATTCACAACAGCTCCATCCATGTTAGAAACAAGGAACACTCACCCCCGTTATTAGGGGTGAACCAATCACATACAATAAAACAAACAATGCAAAAATACAGATACACAAAGAGACACAATACAAACATGAACCATCAAACACATAGCCTGCTCTTAGTCCAGCTCTCTGGGGTGTATTTCATCCAATAACAGGTAAGGGGAAGCTCCATGTAAGGTGGGTCGATTTCCTAAACTTCAGTTCCTTTGTGATCCAGGCTCTCTCTCTCTCTTCCAACTATAGAGGGTAGTGGCCTTTGGTCCTCAAGCTACCACTTCCTGATGACTGGGTCAGGATACTGGCTTGAGATAGGCCCTCTATACTCGGTACTTTGGATGGAGCGGGTTAAAATAGACTCTATAAAGACCCGGTATAACTGACTTTCTTAACTAGGTATAGCTAATATGTAACATAAATGGGATCCCGGGTCCATATGAAAGTCATCCTAGGAGGCTGGAAAGTGTTTTTTTTAAGGGATTTTAGGCAAGAGGTGGAAGGGGGGGGGGGGTTATAGTCGGTTTAATTGCAAAAATCTCCAACATTATCTCAGTGCAATTCAATTGTATATTAGTGTTTAGTTATGGTGAGTTTAGCAGTGAAAAAATAGTATTTGACTATATATTGCTGTATTTCAGGTAACTGTTTGAAATATATTGTCTTAACAATAAAAAAAAAGGTAACCTTCGATAACTCGTGTCCAAACAACGCTTCAACGTGCACCGTTTTGTGTGAGACGAATCCTAAAAAACATGAATTTTTGTTTGAGATTTTTGACAAATGCTAAAATGAGAATTGATGTGCTTAGAGAAAAAATGGCTACTGAAATGCAGATAAACTAAGAATCGATAACAAACCATGAAAGATTAATGTCAATGTCGAGCAAACAACTTGGCAGAAGTCTACTTGCGATGTGCTTTCATACACATACTTGGGAGACAGAGTCGTGAACTGCAATATAGTTTTTGTTCCTTTCAGTACCAAATGTGCAATGATATCATACATTTTGAACAGAACTGAGCAGATGCAAACTCTAAAAATGGCTGAAAACTTCTGCTTTTTGTACAGACAGCACTAAACTGTAGGCAAAGCAATTATTATTTGACAAGTAATAAAAATTCATGGTTTTTGTAGTAAAGGTTATGAATATGTGGAGCCAGGGTTGAGAGGTTTAAATGGACCCTCAAGTTCAAGGATGTCGGACCATTACTATGCAGGACCTGACAGACACACCTACTACAACCCATCGTATGATAGAAATGAAGCTGCTAGAGGTGGCCACGATTCAGGATTCCACCAAAGCGCAGTGTATTACTGATATCGGTCGCAACAGTGTTCAAGAATTTTAAGCAAAATTCTTTACATTTTCTAAAAAGTTTTATTTTCTTGCAACTCTGATCAAATTCAAACTAATGTGTAATGTTTGCATGTTTCAATAAGGCTTTCTTTTCAATTAAAGAGAGAACTATGAGCAATTTTATGTCAGAAGTGATTCTATGTTTGTTTGGCACTTTCCTTTATACATTTTCACCATAACTGTTTTCCAAAAATTGAAGTTTTTCAATTTCAATATCGATTTCATTTTTTCTGCTTTGTGTTTTTTTTTATGAAAAATGATTTTTTCTTGCTTAGAATTGAAGTTTTTATGACATGACATCGCACAACAACCATTGTTCACATTACACTCAATATGCTACACAAAGATTAGTGAATATTGCATACTAAATGATTTTACAGAGATAAAATATATCCGTCATAAAGTCAATCACTCCTTTGCTTTGTTTGCTGCACCATCATGTATCCCAATAAAGCTCAGCATTTTTGTGAAAAATGAACATGAAATAATTTTAAAATAAAACTGAATGATTTATAAGGTTTGGAACAGTGATGCAGAAGTTGTAATACTGTACATGAAACCTACCTGCTCAGTAAACCGCTGTAAAACTGACATCAAAAACTGCAGCAGTAAATGTTGTAATTAAAAATTGTTTTTTTTGAGTTTTTTCATAACTTTTTTGCAGGTTACATGACTAAATTTTGTAAAAATCTAACTTCTTAAAATTTATTTGGAAAGACTTGGAACTGATTCAATGCGTATGGAAAATGGATCAATAACGTATAAGCTGATTGATGGTGACGCTTGGAAAACTTCTTTCAAAGAGCAACTAAATAAATTTGTTTGCCAATAATATATATCACAGAGTTTTCATCTCTCCATATTGGCAACAGCAAGTCATAAAATTAAATTTGGCCAATGAGAATGTAGGAAACTTCAAATCAGATGTAAACTGGCATACGCTACTAAAGCTGTCAGATGTATTGACAGATGGCTTGACCCAACATGTCACAGTGATTTGATTAATCTGTTTAGCACAGCGTAACTTTCTATTTATACATTACTGGTATGAACGTTATTTATTTATAAAGCTGATGTGACAGCACTTGATGCTGCTTCTGATTGGATAGATTCTTGTATAAAGAAAACTCACAGTTCAATGTAAGATCATAATACAGTCTTCTATTTGCTGACAGTCAGCATTTGACATCAACCAGAGGTGGCAGCTAGCTAAGGTGAGGAGACAGCCAGTAAAACTAGAGGTAAGTAACACATCTTCACTTTAAGTGTGAAGTAAATTATTTTCTCAAATAAAAAAATCAATTTTTTGAACTTACTCAATTTTTATACAGTAAAAACAAAGTTCATTTTGTAATGTAAAATACTCAGCAATTACTTTGTTTTCTAAAAATTTGCAAATTCGTGAAGCACGAAAATTTACTTTCATAAATAACATATGGTAGCATTATTTTAAAACTGCATACAGTATTGTATAGAGTAAATCGGAAATTATGCACCAGCTTTGAATTTGATTTGAAATAGAGATTACGAGATTTAGTTAAAACTAAAGTTTATTACCGCGAAAATTAGAGTCAGTAGTTTTCAATTTGTTAATTAGCACTTATTACTCAATTTTAGGACCGATAAACGCAAAAATTAAGTAATTAAGTAAGCCACAGGGAAGGCAGCACTGCATGGCAAACTAACATGTGATCATTAAAGCGGAACACAACTCAAAGACAACTCATTTAAAATCAAACTGGTTCTAAAATATCAAATAGTCTATAAACTTCTGTAACCAGTCAAATGGCATGAAAAACTGTACATTTTTCTTTTTTGACATTTGACGATTTAAACTGTTCACGGTCACGTACATTGGACAAACATTTTTGGCTAACTTATTTGTTTAATAGGATGATTTTTCTCAAGACTTTTAAACTTGAAACGAGCTAAATACTGGCAAACATATTTTTGCTTTTTTTAGGTTTTACGTACCAACTATGGGCCTCACTTCTTATAAATCAAGTTTTATATTAAAAAAAATCTATCATACACGTTTTGTAGGTCTAATCTGTGCCTTTTTGTTTGATTTTTGTTTGATGCTAGTTACAGGAATAATTATGAAGACGTTTGCACAGTTTTTGACAATTCTTTGTCTGACTGTGTTAGTCAGCACATCAAATATTGGAAATGATAGACAAGATATAAACCTTAGTGATGATGGAGGTTACACAGATATACTGATAGCTATAAGTGAGAGAGTACCAGAGAATCCTGACATTATCACCAACCTTCAGGTGAATTTTCCACCAGTGTAGTATACTTTGTTACAACATTAAAATATCAGTTGTGTTTTTTTGTCATTCATGTTTTTTTTAATCTTTCTGCGTCTCCCTGCAATGCATTTAGACGTTCTTGTAACCAGATTAAACCCGCTCTACTATCTGTTCTGAAATTTTCTATTCCAGGCGTATCTAACCAAAGCATCTAAAATTTTACTCAATGCTACAAGAAACAGATTGTATTTTAAGAACTTCACAATTGTGGTTCCCTCCAACTGGACTGGAAACCCTTCATGGCAGGAGGTAAGAGATGTTGTTTACAAAATATTTATCATCTTGTTTTGTTTGTTATCAGTGAAAATATTATTTGTTAGGAGATTAAATAAAGTGTAAAAGGTCAGGAACACAATGATATTTTAACAGCAATTATTTGGCAAAAACACAACGTTTTCACTGATTTGACTGTCACATGTTGTTTCGTTAATCAAATTAACCAATTATAGTACCAGGAATGAGCCTGTAAATGCTGATATGTTTATTGTTGATAAAAAATTCATAACTTCCTCTTTTACCAGTGATTGGGTATCAGTTGAGTTTTCTCAGAGTTGTCAACTTGATATCTGAACAACAAACTGTCAAAGTATTTGAAAACTCATTAAAAATGACAATTGATGAATTTCTTTGACCACAAAGCTGTTGACCCAAATGTATTAGCTCGACACAAAACAGATGTTGTCAACTGTTGTTCGGAAACATTTTGATGAATTGAAAACCTGTCTGAGTGTTTATTGGCTGGTTGTGTTTGAGAAAATCATCTTTCCTTGTTTACTAAATATTTGATCCCGCTTGATAAACTATAAGTTTAGACATTGTACCTATGTTTAGCATCATCATTTCATATTTCATATTATTTCATTTTTAAGTTTTATTCCCAAAAAGCAAGCTATATCGAACCAAATAAATAATGATGTGTTCTGCGCATGACTGTCAATAAGTTGTTGTTGCTGTGGATGGAAAGGAAGTTATTTAAACTAGAAAAATTTCCTTTCATAGTTAGTCCTCTCTTGAAGAATTGAATATTTTGGAACTGACTCATTCATCGAACTACCAGAAATAAAAAAATATTATTTCCATAAAAGGTGTAATTACATGGAAATTATTTTCATTTATTTTTCTTTCAAGACTCTTTTAAAGGAAAAGTTTAGTACTTCACTGATAGTAAAACATACTTACTACAATACCCCATAAAAAGTATTGCAGTGTATAGAGCCTAATCATACTCAATTTTATCCACGGATCTTATTTAACTACATCTGTAGCTTTTTATAATTTTTGCTTTTTCATTTGCTTTTGCCAAAAATGTAACATTCTTGGAACCCCTAAAATTTTTACGCTTAAAATACATATTTTCTAAGTAGCGTCTCACTTATTCAACAGATGTGAGCAAACGATTTCAAAATAATTTTGTCTGGTGAACGTCATTTGTTAGTCTATCTAACATTACACTGTGTTTTCAGCCAATCAATGACGACAAGTTTGAAAAGGGAAGAATACTAGTGGGAGAAGCCAACCTAGCCTATGGAGATGTACCTTATACATTACAACCAGGAGGTTGTGGAGAGGAAGGAGATTATATACATTTCACTCCTGAATACCTGACACAGAATATGTCTGGTGATCTACCTTTCAAACCAGGTAAATACCAACTTCACAATACCAGTTCTATAACGCATGCATGCATAGACCAGTAATAGAAGTGAAGACAATAATGTATTTCATATTACAGCAAAGACAATGGTGAAAGAGTTTTCACACCTCAAGTGGGGACTCTTTGATGAAACAATCCCTGTATCTGATTTGGAAACTCCTCGATTCTATGTTTCAGATTACTCAATCAATGTGGTTGGGTGAGTTCGTATGCCTTAATATTCGGTTTGGGGTCCTGCCTAGAAGCCTAGGACTCATAATTTTGTGAAACTTTTCAAATGTTGATTGCGAAAGTTGACGCATTGCAGTTGTGTGGAAAAGATCAATTATTCCCTGAGAGATCGAACAATTTGTCTAAATGAAAGCAACGATGGCATCCTACTTCCCCCATGTGACTTCATTGCCGAAAGTGTAGATGGTACAGCCTCTTTGTTGAGCTTTGAGTATTTAGATGAGGTAAAAGCAATATCAACTTACTATTTATTAACAAAAAAGTTACTTTGCTTTGAAAATCTGTTATATTTGCTTTTCTTTATTATTTAAAAACAAATGATACCATTTGGAAAAAAATTTTGCTGACCACTTTGGTCTTTATATGTTTTGTAGGTGGTAGAGTTCTGCAGCAATGATGAGGAAGGACATGCTAAACATAACAAGAAACCAATGAACCTGCAGAATAAAATGTGTGATGAACGAAGTGCTTGGGAGGTCATGAACTCTTTGTCAGATTTTGGTAAGTGAATTATGCGTGTGGTATGACTTTCAAATTATTTCACTACTGGTGATTGCAGAAAAAAAAATTTTCCAGCTAAAACCACAGTCAGATTATTAAAAGTTGTTTTGCACTTTAGAAAGACTAAAAAATCTGCTAAACTGTCAACTCACAGCAGATGAATGTAACATGTGACCACATCCTTTATCGTATTGTTATTAGGGTTATTGTTGCACTAAAAACGTACTTTTGGCTTTGTTCCAGAAATAGATTACAGCATGTTCAGGGGTAATCAAACACCACCAGATCCAGAATTCCGTATTGTCCACAAACCAGCACATATTGTTGCTGCTACAACTGCTCCCTCTACGACTGCCGATCAAAACTTAACAACCATCAGGTCACAACTATCTACCTTAGCTGTCAGTACAAGTGCTGCTACTACCACTGCTGCACCTCCAGTACAAATGGAATGCCAACAAGATATCGTTTGTCTCTGCCTAGATACATCAGGAAGCATGGGTGTAAGTATACTGGTAGTTATCTCCTCATTAGGCGGATAATTCCTCACTGATATTTATCATCAGGTTACTCAAGGTAATAGATTCCATTTTTTATATTACAGTAGTTCTTTTCTTATTGTTGTTCTTGCTCTTAAAATTATAAAATAATCCAACTTTTGGTTTCACAGACAAACAATCGAATAGGGATTATGGCAGAATCAGTCAAAGTATACATATCTACTTATCTGAGAAACAGTACGGCAGTTGGAATTGTTGGTTTCTCAAGTTCAAAAGATTTACGTGCAGACATGACAGAAATAACTAGCTCCGATGTGAGACAGCATCTTGTTTCAAGGGTTCCAACAGTAGCTGGGGGTGGAACAAACATTGGTGTAGGTCTACTTGAATGTCAGAGAGTAAGTAAAGCTTACAAACCTCCAATGCATGTGAACTAGACGTAAATGCAGCCAATATTATATTTATGTACTGCTTATACTGTTCTCCTGTACAGTCTAATCAAATTACATAATTCCTGTATAGTTTCTATTTCTGCTGCTTTAGATTCTACGGGCTTACTCGGGTGACAACGTACACCAAACAAGGATTGTTTTACTCAGCGATGGGCAAGGAACTATTGGTAATGCTATAGATGCTATCATTGAGGATGGGATAACTCTAGACACCATCTTATATGAGTGAGTAATCCATGCAAAGAGAAATGTTGTTTGTAAGCGAAGAGAGATAAAACAAAGTGTTTTAAACATTGTCGTACAGGTGTAATACCCACTTTATTTGTGATTATGAGTAGCATATCATGTAATAGAGTAATTCTTTTACTGTTTGAATGTAAATTTTACTGGATTGAGAAAAATTGTGAGCTGCAAAAATTACTGAACGAAATTATTTTTTTACACGTCGTGTTATCTGTAAAAACTCTATGATCTGAAGACCTTCACACTGTGTTGGCAGCTTGAAAGATTTTGCATCAAAATTGTGGTAATGCTGTTAAATACAAAGTATTATCTTCACCTTCTGGCTACACACTCAGCTGTTAGCATGGTTGACTTAATATCTGCTAACGTTGGTGAAAGGAGAAAATCAATGTCGATGAAGTTGAGGTTTGCTGCTTGAAGTTGAGATTCAATTCTAAGAATTCTCATTTAAATTGCAGACAGGGAGGCTATTTGACAGACAGAGCTAAAGAAACAGGAGGTCAAGAGTTTCTTGCTAGCGATGAATATGGAGCAGCAGAACTGAATCAGTTCTTTACAGAAAGTGCGTCTAGAGGTTGTGAAGCCAAGTTTTCCGCTGCTGTTGTAAGTTTTTTTGAATGAGTAAATTGACCAGGTTTTATCTGCAATATTTGTTCTAGTATCGGAAATGACTGTTGGTGAATATGTTTACTTACATATTCAACTTTAATTGAAGAGTTAAGTATCTATTCTAACAATAGGAGAAATCAAATTTGCAAGGAGATGTTTGTGGGTATTGTAGAAAATATGCACATGCAAAGTGAATTTGTCAAATAATGCAAATCTAGTCAGATAGCCTACACTAATGAAACAGTAAAAATTGAATGAAAAAATTAACACAAAAAGCAGTCCCCAGTTTTGCAATCAAAACCTTCTTTACTGAGAAAAAATTGTCGTATTGTGATACTGTACTAGATTTTTGTTAATAATAAAACAATAAAAAAGCACAAATCACAAAAGTGTGAGCTATGAGAAATACACTCACTGTATAGCATCAAGAGAACGCAAAGCTCGGAAAAAGGTTACAATTTATTTGATATCATCAGCGAGCAAAGAACTTACTTTGCTTACTTTTCTTACTTTCTTCATCGAGTTTTAAGCGAATTTGTCCAAAGCGGAGTTGGATTTAATTTAAAAAACCAACGTACTGAAGAGTTGATGTTTTGACAACAATTGGTTTTGACATACTGAACTATTGCTATTTGCAGCTAAACAACGGTGGTCTGAAAATTCCATCTGGACAGAGATCTCACACTGATAGAATAGACTTTGATGTGACGATTGGTAGAGATACAAAGATAGTGTTCCAGTACAGCGCAGATGTCGATGTAGCAATAAGCGCAGAACAAAACCTCACCATTAACACCGAGAAAGATCTTTCATTAAAAATAATAGTTGTTACAATTGAGGAAGATGTGGTAAGTAGCAGAGATACATCAATCCTACTGAGCGGATCTGATGTGGTCACCTTGTTATTGACTATTATGAATTAATTTTAAACAACTGCCAAATTTTGAAAGTCAAAGAAAAAACTGTTACATATTTCAGGAAGGATATGTTGAATATAACATTATAAAGTTGGTTGATTCAAGCACAGAAGTAACAGTTTTGGTCACTGTAACATCTTCACCAATTCCTGGCGTTGAGCCAATAGTTATCAACAACAGATTGAATGCCAATGACATCCAGTTTAGCTCAGATACCAAGGTAAGTGTTATGAGTGTGAGTGTTTTGTTTTGCGCCTTACTTAAAAGTATTTCAATAAAGTTTGATAAACAGTTTCACCTTCTGGTTTGCTACTTGGTTTGACCTGTAATCATACAATGTTGGATCAAAAGATGTTATTGTTGTGATCTAATTTGCCATCAATGGTGATACGTAGAAATATTACTTAAATTATGTAATGCTGTGTTTTATCAGCACATAGTTGTAGCAAACTTATGTGATACATTCAGTTAACATTACTTACTACAGCTGGTAACCTATCTGGGGGTGTTCCAAGGACTTACTCCAGTTCAGCAACTGGACACAAAAGTCATCTTAGAACAACCAAATGGAAAACTGGTAGAGATCAAATGTTATGACGATGGAAAGGGTAAGTTTTGATAAAACTGTAAAAAACACTAATGCATAGCATTGATTAGTCACTGATGGATTGTTTTCCTCTGGTGAAATTTTTATGGTCATTAATTCCTGTGATATGAAAAATTCTTGTGCAGCTATCAAATGTGATTGATGAGTTGAAACGTAGAGACAAAACAACATTTAAGCTTTCCACAGTACACTACGGCGTCTTTGAAGTTGATAGAACCAAATCAGCATGACTTGTATTGCAGGAAAAGACTCTGTACCAAATGATGGCATATATACTGGCTCCATCCCTCCACATAAAATTGATGGATCTGGTGGTGGTACCTACTTTGGACTGAAGGTGGGTTGGTGCACTAATATTAATCAGAGGATAGAGCTTTTTTGTAAAGAAAGCGTTTTGACTAAAGTTCTTTGACGAAGCTGCTATTGTGTCAATGACCTATATACACAAACGGGAAACAAATCTGTGCATCTGTGTGTGTCTTTGTCGATGGGTATATATGCCTGAAGAACTACTCTGAAAGAACTATAAGATGTGAAAAAATTCTATTGAATCGTTTTTCATGCTTGTTTGGTGTTTGAATTTGCTTTTTGTTGCAAATTTAAGATATTTGTGTTTTTAATAGAAATGAAGACAACTCGTCAAACTCACTTTTGGCTTTATGATGATTGCTAAAATATAAAGTAAAATATTAAATTTGCTTTATGCCCCCCCCCCCCCCCCCATTGTCTACTTTCAGTATGAATAGGTTGCAACACTATTTCATGAAAATTCCATTTTCAAGTTAATTTCGATAGTGACTGCAATATGCGAGCACACTGCCTGTCTGCGCAGAGTGTGGAGTGAGAATTAGTGTGGGGTGGCACATTTGAATACTCTTGGTAATACTGCTAGTAATCATACTCTGGTTGGACTTTTGTTTAACTACCACACAATAAAATATTAAAAGCTTTTAATCAAAGCCCAACTCCACTGAATATTTTTAGATTAGATAACTTTAAAAGGTCAAAGTAAAAGCCAATGTTCACTTACCCAATCTTATTATTGTACAAAAAATGCATCACAAAAAATCGTTTTCTTAATGACCATTGTCTTTTCATAGCTGGATGTGTCTGGAGAAGGTAAACTTCCTGGAGGGGAGGAAGTTGTTCGTAGAAATAGAAGAAGTGCTAATTATACCAGTTTAGGAAATGTTACCAGATCTGCTACAGGTAATTAGATGCTGCCAACTGTTTGGGTTGTTAAATGTAAGCAAAGGTTTGATTGATCCAAACTACTTGAGTTGAATAAAGTTAGTTTTACACAATAAGAGTATTCGCCACCTTGTTCAATGGCAATAAAAATAATTAGACCAGCAATAAATTTATTCAATAAATAATGATTTCAATTGGAACTCGAGGATCAAGAAAAAGTAGCTCACTGAATAAAAATAGTAATCGGCGAGCATTTATTTATACTGTCCGTAGGTTGTGAATGAACCTGAACACTAAATAAATTATAATGAGCATGTCTATTTTTTTACTTTCACAGACCAGTTTTACTTACTTTAAATAAATAATTATGGCTAAAAATAAATTAAAAGGGCCGTTCTGCAAACTATTTCCGTTTATAGCAACTCAAGTATTATTATTTTTCTTGATTACTTTGGCAACTGGGAGTTATCTTCCTCATGATTTATTTGATTATCTATAACAATTCATTGAAAAGTTCTGGCGTTAGAAACAAATGTCCTGTTCCATTCATCATGTATTGAACTACGCACACTTATTATTTTTTCTACTTTCTTTGATGAACAAGCCAAGAATACTCTTAATATTACTGAACTCTTCTTACTCCTACTTCAGAATTGAGCTTTGCCTAATTGTAAAAGCTATTGATTTTCAGGTGGAGTGATTGTGATAAACAACTGGAAGGCAGTAGAAGATACCACCCCACCGGAAAAGATTACAGATCTTAGAGTTCTAAATGCCGCCGCTGATGGAGACAATGTGTTTACATTAGGGTGGACAGCACCTGGCGATGACCTCAATATTGGAACAGGTCAGTGCAAAGGATCTTACTTATGCCGATCATTTTTTTTAAAAATAATGCTCCAAACCTTGTGTCACTGATTGCATTTGTAACAATTACTGCATTCTTAAATGAAATCCATAAAGCAACGCTTCAGCCAGATGGTGAAACTTTGTTTATGCAGGTAACTGTTGAGATGCAAGACTTTTTGTGGTTTACAATGCTTTAGCATTGCCTTAGAAGAACCACAGCACAAATTGTATTTGTAGAGCGATAAGAGTACTCGAGATCTACATGTTCATCGAACAAAAGTTAATAAAAGTAATCAGACCAGCAATAAATTCAACACAAGCACAGTAATTTTGTTTGGACCTCGAGGATCAAAAAAAAGAATGAAAAATAATTAACAAACATTTATTTAGATTGCTTGCAGGTCTCAAATGCAGCTAAACGCTAAATAAATTGTGATGAACGAGTCCAACTTTTTCACTTGAATAACTGGTTGCATATCCACAAATAAATTAAAAAATAACTATCATCATGGCCAATGCGGGTAACTTATCCAATTAAATTAGTTTTCAGCGACGCCGATTTTAATTATTCTTAGTTTGCAAATTGGGAGTTATCTTCTTTATGATCTGTTCAGCAATCTATTAGGGCTTAAGCAATATTTATGATGTTCTAAATTAAGGTTTCATTCCATACCCAATGTATAGACTTGCAAACCTCTATTAGTTTTTGTTTTTTGTTTGATGAAAGCATTATTGTATTATTGTCTCAGTCATTTAATTGCTTTGACGGAAACTTAGCAACTCCCATTCAACTGCATTTTATCAAGTTTTACTTAATAAAATAGAAAACTTATACCAGCTGTCAAGTAACAAGTTATTTGTTTCTATTTAACAGTGTCAGGGTATGAGTTTGCTGTGGGAAGCAACGTATCTACACAGAGTCAAGTACCTCTACCAGTTCAAGCTATTCTATCTAATACATCCAGTTATTTGGTAGGAGCAGGAGGTAACCTACAGATACAGATCAATGCTAGTAAGTGTAGAGGCCATCTTACTAGCCCTATGCGGTGCTAGTAGTCAAATTAAGGATTTTTACATTCAAATGATAACTAAAGTATAAAGCATGTGCTAGAGTTGTGGGTAGACGAAATGATCCATGAGAAAAAGCAGCAAAGCAGACAACAGCAACCAAATGCAAGTGATTGCACAATAAACAGGGTGTTGAGCACACAATGCACTATGGTATAATTGGGTGGTTTCTAACAAGTATAACCAATCACAATATATGCTGGTGACTAGCATAGCTGATGGCTGTAAGAAATGTTGAAGAGGTGGATGTGTGAGAAAAAAAGGAGACCCAGTAAAAAGCCTATAATTAACAAGTCCCTTGCAAAGACAACAAACAAAAACAAACTCTGGTCCAAAAACTACCATTTTTGTATAGCTATCTAATGCACTGCATGAACAAACAAGCAAAACAACAAAATAAGTTGATTTGGTGTTGTATAGTCGCACGATTCATCGTACATTATCTTGCCTTATGGAAAAACCTGTATCCAGTTTACAGAAAGTTTTCCGATACAGTTCTATTTTAACTAAATCCACCTGATTGAAAAAATTATTTATTGCAGGTGAGATAACTCCAAGAATTCTTGGGCTCAACCAATCAGCAAACATCAGCACCTACTACTTCAGGATGAGAACTTTTGATGCTAAAAATAACTTTGCCAACTGGTCAAACCCTGCATCTGCCTCTTACATTGCTCCAGACACCATTGCTGTGCTCTTCGTAAGTACAAAGTATTCTGGTGTGGCATTGGTGGCTTTTTCATCTCGATCAAACTAAAACTAAAATTATAGAAACGTGCAGTTTTAATTTTTCTTGTTAAGCACGGAAGTGTAAACCTTTATCCAGTTTTCCTCAGTGTTGATTTTGCCCACTTGATGTAGATCATAACTTTTGTTAAGTTTTAAGTAACTGTGTATGATTACAGACTACTACCAGTACAACAACAACTACAATGAGTACAACAACCGCTACAAGTAAAAGTACTACATCTACTACATCTACTACTACTGCTACTCTCACTACAAAAGTTGCGGATTTAAAACCAGAAGTGGTAAGCTATCATTTCTAGAGATTTTTTTATTGAAAATTACCAGCAATGATTTATTGATTTTTTTTAAAAACTCATTGTAGGCAGCGAGGACAGCGAGTCAAAACTCAGCATTCATAGCAACTCTCGGAGTGATCGGAGTGCTAACTGTTGCTGTAGCTGTTGGTCTGGGTGTAATACTTCGTCGTCAAAATGTGGCTCAAGGAAACAACCTCACGTAGGCACATTAATTGTATTTTTTTCATTTTTTTCATTTCTAGAGCAAATTTGTGCTCATTAGGTGTGTGTGTTCATTAGGTGTTGGTTTATTAGGTGTGCACTCATTAGGTGTGCACTCATTAAGTGTGCGTTCATTAGGTATGCGCTCATTAGGTGTGTGTTTATTAGGTGTGCGCTCATTAGGTGTGTGTTCATTAGGTGTGCGCTCATTAGGTGTGAGCTCATTAGGTGTGCGTTCATTAGGTAGGCTCATTCTCATACAAACTAAAAGTAAAAAACTATTAAAAATACTAAAAGTTTTAAATTCAGCCATTTTTAAGTTGTGTATTTACTTTGTTGTGAAAATTGTGCATGAGAAAATATTGACCATACTTTCGCAAAGCTGGCATTGAAACCAAAATAATTTTTTTATAAAACAAACTGAATAAAAAAAAAAATTAGAAAATCAGCTGACTTTTGTTGTTCCGAAATAAAATTCCTTTCATAGAAACCTTTTCTTTTTTCCTTCTTTTTTTGTTATTTAAGAAAGTTTTTTGAGAAATTTCCAAAAAGCCAAGTCACAACAGACATGTTCGCAGCTACTTCAAAAATCAAGTATCATGAATAACAGTTTTCTGTGATAAATGTCCTTAAGGGCTATCTTCTGCTCACAAGAACTGTCAATGACCATCAAGTTACTTTGAACTTTTTCAAAAGTTAATTTTAAAACTGAAGCAGTTTCTTAGCAAAGTCGTAACAATTAAAGAATTTTTATTATCACATCATAAGAAATTTATTCAAATAATCACTTCAATTTTAGGCTGATCTCCAGAAAGAAGGTTGAGAGTGTATATTGTCCAGATACTCTCACATCTGTGTCTACAGACTTATAGTCAAGGGCAGACAACTACCAGCTGTGCACAAGCAGCATTGATACAATTTCTCTAGCATAAAATTTCATGCTGTAAAATAATAAGTATTAACCGCCACTGACCTTTGAGAAAAAGAAAGAGTTTTCCATGAAGACTATACCCCTGTGTGCATACTGCGCTACAATTAACTGCTCACTCAACCATCTTATATATCTACATACTATGAAATAACGTTCTGTATTTAATATAATACTTTGTAACTTTGTTTAAAACTAAATTATTCATTTATTTTGTAATTACACTAATAAATCTTTTTTTTAAGATATTAGAGTTTGTTTTTTAAATATATGCATAATACATACTGATTTTTATAGCAATGTTTATTTGATGAAAATTTTTGTTGAAATGGCAACTCCAAAACTGCATGAAACTATGCATTGCTTGATATTTCGGAACAATTGACTATAATTGCAAACCCTATTTTTTCATACAAGGAAAGCAACAACATATTTGAAAAGGTCTTGCCAGTAATAGCAGTTTTCTATATTAGTTTTGCTGAACCATCCAATCAAGTTAGAGAAAAGAATTTTTATGTGATGTCATAAGTCATGTGATGGCCCATTAAGCTCTGTTGGTTCTCTCACAGACAAACAGACATAAACCAATGCAAAACTTGTCGTCAAATGTATATTTGTGTAAAGAGCGCACACTGCTACTCATACAATAATCTGTATCATCTCTACCACCTGGTTCTTCTGGGGCCCAGAGAGCCATCAGTATTTGTTGATTTATCTTCCCTTGCCATTTCCACCCATAACCAACTGCTTTATTTCCTCCCAACCACAGAGAGCTTGTGTTCCACACTACTAGCATAAAATGAATTTTGTAAACGCATTTTGATTGTACTATTTTCATAATAATATTCAAAATTTGATAGGCAGCCGGAATGCATTTTAGGACTTGCCTGCTCATTATCGAGTAAATAATTCTCAATCTCAAATATAAGATATAGTAAAGTGTAGGTGTACATAAAATCATTCATCTCAAACTGTAGAACAACAGGTGTACTAGTAATGCAGTTAGCATCACTACGGCGCATTGTAAACATTAACTTACCTGAGTTTTTCTTCCGAGGATTCACAAACCAAAAATTGGATTGAAGAGTTTCAAGTGTTAGCAAATATTCACCATAACTCTCAAAATATTTTTGGCACTGTACCAAGTTTGTTCAATTGACAATCCTGAAGCAGGTGTTGGGTTATTTGCAATAGGTATATTCTGGTAGACACTTTACTATTCCTGACAGAATGTAGAGCGGAGAGAGTTTAGTTTTACTCTGTAGAATATAGCACGCATTGGCGGTTTATTGCATCACAATTAGGGAGGCACGTGTGGTCTAGTGGTTAAAGTATTTGCACTTCAATCCAAGTTCTGGGGTTCGATTCCCAGCACGGTTAGTGTGAGTGAGATATTTGGCTTCCTATATGCTCTGCCTGGTCGGATATGGGCATAAGAATAATGTGGTTTCTAGTTTGATTGCATTCTCAGTAATAACTGTGGATCAGTCATGCTTGCAAAATATCCCCCTGCTTTTCTTCGACGAGTAGACGGTGTAACGGCGGGCATGGATATAGGGTGCTGATCACACAAGCTCCGCTTAAGAGACCCATCTTTAGGGTTGCCCATGAGCCACAGCTCAAACTAACAATTTAGTTGTAAATGTACGTAGTGAAAACTTTTGCACCTTATCGCTTATTGTTTCATACAACTGCTATTATTAATTGCAATGCTGCCTATCTTTTGAAATTGGAGCACAAGTCTTTAACTTTCAATGGTTGAGTTAGCATTAAACTAAAACAGAATGTTAATGCACTTGCATCAAACAATAGAATCAAAAATTTAAACCCGCTCGTCCGGGGTATTAACTTTGAGATGAAAACTCCTAGAATGAATAGAGCTTTCTTGTACCCATTTATTTTGCGTTTAGAGAAAAATATCGTCAGTAAGAAGTTTGACCCATTCAGTCACGTGCCAGGTAACATGGTCACTTGAACACACATATTATTTATGTTATTTTGAAAATCAATTTACATCAGAAACATCGTGAGTGTATGCCTATCTCTGTCGTTGAACGTGGATGTACGCCCATCTGTGTCATTGGACGTGGGTGTACGCACATCTGCGTCAGCCGAGTACTGGTTGCCACAATGTCAATCAACTAAAACTACAAAAAATTAATTAAAAATTTACACAGCTTAAGACTTTTCACTTCAAGCGATTTGATTAACTTTGGCTTTTTTTTTCTTTATTTAAAAAACTGAAGCAGAGACACTTGCTCACCCAAAAAAGAATTTCAAAATATGCTATCAATGCTGTCATCGAAGAAAATTTTTCTCAAAATTGCAACAGTTATTTATTGTTGCAAAAGAGTTTCTGCAAAGTTGGAACCATTATTTTTGAGCCATCAACTTTTCTTCTTTTCAGATGCTAATTCGTGCACGCCAGCCTTCAAGAGACAGTTTTTTATGGTTAAATTCCAAAAAACTTGATTTATAGTGTTTGTTAAAAGATTTTTTCCTAGTTTATTACTCATCAAACAACAGTGCTAGAAGACCTATTTTTATTAATTTGAAATTAAAAAACATCGCCTGAATTACAATGATGAAAATTTATAAAGTTAATTCATCGGAAAACTTCAGTTACCTGTTGTAATGGATTCCGGTGTGGTTACCACGGACATCCACTATTCTCAAGTATTCTGCCTCTCCCCAGAGGAGACACTGTACTGCTCGACAGTGACAACTGTGCAGGGCAACCGAATTACCCGGTAAGGCAAGGGCCCATGGCTCAGACAAACAATACAGCGTAGTGCTTGTGTAAGTGGCTATATTCTCAAAGACAAGGTGCTAGAGGGTGTTTAGTCCTCTAGGTTGACAACATGAGAATGAATGCAAAGAGGAAGGCAAAATTCTCTCCTTTTATAGGAGAGCTAACAGGTATAAAACATATAACAGCTAGAGCACAGGAAGTAAACTAGCCAATACAATCAGTTATATAAATAGGGAACCAATCAAACGATGCATTAAGGTTAAATAAGGGAGGTGCCAAGTGGCTAAGGGCGGCGTCCTGTCTCCTATTGTCCGATCAGCGGTCCTGCAGGGCTCCCAGGCTGTAGATAGAGTATGGTCCACTAAGTCGGTAATCCAAGTAAGGGTATTTCCGGTTCTTGATCTTGACTAAGTTCCTACATGGTTTTGGAGATCCTCTTCTATGTCGGCCATCTTGTGCCGGCCCAGTACAGCTATACCGGGTCGGTAAGGGGTCAATACCGGCCCTGCAGGGGTCACTACCGGCCCTGCACACTATGCCACCGGAACAGGAAGACTTTCCACCCAAACAGCTGTTGACCAAATGCTGTGGGTTGAAGTCTAGCGCATTGTCTCGCAAGGATGGATAGTAAACGACCTGTTTACTAGCAACTTTCACCAAAATCTACCACACTGTTGAAATTTGCTATATAATATTGTGGAGAGTTGTCGTGGACTCTGTAGCTATTGCAACTGTGTTCGGGGAAGAATGAGTGTACTGTAAACTGAGAGTTGCTTTACCCTTGAAATTGTTAGCAGAAACTTGCTTGTATAACTGTTGGGAGGCCTTTTAATTCACTCAACCTGATTCAACCTGACTCAACCTGACTCAGCTTGACTCAACCTGATTCAACCTGACTCAACCTGACTCAGCCTGACTCAGCTTGACTCAACCTGATTCAACCTGACTCAACCTGACTCAGCCTGACTCAACCTGGCTCAATCTGACGCCACCTACGCTCAATCTTTGCTCAAATTAGACTTGACCTCAGTTCACCATCAACCACTTCTATTAACCACCTACCAGAGGTAGCCAAGACAACTGGGCAAACAGATTAATTAACGGTGAAGATATATGATTGTTTAATATCAGTCAAAAGAAACGAAATGTACAGCAAATATGTGTTTACAGTCAGAGCTAATAACTTATTGAGCAGTAGGGGGCCTATGTATAGAGTTAGGATGGAGTTGAAGATATCACCATCTGATTGGCCAGTAACCAGTGGGCGCATTAGTGTTTTTGTAACCATCACCTAACGTGTCTCCTTATTTGAAGTTTTCACACCATTTCTCTTTTGGTATATCAGGCCTCAGCACATTGGGCTTTGGTGCCTTTCAATCTTCTGCTTCTGGAGAGTTGTGCCTCTCCAGGGAGACAACTCAAGCATGCCGAATTGTGGCTCTTGACTATCATTCGGTAGGGAATATAGGGCTCCTTTTTACACCCCGGGTATAAGACTTGGGAAACACAAGGAAAAGGGATAGAAGTGTAGACTGTAGGGCTTTTGAAAGGCTAGGTTGGGAGGGGGCGGGTAGGAAATGGGGTAAAGCACTATTTGGCTCCTGGGTTGGGTTACTAAGACAGGCAAGGCAGGGAGGGGAAACTCGGTAAGTTTTCTGCAGGGGACAGGACGTTTTAGGAGAAGTGAAAGTTTGACAAAGACGTAACACAAAGAAGAGGTGACAGGGGTTCAGGTGAAAGGAAACAGGGTTACAGCGGCATAGACATAAACGGTCGAAAACATATTTCACAACATGGGCTACTCCACTAGCGGTTTTCTTTCAGTAAACTATATTTTGTTAGTAAATGAATGGACAGCCGGACGGGTAAATAGTGTACTTTATTACATCCTAATTGCTTACAATAATGAATAAGAAGCTAAAAGTAACTAAAATTCGTAGTTGCCATATACGAAAAAAGTCAAAAGAGGGAACCCTCAACCATAGCTGTGCACTACTTAACAAAGGCTGTCCTGCAAGAAGGAGATTTGTTGGAACAAATCACAAGGCAACCACTAGGTCATATTATTATAAGTAGGAATGCCAATTATGACACCCGTGCCTGGAAGACCTACACCAATACATAGCTCCAGACCCTTTAGATAGCTCCCCTTCTCCCTAATCTCCCCTACCTCCCCCCCCCCCCCTCACCCCTCCGTCTATTTGAAAGCCTGATATTAAACATGCACCAGAAGTGGAGATCTTTTTCTCAGCACCCGTATCCCCTAAAAACACGCTGGAGTCCACATATCTTAACCTCACATCCTTAAGAAAAATATCTAAATCCGGGGGTTGTCTCTCAATTAGCTCTGCTGCCAAAGCTGGAGCAACTTTTGTAGGAAACATTGGTTTAAACTCAATAAGAATTTGACTTTATTTGCGATATTTGCAATCGCAATGTAAGATTTGTCTCCTTTGTTGTTGAAATGACAACTCCGGTTTTGCAACAAAGTTTGTCGCTCTAGAAGACTTATTGCCATGTAGTAGTAAAAACTAGCCCACCACAGGTTTACAGTATATTAGTTTGCTAAAAATTGTCCTATTATCAGAAACTGTCGCTTTTTGAGTTTTTAGAGGAATTATGATCAATTTTTGAGTCCAGAGTAAACTGCCAGATTATCACCCATAGCTGTCAGTTCATTGCACAGGATGGTTCATCCACCACATAATGATTCCAGACAAATATGAACAATTTTTTATCCTGTCCATGAAGCTGCGACTGGCAGTTTTCTTGTTGCACAGCAAATCCGTGTGAAAAAAGGCTACATCGTTTCTCGTCCATAGTTCCGAAGATATAATAAAATAATATTTTTTATTTTTGTTAGCGCTTGTCTATTTTAGATTATTGTTGACATATGATTTTTTAAACTAAGTATAGTTTTTAAATGGATAAATAATTAGATAACTGGGAGATAAAACAGGTAAAAATGATAAATAAACGTAAAATCAGTACTAATGATTTATTATTGATTTAGGAAATAACAATAAACGTGACAATCTTTATTAATTGTGTAAAGCAAAATATTATCAAAAGAATTTGAAAGAGGAAGCCGGGTTTAATGCACCAAATGTCTTTGCCATTTACTCCAGCACTACTGCCGCTGTATGTTAATGCAGCAAGGAAAAGCTAATCTCATCACCAGTCAACTGGTTTGTTCACATTTAACTCTTCGTATTAGAATATACCTTCAAGTTTATACAACTGAACTGCACTGCTCCTTAGAGACTTCCTACAACAGGAACATACCGTGCTTAGTAAAACTAAACTCTCTCTGCTCTACTTTCTGACAGAATTAGTCAGGTTTCTAACAGAATATACTTACTGTGAATACTGTGGTGGATTTTATTAGCACACATACCCATGCGCTTGTGTTATTCTAGAGGTGACTCTGACTAAGGTATTCAGTCCGACAGACCTCCCCAAGGGATGGTAGTGAACACCATCACGTCAGAAGAAGAAGACAGAACCTTACTGGCCCTGCAGATGTTATACTAGCACTGCATATACAGAACCGGTTCTGTAGCTTTACCTACCGGCCCTGCAGTGACCTTTACCGACCCAGGAGTGACCTCTACCGATCCTGCAGTGACCTTTACCGATCCAAAAGTGACCATTAGCAGCCCTGCAGTGCCATACCAGGCCGGCAACAAGATGGCCGCCATAACTAGAGCTCCAAAAGTAGCCTAACTCGTTTCAGGAAGAAGGATCCCAGACCTATCTACCTGTACATCTCACCTATTGTTGACCCGAGGCTTCCAAAGGCTGAGGAATTTGCTTGTAGCGTTATTCATTGCCACCTTGTATATTTACCCTGCCATCAGCCTATAAAAGGCTAGTTCACTGTATGTTCTATGCCACTTATCACTTACTGCTACTGCTATTAACTCATCTACAAGCTTGGATATATAGACAATAAACATGTCTGTTGCTTAAACTCTGCCTAGTTTGTCTGGGCCATGGGCTCATCAGTTGTGAATTTGAGATTAACTTCTCCGTTGAATCCCGCAAGTCTGACCGACTCCGCATTATCTCTTGGAGAGAGGTGTTGTTTGGCTATTCCACGAGCAGCGACCTGAGGACAACTGTTTGTTAGTGGGCCGTAGTAGGAGCCATACTGGCATAATGCCCTATAATACTCCAAAACCTGTTTTAAGCGGGTTACCTTAAAAAAAATTGGTATGATACCAGAAAATGTTGTGATAATGATGATAGATATTTGCTCACATTTGAAACTCTTTAATTCAGATCTTTGTTTGTGAACCGTAGAAAGACAAACTCAGGTTAGATAAAGTTTACAATGTGTAGTTCTGGTACTAACAGCGTACTAGTACACATGAATTTCTACAAACCTTTTCTATAAACCTACATTTTACTCCATTTTGTATTTAGATTGAGAGTTATCTGTTCTATAATGAGCAGACAATTCCTTAGCGATTTATTTTGATTTTATCCAAGTTGGAACAGTATTTTAAAACTACAACAATCATTTGTCGTTAATAATCTTGCTTTGTAATTATACAATGGAACACGGGCTCTCTATGGTTGGGAGGAAAGAAACCAGTTGGTGATGCGTGGAAATAGCAAAGGAAGACAAATCAACAAATACTGGTGACTCGTTGGGCCCCATAAGAACCGAATGGTGGGGACAATACAGAATATTGCATGGCTGTGAACTTTTTATGAAAACTAACATTAGATGACACGTTTTGTACTGAATTTGTCTACATTTGTTTGTGTGAGAGTCAAATCAGCGTAATAGCTAATCACACGAACTATGACATCACTAAATACTTTTGCAGACTTAGTTGGAACTTGTACTAAACTAACCACCATCAACGCTACAAATCATTTAATAAGGTACCACGAAATAGGAAATGTCTTAGAATTGTAATTTGCATCAACTTGCTGGTAGTTTTGAAGTGTCACACAATGAAATTTCAGAAAATTGATATTGTTGTAATCAGTATATATATTATTCATAGAGCTGAAATAATATTTGGAATACAAACAATTTTCTTAAAGCTATTAGCTATGATTATGAAGAAAATAAAAAGATTAATTGCATACAAAATGGAACATATTTTGGTACAGAACATGTAAGTAGTAATATATGAGCAGATTTCCCTACCAAGTGTTTTTTTGTGGTTCTGGTCTTGGGGGTTATGCAATGGGTTACGACGTTGGATGAATTCGCCGAGTTTATATTGTATTTCATTTGAGGGGTACTTGAGTGGCATTTGAGTGGCATTTAAGTGGCATTTGAGTTTTGATTATTCTTTTACTTAATTTGAACTCATATGGCAGCTAAATTTTGAATGTATGGCATTCAAGTTTTTGATAATTTTTTTACATAATTATATACATAATTCTAACTCATAGGGTATATATGTTGGAAAATCACCAAATTAAATCTCTAGATGGTTAAAATCTACAGTATTTGGTAATTTTGACTCATATGATATCTTGAGAGAGAGGAGAGAGGGAAAGAGGAGAGAGGAGAAAGGGTAGCATTAGCCCTCTAGATGATTAAAATTTACAGTAAATTTTGTGTAATACAAAGTACTTTAACTTCATTTATTCACTTGAGACTACATATCATCAGCATTCGAGATCGAGTTTACATATAAGAATAATTGAATTTGTATACATCTAGAGAGGGAGAGAGGAGAGAGGTTAAAGGAGAGAGAGAGAGAGAGAAATAGAGAGAAAGAGAGGAGATATCTTGAGAGAAAGGAGAGAGAGGATACCATTAGTCCTCTAGATGATTAAAATTTACAGTAAATTTTGTGTAATGTAAAGTACTTTAACTTCATTTATCCGCTTGAGACCACATATTATCAGCATTCGAGATTGAGTTTACGTATAAAAATAACTGTGTTTGTATATATCTAGAGAGAGTGTTTAGAGGAGAGAGAGAGGAGACTTGAGCATAAATATTCCTGGTAAGTTATTTATTTACAATATTATTTGTAATTATTAGTGAAAGAAATTATGAAATACTGGCGAGTAATTAAGTAATTCAGTAAGGAAATTGGTTGGAAACGTAGTAATATTATTTAAATACAGCATTGCTTTGCAACAATGATTAATAAAAACAATTATGGACGTTGGTGAGTAATTAAGTAATCTAGTAAGGAAAACTGATTGAAAATCACGGTAATATTTGGTAAAAGATACTTGCAACATGTTTTATCAGCGAAAAAATCAAACAATTTTCAAATGTTTACGAGTAACTAAGCGATTTAGTAGGAAAAACCAACTGAAACACGCAATATCCGTTTTTGAAATATTTACGATAAGCATAATTGCGATATTGCTGTTATCAAAGAAATCAAGCGAGTATCAAATGTTTACGAGTAACTAAGTGATCAGTTAGCAAAAATCGATCGAGATCACGTGTCATCCGTTACAAAATATTTTACGTCAAGTTAGCAACGAGAAAATAAAATATTTCTTACAATATCCGTTATAGCGAGTTACAATAATTTTGTACTCACCCTAAAGGTTTTCAGTCCATTTTCGGTTAGATCAAAATTTATGCGAGACGTTTTAGGTATTATTTCAGTCGACGTAATGTTACCAGTTCATTTTTCACAAGTTTTAAAAAGTAATTAATTATAATACAACGCAAGTGTCACTTCACTAATAAACTCATTCCAGAAAAGCCGTTAATCATCATCTCTCGCCTAATCCTATATGTTTTGATCTTTTTAATGTTATGTGTTATAAAGCCGCTCGAGAAAAGTCATTAATTTAACCTAAAAAGGAAGAGAACTTGATTGCATTTATCTCTTGTTTTTTATTTTTTGATTACATATTAGTTAAGACAGCTACAGCCTTCCACCAAAACGGATTTGTGGTGTATCTCTAATTCTAGTTATCTCCGATATCGTCTAAAAAACATGAACAAAGCATGACTTTATCCACTTTTTTGTTAGTTAGACTGTTACTTTTCTTAAAATAACTCATTGTTTTTTGTGTGAAATACAAACAATATATCAACATACATGGTGTATTTTCTATTTTTAGGAAGCTGTTTTGTCTAATAAAACAAGAATTATATGTTACATATACATATTTAAATGCTATCAGATAACTTTAAAGTGTTTATTACATTCCTAACTCATACTTGACGTTGTAAACTATAATTTAAGCTCTCACATTTTAATTTACTGTCTGATGATATAAAGACGGAACTACACTACATCATCAATGTTTTGCTGTTGATGTGTCTATATGTGATGAACTGCAATTGAACTAGTTAATCACACATTATATTTTTGCTATAAAAATATGTTTGGAGGAAGCGAGTTGTCATTCAAAATGAAATGTAAGTTTGGTTCTAGCTAGATGTATCTTAAAAGAGTATCAATCTAGGGATTGTAAAATTTGTTTATCCAATGCTTTACATTCAAAGAATTTTAGTTAGGTGGAAAGAAAGTTTACAAGGGTGTATGTATGACTTAAGCTTATTAATCTATCTAATCTCTATCTTCCTATTTTTTAACCAACTTTTTAATTGACTTCCACTTTTTTAAAAACAATATCAGTTATCATAGTAATGATCAGAAAATCAGTCTACGAATTAGTCTTGATAAATGACTTCAATGTTTTGGTTTTGTATGAAAATCAGTCTACGAATTAATCTTGATAAATGACTTCAATGTTTTGTATATAAGAGAAAGTATTTTTATACTAAGCAGGATCAGTTTTCATTTGCACTAAGTACAATATTTC
Source organism: Cryptosula pallasiana (assembly GCA_945261195.1). Taxonomy (NCBI): domain Eukaryota; kingdom Metazoa; phylum Bryozoa; class Gymnolaemata; order Cheilostomatida; family Cryptosulidae; genus Cryptosula; species Cryptosula pallasiana. Next base: position 10,742,613 of record OX183137.1, on the reverse strand, counting down.
AAGTATAGTATTAGAACACAAAACTACAAAAAAATGGCCAGCAATATCCCTACAAGAAATGAGTAAGTTATATTATACTATCTTTTACAATTTTGTTGCAGTTACATTTATAAACTTATACAAATGTATATATATATATATTACTTGTAGGTCTACAACCTCAGATGATGAGCTAGAGCTGAATATTGATGAAATAGATTTCAGTGCTATGTAAGTATATTATTGAAACTTTATTATTCAACTGTAATATATAGAGTTTTTAAATAATTACAATCTTGATTTATTGTTTTATTAAGTTCTACCGATGATGAAACACTGAGGTGGCTGGAGGAGTGTTTTAACGATGATGAAGAGAAGACGGAAAAGAGCAAAGCTAGCACGCATATTGCTATGAGTAAGTTTTTCTGTTTTATGAAAAATGTAAATTTGTCTGTAGGTACAATAATAATGACTTTACATTTACTATGTTATTTTTTGTAGAAAAAACATCTTCACGATTCATAGGAAGTAAACAATGTGTTGGGAAGAACGAAAACTTCCTGTACTATAAACGCAACACATTTGAATGTAAGTATGACGAAAATATGACTTACTACATACTCATTCAATTTATAAAAATTTTTTTCGAATTTTTTCAAAGAAATAGCATAACTACATTCGTATTTTCTATTTTAGTTCAAGCAGAGAATCCTCAATTAAGGCAATATAAGGAAGTAAGTCTTCTAGACGGAAATATAAAAGAAGATAGAGAGTGTTTTAAGTGTAAGTGACATGCATTATCTTTATATATATATACATATACCATGCTTAAGAAAGTTATCTATATATGATGAGAATTTGTTTATTTGGTTTGTAGATATTGATAACAAAAGCCCTAGGTATTTCCTTTCAGTGCTCACATTGTTGTTGATAGCATATGGCACAAAGATGTTGAGTGAAGCACTGAAAGGAAACAAAAACAACGTCTCTTGTATATTTTGTGGTAAGAAGTTTAAATTAGGGGGATTGCATGAGCCTGGCCGAGTTCTTTCAAGACATTTTTGTGCTCACTTGTTTATTTTTTATTGTTTATGTGGAAAATCGCATACAACTTTGAGAGATCTTCAGCAACATAGTTGTATTTTAAAAACTAAAATGTTTTTTATTGTTGATATTGCTAGTTACAATAATTTTGTTTTATTTATTAATAGAAAATATTCTGAATTACTTATGGATATTACTTTTCCGAAAAATCTTGCGTTAGTGTATCTCTATCCAATAGAAGGTTATTTTTCTGAAAACATTGTTTTAGATTTTGAATTAGGGAGTAAATGGTTGGCGATAGCTAAAAAACCTGCTGCTGAAGATCGAAAACTTTTGATTGAAAACCAGTGTAAAAAAATGAGAGCACTTATATCTTCAGATTCTGATCTTTCAGAAACTGAAGAAAGTAATAATGACTTAATTTCTGTCGCTAGTTCACAGTGCAGTCCAAAAACCAGTGTTTTAGAATCTAATACTATAACAGTTAAACCTCAAACTCAAGTAGATTTAAAAGAAAGCCAAAAGATTGATGATAAAAAAATTGATTTAACTTCACTTAAATTAATTTTGAATATAAAAGATGGACTGAAAAAAAAGGGTTTTAATGATTGTGTTAAATTGAAATTAGCGTCTATTAGACAAAAAATGCAGAAAAACTCAGACTTTTCTCAAGAAGAAGTTCTTGTACTAACTGCACTCTTAGGTGAGTTTTAAAATTTTTATTTCACTATATTTTTTAATATTATCATGGCTCTGGAATAGGTCTTATGCAACTACCCTATTTTATAATTTCTTACCACAAAATATATAGTGAATAGGATGTTTTTTTATAAATACTCTCTATATATATATATATATCATATATACAGACAATAGTCTGTGTTTTTATGAATACATTTCATGTAAAAATTGTTCTGTCATTAGTTTACCATAGACTTTATGCAACTATCCTATTTTATAATTTCTTACCACAAAATATATAGTTAATAGGATGTTTTTTTATAAATACTCTCTATATATATATATTATATATACAGACAATAGTCTGTGTTTTTATGAATACTTTATTCATATGTATACACTTCATGTAAAATTGTTCTGTCATTAGTTTACCTAATGCATTATTTTTATTTGTTTTGTGGTTGAGAACTCCATACGCTTCATTCTTACTGTATTACTTTGCATAATATTACAAAATAAATATTACATCAACTACCTTCATACTGCATTCAAGTGATGAAACAGTAAATTTCACATCTGTATTACTGAATCTATAGCATTGTTATGAAAAAGACTATAATTACTTAATTATTATGTCATATCGTGACAAACTATCAACACCCAATTCACAAAACTGTAAAACCTAAAGTATAATGCTTGTGGTTGTAAAAAGTCTTCTACTGTTTTGGTTTCTCAAACAAATTATAAAACATTTTTCACAATTTTTTGTGTAAAAAGCGGAGTTGTCTTACCATTTTGACACAATGTGCCGACAACTTTTACACATTTTTTCAAAAACGAAGTTTAGAAATTATAAATGGGAGTTGTCTTAACATTTTTGAAAAATGAGACGATAACTTGAAATATTTATTTTTGTGTCGGAACATTGAAATTTTGTAACATTTTAGAGTTGTAACCCCGAAAGTTTTACAAATTGGCTAAATTACTAATGTTAAATATGAATAAAATACTTTATTACACTAAATATATACAAATTATTGCACAATACAATTATATATAATTTAATGTTCATGAGTTGTTGCTGATAGATTTTGGCGAGTCGACGGTCATTCACTTGTACACGTATTCTATCTAAAAGCATACATAGATGTCGTTATAACAACTACATTATACTATGGTGAAAAATACGGCTATTAGTAGTTACTTATTACTAGTGAAGATTAACATACCTTAATTAAATTTCCGATATTGAAATCCTGCTAGCTTCGCTTGAAATGTGATTGTCATCTTCATTGCTTTTCTCACTATCATTGTCGACAACTTCATCTTTTTCCTCAAATTTTTTGTTCTCAGAGTCATCATCCGTCATATTATCATCTTCTTCATCAGTATAAGCATCAATGTTATCATCGTCATCATCATCATCAGCAGCATCATCAGCAGCAACATCATCATCATAACTTTTCATCAGCTCAGCATCATCAAATAGAGAAAGTCTGAAAGCTATTCCTTCTTTTTCACTTGAAGTAGATAGAAGCATCAAAGCTTCTTCAACACTCAGAATCGTGAGAATGTGTTTCTTTGTGCCGCTTTCAGTTGTCATCGTACTTTTATAGTGGATCATACCACATTCATGATTTTTGATCTTCAAAACGTTCTCAGGAGGGACAACAATCTTCCCAGTCATCAAAGATCCGTCATTCATCATGTATCTGTAAGTGACAGTGTGAGTGATACGTAAAGGCGATGTATCTTGTTTTCGTTTTCGCTGCTTCGACTTCAAATTTTTCCAAACTGAAAGTCTAGTGAATGTCAGAAGAGTGTTGACAGGAATATTATCGAAAGTGATGATATCAAAGTATGCTTGCAACTGTTTCAATGATTTTTTTCTCAAGATTTTGGCTATAACTCGTTTTTTTAGCCCTTGATGATGATTATCTCCTACAATACGTAGATCGGGTTGATTTTCTTCTAGCTTTCCCATGTACACTAGGATTTGTGAAGAGCCGGGATCAAGTTCTTGTAGCTCCACCGTAAGTTCTTTGTCAATCAGTGACTTGACTCGAATTCGATGATTGTTTTTTAAAACATATTCATAGTCCAATATACCATAATCTTCAACGTAATTAACATCGAAAACCTCCAATATCGTAGGAATTGGTAAATCCAACAAACTCACAAAATTTCCGATTTCCAACATTCCTTTCTGCATAGCTCCTGTCATTATTCCACCCATCTCGAGCAATTCAAACTCTCTAAGTTTGTTTACGGTATTATTCTTGCTGTTGCTGAATAAAAAGGAAATTGAAGCTTGAGATGATGTCACTGTCGGTTTTTTGATATCCTCCATTCGTTTGACTTCACTGTTCTCATGCAGATATGTGTAGTCCGGTGTGGGACTCAAAGGAGAGTCAGCTGAAACTACATGATGTTTCATTGCTATATCAGCATGAGCATTGGTGTTTGAGCGAGAAGATGTATCATTAAAGGTGTTAGGATTGGATCTTCTATCATCAATGTGAATGCCGTTGGTGGTGGAAATGATGGTTGTAGTGGAAATAGCGTTAGTGTTGTTGGTAGCTGTGGTTGGTTCAATATGGAGCTTAGGAAGTGCTTTGGAGTGTGATGTCATCATACCTGCAAAAAGTAAAAGAACTTAGTTTAATGATGTAAATATACTGAAGTTATTGTTTTATTAAAAGATTGTTTTTAAAAACTAAGATTCAAAAACCTAGATGTTTCAATTAATTAAAAACAAATAATTATTTTAGTGCTTCTTACCTTGTTGCTCTCCTAATAGCTGTAGTAGATGTTGCTCCTCTGTTAGTCGCTGTAGAACTGGATGCTTTCTGTGTGAAAACGATGGCTCTTATATAGCTAAAGTTGTACTGATTAAAGCCTATGAACCCCATCTCGTGTCAATCTCTATGAATCAACATCTTTTCACGCGAAGGAAAGTCAATGTTTTCGCGGGAATAAATGAATTATTTTCACGCGAATACAAACCAATGCTTTCGCGGGAATAAATATTTTAGTTTCACACGAATGGAAAGCATTGCTTTCGCGGGAATAAATGATTTTATTTCCCGCGAATGAAAGTCAATGTTGTCGCGGGAATAAATATTTTATTTTCACGCGAATAGAAACCAATGCTTTCGCGGGAATAAATAATTTATTTTCACGCGAATAGAAACCAATGCTTTCGCGGGAATAAATGATTTTATTTCCCGCGAATGAAAGTCAATGTTGTCGCGGGAATAAATATTTTATTTTCACGCGAATACAAACCGTTGCTTTCGCGGGAATAAATAATTTATTTTCACACGAATAGAAACCAATGCTTTCGCGGGAATAAATGATTTTATTTCCCGCGGATGAAAGTCAATGTTGTCGCGGGAATAAATACTTTATTTTCACGCGAATACAAACCGTTGCTTTCGCGGGAATAAATAATTTATTTTCATGCGAATAGAAACCAATGCTTTCGCGGGAATAAATGATTTCATTTCCCACGAATGAAAGTCAATGTTGTCGCGGGAATAAATACTTTATTTTCACGCGAATACAAACCGTTGCTTTCGCGGGAATAAATACTTTATTTTCACGCGAATGGAAACCGTTGCTTTCGCGGGAGTAATTGGTTTCTATTCGCGTGAAAATAAAATATTTATTCCCGCGAAAGCAACGGTTTCCATTCGCGGGAAATTAAATCATTTATTCCCGCGAAGGCAACAGTTTGTATTCGCGTGAAAATAAAGTATTTATTCCCGCGAAAGAATTGGTTTTTATTCGCGTGAAAATAAATTATTTATTCCTGCGAAAGCATTGGTTTCTATTCGCGTGAAAATAAAATATTTATTCCCGCGAAAGCAACGGTTTCCATTCGCGGGAAATTAAATCATTTATTCCCGCAAAGGCAACAGTTTGTATTCGCGTGAAAATAAAGTATTTATTCCCGCGAAAGAATTGGTTTCTATTCGCGTGAAAATAAATTATTTATTCCCGCGAAAGCATTGGTTTCTATTCGCGTGAAAATAAAATATTTATTCCCGCGAAAGCAACGGTTTCCATTCGCGGGAAATTAAATCATTTATTCCCGCGAAGGCAACAGTTTGCATTCGTGTGAAAATAAAGTATTTATTCCCGCGAAAGAATTGGTTTCTATTCGCGTGAAAATAAATTATTTATTCCCGCGAAAGCAACGGTTTCCATTCGCGTGAAAATAGCTTATTTATTCCCGCGAAAGCATTGGTTTGTATTCGCGTGAAAATTATTTATTTATTCCCGCGAAAGCATTGACTTTCGTTCGCGTGAACAAATGTTGATTCATAGAGATTGACACGAGATGGTGTTCATAGGGTTTAATCAGTACAACTTTAGCTATATAAGAGCCATAGTTTTCACACAGAAAGCATCCAGTTCTACAACGGCTATCAGAGAAGCAACATCTACTACAGCTATTAGAAGAGCATCAAGGTAAAAACTTAATAAATTACAGTTTTTACTCATATATTATTTATTATACTAAAACAACTGAACAAAATTAATCATCTGTTTTTTTGTTTTTTTTCAGATTCAATGACAAAAAATGGAAATAGTTAACAACACAGAATCAGAAACTCAGCCTAAATCTTTGACTCAAGAGGACTTGATACTTCTACAAAACATATGCAATAAAAAAATTGAAGAGAGAGTGCGAATTATCTCAAACAATTGTAAATTCATACAGAAAGACTTGATAGAGCAGCTAAATAGTTTTCGAACTGAATCTTTTCTAACATTAAAGCTCTTAGGGAATGATGTTACATCGGACATTCAGAGATTACATTATGTATTACAACAACGACAATATCAACTAGAACAGGTAAACACACCAATTTCTATCGAGTGTGCTCGTAAAGAACTTGCTCTAAAAAGAAGAAACATGCAGCGACAGTCCGCTCAAAGACAAGCTAGAAGGGTAAGGACTCAACAACGTAAGACACGACAAGCTACAAAAACATCCGATTAACAGTCAATTTTTGATGATAAGGTAATAATTAATAAAAAATTACTATTTAGTAAGAGTTTGTAGTTGTTTTAAATTTCTGTTTAACCATTCTATACTAATACATAACTTTTTATTTTAGTTCATTATGGAATCAAAAGTACATAGAACAGAAGTCTTCCTTCCTAAGTTTGTATTATTTAATATTTACTGACTCTAGCTATATTGTATGAGATTTTCCCTACTTATTACACAATAAATGTATATATTCACATATTGTTTCATTTTTAATCACTGTATTTATTCAATGTAGATATATCTCCTCTCTCCTCTCTCCTCTTTTTATCTCTCCTCTCTCTCTCAACATACTCTCTCCTCTACCAAATACTCCTCTCTCCTCTCTTGCAGTTATTTCCCAAATACTGTAGATTTTAACCATCTAGAGGTCTAATTTGGTGATTTTCCAACATATTTTATAGCATTTAATATACTTATTATGTAATAAATGTATATTATTCAATGTAAATGTAAATATATCCATAAATATGTACATAATTATCCAGATATACATGAATGTATAGAAAACTAAAAAATCTCTCTCCTCTCTCTCTCCTCTCTCTCCTCTCTCTTCTCTCCTCTCTCATCTCTCCTCTCCCCTCTCCCCTCTCTCCAAAGACTATGCATTGATTGTCATTACAAGTTGTAGTGCTCTGTATGACTACATTGTAAAGAAAAATACTATATATTGATTGTCATTACAAGTTGTAGTGCTCTGTACTACTTAGTATTTACTAACTCTAGCTATATTATACAAGAATATTTTCCTACTTATTATGTAATAAATGTATATAATCACATATTGATTCATGATTGTCATTACAAGTTGTAGTGCTCTGTACTACTTAGTATTTACTAACTCTAGCTATATTATACAAGAATATTTTCCTACTTATTATGTAATAAATGTATATAATCATATATTGATTCAATGTAGTTATATCTCCTCATTCTTCTCTCCTCTCTCTCTCAAAATATCATATGAGTTTGAGTTATGTAAAATAATTATCAAAACTTGAATGCCATACATTCAAAATCTAGCTGCCATATGAGTTCAAATTAAGTAAAAAAATAATCAAAACTCAAATGCCACTTAAATGCCATTCAAATGCCACTCAAATGCCCCTCAAGTAAAATACAATATAAACTCGGCGAATTCATCCAACGTCGTAACCCATTGCCTAAACTCCAAGGTCTAATCCACAAAAAAACACTTGGTAGGGAGATCTGCTCATATATTACTACTCATGTAGTCACAATATATAGATATACATTTTGTGAGCAGTACACTGTAAAAAATATGCATGCAGTTTTATATGGTTCAAAAAATCTTTTTTCAGTTTGTTAACACTTGATCAATTTACAATGCTATATTTTATATCAGGGAAGGTGTGTCAGTGCTGTCTGCGCTTGCAGTCAGCACTGTTATTGCAAGTAGTATATGGTAAGGTGGTAGCTGTCTACTAAAATTCAGTAGACAAGCATGTGAGAGTATCTGAAGAACATACACTCTCAGCCGTATCTCTAGAGATGAGCCTAAAAATAAATTGAAAAACCATAAAAATTTCATGCAGAGTAATAGAACTATATAAATAGTACAAATAAAAGTAACAAAAAATAATTTCTGTTGAGGAAGTAGTTGAAAAAACCTGGTTCCGTTTTACAATTAATTTGTGAAAAGTTTAAACTGATTTGATGGTTTTCTGAAATTCTTACTAGCCATATTTTTCACCAATGAAAGCAACTAATTATAACAGAGATCTATCCAAATCCTCAATCATGTTCGTTTCACATAGAAACTGTTTTGTTAATAAGATAATTGGGAAAACTCTGCTAAACTAGGAGAAAACAATGAAATGGAATAAATTTTTTGAGATTGAAAAAGTTTTTTTCTGCTGAAACGATTAACAGCTGCCTGTTCTGGGTTCCGGGGAGTTTTTCATATTTGTAAATACAAGTAAACCAAAATTCGCAAGAATACTACCATCAAGTTTTTTAAACTAGTTTTCAGTTCAAATTAAACACTTGATTTGAAAACGGCTGCATTTTAGCAATCTCAGCAAGTTTTAGTAGCCTTCATTTTGTTTTTGTATGAAAGCTGACCTAATGGGCACAAACTTGTAAATCATGAGAGAAAAATTGCCGCATTACTTGAAAAGATAGTCTAAGACATATGCGTACTTAAGGTTGTTTCGCTGGTCCAGATTCGGATGACGTAGTATTACACTCAGTCCAACAGCTACACCTACAGCTAGAAATCTGACAATTCCAAGAGCTGCTAGGAACAGTCAACTTCCATTTGCTGTCCTCGCTGCCTACAAATAATTAAAAACAAAAATTTACATAAGAAATCTGTGATAATAAGAGTATTCGCTACCTCTGTTCTCCGAACACATTGCAATAAAAATAATCAGACCGGCAATAAATTTAATCAATAATTAATCACTTTGTTCAGAACTCGTGGGTCAACAAAAAGTAGCTCACTGAGTAAAAAAATAATCATCGAGTATTTATATGTTTTGTTCACAGGTCGCGAATGAAACTGAACACTAAATAAATAATGACGACCGAGTTGATTTTTTTCATTTTCATAGACCGGTTTTATATACTTGAAAAACAATTCGAAATAATGGCAAGGGTTCAAAATTTATTAAATTGAAGGGCAGCTTGACAAACTGTTCCAGTTTGTAGCAGTTCAAAATTTATTACTCTCTTCATCATTTTAAAAATTGGGAGTTATCTTCTTTATGACTTGTTCGGTAAACTATAACATTTCATTGAATATTATGTTGTTCTAAGCTAATGTTCCGTTGCATACGTGACATATTGAATTACGAACACCTATTATTTTTTGTATTTTTTTCAACAAACAGGTTGCGAATACTCTTACTGACTTTGACGATACAAGTTTTTAGAGACACTAACCATCAGATTCCGGCTTTACAACTTTTGTTGTCATGGTGGAAGTGGTGGTTGTTGGACTCATTGTAGTTGTTGTTGTACTGGTAGTGGTCTACAATCAGACTTAATCATTCAAACTTAGCAAGTTTTATAATTTATATCAATTTGAACAAAAACTAACATCAATTTAAAAATGACAAAAGTTTAATACTTTTTTCCTTGAGATAAAAAATTGAAACTTTTACGGTTTTAATTGATTTATGGTAACAAAAAATTACATGACAAAATGTTGTCTACTTACGAAAAGTGCGGCAATTGTGTTTGGGGTGATGTAAGAGGCAGACGCAGGGTTTGACCAGTCAGCAAAGTTATTTTTAGCATCAAAAGTTCTCATCCTGAAGTAGTAGGTACTGATGTTTGCTGATTGGCTGAGCCCAAGAATTGTTGGAGTTATCTCACCTGTAATAAACAATTTTTTCCAATCAGGTGCTATTAATTGAAAAAAGAGCCACATTGGATAAGTTTCTCAAAATAGCATTCATGTGTTTACTTGAAGGCAAAATAATGTAATATGAATGGTGTGACTACACAATACCAGGCCAACTTATTTTAATAATGTGGAGCATTATTAGTGATGCAAAAATGGTAGTTATGCTTTAAATTCATTTTTATCGCTTGGCAACGTTTTTTTTTTCACAGATCTATTGCTTGTCCAATTCTTACAACATAACTCATCAGTCAGCAGTTATCGTGATTGGTTATAGTTGCCACAGATCACCCTTTGAGACAACTTTAATAGAAACATGATGCTGAGTAACTGGTGCAAAATATGCTCAACACCCAGTTTATTGTGCAATCACTTGCATTTGGTTGCTGTTGCCTGCTTTGCTGCTTTTTTCTCATGGATCATTTCGTCTACCCACAACTCTAGCATATGCTTTATACTTTGGTTATCATTTGAATGTAAAAATCCTTAATTTGACTACTAGCACCGCATCAGACTAGTAAGGTGACCTCTACACTTACTAGCATTGATCTGTATCTGTAGGTTACCTCCTGCTTCTACCAAGTAACTGGATGTATTAGATAGAATAGCTTGAACTGGTAGAGGTACTTGACTCTGTGTAGATACGTTGCTTCCCACAGCAAACTCATAGCCTGACACTGTTAAATAGATACAAATAATTTGTTACTTGACAGCTGGTATAGGTTTTCTATTTTATTAAGTAAAACTTGATAAAATGCAGTTGAATGGGAGTTGAATAAAAATATATAGTTTTTAACTTGATAACTTGTATAAATTGGTGTATATACTTGTATATAGTGGTTTATACTTGCAAATACTTATGTATACTGGTCTATACTGGTCTATACTGGTATATACAAGTATATACTTGTATATACCAGTATATACCAGTATATACTTGTATATACTGGTATATACAAGTCTATAACGGTATATACTGGCATATACTGGTCTATGCCGGTATATACCGGTCTATACTTGTATATACTTGTGTATACTTGTATATACTTGTGTATACTTATATATACTGGTATATACTGGTATTCAATAGTATACACTGTTACATACTATTATTCTAACAAGTAATACCTAATAAAATTACGACTCTTGGAAGGTGTGATGTTGTCTTTAAAATGTGCAATGCAATGAAATAATTAAATGCAGCGATTTTTGATTTTTCAATAAGGATCCAAATTGTTTCTTTTTTTTGTAAAGCTTTGCCTTTAAGATGACTTTAAAGCAATTTAAACAATGGTAAGCGATTTATGTTCAACAGTCTTTTGCTATAGGCAGAATTTCCAGCATCTGGCTAAAACTTAATGTTTTCTGCATTCTATGTAAAGGTCCTGTTGTTGTAATCAAAGCATATTTCTTTATTCTATAAGCAAGACTTTTTACTCGCATACCTGTGCCAATATTAAGATCGTCTCCAGGTGCTGTCCATCCTAATGTAAACACATTATCTCCATCAGCGGCGGCATTTAGAACTCTAAGATCTGTAATCTTTTGCGGTGAGGTGGTATCTTCTACTGCCTTCCAGCCGTTTATTCTTACAACTCCGCCTAAAAGTAATTAGTTTCTGTAATTAGAGGAAGTCCAAGGCAGAAGGAACATGGAAAATTACAATAATGAGGTGTGAAACCAAACAAGCAGAACTCAAATGTTATTGATAAAAACAAAAGAATGTACACATTTAGCACCCTAAACAGTTGTTATCATCTATATACCTGTAGCGGATCTGGTAACGATTCCTAAACTGGCATAATTGGCACTTCTTTTGCTTCTGCGAACAACTTCCTCCCCTCCAGGAAGTTTTCCTTCACCAGACACTTCCAGCTATGAGAAGTCAATAGTCGTTACAAATAAAGTGTTACAAAATTACCTTTGTGTACAATACACAACGTATAATTGAACACTGGCTTTCGTGTCACCTTTTGAAATGAACGCCTATAAAAATAGTACCAGTGACTGAGTTTATCAAGAATTTACCGATAGATTATTTAAAAACTGATATCTAGCAGTTTGTGATCATTGTAAATTAAATAGAGTATTCAGCAACAACGTTTTATCCAAAAACTTTCACCAAAAAAATTTACAAAAAGCTGCATATATTAATTAGCTAACTCACCTTCAGTCCAAAGAAGGTACCACCACCAGAACCATCAATCATATGAGGAGGTATGGAGCCGGTGTATATACCATCATTTGGTACAGAGTCTTTTCCTGCAATACATCTCAAACGTACTTAGTTCTGTCAGCTTTTAAAAAAATGATTTAGTTTACTGCGAAAAATTTGAGTTCTGGTTAATCTCTACACTTCAATTCATCAATTGTATATAATAGCTGCAAAAATATTGTTCATATCACATATTGAACCATTAAAATCATCCTAAGAAAAAACCAACTAATCGGTGCAATAATGGTTTTACTAAAACTTACCTTTTCCATCATCATAGCATTTGATGTCTACCAGTTTTCCATTTGGTTGTTCTAAGATAATTTTTGTTTCAAGTTGGTGTACCGGAGTAAGTCCTTGGAATACTCCCACATAAGTTACCAGCTGTAGTAAGTAATGTTAACTCAATTTGTAACATAAGTTAGTTCCATTTAAATGCTCAAATAATGCTATGGTAGATAGCTTAAGTAACAATATATACTTCGTCATCTGATGCCGAGTAATTTCAAGTATAGTTAAGCAGGGATCACTTATTTTAGTGACTGGGTGGTAACAAACGAGAACAAAAATTGAGTCAGCGCATGAAACTACAAATGAAAGTTCATTACAGCGCTTTAAAGTAATATGGAACATAAAAACTTTAGTTCCAAACACTTACCGTGGTATCTGCGCTAAATTGGATGTCATTGGCATTCAATCTGCTATTGATTACTATTGGCTCAATTCCAGGGATTGGTGAAGATGTTACAGTGACCAAAACTGTTACTTCTGTGCTTGAGTCAACCAACTTTGTGATGTAATATTCGATATAGTCTTTCTGGAATACAAATATCAGTATTTCTTTCACATTCAGAAGTTGAAAGTTGCTCAAAAGTTCCTCACAATGACCGTTAACATATTGAGCAGACCAAACTCGCTCAGTGGCATTGTGTATCTGCATATGAATATCTCAAGTACTTACCACATCTTCCTCGATTGTAACAACTATTATTTTCAATGAAGGATCTTTTTCAATAGTAATTGTAAGATTTTGCTGGGTGCTTATTGATACACTGACATCTGCGCTGTACTTGAACACAATCTTTGTATCTCTTCCGATTGTCACATCAAAGTGTATTCTTTCAGTGTAGGATGTTATTCCAGATGGTATCTTTAGTTCACCATTGTTTAGCTGCAAACAATAATAGCTGGTTGTGACAAAATTAGTTACTGACTAAACATGAAACCTTTCAGTGTAATACAGTTTTATTTTAATCAAAATAACTTTGTTTTTAAACAAGCTTATCCAAAAAGTCATTCAAAACTGAACGCCATTGTAGAAAAAAAGATCAGCTCGAAAGTCAGAGTTTTGAACTTTGATGATATCTGAAACGTCACTTTTTTCAGAAGCTGTGTAATGTTGACACAGTAGAGTAAAAATAGATCTTACAGCTTTATTATCATTATCAATTGGCTAGATGGAACAAAAATGCTAACATAAATGCTGACGTGTTGTAGTTTATGTTATTACTCTAATTTAGTTCGCACTAAGCGGTCATCAGTTTCAAATTGTTTAAATAAACATAAATTACTTCATAATTTCATGTAGTGCAAGGAAACAGTTTTAAAAGTACCCCAATTATTGTCTAGCAGACCTTAAACTCAACTGTTAAAATATGTAGCAATCCTTCAGACTAAAGTTATTTGTGTAACTAAATTTATTCACCAACAAATAGTTTGTACACCAGTACAGGGACTGCAGAGACAACGATGAAATGTTAAGAGTTTCTCAAAGATTACTAATAATCAACTTGACCATTCAAAGAAACTTACAACAGCAGCTGAATTCTTAGAGTCACAACCTCTAGATGCACTTTCTGTAAAGAACTGATTCAGTTCCGCGGCTCCATATTCGTCGCTAGCAAGAAACTCTTGACCTCCTGTTTCTTTAGCTCTGTCCGCCAAATAACCTCCCTGTCTGCAATTTAAATTGAAGGTTGGTGGACATGAAGCTAAATTTCTATCAGCAAACCTAAGCTTGATTGCTTTTGGCTGAAAACACTGAAAGGCTTGAAAAATTTAAAAAAGAAACATAAAAAACTAATTATTTTCAGCATTCAAGAGACCTCACTATTTGCTCAATCCAATATTTTTCACATTTAAATGTAAATGGTGATAGTTTATTTGGTCAAAAAAGTTTTTCATAGATATTTTTTACTAAAACTTATTTTGTTGCGCCAAAACAGTAAGCAAAACAAACTTCGCCCTTGGCCTTGTGTTTGTTTTTATTTTTTACTTTATTCGTTAAAACCTCTGCATGTTATATCTCATCATTTGCGCTTACCATATCCTATTTTTGCACAGTACTTACTCATATAATACAGTATCTAGGGTTATCCCATCATCGGTGATGACATCTATAGCATTGCCAACTGATCCCTGACCATCACTGAGTAACACTATCCTTGTTTGGTGTACATTCTCCCCGGCGTAAGCACTTAGAATCTAAAACAGCAGAAGTAGTGAAAAAGAATAATCAGTATTGAAGTAACTTGGTAGAGGCTGTGCTTGAGTGCAGTATAGTCAATGCTTGGCTAAGGCATTGGTAGTACTTATGGTTAATTTACATGCATTGGAGGTTTCTTAGTTTTACTTACTCTCTGACATTCAAGCAGACCGACACCAATGTTAGTTCCACCGCCAGCTACTGTTGGAACCCTTGAAACAAGATGTTGTCTTACATCGGAGCTAGTTATTTCTGTCATGTCTGCGCGTAAATCTGCTGAACTCGAGAAACCAACGATTCCAACTGCCGTGTTATTTCTCAAATACGTAGATATGTATACTTTGACCGATTCTGCCATAATCCCTATCCGGTTGTTGCTCTGTCAAAAACTTATTCAGTTGAGAGTTTGGCATATTTATAAAGTCAGTAGAACAATAATAATTTTTAACATCGACAAATACAGAAATTATAATAAGAAAATGAATCATACAAGTTGAGTCAAACAACAATAAACACCAATGAAGAATTGTCTGCCTAATGAGAAGAGAACTATCAATATTCTTACACCCATGCTTCCTGATGTATCTAGACAGAGGCAGACAATGTCTTGTTGGCATTCCGTCTCTATTGGAGAAGCAATGGAAGCGGTGGTAGAGGTTGTAGAAGCAGACGTAATATGCGCTGCTTTGTGGACTACCCGGAACTCCGGATCTGGCAGTGTTACGTTACCCCTCAACGAACTGTAGTCTATAGCTGAAACAAAAGAAGAAATACACTTGTTGTTCAACAGTACCACCCTTAGCTACGTGTCGTAAATGATGTGTTTGCAGTTTATACTTGTGTATATGTTAAGTGAACAGTTTGTACAGGTCTGAGTCTTCCTAAAGTACAAAAAAAACTTTAATGAACTCACTGTGGCTTTAATGCAGAAGTTTTCTGTAATGGTACTGATACTACTTAAAAATTCCACCACATGTATAATTTACTTACCAAAATCAGATAAAGAATTCATCACCTCCCAAGCACTTTGTTCATTACACATTTTATTTTGTAAGTTCATTGGTTTCTTGTTATGTTTAGCACTTCCTTCCTCATCGTTGCTGCAGAACTCAACCACCTACAAAACATTCGCAGACCAAAGTGGTCAGCAAAATATTCTACCCGAAGATGTCATTCATTTTAAACTTGTAAAGTAAAGCAAATATAACAAAAAGAGCAAATTAAAATGGAGATTTTGCGATATTAAACAGTACATTGATGTTGCCTTTACCTCATCCAAATACTCAAAGCCCAACAAAGAAGCTCTACCATCTACACTTTCTGCAATAAAGTCACATGGAGGGAACAGAATTCCATCTTTGCTTTCTTCCAGACAAACCGTTCGATCTTTTAAGTAATAGTTGATGTTTTCCACACAGCTGCAATAGGTCAACTTTATCATAAAACGGACAAAACACTTTCATACGATTTTCGATTTTATGCTCCTAGATATAATCTAAAATCAAATACTAAAGCATAAGAGCTCACCCAACAACATTGATTGAGTAATCTGAAGCATAGAATCGAGGAGTTTCCAAATCAGATACGGGGATTGTTTCATCAAAGAGTCCCCACTTGAGGTGTGAAAACTCTTTCACCATTGTCTTTGCTGTAATATGAAATACATTATTGTCTTCACTTCTATTACTTGTCTATGCATGCATGTGTTATAGACTCGGTATTACAAAACTTGTTTTTACCTGGTTTGAAAGGTAGTCCACCAGACCTGTTCTGTGTCAGGTACTCAGGAGTGAAATGTATATAATCTCTTTCTTCTCCACAACCTCCTGGTTGTAATGTATATGGTATATCTCCGTAGGCTCGGTTGGCCTCTCCCACCAGTATTCTTGCTTCGCGAAAGTTTTCATCATCAATCGGCTAAAAGCAGTGTGTAACATCAGGCAAACTAAATAATGATGCAGATTTTGTGAAATAAGTCAGGAGTTGCTTGCTCGCATCCATCAGATGAGATAAATGCTACTTTGAAATATTTCTTTTAAAATGTGAATACTATAAAAGTTTCCAAACATTAAATTTTTAGCAATGGTAAATGAAAATACCAAAATTAAAAAATCACGGATATACCTCATTGAAAGAGGCTATGAATACACTGCAAGACTTTCTTATGGCATAGCTGTAAACAATATATTTTACTACTAAGCTTTTCCATACCTCCTGCCATGAAGGGTTTCCAGTCCAGTGGGAAGGAACCACAATTGTAAAGTTCTTAAAATACAATCTGTCTTTTGTAGCATGGAGTAAAACCTTGGATGCTTTGGTTAGATATGCCTGGAATAGACAATTTCAGAACAGATGGTAGAGCGGGTGTAACCTGATTACAAGAACGTCCAAATACATCGCAGGGAGATGCAGTAAGATTAAAAAAATTGAGCAAACGAGAAGCTTCGCCGAAACTAAAAATGCAAATAGAATTTCAATTTTATAGTTACAATTATTACTACACTGATAAAAAAAACTCACCTGAAGGTTGGTGATGATGTCAGGATTCTCAGGTACGCTCTCGTCTATAGCGATCAGGATATCTGTATAACCTCCGTCATTACTAAGGCTTATATCTTGTCTATCATTTCCAATAGTTGATGTGCTGACTATCGCTGTCAGACAAAGAATTGTCAAAAACTCTGCGAACTTCCTCATGTTCCTTCCTGCAGGAAGAAAATTACAAATTTACAAATTCAAAGCTACAATCAGGCGGAGCAGATAACTGAACTGAGAATGTCCGAGTGAATTTTAGCTGATGTGCTGCTTAAACCTCTGGGTGTTTTACAATATGGTTTTTATCAAAAACACTATAGATGTTATGTTGTAAGACAGTATAACATAAATAGAGTTATTTGGTTTGTTTTGACTGTCGTCCTTAAAACTCCTTGATGTTTAATAATTATGAAATTACAAAATCCTACCAATTCAAGTTTTACTTAATTTCAATTTGTAATTAAAACCATCTTCTTTTATTTTAAATAAAGTCGAAGATGCCAATTTAGTTTTTTATGCACTTTATACAGAGCTTGAATGCAAGTACAAAACAATTCCATTATTGTGTTTTATCCAAGCCTGTTTTCATGCTTGGCATGCGCATAAATTTTGAGAAAAACATGACCTTCAAGTTTTAAAGCAATTGTTTTCTTTTAAAACTAACTTTCATTCAAATTTAATTGAATTTAGAAAGATTGTAAATTAGTTTTGCGATAATCAGATATATAATATACTTGACACTTTGCCAGAACATATGCTGCTTACCTCCAAGTTCTTCACTAGCTGTCACTGCGGTTGATATCGAATGATGGTTGTCTGCAAACAGTAGATTGCTCTATGTCCATAAACGGAGCAATGAGCTTCTTTTATACAAAGTTCTATCCAATCAGAATCACCATAAAGTTCCTGTTATGACGCCATAATAATTAAATAGCATTCGTACCAAAACGTTATACATAAAACTTTGCTTGATGCTGAATAGATTCATCCAATCAACGCGAGATGTCAGGCCCAAACTATGGGTCATGTGACAGCTTAGCAACTTCCTACCAGTTTATCTATGGCTTGATGTTTTCCATTTTTACATTTTCACTGGAAAAATTTAATTTTACATATTTCCTTTTCCTGTTTTTCATCCGTTGTTTTATATGGAAAAGCTCTAACTTTGTGATATATATTACTGGCACACAAATATAGTCGTTCTCTGTAGCTGGAGATGCAAATAGTTTTTTAGGCTTGAACACAAAAACTTATGTGTTTATTGATCAATTTTCAAGTTATTATGCATAAGTTTAAACATTTTCCCAATTAGCATCTGCAAATAAAGTGTTTTACAAAGTTGAATCATGTAAGCGCCGACAACAGTGGCAAAAGTTTTCATAAAGTTTGCGTTGTAATTGCAACTTTGACTGCTACAACTTTTGACAACAGTATTACGATAGTCTACTAGGCAGGTAAACTTCATACACAGTAATACTACTGTTGCTGTAATTTTTGCCTCACTGTTCAGAACCTTAGAAGTTAATCAAGTTTATTTTGAAATTGATTTGTGCTCCTTTTAAAAAAAATAGGAGCAGAGTTTGAGAGGCTTGAGAATACAGCATCTCCAGTAGGACACAAAAATAAACTCAATCTGTTCAAGTGGGTGGTGAGTGAATCCATAAATCGATAATGTATTTTAACTTTTAATTTAGTAATCATTGTTCACTTTTGTAATAGTAAAAGTTGAATTTAATCTGAAGAATTACAATAATAATGTGTAAAAAAAAATAATTTGAGTCCAAATTTGAGAAATTATTGTTCCAGAAAACATTATAGCAGAAAAAAGAAAATTAAGCTTGAAATTTAATAAAAATCTTGAAAGGAAACAATTAATGTAAATATGAACAAAAGAGCTGCCAAAACAACATCTAAGCTGTTTTGATATATGTGTTTGACATTAAATACAAATGAATAACTCTTTTGAAAAATAACATTATTTCGAATTACTCTGAACTTAAGTCAGAAATACAAGAAAATAAAACGTTTGGAGAGTGTAAAAGACTTTGCATAGCGTTCTCGAACACTTTGGCAACCAATATCAGTAATACACTGTATTTTGGTTGAGTCCTGAATTATAGGCAACTCTAGCAGGTCCATTTCTACCACATGATGGGCCATAGTAGGACTATCTGTCATGTAGAACATCCTTGAATTTGAATGTCTATTTAAATTTTGTATTCCTAAATCCACTTCCCGCACTTCAATACTCAAGAAGGTAATAATTTTTTGGTTGCACTATAATGTTAATTGAACTAAAAACCGAATTTTTAGCCGTTTTCGAACTCACATCTGCTCAGCTCTGTTCAGCTTGTACAAGTTCACCACCCATTTGGTACAAAAAAATTCAATCAAAGTTCATGACTCCCTAAGTATGATCGTCAAAGCCCAATGGAAATCTTATCAGAATAATTTGGAGTTTTTGTCAACTTTATGCGCACAAGGTTAGCATTCGATCTTTCAAGGCCTTTTTTAGGTGTTAGTTTCTCAGCATGTTGCTTGCAACGTTCTCTCTATCCATATTGAAAGCGTTACAGCATCCGTTAAGCAGTTTCACACTGCCCCTTGAAAAACGATTAAAAAAGCAAAAACTAGCAGATTGTTTTGGTCAAGGAGTTGTCTCATCAAAACGTCATTCTTTGCAGCATTATTTGTGGCAGTCGTCAATAATACTAAACCAGCTGTAATAAAACAACAAATGCTACCAAAAACATATAGTTTGTTCGTGCAACTAAATGCTCTGAAATTTGCTATTCCAGGCATATCTCATCAGAGCATCTAAAGTTTCACAATCGTGGTTGCTCTCCAACTGGACTGAAAACTCTTCATTGCAGGAAGTGAGAAACTATTGTTTTAAATATCAGTTATCCTGCCGAGTGTGTTGTTTATGAAAATAAACCTTGTGAGAAGGTCAAATAAAGCTTACAAGGTCAGTGATTGCTGATGTTTCAGTTTTTAACTTTCCAGTAAACTCACAGAATTTCCGCTGATTCAGCAGCCACATGTTGTTTTGTGAACCAAAATACATATAATACCAGGAATAAGCTTCTAAGTGCTGGTAGGCTCAGAATTTTGGTAAAATTTGTAACCGCCTTATCTACCAGTGATTGGAAGTCAGCGAAGTTTTCCAAGAACTGTCAAAAGATTTAAATATCCTTTAAAATTGACAGTTGATTTATTTGTTGGATCACAGTACTGTTTGTGCAAGCGTACTGGTTTGATAAGGAAAAAGTGGTTACTTGTTGTTTAAAAGCAGTTCAATAAATGGAACTTTATCTAATTGAGTTCTCTAACCAGTTTTCCTTGTTTATAAAATGTGATGTAATTTTGTGTCCAAAATAGGCTGGAACATTACCTTTTTACTACCTGCCAGCTTGTACGAGTGATCTTCAAATGGGGCAGTTTGGACTAATCTCGTTCTTTCTCTACTTACTACCTGGTTCAATGTACCAGACTACATCCATCACCATAACTGACCTACGAGATTCATTTCTCCTTACTACAGCAAGTAGCTAGTAGCTATGAAGTTTCATTACATAAGCAGCTTCAATCAGTGACGGTACTCACATTTCATTTCGTATCCACGTTTCAAATCAGAAACATGCAACTAACCAAGTGAATGCTAAAACAGAGAAGAAAGAAGTATGTTTAGAAAAAGTTTTGCATATGAACCAATATATATATATATATGGTGACGGCAAACCTCTAAACATGCTTTGATGCAACTATTTGTATCATTGCGAGGGTTGTCACCCCTGCTAACCTCTGTACTGCGCTGATGAGGCAACAAATGCCAAATCAGACGCTGTCCGCAGTTTGAGTATATATATATTTATAGCATATAGCTGCATACAACCAGTGCTACTTCAAAGAAGGTGTAGATTGATTGAAATATCTGCCCCCACACAATCTTGGTGACCACAGTCAAGCTCTGGATGTCATTCTTTATAAGCTTGGCTTCTCCCTGGACTGCAATGACTTTTATGTATTGCCAAATATTCAGATGTTGCGTCATAATTAAAGAGGTCAAAGAGATGAGTGAAAGACAAAAACTTGATTCATAGCCTAATCAATAGAAAAGGTCATGTCAACATTTACATAATAATACAATGAGGATTACATCATATACTTATATATAGGTGATAAAATGAGGTTTTAGCTTTTGTTTTACAGTATAGAAAGGAAGCACCTGTCAAGTTTTTTAATCATTCTACCTTTTCCACTTTGTATTTAATTGTTTTTTATAACAATTCCTAGAACAATCGCTAAAGCATAAAAATTCTATTACTCTTTCTGTTATATAATTTATTTACTGCATTGCAAGCAGTTACATATAAAATAATACATTACAGTTCTATGTAATGTACATACCCCCAGGTTTAGCTTACGTTAACACAGCAATACAATCAAAGTTGAGACAATTTGTTTTAAACTGCACCTTAAGTAATGATTTAAAAACAAAACAAACACATTCTTTTTGTCAAGGAGTTGTCTTACCAAAACGGTGCTCTTCACAACATTGTTTGTAGCAGTATATAATAAAGATGAACTATTGTTTATTGTGACAGCGGTATATTTTATACAACCAGCTGAAATAGAACAACAAATAATAAAATAATGTTTGTTTGCTCATTTTACTAAATGCACTGAAAATGACTGTTTCAGTCATATCTTACCAAAGCATCAAAAGTTTTACTCAA
Organism: Cryptosula pallasiana; assembly: GCA_945261195.1. Lineage (NCBI taxonomy): Eukaryota > Metazoa > Bryozoa > Gymnolaemata > Cheilostomatida > Cryptosulidae > Cryptosula > Cryptosula pallasiana. The sequence continues at coordinate 10,720,503 of OX183137.1, read as the reverse complement.
TGCTACTTGCAACAGACTGCTCTTTGAAACTGCACAATTGCGGTTGTGCTTCCTTCTCATTGGGCTAAAAACTCTTCACAGAAGGAGGAAAAACTTATTTTACAATATTATTGCCGTATTGTTTTGTCTGCTGTTGATGGAAATAAATATGGTGCAATCAAAAAATGTTTAAAAATCTTCTAACAAATTGATATTTCAGCAGCAATATTTTTGGCAAACTCACAACACTTCTTTTGATTCAGCTACTACATGGTCTCTAAGTTTATTAAACCATCAATAATACCAGGAAAAACCTCTCAATGCTAACGTACTCATCACTTTTACAGAAGACATAATTTCCTCTTCTACCACGGATTTGAAAACAGTTGAGATGTTTCAAAGCTGTCAACTTGAAACTCAATCAAAGGCTGTCAAAGAGTTAAAAAGCTCGTAAACAAAACAACTGATAAACTTCATTATTCACAAAATTGTGTACTCGTATCCAACAACTTGATACACAACAGATGTGGTCACTTTTTGTTTAAAAACATTCGATGAGTTGACAAATTTTCTGAGTGCTGAGGGTTATTCACAAAATTTTAGTCTGCTGACCGAAACCAAATAAAACTTTGAGGTAGAAAAATAATGATGTCCAGTGCTTGCAATCTATCAAAAATTAGTATTAGTATAAATTGTTGACAGAATGCATTTGATGCAAACTGCAAAAACATGTAATGAAAAAAATAATTTTGTAGACAATTAGAGATACTGGAGATAAGGCGTAAAATTAAAACTACCAGAGATAAAATTGAAAAGAAAAAAATACATGAAAACCGTTTTAATTTTCATTTCAAGCTTAGGAGACATACTTTAAAACTGAAGCCAGTTGAAACGTACATAATTTAGCAAGTTTATAATAAACAAATATGACGTATTGTAGAATATAGAGCTAATCAAACACAGTTCAACTAACATCTTGTAAATGATTTGCTCCCAACTTTTGCCGAGCGCACTAGAAAATTGCCCTTGAAAGAAGTTTTTGTGCTGGGATAGCATCCACCGGTCTAGAAACCCTGAGAAATCCTAAATATTTGATAGGGCTGAAAAGAATCCTCGATTAGAGTGTCACCCGACTGTTTGATGAAGCCGTAAGTAAATTATTTCCTATCTAAGCGAGGGAGTCACTATTAATTGCAAAATGGACAAAGCAGGGACTCACACAGCTCAACAAAGTTTGTAAAAGTGACTAACCAGTTTTGGATAACAATGACACCATACAGGATATTTATAGAACTAAAACATGTAAATAAAACAGTTTAAATAAACTGAGAATTGTAATCAAGTTTCATTTTCCAATCAGCCAGCTTGTAAGAATAATCTTCCAAAGGGCCAGCTTGTGCTAATTTTTTTCTTCCTCTGCTTGCTATTTGGTGTAAATGCACCAGATTAAATCCAAGACATCTCACTCTCCTTGGAAAGCCCCTCCTTACTGTTAGTGGTACTGTTGTGTGAATTCATCACAACATTATGCAAAGTTTTACCTCCAGTTAACTCATAAGTTTAATCTTCTTTTAGCAAAAAAATATAAAATTTTCTGGAACACATCTTTCAAAATTGATACTTTTAAATAAGCATTTCCCGAATCTCATTGATGTTAGCAAACAGCTCAATCTTGTTTCACTAACTGTACACCAGCATTTGATTTGTCTGATTTTACACTTGCATTCAGCCAGTTGATAATGGCAAATGTAAAAAGGAAAGATGTTTGGTGGAAGAAACTACTTTAGTCTATGGAGATGTACCATATATATCGCAACCAGGAAGTCGTGGAGAAGGAGATAACAAACATTTTAATCATATGTATTAGCACAAAGTGTATCTGGTAATCTGCTTTTCAGACCTGTTATTGTGAAGTTTGTCGTACTAAGCCTAAGTCACAATAAAAGTATTCGCGATCCTTGTTCGCCGAACACATTGCACTAAAAATAATCAGACCGGCAATAAGTTTAATCAATAAATAATCATTTTTTTTGGAAATCGTGGGTCAGCAAAAAGTAGCTGACCGACTAAAAAACATTCAACAAGTATTTATATTTATATTGTTCGTAGGTCGCGAATGAAACTGGACACTATATAAATAATAATGAGTGAGTTGATTTTTTTCTATTTTCATAGACCGGTTTTATATCCTTGAAAAATAAATCGAAATGGTTGTAAGCGTTTGAAGTTTACTAAATTGAAGGGCCAGTTTTACAAACTATCCCAGTTTATAGCCGCTCAAATTTTATAATTTTTTCGATTATTTTGAAAATTGGGAGTTATATATTTTTTATTATTTTTTTTCCAGTAAACTATAACTTTTCACTGAATATTTATATTGTTTTAAACTAAAGTTCGGTGGCATACGCGACGTTTTGAATTATGAGCACCTGTATTTTTTTGTATTTTGTTTGATGAACAGATCGCGAATGCTCTTAATGCGCACATCCATGGCTAGACAAATGTAAGGCAATATTCTGTTTCATTTTACAGCAAAGACTATCGTGAAACAGTTTTCGCGCCTCAAATAGGTAATGTTTGATGAAACAGTCCCTGTATCTGATAGGACAACACCTGGATTCTATGGCTGTAGTTGGATGAGCCTTTATGCATTAATATCTGGTCTCGGTTTATATTTAGAAGCACAAGGTTGTCAATCATATGAAAGTGTTCAAGCCACTTTATGATAAGTTTGGCCGGTCGCAGCTGCTTGGAAAACATAAAAATACTCCTTAAGAGATCGGTTGTTTCAAAATAAAGTTAAAACAGAATTGTACTTCTTCCATCCAACTTCAGTGCCGAAAGTGTAGATGGTACAGATTCTTTGTCGAAGTTTGAGTATTTGGATGAGGTAAATCAAGTACCAATGTATTGTTACTTATTACAAAGTTTTATTTCCTATTTGTTTTGTGAACCTGTTATATTTGCTTCAATTTACCATTTTAAAAACATTAGATACCATTTGGAACAAATTTCCGTCAACCAGCTTTGTCTGCACTCATTCTTACATTGCAGAGTTCAGAAACAATGATCAGCAAGGACATGCTAAGCAAGTGCTTGGGAAGTCACAAACACTTTATTCAGTGTTGGTAAGTAAGTTATGCATGTGGTGTACTTTTCAAAGAAAGTCAGTATCAAACTTAGCAGCGAGAGATTTCAAGTTAATACCACAATAACTTTACCAAAGGTTGTTGTCCAGTTTTGAAAGACCGAAAATTAATCAAACTGCAGTCTATATATACTGCAACCCCATATACTGCAACCACATGTTTCACCACATATCATTATGGTGATTATTGTTGCACAAAAACACATACTTCTGCTTTGGTTGCAGCTATAAATTACATTGCATCAAGGGATAATCTAGCATCACCAGTTCCAGAGTTGCACTTTGAATACAATCCAGTATATTTTGTTGCTGCCACAATAGCTGCCGGTATTGCTGTAGCCAACCCCTCAACCACCACCACCACCAGTTCACAGCCATCTAGTTCTACAATTGCCACAACTGCTGCTACCACCAGTAGTTCTGCACCTCTTATGTAAATGGATTGCCAGCCAAATATTGTTTGCCTCTGTTTATATATTTCAGGTAACAGTGATGTAAGTATTCTGGTAGTTGTCTTCTCATTGAACTGACAACTCTTCACTAATTTTGTTGTTGTTCAAATCAAGTTGTATAAATTATTTTTTCCGTAACAATGCCGTCTTTGTATTGGGGCTGAAAATTGTTATTCTAACAGCATTATAAAAAGTAAGCAAAGGGCTCGCGCCGGTCGTTGTTTTGAGAGACACACAACCGAATTCGTATGGTAGTACAATTTGTATAAGATTATATATCTACGTATTTGAGAGACAGTAGGGCAATTTTAATTTTTGGTTTTATCAAGATCGAACATATTATGCACAGACGTAGCAGAGATAATGAGCTATGTTGTGAAAAACTTTACGTTCTAAGAGTGCAAACACTAGCTGGGGGTGGAGTTAACATTGGTGTAAGTCTGCTTGGATGTCAAAGAGAAAACAAAACTTAAAAATCTCCAATGAAATGAACTAACCATCAATACCACCAATACCGATACTAAGCATTGACTATGCTGCTCTCAAGTACAGCCTCCACCAAATTACTTCAATACCGACCATTCACTACTTCTGCTGTTTTAGATTCTACGGGCTTACTCCGGGGACAACGTACATCAGACAAGGATATTTTTACTCAGTGATGGTCAGGTAGCAGTCAACAATGCTACAGATGTTATCTTTGAGGATGGGATAACTCCAAGTACTAAACTAAATGAGTAAGTACTGCTGTAGCCGATTTTAGGTATCCTGCTATTTCTCCACTAACATTGTCACTGGGCAAACTGCTGTCTGCCGGCACAAGTCAGCCTATCAAGGCCTGTCAATGAGCAGTCAACCTCTCTCCAGAGAATGACTTTGTACCGGGATGGCACTTGCAACTAGTTGTAAAGGAGAACCCTCGACTTTAACAACTATAATGAGCCCTCGGCTCAGACATACACTCAGTGCTTTTAAGTAGTATGAACACTTATTCTTGTAAGAATAAAAAGTGGCAACACAACAATGACATGTAACGAACTGAACTGTGCAGAACAAAAGTTCTGACTTTTATAGGCAGAGTTACATGGAGTGACAGATAGTTTTTGGCCTAGTTTTCCAAACACTTTGATCACAAATATGAATAACAGGAGTTGACCAGTAATGATATGTATAAAAATACTGACCAATAGTAAATAAGTTAAAGGAAACTGGTGCCCAGAAGTAATGGGCAGAGTCTATGGGCATTCCAGCCAATAATAGCTTGGTATTCCTCTCTTCAACAGCTTTTGGTCTTTTATTGCCTTTGATCCTGGGTTTTTACTTCTTGAGACGGTATGCTCCTGAATACTGGTCCTAGAGTTCCTTAGGCTATATTTATTTTCTCAGGCTATATCAGCCATCTCGTGCCAGCCTGGGATAACTACCCAGGTCCGGGGTAGTAATTACCCTGTGCCTGTGTAGTATCCCCGAATGACCCACGTCATAGAAGGACCCCCGGGGTAATTTCGGGATGGAATACATTAGTAGTATCTCAAATTGACCCCCATAACATATGGACCCCCCCTAACAAAGTAGTGACCCCCCCTCTATAAATGATCGATTTGGCCACAAAAGCCATTTGGAGGGTCATCTTATTTTTACTCCTTTATCACAGAATGACCCCCCCCCCCCCCCCCCCCCCCTAGATAACATTTGTCATATAACCCATCGTTGTAGGACGCAAATAATCATCATAGTTATCATGTTCTGAACCGAAATATTCTTCGTCGGTGGAATCAGTCAGCGGTGTCAGTATGGCTCATGATATTTTGAGACTACCATTACGTAAGGACTTATAGTTTGCCGCATAACATAAGTGACAGTATTCGGCATTCTTTGAGAAAGTGACATGTTATTCTTTGAACAATCTGTATTTTGTGAATTTATGTTTTCTTGTACCAATCGCTGGAGGAGGTTATTTGAACTCGGAGTAGACAAATCCGATGTATCGATGAAAGATTTGTTTAAATTTTACCGCAACAATTATTTATAATAATGATATTTTGTAGCTACACTAACTTTGCCTCGAACATTGAATGAAGTCGAACCGAGGTCATGAATATTGAACTTGAATAAAACCGAAGAATTGTACATTGTCACAGACCTAAATAAACCTGTGTTTCAATTGTGCTGTACAGGAGTTGTCTATTGAAAAATCTTAAGATGTCTGTAAAACTTGGTACTATTTTACTATACGGCAGGGATGGAGCCAAGTAAGATTTTATGTAATAGTAATAGTAATTGTAGTAGCCAATACAGAGTGTAATGTATTAGTATTGGACTTTGTATTGGACCCAAACTTATTGTAACAGAACTGTGTTGGATTATGTAATAGCCATGAACGTGTATTAGGTTTTGTAGTAGATTTTGTATTAGATTCAAACTGATGTAATGGCGCTGTATTGGATTGTATAATTCTCTGGTTCAATGTAATAGTATTTGTATTAGATTTTGTAATAGATTAAGTCCAGTGTAATGTATTTGTAATAGATTTTATTACAACTAAAATTACAAACTAGAAAAAATTATTTTCTTTGTAGAGAAAATTAAAAGCCATACAGATACTCAGTCTGACGAAAAAAAATGGTCCATTTTCGACTTACGGTTGGAAAGTTATGGAGCAAAATGCTTTTTTTGAGGACTTATCCTCTCGGCATCTGATTGAAAAGGCAACTATTAAGAAATTTACATGATGCAAAGAAACTTGGCAGCTTTCCAAGTAAGCAGCTCGTGGCTTGAATGATTATGAAAGTATCAAGTTGTTGTTATACTACTAGAGTCTCTGATCAAGACAGAAACTAATTTAATTTAGGAGTTACCCTCTCAACCAAACTTTCAAATTTCCTTGGCAATGACTCTAGTGACACAACATAACATTATGATGAACCCAACTGCCCAATTTGATGATGTATGTACATATCATTTAAAGAGTTGTCCTCTCTGTAGAATGTTTAACATCAATACACACAAACACAACAGTTCTGCTTTCATGTTACTACTGTTCATTACTTTTTGCGAAATGTTAGTCAATGGGACTGAATCAAAGTATCTTCCAAGATCGGTTATGATAAACGTAAGAACCATTAAAACTGGTATTGCTTTGAGTTTTAATGGAAGAAAGTGTTGTGGTGTGAAACCATTATATGTTGCATTATTTCCTGTAAAACTTGCACTCATGGTTTTGATTAAAAAAAAAATAGTGACTTCCGACAAACAGGTAAAAAGTTAAAGAGCAATATCAGGGTTTTCTTAGGAGTTTTCTTCTCTGAGATGGCATGCAACTCTCTAAATGGTCCGTAAAAGTACACATGCACTTGGCAAAATTCCAAGCTAGCTAGTTAATGCTAATGCCTCTGTTCATTTGAATGGACTATGGCTTTGTGTCATGACACAGCTCATTTAACTACATCGTGTCATGACTCTATGTCCTGATAGGCCCCTCCTGTGAGAAAACCTGCCATATCTACTTGTATTACAATAGTTTAGATTGGAATTTTTTCCAGTAAAAAAGTTCAAACTTTCTGAAAATCACTAAAAATTGCTTTTCCTTGAAAAACTTGTAAACTTGCTATTGAAAACTTTTGACGCTTGAGTGCATCTACCATAGCTGCACATCCTCATTTTAAAATCATGCAGTTTTGACAAATAGTTACAAAGTTATTTAGCATTTGTTGAACAAAAATGGCTGTTAAAGAGGCGTGCAGAAAGTGGAATAGCTGTGACTTGGTGATTTTGTTAGTCATTTTTTGATAAGGGGTTAAAAATAAGATGACCCTCAAAGCGGCTTTTGTGGCCAAATCGATCATTTATAGAGGGGAGTCATTATTTTGTTAGAGGGGTCCATATGTAATGGGGGTCTATTTGAGATACTACTAGTGTATTCCATCCCGAAATGACCGCCGGGGGTCATTCTATGATGCGGGTCATTCGGGGATACTACACCGGTATAGTGAAATAATGGTTCTACTGCTTGTATGAGCAGATAGGTCACTTGCAATTAATACCATACCTGCAGGCTATCAGGAGGGGTCTAGAAAGTAGTGATCACTTATGGCGACTAGTAAAATCCACCGCAATACTATATAGTCAAAATGTGACTCAAAGTAACATCCTTCAGTAAGTATCTAAATTAGATTAGCTTTCTTTACTTCTAGAGCAATGGCTTCTCATTTTCATACAATAAATAAAATCAATCACAGTGGAAAGAAGTCATAAATTTTTAAGTTGATTATTTTCTTTGGGCCGAAATTGGTGTCAGGAAAATTTTCGACAATACTTTCGCGAGTTTTGTCATAACACCCAGTCAATGTTTTTTGGGTAAAAACACAATGAAAAAATTAAAAAAAATAGTAGGAATGCAGTTGATAATTGTTGTTGCAAAAAAAAATTTCTATTGCAAAAAAAGTTCTCTATTTGTTTTCTGTGTGTTCATGATGGACAGAAAGTTTTTAAGAGTGTTTTGCATTGCTGGTTCACAACAACTTTAAAATTAGACTTGTATAAAAATTGATTTAAATAACTTGCTGTTTTAAATGCGCTTAAAAGAACCGTCAATCATCATTAAAATCAGTTTAAACTTTTTAGGAGTTGATACTAAAATTAAACCATTTATTTTAACACAGAAAACAACAGAATATTTGAAAAAACCTTGCTTGTAGTAATGTAGGAGATTTGTATTACATTTAGTCACATAAAAGCCCCCCCCCCCCTCCGTAAAACGCCTCTACACCCCTTACCCTGTCAACTACAAAAGTTTAAGCGATCTCGGAGCCTTCCCCCTTCGGTACATACACATGTTTTCTTGAATTTCGGAGACCAGCTACCCCTACACTGTTTAGACCCTGTATAAACCCTGTGTTCTATATATATATACACAGAGAACCTATCCTGGGTCCTCCCGGGCCAGTACCCCGGGTCAATCAGGAAAAATGGCAGACAAAGATAGCCTGAGGCCTAATGAGCTGGTGACCTTTTGTTACATGGAGACCAAAGCAGCGCAAATGGTGGAAACAGAAGCTAGGAAGTAGGAATACCATATATGGAGTGGAAACTTTCCATTACTCTAGAAAGGGTAGGAAAACAGCCCAGAGCTGCTTTGCCATATGTTCTCCTTGTCATTGGCTTGGATTATTTACCTATGCACCGTATGTTTTGATTTGTGCATTGCTTCTATTATTATGTATGAATGGCCCACCCCTAATAAGGGGGTGCTGGTTCCTGATTCTCTCCTATAAAAGGAGTTGATGTACTGTTAGTAATCAGAAGTTAGTGGACTTTTGTGCTATTGCCTTTATTATATTGCTAAAGAGATTTGTGTAATGAATTATTGATAGTGTAAACTCTGGTGCAGTGAGTCTGGATCGTGGACCCCAGCCTGATTGGAATGGATGCCTTTTTGTCGGTAGTGGATGGAGGAAAGCCATTACAGTAGTAATATCATATGAGTTGCAGAACTTTTGTTACTGTTTGTGTTGAAACTTCCAATCAAGTTTTAAAACAATAACTTTTATGTGATGTCATAAGTGATGTGATCGGCTACTAAGCTCTGTTGATTCTCTCACAGACAAACAGTTACAACTCAGTACAAAACTTGTCGTCAAATGTGTACTTGGGTATGGAGCTCACACCGCTACTCATACAATAATCTGTACCATCTCTACCATTTGGTTCTTCTGGGGCCCAGAGAGCCATCAGTGTTTGTTGATTTGTCTTCTCCTGCCATTTCCATAGATCACCAACTGCTTTCTTTCCTCCCAACCATAGAGAGCTTGTGTTCCATTCTACTTGCATAAAATTGCTTTTGTAATCGCATTTTCATTGTCATGATTTCATAATAATACTCAAATTCAAGAGTATTTTAGGTCTTGACTGCTCATTATAGAGAAGATAACTCTCAATCTTAACTATAAGATGGAGTAAAATGTAGGTGTACATAAAATCAGCCATCTCAAACTGCAGAACAACACTTGTACTAGTAATGCTGTCATTAATGACACCAAACATTGTAAATCATTTTGCCTGAATTTGTCTTTCTAAGATTCACAAACCAAAAGCTGGATTGAAGAGTTTTAAAAGTAGACAGATATTCGCCATTACTCTCACAATACTCTGTGGCACATCAGCAAGTTTTGTTGAAGAAAATAAAGCTGAGAGAGTTTAGTTGTAATGCAGTAAAACATGGGTCTATTGTTGGTTTATTGCATAACAGTAAAGATGTCGCTGTACTTGACAGTAAATACTAACTGCTAACAGCAAAAAGCTGAAAGTTTCTCATCCTAGATCTATTTTCAAGTTGACACTCTAAATGTAATTCATGCATGCATGTCAAACAGGAAGTAATGAAGGAATGATTATCAATGGCAAAAATATTAGTTAGAGTACAATATGAGTGCTTTGAAATAATTATTTCTCTGTTATAAAGCATCTCATATACCAGGTTCGTTTTTTATATGCATTTTTCAGCCTTTCATGAGTTCCATGAAATGCAGAATATAACATTCTGTAAGACGGTATCAACAGTAACGGAGTGTGGTTCGGTGCACCCAACTCTTATAGCATTAGTGCCCGCGGTTGTGACCTTCATCTCTTGACTTATGTATCAGCAATAAGTAACAATCAATTCATAATTGGCTCTCAGAATATTTCCTTGACCCTAAAGACATTCACTATGTTCCCATGCTGCGAATTCGTTCGGGTTGAACTCATAAATCGTCCATTCGGGTCATGGAAATTCTGACTCGTATGAGTTCGTTCGGATTCATTCGTGTTGGCTCAGTGCGGTTCTTCAAACCGAATTCGTTCCGGTTGGGCATTGATTAGGATCATGGGAATCGTTCGTGTTGATGAGTTCGAATTCGTTCAGGTTGCTCTTTTGAGAAAAAGGCATTAAACTGGCGACTTGGCAGTAAATCAGTTTTCGCGTATTTTCCAACTGCATTTTTTACATACGTATAATAATAATCCTCTGCAAGTTTAACAACAGATAAGTGAAATTATTTTTTTATTATTTGGAAATAATTTATTTATTGTTATTATTAATTTTTTATCATTTCTTAGAGCTATCATTATATTTATTAATAATCATCTATAATTATTACAAATTGTTGATTTTGTTATTATCCATCTACTAACGAGTTTATGCTGCAAATATTCCACAAATTTGACTCAATTACTACTTAGTAATATGAGCGCGGTTGTTTACTATCTCACTACAATCAAGTAATTATTGCGCTCGCTACTCACTGTAAAGAAAGGAAAACTCCCACAATTTATTTCAATTCGAATTATCATAGGAACGGATTGGAATGCCAACCCGAATGAATGCTAACCAACTCGAATGGACGTCCGATCCGAACGAATTCGTAGCATGGGAACATGGTGATTAAAAAGTCTTTGTGCTTGGATTCAAACCAGTACTAGTTTATTAAAACTTGATAAATAATTCTGTAAAGTTTCTTGGGTGTTCCATTTTTTTGTAGCATAGATCAAATAATTTGTAGCAACTATTTACAAAAACTGCCAACGATCAACAAATCAGTTTAAGCTTTTTTAGCTGTTCATTGTAAATCTCAACCAGTTTTTTGAACGCAGTCATAACAATTAATGAGTTTTATTTATACCTCTCATTCAATTTGCTTTAATTGTGGATTCAACTTCAGGCTGATATTCAGAAAGAAGGTTGAGAGTGTATGTTGTCCAGATACTCTCACACCTGTGTCTACAGACTTGTTGTCAAGGGCAGACAACTACCAGTCTTACAAATACTACTGGCAAAAGTAATGTTGGCAACATACACAAGCAACATTGACACACTTTCTCTACAATGAAACTTGTTACTGTAAAGTAGCCTCTGTCCGTGAAAATCAAGAAACAGTTTTTATAAAATATATAGCTTTGTGTGCATACTGTGGTAGATTTCAGTGCACTCTAGTGGTAAACGGGTAGTTTACACTAGGAACCTTGTGAAGCAATGCGCGAGGCTTCCGCCCACAGCACTTGGTTAACAGCTGTTGGGTAGGAAGTCGTACTGTGCCGGTAGCATGGTAAGCAGGGCCGGTATTGACCCCTGCAGGGTCGGTAGTGACCTCTACCGACCCGGTACAGCTGTACTGGGCCGGCACAAGATGGCCGCCTTAGACGAGGATCTGTAAAGATGTTCAGGAACTTAGTCAAGGTCGTAAACAGGAAGTGACTACCCCTAAAGTACCAACTTAGTGGACCTGATTCTATATACAGCCTGTGGACCCTGTAGGAGATGTCATTGGACAGTTGGGAGAAAAGACTCCGCCTTTAGCCACTTGGCACCTCCTTGTATTATCTTGCATTGCATTGTGATTGGTTAAGTATTTATATAATTGATGTCATTGGTTGCATTACTTCCTGTGCATTGTATCTTATATGTTTTGTGTTCCTTAGCTCTCCTATAAAAGGAGAGCTCCTACTGATAATCAGTGCATTCATTACAATGAGCCATAGCATGTATTCTTATATTGCTAACCACCTAGAGGAATAATTACCCTCAGGACTGCTTTGTAATAAAGCCACTATAGCAAACACTACTCGGTACTGTTTGTCTGAGCCATGGGCTCTTGCCTTACCGGGTAATTCGGTTGCCCTATACAGTTGTCACTGTCGGTCAGTACAGTGTCCCCTCTGGAGAGAGGTAGAATACTCGAGACTAGTGGATGTCCGTGGTAACAGACCGGAATCCATTACATTGGTGGCAGCGGTGGGATAAACGGTACCTTCCCACGCTGTGCTCTTTCACGCTACCCTCTGGCCCTGCGAATGCACTGCAGGCCAGCTACCACTGAGGAAGGAGAAGTGATCTACCGGGTGTAGATCTGGAGAGAGGAGGAGAAATCGATCTACCGAAGTAGTAGATCGGAAGAGCAATTGACGCAAGATACTACCGGATTTCTCTGCAGGTTCGTTTGAGTGCGCTCCGAACTGCAGCAGCTATCCCGGCACAGTATCCACTACTAAAGGCTGTCTGCATCAACCGTAGAGCTTGCTCCGTTTGCAGCAGTCCAGTACAGACGCTACCGTATCTTCTACAGGCTCGTAGAGTTCGCTCCGACCTGGACATAGAGATACCGGCACTGTGCGAAAAGAAGAGAGAGTCGTGTATCAGCTATACAGACTCAGCTACCAGAGGTTACTCAGCTTGGAGTGCTACTCAGCTGGTAACAGTGACCCCGGCACTGTATCCATTTACAGTGTCACTACACTACTGTCTGTAGGCCCGTAGAGCTTCGCTCCGCCCTGCAGCAGTACAAAAAGTTTCGTAACGGTTGTTACAAGCGACGGAGTGCCAGATACTGCCACAGTATCCATTGGACCAACCCCTAGATCTGCTAGAGCCTCTGGAAACACAGCTACCGACCCGGATCTAACCTATACCGGCCCGGGATCCAGTTGTACTGACCATTTCTTAGATTTGAGTTGAGATCACTCCTCTATCTGCAAAGAATGGCCAACCAGAGAGCACGCAGCGCTGGTCGAGCACCCGCTGGCAACCCAGAAGCTACAGCCATTGATAGATTGACCGAAGCATTGACGGCTATGATGAGGCCCAACCAAGACAATGCACCAGCTAGACTAAAGGCTCCGAAGTTCGACGGCGAAGGAGACGTCGAGTACTTCATCAGCCGATTCATTGAGGTAGCCGAAATGAATGAGTGGCCAGAGAACACGGCCATGTTATACCTAAGGGATGCATTACGAGGTAAAGCATTGGACTGTGGAAAGCCTCCACAACTGCAGGGTATCTTTGCTGCACTACGAGCACGTTTTGGGCTAACACCCAGGGAAGCTATGTCCCGGCTGACCAGCCTACGCCGCCAACACAAGACGTCGCTCCAAGAGCATGCAAGTGAAGTAGAGCGCCTAGTGCGCGTTGCGTATGCAGATCTACCTCACCGACCCATGCAGAGGATGATGCTGGATATCTTCAGCACCACGGTTGGAAATGCTTACCTGCAAAGGCACTTGTTGGCCATGCAGCCCATTGACATTGCTGAAGCAGTCAGGGCCGGCAACGAGTATATGCAGATAAAGACACCGTTTGAGGAGCGCCAGGCTCATGTACGGATGTTGGAAGAGGATGCCGACGAGGAGGAAGAGGAATGGATGAGGACGGTTGCCAAGGGCCCGTCTCAACGTGTCTCCACCACTACTGCCGTACAGCAGACACACCACACCCCTACACCTGCCATACCGGATCCTATGACAACAGTCATGGACAGCCTAAAGCTACTAACGGAAGAACTACGGTCGCTGAGAGCAGCAAGACAGGCGGCTCCCGCTCCACAGTTGGAGGCAGAACCTGCAACACGCTGCTGGGGCTGCGGACAACCAGGTCACATGATGAGTACCTGCCCCCGAACTCAGCGCGCAGCTCACTTCACAAACAACCCCAGACAGACGGGAAACGGCCGGCGCCCGCAGTAGCGCCACCGGCAGCTGACTGCAGCTGGGCAAGCCGGACCACACCCACAACCCCTTATAGTCCTGGAACTCTGAAGAAGAGTGGACAACCTCCCAAGATACAACCGACAGCAACCAACCACAGCTGGACAAGCCAAACAACTCCTGATGCCCCGTACAGTCCTGGAACTCTGAAGAAGAGTGGACAACCCCCCAAGAGAGCGTCAATACCCGCTGACTGCAGCTGGACAACTCCTGACACCCCGTACAGTCCTGGAACTCTGAAGAAGAGTGGACAACCCCCCAAGAGAGCACAGACGCCCGCTGAGGACAGCCGGACAGCTCGACAAGCCCCCATTAGTCCTGGAACTCTGAAGAAGAGTGGACAACCCCACAGGAGAACACAGACTGACAGTAGCCGGATTGCTCGTCAACCCCCTTACAGTCCTGTAACTCTGAAGAAGAGTGGACAACCCCCCAGGAGAACACAAATGGCAGCGCCACCGCTGGAGCGACCTTACCAGGCCAGCTACTTCCTGGCTGGAAGGTTAGCCGGTAGACCAGCCTCCCTGTTGATTGACACAGGCTGCACAACCAACTTGCTGTCGAGACATCTGTACCAGCAATTGCCACAGTCAGTGAAAGACACGCTGCAACGCAGCGAGGCACATGGACTCATGGCTGACGGGTCGAGGATTCCCTTTTACGGTACCCTGCAAGTAAGCTTGCAGCTTCGTAAACTGAGAACGAGCGTAAACTTCGTCATTAGTGACATCAATGAAGATGCCATAATTGGCATGCCGTTTCTCACCTTACACGAGTGTGCCCTAAGGTTTCCAGACTCCCATGTCATCATTGACGGACATGTGTTGCCTTGCACAGACAAGCACGGGCGGCCACTTGATGATAGTGTCCGTCTAACACAGGCAGAGCTGACGGAGAACACCCCTTACACCCCTGAAGAAGAGGACGTCCCCACACAACCAACCACTGTAGAGAAAACTACAGGTGGAATGTATCAGGCTGTGAAGAGCCCCCCGCCACAGGTAGATGGCAGAAGATTTGAGCCGGATCGGACAACAACTGTAGAAGCTATAGGCCAAACAGTGTTTTCCCCCCCGCTGGCTACGCCCCTGCGCTGGGGAGAAGGGAGCCCTGCTGCTGGAGAGAGGCAGCTGCCCTTTGACTATCAACCCTCTGTTAAAAGATGCAGAGATGAAGCAAACCAGCACCACACAGAAGCAGGCTATGAGAGCGCTCAACTGTGCATAGATGGGAATTCCCACCACCCGCCTAGAGGAAAGGCAAGGAAAGCAGTAAACAGACCCAAAAAGGCTGCAAGGGAGGTGCGGACCACATCACGCTTGGTTTCAAAAGAATCCCCAGGAGCTCCCCGACAACCTCCAGTGAACAGAATCACTGTAGCAGACCGTCGGAAGAAGTTGGAGAAGCGGCCAAAAACCCCCAGTACCCAAACACTTCCTGTGGAGCCAGACAGAGTGAGTCAGAGTTGTGAACAACACTGCAGCTCCAAGAAGCCACTCATACCCGCGAAAGTCGTCGACAGAGTAACACTTGCTCACAAGATGTCCAACCACTGTCTAGAACTAAGTGACGCAGAGGATCTGCTACTGGACTTAGACGACTACCCACCTACCCAGAAAGAGCTGGAGACCATGCCCACGGCAGAGCTGTTCACCAAGCCTGACCAAGGAAAAGCTGAGGAGAAGGAGATCCAGCTGGCTAAGAAAGAAACCGAAGGTGAGCGATTAAACGCAGCGTTTTCGAAATGGTTGTTTGAAAACTGCACGCCACGAGATCCGTTAGCACTACGGAGTGGCAGCCCACCTGGCTATGCTAAACCTATACCTCTAGACTTACCATGCGCTGGTGACAGTAGAGAATGCGCTCTCCCACGAGTTGGGACTGCTGACACCCTCAGAAGGGCAGTAGATAAAAAAGAGCGGGAGATCAAGTGCCCACCACTTGATGCTGCCTGCCTGCCGGCCCGGAGCACCTCTATGCCGGCCCGGGGCAACCCTGTACCGGCCCGGGGTCCTCCAGAGATTCAGTCAGGAGGGACTGAGAGGTTACAAGGCAGTAATTACCCTTGTAGAACCTACCGAAGGAAGAAGCCTGTGGTGGCAGCTAAGGGTGAACGTCCCACGACGTCTTCACCACCAACCTTAGTGCCACACAGCACAGTGCACCACACCCCGGCACGGGATGTTGCTTGCACCCCCACGGTGCAGTGGGAAGAGGAGAAACGGCGCTGGCTTTCCTTAAATAAGGAACGGCGTTCTCCTAGGAGTAAGATACGGAAGGTTCTGTCGGCGCTAGAACTTCCAGGGCCACTGCTCTCGCCCATACATGACACTATGGTAGAGCAAGCTCCGCTGCAATATAGGCAGCCCATTAACACATTGCATAAAGTCTATCATGCACCTTGTGTTGTAGATTCACGCTCCCAAGTGGACGTGACACCGAGGCTCACCATCCGGTTGGTGCAAGCGCCTAGCCCTACTGCAGAGGAGAAGGCAGAGGAGACCGAGGAGAAGGTGCCGGCCCCAGTCACCCCTACGTTGGACGATGAGCCAACCACCTCATGGAAGGAGGATGGGAGACGAAACCCTACAAGATGGCGCATGCTGCGCTGGGTCACCTCGGAGACGGAGGAGCGGGTGGAACACCTGTTACAGGAGGCCGTGGACTACACTTGTATTCAGTGTACCTACCGAGGCCGAACACTCGGCAGCTGAGAACGCACCTTCTGCAGCATTATGAGAGGCACTCCTGCCGAGTACACAGCGCTCTCTATTGAATGAGACGCCAGACATTGTATATATGCTATTAAATATATACTCTTGTTCTGTTATATATATATCTGTTACATAATCAAATATATAACCTGGGTACAAGTGTTACCCCCCACACATATCTACTCTTAATATTTTATTATTAAAGCCAGGCTATGACTTTAATGGAGAGAGGTATGTGGTAGATTTCAGTGCACTCTAGTGGTAAACGGGTAGTTTACACTAGGAACCTTGTGAAGCAATGCGCGAGGCTTCCGCCCACAGCACTTGGTTAACAGCTGTTGGGTAGGAAGTCGTACTGTGCCGGTAGCATGGTAAGCAGGGCCGGTATTGACCCCTGCAGGGTCGGTAGTGACCTCTACCGACCCGGTACAGCTGTACTGGGCCGGCACAAGATGGCCGCCTTAGACGAGGATCTGTAAAGATGTTCAGGAACTTAGTCAAGGTCGTAAACAGGAAGTGACTACCCCTAAAGTACCAACTTAGTGGACCTGATTCTATATACAGCCTGTGGACCCTGTAGGAGATGTCATTGGACAGTTGGGAGAAAAGACTCCGCCTTTAGCCACTTGGCACCTCCTTGTATTATCTTGCATTGCATTGTGATTGGTTAAGTATTTATATAATTGATGTCATTGGTTGCATTACTTCCTGTGCATTGTATCTTATATGTTTTGTGTTCCTTAGCTCTCCTATAAAAGGAGAGCTCCTACTGATAATCAGTGCATTCATTACAATGAGCCATAGCATGTATTCTTATATTGCTAACCACCTAGAGGAATAATTACCCTCAGGACTGCTTTGTAATAAAGCCACTATAGCAAACACTACTCGGTACTGTTTGTCTGAGCCATGGGCTCTTGCCTTACCGGGTAATTCGGTTGCCCTATACAGTTGTCACTGTCGGTCAGTACAGTGTCCCCTCTGGAGAGAGGTAGAATACTCGAGACTAGTGGATGTCCGTGGTAACAGACCGGAATCCATTACAATACTGTGCTACAATTAACCGCTTACTCAACAAATAGCTTGGAACTGAGTGGAATTTAAACACCATTTACCTGAGTGATATTTCATGAAATTTCCTTATGTAATTAAACAAACCCCCAAGGTATCTTACTTGCTGAGCTAACGTTACCTGTGTATAGGTAAATGCTGTTATCAAGTCCACTTTCCAGATTGCTTGTGCAAACAAAGTCACGTTGATTTCAAGTGTAATGTGGTCATGTGGTGCCGTTATCAGCAAGTGCTAATTTCACTAAGCCCATAAAGCTAGACTAAGGTCTTTATATACTACAGGGAGACCTATGAAATTACCCTCATATTTGAAAAGTCCTTATCTATTCTCCCTGGCCATGATAGCAATCCACCAAAGTAGGAATTGCCAGCATTGCTAGTTACAAGGGTAAATACACCGTATAGCGGCAGAGCTGTTCGACGCTAGGCTAGATAAACACAAAACTAACCATCTCAAGTTTCTTCTCAGCTTTAAACAGAAATGGTTAACAGAAGTTAGAGTTTTGGTTGTTATATAGAAGCATTTTATGAAAGTTTCACCCTCATATCAGGGAAATGGAGGAATCAGTAACAAAAGAGATGCTACAGTTCGCATACTTGCCGTATCTACAAGATAGGACTATTGGTAGTTTATTTCATCTATGTCTGCAGCAATGCGTAAGTAAACTCTCTGCTGTTAGAAGGTATGATATGTTACTTAGCAGTGTAGGAGCTAGAGTTTTACATACATCTGCCTTCGATGGAGATATCAACACATTGAGGTCTATATTAGACTCTCTCACACCACAACAAAAGTATAACCTAATAACACAACAAGACAGTAAAGGTAATACAGTGATATCTTTAGCTGCATACAATGGACATACTGTAACTATAGAGTATCTCTTGGGGTGTGTAGACTCAGATATGAGATATGAAATGTTAAAGAAACAGAACAAATACGGTAGTACTGCTGTGTACGGTGCAGCTAGTAGGGGACATACAGATACTGTCAAAGTTCTACTTTACTCCGTTAGTTTAGAAGTGAGACACAAACTGTTACTAACTAGATACACATTTGGTGAGACAAACAAGTTATTAACAGCATTAGTAAAACATCCAAGCACTGTCGGCTGTGCTTTGGAGAGTATCCAACAACCTATGAGATTTGAAGTGTTGAAGCTGAAAGACGAGAATGGAATGTGTCTCTTACAAATTGCTACGGAATATGGAGGGACTGAAACAGTAAAAATTTTGTCAGGCAATGTTACAACTAAGCAATGGTATAATCTCCTCACACAAGTAGATAACAAAGGTAATACTGTTGTATCATTAGCTGCATACAGCGGGCATGTGGACATTGTAAAGTTTGTCTTGGACTCAGCCACAGAAGAACTAAAGCAACAATTGCTGTGGCAAACAAATCGTAGAGGAAGTACTCCACTAATCATGAGTACAAATGGACATGTTGCAACCTTCCAATATTTACTAAGTTGTCTAGATGTGAATGCTAAACAGGTCATGTTGAATAAATGCAACATATACGGTAGGAATGCATTGCATTATACATCATTTAAAGGACAGTTAGCCATAGTTCAACTAATTACTAATGCAGTGACACCTCAACAAAAAAGCAGCATTGCCGGAAAACAAGATGATTCTAGCGATAGACCTAGAACGGTTGGGGCCGACGAACGAAACACGAAATTCCTTGAATGCATTTGTGAAAACTCTACATTAATAAAAAAGAGTGATTTTTTAATGCAACAAGATAATAATGGAGACTCATATCTATTGCTTGCTGCCCTGAATGGACACGCAGAAACGGTTAAAAATATTTTAAACTTTGCGGATGGAAATCAGAAGGTAGACATTCTGAAAATAGTCAACCAGTTAGGCCGAACTGCATTGCATAGAGCAGCATTTAAAGGACACACTCAAACTGTGGAAGCCATATTGAGTTCATTCCCATCTCCCCAAGTGTATGACTTAGCAATACTTCAAGATAATGAGGGTGATACAGCAGTAACACTGGCTGCATACAATGGACATGTACAGGTTCTAGACACTATACTTGGTTTCGCATCACCAGAAGAAAAGCAAAATTTGCTAACATTGCAAGCGAATGATGGAAACTCTCCTATATCACTTGCTGCCCACAATGGACACCCAAAAACGGTGCAATATATTTTAAACTGTTTAGATCGAAATCAGAAAGTTGACATGTTGAAAATAGTCAACCAGTTAGGCCGGACTGCATTGCATGCAGCAGCGTTTAAAGGACACACTCAAACTGTGGAAGCCATATTGAGTTCACTTCCATCTCCCCAAGTGTATGATTTAGCAATACTTCAAGATAATGAGGGTGATACAGCAGTAACACTGGCTGCATACAATGGACATGTACAGGTTCTAGACACTATACTTGGTTTCGCATCACCAGAAGAAAAGCAAAATTTGCTAACATCATTGCAAGATAATGATGGAAACTCTCCTCTATCACTTGCTGCCCACAATGGACACCCAAAAACGGTGCAATATATTTTAAACTGTTTAGATCGAAATCAGAAATTTGACATGTTGAAAATAGTCAACCAGTTAGGCCGGACTGCATTGCATAGAGCAGCATTTAAAGGACACACTCAAACTGTGGAAGCCATATTGAGTTCACTTCCATCTCCCCAAGCGTATGATTTAGCAATACTTCAAGATAATAAGGGTGATACAGCAGTAACACTGGCTGCATACAATGGACATGTACAGGTTCTAGACACTATACTTGGTTTCGCATCACCAGAAGAAAAGCAAAATTTGCTAACATCATTGCAAGATAATGATGGAAACTCTCCTCTATCACTTGTTGCCCGGAATGGACTCACAGAAACAGTACAATATATTGTACATTGTGTAGATGGTGAGGAGAGGTTTGACGTATTAAAGATACAAAACAACTTCGGTCACGCAGCGATACATCGAGCTGCATATGGAGGCCATTTACAGGTTGCTATGGCAATGCTTGAGTCAGTTTCACCAGTACATAGATACGAGTTGCTAAAACTTAAAGATATAGGTGGTGACATTGCTATACCGTATGATCCAAAAGAAGATTATGGAGACTTGGTACAACAAATGTTACATGGCATAGATGTCAACTACAGGTTTCCTCTACTGTCTACCCTAAACAATGAAGGTGGTACAGCTCTACACGGTGCAGCATACAAAGGTCATGTTAAGATATCTAGTGCAATACGTAATTCAATTTCAGCAGAAAACTGGTTTAACTTGTTAGAACTAAGCAACATGTATGGTATTACACCTCTAGCACAGGCAGTCTACTACGGACATTTACAGTTAATTCAGCAATTGTTCGAATCTGTTAACTTGAGCCATCACTGGAAACTAATTGCCAGTAGATGCATCAAAGGCCGAAACATCATCCATTATGCTTCGTGGAGGAACCATCCAGACATACTGAGATATCTTCTGGGATTGGTTAGCTCACAGGAACGTTATGAACTGCTCAGACAAGAAAGCGCTGTTGGCAATATTCCAATATCTTACGCTGCCGATACAGCACACATCGAAGTCTTCAAAACAATCATGGATGCGGTGGAACCAGGTCTTCACTACGGAATGCTAGCGACAGCCAATGACTACAACAGAACACCACTACATATAGCTGCATACAATGGCTGTGCTCAAGCAGTGCAATGCATGTTGACTGAATTAGATGTTGTTGAACGACAAGAATTAATTAATGTAGCAGGGGAGGATGGAGAGACTGCACTCTTTGAGGCAGTAACAGCAGGAAACACTGATGTAGTTGAGTGCATGCTACAGTTTTTAGAGCCCCAGCAAAGACTTGTTGCATTGACAATACTAAACCATAAAGGTAAAGTTTCTGTACACGAGGCAGCAAATAGGGGAAACTTGGAAACTATTATTGGAATCATTAAGTGTTTACATATCGACGACTCAGTTGACAATAAAACAGATATACTGTTTGCACTAATAACAAAAAAGGATGGAAATGGTGACACTCCTCTATCACATGCTGCAAGAGCAGGTCAAACAGAAATTGCTCAAACACTGCTAGAGTGTGTAAACCATGGCCAATGTTTCCATATTGTGTCCTCCAAAAACCAAGTAGGTTGTACACCACTGCACATATCATCAAGACAAGCCCACAAAAGTACATTCTGTACAATTCTGGAGTGTCTCAGTACAGACCAGAGGGAAGCCATCCTCAGTATGAAGGATGAAAATGGTGATGTGCCTGTGGAGCCAGAAGAGCCTGTAAAACCATTCAAAGCTAAGCACATCATCACAGACCAAACCTTGTGTAAGTTATTTTCACAAGACAATCCTGCTCCTTTCACTTTTTCCAAGTGGTGTTCTAGAGATTAATTATGCTTCTAAAAACTAGTTAATTTCCATGAAGTAAAAACCTGACAATGTATGCCCCACTCGAATCTCTCCGCTGCCCATTCATATGCAGCACAAAATATTGATACCACGTGCTGTGTCTGTAGACTTGTCTTACACTTACAACTCCAGTTGCTAGGTTAAAAATATATTGATAGCAAGTACTAGATAATCTCTATTATCAACAACCTGCGAACTTTTAGGTGTTTTCTCACTGATGCAAATATATATTACTCATATCTCGGTCATATTTTGGTGGAAATGGTATTTTAACTCAAATGAGGTTAGAAAATTGCAATATGGACTCTACAGAAGACATTTCTGTTTTCAAAATTAGTTAATACCTTGATTATGTCTTATATAAGAAAACATTTGTACTTCCGGAGTAAAATGTTGGCTTTCTATTATTTCTGCTACTCACATAACAGAACGGTCACCGATAGATAACTTTTAATAAATATACCTGCGCATAACAATATCAAAATTATTGCTTATGAATGTTAAGGCACATTATATAAGAACAAACCCAAAAACCTTTAAATGATGCCAATACAGACAAATGCAGAAAAAACGTTCACCTTGCTGATGTTTTGGCACTGCTGCTACATACAGGATATTGTATGCAGTCTGTTTTAGTGTGCAGTTGTTTGAGAGGAAATAATCAAGGCTAGGACTCACTATTTGATGGTTACATGCGACAATAAACTTTCATCTTTTTATATGAGTCATTTTAGACAAAAGTTTATAAAACTATTTGTTCAACTGAAAACTTCACTTAACCCTGTTTCTCTTTGGCTGTTATCGTATGCACAAATGATGCCAATACTGCTAAATGTTTCAATTAACACCTGACCTACATCTCTGTTCAATAAATAACTCTCTCTATATTGTTGACACAAATATGCTGCTACACCCATTTTGGAAACAAAAGTTAAGCTGGCATTTTTATTTATTTGGATGTGCCAGCTAATCAACTGCATGAATCCACAAAATGATTGATATTAGATAACTTGGTAAGAAAGAACTGTCAAGGTTAAATGCAAACTCTATTTTTGCAGCTGATGAGTCCTCTTTTGCGCAGCCTGAAAGCCAAACTGAGACTTTACCCCAAAACAATCTCTCTAAGAATGTAAATGAATCCAAAAAGGACAAGCTCAAGTTACCTAACATCCCTGCAAATGGCTGTGAAGAAAAGCTTCAGACAAGTGATCGCTTCAGTGAAGTAGAGGAAGAGAAGGCCTTTGAAGGTAAATAATCTTTGTTGGTAATGTGTTAGCAGGGAGGGAATATCTTTTGAACAGCCATTTGTTGTCACTTAAAAAATGGTCACTAGTCGATAACGCTTTGAAGATGCTTTACCAAACATGTGGTTTATTTTGATGCAGCAGTAAACAAGCAGTCATTTACAGTTTTCCTCCTAGTTTTTTAGTAAAGTAAGAGTAATAATGAACTGTTTCATTATTTTACTGTATGGAACTAAGCAGTGTCTGTCAAACACACCAAAATGGAAGAATGTGGCAAAGAAAGTGACGCAGATAAGACAATCAAAAATGAGGTAGCTCTACTGACTTATCACAGCGAAGACATCAATCCTAAACAGAGTTCCTTGAAAGCAAGTGAGTGGAAATTTGTTTTCCTCTAAAGTGTTTCTTTTTTCTTTCATTTCATTTAATTACGGAATCTAACGCAGAATGCGAAATAGATCTCTTGCTAGCCACTTAATGGAGCTCATACAATGACGTTTAATTTCGTTTGTTGGTCTTTATGATATCTAGGTGGGCTTGCTTCTGACGATACATCCAAACCCTTTGACCCCTCTTCTCTTACTGACAGTTACATAAGCCCAAAAGATGTTGCAGATGACAAGAAGAGCAAGCTAGATTGTGACGTGACTGCCAAGCCTTCTGTTGGTTTTTATGACTCATTATCTAAAGGCAAAGTATCTTCAGGTGAGACTGCGTGGGAAAAAAAAGAACAGTTTATGACTCACACATTAAGTTTCCATGTCACGTTAAAATAACGCCAGTTTTTTGTGGTTTGTTACTGCTAATAATTACAACGGTGGCATGTTTTTCCTTAAGAGAAAATTTTGTTGGCGCTTATTACTTTAGACAAGAAGACACCCTGGAAACAGATGTGGTCAAGATGCTATTAAGCGCAACACAGACTAGCATTGCTAGCTATGGCTATTTTTTTTTATTAATATTCAATATAATCATTGATTTAAGTTTTTATTCTTTAATCCATGTAAGAGAGTGAGTAAATAAAAAAAGTATAACCAAGTTGGCTGCTGGCAGGGAAATCTGTGTGTTGACAAGGGATTTTTGTATCACATTGGTTCTTACCATTTAATTAATGATGCTAATAATAATTATACAAAACTAAAACAAAAAATATTTCAGTCAATGACAATATTTATAAATAATAAAACAATAATAATAATAAATTATTATCCTAGTTGTCTTGGATGAGATAAGATCAATTACTAGTTTTATTTAACTATAAAAATTCATTATCAGCAGCAAAAGTTAGTTTGTTACAATTCAGTTGTATTGCATCACAAACACTTGTGTAACAAACCACAAACTATCATCATCAGCATTATCACTGGCTTGCTGCCAAGTGCTTACCACCAATGAGTAATTATTGGCTTCCTACTTGATCTACATACATAGGATTTATTGACTTTGGCAACATTAATGTTACAATTAACAATAAAATCTTTGCGCTTCACTTTTCGCCAAAGAAGTTGCCAATTCTTAGTGAGAATTCTTAGCATGAAAATTTGAAAAAAAGTCTTTCGATGATAAACTTTCTTTGGCGCCACACTTACGGCTAAATTTCTTTTGACATGGAAACATACTACATGACTCTGGATTACCACAATCACATTTTTCTACAATCTCCAACACTAGAATGCGTATGCCGCCCTCTGTTCAGAGAACACGCAAAGAATCCGACGGTTTTGAAACTAAAAAAGTCTAGAGTAGAACAACTACAATTGCAATATTTGAAAAGAAAACACGCTTAAGTCAAAATTGACCTGGCAAACTTGTATATCTAGAGGCAGGTATTTATTGGCTGATTTCAAAATCAGTTTTGACTGTTTTTTTTTGTGAAACTTAGCACTTCTTGACAGAGAAATGCAGCCTTGTGTCTACATATTATAAATAACCTTGATAGCCAAAACATTTCAAAAAAGTTTTCAAGTTACCCGAAATATTTTCATAAGTTTGATATTGCGATTGAGTAGATATGATGTAATAGATTCTGTTCTCGGTAGCAACAGAATGCTATTAACTTCAAGTGCTGAGCCTCTTTCTATAAGGGACACTGTATGTATGGCTGGTACCATTTGTTCACTAGACTTTAGTAACTAAAATGGAACTCTTAGTTCCCACATACTAGTGAGGTTATTCAAACTATTCCCTATTCATTATTAGTCTGCTACATGGCTCTAGGGCTATAATCTTCAAGAGGGTGTAATGGGGAGTGCAGTAATGCAATGTATAGTAAAAGGGCTGAGTCATCTATACTTTGAACTACAGGAAGTAAATGACCTCCATCACCAATCTGTGGGAGATTTGCATGATGATTGAGTGATGTCAGATTCCCTTCCACCCTCCCCCACCCTAAACCCCTCCCCCTCTACACCCCTTGTGCCCTCTGGTAACGAAGTTACAGTACCACCAGAACTCTCCCCCTCTTCGTAGTTACATAAATCCCCTTAACAACAAGGGATACCGGGTATCCCGGGCCAGTATAAACCCTGTATCCCCCTATATAAACATATAGTAGCTACCCCGGGTCTACCTCGGACCTACGTCGGGTCAGGACCCCCACCCTGTATCCAAACAGAGTGATTCATGGAGCTTGTGCCCCTAGGAACCTGATAGCCTCAACAGAACGGAGACTGGAGCCTTCCTTCTACCAGGAGCCCAGAGTAAGAAGTGGCACTTCCGAATAAGGAGTGGAAAGACTCCACCACCCAGAAAAGAGCGAGAAGCAGAGCCCAGTGCCAATTCACCATGTGTTCTTGTTCTCATTGGCTTGCTGTGTCGTTATATTTTGTATCGTATTATATTATTGGTGCATTCCTTGTATTATGTTTTACTATAGGCTACGCCTAATAAGGTAATGAAATTGTCTCTTATCTCTTTTAAAAGGAGCTGCTGTGCATGGAGAGAATCAGTTGTTCAGTGGATAGTATTAAATACCCCTTTAATTGCGTATGAAATAAAGTATTTGTTTGATAAAAACCTCTAGTAGTGTCTGGGTCGTGGACCCCGTGCAAAGTTGTTAAAGTCTATTCGGGATAGACCCCAAAGTGTGAAGAGAGAAGGAGAGGATTCCGTTGTGTCGGTGATAGAGGACAGAAATATATTACAAATCAAAGCAACGGGCAGTAAACATAGCAAGTAACAATGCAGAGTTAAATATAAAGAAAAATGGTATGGTAATACAAAGGATTGATTGGTTCATGGCTCTCTCATCTCAGGCTACGGCCTGGGGATTTCCAGCCTAGAATTTACCCCCATCGCGGTCTGGAGGGAGGTGAGTCGCAGATATCGCCTTGTGAAACACTCGAGCAAGTTTCTTGATCCTAGCTTACAGCAGCCATCTTGTGCCAGCCTCACCCGCACTGTAAGAGTTCATACCAGCTCTGCTGAAGTCAATACCAGCCCAGTACCAGCCCTGTCATTGTCCCAGAGCAAGGAGTACAACCTCACAGCCAATTACTGTAATTAGACCACTACTTGCTATTTGTTGGCAGTGGATATGATGCAGAGAGGGGTCACTGGGCCTCAATGGCTGACCTTCCACGAGTTACCACGTGTGGATCACTTTTCTAGTAATGTCTGTACATACAAGGCTACCACCGTACTATTACAAAGCTAATGAATGGCAGATACTGTAAATGTGTCTGATATGTAATCTTTAAAAAAAGCTAGTGGAAGCTTCCAGATCAAAAAGTGCTCATTGCCTTTTTCAAACTACTATTACAAGACTTTGACTATGAACTGGTTTGTTATCTGCTATGTAAGCTTGCTGCTGTGTACCATTTGTATGCTTTATCAGTTGTTGGGCAGTTGCTGGTTAGTTAATTAACTAGCTGATTATTGTTATCTGAAGTGTTTATGTTTATTCCACACAGAAAGCGAAGAGTCTGTGTTGGTAGAAAGGCTACAGATGGAACTACATTTAGCTAAGCTTGATATTGCTGAACTTAAAGCAAAGCAAACCTTGGCTAGAGTCCAAAAATGTGAAATGGGAAGATTGCAGACAGAACTAGATGCTTCCAAAGCAGAAATTATAAAACTCAAAGCAATGCTCACTGGTGGGTTTGCTTAAATTTTCCATAGGATATAGTTCTGAGTTGTAGAAGAACACTAACAATACAACTTGTATATGCATCACGCTGTTGCAAATATATGTGCGCTGTCATGTTTAGAATATGGAATCCTTGCAGATAAAGCAGATGAAGGAGACAAAACATGTGATTATCGGGACGATAAAAAAGGCAAGAAGTCACCAACCAATCCCTCTGCCAATGACATAACTATGAAGTCAGAGCCTTCCATAGATGTTGACAAGATTGCTTTGGGTATGTTTGTTTATTTACATCTCTAAAATGTTGTTTGCATGCCTGTCAAATTCGTAGATACCTGATTGAACAAAGCTAAGCAAGTTGAGATTTTGAAGGAATGCTGTTTGTAAGAGGGGCTTACAAAATAGCACCGAAAGTAGATAAGTGAATGTAAAATAAAGTTGTAATGGCGTCACTTCAACTTTAAAGCAATCAATCACCCTTTACTACTTTCACTAAATCTATTGGTCAGTGGTATGTATATGAAAGACTTGTCTATCACCACTCCACAAATGCAAAGCGGACCATTCCATTAGCTTAGCAACAGCAAACAATAACACAACTGACTAAGTAGCCTCAAACATTGTTTGTTTGTACTAGCAAATCTCAAGTATACTGGATGATGTATGTGAGGGCTTCGAGCACCATTTTATCGCTACAAACTACTTTATCAGTCAGTTCAAAGTTTATTGGAAATGTCAAACGTCCATTAGTAATAGATTTGTTTCACACGGTAGATCCAAGTTACACGCGCGTTACTGTTGCCTTCATGATATACATTGAGTGAGAAAACAACTAGAAAGCATGGCCAGCCATAGCGAGTTCATGTGAGGCTTACAAATGAAATATAAAAGCCAAAGTATATGGATTAATAGAACAATATCGAGTGCAGTGTTAGCAGATCTCCCTACCAAGTGTTTTTTTGTGGATTTGATCTTGGGGGTTATGCAATGGGTTACGACGTTGGATGAATTCGCCGAGTTTATATTGTATTTTATTTGAGGGGTATTTGAGTGGCATTTGAGTGGCAATTAAGTGGCATTTGAGTTTTGATTATTTTTTTACTTAATTTGAACTTATAGATTTTGAATGCATGGCATTCAAATTTTGATAAATTTTTACATAATTATATACATAACTTTAACTCATAGAGCATCTAGATTTTGAATGTATGGCATTTAAGTTTTGATAATTTTTTGTAATTCGACTCATATGATATCTTGAGAGAGGAGAGAGAGGAGATATATCTACATTGAATAAATACAGTGATTAAAAATGAAACAATATGTGAATATATACATTTATTGTGTAATAAGTAGGGAAAATTTCATATAATATAGCTAGAGTCAGTAAATATTAAATAATACCAAACACTACAACTTGTAATGACAATCAATGCATAAGCTTTTACTAAAACTATCTTGAAAACCTTCAAAACATGATCCCAAATGGAAAAAAATGGATAAAGTTAGATATTCATTTAGTTGTTTACATCTACAAAAAAGAGGTATTTTGGTGAAATATTTTTTTATTTTATTCAATTTTCATTAATTTTTTACAAAAACAAATCATCCTATAAATGGTTAAATTTCATCTAATTGTACAAATTTACAAAAAAAACAAGGTATTTGGTAAAATATTCTTTCATTTCATTAAATCTTCATTATTTTTTTGCAAAAAAGAAAATCATCCTTTAAATGGTTAAATTTTATCTGTTTGTATATCTTTACAAAAAAAACAGGCTATTTGGTAAAATATTTCCTTTATTCTATTCAATTTTCATTAATTTTTTCAATAATTGCTTAAATATAAATTATTCATTATTTTCTTATTATTAGGTAAGCAACCTATCATACAAAATTAGTTTTTTGAGTGAGGGTTTTATCCTGCATTTTCCTTTTGAATTTTTTTCAAAAATTTACCATTTTTTTCAAAAACAATCATTTATATATACAATTTCCAATATTTTTTTAAACAGAACAATTTCTATCTCTGAGAGGTTGGAGATATTGGGGTAGAAAACTTAGACATGATGATGAGAAGGCTATGGATTTTCCCGTTTAAGAACAAACCATTTTCGATGGCAATTTCAATTCGGAAAACTAAAACAATGTAATTTGTTTTTCAAAATGCAATCATCAGAAAGCTTCTGTCATGATGAGAGGGAGGCTATGGATTTACCCATTCAAGAACAAACCATTTTCGATGGCGACTTCAATTCTAAAAACGAATTAGAACTGAAGTATGTGGTATTACGTAATAATTTTTTTAAACAAGAACAAACCATTTTCGATAGCAACTTTAATTCTAAAAACTAAATCAATGTAACTTTTTTATTCTTTGTCTCCCATGAAATTGTTCAAAACGAATTAGAACTGAAGTATGTGGTATTACATGATAATTTTTTAAAAGAAAAAAACACATCAAAATCGACAAATTACTCCTCTAGATAGTTCAAGTTTACAATATTCGAGAATTAATCACAATAGAAACATTAAACCTACTTGATAAAAAAGAATTTGACTGTTAAATTTAACTAATTGATTCAATGTTATTATTTGGATCTTTTGAAAATAAACATTTCAATGAAAACATCATATTTAGTCTTTGACACACTTAAAACCATTTTCCAGTAAACTTCACCAACAATATTTTAGAAATGTTTACTAGATATTTACAAGAAAAATGTGGTATTTTGGTAAAATATTCTTTTATTACATTCCTTTTTAATTTTTTATGTTTTAAAACAGGGTTTTATTACAAAGTTTTTTGTTTTTCAACTTTTTAATAAAATAATCATTATAATATATAGTTTTCGATATTTTTTTAAAAAAATAAATATATATATAGAGATTTTCACTTTATATTCTTTTATTCCATTCAATTTTCAATAATCTTTTGAGTGAGGATTTTATCCTACACCTTCCTTTTAAATTTTTTTTATTTTTTTAAAAAGTAATCATTGAAATATATAGTTTTCGATATTATTTTAAAAACAATATATATATATAGAGTTTTTCACTTTATATTTACAAAACTTTGGTATTTGGGAAAATATTCTTTTATTTCATTCAATTTTCAATAATTTTTTGAGTGAGAATTTTATCCTACACAATCCTTTTAAATTTTTCATGTTTCAAAACAGAGCTTTATTACATTTTTTTGAACTTTTTAAAAAATAATCATTGAAATATATAGTTTTCGATATTTTTTGATTTTTTTGTACTTTTTAACTTTTTTAAAAAACTGTCAAAAAATCACCAAATTACCTCTCTAGATGAATAAAATTTACAAGTAAATAATTGTAATAGAAAATACAATATCTAGTTTTTACATTCATAAAACTGTTTTATAGTAAATTTTCTGTAATACAAACTACTATAGCTTACGATATCAATGGTTACAAAGCGCTTTTCTTGAACAATATCTTCTTTGATATTCTTCTGGTATATTATTAGACCCAGGGAGGAACTCTTGTATTCCGTATTCTCTGTGATCCAATAATTGACTAAAATACAAAAGTTATTCATTATATAAATAAATTTTACCGAATTTAAATTTTACTCTTAGCTACATTAGATAGTTTACATTATATATAACAGGAAAATAACTCACTGAGTTACATCATTCAGCTCATTATTTCTTAGGGAAAGTTCTTTACTCTGTTTTCTTTTTACGATATAATGGACTAAAATAAAAAATGATGTATTAGTAGAGTATGATTAAAATTAATGTAAAATAAATATAAGCTTTTGTTATTTTTTCAACTTCTATGTAAAAGAAATACACTGATTACACACGAAAAAGTCCTTTTTTTCATTTGGATTCGGAATGTATAAATATAAATATATATATATATAATTTTAAAAATGTTTTACAACAAACACTCATGAATAAGCCATTTATGTGATAAAACGTGTTATTTACGTGAAAAATTGAGCATTTTTGTAAAATAATTATAACCTTTTGTGATTTTTTTCAACTTCTAGCTAAAAAAATACACTGATTACACAAAAAAAACCCTTTTTTTTAATCCAAAATAAATATAATTTAAAAATGTTTTACAAAAAATGTTTATCAATTGATCATTTATGTGAAAATCTAAACATTTTTGTAAAATAATTATAACCTTTTGTTATTTTTTAAACTTTTATGTAAAAAAATACACTGATTACACAAAAAAGTCCTTTTTTTAATCCGAAATATATATAATTTAAAAATGTTTTACAAAACATGTTTATGAATTGATCATTTATGTGAAAAACTAAACATTTTTGTAAAATAATTATAACCTTTTGTTATTTTTTAAACTTTTATGTAAAAAATACACTGATTGCACAAAAAAGTCCTTTTTTTAATCCGAAATAGATATAATTTAAAAATGTTTTACAAAAAATGTTTATGAATTGATCATTTATGTGAAAAACTAAACATTTTTGCAAAATAATTATAACCTTTTGTTATTTTTTAAACTTTTATGTAAAAAAAAACACCGATTACACAAAAAATCCTTTTTTTAATCCAAAATATATATAATTTAAAAATGTTTTACAAAAAAAGGTTATGAGTTGATCATTTATGTGAAAAATTGAACACTTTTGTAAAATAATTATCACCTTTTGTTATTTTTCCAACTTTTATGTAAAAAAATACACTGATGACACAACAAAATCCTTTTTTAATTCGAAATATATATATATAACTTGAAAATATTTTACAAAAATGTTCACAAATTTATCATTTTAAGGGGTTTTTCATTGTAAGAATACACAAAATTTTCACAAATCAACTTTTTAAAATTATGGTAAAAATTAATAAAACTTACCTATAGTGATATGAATCCCTTGAGTTATAGATTAGCTTCTCGAGAGTTTGTTCTCCACAGCCTTCTTTTTCAGCATCATCGAAGTGGTTGAGAAAATCCTCAGATTTTGGATTATCAGCCAGTTCCGAGGCTTGGACGAAGGCTTGATGAGCTGCGAGTACACTGATGTTGTAGAAAATTGAATTGTCTGCGTTTCGACTCAGACCCTTGAAAAAAATCACTCCAAATCTCTCCGATGTCACAGCAGAAGCTATTTGATGAGGAATGCGCATATCTCCGATCAGTAATTCTTCATCTACAACACTTCTGTATTGAACTAGAAGAGTCTCTTCATTTCCATTCCATCGCCTGTCAGACTTTGTTATAACTTCAGGGTTTTGGAAACATATGACACTATCTGTTGGGAAATCCTGAAGATTAGCTACCTCGAAATAAGCATTGATTTGTCGCATACTTTTTTTTGGTAATACATCAAACACATTCTTACACCTCAAAGTAGTTCCTGTTTCTGTAGCAGCACGAAAAATTGCTTTTCCAGTCTTTTCAACACCCATGTAGATCAAAACTAGTGGTCTTATTTGCGAAGCTTCATTGACAAGTAATCCTGCTGCTAATGGAATAGTGCTCTTCACTCTAACTACCTTTCCATCCTTTTTATAGTTGTATAAGATGGTGCAGTTCGTTTCATCATGGAGCTCAACGGTTAATACCTGCATAACTGTAGGTATTGGTAAATCTTCAACTTTGACTATGTTTTCAATGTTTCTTCTGGAAGCTGGAGATAGAGTACTTAACAGAGAGGCGCTTTTGATGATGAGAGTTGCCAGAGTATTCAGACTGGCGCTTTGAAAGGGAATCATAGTGCGTTGAAGAAGTACATTGTCATCAATCACCTTCTTATCTTGTGAAGGTTTTGGTTCTTTATTCTTCAGTTGTTTTGTATTGACTTGTGTCGACATTCTAAAAGATAAAGTAAAAATCCATGTTATGATTTCTTTTTCAAACCAATTTGAAGATATATATACATATATATATATATATTTACTCAATATCATACCGCTGTTAGTATCTAAATCGATAAAAATTAAATTTATACTCAATCAAGTTGACTTACCTCCAAACAGAAAAGTCCTTCTAGCAGTTGTAGTAGATGATGTTGTAGTAGATCTTGCTCATTCAGTTGCTAATGTCGAAGTGACTGCTTTCTGTGTAAAAACAGTGCTTCTTATATAGCTGAAGTCATGCCATTTATCATAAGGTTAAATTAATGAAACATTGTTTTTACGGAAGAACACCAATGCTTTCGCGGGAATAAATAATTTATTTTCATGGAATAGAACCCACTGCCTTCGCGGGAATAAACATTTTATTTTCATGTGTATGCAAACCGTTGCTTTCGCGGGAATAAATAATTTATTTTCACGCGAATACAAACCATTGCTTTCGCGGGAATAAACATTTAATTTTCACGCGAATGGAAACTGTTGCTTTCGCGGGAATGAATACTTTATTTTCACGCGAATACAAACCATTGCTTTCGCGGAAATAAACATTTAATTTTCACACGAATGGAAACTGTTGCTTTCGCGGGAATGAATACTTCATTTTCACGCGAATACAAACCAATGCTTTCGCGGGAATAAACATTTAATTTTCACGCGAATGGAAACTGTTACTTTCGCGGGAATGAATACTTTATTTTCACGCGAATACAAACCAATGCTTTCGCGGGAATAAACATTTAATTTTCACGCGAATGGAAACTGTTGCTTTCGCGGGAATGAATACTTTATTTTCACGCGAATACAAACCAATGCTTTCGCGGGAATAAACATTTAATTTTCACGCGAATGGAAACTGTTGCTTTCGCGGGAATGAATACTTTATTTTCACGCAAATACAAACCAATGCTTTCGCGGGAATAAATATTTAATTTTCACGCGAATGGAAACTGTTGCTTTCGCGGGAATGAATACTTTATTTTCACGCGAATACAAACCAATGCTTTTGCGGGAATAAACATTTAATTTTCACGCGAATGGAAACTGTTGCTTTCGCGGGAATGAATACTTTATTTTCACGCGAATACAAACCAATGTTTTCGCGGGAATAAACATTTAATTTTCACGCGAATGGAAACTGTTGCTTTCGCGGGAATGAATACTTTATCTTCACGCGAATACAAACCAATGCTTTCGCGGGAATAAACATTTAATTTTCACGCGAATGGAAACTGTTGCTTTCGCGGGAATGAATACTTTATTTTCACGCGAATACAAACCAATGCTTTCGCGGGAATAAACATTTAATTTTCACGCGAATGGAAACTGTTGCTTTCGCGGGAATGAATACTTTATTTTCACACGAATACAAACCAATGCTTTCGCGGGAATAAACATTTAATTTTCACGCGAATGGAAACTGTTGCTTTCGCGGGAATGAATACTTTATTTTCACGCGAATACAAACCAATGCTATCGCGGGAATAAACATTTTATTTTCACGCGAATGGAAACTGTTGCTTTCGCGGGAATGAATAATTTATTTTCACGCGAATACAAACCAATGCTTTTGCGGGAATAAACATTTTATTTTCACGCGAATGGAAACTGTTGCTTTCGCGGGAATAAACAATTTATTTTCACACATTCACCTATATAAGAGACAACGGTTTCAGACAGAAAGCATGCAGTTCAACAACAGTGAGCAAAGGAGCAACATCTATCTACTACATCTTCCATTGCAACTACTAAGAGTTCTCTCTTCATAAACGTAAAACTTAAATTCAATTATTTCCGTTAGCTAACACAACTATCTGAAGGCTTTATGACATATTTATCTTTAAATTGATTATAAAGAATTGAACCAATTTTTTCTGTTTTTTCAGAATGAATACTCAAGTCGTAGAAAGTCAACCATTGTATCTAAAGTCGGAATCTCAGCCTGATGAAAATGTAAGAGTTAATAAAAAATACTATTTAACACCTGTTAAACACCTTTAATTATTTTAGTTATCTAATTATCGCTTGTATTTTAGAACAATGCAACAACACATCCAATCTACTTAGAGGACTTCCTTCCAGAAATGTATCATAACTATGTGATAAATAATGATGTTGTTGAAGAAAAAGCTGTAGAACGTTTGACATTTCAAGTTATAATATTCTGTATAACTCAACACATGATGAGTATGGGGATGTGTTGTAAGAAACATGATATATCTACAGAACCTTTTGATGACATTATAAAAAACGGTTTCGAAATCGTTTTGTCAATGGTGGAAGTCGTTAATATTAATAATTTTTTAAAAGAAATTGAAAGAAGTGCTTGGAATCAAATAGTTTTCAAAAGATTATATAACATGACATGGAACAAAAAAACTTTTTATAAATTCAGAAAGCATATCTATAATTACATCCAAATAGATAAAGCTCTATCCTCTTCTGTAGGTATTTTAGAACTAATGTTAGAAGCGTTTCATACATATTTATGAAAAATTTTTAGTTGTTTTTTATTATTTTACAATATTTTGCTCAAACTATTATATTTTATTTCTTACCAATTGACATGTTAAAAGCAGTATGATATTAAGTAAATACATATATATATATATTTGAACGCATCCTTTGTTGTTTGTCTCCACATCCCAATAGTTTAATAAGCACATTCTCAATCTACCATAACTCTATGATTTTAACTGCTTTTGGCATAAATACATATATATATATATATATATATATAAGACACTCTAAGTAATAAATACACTCTTAGCCACTAATGCAAATATTACCCTTTTATTTTTAGAATGTTATGGATGCTCTTTCTGAAGAGCTCCTTAGCACAGATCCATATCCAACAGAAAATAAAATGAAAAACGGCAAAACAACTCCTAAGAGAAGGAAAATTGCTCCAAAAAAACGAATAGTAAGGAAACGAAAACAAACAGTGAGAAAACAAACTACTTCCGTTGCTAAGCAAACAATGGAGAGTGCAGCTATAACTCATTTAACAGTTGAATGTCTCAATGAAAGGAGAGCTAGGAAATTAGAAAAGTCTAAAGGTTCTCAAGTGATTGACTCACCAAAATTCCCGATTTGCAAAACATTTGAAGATCTTCCTATCCCAAGCATTATGCGAGTGACTGGTGTGATACATCCATCAAGTAAGGAGAAGTGTAGATATTCTCAAGTACACTACCATGATCCTTCAGATATAAATGAACTCGAACCCAAAATACTCCTCTGTCCAGTTGAAATAGCTAAAAACTTCAACTGTGATAATTACCCCCCTCCGTTTAACATTGTATATTTGGGTAGAAAGGGAAAACCAAAAAATAAAAGCGTTCTTTGGTATGATGTCAGACGTGTTACCAGACATCCTCTAAGCAAAAAGAAAGCTGAAGAGGAATCACTATATTTGAGTACATTGACTAAAGGTCAGCTCAAACGCTTCTTGAACATCAACACCCTCAATAGTTTTCAACCCGGTGCTATTTTTCCTTACCAAGATGTTGTTGATAGATTCGTTCCTCATCGATTTAAAGGAGGGCAGTCGAATGTAATTTGTATCCGTTATAGCATTGAACAATGCGGAGAAACGCTGTTGAAGACGCTTGCCATACCAGACAAATATGCTTCAGAAGCTAACCGATATACTCCAGGTGTGATGATCTACAGAGGAAAAACAACCCACGGAAAATTTAAGACAGAATACGATCTTTCATTTTGCTCTCCATACAGCCTCGGTCGAATGTATTGGAAACAATATTGTGATCAAGCAAAGCACAACAAGACAATATTAGAAATTGATGATGATGAACTTGAAGATTTTCTACGTGGAGATTTTGATGATTTTGAGACAGGATATGTTGCTGAAAAAAAATGATGAGATACATGATAAAACTCGGTGAGAGTTTTTCTCTAATCATTGTAAATAATACTTCAACTCGATTTAGATGTAGTTGTAGTTATTTCTACCCCAATAATTTTTTGTTTCAGCGATGGTTAGTCTCTAATTCAAAAAAACAAGTTGGACAATGTGACTCGGTGAGCCATTTCTATATAATGTAAACTATCCAATGTAACTAAAGCTATAATTCAAATTCATGTAATTATTTTAAATTTTTGTTTAATCATTCTATACTAATACATAACTTTTTATTTTAGTTCATTACGAATTCAAAAGCACATAAAACAGAAGTCTCCCTTCTTAAGATATAACATCACTACATCAAAGACATCATTGTAAAAAAAGACTATGTATTAATTGTTATTACTTAGTATTTACTGACTCTAGCTATATTATATGGAGAGATTTTCCCTACTTATTACACAATAAATGTATATATTCACATATTGTTTCATTTTTAATCACTGTATTTATTCAATGTAGATATATCTCCTCTCTCTCCTCTCTCTCAAGATATCATATGAGTCGGAATTACAGAAAATTATCAGACCTTAAATGTCTTACATTCAAAATCTGGATACCCTATGAGTTATAATTATGTATACAGTTATGTAAAAAAATTATCATAACCTAAATGCCATACATTCAAAATTTAGATGCCATATAAGTTCAAATTAGGTAAAAAAATTAACAAAACTCAAATGCCACTTAAATGCCACTCAAATGCCACTCAAGTACCCCTCAAATGAAATACAATATAAACTCGGCGAATTCATCCAACATCGTAACCCATTGCCTAAACTCCAAGACCAGATCCACAAAAAAACACTTGGTAGGGAGATCTGCTCATATATTACTACTGGTGTTTCACAGAATAAAAAAAATTGCATTTACGTGTCATCAGATGGTTGTTCTTCAACTACTACTGTACATCACAAGACACCGGTGAATGTAGGATACCTGGTATTGCATAAAACCTTCACCTGCTCAGGTCCTAATGTGTGGTTTAGGCATAAGGCTGTGATAAGTTTTGTGGCCTATTCATTTCTGAAGTACGTTACATCACTATAACAGCAGCAGCAGAACCTTTTCCTATGAGCCAAAGAACTTTATGGCTATTGATTACCACCTGCTGTGGTAACATGGGAGGGTACTAATGGCTTGTTATGTAACCTATTCTATGGCCTGGAGCTAGAGAATTAAAATCAATTTTCAAACGTAGTGCAAATTAATAGTCTGCATATGAAGTACTGATACATATGACAGATTTTCATGGTTACTGCACATTGTATGGTATAGTGACATGGAAAGTTGCCAAAGGTTAGCAACGTGAGCTATTTTATGGTTCGGAATGAGGAAAGTTAATCAAACTTTGTGTTACTAGCTGGCACATGAAGTACTGATACATATGACCAACTGGTGGTTCACACATCTCCATTATCACATACACATGTCTGTGTAACTATGGCTGCTTGAGGTAGTCAAAGGATTAGCAGTGATAAGATAAGCATGCTTGCCACTTGTGTAGTAGCCCAGGTGTCACTGCAGGCTACGTAGCTATGGGGAGCTACCTTTGACGTACCCTACTGCTGTGTGATAGCATTACACTTATGGTTACACTTATGCAACCTCAGTGCAATATGCAAGACTTCAGAGTTTGTGAATTGTACTGAAACAATTCGCTAGTCTCTTATGTATCTCTTCTATCACCAGCAAATTGCCAATAAGAATCCAGTTCAACTCTCCTGTACCAACCCTGGTTTTGTCAAGTTTGAGTGGCCCCGCCAATTCTTTCCTTCGACTTCATTTACCTCCTGTTACACCCTCCTTCAAAAACTGGATTTCCAGAGGAAGGGGGTAGGGGGGGGGGGGGAAGGGGTGCTGAGTTGCAGCTCAACTCGGTAGCTCCCTACAGCCACTGCCATTGCTGCACCTCCAGTTTCATGCAGCTTCGCAAATAAAAAAGATTTCTATGAGGAAAAAAACAAGAGCATGCAAACCAATTTACTTTTGTGAAACTGAAAATACTAAATCTTTGTATTTGGCCATTATCCCAATGTGTTTACCATTGGCAAATTACGCATCATTTTAAGTTAAAAGATTAAAGTTTTGAAAGTATACCATCAACATAAAAAAGTGAACCCATACAGATGAAACTTCACTGGCTTTGGGGTTTTTACTCACCATTCACTATTATGTCAGTTTCTTTTGTGAAAGGTAAAACTATGAAATTATACTGCTGTCACCTGTTATTTGGTTTGCAATGTTGACTAGGTAATTTTAGTGAAGAGTTGTGATTGGTGAACATTTTATGGTAGTTTATCCTAATGCAATCCTCTACCCAACCATTTGCATTCAATGGAAATATTAGTAAGCTACGAAGTAATCAGTTTCCCAACAAATTCCAGCAACAATAGTTTCTGTGCAGTGCAAAACCTCCATAAACAAAGAGAGTGAAAAGTTACTTCCCTTGTAGCTCACTATGAATGCCACTGCAATGTTTTTTATTAATCAAAGAAATTACAGAGACTGGTGTGGGAGACAAAATCAGTGCACTGAAAGGAACAACCAAGAATTTGGAGCCTAGATTTGAGGACACAGTACAGAACACATTTATGAAGCCCGGACACCCTGCAGATATCAAGAAGACAGGTAAGTGCTTGCATTTAGAAACAGTTTTAAAGTCACAAAGTTTTTGGCAACTTGCGTGTGAAAATTGGAATTCACTTTTGCGAGATTTCAATAAACCCATTCGTAGCTTTTGTAGAGGCTGATATAGTTGGTGAAATTGGTGAACTCAAAGGAATTACCAAAAACATAGAACCCAGATACCAGGACACAGTACAGGATACATTTATAGATTCTGAACATCCAGCCTATAGTGGAGAGACAGGTCGGTGAAGTCTACCGAAAGAGTCTAATTAACAAATTTCATTGGAGAAGGTTTTAATATGAACCGATGCAGTTCCCTAGTAGTGTTGTTGTTCACTCACTTGTAGGGTTTGCTAAAGCTGCTAATGCGTTTAATGCTGTTGAACTGAAAGGAATTACCAAAAACATACAACCGAGGTTCCAGGACACAGTGCAGGACATATTTGTGCAACCTCGTGAGTCAGCAGGCAGCAAAACGGCAGGTGAAAACTGTTAGTTACAAGAGGGTTTCATTTTTTAATTCATAGACATGCCCCAATGTGCTCGTAAAAACCTTAAAATTTCCAGAGAACTGGATTGATCTAAAATCAACACAATAATTTAGTTTCAGTATCAGTGGGAGAGTATTTTATGATTTACTGCTAAAAATTCCAAAACAGAAGTATTTTTTAAGATTTTAGTAAACTCAAGCAAAGTATGTCATATTTCAGAAAATACCGAGAGAGAACTGGTGCAGACCAATTCGGAGAATGAATTACCAGTAAATCACTCATCATGGAACATGGATGTTGGTGTGGAGGTGAAAACTACAGGTGAAAAACGTATCACTGAAACAGGTATTAAAACTGTTTTGAATATTTAACTATTTGATGAGTACGCCATCAACCTGTGAACAGATAATCGATAGACAAGTATGATCTCCAATAAACTATGTAAAACTATATATTTTAGTTGTAATTGTGAGCTGGTATTTGGAGTTTTCTCTTCTCAGCATGTAGTTTTTAGAAGCATCTCCTTTAGTTAATACGTGTTGAAGGAGGTTCATAGTTGATTTTTTTGAAGTTTTCAGCAAGTTGAACTCTTTTTTATTCTCTTTGCTTTCATTCCTTTTAGAGACTGGGACTGATGAGCACCTGGCTGTTCCAATGGCTTCAGAGATGCAAAGCATGAATATAACAAACCTACCACTCAACCAGGAAAAGACACCAGAAGATACAACACAGTATGCAGATGTTGGAGTGGAGACAGGAGATATAATACTTAGAAAAGCACCAGGTAAGTATGTAGAACAACAATTGGTATGGCTAGTAAGTTTTGGGTAAGGATGCATGGGCTTGATGCCATTGACAGTAGCAAAAAGTCTTGCCAAAATATAATGCCTGAGAAAGTCACCAATAGGTTTTCACATTAATTACGAAATGGTTGCAAAAATGATTGCTGCTAAGAAGCAACTCTTTGATTTCAAATTTGAAAAATTACAAAGTTGAGTGTGGACTCGATGAAAAAAATGGCGGTTTGTAAGCAAAAATTGTTTGAAGCGTGAGTTTATACAATTTCATGCTCACTCTACTAGTTTGCATTTCCTCTCACAC
The DNA here is from genome assembly GCA_945261195.1 of Cryptosula pallasiana. Lineage (NCBI taxonomy): Eukaryota > Metazoa > Bryozoa > Gymnolaemata > Cheilostomatida > Cryptosulidae > Cryptosula > Cryptosula pallasiana. Next base: position 10,678,878 of record OX183137.1, on the reverse strand, counting down.
AATGTGATGTTTTATCTTAAATGCAAACCGCAAAAATTTTTCAACCAATGGCCAAGTCTGATAATAACTCTAAGTGGTCATGTAAATCTTTGAAGTTGGCAGTTAGCCAAACTCTCACCTAAAAACATGGCATATAACACACTTTACAAGTATTTCACTTTTTGTTACTGTCTTCTAACAAGCCGGCACATCTCATCGTGAATTCAACTCCTCAGCAAACTAAATATTCTGACATTCTTGATTGGTGGATCACATACAGTGTTCTAGTAGCTTCACCTTTTCCAGAGCAGATGATTTTTCCTCGCAACTTCTGTACCATTGTTGGCTTTGTGATGTAAAAAATTATTTTGGAGTTCCGTTTTCTTTTCCAGCCATAGAAGCAATGGAACAGCAACAACCCACCACAACTGATGCTGATGGACACAGTCTAAAGATACTAAATATACCCCAGAACCAGGAGATGGCAGTAACAGATAAAACACAACACACAGATGTTGATGTAGAGATCAGAGTTACAAAACAAGACATGGTACCCGGTAAGTAAATAAAGAGGGACACAAGTTTGTTTAGTTATGAGAGCTTTCAATTATTGACATTTTATTGGAAATTCTACTGTTCTACAGCAGTTCCCTATTAATTTGAGTTCTCTTTCTTGTGTTTTGAGAATAATTTATTGTGGTTTGGTTGCAAGACAACAACAGTAGATGTTTCACTAACCTTGTGAGCGTTTTTTTATCTTAATTTATTAATTGAGTGGCAATAGGTGTATTCGCAACCTGAATCGTTGCACATTTGCTATTAGTCCAATTTGCGATCCACATCAGTGGGCGGCAAACACATCGATCCATGCAAATAAATTTTATTCTATAATAATAGGAAATAATTTTAATTGAGCCTGATTAAACGTGAGAACATAAAATTTCGATGTGCATTGTAGCGAGTGTAATTATTTTCATATGTGTAAGCAATTCATCAGCGACGGTTATTGTGTCGTTGATTCCTAACTGGAACTATTAGCATGATGCATCAGTAAGTAGCAGCTAGTAGTAGCAAGGCAAAGAATAATTATCTTTACACTTGTCCGGCTGACAGCATTTATTTCAAGCAATTCATTTTTGATTAGGTATAACATTTATCTTTATTGTTTTAACAAAATAGCTCTGTGTTTCATTATTGTGATCCATCTATTTCCAATATATCAGTATTGTACATGGAAATCATAATAAATAGTAATAATAAACAACGTATATAATAGTTATTAAATGACAATAAAATAATAATAAACAAACGTCACCCTTGTGAGTCTCTATTAATTTTTATGTTATGGATCGATAGTGTTTGCGACCTTTGAGTATGCCTCGCAAATTTATATTTTTCTGCTCGCGGGGATGGTTGTTTTGCGATCCACTAAAAATATTGCTGCCGACCCATTCGCACTAAATAAATTGCGAAAAATATTATTCATTAAGTTTATTGTACGATTCGATCCAGGTAGCAAATATACCTATTAGATCAGGAGAAATAAGTAGTTAAATACTTCTTGTAATAGTAAAAACGCATGTCAATGTTATGTGCTCCAGTATTAAACTCGTAGTATTTTTAACTGACACTCTTAAAATTAATATTATTTGGCTATTTAGTATTCCATAAATAATGTTGGACTTGGCTCCATATCTGGTTGAGATGTCAACTTTCATTCAGAAGGCCCACATTATTGTGCATTCCTTTTTAATTTTACCATTAATGTGGTTTAGGCTCTTAAGAATCATATTTATTTAAACTAATCGTCAAAAAATAACAAGCAAAAACAGTTTTGGTTTCACAAACAGTCAGTGAAGGAGTTGTCCCCCCTCTCTGAGTACTATTGTCTCCAATAACTGGGGAGTAGTGTTAGGAGAAAACCAATTCTAGAATGATCACTAGACAGCTTTTGTACAGTTGGTATAGACGTACATATGAAATCAGAGCTCAATTAGCTGGTGTCTTGTCTGTTATATTCAGTAGAACAGGCGATAGTGGATATCAAACCTACAGATGAAGATAGTGTGAAAATAACTAATATATCTCAAAACCTACAGATGGATATAGCATACACTATGCAGATGGAAGTTGGTAAGAACCTGTTTCTGCAACTATTAGGGTAAACCAATTGTTCATTTTTAAATTTCTATGTGAAACTACAATTCATTAGTGTTAATACTTAATTTGCACCAAGTTTGACAAGTTGACCATCACATGTCGAGTAAACAAGACCCTTACTACATTGAGGCAACGCTGGGTTTGAGTAAATCAATATACATATAATGCTTGCCTGTATTATATATTGTTGATCTGTTTTACTCCCAATCAACAGTTACAGAAAGACCGCAACCACCCACTTCACCTGCAGTAAACAATGATAGCTTGAAACTAATGAACCTACCTCAAAACAAAATGGTGGCTGTAGAAGATACAATGCGGTACACAAATGTTGGCACAGAGCCAAACGAGGCAGAATTAGCACCTGAACCCAGTGAGTATTGCTAATGGCAACGTGTAAGTCACCTTAAGCTGTTTAATTAATGTATTACAGACAATATTCTTGAGATGTTAAACATTGACAGCATAAAAATGCTGTCCACAGGAGAAAATAACTCCAAATAGTTTTACCACTTGCTAGAGAGAAATGATGGTATGAGATAATAATACTAGTCATTTATTACTAGTTGAAGAAGCGATATACAAGCGATTGGATGACAGAGATAGTCTAAAGTTAACTAACATTGTACAGAACCAAAGGATACCTCTAGAGGATGCAATACAGATGGAACCAGGTATTTATATCTGAACTTCTGGAAATACTTCTGCTCGTCAACTAGTTTCCTTCACAGGACACCATCATGTCTCAAATTATTTTTTGACGTAACAAAATATTTGATTCATGCTTTCCCATCAATAACATTCATATGTAATAATGCTGTACTTTGTTAGATGCAGTATCAAGTACACAATGTACAGAGGAAGGGATGTTAGATGACTTGGTAACATACAGAGAGTTTCCTATAGAAGAGAAGATACAGAATACAGAGATTGGTGCTGATGTAGATACAACAAATGTACAAACTGTACAGACAGGTGTGTTGTGTAATCAATGTTGATCACAAATAATTCTGTTTGCGGCTAGCTGCTTGTAAGATAATGGCAAAAAGGTAGCAGAAACTTATTTGAAACTTGGAGATATTTTGTTTAGCCATCTATGCGCTATTCAGCATAAGTTGAATTGCGTTTGTTGTATTCAAAATTTCATTTAGCATTGCGAGTAAGCTTTCATCTGTAATAAGTTCTCATCATTTTATGGTGACCACCAATCTCATTTGTTGCTAGTCTTTCAAGAGTTCCATTTTCCATCAATCTCTTGTAAAAGCCTGTGACCTTTTAGCTGCATGTAAAGTTTATGAAATAAAATGACATGAAGAAATCCATGACAAAATTTGCATATAATTTTTTTTTAAAAACATATCGGAATCAAAACAATAGTGCAGCATTTTGGATGTGTGGAACAGTAAAGAGTTTAAAATGAACTGTTCAATTCCTTCATCAGGTGGCTTAACAACACATTTAAAGAAAATTATATTGTTGCCAATTATTCTATGGCTACAAGCCACCATCAAATCTAAACAAAATGGAAAATTATCGGACAAACAACCTTTATTACACGGAGTAACTGTAAGCAATGGAGCCTTTGGATAGCATTTGGTGTATTTACAGGAGTTATCTTCTTAAAAAAGAGGAGACTACTCCAAAACAACATTTATTTGTCTGGCAATCCATAGGTTTAGGAGTGAGCACTCATCACTTGGCTACACTAAAAGACAATACAAACATTCATACAAACTTATACAATTGTAGACATGTTAGTAGAAAGTGGAGAAGAAGGAAACTCCATACATGCAATTCCTGATCAGACTCAGTCACAAGGTGTACCAGGAGAACCTGATGTGTGAGTACTTTGTACCGGCTACAAGACTGTTTTACTGCAACAGCGGTATTATAAGTGCAAGTGATGTGATCCTATAGCTAACAAAGTTGAATAAAATGAAAAAAAAATTGCATTTTGAGGAGCATGACCTTGAACCTTGATCCTCGATGGCAATATTATGCAAAGGCACTATCAGCAAATTGATAGCCAGATTTTTCCAATCTAAAAATGCTCATTTTTTCTGTTTGCTGATGAGTTAAAACCTGCACGGTAAGTACTGGAAGCTGATCAGTGTCAATAACAACGGAACCTGTCATTGGTCCACCAGGTGCTGATGTAACTACTGTTTTGTGAGCATTGGTGTAGACTGAACATCAAACTTTTATCGCATTATTTTGAAAAATATATCCATCACACAAATTATCGATAAATTGTAAGATAATTATAATTGCTTGAGTAAAATCGGTCCTGCAACTGTACCGGACTGCACTTTTCCGCGTTGCATCTACTAAGACTATGTTAGGCTCAACTTTTGAAAATTATGTTTTGTTTACTCAAAGACTTTCTTTTTTGCAGAGGCACAGATTGGTAAACCAATAAGACTAAACTGACAAGCACCTGCCAAATTACCAGAAGGTGCCTTTACAGTGGATGTGTTTTGGTTGTCTCTCTCTTGCTACCAAACTGGTTGTTGAAATGTAACGCAACAGTTTTTGACATTGTGGAAAGTGAGAGCAGACAACTTCTTATTTACAATTGTATATACCAACACTAGTACATTAGACTTCGGATGTTATGTCTGATACTAGTGCTACTGAACTTTTAGGGTTAATTAACCAGATGATCATACCTTTAGTACTTGTAAGTAATAGTTTTACCTTTTGATATATAAGCATTATGGGATATAATCTATGAGCCGATGCACTCAATTCTATATTAGGTAATAGTAATTATATATTTATATGATATATAGACTATATGTACCGATTGTTTACTCTTATCATCTGTCTATTACATTAATTACAGAAATATAATATTCTGTTTGTTGGTTTCTTGCTAACAACATGCCTGGAATTAGAAAACAAACATTCAAGCATGATGGCTTGGTAGTTGTCTTCTCTTAGTTCTGGGCTGATGACTCCAAGTTTTTTGACAAGTTTTGTGTTTTGAACAATGATTGTTGCAAGCGGCGCTGTTGTTGATAAAATGAGTATGTGAAATATACTACTGAAACCTATCACCATTAGCAACCTTAACACGTCTGAAAAAGGAGGACAGCAGTATACGCAGCAAGAAGCGTCTACATAATATCGTCACCAACCAACTGGTTTCTTCATAAGAAACTGCTCATTCTAGTAATCTCCAAGCTTGCACAGCTAGCTTGTACTGCTTTCTGGCACTTTCATACCTCAGCAATACAATACTGGTTGTAGTTTTGTGACGGACATTCTTGAAGAATAACTGGGGATAAGTCTCCCATACTAACACACCACTTCGGTGACCTTGACCTTTACCTAAAAGAGTTATAACCTCTGCAAAAGTTTTTTAGAAGATCAAAAAGTGATTCAAAACAATAGGCATTTGACCTTGTTAGTGATATTTGCATTTGCAATATGAGAGTTGTCTCCTTTTCTGCTGAAACGACAACTCCGGTTCTGTGACTTAGTTTGATGCTCTAGAAGATTTATTGCCATAAAGAATTGAAAAAGAGCTCACCACATAGTTATAGCAGACTGTTTTGCTACAAATAGTATTGCAATCAGAAACAATCATCGTTTTAGTTGCTAGTAGAAGTGTGCTCAAATGCTGATGTGACTCATGTACGTAGACTCAAAGGATACATCCGCTGTTGAGATGCTATGCTCAAGAGTTTGATGAGGAAAACACAAATTTGTTTCTTTCAGCCAACAAAGTTTTACTGCAGCTCGCTGGTGGCAACTACAAAAGACGAGGGTTTGTGTTAAGAGCTGTAGATTATAGAGCCATGGACAGACAACTCACACTGTCCCTCTGCTTCTCCACTCATGATTTCATCATGTTTTGGGTGGAGCATCAAACAGACCTACTTACACTTGGTTAGTTTGGTATATACACCTGTAGCGTCCGTATTCATTGGTTGATGGGTCATTTCTGATAATGTGACTTGCTTTATTGAATGGACATTTTTGGCGGCTGTTTTGGAGTTGTATCATTGGTAGTACATTTGATCTAAGGTTATACATATGATACTAATGCTACTAAATTTACAGCGTTAATTAGCAGTTGATTGTACCATTAATATTCGCTATTAATTGTTTTATCCGATTATATACAATCTAAATAAAATTGAATCCATAAGTCGATGCACTCCATTCTATATTAGGTAATAATATATTAATTATATATTTATATGATATGTGCACTATATTACAGTGATTGTTTTTTCATATTATCTGTCTATTACATGATTTGATAAAATATAATATTCAGTTTGTTGGCTTCTTCCTAGCTGCTTGCCTTTTATCAAAAATAATTACACTTGCTGACTAACCACGGGAGTTGTCTTCTTTGAGTTTTGGACTGACAACTCCAAGTTTATGTCTACTCAACAATATTAAGCAAGCAAGCATGGAAATAATCCAAGATGTATAGTGTAAGGACTCCATGAAGTTTACGACTATCTTCTGTCACTGATAGCGACTGTAACACATGTCATGCTTACAGACAGTAGAGGACAGCAGTATCTGCAGCAAAGAACTTGTATACTCATCACCAACCAATGTGGCTTTTCATAAGACTTTCTTCTCAACAGAGTAAATCCTCAAGCTGGAATTTGGAACGAACGTAGACAGAAATGAACGTCAACAGGAATGAACCTAGACAGGAATGAACGTAGACATATCCTGGAATGAGTGTTGACGTTCTTTCTTGAAACTGTTGACATTCATTCCTGGCAATGTATAAACTTTCATTTTGACGTTCGTTCCAGGAATGAAGCAAACTATTGTTTTATCCGAAAGTGAGCAACTCCTGGAATGAAAGTCGAAATGATGTTTTATATATCTCCGAGAACGAACGCATCTGGGAATGAAAGTCAGAACTTTCTTGTTTATAACATAGTTGAAATTAGTTCCAGGTCTGTCGACTTTTATTCCAGGAGGTACTTACGTTAATTTCAGGAGGTGTTTACGTTCATTCCAGCTGCGTCTGCATTCATTCCTGTCAGCGTCCATTCCTGTCTTCGTTCAATCCAATTCCCTTCAAGTCTTTGCATAATTAACTTGCACAGATTTCTGTCTACTTCACACCTCAGTATGAAGTCCTGGTTGTAGTTTTGTGTTGAACAAGGGTGAGAAAAAGCTACAAATTACACTCACATACTAGCCCAGTGCTACAGTAACCTTGACTCTACCTAAAAGGTTTACCATGTGCTTTTGAGATGATTTTTCAATAAAACGTTGATTTAAAATAATATGCCTCTGACTTTTCTAGTGTTATTTGCATTCCTAATGTATGAGTTGTCTTTTTAGTTGTTGAAACGACAACTCCAGTTTTGTGACAAGGTTTGCTGCTCTAGAAGGTATATTGTCATAAGGAGGTCAAAATGAGCCCACCACACGCTCTTAGGACCCTAACATGCTAACATATAGTCTTAAGAGAAGAAACTGTCACTATCTGAATTCTCAGTGGGTAAAATAGTGCATAAATGCTGATACTAGGGGAAACAACTGTCATAGGTTTTTTGCACACAATCCATATATGGTTTATTGAAATATGGTGTAACTCTATGAATCAGATCTCATAAAAAACCATATTTACGAGCTTATCATGTTGAACTATTAACAAGATATTGTTGAATTAAACAAGGCCCTATAGCTTCACACTCTAATGCAGCTCGTATGTTATAGAGCTGGTATATACATCAATTTCCACCAAAGTGTTTGCTGACGAAAACTTTAGTCTGGCGGTTTCGCTCCATACTGTAGTAAATTTGTGTGACAAATTAGTGTCTTAAATCTTCTAAATCTACCCCTTCCCCCTGTATTCAAACCTTAGTCATCTTCTCTATTCATTCCTTTTGTTTTAGATTCCAACTTCACTTCCTCCAAGTGTTTTGCATTTAAAGAAACCTCGTCCACCTGGAGGCTGACTTCTCTTTCCTTTCACTGTAGTGTGATAATAGAGTCATCACAAGTACATGCAGAAACACTATCTTACCTTACACCCTCCCCGTATCTACCTAAAATCTTCCCCAGCCTCTTTCCTAGAACCCCTCTATCACTCCCCCTGTGAGTTACAAACCCTTACCATATAAGAGCTAGGTCTTAGATCTCTTCAAGGGTGACTTACGGTGATTCAGAAACCTCAAGAAATAGTTGCCTCTTCTGGATGCTAAAGAAGGCAAATTGGACAGAAAAAAGGTTTTATATAGACATAAAAACACAGTACCTGTGGATTATTACCATTACAAACACAACGATGCTCGACCACAGCTACAGCATTCGCGAACTAACCTTCCCCTGTATAGTGCCCTCCCTTGCCGCTCTGTACACACTTAGGAATATTTTGCTCTTTCTTATACCATTCCACAGCCACCAAAAGTTCAACTTTATAATGAAATTAGAGCTAAAAAAATGAAAAATCTCATTTTTGTTTTTCAATTGAGAAATTAGGTTTGATAGAATGGTTGAGCTTTTTACTAAGCTTAGCAACTCAACATAAGAGTTGTCTCCTTTCGACTTTAAAAAACACTCCAAGCCGATGAGAAATATCAATGCTGTAAATGATAAATCAATGCGCTTGAGCCAAAAGGCAACATCCACTAAAGCTTGAGGCAATATTTCTGGAACAATTAGAGCTACTAGCTGTACCTGAATACTTGTATTTGCCTCCTCTGTTTGTGATGAGTTACATTGGGCAACACATGGTTACAATCATTACCTTTAAATAGGTCGCTCAACCTGTTTAAATAAAATAATAACTTTCCGCTTTATGTAAGAAAACATTTGTCTCGACAGTTCAGAATTGTCCAAAGACATTCACCCAGTATGGAGAACCATAAAACTAAGTAATAAGTGCAATTTTCTATGATTTATAAACTGAGTGAGTAAACTTATGCATAATCCTAATACCTCCAGTTTCTAGTGCGCTGTCCTCAAAATGTAGACTTAGAACCAAAGATAACATAGCAAGACATTGAGAAACTCACGTACACTGGAGTTATCTATAATGTTAATAAACTCACTAACCTGTTAGCAGGCATGTAAATACTTTATCAGTGGGGAGTTGTGTGTTATTTGCAGTTGAATCTAACTAGGATGTTTCTACATTAGTCTGTGGTTGCAGCGGACAACCTCATTAATTGGCAAATAGTGACATGAAGAATCTAGCAATTGTAATAGGTCAACACCTTTTAGCAATTAACCACATCCAGGTTCGTCTGTTTTAATGTGTTAACTGGAGGGAACCTAGCAACTCACTGTTCAGATATAACTATATCTGCACCAATTCACAGGCAAGGGACGCCTCTTTGCATTGATGCACCTGATTTCTGTCTTTACATTCAGCAATTTTCATTCGTTAGTGAAATATCGATGTGTATGAGTGTGATGGAGTTATTTAATGTTGTTGAATATTCAAGGTAAGAGTTGTCTACTATTGTTGCTGAAACGACAACTCCAGCTCTGTGACTATACTGTCGTTGCAAAACATCAAATTACCACTAGTTAGGCTAAAGATACTAGCATTGTTTACTTGTAGACAAAAACCTTGTCGACGAGTCGTACTACCTGAAAAGTAAAAAAATTGAACCAATGCAACGGAAATAGGAGGCTGTCAATAGAAAAAGATATGAATTTTCTGCTGTGACAAGAAGTTATCTTTCTGCCAAGTAGCGATGCTGTCAAATCAGCAATATGTAGAGTGGGTTGCCTACAATGGGTACCCACGTGTTGTAGGGTTTGAAAGTGATAAATTTGCTAAAACTATGCTATTCAATGTCAATAGTCCAACAATGAAAAAAAAACCAATTGAAAGCTCCATCCAGTTACCAAGGGCTCCTGTTTAATGGCAGAGGCTGTCACAGTCACAAAGCACAAGAATGCTCAAGCAACAAGACTATACTGGTGGTGGCATGTAAGCTTTGTGTCCTCTCAATGTCTAAACAACAGAAATGGCTGTGTATGTCCTGTATTGCATACAAAGCCAGAAGTATGTGTAGCCCAAGTACTTTCTAATACTTGTGCATATTTAGTAGGTTGTGAAATGTATGAATAATTTGTCTCTTGTGAGAGATCAATGCAACAGTCATAGCTAGTTATGTAGGGGTTGGAAGGAGGCCAAGTCATCTGATGTTGTAATGAGACATTGGTCTCTTGTGAGAGATCAATGCAAAAGTCATAGCTAGTTATGTAGGGGTTGGAGGGAGGCCAAGTCATCTGATGTTGTAATGAGACATTGACACATTCCATTACATCAAACAGTTGTTGATCAGCAACAGATGAAGTGAAATGTAGACTGTGAGTTAATTATAATGGAAAGAAGCTGATATTGACAAGGAAGTTAATGGACCTCAGGCTTGATATCATGTAGCTCTGAGCGATCGTTATGTTCATACAAGTTATATTACATCAACACACTCAGCACCAGGAAAAAGGTTTTTTTTAGCGTGAAAAAAACTTAGGCTAAAAGTTTATTATTTTACAATTGGAAGCTTTATGAACTAGTTAATCATTCACTGGTTGTGTTATTGTGAAAGCATATTTTGCCTGCTTAGCTGTCATGGCCAACACAATGGAGGAATCGATGACAGAAGAGATGTTACAGTTTGCATATCTACCATATCTACAAGATAGAACTGTCGGTAGTTTATTTCATCTATGTCTACAGCAATGCGTAAGTAAACTCTCTGCTGTTAGAAGGTATGATATGTTACTTAGCAGTGTAGGAGCTAGAGTGTTACATACATCTGCCTTCGATGGAGATATCAACACATTGAGGTCTATATTAGACTCTCTCACACCACAACAAAAGTATAACCTAATAACACAACAAGACAGTAAAGGTAATACAGTGATATCTTTAGCTGCATACAATGGACATACTGTAACTGTAGAGTATCTCCTGGGATGTGTAGACTCTGATATGAGATATGAAATGTTAAAGAAACAGAACAAATACGGTAGTACTGCGGTGTACGGTGCAGCTAGTAGGGGACATACAGATACTGTCGAAGTTCTACTTTACTCTGTTAGTGTAGAAGTGAGACACAAACTGTTACTAACTAGATACACATTTGGTGAGACAGATAAGTTACTAACAGCAATAGTAAAACACCCATACACCATAAGGTGTGCTTTGGAGAGTGTCCAAGAATGTATGAGGTTTGAAGTGTTGAAGCTAAAAGACGAGAATGGAATGTGTCTCTTACAAATTGCTACCAAATATGGAGCAACTGAAACAGTAAAAGTTTTGTCAGGCAATGCTACAACTCAGCAATGGTACAATCTCCTCACACAAGTAGATAACAGAGGCAACACTGTTGTATCAATAGCTGCATACAGTGGGCATGTGGACATTGTAAAGTTTGTATTGGACTCAGCCACAGAAGAACTTAAGCAACAATTGCTGTGGCAAACAAATCGTACAGGAAGTACTCCACTAATCATGAGCACAAATGGACATGTTTCAACGTTCCAATATTTGCTAAGTTGTCTAGGCGTGAATGCTAAACAGGTCATGTTGAATAAATGCAACATATATGGTAGGAATGCATTGCATTACGCATCATTTGAAGGACAACTAGAGATAGTTAGAATAATTACTAATGCGATGACTCCTCAACAAGCAAACAGCATTGCCAGCAAAGAAGATGATTCTAGTGAGACACCTATAACATTTGCTGCATTCAAAGGATACCCAGAAATCCTTAAATGTGTTTTTGAAAACACTACATCAGAGCAAAAGTATAGTTTGTTGGTGCATCAAGATAGCTATGGAAACTCATCTCTAATGCTTGCTGCACTGAACGGCCATGCAGAAACGGTTCAATATATTTTAAAATGTGTAGATGGGGATTGCAAGGTTGACATGCTGAAGATTGTCAACAAACTAGGAAGGTCTGCATTGCATAAAGCAGCATTCAAAGGACACACTGATGCAGTCAAAGCCATATTGAATTCACTAACGCCTCCCCAAGTGTACAACTTAGTGGCACTACAAGACAATAACGGTGATACCGCAGTAACACTCGCTGCATACAAAGGACACAGAGAAGTCATTACGTGTATTTTTGAAAACACTACATCAGAGAAAAAGCATAGTTTTTTGATGCATCAAGATAGCTATGGAAACTCATCTCTAATGCTTGCTGCACAGGAGGGACATACAGAAACGGTTCAATATATCTTAAAATGTGTAGATGGGGATTGCAAGGTTGACATGCTGAAGATTGCCAACAAACTAGGATTGTCTGCATTGCATAGAGCAGCATTGAAAGGAAACACTGATGCAGTCAAAACCATATTGAATTCACTAACGCCCCCCCAAGTGTACAACTTAGTGGCACTGCAAGACAATAACTGTGATACCGCAGTAACACTCGCTGCATACAAAGGACACAGAGAAGTCATTAGATATATTTTTCAAAAAATTACATCAGAGCAAAAGTGTACTTTATTGATGCATCAAGATAGCTATGGAAACTCTTCTCTAATGCTTGCTGCACTGGAGGGACATACCGAAACGGTTCAATATATCTTAAAATGTGTAGATGGGGATTGCAAGGTTGACATGCTGAAGATTGCCAGCAAACTAGGAAGGTCTGCATTGCATAGAGCAGCATCCAAAGGACACACTGGTGTAGCCATAGCCATATTGAATTCAATAAAGCCTCCGCAAGTGTACAATTTAGTGGCACTGCAAGACAATTACTGTCATACTGCAGTAACACTCGCTGCATACAAAGGACATACACAGATTTTAAACAATATATTTATTTCTCTTTCACCAGAAGAGAAGCAAGTTTTACTAAAATTACAAGATAATTATGGAAACTCTCCTCTTTCACTTGCTGCTGATAATGGACACACAGAAACAGTACAAGATATTGTACATTGTGTAGATGGTGAGGAAAGGTTTCACGTATTGAAGATTCAAAACAACTATGGTCACGCAGCGATACATCGCGCTGCATACAGAGGCCATTTACAGGCTGTTATAGCCATGCTAGAGTCAGTTTCACCAGTATACAGGTATGAGTTGCTAAAACTTAAAGATAAAGGAGGTGACATTGCTATACCGTATGATCCAAAAGAAGATTATGGAGACTTGGTACAACAAATGCTACATAGCATAGATGTCAACTACAGGTTTCCTCTACTGTCTACCCTGAACAATGAAGGTGGTACAGCTCTACATGGAGCAGCATACAAGGGTCATGTTAAGATATCTAGTACAATACGTAATTCAATTTCAGCAGAAAACTGGCTAAGTTTGTTACAACTAAGCAACATGTATGGTATTACACCTCTGGCACAGGCAGTCTACTATGGACATTTACAGTTAATTCGTCAAATTTTCGAATCAGTCAACTTAAGCCATCATTGGAAACTAATGGCTAGTAGATGCATCAAAGGTCGAAACATCACCCATTATGCTTCATGGAGGAACCATCCAGACATACTCAGATATCTTCTGCAATTGGTTAGCTCACGGGAACGCTATGAGCTGCTAAGACACGAAAGTGCTGTTGGCAATATTCCAATATCTTACGCTGCTGATACAGCACACATCGAAGTCTTCAGAACTATCATGGATGCGGTCGAACCAGGTCTTCACTACGGAATGCTAGCGACAGCCAATGACTACAACAGAACACCACTACATATAGCTGCATACAATGGCTGTGCTGAAGCAGTGCAATGCATGTTAAGTGAATTAAATCTTGCTGAACGACAAGAGTTAATGGATGTTGTAGGACATGATGGAGAGACTGCACTCTTTGAGGCAGTTACAGCAGGAAACACTGATGTAGTTGAGTGTATGCTGCAGTTTTTAGAACCCCAGCAACGACTTGAAGCATTGACAGCATCAAACTGTGAAGATAAAGTCTCTGTACACGAGGCAGCAAATAGGGGAAACTTGGAAACTATTAATGGAGTCATTAAGTGTTTACCTATCGATGACTCAGTTGACAATAAAACAGACACACTGTTTGCACTAATAACAACAAAAGATGGAAATGGTGACACTCCTCTATCACATGCTGCAAGAGCAGGTCATACAGAAATTGCTCAAACACTGCTAGAGTGTGTAAACCATGGCCAACGTTTCCATATTGTGTCCTCCAAAAACAAAGTAGGTTGTACACCACTGCACATATCATCAAGCCAAGCCCACAAAAGAACATTCTGTACAATTCTGGAGTGTCTCAGTGCAGACCAGAGGGATGCCATTCTCAATGTGGAGGATGAAAATGGTGATGTGCCTGTGGAGCCACAAGAGCCTGTAAAACCATTCAAAGCAGAGCGCAACAGCACAGACAAATCGTTGAGTAAGTTTTTTGTTTAAGACAATGCTTCTCTTTTCAATAGTATTTTTATCGTTAGAGTTCTGGAGATTAAATGTATCTCTAACCAAGAAGGTAAATTTTATGAGATTCGAGTAACATATGTAGTACACACCACTAACACTTTTCCTATTTAATGTGTCGATAGACTGACCTTACTATTGTAGTTGTTAGGTTAGAAATGCATTGATTGCAACTACGAGGCAGTCCTTATTCTTAACAGTCTACCAATGTTCACATATTTTTCTGCAGTTAACAATACATATAACTCATAAATCTGTCATAACTTACTAGAAATAGGACTTTTAACAAACAATGAAGTTATACCAAATGCAAAATTAATTTTACAGAATATCTTGCTTGTTCTTTAAACTAATTAATAGCCTAAGTAGTTTGTTGTATCAGCTAAATTGAGTACTTGCCAAGTAGAAGGAAAGCTTTTTCAATTTTTATCTACTCACAAAATTAAATCAACATTGATGCTTAAACTTTGAGCAATGCATTGCATAATAATGTCCATATTAATGTTTTTAATGATAAGTTAACATAACATGAATGAGAATGAACAGAAATTAAATAATCCAAATGAAAAAAACGTTATTTTTTTACTCTGTCGATGTTTTTGCACTGCTTCTATACACTTATGATATTACTAATTAGAGCAAACCGCACTATTTAGTTTGTTGATTTCAGTGTACATCCCCACGGTTCATCTTTTGCAGGCTACACATGGCATTGAACTTTCATGTTTTTTTAAGAATTGTTTTACATAAAACTTGCATTCCTATAAACAACTTTTCAAAACCATTTATTTCATTGAAAGCTTGTTTTAAACTCATTTTGCCCAGCTTGTCACCATTTGCGCAATTGATACAAAACCGCTAGATGAATAGTTACCAGCTATACTACTCTCTGTCCACTAAATAGATTTCCATATATACTGTTAAGGTAATTCTTCACTTGATTTAGTGGGTGCCAGCTGATCAATTGCTCAAATTCTTAAAGCGATTGACAACGGACAATTTGAGAAAAAAACACTGATAATGTTGGATAAATTTTTTTTAACAGTTGATGAAGATTCTTTCACTCAACCTGAAAGCCAAACTGAGACTTTACCTCAAAACAACCTCTCCAAAGTTGTAAATGAATCAAAAAGAGATGAGCTCAAGTTACCTAACATTCCTGCACGCGACTGTGAATCAAGACCTCAGACAAGTGATCACTTCAGTAAAGTTGAGGAACAAAAGCCATTTGCTGGTAAATAATATTTCTTGGTAATCTCTCAGCAGTGAGGGAATCTCTTTTGAGCTGCTGTTTGCTAAAATTTAAAGAAAAACCATTGCTAGTAAAGTGAAAGTAATATTGAAGACCCCCTACTTACCTTGTGTTTTATTGTGATGCAGCAGCTAACAAAAAATAGCTGTTTTTAGTTCTCATCCTAGTTTTTTAGAAGGTTATTTTAATACAGAGATTTGTCATTATTTAATTGTTTAAGATAATCCAGTCAAAGACACCGACATGGAAGAATGTGGCAAAGATGATGTAGATAGGAAAACCAAAAACAGCGTAGCGCTACCGCCTTGTAACAGCAAAGATATCAACCCTAAGTGGGAGTCAATGACAGGAGGTGAATGGAAATTTCTGCTTCTCATTGAAAGTAGTTATACTTTTTTGGTTTTGGTTTTAAATGCTATAATCTAGCGCATAATGTGACAGAAATATTTCGCTACCCAGTGGATAGAGTTTGTACATTGATATTTAATTTCATTTGATGATGTTTATGATATCCAGGTGATCTTATTGTTAATGATATATCTAAACCCTACAACCCCCTTTCTCTCTCTGATGGTTACATAAACCCAACAAATGCCTCAGATGACAAGAAAGGAGCACTATATGATGACATGGTTGCCAAACCTTCCGTTGGTTTTGTTGACTCCGTATCCGAAGAAAAAATACCTTCAGGTAAGACAGTAAATAGCAGTTTATACCTAAAACATCTGGGCTTGACTGTTGTCTAGCCATTTTCTACACTCACCGAGCAACCGTATAGGTGATGGTGATTGGGGTGGTTTTGAAGCGCCAAGTTTAGAGCAAAAGAACTTGACTTTCAGTGATTGATGCGAAAACACTTTTGACACCGTTTGTATGTGGGGAGGTAATTATTGGACTAATGCAAGATTATTGTTTAATAGTCATTTTTAGTTTTAATTCGGCCAAACATAGAATTGCAGTTTTTGTGTCTGTGTTGTGAATATCTTTCACTTAATAATCAAGTTGCCTGTCACAGTTTTTAAGCTACGAAAATGTTTTTCTATGCTCTGCAATGCTACGCTATATGATGTTATAATGCTACGCTATGTGATGCAATGCTACGCTATGTGATGCAATGCTACGCTATGTGATGCAATGCTACGCTATGTGATGCAATGCTACGCTATATGATGTTATGCACTGTAAAAGTGTTTGCACTTGCAATCTTTTCTTAAAAGTTTTGTGAAAATTTCCAAACTTTTAACAACACAATTGATTTTCTTAAACTACCATTTCGATACCTGAACCATGAAGTGGCTTGTCATCTTTTACAAGTGTAAAGCAGGTCAAATGTATAAGTTTGCTGCTTTGTATAACATTGTACGGTTTATCAGTTGTTGGCAGTTATTGTTTGCTTTATTGATTAATTGATCATCGTTACCTGAATTGCTTATGTTTTATCCACACAGAAAATGAAGAGTCTGGGTTGGTACAAAGGCTACAGATGGAGCTACAATTAGCTCAGCTGGATATTGCGGAACTCAAAGCTAAGCTAACGTTGGCTAGAGTCCAACAATCTAAAATGGGAAGGTTGCAGACAGAACTAGATGATTCCAAAGCAGAAACTGCAAAACTCAAAGCAATGCTAGTTGGTTGGTTTCATTTTTTTTGGTTCTTTGCCTCCAGTTTATGTAAGTTTCCATTGGATAGAACTCTAAAGTAGGTTTTATCCAGAGTGGTAAAGGAATATTTATCAACCAAGAATATACATCAGACTGTTACAGATTTGTGTGCACTGTCTTGTTTAGAGCACGGAATCCTGCCAGCCAATCGGGACGAAGTAAACAAAACAGATGAACACCATTGCACTGAAAAAGACAAAGTATCATCCCTCCATTCATTGGGGAATGACATAAATATGAAGTCAGAGTCTTCCATAAACGTGGACAAGGTAGATTTGGGTAGGTTTGATTTTATACATCTCCAAGTTCTATTCTACTTGCCGGTCAAAATCAAATATACGTAACTGATGCAGCAAAACTGAAGAAACTGGCTTTTTGAGAAAAAATATTGTTTGCAAAAGGGGATTACAAAAGAGTAATAGCAAGTAAACAAGTGAATGAAAAATTGAGTGATAATGGCTTCGTTTCAAATTTAAAAGAATCGATCACCCTTTACTATTCTAGCTAAACCTATTGGCCCCATGTAATGGGATGCTTGTCTATCATTACTGCACACTTGTAAACCTGACCATCCCTGATAGCAAATCATCAGCTAGTAATAACACAAACTACTTGTGACATTAAACACTGTTTGTTTATACTTGCTTTGACCTCATCTCAAGCCTACTCGATGATGTAAGGGCTTCAAGAACTATTTAATCACTACCAGCTACTCTATAGGTCAGGACCAGCTGATATAACAGTAACTATGGAAACTTTTCGTATGAGCCAAACATTTTTATAGTTACTGCACATTGCTTGCTATAGTGACATGGAAAGTTGCCAAAGGTTAGCAACATGAGCTATTTTATGGTTTGGAATGAGGAAAGTTAAACAAACTTTGTGTTACTAGCTAGCACATGAAATACTGCGACATATTGACCAGCTAGTAGTTCACAGATCTCCATTATCACATACACATGTCTGTGTAACTATGGCTGCTTGAGATAGTCAAAGGATTGACAGGGATGAAGTAAGCGTGCTTGCCCCTTGTGTTAGACACATACGTTAGTAGCCCAAGTGTCACTGCAGGCTATGTAGCTAGAGGGAGCTACCTTTGACGTACCCTACTGCTGTGTGATGGCATTACACTTATGGTTACACTTATGCAACCTCAGTGCAATATGCAAGACTTCAGAGGTTGTGAACTGTACCTAAACAACTCAGTAGTTTCCTATGTCCTCCTTCCATTACTCCATTTTTGTACTAATACTGGTTATGCGAAGTGTTGGTGGTCCTGCCATTTTCTTCCCTACCAGCAGATATCTCTTAATTATAGCTGCATCCCAGAAGGGGCTAGGAGTGCAGCTCAACTTGGTAGCTCTATTCTGACAGTACATTCATTGTTATATCCCCTGAGAAGCCTTCAGGGGTACTCACTCTCCACTTGTTTATGTTACTACTCCCAAAATTCAGCACAAAACATCTAGCTTTGCTTCATACCAGAGGCGTACCACCTCATTGTAATTATACATTGATTTAAAGGGTTTCAACAAATTTTCCTATGAGAAAACACAAAAAACGGGCGAACAATTCGGTTTGATTAAAATTGAGCAGACAAAACTTTTGCTCATTTCATTATCTTGAAGTTTTTGAACTATACAAACAAAATATATAAATAGATCCATACTGATTTCCTGGTTTTGTATTTCTATTCATTGATCCCACCATTATATTAGTTCTTTCTGTAAACGTTATAATTGTGTTATTATTTGGTTTGCAACATTGAATAGTTAATTTTATTGATGAATTCTGATTGATGCATATTTCATAGTAATTTATCAATGAACCCTTTGGGATAGTCACAGTTTGATATAAAAATAATAGTTTATTAGCAATTAAGTACCTAGCATAGTACATCAACAAGTTTTTGTGGACGGCAAAACGTTTCCTAAAATGAACAAACTTAAAACTTACTTTTGTTGAGGCCCGCCATTATTGCCATTGTGATGATCCCTTTTCGAAATTTACAGAGACTGGCATGGAAGATGAACGCAGTACACTGAAAGGAACATCAAAAAATCTACAGCCTAGATTTGAGGACACAGTACAGAACACATTTGGAGAGTCTCTACTTCCTGGACACAGTGAGAAGAAAGGTAAGTGCTTACATTAGAAACAGCTTTATGGTCACAAGTTTTTTCCAACTAGTATGTGAAGTTAGGATTTTACCTTTACGGTATTGCAATAGACCCGTTCGTAGCTACTACAGATGATCATGTAGGTGGTAAAGTTGGTGAACTCAAAGGAATTACCAAAAACATAGAACCCAGATACCAGGACACAGTGCTAGATACATTTATAGATTCTGAACATCCAGCCCATAGTGGAGAGATAGGTCAGTTAAGTCTACCGAAAGGGTTTAAGTAACAAATTTTATTGGAGAAGGTTTTAATGTGAAGCGTTGCAGTTCCCTAGTAGTGTTGTTGTTCACTCATTTGTAGGGTTTGCTAAAGCTGCTGGTGAGTTTAATGCTGTTGAACTGAAAGGAATTACCAAAAACGTACAACCCAGGTTCGAGGACACAGTGCAGGACATATTTGTGCAACCTCGTGAGTCAGCAGGCAGCAAAATGGCAGGTGAAAGCTGTTAGTTACAAGAGGGTTTCATTTTTAATTCATAGACATACTCCAGTGTGTTCTTAAAAACCTTAAAATTCCCAGAGAACTGGATTGATCTAAAATCAACACAATAATTTAGTTTCAGTATCAGTGGGAGAGTCTTGTATGATTTACTGCTAAAAATTCCAAAACAGAAATATTTTTGGAGATTTTAGTAAACTCAAGCAAAGTATGTAATATTTCAGAAAATACCGAGAGAGAACTGGTGCAGACCAATTCGGAGAATGAAATACCAGTAAATCACGCACTTTGGAACATGGATGTTGGTGTTGAGGTGAAGGCTACAGGTGAAAAACATATCACTGAAACAGGTAATGAAACTGTTTTGAATATTTAACTATTTGATGAGTACGCCATCAACCTGTGATCAGATGATCTATAGACAAGTATGATCTCCAATGGGCTATGTAAAACTATATATTTTAGTTGTAATTGTGAGCTGGTATTTGGAGTTTTCTCTTCTCAGCATGTGGTTTCTAGAAGCATCTCCTTTAGTTAATATGTGTTTAAGGAGATTCCTAGTTGCTTTTCTTGAAGTTTTCAGCAGGTAGAACTCTTTTTTTATTTTCTTTGCTTTCATTCCTATTAGAGACTGGGAATGATGAGCACCTGGCTGTTCCAATGGCTTCAGAGATGCAAAGCTTGAAGATAACAAACCTACCACTCAACCAGGAAAAGACACCAGAAGATCAAACACAATACACAGATGTTGGAGTGGAGACAGGAGATATAATACTTAGCAAAGCACTAGGTAAGTATGTATAACAACAAGTGGTATGGCTAGTAAGTTTTGGGTAAGGATGTGGGCTTGATGCCATTGACAGTAGCAAAAAGTCTTGCCAAAATATAATGCCTGAGAAAGTCAGCAATAGGTTTTCACATTAATTACGAAATGGTTGCAAAAGTGATTGCTGCTAAAAAGCAACTCTTTGATTTTAAATTAAAAAAATTACAAAGTTGAGTGAGGACTCGGTGAAAAAAATGGCTGTTTGTAAGCAAAAATTGTTTGAAGCGTGAGTTTATACAATTTCATGCTCACTCTACTAGTTTGCATTTCCTCTCACACGATGTGATGTTTTATCTTAAATGCAAACCGCACAAATCTTTCAACTAATGGCCAAGTCTGATAATAACTCTAAGTGGTCATGTAAATCTTTGAAGTTGGCAGTTTGCCAAATTCTTGCCTAAAAACATGGCATATAACACACTTTACAAGTATTTCACCTTTTGTTACTGTCTTCTAACAAGCCGGCACATCTCATCGTGAATTCAATTCCTCAGCAAACTAAATATTCTGACATTCTTGATTGGTGGATCACATGCAGCGTTCTAGTAGTTTCACCTTTTCCAGAGCAAATGATTTTTCTTCGTAACTTCTGTATCACTGTTGGCTTTGTGATGTAAAAAATTATTTTGGAGTTCCGTTTTCTTTTCCAGCCATAGAAGCAATGGAACAGCAACAACCCACCACAACTGATGCTGATGGACACAGCCTAAAGATACTAAATATACCCCAGAACCAGGAGATGACATTAACAGATAAAACGCAACACACAGAGGTTGATGTAGAGATCAGAGGTACAAAACAAGACATGGTACTAGTAAGTAAATAAATAAGGACACAGGTTTGTGTAGTTATGGGAGCTTCCAATTGTTGACATATTATTGGAAATTCTACTGTTCTACAGCAGTTCCTTATTAATTTGAGTGCTATTTCTTGTGTTTTTGTGAATAACTTATTATGTTTTGGTTGCAAGACAACAACAGTAGATGTTTCACGAACCTTGTGAGCGTTTTTTTATCGGAATTTATTAATTGAGTGGCAATAGGTGTATTCGCAACCTGAGTCGTTGCACATCTGCTATTAGTCCAATTTGCGATCCACATCAGTGGGCGGCAAACACATCGATTCAGGCAAATAAATTTTATTCTATAATAATAGGAAATAATTTTAATTGAGCCTGCTTAAACGTGAGAACATAAAATTTCGACGGCATTGTAGCGAGTGTAATTATTTTCATATGTGTAAGCAATTCATCAGCGACGGTTGTTGTGTCGTTGATTCCTTACTGGTACTGTTAGCATGATGCATCAGTAAGTAGCAGATAGTGGTAGCAAGTCAAAAAATAATCATCTTTACACTTGTCCGGCTGACAACATTTATTTCATGCAATTCATTCTTGATTAGGTATAACATTTATCTTTATTGTTTTACCAAAATAGCTCTGTGTTTCATTATTGTGATCAATCTATTTCCAATATATCAGTATTGTACAAGGAAATCATAATAATTAATAATAATAAACAACATATGTAATAGTTAATAATAAATAACTATAAAATAATAATAAACAAACGTCACCCATGTGAGTCTCTATTAATTTTTATGTTATGGATCGATAGTGTTTGCGACTTTTGAGTATGCCTTGCAAATTTATATTTTCCTGCTCGCGGGGATGGTTGCTTTGCGGTTTACTAAAAATATTGCTACCGACCCATTCGCACTAAATAAATTGCGAAAAATATTATTCATTAAGTTTATAGTACGGATCGATTCAGGTCGCAAATATACCTATTAGATCAGGAGAAATAAGTAGTTGAAATATTTCTTGTAATAGTAAAAACGCATGTCAATGTTATGTGCTCCAGCATTAAACTCGTAGTATTTTTAATTGACCCTTTCAAAAAATAATAATATTTGGCTATTTAGTATTCCATAAATAATGTTGAACTTTGGCTCCATATCTGGTTGAGATGGCAACTTTCATTCAGAAGGCCCACATTATTGTGCATTCCTTTTTAATTTTACCACTAATGTGGTTTAGGCTCTTAAGAATCATATTTATTTAAACTAATCGTCAAAAAATAACAAGCAAAAACAGTTTTTGTTTCACAAACAGTCAGTGAAGGAGTTGTCCCCCCCTCTCTGAGTACTATTGTCTCCAATAACTGGGGAGTAGTGATGGGAGAAAACCAATTCTAGAATGATCACTAGACAGCTTTTGTACAGTTGGTTTAGACGTGTCTATGAAATCAGAGCTCAATTAGCTGGTGTATTGTCTGTTACATTTAGTAGAACAGGAAGTAGCAGATATCAAACCTACAGATGAAGATAGTGTGAAAATAACTAATATATCTAAAAACCTACAAATGGATATAGCAGACACTATGCAGATGAAAGTTGGTAAGAATCTGTTTCTGCAACTATTTGGTTAAACCAATTGTTCATTCATAAATTTCTATGTGAAACTACAATCCATTAGTATTAATACTTAATTTGAACCAAGTTTGACAGGTTGACCATCACATGTCGAGTAAACAAGACCCTTACTACATTGAGGCAACGCTGGGTTTGAGTAAATCAATATGCATGTAATGCTTGCCTATATTATTTATTGTTGATCTGTTTTACTACCAATCAACAGCTACAGAGAGACTGCAACCACCCACTTCACCTGCAGTAGACAATGATAGCTTGAAGTTAACTAACCTACCTCATAACAAGATGATGGCTGTAGAAGATACAATACGGTACACAAATGTTGGCACAGAGCCAAATGAGGCAGAAGTAGCACCTAACCCAGTGAGTATTGCTAATGGCCACGTGTAAGTCATCTTAAGCTATTTAATTAATTTATTACAGACAATATTCTTGAGATGTTAAACATCTACAGCATAAAAATGCTGTCCAGAGGAGAAAATAACTCCAAATAATTTTACCTCTTGCTAGAGAAAAATGATGGTATGAGATAATAATACTAATAATTTATTACTAGTTGAAGAAGCGATATGCAAGCGATCGAATGACAGAGATAGTCTAAAGTTAACTAACATTGTACAGAACCAAAGGATACCTCTAGAGGATACAATACAGATGGAACCAGGTATCTATATCTGAACTTCTGGAAAGACTTCTGCGCGTCAACTAGTTTCCTTCACAGCACACTATCATGTCCCAAATTAATTTTTGACGTAAAAAAATGTTTGATTCATGCTTTCCCATCAATAACATATATTTGTAATAATGCTGTACTTTGTTAGCTGCAGTAACAAGTACACAATGTACAGAGGAAGGGACGTTAGATGACTTGGTAACATACAGAGAGTTCCCTATAGAAGAGAAGATACAGAATACAGACATTGGTGCTGATGTAGATACAACAAATGTACAAACTGTACAGACAGGTGTGTTGTCTAGACAATGTTGATCACAAATAATTCTGTTTGCGGCTAGCTGCTTTTAAGATAATGGCAAAAAGGTTGCAGAAACTTATTTGAAACTTGGAGATATTTTGTTTAGCCATCTATACGCTATTCAGCATAAGTTGAATTGCGTTTGTTGTATTCAAAATTTCATTTAGCATTGCGAGTAAGCTTTCATCTGTAATAAGTTCTCATCATTTTATGGTGACCACCAATCTCATTTGTTGCTAGTCTTTCAAGAGTTCCATTTTCCATCAATCTCTTGTAAAAGACTGTGACCTTTTAGCTGCATGTAAAGTTTATGAAATAAAATGACATGAAGAAATCCATGACAAAATTTGCATATAATTTTTTTTTAAAAACATATCGGAATCAAAACAATACTGTAGCATTTTGGACGGGTCGAACAGTAAAGAGTTTAAAATGAACTGTTCAATTCCTTCATCAGGTGGCTTAACAACACCTTTAAAGAAAATTATATCGTTGCCAATTATTCTATGGCTACAAGCCACCATCAAGTCTAAACAAAATGGAAAATTATCGGACAAACAAACTTTATTACACGGAGTAACCGTAAGCAATGGAGCCTTTGGATAGCATTTGGTGTATCTACAGGAGTTATCTTCTTAAAAAAGAGGAGACTACTCCAAAACAACATTTATTTGTCTGGCAATCCATAGATTTAGGAGTGAGCACTCATCACTTGGCTACACTAAAAGACAATACAAACATTCATACAAACTTATGCAATTGTAGATGCGTTAGTAGAAAGTGGAGAAGAAGAAAACTCCACACATACAATTCCTGATCAGACTCAGTCACAAGATGTACCAGGGGAACCTGATGAGTGAGTACTTTGTACTGGCTACAAGACTCTTTTACTGCAACAGATATATTGTAAGTGCAATTGGTGTGATCCTATAGCTAACAAAGTTGAATAAAATGGAAATAATTGGCATTTTGAGGTGCATGACCTTGAACTTTAACCCTCGATGGCAGTATTAAGTAGAGGCACTATCGGCAAGTTGATAGTCAGACTTTTCCAATCTATAATTGCTCTTTTTTGTATTTGCCAATGAGGTAAAGCCTGCACAGTAGGTACTGGAAGCTGATGAATGTCAATAACAATGGAACCTGTCATCGGTCCATCAGATTCTGATGCCACTACTGTTTTGTGAGCATTGGTGTTGACTGAACAAAAAATTTGTATCGCAATATTCTTAAAAATATATCCATCATAAAAGTTATCGATAGAATGTGAAATATTTATAATTGCTTGAACAAAATTTGTCCTGAAACTGTACAAGATTACAAATTTCTGCGCTGCATCCATACAGACTATGTCAGGCTCAATTTTTTAAAATTATGTTTTATTTCCCTAAAAACTTTCTTTCTTGCAGCGTCGCAGATTGGTAAACCGATAAGACTAAACTGACAAGCACCTGCCAAATTAACAGAAGGTGCCTTTACAGTGGATGTGCTTTGGTTGTCTCTCTCTTGCTACCAAAATGGTTGTTGAAATGTAACGCAACAGTTTTTGACATTGTGGAAATTGGGAGCAGACAACTTCTTATTTACAATTGTACATACCGTCACTAGTACATTAGACTTCGGATGTTATGTCTGATACTAGCGCTTCTGAACTTTTAGGATTAATTAACCAGATGATTATACCTTTAGTACTTGTAAGTAATAGTTTTACCTTTTGATATATCAGCATTATGGGATATAATCTATGAGCCGATAGACTCAATTCTATATTAGGTAATAGTAATTATATAATTATATGATATATAGACTATATATAGTGACTGTTTACTCTTATCATCTGTCTATTACATGATTGACAAAAACACAATATTCTGTTTTTTGGTTTCTTGCTAACAACATGCCTGGAATTAAAAAACAAACATTCATGCAAAATAACTTGGCAGTTGCCTTCTCTTAGTTTTGGGCTGACGACTCCAAGTTTATTGACAAGTTTTGTGTTTTGAACAATAATTGCTGCAAGCGGTGCTGTTGTTGATAAAATGAGTCAGTGAAATATACTACTGAAACCTATCACCATTAGCAACCTTAACACATCTGAAAAAAGAGGACAGCAGTATACGCAGCAAGAAGCGTCTACATAATATCGTCACCAACCAACTGGTTTCTTCATAAGAAACTTTGCTCATTCTAGTAATCTCCAAGCTCGCACAGCTAGCTTGTACTGCTTTCTGGCACTTTCATACCTCAGCAATACAATACTGGTTGTAGTTTTGTGGTGGACATTCTTGAAGAATAACTGGGGATAAGTCTCCCATACTAACACACCACTCCAGTGACCTTGACCTTTACCTAAAAGAGTTATAACCTCAGCAGAAGTTTTTTAAAAGATCAAAAAGTGATTCAAAACAATAGGCATTTGACCATATTAGTGATATTTGCATTCGCAATGCGAGAGTTGTCTCCTTTTCTGCTGAAACGACAACTCCGTTCTGTGACTAAGTGTGATGCTCTAGAAGATTTATTGCCATAAAGAATTGAAAAAGAGCTCACCACATAGTTATAGCAGACTGTTTTGCTACAAATAGTATTGCAATCAGAAACAATCATCGTTTTAGTTGCTAGTAGAAGTGTGACTCATGTACGTAGACTCAAATGATACATCCGCTGTTGAGATGCTATGCTCAAGAGTTTGATGAGAAAAACACAAATTTGTTTCTTTCAGCCAACAAAGTTTTACTGCAGCTCACTGGTGGCAACCACAAAAAACGAGTGTTTGTGTTAAGAGCTGTTGATTATAGAGCCATGGACAGACAAATCACACTGTCCCTCTGCTTCTCCACTCATGATTTCATCATGTTTTGGGTGGAGCATCAAACAGACCTAATTACACTTGGTTGGTTTGGTATATATACCTGTAGTGCCCGTATTCTTTGGTGGGTGGGTACTTTCTGATAATGCAACTTGCTTTATTGAATGGACATTTTTGGCGGCTGTTTTGGAGTTGTATCATTGGTAGTACATTTGATCTAAGGTTATACATATGATACTAATGCTACTAAATTTACAGCGTTAGTTAACAGCTGATTGTACCATTAATATTCGCTATTAATTGTTTTATCCGATTATATACAATCTAAATAAAATTGAATCCATAAGTCGATGCAGTCCATTCTAAATTAGGTAATAATATATTAATTATATATTTATATGATATGTGCACTATATTACAGTGATTGTTTTTTCATATTATCTGTCTATTACATGATTTGATAAAATATAATATTCAGTTTGTTGGCTTCTTCCTAGCTGCTTGCCTTTTATCAAAAATAATTACACTTGCTGACTAACCACGGGAGTTGTCTTCTTTGAGTTTTTGACTGACAACTCCAAGTTTATGGCTACTCAACAACATTGAGTAAGCAAGCATATACAGTTGATAATGGAAATTCCATTATGGAAATAATCCAATTTGTATGGTGTAAGGACTCCATGAAGTTTACGACTATCTTCTGTCACTGATAGCGACTGTTATATCTGCCATGCTTGCAGACAATAGAGGACAGCAGTATCTGCAGCAAAGAACTTGTATACTCATCACCAACCAATATGGCTTTTCATAAGACATTCTTCTCACAACCCGGTAAATCCTCAAGCTGGCATTTGGAACGAACGTAGACAGAAATGAACGTCAACAGGAATGAACGTAGACAGGAATGAACGTAGACATATCCTGGAATGAGTGTTGAAGTTCTTTCTTGAAACTGTTGACATTCATTCCTGGCAATGTATAAACTTTCATTTTGACATTCGTTCCAGGAATGAAGCAAACTATTGTTTTATCCAAAAGTGAGCAACTCCTGGAATGAAAGTCGAAATGATGTTTTATATATCTCCGAGAACGAACTCATCTGGGAATGAAAGTCAGAACTTTCTTGTTTCTAACATAGTTGAAATTAGTTCCAGGTCTGTCGACCTTTATTCCAGGAGGTACTTACGTTAATTTCAGGAGGTGTCTACGTTCATTCCAGCTGCGTCTGCATTTATTCCTGTCAGCGTCCATTCCTGTCTTCGTTCAATCCAATTCCCTTCAAGTCTTTGCATAATTAACTTGCACAGATTTCTGTCTACTTCACACCTCAGTATGAAGTCCTGGTTGTAGTTTTGTGTTGAACAAGGGTGAGAAAAAGCTACAAATTACACTCACATACTAGCGCAGTGCTACAGTGACCTTGACTCTACCTAAAAGGTTTACAATGTGCTTTTGAGATGATTTTTTAATAAAACATTGATTTAAAATAATATGCCTCTGACTTTTCTAGTGTTATTTGCATTCCTAATGTATGAGTTGTCTTTTTTGTTGTTGAAACGACAACTCCGGTTTTCTGACAAGATTTGCTGCTCTAGAAGGTATATTGTCATAAGGAGGTCAAAATGAGGCCACCACACGCTCTTAGGACCCTAACATGCTAACAGATAGTCTTAAGAGAAGAAATTGTCACTATCTGAATTGCCAGTGGGTAGAATAGTGCATAAATGCTGATGCTAGGGGAAGCAACTGTCATAGGTTTCTTTCACACAATCCAAATATGGTTTATTGAAATATGGTGTAACTCTATGAATCGTATCCCATAAAAAACCATGTTTATGAGCTTATCATGTTGAACTATTAACAATATATTGTTGAATTAAACAAGGCTCTATAGCTTCCCACTCTAATGCAGCTCGTATGTTATAAAAATTGTACATACACAATTTCCACCAAAGCGTTTGCTGACTCGATGTTTAGTCTCGCGGTTTTGCTCCATACTGTAGTAAATTTGTGTGACAAGTTAGTGTTTTAAATCTTCTAAATCTACCCTTTCCTCCTGTATTCAAACTTTGGCCATCTCCTCTATTCATTGCTTTTGTTTTAGATTCCAACTTCACTTCCTCCAAGTGTTTTGTATTTAAAGAAACCTCGTCCACCTGTAGGCTGATTTCTCTTTCATTTCAGTGTGAGAATAGAGTCAACACAAGTACATGCCGAGACACTCTCTTACCTTACACCCTCACCGTATCTACCTAAAATCTTCCCCAACCTCTTTCCTAGAACCCCCTCTATCACTCCCCCTGTGAGTTACAAACCCTTACCATTTAAGAGCTAGGTCTGAGCTCTCTTCAAGGGTGACTTACGGTGATTCAGAAGCCTCAAGAAATAGTTGCTTCTTCTGGATGCAGAAGAAGGCAAGTTGGACAAAAAATAGGTTATATATATAGATATAAAAACAGTCCCTGTGGAATATTACCATTACAAACATAGCGAAACTTGACCACAGCGGCAGCATTCGTGAACTAACCTTTCTTTGTATAGTGTCCCTTCGCCGCTCTGTACACACTTAGGAATATTTTGCTGCTTCTTATACCATTCTACACTCACTGACAGTTATATTTTATAGTGAGGTTAGAGCGCCAAAAAAGTCTGACTTTTATTTTCATTTGAGAAATTAGTCTTGATGGAATAGTGAGATTTTTACTAAGCACATCAACTCAAAATTAGAGTTGTCTCCTTTTGACTTTAAAAATAAACTCCAAGTCGATGAGAAATATCAATGCTGTAAACGATAAATCAATGTGCTTCAGCCAAAAAGCAACCTCCACTAAAGCTTGAGGCGATATTTCTGGAACAATTAGCGCTACAAGCTGTAACTGAATATTTGTATTTGTCTCCCCTGTTTGCGATGAGTTATATTGGGCAACACATGGTTACAGCCATTACCTTTAAATAGTGTGAGAGATTTGTATGAAATATCCACCCTCACCCCACCCCACCCCCCCACCACCCCATACCCCCACCCCATACGCCCCCCAACCCTTGCTGTCTACACACCCCCTAAACATAACCTCCAACCCCTTATCCTTCCCCCTACACGCAAACTACCACCACGAAATCGAATGCCAGAGACCTAGACCCTGTATAGGCCCTATAAATCAGATAAAACTTACCCCGGATTACC
Organism: Cryptosula pallasiana; assembly: GCA_945261195.1. NCBI lineage: Eukaryota > Metazoa > Bryozoa > Gymnolaemata > Cheilostomatida > Cryptosulidae > Cryptosula > Cryptosula pallasiana. Next base: position 10,648,591 of record OX183137.1, on the reverse strand, counting down.
CCGGGTCTACCCCGGGCCGGGGTCAAAATAAGATGGAAGAGATAGCCTGAGATCTGAGGAACCTAATGCCCTAATCAGAAAGTGAATAGGAGGAATACAACGACCAGGAGAGCAAGCTAAGTGCCAGCATGTCCTAATAAGGAGTGGAAAAGTACCAGCATGCCCTAATAAGGACTGGAAAATAACCAAGCTAAGGAATAGAGCGGCAAAAAGTGCCCAGAGCAAATTACCATGTGCTCAGGACTGTAATTGGTTAACCTTGTAAACAAACTTGTATGCTGCATTATGATTAGATTACTTTTACTCTTATGTCGTACGGTTGGCTCACCCAAATAAGGGGGTGAGTCTTCCTTCATTTCTCCTATAAAAGGAGCCCTGTTGCATGATTTGTGTCAGAAGTCTAGTGGAGTTGCTAAATACCCTTATATCTTGCTAAATGGATTGGGTATAAATAAAGTATTATTAAGTGAAACTTTGTCATTGTGTGTTTGGGTCTAGGACCCCGTCAGTTGTTAACGTTGATTCGGAGTGACTCCGAAATAGTATTCAGAAGTTCATGGAGTGACCCGTTGTGTCAGAGTAGCTAGTGTAAAAACTACTACAATAGGTCGCTCTACCATTCACCCAGTATGGAGTGCCATAAAACTGAGTAATAAGTGCAACTTTATATGATTTATAAACCAAGTGAGTAATTTTATGCATAATCCTAATAGCAGAGAAAGTGGTACCTCCAGTTTTTAGTGCGCTGTCCTTAAAATGTAGACTTGGGACCAAAGATAAAATAGCAAGACATTGAGAAACTCACACACACCGGAGTTATCCATACGATTAACAAACTCACAAACCTGTTAGCAGGCATGTAAATACTTTATCCATGGCGAGTTGTGTGTTAATTGCAGTTGAATTTAACTAGGATGTTTCTAACTTAATCTGTGGTTGCAGCGGACAACATCAATAATTGGCAATTAGTGACATGAAGAATGTAGCAATTGGGATAGGTCAACACCTTTTAGCAATTAACCACATCCAAGTTGGTCTGTTTTAATGTGTTAACTGGAGGGAACCTAGCTAGCAACTCACTGTTCAGATATAACTATAACTGCACCAATTCAAAGGCAAGGGACGCCTCTTTGCATCGATGCACCTGATTTCTGTATTTTAATTCAGCAATTTTCATTTGTTAGTGGAATATAAATGTATATGAGTGTGATGGAGTCATTTAATGTTGTTGAATATTCAAGGTAAGAGTTGTCTACTATTGTTGAATATTCAAGGTAAGAGTTGTCTACTATTGTTGCTGAAAAGACAACTCCAGCTCTGTGACTAGACTGTCGTTGCAAATCATCAAATTATCACTAGTTAGGCTAAAGATACTAGCCTTGTTAACTTGTAGACAAAAACGTTGTTCACGAGTCATACTACCCGAAAAGTAAAAAAATTGAACCAATGCAATGGAAATAAGAGGCTGTCAATAGAAAAAGACTTGAATTTCTGCTGTGACAAGAAGTTATCTGTCTGCCAAGTAGCGATGCTGCCAAATCAACAATATGTTGAGTGGGTCGCTTACAATGGGTACCCACGCATCGTAGTGTTGGAAAGTGATAAAGTTTGTTAAAACTCTGCTATTCAATGTCAATAGTCCAACAATAAAAAACAAAACAGTTGAAAGCTCCATCCAGTTACCAAGGGCTCCTGTTTTATGGCAGAGACTGTCACATTCACATTGTAGAGAAATGTAACAAGACTGCATTGGTGGTGGCATGTAAGCTTTGTGTCCTCTCAATGTCTAAACAACAGAAATGACTGTGTGCGTCATGTATTGCATACAAAGCCATAAATCTGTGTAGTCCAAGTACTTTTTAATACTGGTGCATCTTTAGTAGGTTGTGGAATGTATAAATAATTTGACTCTTGTGAGAGATCAATGCAACAGTCATAGCTAGTTATGTAGGGGTTGGAGGGAGGCCAAGTCGTCTGATGTTGTAATGAGACATTGACACATTCCATTACATCAAACAGTTGTTGATCAGCAATAGATGAAGTGAAATGTAGACTGGGAATTAATTATAATGGAAAGAAGCGTTAAGCCATAAATGCTGATATTGACAAAGAAGTTAATGGATCTCAGGCTTGACATCATGTAGCCCTGCCCAATCGATATGTTGATGCAATTTATATTACATCAACACACTCAGCACCAGGAAAAAGGTTTTTTTGAGCATGAACAAAACTTAGGCTAAAGGTTTGTTATTTCACAATCGCAAGCTTCATGAACTAGTTAATCATTCACGGGTTGTGCTATTGTGAAAGCATATTTTGCCTGCTTAGCTGTCATGGCCAACACAATGGAGGAATCGGTAACAGAAGAGATGTTACAGTTTGCATACTCGCCGTATTTACAAGATAGAACTATTGGTAGCTTACTTCATCTATGTCTGCAGCAATGCGTAAGTGAACTCTCTACTGTTAAAAGGTATGAAATGTTACTTAGTAGTACAGGAGCTAGAGTGTTACATACATCTGCCTTCGATGGAGATATCAACACATTGAGGTCTATATTAGACTCTCACACCCCACAACAAAAGTATAACCTAATAACACAACAAGACAGGAAAGGTAATACAGTGATATCTTTAGCTGCATACAATGGACATACTGTAACTGTAGAGTATCTCCTGGGGTGTGTAGACTCTGATATGAGATATGAAATGTTAAAGAAACAGAACAAATACGGTAGTACTGCTGTGTACGGTGCAGCTAGTAGGGGACGTACAGATACTGTCAAAGTACTACTTTACTCTGTTAGTTTAGAAGTGAGACACAAACTGTTACTAACTAGATACACATTTGGTGAAACAGATAAGTTACTAACAGCAATAGTAAAGCATCCAAACACCGTAGACTGCGCTTTAGGGAGTATCCAATCAGAAATGAGATTTGAAGTGCTGAACATGAAAGATGAGAATGGAAGGTGTCTTTCAAATGTTGCTGCCAGAAATAGAAAAAATAATACTCTAAAGGTCGTGTATGACAGAGTGACCTCTCAGCAATGGTACAGTTTACTTTCACAAGTAGATAACTGGGGTAATAGTGCGGTATCAATAGCTGCCTTCCGCGGACATTTGGGAGTTATAAAGTTTATCATGGGTTCAGTTAACGAAGAACTACAACAGCATCTGCTGTGGAAAGTCGACTTATTTGGGGATACACCATTAATGTTAGCTTCAGGTAATGGGCACAGTTCAGTGTTGGAATACATACTGAATGTGCCAAGCTTACAAACAAACTACGCCATGTTGAAAAACCAAACTTACCGATGCAGGACAGCGTTGCATTGTGCTGCGTTGGAAGGGCATGCTGAGGTCATCATTACAATGCTAGATGCTCTCACAAGCGATGAAAAGAGTAGGATTATTAAGATACAAGATAGACTTGGTGATACTGCTGTATCACTCTCAGCCTACAATGGACATATTGAGTGCGTTAAACAGATGTTAGATGTGCTTTCCGCTGAACAAATACATGAAGTGTTATACTTCAAAGACAAGCATGGTGATACTGCATTATACCTTGCTACATGGAAAGGTCATACTGAAGTAGTCCAATGTCTGTTAAACAAAATTGATGCTGATAAAAGGTATGAATTGCTGAAAACGATGAACAAAAGGCATCGAACTGCATTGCACGAGGCTGCATATTACGGTCACACAGAGGCGATGAAGGTAATTCTAGATTCAATAACCACCACGCAGGCATTTGAGTTGGCAATGCTACAAGATGACAGTGGCAACACTGCACTATACCTTGCTGTATCGGAAGGTCATACTGAAGTAGTCCGACGTCTGTTAAGCAAAATTGATGTTGATAAAAGGTATGAATTGCTGAAAACGATGAACAAAAGGCATCAAACTGCTTTGCACGAGGCTGCATATTACGGTCACACAGAGGCGATGAAGGTCATTATAGATTCAATAACCACCACACGGGCATTTGAGTTGGCAATGCTACAAGATGACAATGGTTATACTGCATTACATTGTGGTGCAATAGAAGATCAAACTGAAATAGTTAGATTTTTGTTGTCAACTGTTGATGGGGATAATAGGTACAACTTGATGAAGGTTGCGAACAACGCTGACTGCTGCACTGCAATACACATAGCCACATACTTGGGACAATTCGATACAGTTAATGTAATGTTAAACTCCATTGTACCTAAACAGATGTATGACCTAGTTAGATTACCGGATAGTGATGGTGTTACACCACTAGGGCTCTTTGCTTACAAAGGACACACTGAAACTCTAAAAACACTTCTAGGTGCAGCTTCCCCTGCACAACTGCACAGTTTGATAACATTCCAAGAGAGCAACGGTGATACACTTTTAATAATAGCTGCCATGAATGGACATACAAATGCAGTAAAATACATAGTAAACTGTGCAGAAGGCAATAAAATGGTTGACATGTTGAAAGTTCAAAACGAATGGGGTCATGCAGCAATACATGCAGCAGCTTACAAAGGTCATACACAGATTGTTATAGCCTTGCTAGAGTTGGTTTCACCAGTACACAGGTACGAGTTGCTAAAACTTAAAGATATAGATGGTGACATTGCTATACCGTATGATCCAAAAGAAGATTATGGAGACTTGGTACAACAAATGTTAGATAGCGTAGATGTCAACTACAGATTTCCTTTACTGTCTAACCTAAATAATAAAGGTAGGAATGTTCTACACAGTGCAGCATGCAAGGGTCATGTGAAAATATTGAATGCATTGTGTAATTCAATTTCTGCAGATAACTGGTTAATTTTGTTGACAACGAATGACGCATATGGTAGGACACCTCCAGCACAGGCAGTCTACTATGGACATTTGCGTTTAATTCGGCAAATTTTTGAATCAGTTAACTTGAGACATCACTGGAAACTAATTGCCGGTAGATGCATCAACGGGCGAAACATCATCCATTATGCTTCATGGAGGAACCATCCAGACATACTGAGATACCTTCTGCAATTGGTTAGCTCATGGGAACGCTATGAACTGCTAAGACACGAAAATGCTGTTGGCAATATTCCAATATCTTACGCTGCCGATACAGCACACATCGAAGTCTTCAAAACAATCATGGGTGCGGTGGAACCAGGTCTTCACTACGGAATGCTAGCAACAGCCAATGACTACAACAGAACACCGCTACACTACGCTGCATATAATGGCTGTGCTGAAGCAGTGCAATGCATGTTGACTGAATTAGATCTTTGTGAACGACAAGAATTAATGAATGTAGCAGGGGAGGATGGAGAGACTGCACTCTTTGAAGCAGTTACAGGGGGAAACACTGATGTAGTTGAGTGCATGCTGCAGTTTTTAAAACCCCAGCAAAGACTTGAAGCATTGACAATATTAAACTGTGAAGGTAAAGTCTCCGTGCATGAGGCAGCAAATAGGGGAAACTTGGAAACTATTAATGGAGTCATTAAGTGTTTACCCATCGACGACTCAGTTGACAATAAAACAGATATATTGTTTGCACTAATAACAACAAAGGATGGAAAAGGTGACACTCCTCTATCACATGCTGCAAGAGCAGGTCAAACAGAAATTGCTCAAACACTGCTAGAGTGTGTAAACCATGGCCAACGTTTCCATTTTGTGTCCTCCAAAAACCAAGTAGGTTGTACACCACTGCACATATCATCAAGACAAGCCCACAAAAGTACGTTCTGTACAATTCTGGAGTGTCTCAGTGCAGACCAGAGGGAAGCTGTTCTCAATATGGAGGATGAAAATGGTGATGTGCCTGTAGAGCCAAAAGAGCCTGTAAAACCATTCAAAGCAGAGCGCAACAGCACAGAAAAGTCTTTGAGTAAGTTTTTTACAAGACATTTTTGCTATTTTCAAGTTATCTTAAGTGGACTTTTGAGATTAATTGTGCCTCTAACAAATGACGTAATGTTCATAAAATTACATCTCCCAATGTATGCCCTACTTAGATTTTTCCACGGTCTATTCTGTAGCAAAAAAAATTATGCTACTCACATAGACTGTAGACTGGTCTTACACTTACAATTCTAGTACCTAGGTTATAAATACATTGATTGCCACCACTAGGTAATCCTTACCACCTACACCCTCCTAACTTTCAAGTGTATTCTTACTAATACAAGTATATATCACTCATATCTCGGTGGTATTGGTAGTATAATAGGCGCAGAGCTGCATACTGGCGTCAGGAGACAAGATGGCTAATGCACTAATAAAAATATGTATAGCTTATATCTCGGCCATATTTTACTGGAAAATGTATCTTAACTCCAATTAGTTTGGAACAACTTCAATATGGATTCTACGTAATACAAATGAAGCAAAATACAATTTGAATTTGCCGATGGTTTTGCTACATACAGGATATTGCTGATTAAACCTGGCCTCAATAGTATGCAGTCAGGGTTAGCATCCAGCTGTTGGAGAGGAAATAATCAAGGCTAGGACTCGCTATTTGATGGTTACACATGGCAATAAACTTTCATCTTTTTATATGAGTTATTTTAGATAAAGTTTGCAGTCCTAGAGAAAAGTTTTTAGAACTATTTATTCAACTGAAAACTTCACTTAACCCTGTTTCTCCTGGGCTGTTATCGTTTGCACAGATGATGCCAATGCTGCTAAATGTTTCAGTTGACAGCTGACCTACATCTCTGTCCACCAAACAACTTTTTCTATATTGTTGACACCAATCTGCTGCTACACTCATTTTAGAAACAAAAGTTAAGCTAGTATTTTATTTATTTGGATGTGCCAGCTGATCAACCGCATGAATCCTCAAAATGATTCTCAATGTTCAAATTGATATATAAAAATTGTCAAGGTTAGATGCAAACTCTCTTTTTACAGCTGATGAGTCATCATTTCAACTGCCTAAGAGTCAAACTGAAAAAATTAAGAAACCCCCTCGAAACAACCTCTCTAAATATGTAATTGAATCCAAAAATGACAAGCTCGAGTTACCTAACATTCCTACTCAGGGCTGTGGAGAAAGACTTCATCAAACAAGTGATCACGCCAGGAAAGTACAGGAAGAAAAGCCTTTTGATGGTAAATAATCTTTCTTGGTAACATCTGCAGTAAGGGCAATTATTTTGAACAGCGATTTGTGAAGACTTGAAAAAATAGTAATTTATCAATGAAGCGTTGAAGATGAGTTACCAAACATACGGTTTATTTTGGTGCAGCAGCAAACAAACACAGCCATTTACAATTTCTCTCCTATTTTTTTAGTAAGCTAAGTTCAATAAAGGAATTTGGTCATTATTTGATTTTTTAAACTGCGCAGTGTCTGTCAAACACACCCACATGGAGGAATGTGCCAAAAGAAATGGTGCAGATAAAAAATCTAAAAACGACGTAGCTCTACTTGCTTATTACAGCGAAGATATCAGCCCTAAACAAAGATCATTGGAAGGAAGTGAGTGGAAACTTCTGCTTTTGTTAGAGTATTTATGTTTTCTTCCTTTCTTTTAATTGACGTACTTTAATACAGAATGCAAAACACGTTTCTTGCTAGCCACTTGATGGAGCTTCTACAGTGACGTTTAATTTCATTTGCTGGTTTTTATGATATCCAGGTGAGCCCACCTTCGATGATATATCCAAACCCTTCGACCCCTCTTCTCTTACTGACGGTTACATAAGCCCAAAAGATGTCACCGATGTCAAGAAAGGTGAGCTGGATTATGACGTGACTGCCATACCTTCTGTTGGTTTTAGTGACTCTCTATCCAAAGGCAAAGTACCTTCAGGTGAGACTGTGTGGAAAAAACAATGAACAATTTACGACTCAAAGACCATGGCTTACCGCAATCACCCAGTAACTGATTACATATGTAAAGAGAACACACAAAAAAATTCAAAAAGTTTAGAGTAGAACAACTGCAGTTGCAATATTCGAAAGATAAACCAACTTAAGTCAAAGTTGACCTGGCAAATTTGTATATATAGAGGAAGGTATTTATTGCCTCATTTGAAAATCAGTTTTTGCTGTTTCTTTTGTAAACTTTAGCAGTTCTGGACAGAGAAATGTAGCTTTGTGTCTACATTTTATAAATAACCTTGATAGCCAAAACCTTTCATTAAAGCCTTCAAGTTATCTAAAAACTTTTTCACAAGTTTGATATTGCGACGGAGTAGACACGCTGTTATAGATTCTGGTCTCATCAGCAACAGAATGCTACTAACCTCAAGTGCTGAACCTCTCTCTATAAGGGACACTGTTTGTATGGTTGGTGCCACTTGTTCACTAGACTTTAGTAACTAAAATGGAGCACTTAGTTCCAACCTACCTGTGAAGTTAATCAAACTATTCACTATTCATTAATAGTCTGCTACATGGCTCTAGGGCTATAATCTTCTAGAAAATATAACGGGGAATGCAATTCTGCAATGTTTAATAAAAGGGCTGAGTCATCTATATTTCGAACTACAGGAGTTAAATGGCCTCCGGAATCAATCAAAGCAACGAGAAGTAAATATAGCCACAGTTAAATATAAAAACAAATTATATGGTAATACAAAATATGGATGCGTTGAGTGTCTAATGCATGGGCTCCCTCGTCTCAGGCTAGGGCCTGGGGACTTCTAGCCTAAAGTCTATCCTCACTATGGGCTGGAGGGAGGTTAGTTGCAGATATGGCCTTGTGAAACACTCGAGCAAGTTTCGTGATCCTAGGTTAAATCAGCCATCTTGTGCTAGCCTCACCCACACTGCAAGTGTTCATACCAGCTCTGCTAAAGCCAATACAGGCCCAGCACCAGCCCTGCTGTTGTCCCAGAGCAAGGAGTGTAATTTCACAACTAATTACTGTAGCTAGGCCACTACCGGCTATTTGTTGGCAGTGGATATGGTGCAGAGAGGGTTCACTGAGTCTCAGAGGCTGACTTTCCACGAGTTACCGCGCGTGGATCACTTTTCTAGTAGTTTCTGTACATACAAGTCAGCCAAAATACTACTACAAGGTCTAATAAACTGAAGACGCTGTTAATGTGTCCGCTTATGTAATTTTCAAAAAAATAGCTAGTGAGAACTTTCAGACTAAAATAGGCTTATTTCGTTTTCAAACTACTATTACAAAACTTTGACTACGAATTGGTTTGCTATCTGCTCTGTAAGCTTGCTGCTGTGTACCACTTGTATGCTTTATCTGTTGTTGGGTAGTTGTTGGTTAGTTAATTAACTAGCTGATTATTGTCATCTGAATTGTTTATGTTTATTCCACACAGAAAGCGAAGACTCTGTGTCAGTACAAAGGCTACAGGTGGAGCTACAACTAGCTCAGCTGGATAATGCTGAACTTAAAGCAAAGCTCTGTTTGGCTAAAGAACAAGAGCGCAAAATGGAGAGTAGGCTGCAGACAGAACGAGATGCTTCCAAAGCAGAAATTACAAAACTCAAAGCAATGCTCACTGGTGGGTTTTGCTACTTGTTATTTGCCTCAATACAATTTTCCATAGTATATAGCTCTGAGTTGTAGAAGAACACTAATAATGCAACTGGTGTATACATCGTGCTGTTACAAATATATGTGCGCTGTCATGTTTAGGATATGGAATCCTGGCAGACAAGGCAGATGCAGGAGATACAACATGTGATTATCGGGACAATGAAAAAGGTAAGAAGTCACCAACTAATCCCTCTGCCAATGACATAACTATGAAGTCAGAGCCTTCCATAGATGTTGACAAGATTGCTTTGGGTATGTTTGTTTCTTTAAATCTCCAAAATGTTGTTTCACATGCCTGTCAAATTCGTATATACTTGATTGAACAAAGCTAAGCAGGTAGAGATTTTGAAGGAATGCTGTTTGTAAGAGGGGCTTACAAAATAGCACCGAAAGTAGATAAGTGAATGTAAAATAAAGTTTCAATGGCGTCACTTCAACTTTGAAACAATCAATCACCCTTTACCACTTTCACTAAATCTATTGGTCAGTGGTATGTATATGAGTCACTTGTCTATCACCACTTCGCACATGCAAAACGGACCATTCCATTAGCTTAGCATCAGCAAGCAATAACACAACTGACTAAGTAGCCTCAAACATTGTTTGTTTGTACTAGCAAATATCAAGCATACTCGCTGACGTATGTGAAGGCTTCGAGCACCATTTTATTGTTACAAACTACTTTATCAGTCAAAGTTTATTGGAAATGTCAAACGTCCATTAGTAATAGATTGTTTCACACGGTAGATCCAAGTTACACGTGCGTTACTGTTGCCTTCATGGTATACATTGAGTGAGTAAACAACTAGAAAGCATGGTCAGCCATAGCGAGTTCATGTGAAGCTTACAAATGAAATATAAAACTCAAAATATATGGATTATTAGAACAATATCGAGTGCGGTGTTTCGCAGGATAAAAAATGTTTATTTTAACTTGTCATCAGATGGTTGTTCTTCAACTACTACTGTACTTCACAAGACGCCGCTGGATGTAGGATACCTGGTATTGCATAAAACCTTCACCTGCTCAGGTCCTAATGTGTGGTTTGGGCATCAGGCTGGGATAAGTTTTGTGACCTATTCATTTCTGAAGTACGTTACATCACTATAACAGCAGCAGCAGAAACTTTTCCTATGAGCAAAAGAACTTTATGGCTATTGCTTACCGCCTGCTGTGGTAACATGGGATGGTACTAATGGCAAGTTATGTAACCTATTCTATGGCCTGGAGCTACAGAATTAAAATCAAATTTTCAAACGTAGTGCAGAGGAATAGTCTGCACATGAAGTACTGATCCGTATGACAGATTTTTATGGTTACTGCACATTGCTTGCTATAGTGACATGGAAAGTTGCCAAAGGTTAGCAACATGAGCTATTTTATGGTTTGAAATGAGGAAAGTTAATCAAACTTTGTGTTACTAGCTGGCACATGAAATACTGATACATATGACCAACTGGTAGTTCACACATCTCCATTATCACATACACATGTCTGTGTAACTATTGCTGCTTGAGGTAGTCAAAGGATTAGCAGTGATAAGATAAGCATGCTTGCCCCTTGTGTAGTAGCCCAAGTTTCACTGCAGGCTATGTAGCTATAGGGAGCTACCTTTGACGTATCCTACTGCTGTGTGATAGCATTACACTTATGGTTACACTTATGCAACCTCAGTGCAATATGCAAGACTTCAGAGGTTGTGAACTGTACCTAAACAACTTGCTAGTGTTTTATGTATCCCTTCTATCACCAGCAAATTGCCAATAAGAATCAAGTGCGACTCTCCTGTATCAACCCTGGTTATGTCAAGTTTGGCCTTGATTTCCAGAGGAAGGGAGGGGGGCAGAGTTGAAGCTTAACTTGGTAGCTCCCTACAGCGACTACATCCTTAGCTGTACCTCCTGAAAAACCTTCAGTGTGGGCTATCTACTCCTCTATGTTACTATTGCCCTCATGCTCCGCAAAATATCAAGTTTTACTTTGTACCCAAGGCATACTACCTCACCTGTTTTACATCTTGTTTCAGGTAGTTTCGCAAAAAAAAATGCTTTCTACGAAGAAAAAACATAAACATGCAAACCATTTTTTTTTTGAAATTGAAAATATCATGCCTTTGTATTTGGTCATTATCATAATGTGTTTAGCACTGACAGATTATGCATCAGTTAAAGTTTTGAGAGTATACCATTAGCGTGGAGTTAACCCATACGGATGAAACTTCACTGGTTTTGGAATTTTTACTCACCATTCACCGTTGTATTAGTTTCTGTCGTGAAAAATAAAACTAAAAATTATGCTGCTCTCACCTGTTGTTTGGTTTGTAATGTTGACTAGTTAATTTTAGTGAAGAGTTGTGATTGGTGAAGATTTTATGGTAGTTTTATCCTAATGCAATCCTCTACCCAACCATCTGCATTCAATGGAAATATCAGTAAGCTACCAAGTAATCAGTTTCCTAACATATTCCAGCAACAACAGTTTCTGTGCAGTGCAAAACGCTCCTTAAACACAGAAGTGAAGAGTTCCTTCCCTTGGAGCTCACTATTAATGCCACCGCAATGTTTTTTATTATTCAAAGAAATTACAGAGACTGGTGTGGGAGACAAAATCAGTGCACTGAAAGGAACAACCAAGAACATAAAGCCTAGATTTGAGGATACGGTACAAAATACATTTATGGAGTCCGGACACCCTGGAGATAGCAAGAAGACAGGTAAAAGCTTACATTTACAAACAGTTTTACAGTCACAAAGTTTTTGGCAACATGGGTGTGAAGTTAGGAGTTCACCTTTGCGAGATTGCAATAAACCAATTTGTAGCTTTTGTAGAGGCTGATATAGTTGGTGAAAGTGGTGAACTCAAAGGAATTACCAAAAACATAGAACCCAGATACCAGGACACAGTACAGGATACATTTATAGATTCTGAACATCCAGCCTATAGTGGAGAGACAGGTCGGTGAAGTCTACCGAAAGGGTTTAATTAACAAATTTCATTGGAGAAGGTTTTAATGTATGTGAATCGTTGCAGTTCTCTAGTAGCGTTGTTGTTTACTCATTTGTAGGGTTTGCTAAAGCTGTTGGTGCGTTTAATGTTGGTGGACTGAAAGGAATTACCAAAAACATACAACCCAGGTTCCAGGACACAGTGCAGGACATATTTGTGCAACCTCGTGAGTCAGCAGGCAGCAAAACAGCGGGTAAAATTGTTAGTTACAAGAGGGTTTCATTTCTAATTCATAGACATGCTCCAGTGTGTTCTTAAAAACCTTAAAATTCCCAGAGAACTGGATTGATCTAAAATCAACACAAGAATTTAATTTCAGTATCAGTGGGAGAGTATTTTATGATTTACTGCTAAAAATTCCAAAACAGAAATATTTTTTGAGATTTTAGTAAACTCAAGCAAAGTATGTAATATTTCAGAAAATACTGAGAGAGAACTGGTGCAGACCAATTCGGAGAATGAATTACCAGTAAATCACTCACTTTGGAACATGGATGTTGGTGTGGAGGTGAAGGTTACAGGTGAAAAGCATATCACTGAAACAGGTATTGAAACTGTTTTGAATATTTAAATATTTGATGAGTACGCCATCAACCTGTGAACAGATGATCTATAGACAAGTATGATCTCCAATGAGTTATGTAAAACTATATATTTTAGTTGTAATTGTGAGCTGGTATTTGGAGTTTTCTCTTCTCAGCATGTAGATTTTAGAAGCATTTTCTTTAGATAATATGTGTTTAAGGAGGTTCCTAGTAATTTTTTCTATGTTTTCAGCAAGTTTAACCCTTTTTTTATTCTCTTTGCTTTCATTCCTATTAGAGACTGAGACTGATGCGCACCTGGCTGCTACGATGGCTTCAGAGATGCAAAGCTTAAAGATAACAAACCTACCACTCAGCCAGGAAAAGACACCAGAAGATACAAAACAATACGCAGATGTTGGAGTGGAGACAGGAGATATAATACTTAGCAAAGCACCAGGTAAGTATGTAGAACAACAAGTGGTATGGCTAGTAAGTTTTGGGTGAGGATGTGGGCTTGATGCCATTGACAGTAGCAAAAAGTCTTGCCAAAATATAATGCCTGAGAAAGTCAGCAATAGGTTTTCACATTAATTACGAAATGGTTGCAAAAATGATTGCTGCTAGAAAGCAACTCTTTGATGTCAAATTTTAAAAATTACAAAATTGGGTGTGGACTCGTTGAAAAAAATGGCTGTTTGTAAGCAAAAATTGTTTGAATAGTGAGTTTATACAATTTCATGCTCACGCTACTAGTTTGCATTTCCTCTCACACAATGTGATTTCTTATCTTAAATGCAAACCGCAAAACATTTTCAACCAATGGCCAAGTCTGATAATAACTCTAAGTGGTCATGTAGATCTTTGAAGTTGGCAGTTAGCCAAATTCTCACCTACAACATGGCATATAATACACTTTACAAGTATTTCACTTTTTGTTACTGTCTTCTAACAAGCCGGCACATCTCATCGTGAATTCAACTCCTCAGCAAACTAAATATTCTGACATTCTTGATTGGTGGATCACATACCGTGTTCTAGTAGCTTCACTTTTTCCAGAGCAAATGATTTTTCCTCGCAACTTCTGTATCATTGTTGGCTTTGTGATGTGAAAAATTATTTTGGTGTTCCATTTTCTTTTCCAGCCATAGAAGCAATGGAACAGCAACAACCCACCACAACTGATGCTGATGGAGACAGTCTAAAGATACTAAATATACCCCAGAACCAGGTGATGGCATTAACAGATAAAACGCAACACACAGAAGTTGATGTAGAGATCAGAGATACAAAACAAGACATGGTACCAGGTAAGTAAATAGAGAAGGACACAAGTTTGTGTAGTTATGAGAGCTTTCAATTATTGACATTTTATTGGAAATTCTACTGTTCTACAGCAGTTCCTTATTAATTTGAGTGCTCTTTCTTGTGTTTTTGTGAATAACTTATTGTTGTTTGGTTGCAAGACAACAACAGTAGATGTTTCACTAACCTTGTGAGCGTTTTTTTATCGGAATTTATTAATTAGTGGCAATAGGTGTATTCGCGAGCTGGATCGTTGAAAATCTGTGATTAATCATATTTGTGATCCACATCAGTCGGCGGCAAACGCATCGATCCAGGCAAATAAGTTCTATTATATAATAATAAGGAATAATATTAATTGAGCCTGATTAAACGTGAGAACACAAAATTTCAATGTACATTGTAGGGAGTGTAATTATTTCCTACGTGTAAGCAATTCATCAGTGAAGGTTATCGTGTCGTTGATTCTTTACTGGTACTATTAGCATGATGCATCAGTATGTAGCAGATAGTGGTAGCGAGTCAAAGAATAAACAGCTTTACACTTGTCCGGTTGGCGTTTATTTCAAAGCAATTCAATTTTGATCAAGTATAACATTTATCTTTTCTGTTTTAACAAAATAGCTTTGTGTTTCATTATTGTGATCAATCTATTTACAATATATCAATAGTATACATGGGAATCATAATAATTAATAATAATAAACAACTTATATAATAGTTAATAATAAATAACGATAAATTAATAATAAATGATGCCGAGAATGAACTGCTTTGAAACAAGCGTCACCCACGTGAGTCTGTATTAATTTTTATGTTATGGATCGATAGTGTTTGTGACCTTTGAGTATGCCTCGCAAATTAATATTTTTCTACTCGTGGGCATGGTATTTTGCAATCCACTGAAAATATTGCTACCGACCCATTCGCACTAAATAAATTGCGAAAAGTATTATTCATTAAGTTTATTGTACGAATCGATCCAGGTCGCGAATATACCTATTAGATCATGAGAAATAAGTAGTTGAAATATCTCTTGTAATAGTAAAAATGCATATCAAGGTTATGTGCTCCAGTATTAAACTCGTAGTATTTTTAATTGACACTTTTAAAATTAATAACATTTGGCTATTTAGTATTCCATAAATACTGTTGTACTTTGGCTCCATATCTGGTTGAGATGGCAACTTTCATTTAGATGGCCCACATTATTGTGCATTCTTTTGTATTTTTACCACTAGTATGGTTTGGGCTCTGAAGAATCATATTTATCTAAACTAATCGTAAAAAATAACAAGCAAAATCAGTTTTTGTTTCACAAACAGTCAATAAGTGAGTTGTCTCCCCTCTCTGAGTACTATAGTTGTCTCTAGTAACTGGGGAGTAGTGATGGGAGGAAACCAATTCTACAATGATCACTAGACAATTTTTGTTTAGTTGGTTTTGACGTGCCTATGAAATCAGAGCTCAATTAGCTGGTGTGTTGTCTGTTACATTTAGTAGGACAGGAGGTAGCAGATATCAAACCTGCAGATGAAGATAATGTGAAAATAACCAATATATCTAAAAATCTACATATGGATATAGCAGACACTATGCAGATGGAAATTGGTAAGAACCTGTTTCTGCAACTATTTGGGTAAACCAATTGTACATTCTTAAATTTCTATGTGAAAGTACAATCCATTAGTGTTAATATTTAATTTGAACCAAGTTTGACAGGTTGACCATCACATGTCGAGTAAACAAGACCCTTACTACATTGAGGCAACGCTGGGTTTGAGTAAATCAATATACATATAATGCTTGCCTTTATTATTTATTGTTGATCCGTTTTACTCCCAATCGACAGCTACAGAGAGACCACAACCACCCACTTCACTTGCAGTAGACAAAGATAGCTTGAAGTTAACTAACCTACCTCAAAACAAGATGGTGGGTGTAGAAGTTACAATGCAGTACAAAAATGTTGGCACAGAGCCAAACGAGGCAGAAGTAGCACCTGAACCCAGTGAGTACTGCTAATGGCCCCGTGAAAGTCACCTTGAGCTGTTTAATTAATTTATTACAGACAATACTTTTGAGATTTTAAACATCTACAGAATAAAAATGCTGTCCACGGGAGAAGGTAACTCCAAATAATTTTACCACTTGCTAGAGAAAAATGATGGTATGAGATAATGATACTAACCATTTATTACTATTGGAAGAAGCGATATACAAGCGATTGGATGACAGAGATAGTCTAAAGTTAACTAACATTGTACAGAACCAGCGGATGCCCCTAGAGGATACAATACAGATGGAACCAGGTATTTGTCTCTGAACTTCTGGAAAGACTTCTGCTTGTCAACCAGTTTCCTTCACAGCACACCATCATGTCTCAAATTAATTTTTGACGTAACAAAATATTTGATTCAAGCTTTCCCATCAATAACATACATATGCAATAATGCTGCACTTTATTAGCTGCAGTAACAAGTACACAATGTACAGAGGAAGGGACGTTAGATGACTTGGTAACATACAGAGAGTTTCCTATAGAAGAGAAGATACAGAATACAGACATTGGTGCTGATGTAGATACAACAAATGTACAAACTGTACAGACAGGTGTGTTGTCTAGACAATGTTGATCACAAATAATTCTGTTTGCGGCTAGCTGCTTTTAAGATAATGGCAAAAAGGTTGCAGAAACTTATTTGAAACTTGGAGATATTTTGTTTAGCCATCTATACGCTATTCAGCATAAGTTGAATTGCGTTTGTTGTATTCAAAATTTCATTTAGCATTGCGAGTAAGTTTTTATCTGTAATACGTTCTCATCATTTTACAGTGATAACCAATCTCATTTGTTGGCAGTCTTTCAAGAGTTCCATTTTCTATCAATCTCTTGTAAAAGACTGTGACCTTTTAGCTGCATGTAAAGTTTATGAAATAAAATGACATGAAGAAATCCATGACAAAATTTGCATATAATTATTTTTTAAAAACATATCGGAATCAAAACAATAGTGCAGCATTTTGGACGGGTGGAACAGTAAAGAGTTTAAAATGAACTGTTCAATTCCTTCATCAGGTGGCTTAACAACACCTTTAAAGAAAATTATATCGTTGCCAATTATTCTATGGCTACAAGCCACCATCAAGTCTAAACAAAATGGAAAATTATCGGACAAACAACCTTTATTACACCGAGTAACTGTAAGCCAATGGAACCTTTGGAAAGCATTCGGTGTATTTACAGGAGTTATCTTCTTAAAAAAGAGTAGACTACTCCAAAACAACATTTATTTCTCTGGCAATCCATATGTTTAGGAGTGAGCACTCATCACTTAACTACACTAAGAGACAATACAAACATTCATACGAACTTATACAATTGTAGACGTGTTAGTAGAAAGTGGAGAAGAAGAAAACTCCACACATACAATTCCTGATCAGACTCAGTCACAAGGTGTCCCAGGAGAACCTGATGAGTGAGTACTTTGTACCGGCTACAAGACTCTTTTACTGCAACAGAGATATTGTAAGTGCAAGTGGTGTGATCTCATAGCTAACAAAGTTGAATAAAATGAAAGTAAACGGCTTTTTGAGGCGCATGACCTTGAACCTTGATCCTTGATGGCAATATTAAGCAGAGGCACTATAGGCAAGTTGATAGCCAGAGGTTTCCAATCTATAATTGCTCTTTTTTGTGTTTTCCAACGAGTTAAAACCTGCACAGTAAGTTCTGGAATCTGATGAATGTCAATAACAACGGAACTTGTCATCGGTCCACCAGGTGTTGATGCAACCACTGTTTTGTGAGCATTGGGGTAGACTGAACAAAAAATTTGTATCGCAGTATTTTTAAATATATATCCATTTATAAAAATTAACGAGAGATTGTAAAATATTTATAATTGCCTGAGTAAAATCTGTCCTGCAACTGTACAAGACTAAAAGTGTCTGCGCTGCATTTATACAGACTATGTTGGGGTCCACATTTTAAAACTCTGTTTTATTTACCTAAAAACTTTCTCTTTTGCAGGAGCACAGATTGGTAAACCAATAAGACTAAACTGACAACACCTGCCAAGTTACCAGAAAGTGCCTTTACAGTGGATGTGCTTTGGTTGTCTCTCTCTTGATACCAAACTGGTTGTTGAAATGTAACGCAACAGTTATTGACATCGTGGAAAGTGGGAGCAGACAACTTCTTATTTACAATTGTATATACCATCACTAGTACATTAGACTTTGGATGTTATGTATGACACTAGCGCTACTGAACTTTTAGGGTTACTTAACCAGATGATTATACCTTTAGTACTTGTAAGTAATAGTTTTACCTTTTGATATATAAGCATTATGGGATATAATCTATGAGCCGATGGACTCCATTCTATATTAGGTAATAGTAATTATATAATTATATGATATATAGACTATATATAGTGTCTGTTTATTCTTATCATCTGTCTATTACATGATTGACAAAAATATAATATTCTGTTTGTTGGCTTCTTACTAGCTACTTGCCTTTTATGAAAAATATTTATGCTTACTGACTAAACACGGGAGTTGTCTTCTTTCAGTTTTGGACTGACAACTCCAAGTTTATGTCACTTCGCTACTCAGCAAGCATATACAGCTGATAATGGAGATTCCATTATGGAAATAATCCAAGTTGTACGGTGTAAGGACTCTGTGAAGTTTACTACCATCTTCTGTCACTGATAGCGACTGTAACATCTGCCATGCTTACAGACAATAGAGGACAGCAGTATCTGCAGCAAGGAACCAGTATACTCATCACCAACCAATGTGGCTTTTCACAAGATGACAAAAATATTGAGATAACTTAAGATAGCTGTAGTAGTCATTTACGAACACCAAACAAGTTCGTGCGTGCACGTGGCTTGTCAAATAATATGCATTCATCTAGACAGACCTTTTTTGCTTATTGTGGTGACAAGGTTGACTTGCCAATGTAAAGCATCAGGCAACTTTAATAACCAGAACAAAGACCAGTTAATCTTTATTCATGACATCATTTGATATGGTTCAAGTCTAACCTCAATGTATTTCAGCTGCACTTGTCTATGGCTGTTTAATTAGTTGTCTCCTACTCCTACTAAAGAACTTCTCTGCCCGATATCACATGTTCAATGCCAGTTAAGATTATGGAGAAGTTGCATGAGAAACCAGCTTTCAGCGGTTCACTTCTCCCATCTATTGCCTACTACTTCCTCTCAAACAAGATCCCTTTCCTACCTTGCATTGCACACACAATGTTTCCCCATAACCGTTCTAAAGTAGGTTGCCTGAGTCCTAGACCCTGCTAAGTTAAAACACTGCAATGAAATCTATCGAGTGGGAGTGATGCTCCCTCTTGTACATGGAAACAAGGCCTAGACACAAATCTAAATTAAATGGCCAATCTCTTTTATTATATCCTCCAACTACATCTAACTCAAGCTAAGATGATTTCATTTGCAACAAAAATTTGAGTTCACTTTTTGAATCTGAAATTATTATTTATTTTTTTTTTGTTTTGTTTTGGGGGGGGGGGAACATATACTATTTACAATAACAAGGATAACCCCCAAACACCAAGAAGAGAACATAAGGTGATGTCAAAGAGATGAAAAGACTGACTGGAAAGCAGATGCTCATAGGATGGTACAATTTTATTACTGAGAAGGCTCAAATTAACAATTAAGCTTGAACAGTTTTCAAATGCATACCTTTTTACAGCGTACTTGCAGTATATTCTGCTAATATTGATGTAGAATTGCATGTAACGTTCTAAAGCAGTGCTGTTAAAAAGTGATATTCGGTGAATGACGCTATCAGGTGTGGTCCAACGAGTTGATAATTCAAAATTAATCAGTGGCTAGAAAGCACTACAAAATGGCCATGATCACTTGAATCCCCAACACTTACTGCAAAAAGTTTTGCAAATTTTTTTTCACGAAAGTGTGGAAGCCCCAAAATTATGGCCGATACAAAGGAAATAGCGATCACAGGAAGCCGTAGTCAGTTCATAGTTTTGCATTATACATAGTCGCTGTATCTGCCCAAGTGATAAGGATAGGAAATCCAAGAGCTGGGGTTGTCTGCTCTCTTTGGTGGATTGCCAGGCTGCCGTACTGCAACTAGATGCCAGTGGATCTACTGCGGGTACCAGCCGCTTCCCACCTGCACATTGTGAAAGTTTGTTGAGTGCGGAGGGCAAGTACCCAACATATGCCTGATCTTTCCACAACCCCAACATCAAGGTGTAGGTGCACTCCATTAGAGGTGGGGATGGGGAATCCATTTGCTGCCCGAGAGACTTGATTTTCCCCGGTATAGCCGTCATGACTGTGATAATTGGGTCTTGTGGTGTACTGTGCACTTGCTGGACAGGTGTTGTAGGCTGCTCTTGAATGAGAGTTTCTAGTGGCATGTCCTCTCCGCTCTTCTTCATCATCTGTTTCGTCATCTATAGTACTCAAGTGAGTTGTTTTGATCAGAAGATACTTGTTGCCTGCTCTCACAGCACCTGCTAAGGCAGCAGACTGCATAGCCAGGAGATGCCTTTGCAAACATGCATTACCAATACTAATGCTGAATATGTCTAACTTTATTTGCTGCATTGGCCTACGGATGACATCTGCATACGCTACATGTACTAAGCGCTCAATCTCATTTGCATGCTCTTGGAAGCTCACTTTTTTGGTCTGCATAGATTGGTAAGTAGGGACATAGCTTCCCTAAGCATCAGACCAAAATGAGCCTTCAAGGCAGCAATGATTTCTTAGAGATGTAGCGACTCCCCACATTCCAGTACACTGCCATGCAGCACTTCAAGTATGTGTGGAATGGCTGCTTTTAGGCCACTAATTGGCCTCTGGCAGTTCAACAAGCTGTGGGATACAGTACTCAACATCATCTGTGCCTCATACTTTGGAGCTTTAAATGATGTGGGAGCATTGCCAGGAGGTGGCTGTATGACAGCTTGTAATGCTTTGCTCAAACGGTTCATTACAGTAGTGTTTTGGTTAGGACCAGATTTTCTATCAGTGCTGTGGGGTTTTCAGATTGGCCATGGTCCACTCTATAGAGAAGCAACTCAATTCTATTCCAATTAGTAGAGAGATGAACTGGCCCCTGTTCCAGGATCAGTGTTTCTAGCAGTTCTAGCATATGTAGAAACTTGACTAGTGAATACTGCGTTGGTATCTTTGAATGCAATGTTGTAATAGCCTTCACTGGTCTGTAAAAAAATTGTACAGGGCTGGCGGGTGAGTAGACAGGGCCTGGGGTACACTTGTAGGGTCAGTGTCTCTTGGTAACTGGCTTGCACAGTGGTTACAGAGCCGACATATGTACTACAGGTAGAATAAGACTCTACGTTCTGATAGCCAATGTTGATGGACCAGTGTAGATGACTGCAGGCTGCTATCAAAGAGAACGCGCAGCCTATTTTCGTGGAGCAACATTCTATGAAATAGTAAGCTTTTTCGCAGGGTGAACGACATGCTGTGAAATAAATCGAAAAATAATTTCCAGGCATTTTTAAACAAGCCGCGTTCAGAAATAACCTGAGCAAGCTGCTACCTGCTTGAGGTTTATTTGAACGTGGAGCTAGCCATGTGCAATTAAGCAAATGGCAATAACAGTGACAGCTAATTTGATTAGTAGTCAGCAACCTTAAAGGAGCCGAGCAATCAAACTCCGAAGAGGGTAGTAATAGACCGCCCGCATTGCATACCCTTTCTTCATATAACTAAGTAGCAAACAGATTAAATCCATTCGCTAAAATGAACTATAACCTATTGTTTGTGATGCGTGACCACTGTTAGTACAGTGGTCAATTGCCTTACCTTCGCTCGATTGAATGTTTGCATAGTAACTTGTACCTCAGAAAAACAAACATGTAAACCCGGCAAAAAAGCCTATCGATCCAGTACTTAACTTGATCAATAAATAGTAATTTTGATCTAAAGTTGAGGTTCAACAAAAAAATAGCTCACTAAATGAAACAAATAATCAATGAGCATTTTTTAATGCTGTTTGTAGGTCGCAAATGAAACTGAACACTAAATAAAATATAACGAGCGAAACTAATATGCTTTGTTTGGCAAAAAAAGTTGCGAACAATCTAGACATTTCTAATGTAAATGTTAATTAAAAAATCATGAATGGAAAATATGCATATTCTGGTAAAAATGCTACTAATTGTGGAAGATTAAATGATACCGAATTCCTACTTACATTCACTTTTTGTTTCACTGCAAAATATTTGATTGCAAAAAGGTTCCACTTATTCTGAGAGCTCCCTTCTCAAAACAATGCAAAAGAACAGAATAATCATTTTTATTATTCTAGAGCTCAACGCTAGTGCATTAAAATTTAAATTTGTTTTGCTATGTGTATGGTTTTAATGCAATATAGTACCTACATGATCTTTTCACAGCTAGCTCACCATTTAAAGTTTCAATGCTTATGCGATGTTTTTTAAACAAGCAATGTTGCATACATTTCATTAACAAGTGCTCAATAATTGTAGTCGAAATAAAAAACTACGAAATATAATGTAGACTTAGTCATCTAAGGCAAATCAGCAACTAGTTTGACATAGTAATTATCTTAAGCTACATTTTAGAGAGAGTTAGAATACTATAGTTATTTTCTTCCCACTCATGCAATATCCCATTCAGGAGTGGGGTAGCTTTTGAAGAGTTTGCAAATGAGTCTGTTATAAGTAATGTATGGAGTTCCTATCGGATACGTAGAAAAAAATGAGTTCTTTGTATCTCTTTGATAGGGTATGAGATTTGTCGAAAAACTTGCTCAATTACGATAGATGTAATTAACATCATTTACTAGCCATAAGGTTTAGTTAGGAGTTGTCTACTTTCAAAAATTTTCTTACCTTGCACCTTTCTTTTTTACTACAAACTCGCATTTTAAACTATTTTCTGTGCAAATTTATCAAAAGTTCACATTTTTTTTCAAACTCTTCACATTTGAATGTTTCACGTCCAACATGACACTAGTAACGAAAATTGGGTAATAATAGTCTTCCCATTTTTGCTCTTGCAAGGCTCGTGCGCTAACTCCAAAGTAATAAACTTTTGCCTTGCGATTTTTTAGAAGTTTCTACAAAATAACTTTACAAGGAATTTTTCGTGATTAACGAAAGAGAAGTCAAACCGTTCAACTCTCTCTTTCAAAGAAAAAAGTGAAGTTTGAAGGTTTTGATAGAGTCAAGTTTTGTACAAAACTTCACAACAATTACCTATATATCAATTGGTAGACAAAATATTTTTTAGTTGTTTATTTCAGGCTGTCAGTTTCCATGCGCTTATCGTCAAACAAGTACACGTTTTTTTGTCCGTTTGAAAATATGATAAATGGAAGCAAAAAATCCCCATGATAGTCTTACCGTCATTCAGGTTTCCATTTTTTCATAATGCGAACTCCTATACAGTTTTGTAGTTTTTACATGTTTCGCGCTGTAGGCTTTTACAATTTCTTTTCAACAAAGATCTGATCCTATTATATTAGAAGAAAAAAGTAGAGAATCCATTTGCCAATGTTCAGGGGATAAAAGAATGTATCAAGAGCCATCCAACTGTCAAGATTGAGAATTACATTAGTAGAACCTCAAATGATTAGGTAAAATTAAATCACCTGAGAGTTACGGCACAAACTTAAAAAATGCACATTTCATTCAGTATCTGCTCATACTAGACTACTGGTGTGCACTCCATATTGGCAATTACTCGTTATGCTTTTATTACTACATATTAATGCGGATCTAGAGTTCTAACTCAAAAATAAAAACAGGCTTGGAAAGTTATGGCAGCACATGGCATTTCTGTGAGACAATAGCAGCTTCTAATTATGATGCAACAAACCACCACTAGGTACTCCACTTAGTATAACTTAACGCTTTCTGTTCTACGTAATGAAAGAAATGGTGAGGTGTCCGCCAGAATAAGACACCTACTTTGAATACTCCAAACCCCTACTTTAAGCAGGGCAACTTCAAAAAAAACTTGGCATGATGCCAGGAAATGGTGCAATAATGATGATAAATATTTGCTCACACTTGAAACACTTTAATCCAGATCTTTGTTTGCGAACTTTAGAAAGACAAACTCAGGTAAGATAGAGTTTACAATGTGTAGTGCTGGCACTAACAGCGTTACTAGTACACATTGTGTAGTGCTGGTACTAACAGCGTTACTAGTACACATTGTGTAGTGCTGGTACTAACAGCGTTACTAGTACACATTGTGTAGTGCTGGTACTAACAGCATTACTAGTACACAATGTGTAGTGCTGGTACTAACAGCGTTACTAGTATACAATGTGTAGTGCTGGTACTAACAGCGTTACTAGTACACAATGTGTAGTGCTGGTACTAACAGCGTTACTAGTACACATTGTGTAGTGCTGGTACTAACAGCGTTACTAGTACACAATGTGTAGTGCTGGTACTAACAGCGTTACTAGTACACAATGTGTAGTGCTGGTACTAACAGCGTTACTAGTACACAATGTGTAGTGCTGGTACTAACAGCGTTACTAGTACACAATGTGTAGTGCTGGTACTAACAGCGTTACTAGTACACAATGTGTAGTGCTGGTACTAACAGCGTTACTAGTACACAATGTGTAGTGCTGGTACTAACAGCGTTACTAGTACACATTTGTTTTGCAGTATGGGATGATCAACTGTATGCAAATCTGCATTGCATTTGTCAAGCTTATAACTAGAATTGAGAATTTTGTTCTCCATAATAAGTAGACAACTCCTAGCCAAAGCTTATGATTTTTATTCAACTTTTAACAGTATTGTGAGACCATGACAACCAAAGTGCATTGACAGACATATGTTAAGTTAATAGAATGAAACACGAGTTCTGTATGGTTGAAGGAGGAGCGGGGAGACAGTTGGTGGTGTGTAGAAATGGCAAGGGAAGACAGAACTCTCAAATCATGCTCTCTAGGCTCTGGAAGAAGCAGATGATGGAGATGATACAGATTATTGTATAGCTAGCTGTGTGAGCTTGTTACCACCACGTACATTTGATGAAAAGTTTTGTATTAACCTGTATCTATTAGTTTGAGGAAAAATTAAAACGACATAACAGCCATCAAACAACCTGTAACATCACAAACAAGTTATTTTTTTGCGGATATAGTTGGAACTTTAAACTTCCTGTAAACTTGCTAACAACAACGCTACAAATTAGAATAACTTATTATGAAATGCGTGATACCTGCATATGTGATATTTTCTTCTGTATGAAAAAAATAAAACTTTCATCAACTTGCTGGTAGTTTTGAAAGGTCAAGCAATGTAATGGGAGGCGTAGTGTTGGGAATTACTACTTAAACAAAAAATCAACAAGTTGTATATTGTTGTAATCAGCATATATATTTTGTATATATTCAAATTACAGACTCAATTTTTGAAAAGCAAGAGTCATTAGCTAGGAATATGAAGTATGTGAAATTTAATTTTAAGCAAAGCTAAACATAATGTGTTGCAGAACGTTAACTTAAAATATATATATATATATATGCATTTTATGAGCATTTAGCAATAGAACAATATGTGCAAAGCAATAAACTGGAAATAAATTTTTCTCATGTTAGTGAGCAAGAGCTGTGACTACTTATTCATTCACAATATAATGTTTTATATTAGATAAGGTGTGTCAGCGCTGCCTGTGTATGCTGCCAGTATTACTCTAGCGTTGCCACTAATATATACGAATAGCAGGTCTGTGGATGCAGATATAAGGGTATCCCGGGCAAAGGTAGACACTCAACCTTCTTTCTAGAGATTACCCTAAAATTGAATTGATAAACCAGATAAGTGTATTAAACTGTGTAAATAGTAAAAGTAACAGTATCAAAGAACTCGTTAATTGTAATGACTGAGTTGAAAAAACTAGTTCAGTTTTACGACTAACTCATGGAAAGTTTTAATTGATATGATGGTTCTCTGAAGGTCTTGTGAGCAGTTGTTAACCAATAAAAGCCTTTACAACAGATAAATTTTCAAAACCCTCAAACATGGCAGTTTGGCATTCAAGCTGTTGAGATGAAGTTTATGTGAACTGGTAATCTAGAATAATCTGAAGAGCTATATGCAGACACTGAAATGGAATAACTAGATTTGCTGCAACATAAAAACTTTCTTAACAGAAAACATTATCAAATTCTATTTTAGGTTTCGCAAATTTTGGAGGACTCTTTTCATTTTTCTAAATATAACATTCCATAGTGATAAACTCAAAGCTTGCTAAAGTATTGTGATGAACTTTTCCAACACTAAACTTTAGCCCTAAGTAAACGCATAACGCAAATGGCAGCATTGTAGTTTTTATATGAGAGCATAGCTGCTATAATAAGAGTATTCGCGACCTGTTCGTCAAACAAAATGCAAAAAAATAATAGGTGTTCGTAATAAATACGTAGCGTATGCACGGAAAATTAGTTTGGAACAAGATAATATTCATTGAAATGTTACAGTTTACCGAACAAATCATAAAGAAGATAACTCCCAATTTTCAAAACAATCAAGAAAATAATAAAATTTGAACTACTATAAACTAAGATAGTTTGTAAAGCTGCCCTTCAATTTAGTAAATTTTGAACTCTTGCAATTATTTTGAATTGTTTTCCAATTATATAAAACCGGTCT
Source organism: Cryptosula pallasiana (assembly GCA_945261195.1). Classification (NCBI taxonomy): domain Eukaryota; kingdom Metazoa; phylum Bryozoa; class Gymnolaemata; order Cheilostomatida; family Cryptosulidae; genus Cryptosula; species Cryptosula pallasiana. Next base: position 10,621,547 of record OX183137.1, on the reverse strand, counting down.
ATGAAAATGAAAAAATCAACTCGCTCATTATTATTTATTTATTGTTCAGTTTCATTTGCGACCTACGAACAATATAAATAAATACTCGTTGATTTTTTTTATTCAGTGAGCTACTTTTTGTTGACCCACCAGTTCTGAACAAAATGATTATTTATTAATTAAATTCATTACGGGTCTGATTATTTTTATTGCAATGTGTTTAGCGAACAGAGGTAGCGAATACTTTTATCGAATGCAAATTTATTAAATAATAACCAAAATATGATCTAGTTTTTGAGAAAATAATCTAAGATAGATGCATACAGAAGGTTGTTCCCTTGAGCCATATTCTGATGATGTAACATTACAGTCAGTCCAACAGCTACAACGGCAGTTAGAAATCTGACAGTTCCAAGAGCTGCTAGGAATGCTCAACTTCCACTTGCTGTCCTTGCTGCCTGCAATGAGTTAAAAAAAAATTTAATAAACCATGATATCAACTTCAAGTAAAGAGATTTCGAGAGAAACTAACCTAGAGTTCCTGGACTCATTTCTACAACGTGAGTAGCAAGGGTATTAGTAGTAGTGGATGTGGTAGTTCTACTTCTAGCTGTTGTTGTACTCATTGTAGTTGTTGTTGTACTGGTAGTGGTCTATAATCATACATAGTCATTTTAACTTAGTAAATATTATGTTCTACTTCAAGTTAGCCAATTTAACACCAACGAATTAAAAAAATAAAGTTTGCACTTCTATGCTTGAGATGAAAAACTAAATTTGCATGCATTCATAGATTTATCTTTTGTTTATTTACAAAAATAAAAGACGAACTTATACCAAATTGCCTTTTACTTACAAAGAGTGCGGCAATTTTGTCTGGAGCAACATAAGAAGCAGATGCAGGGTTAGACCAGTTGGCATAGTTATGTTTAGCATCAAAAGTTCTCATCCTGAAGTAGTAGGTACTGATGTTTGCTGATTGGTTGAGCCCAAGAACTGTGGGAGTTATCACACCTGTAAAAAAAATTTTAATAAAATTCAATTAGTTAAAAGAAAAGTGATAAGATAAGTTTTTTATAATGACATACTGTTGTTTACTCAGAGGTCAAATTATATATAATGAAAAGTTTGACTACACGATATCGAGTTGTTTTATTTGGTTAATGTGGCACATTGATAGTAACACATAACTAGTAGTTGGTCATACTACTCTCACTCTTCCATCACGCTATTTCTATCGCTTGGCCAAATTTATTCGGAATCTATATTTTCACCACCTCACAACTATCAATTAAGCTAGTCATCAGCCCATGTTGTGATTGGTTATACTCCTCATAGACCACCCATTTAAACAGCTTTAATGAAAACATGTTGTTGAGTACGCTATGTAAAAGTGCTTAATTGCTAGGTTATTGTTCAGTACTTGCATTTGATTGTTGTGGTCTGCATTGCTGTTATCTATGATAGATCAGGTTGTCTACCCACAACTCTACCAAATTGGTTACATTTTAGATATCGCTTCAATGTAATAGACCTCAGTTTGACTACAGTGCTTTGTCTAACTAGTAAGGTGACCTATACACTTACTAGCATTGATCTGTATCTGTAGGTTACCTCCTGCTTCTACCAAATAACTGGATGTATTAGATAGAATAGCTTGAACTGGTAGAGGTACTTGACTCTGTGTAGATACGTTGCTTCCCACAGCAAACTCATACCCTGACACTGTTAAATAGAAACAAATAATTTGTTATTGATAACTGGTATACTCCTATGTTGAAACTTTGATAGTTTTTACAGATATTCTAACAAGTAAAACCTGATAAACTCAAGTCTATTGGAGAGTACGATGCTTAATTTAAAGTGTGGAATGTGATGAAATAAATGCGATGAAGTTTCTTTTATTTTTAATAACCATGAAATTTGTTTTTTTTTGCACAGCTATGCAATTAAGGCAGCATTCAAACATCTTAAACAATAATACGTGTTTTATGTTGTAGTCTTTTCCGTCATCAAAATTTCAAAAATCTAGCTAAAACTTATGTTTTCTGCATTTCATTTAAAGATTTACCGGTTTTTAAAACAGTAATGGTTTGCAGTATTCTATAAAACAATCAAGGTAACTTAGAAATTTGTGCACACACCTGTGCCAATATTAAGATCATCTCCAGGTGCTGTCCACCCTAATGTAAAAACATTGTCTCCGTCAGCAGCAGCGTTTAGAACTCTAAGATCTGTAATCTTTTGAGGCGGAGTGGTATCTTCTACTGCCCTCCAGTTGCTTATTCTAACAACTCCTCCTGAAAGTAATTAGCTTTTGTAATTAGAGGATGTTCAGAATGGAAGTAGGAACATGAACAGTTACAGTAATGAGGTGTGAAACCAAACATGCGGAACTCAAATATTCTTGTTCAAATACAAAATTTTGTTTACATTTAACAACCCAAACAATTGGCAACATCTAATTACCTGTAGCGGATCTAGTAACGATTCCTAAACTGGCATAATTGGCACTTCTCCTTTTTCTACGAACAACTTCTTCTCCTCCAGGAAGTTTACCTTCTCCTGACACATCCAGCTATGAGAAGTCAATAGTCATGTGTGACTACTTTAGTCTGTTTACTTTTTGAAATTATTGACTCTAAGAACTTTACTAATGACCAATTTTAATAAAAAGCTTTTCGTGCATTATTCAAATATTGGTTTTCAACAGTATGTGATTATTGCAAATTCAACACCATCTTCAGAAAAAACTTTTATCAGATCAGCTTTTGGCAAAAATCACCATCCATGATTAATCAACCCACCTTCAGTCCATAGTAGGTACCACCACCGGATCCATCAATTTTATGTGGAGGGATGGAGCCAGTATATATGCCATCATTTGGTACAGAGTCTTTTCCTGCAATACAAGTCATGCTGATTTGGCTCTATCAACTTCAAAAGCGCTTTAGTGTATTATGGAAAGCTCAAATGTTGCTTTGTCTCTAAGTTTCAACTCATCATTTATATTTAGTAGCTACACAGTATTACAGTATTCCTCACTTTCAGTAATTAACGGCCATAAAAGTCATACTAGCAGAAAACTACCCATCAGTAACCAGTAAGTATATTACATTGCCATGTTTTATAGTTTTACTAATACTTACCCTTCCCATCATCATAACACTTGATGTCTACCAGTTTTCCATTTGGCTGCTCTAAAATAACTTTTGTGTCAAGTTGGTGAACTGGAGTAAGTCCTTGGAACACTCCTACATAAGTTACCAGCTGTAACATTGATTCATTAAATTAGTTTTTAACATAAGTTAGTTATACTTCATGCTTATAGAGTACCATAGTACACAACATTAGTAACATTATATGTTACACTTGTTGATGCCAAGTAATACCAAATCATGGATATGCAGGAGTTTGTTATTTTAGTGAGAGAGTGGTAACAAGCCAGAGAGAGAATTAAGTTTGTGTGTGAAACTATCAAGCACAGTTTAATGCACTGCTTTAATGTAAAACACAAGGCAAATAGCTTTGCTTTCAACGCTTACCGTTGTATCTGAGCTAAACTGGATGTCATTATCATTCAATCTACTATTGATTACTATTGGTTCAACTCCAGGAATTGGTGAAGACGTTACAGTAACCAGAACTGTTACTTCTGCGCTTGAGTCAACCAACTTTGTAATGTTATATTCTACATATCCTTCCTGGAATATGTAACAGCTTTTTCTTAGACATTCAAAATTTGAAAGTTGCTCAAAATTATTTCACAATAGTCAATAATCTGGTGACCACATCAGATTCGCTCAGTAGGATTTATGTATCTCTGCTACTTACCACATCTTCCTCAATTGTAACAACTATTATTTTTAATGAAGGATCTTTCTCGGTGTTAATGGTGAGGTTTTGTTGTGCGTTTATTGCTACATCGACATCTGCGCTGTACTGGAACACTATCTTTGTATCTCTACCAATTGTCACATCAAAGTCTATTCTATCAGTGTGAGACTCCATTCCAGAGTGAATTGTCAGTTCACCATTGCTCAACTGCAAGTAACAACTGCCGCATGTGGAAAAATTAGTTACGAACAAAATATGGAGCCATTTAGCATAACACAGGTTCAAAAAGTGACTTTTTTTCAAATAATCGCATAGAAAAATTATTCAAAATTGGACACCATTCGAAAACAAAGATTTTGATTCTAAAGTCAGTTCTTCAAACAGTGATGATATCAAAAAACATAAAGTTTTTCAAGAGTTGTGCTTCCGCGACACATCCAAATTAGTGTAGATCTTATAGCTAGTGATTGGGTGAGTTTTGACTCTTTTTTATTTATTGTCGATACGGATTTAGTACGCTGTCACAAATTGGTACTTGATTATTAGTGAATGTTATATGTAATTGCTGGCATGTTGTATTCCATGTTGTAGCTCTCAGTGAAGTCGTAATGATGCATAATTAGTTTTAGACTGTTTAAGTAAACATTCATCATTTATTATTTTTAAATATCTAAATCTAAATATCAAGTCTTCCGACTAAAATAATGTATGCAATTAAATGTGATTACCAACAAATAATTCACTTACAAGAGCACTGGCTGTTGATGTAAGGTGAAGTGTTACACTCCCTCCCCCTCTTCTCGCCTTTTCCCCGCCTTCTCCTGCCTTCCCCCCACCTTTCCCTCGCCTTCTCCCTTATGCAGAAATATATGATAAAGCTAACCACTTAGAAGAAAACTTACGACAGCAGCTGAACTCTTAGCTTCACAACCTCTTGATGCACTTTCTGTAAAGAATTGATTAATTTCTGTAGCTCCATATTCATCGCTAGCAAGAATCTCTTGACCTCCTGTTTCTTTAGCTCTGTCTGCCAAATAACCTCCTTGTCTGCAATTTAACTTAAAATTGTTGGACAGAAGCTGAATTTTAATCAACAAGCCCAAGCTTGTGGTATTTAGCTGAAAAGCACTGGATGTTTTCAAAATTTTCTTTGCAAAACCAGTCACAAAAGTTTATGTATTTTAAAGCATTTGTTGGACCTCATTGTTTTGCTCAAAGAATTTAATTTTACGTCTAAACGATAAATGTCATGGTGATGATTTATTTAATTAAAATAGTTATTTTCTTCGATAATTTTTACTAGAGTCTGTTTTTTCTGGTCAAAATAGTGCTGTTTTTTCTTTATTTCATTGGTAAACAAATCGGCTTGTTATCTCTTGTCGCTTATACTTACTAATAGTTTCACTGTCTGCAGTACTTACTCATATAAGATGGTATCTAGAGTTATCTCATCCTCAATGATATAATCTATGGCATTGTCAATTGTTCCCTGACCATCACTGAGTAAAACAATCCTTGTCTGATGTATGTTGTCCCCGGCGTAAGCCCGTAGAATCTAAAACAGCCCAAGTGCTGAATAATCAGTATTGAAGTAACTCGTTTGAGGTTGTATGTGAAAGCAGTATAGTCAATGCTTGGCTCAGGTATTGGTAGTACTTATGGTTGATTTACATGCTTTGGAGGTTTGTTAGTTTTACTTACTCTCTGACATTCAAGCAGACCTTCACCAATGTTAGTTCCACCGCCAGCTACTGTTGGAACCCTTGAAACAAGATGTTGTCTCACATCGGAGCTGGTTATCTCCGTCATGTCTGCGCGTAAATATTTTGAACTTGCAAATTCAACAATTCCAACTGCTGTGCCAGTTCTTAGGTAGGTAGATATGTATACTTTGACTGATTCTGACATGATTCCTATCCGGTTGTGTCTCTGTCAAAACGATTAATAACTCTAAAGGTTGGCTGCTTTTATAATGTCGCTAGAATAACAAAAAAAAATTTTAACAACAACAAAAAGACAGAAATTTTGTTAAAAAAATGGATCATACAAGTTGAATCAAACAACAATGAACACCAATGAAGAATTGTCTGCCTAATGAGGAGTTAACTACCGGTATACTTACACCCATGCTTCCTGATGTATCTAGACAGAGGCAGACAATATCTTGTTGGCATTCCATCTCTATTGGATGTGAAATAGTAGTAGTGGCAGAAGCAGTTGAGGTAGATAGCTGTGATCTGATAGTAGGTGAGTGTTGAATTACGGTTGTAGATGCTGCCATTGTAACATCTGGTTTGTGGACAATGCGGAAATCTGGATCTGGTGGTGTTAGATTACCCCTCAAGTAGCTGTTGTCTGTTTCTGAAACAAGAGCAAAACTATGTTTTTTGCTCAACAGTAGCTACCCTAACAATAGGTGATGAAATATTTCATTGTAGTTTACAGTTGCTACACGTAAGTTAACAGCTCTGGGTTTTTCTAGGTGTAAAATAACTTTTAATAACCTTATTATGGTTTTAGCATGAGATATTTTTCCAGCCAAGTATGGTACTGACACAGATTGAAAATCATACTGCATAAGAATCTTGCTTACCAAAATCTGATAAGGACTTCATTACCTCCCAAGCACTTCTCTCATCACACATTTTATTTTGCAGGTTCATTGGTTTCTTGTTATGTTTAGCATGCCCTTCCTCATCATTGCTGCAGAACTCTACCACCTAAAAAACGTTTACCGACCAAATAGTTTAGCAAAATACTTTTCCAAGTGATGCCACATGTTTTTAAATGATGCAGTGAAGCAAATATAAGAGGTATAAAAAGCAAATAACAATAAGGATTTTTACCTCATCCAAATACTCAAAGCTCAACAAAGAAGCTGTACCGTCTACACTTTCTGCAATAAAGTCACATGGAGGGAACAGGATTCCATCTTTGCTTTCTTCCTGACAAACTGTTCGATCTCTTAAGTAATAGTTGATGTTTTCCATGCAGCTGCAACAGGTCAACTTTCTCATAAAACGGAGAAAACACTTTCATACGATTTTCGATTTTATGCTTCTAGACATGACCTGAGAAGTCAAATACTAAGGCACAAAAGCTCACCCAACCACTTTGATTGAATTATCTGAAACATAAAATCGAGGAGTTTCCAAATCAGATACAGGGATTGTTTCATCAAAGAGTCCCCACTTGAGGTGTGAAAACTCTTTCACCATTGTCTTTGCTGTAATATGAAAGACATTATTGTCTTCACTTCTATTACTTGTCTATGCATGTGTCATAGAATTGGTATTACAAAGCTTGTAGTTACCTGGTGTGAAAGGTAGATCACCAGACATATTCTGTGTAAGGTACTCAGGAGTGAAATGTATATAATCTCCTTCTTCTCCACAACCTCCTGGTTGTAATGTATACGGTACATTATCATAGGCTCGGTTGGCCTCTCCCACCAGTATTCTTGCTTTGCCAAAGTTTTCATTTTCGATTGGCTAAAAACAGGGTGTAATATCAGATAAATTGAAAAATGATATAGATTTTTGTCAATTACGTCAGAAGTCATTTGCTCACACTCATTAGGTTTGGCTTTGAAAATATCTATTTTAACACGTCAGTATTTCGGATGTTTCAGAGTTGTTAGAATTTCAGCAATGGTAAATGAAAATACCAAAAGTGTAAAGAAACGTAGAAACAGCTGTTTGAAATATACCATGCATACAGTGCAAGACTTTTTTCATCTTTTAACAAATATATATTACTACTAGTAAGTAATAAACTTTCCATCAACAAAGTTTTGAAATAAATTGATAATCAAAAAATAACTTTTATATGCTTCGATATTTTATTAATGAAGAAAGTTTATTTGTACTCATTTGCGTATGAGCTAGTTGCATGTAAAAGGACTTGAATAAAATGCGCATTCCTCTCCAATTTCAATGATTTCAATGCTACTACCTACAACACAATAAGGTGAATTTGTGGATAGCTCTGAACAGAACACATCATTATTCATTTGAGTCTACCTACCCTTACTTTTTTGTAATTAATATCTGAAAATAATATAAATTTTATACTATAGTTATATTGAAAGTAGGTGCAATGCGCAAACTTATATTTTTTCAAACAGGATCATTGCTCGGTAAACAAGAAAAAATAATTTCCTGTTACACCGTGGTAAGGTTTTCTCAAACAAAATCAACGAGTGAGCACTCAGAAAATGTTTCAACTCATCGAGCTGTTTCTAAACAACAAGTGACAACTTCTGTTTTGTATCAAGGTAGCTACTTTTAGGTTAATAATTTTGCAGTCGAAAGTGGCAATCAATTGTTATTTTGAACAAGTTTTAGAATCTTTTGACTGTCCTTGGTTGAATTTCAAGTTGACAGCTCTAAATAAACTTCGTTGATTTCCAATCAGCGGAGGAAGAGGAAGTGTTGAGTTTTGTGAAAATTATACGTACATTGGCATTGAGAGCTATTTTACTGATAGGATAAGTCACTCAATAAACTAGGACAACATGTGACAACTGAATCAGTGAAACTGCCGGCAACTCGCCAACAACTTTGAGGCTAGAAGTTTAGTATTTTATGGCCCTTTAAACTTTACTCGCTCTCCTCACAAGATTCATTTTTATCAACAACAGACAAAAGAAGATGATAAATACTTTGTAAAACAAGTTCCTACCTCCTGCCATGAAGGGTCTCCAGTCCAGTTGGACGGAACTACAATTGTGAAGTTTTTGAAGTACACTCTGTTTCTAGTAGCTTCTAGTAAAATCTTAGATGCTCTGGTTAGATACGCCTGGAATAGAAAATTTCAGAACAGATGGTAGAGCGGGTGTAATCTAATTACAATAATCTCCAAATACGTTGCAGGGAGAGGCACAAAGATTGAGAAAAAGTGAGCTAGAGAAAATTTTTCTACACTGATGCAAGACCCACCTGAAGGTTGGTGATGATGTCAGGGTCCTCTGGTACTCTCTCACTTATAGCTATCAGTATATCTGTGTAACCTCCATCATCACTAAGGTTTATATCTTGTCTATCATTTCCAATATTTGATGTGCTGACTATCACAGTCAGATAAAGAATTATCAAAAACTGTGCAAGCTTTCTCATATTTCTCCCTGTAAAAAGCATCAAATAGAAATAAAAATTATACAACTACCAAATCAAAGCTATCTAACTATTATAATGATTTTTTCAATTTGTGTGAACAGGTTTCAGTTGTATGAACTTAATTTGCAATGCATGGAACCCATAAGTTGGTATGCAAATATAAATAAAATATCTGAAATAAGTTCACAATTTTTTTTATTTGTATGACATTTTATAGTCTAAAAGTTAACTCGCCTAGCACATACATAAGCTGACAAAATCTATGTAATATTTTTGGTGATAAGCTGTTTAAAATCGACACAAATCAACAAAACAAAATTTTGAGTTTTTTATGCCATTTGATTGGTTACACAAGATCACAGACTATTTGATGGCTCACTATCAATTTGATTTTCACTGATGTCTTATGTATTATATTCAACTCTAACGATGACATCATAACTCGAAATGTGAGCGCTGTTTTACCATAGTTTCACCAAGAAGCCCCAACAATAATAGAGTTCTCTGTTTTACTTTCACGTTCATCATTAAAACTCGACGATGCTTTCTAATTATAAAATATCAAACGCTTACTATTTCAAGTTTCACTCGGTAAACAAAAACAAACAATTTAATTTGTAATTAAAACTGTCGACCGTTATTTTAAATCAAGTTTAAATGCCAATGTAATTCTTGATTGCTTTTTACGGAACTGGATGCAAGTAAAAAATAATTCCACAATGTTCTATTTATCAAAGCATGCTTTCATGCTAGGCAATTTCAAGTTGTAAAACAGTTGAAACTTTAAAAAATTAATTTTCATTTAGGTTTAAATGATTTTAAAGGAACTCAAAATGAATTTGTGATAATTTAAAAAATAATGCACTCTACCGTTTATCAGAATTGTGATGCTGACTTTCAGGTTCTTTGATAGCTGTCACCTCCGGTTGATGTCAAAAGGGGACTGTCAGAAAATAGTAGACTGTTTTATGAGCAAACAAGGAGCAGTGAGCTTCTTTTATACAAAAGTCTGTCCAATCAAAAGAAGCTTTGAGTTGCTGTCACAACAGTATCATAAGATAAATCATAACAGACATCTGTAAATAGAATGTTGCTTGGTGCTGAATAGATTCATCAATCTATATGACAAGTTGCGTCAAGCCATGTGTCAAATCATGTGACAGCTTTGTAGCTTCATGCCAATTTATCATTGATTGCATGTTCACTATATGTACATTCTCACGGCCAAATTTAATTCTACCAAACTATTTTAGAGCTATTGTTTATTACATAAAGGTTGTAATTCTACATATACTACTGGCTCAAGAATTCAGCTGTTCTTCGTAGCAGGAGATGCAAATAGTTTTTCAGGTTTGAATACAAAAAGAATTGAATGTGTATTGGACAGTTTGCCACTCATTTTGTATAAACTTAAAACTTTTCCCAATAAGCATTAACTATTTTATTATTTCTTTAGGTTTAATCATTTAATTTGTCCCAAGTTTTGTAAAACATCTCATGAAATGTGATTTGTGATTGCAACCTTTACTGTCGCAGCGTTTGATAGCAGTATTACAATGGTATGCAGAGTGGTTAATCTTCATGTACAGTAATAATACCGTTGCTGTAATTTGTTCATCGCCGGTCAGGTCCATTGGAAGTAATCAAAACTGAAAAAAAGTTGGAAACTTCATGAATCATCGCCTGCTCTAGCAGATTCATTTTTACCATACATGTAGTAAATGTATACATTAGGTTCTGCATAGTAATGGCTTGATTTCCTTGAACTAGAATGTCTAATTTGAGACTCCACATTGACTACAAAAAACATGGCAGTACATTACTTGAAAAGATGATAAACTTTTGGGTACATTTTGCTGTTGATTGTAATGAAAACAGAAATTTTCAGCAGCTTAGAGCTTGTAATTGCTCAGTTCTGTTCAACTTGTATGGCTCCACCTCCGTCTTGATACAAAGAGATTTTTGATAGCAGCTAATGACTTCTCAAGTATGATTATCAAAACACATTGCAAAACTTACCCGAAAAAACTTACAGTTTTTGTCAACCTTTTGCGTCCAACAATAACCTTTAATTATTCAAAGCCTTTTTTCCATGGGTTGACTTATCAGCGTGTACTCTCTACCCATGATGTATGAGCATTTTAGCTTGTTGATTAGTTTGAATTTGCAACTTGATTGAAGATAAAAAAACAAAAACTAGCACACTGTTTTGGTCAAGGAGTTGTTTTATCAAAACATCACTCGTTGCTGCATTTGTTTGCGCAGTAGTCAATAATTGCTAAATCAGCTGAAATAGAACAACAAATAATCGAAAACTGTTGTTTTTCCACATTACCAAATGCTCTGTAAATGACTATTTCAGTTGAATCTTATCAAAATTTCCTAGTTTTTACTCAATACTACTAGAAACCGTGTGTCCTTTAAAAAAACTTCATGATTATGGTTAGAGAAACTATTATTTTTAATTATTTATTATCTAGTTTCGCTTGTTTGTTGCTTAGAAGTTAAGTCTTGCGAAAATATTTAATAAAGTTTAAATTTTCAATGAGATATTTTGTTACAATATCACATTTTGAGCAAATTTAGAGCTTTTTCACTGGTTCAGCAGCCACATGTCTTTTTGTTAATCGAGTCACTTATCATACCAGAAATAAAACTCTAAATGCCAACACGCTGATTGGTTTTACAAAACACTCAACTTCCTCCTCTACCAATGATTTGAAAACAGCTGAGTTTTTTTTGAAGCTGTCAATTTGAAACTCAACCAATGGCTGTCAAAAGATTTAAAGAACTGATTAAAAATGACAATTGATGAGTTTGTCTGAACACAATGTTGTTTACCCGAATTTATTAGCTTGACACAAAATAGAAGTAGTCAATTTTTGTTTAAAAACAACTCGATGAATTGACAATCTGTCTGGCTGACTGTGTTGAGAAAAAGTTGGCTTGCTGTAACAGAAAGCTATTTTTCCTTGTTTACAAAACGTGTAATATTATTGGGAGAAATAATATAAACTTGTACAATGCACCTATTATCAATATCATTGGTGTAAGAAACAAAATCAAATTTCAAATTTATTGACCCACACCAAATAATACATAGAATTAAAATTCACAAATATTAAAAAACACAGTTTAGTCTGCATTGTTGATAGAAAGCATGCGATAAAAACGAGACCTTTCCTAGACCGCAGGGTATATTGGAGTTAAGACAAAAGACAAATTACCAAAAATAAAATTGATGAGGTTTTTAAGAGAGGATAAACACATGGAAATAACTTTTTCCTGTAATTTATTCGTGTTGAGCTTGCGAGAATTCTTTTCGAACTCAATCAACTGAAAGGAATTTTACTTAACAAGTTTTTCCACACAACAAAGAAGCATTCTTTTGAGTAAGCTTCCTCAAAATAAGGACTTTAGCTTCTGAAAAAGGTAGTTTGGCCGCCCAGTTATTGATCTCCAGCCCCTTTATCATTCAATTTTTCTTCCTTTTTGATAAGAATTTTTTTTCTATACTGCCATAACAAATTTTTCTTCATCCGACTCTCCTGTGCCTTCAATGGTATGCTCTTCTGATAAAAAATGTAATAGGATTTTGATAAATCTCACTTCTCTAAAAAAAAATCAAGTTTACTCTTGAATGGCAAAAGTTTTGGAATAATCCATACCTGGGTTTTTGGCTAATCTAACAATTGGTGAGTCTAAAACACGTTTGCCATATCCAATCTGCAAAGAAAAGTTTGCAAGTTCTTAAAAGTCAAGCTGACTCAGTAAAAGCAAACTTCATGACTACGAGTAAATAACTAATTGAATCTAGTTGACCCACTGACCAACTCGTATTTATAAATTCGAAAGCTTTGTGAAGCTAAGAGGAACTTTCGTAAACGCCATGGTATTTGTAAATTCTAATGAAACTAGTTGTTCTCTTCAACTAGTGAGTAATAATCATGTGTCGAGACTCATAATTTTTCCAAAAGATCATACTAGTTCCATTAAACATCAATCATTGAGCTTTCAATCCAAGAGAAGATGCTCTTTATCTGAAAATATTGGATATTGTGAAGCCAAATTGCACTCACCAGCCTTTTCTTTTAGTGAATAAGATTAATCAGGTGAAAAGTTGCCTAACAAGGTTATATCCAGAAAAGCAACGGGTGAAAATATAGGCTCCTGTTTTGCATAACGAAAAGTTTAAAAACATAAGTTTTTTGTCCGAAGGAAGAAACAAAAATTTAAATTTCTCCCCGTAAAAAAATAAAAAATTTTTTTTTTTTCAAACAAAGAGATATGGTGGAAATATCTATTTTTTTATGTAAAGAAAAAAGTGAAAGTATGAGTTGTTTTGTGTAAAGAAGTTATTGAAAAGGAGTTTTTTTCACATAAAGAAAAAGGTGAAAACATTACGTTCATGTAAAAAACGGAGAAGATGTATGTTTTTTTTTATGCAAAGAAAAGAGTGGAAACCTAAATTTTGTGCAAAAAAGAGCGAACAAATAATTTATTTTTTTGTGAAAAACTGAGTTCAAACATAAGTTGCTTTAGTTATTTAGGCGTGAAAAAAAAAATGTATTTTCGTTCTTCTCTTAGCACAAAAAAATACATAAATTTTTATAATTTTCTTTGCTCAAAAGGCGCTTGTTTTGTAAATTTTTGGGTGATTAGTCTCATTAGCTAAAAGTTTATCTTGACTAACGCTACTTTAGCTATACAAGAGCTAGTTTTTTGAGACACAGAGCATCTTTTCTTACACTATGTTTACATGCTGCAAATTCGTTCGGGTTGAACTCATAACTCGTCCATTCGGGTCATGGGAACAGCGACTTGTACGAGTTGGTTCGGCTTCGTTCGTGTTGGCTCAGTGTGGTTCCTCAAACCGTATTTGTTTGGGTTGAGCATTCATTAGCATCATGGGAATTGTCCGTGTTGATGAATTTGAATACGTTTGGGCTGCTCTTTTGAGAAAAGGCATTAAGCTGGCGATTTGGCAGTAAATCTGCTTTTGAGTATTTTCCAGCTGCAGTTTTAACATTCATATAATAATAATAATAATAATCCTCTGCAAGTTTAACAACAGCTTAGTTATAAATTATTTATAACTTTTTTGGGAAATTGAAACATAGCTCTGTTTGATAAATGGGCTAACTAAATTATTATTATTTTTATACTTGCCAAAAAAACTATTTTTTTATTATTTGAAAATAATTTATTTATTTATTATTAATGATAATTGTTGGTTTTATTATGCTTCATCTACTTACTATTTTACTAGTTTATGCTGTGAAAATTCCACAAATCTGACTTGTATTACTACTTAGTAATACTGTTAGGGACGTCAATACTGTACAGGAATTTGGGGGGTAGTGGTAGCTGTCACCTGTACAGCGGCCCACTTCCAGTGTGTGCGTAATAGCAGTAATGCAATGGCTCTTCAGCTAGCCCCAAGGTCGGCAGACTAGTCTGTTTGAATAAGATTTGCAGTGTTGTAAGTCCGCAGACTGTCCACAGTGAGGAGTTATCTTAACTACCTTGCTTTCCACTGAGTTCTTATTCGGGCAGAATAGCTACACTGGGTCGAATCGACAGGTTGAACAATCGTTCCAGTATCACACTCCCGAAGGTGGTGTGCAGTGTAAGTCTCGTAGACTGACCACTTTCTACTGTCTATTGTTCTTGCTATCGATCGACTTGTCCAAGTTGCTGCCAATAAATTATTTACTAAGTGCTTGTGCTTTGCTTGCTTGCTTGTGTGCTTATTCTTGTGCATGCATCTGATAGCTTGTTCTTTATGTCTTGTGTAGAGAGAATCATGAAGAAGTGAGAGTGCCAGGTTAACTCTGATTTTATTCCTTACTTACAACAGTTTAAATATACAAAAGGCGGGTACAATGTTAGGCAGCAATAAAGTATAACAAAAGAAAAGGTTCCGCCTGCTGGCCTAATTGGCCCATACACAAAAGGAGGTGGTACAAAAGGTTAAAGGTTACACAAGAGGCTGTCTTTAGACAGGCTTGACTGCACAGCAGCACATGGTAAAATAGTAATGTAAACAAGGTGATAATAGCTGAATATAAAATAAAGAATACAAATAGGAGTGAATGTAATGCACATAGAATTCGGGATTAAATATATATATATGTAGACAATGGTAGAGTTCGGTGCTAATGGGCCGAATTGTCAGGGTCGACCTCCAGTGCTGTGCCATTTCCCAACACACTCCGCCCCATTGGCGCTCGTGGGCCAATACTGATAAAATAATGATGGGAAATGTCCTAATAAGTGTCCCGGTCGCGTTGGATTGCCATCTTAAGTTCGTCTGCTTTTTGTAGACAGTTCAGTGCCTCCTTTGTTAAGCGGTAGTACTCTTCTTCGTTTCTTTTAATTCGCCTATACTTCTCTTCTCGCCTCTCTGTGTCCATCTGCCTTTCTAATCTCCTTTCTCTGCTGTTGGCCCTTGCTCGATATGGTACGCTATTTTCTCTGATCTCGCCCTCCTCTCTGCTTGACCTTTGTCTTATCGTTCGCTCTTCCCTCTCTGTATTCAGTTCTATTTTAATTATTTTCTGTGGTGTCTCTTTTCGTTCTCCCAGCCGTCTCTTTATTGGTTTCTGGTTGGTGGGACTGCTTGAGCGGTCTTTAATTGGGGAGGGTACTCCAAACAGCGGCGCGTTTTGCCAATTCATGGCCTGGCAGAACTCTGTGTAAGAGGCGAGATCTACCTCGTATAGTGGTCGTTCTGCTCCACCATGCTCTTCGGCCCCGTTTTGTCGTCGAACGTGCTTTAAAATAGTGTCTCTCGAGGCACTTTTATGTCCACAGGCACAATAAAAGTATATGAAGTGCTGCTTGATGTGGTAGGTGGTCCGTTTTTTACTGCGCTCTACTTTGCAAATGGCGCACTTCCATATTTCACTATCCGTAGTAGGTTGCAGTGCTTGTTGTATTCGTCTGGTAGTGTCCTCTGTCACCCATACTTCCTTTGGTCGGTATGTATGTGTCGGTGGAGGTGGTGCACTGGGTTGGTGGTGCCGAATCCTACATCGAGCTGCTCCTTCCTCTGTCGTAACTGTACCGACTCTGGTGGGTGAAGTATGCATCTCTTTCATGGGTATCCTGTGTCTTCTTTTTATTGGTTCGGCCATAATAGCTGCCACGAAGGTTGGATCTTCCTCAATAGATAGTGCTCTTGTGTTGTTTTCTGCCATGGCGGTCTCCTTGTAGTGCTGTTTGCTGACTGTGCAGCTCGTTGTTTTATTTAATTGTATTGTATTTTCGCTCGCACGAACTTTCCTTTGTTCTACTGGCCACGTGGTGTGACGTAGGGAGTCTAGGCTCCTCCCGCGGTAGCTCGCTGGTTTTGCGGTTGCCTCTATGGTTTTCTCGATGGAAGTTATCCACCCTTGTTCCTCGTTACCTTTGTAGCGACTTGTTGTGGCAGTTATCTGCCCTTGTTTTTTCGTTGGAGTTTCCTCGTTATAGTCATCGCTCGTCTTTATTGCTTTATTTATGCCCAATCGACATCTAGTTTCTTCGGCGTTTGTCCAGGGTAAGTATACCATTTTTTCTGCTCTTTCTGATGGTGCTCCTGTGGTCACGTTTACCTGCATACTTTGTGCTCCTGGTTCTCTTTTTTCTGATGTTCTATAGCACTGGTAATCTGTAAATCTCACAGGAGGCCTTCTTGCTCTCGATGGTCTGCCCTCTCCTTCTACTGCCACTGGTGCAGGGTTAAGGGGTGGCCAGTGGACGTCTTCTACGGGGGGTCCCTGGTGTGCAGCACCCACTGGGGGTGCTTCAGGAGTAGGTGGTCTCACTGGGGTAGACGGTCTGGGTGGAGAACTTGGTAGCGTTTCTCTTTCTACTGGTTCTACAGGAGGTGGTGGGGTGCTCGGTCGCCTTTCTCTTTGCTCTTCCGGCGGGTTGCCTTCTTGCTGTCTTTCTATTGGTCGGTCTGGTGGGGGGTCTGTGTGTACCACCTGGGGCGGGGCTGTCGGCCGCCGATATGCTCCACGCATGTTCGGTCGGACGGCCTGTTCGCGGCTAGGCGGGGCCCGCCCTATTTCCTCTCTACATGTCCGATATGCTTTGAGTCGGCGTCCATTTTGGGTGAAACCTTGCCCATTTCGTTCCAGCCGGTACGTGTGATTGGGATAGGTCTCCGTGATGGTGTAGGGCCCTATGTAGCTGGGTTGCAGCTTAGGATTACTTCCCTTGGTCCGCCTTTTGTTCTCCATGACCACGAGCTCGTCTTTCTCGAAGCGGAGGGGTTCTCCGGTCTCTTCTTGTCTGAGCTTGGCTTGTTGCTCTCTTAGGTAGTCGTGTGCAGTGGCTAGGTCTCTCTGTATTCTGAGTGTATGTTCGTTGACACTATGGGGTTCTAGAGAGGGTGGTGATCCCGTCAATTGGTCGGGTAGTCGCACTTCTCTCCCTAACATGAGTAGGTTTGGGGTCTCGCTGGTTGTGGAGTTGGGCGTGGCCCTACATGCTCGCATGATCTGTGGGAGCAATCCGTCCCACTCGTCCTGTCCTTTACTCAAGATTAGCGTCCGTAACGCATCTCCCAGCGTTCTGTTCTGTCGCTCCACCATACCATTCCCTTGGGGGTGGTAGGGGGTGGTGCGAGTCTTCCGTACTCCCCACAAGGTGCAGAGCTCTTCCAGGAGGGTGGACTCAAATTGAGCCCCCTGGTCCGAGTGCAGCTGTTCGGGGAGGCCCCAATAGCTAAACACTCGTTCGTCCAGAGCTGTGGCCACCGTCGGGGCGGTAGCGTCGGGCAGTGCAATGGCGTCTTGCCAACGGGTGAAATGGTCCGTAAGTACCATAATCCACCGATTCTTTCGCTTGGTGAGCGGTAACGGTCCTACCAAGTCCACTGCCAGTTTCTGGAAAGGTCGGCCTGCCAGTAATCTCTGTCCGTCGGGTGCTGTGGGTCTATTGCTCTTTTTTGCCACTTGACACACTTCACAGCTCTTTACGAGTCTGCGTGTAAGTCCCGACATCCCAGGCCAATACCAATCCAGTTGTACACGATGCCGCGTTCGGTTGATCCCGGCATGGGCCATCAGGTGCGTATCCCACACGACCTTATTCCTCCATGCTGGTGGACATACCGAGCAGAGCCTGACCCGCCCCTGGTGTTCTGATCTTATGACCAGCGTCCCGTTGGGTTGGATCCTTAGTGCCTCTATTCGGTCATGTAGTGTCCGCAGCTCGGTGTCTCCTTCTTCTAACTCTCTGGCGGAGAGCTGTCTTCCTGCCTGCACTGCGGCATAGATCTTGGCAACGGGGTGTTGTCCCTCTCGTTGCGCTTGCGCCAGCTCCTTGGCACTTTCAGTGGGGTTGGTGACGGTCACGTTCACCTGTCCCTTTGGCTCTGCTGCTCCCTGTCGGGTGTGCTCGGCCTGGGTGGGTCCCCCAGTCATCTCTCCCTTTTGCTCTGCATGGGTGGGTCCCCCACTTGTCCTTTCCCTTCGCTCTGCTGGTCCCCTCAGGGTTAGCTCGGCATGGGTGGGTCCCCCATCTGTCCTTCCCTTTTGCTCTGCATGGGTGGGTCCCCCACTCGTCCTTTCCCTTCGCTCTGCTAGTCCCCCCAGGGTTAGCTCGGCATGGGTGGGTCCCCCATCTCTCTGCTCGATGGCGTGGCACTGTTTACAGCCGATGCAGGGATCCTGTCGACTAAGGCCGTCCGCATTACCGTGCTGTGTCCCTGGTCGGTGCTCTAGCTTGAACTTGAATTCTGCCAGTATCTCTAGCCACCGTGCTATCTGGTTGGAGGGTTCCTTCCTCCTACACAACCATCGTAGAGAAGCGTGGTCTGAGCGTAACTTGAACTCTCTTCCGTACAGGTATGGCCGGAAGTGCTTGGCGGCCTTGATCACTGCCAAGAGTTCTCGTCGGGTCACACAGTAGTTCCTCTCAGCGGGAGACAAGGTCTTACTGTAGTAAGCTATCACCCGCTCTTGCCCTTCTTGGATCTGCGACAATACTCCTCCTACTCCCACAGCGCTGGCGTCTGTGTCCAGGATGTAGGGAAGCTTGGGGTCGGGGTATCCCAGAATAGGGGCCTGTACCAGACCTTCCTTCAACTGCTCGAACGCTTGCTGTTCCTTATCTCCCCACTTCCATGGGACCTCCTTCCCGGTCAGGACGGTGAGTGGCTTTGCTGTAGTGGCGTAGTCGGGTAGGTACTGCCTGTAGTACCCGGCCGTCCCCAAGAATGCTTGTAAGGCTTTCACGTCCTGTGGAGCCTGCCACGTCTTTACTGCTTCTACTTTGTCAGGGTCAGTAGCCACACCCTTCGCGCTGACCACATGTCCGAGGTAACGTACCTGTGGACTCAGGAGTTCGCACTTCGAGGGCTTCACCTTCAGGTGAGCACTCTGGAGACGCTGTAGCACTTCCTCTAGCCTCTGGATGTGTGACGTGAAGTCCGGAGCAATGACTATCACGTCGTCCAGATATAGGAGTAGCGTCTTCCAGTGGAGCCCTTTCAGTACTCGCTCCATGAGTCGCTGGAATGTGGCAGGAGCCGAGGTGAGGCCAAAGGGCAGCACCTTCCATCGCCATAGGCCACTGCGGGTGATGAAGGCGGCTTTGTCCTGAGCGTCTTCGTCCAGAGGTACTTGCCAGTATCCACTGGTCAAGTCTAGTGTACTAAAGTATCGGCTTCCTGCAAGAGCATCCAGGGAGTCATCTATCCGGGGTATGGGATACGCATCCTGTTGTGTGACATCGTTTAACTTACGGTAGTCAACACAAAATCTCCAGGAGTTATCCTTCTTGCGCACCAACACCACCGGAGAGCTCCATGCTCCTTCGGCAGGCTCGATCAGATCTTTGGCCAGCAACTCCTTCACTTGTCGTTCGGCCTCTGCCTCCTTTTCTGCGCCCAATCGGTGCGGTGGCAGCCGTATTGGTCGTGTGCCAGGGATCACGGGAATGGAGTGTTCGGCGAGCTGAGTGCGGCCGATGTCTCCATCGTGCTGGCTAAAGACTTCTTGGTAGCGGACGAGCAAGCTCCGGAGTTGGCATTCCTCTCGGGTGTCTTTACACCCCTTTCTGGCCTGTGAAAACAGGTGGGTGAGGTGCGGTGGTAGCTCTCCTCCTGGGGATTCTGATTCTGGGGGGTGGTTCTGCAGCGACCGTATCTCGTCGGGCCCTATACCAATGAACGTGCCGATTACCTCTCCTGCCGGAACGTGTAGGCTGTCTTGAGAGGGGTTGAGACATCGGACGAGTACACGTCCCCGATCATCTGGGGCATTGACACTGGTGGCTAACAACAAGCCTCCTCCCATGCTTTCTATCACCCCCTGTGCACATGGGGTCTGACTGGTCAGGTGGCATGGCACCGTCGCCTCGGCCTGAGGTGGAATGTGCGTATCTCTCTGGACTTGGACTTTGGACACCAGGTCCCTTCCGTGTCTATCGGTACAGGTCAACTCCTTCCCCTGTACGCGGAGAACTGGACGGTCGAATCCCATCTGGCAGTTTTGCTTGGCGAGGAAAGGCATCCCGAGGATCACATCCTCGTTTATCTGACTGACTACGAAGGTTTCCTCGTACCTAACATGCCGGATTCGTCCCGTCAGCGTGAGCAGCCCGTAGAAGGGTAGTCTGGTGCCGTCAGCCATCAGCCCATGAGAGTCGTATTCCTGCAGTTCCTTCTGTACCTGTGCGGGCAGTACGTCGAATATCCTCTTCGACAACAGGTTGGTATTGCACCCCGTATCAATTAGATACGTAACCGTTCGTCCTTCCAATCGTCCAGGCAAGTAGTAACTGGACTTGTAAGGTCTCTCTACTTGGTTCAAGTGGACTGTGATTGGGTTCTTGGTGTTCGGTCTGGGGGGGGGTGTCTTCCTTCGGGTCGGTTCCTTACTCCGTGGCTTTGGGGAACTGGGCCTCCTCTGGGCCTTCTCATCTATGTATTCCTCCTCTTCCTCCTCTGCCAGGTCGGTGGCCAATGGGCTGAACCGATTGCTTAGTGGAAGGAACTCTGGTCTCTGTACAGGTCGTCTGGCCTGTTCTTCCCTTGTTCGGTTAGCGGGGGTGGCCCTCTTGCAGCCAGCAGGGGTCCCTACTGCTGCGGGCCGTACTCGTTTCCCTGCCTCTGTTGCCAGGGGGCAGTCTTGCACTGACTGCGTACATGTCCTGTCCGCTGACAGCCCCAGCAGCGTCTGGTGGGGGGTTTAGTGGCAGTATCCTTGAGTTCGGCCACCTCTTTGCTCAAGTGTTCGATGGTTTTGAGCAGCTTGGCCAGGGGGTCTTCTACCTCTTGGCACTTGAGATCGACCTTGGGGGAAGGTCCTGTTTCCTCCAACTCTTCCTCTTGCACTATGCGGACGTTGGACTGTGTCGAAGGCTGGTGTTGCACCTGCAGGAACTCGTTTCCTGCCAACACGGCCTCTTCTAGGTCTACGGGTCGTATTGCCAGCAGGTGCCTCTGTAAGTACACGTGTCCCAACGTACTTTGGAATGTTTGGAGGGTGAGCTCCACTCTGTTTTGCATGGGTAGGTCGCCATACGCCGCCTCTACTAGCCGCTCCACCTGGAGCGCATGGTCTCGCAGAGTGTCTCTGTGTGCCTTGCGATAGGTGGTTAGCCTATGCTGTGCCTCTGTTCTGGTCAGGCCAAAACTGGCTTTGAGTGCTTGGGTGATGGCAAGGGGGTCGAGCCCCCTTCCACATTGTTCCGCCTTGCCTGTCAGCGCCTGTCTCAAATGTATGGTGGTTTCCTCTGGTGCCCATCGGTTGGCTCGGGCCACCTCCTCAAACCGTTGGATGAAATAGTGGACATCTCCCTCTCCATTGAACTGTGGAGGTCGGAAGCGATCCTTGCTGCTGTTGGTGGACATACGGTCCAGTATGTCCGCTAGAGTGCCCATGATCTGCAGTGGGCTGCCATCGCGATCCGAGCTCACTGCTCGGCGTCTACTAGTCATCTTGCTTCCTGCTTACGGTCACTGTTCCAGTGGGTCGACTTGCGTGGGTTCTTCTCAATCCCACTGCTGCCACCAATGTACAGGAATTTGGGGGGTAGTGGTAGCTGTCACCTGTACAGCGGCCCACTTCCAGTGTGTGCGTAATAGCAGTAATGCAATGGCTCTTCAGCTAGCCCCAAGGTCGGCAGACTAGTCTGTTTGAATAAGATTTGCAGTGTTGTAAGTCCGCAGACTGTCCACAGTGAGGAGTTATCTTAACTACCTTACTTTCCACTGAGTTCTTATTCGGGCAGAATAGCTACACTGGGTCGAATCGACAGGTTGAACAATCGTTCCAGTATCACACTCCCGAAGGTGGTGTGCAGTGTAAGTCTCGTAGACTGACCACTTTCTACTGTCTATTGTTCTTGCTATCGATCGACTTGTCCAAGTTGCTGCCAATAAATTATTTACTAAGTGCTTGTGCTTTGCTTGCTTGCTTGTGTGCTTATTCTTGTGCATGCATCTGATAGCTTGTTCTTTATGTCTTGTGTAGAGAGAATCATGAAGAAGTGAGAGTGCCAGGTTAACTCTGATTTTATTCCTTACTTACAACAGTTTAAATATACAAAAGGCGGGTACAATGTTAGGCAGCAATAAAGTATAACAAAAGAAAAGGTTCCGCCTGCTGGCCTAATTGGCCCATACACAAAAGGAGGTGGTACAAAAGGTTAAAGGTTACACAAGAGGCTGTCTTTAGACAGGCTTGACTGCACAGCAGCACATGGTAAAATAGTAATGTAAACAAGGTGATAATAGCTGAATATAAAATAAAGAATACAAATAGGAGTGAATGTAATGCACATAGAATTCGGGATTAAATATATATATATGTAGACAATGGTAGAGTTCGGTGCTAATGGGCCGAATTGTCAGGGTCGACCTCCAGTGCTGTGCCATTTCCCAACAATACGAACAATTGTCGCTACACAACATTGCCTACCTGTAACAGTTCTATGCATACGCTCTAACGCAATTACACTCTATGCATTTATTATTATTATTTTCTGTACATGCAAATCTATATGTCAAACATGTGCAACCACTCAAGCGAGTATGTATGTACCTCCTACTTCTTTCTATTGGCACACTCTAGCCTATTACTCGTGCGAGGTGTGGCCTCTTTTGTATATCAATTTATATTATGTAATTACCTGTATAAATATGTGTGTAAGAAATAATAAAGTCAGAGCAACGGTGAGCCTCAAATGTTTGTTTACTACTACTCAGACTATAATCTAGTAGCACAAACAGGAGTACAGAATACAGACTACAGCTTGCACTACCGACTATCAGTGTAGTAAGGAACTTGGTAGAAAGCAACCGATCAACTCGATCCTTGCTGCGTATTCCCGCTTGTCGGTGTACGGTGCCAAGCATTCCCCTCCACCCGATAGTTCGGCACAGACAAGTCGACCCTTGTTGCACTGACTGACTACAAAAAGGGCCGAACAGCCACTTCCAGTTATATTTGTGATTGTGGGGAGTTGTGCAGGTGTGCGCAATACTGCAACAACCAAAATCCTGTACAATACGAGCGCGGTTGTTTACTATCTCACTACAATCAAGTAATTATTGCACTTGCTACTGACTGTAAAGGAAGGACACCTCCTGCAAACTATTTCAATTCGAATTATTGTGACGGACGGCGCCATCTTACAGTACACTTTATTACATTTCTATTTACATCTCAGCTACATTTACCAGTCTATGTCTTCGTTCTAAAGTCGAACAGTTCTATGTCACTTTGTATCATATAGCAATCACTCATGCATTTATTCAAGCTACACCCATTTATTATTATTCGTGCATTCTAGCCAACCACTTGTGCTAGGTGTGGCCTCTTTTGTCTATCCAATTTATGTTATGTAACCCCTTTTATAAATAGCCATGTCAGGCAGAAATAAATTCAGAGTTAAGCTTGCACACTCTCAGAAGTTTCTTTGTTCTCAAACAATAACTTCACTTGCGCTAGTACATGCACATACAACAAAGCTCTATTACTCGAGTAGTAATTAACAAGCAGATCACCGAACCTCTGCTGGCCGAACATAGCTCTAGCTAGTTTGCCCTTCAAAGTTCGGCCTCTGGCTTGCGCACCGAATCAGCTAACGCAACCGGCAGCTAGACAGTAACCTAGGATGGTCGAACACCATTCCTAAGGATACCCGTCGACCTGTGGGCGGGTTGTATCGCTCAGCAGTAGATACCAAAAGCCATCAGCAGTTAGGGAGGCTGTGCAGGTAGGCCTAGCTACCAACGTACATACCCCCACAGTGAAATCCTGCACATTATCATAGGAATGGAATGCCAACCCGAATGAATGCTAACCAACTCGAATGATCGTCTGATCCGAACGAATTCGCACCGTGGTAACATAGTGTTAGATCAACAGTTCAAGGAAGAGCAACATTTTCTAGAACTACCAGATCCTTAGTGAAAGGTGAGTCTAAATAAATAATTATAACACAACAGTTGATCAACTGGTTGATCTGGGAGATGGAGAGGTGCCAACAACCTAGAATAATTTTTGTCAAGACCAGCGTTGATGAATGCGCGTTTGGCTTAGAGACGCCTAGACCCTAATTCATAATAAAAGTAGTTAAAAGTACCTTGCACTTGAGGTTGGGAATCTCATAAAATCTATGTTGGTTGTTGCTCTCAACGCTGTTTGCTTACCTTTTGCTTGATAAATACAGTTTCATCAGAGAGTTAAATAGATTCCATTATTTTATCACTTTTAAACGTAATCATATACCTTGAAATTGCGAGTTTCATAGGATCTAGAATAGTTGTTTGCTGTCAAAGCTACACCTTTAAAGGCTTGCACTGACAAACACAAGTTTCTTTGACCGACAAATAGATATTACTTAGTTTCCGTTTAAGTTACCAGACGGACTATGTTACAAACTGTCTTTTTTATTTTAGTACAACACCAAAATAATATAACCTGAGAGAGTTGCTACCAAGTGCGTATCAATTATACATCGGAAAAGAAGGAGAGTTTCCAAAAACTTTTCTTCAGCCACTAACTTGTGAAGTTATTTCATTAACAGCACTGCATCACATGGCTAAAATGAGCGGTTTGAATCATTGTGAAAATTTGGAAGAAAAAATAAAGTTTAAAAAAATTTTCATTGTTACATAAGTTTTTCTCCATACCTAAGTCTAAGAGACGAGGATGGGATAACTTATATAATAATTAGTGTTTGTATAAAAATAAAAGATATATTGAACTGTATATGGATGTATTGTGGGAGAATTTGTTGGTTACCAGCGTTAGCTGCCTAGCTAATAAGCAGTATGCACTTGTAAGTGTGCAGTCAAGCGATGCAGTATAAACAGGCTTGGGCAAGTATAGGCGGTGATCAATGCTAACAGAGACCACTGTTAGGCAGAAGGAAGAGACTCCGTCCATGTGCCAATCAAGGAGGAGGAGTGCAATAGCCACCGCCAGCACTGATTGGACTATATACTTTATCCCTTTATCATTGGTTGTTTAATGCCGAGCATGAATGTTTCCTATTACTGTATTGGCTGCACATTATATGCTATATGTTATGTATCTGATAAAAGGCTGTGTAATGGCCAGTTTAGTTCAGTTGGTAATAAATCTTTGGACACAAACACTTCTCTCTCTTCACTTACAAGGAGTGGCAGTAGTAGCAGACCGGCATTTATACCGAAGAACAGTTAACTGTTAGCGGAACAGGGTCAGTCAGACATCAGTAGGAAGCCATACAGGGCAGGGCGCAAGTCCCTCTATGAGCTTATTTACAGCATGGTCGGCTGTAGGTAGGGTGGCAGCAGACGGACTCGGTGTCCATCGCCACGTTCATAGAGCAGAGTAGGGAAGCAAGTTGCACTAGCCTACATGAAAGCAGTTGTGTCCAAGTAGAAAGAGTAAAAACTACTACAGTGTATAGGTGATAACCCTAGTGTCTTAAGTTTTCTTCTGCGAAATAGGGGAGAAGCAACTACAAAATTTTTGTATGATCAAATTTTTTCCACATACTATTTCATATTGTGGTAGATTTTGATGCACACTAGTAGTGAACAGGTCGTTTACTCTAGAACCTTGCGAGACAATGCGCTAGACTTTGACCCACAGCGTTCGGTTAACAGCTGCTTGGGTGGAAAGCCCTACTGTGCCGGTGGCATAGTGTACAGGGCCGGTAGTGACCCCTGCAGGGCCGGTATTGACCCCTTACCGACTCGGTATAGCTGTACCGGGCCAGCACAAGATGGCCAACATAGATGAGGATCTTCAATAGTATGTAGGAGCTCAGTCAAGGTCAGGAACAGGAAGTACCTATCCTTAGATTGCCAACTTCATGGACCCTACTCTATATACAGCCTGGGAACCTTGCAGGACTACTGATTGGACAATAAGGAGATAGGACTCCGCCCTTATCCACTTGGCACCTCCCTTATTTAACCGTACTGCATTGTTGATTGGCTTCATATTTATATAACCAATTGTATTCGCTAATCTGTTTTCTGTGCTATGATTGTTACATGTTTTGTACTTGTTAGCTCTCCTATAAAAGGAGAGCACACTGTCTTATGCCCTGGTCACACGAGACCGAATTTCTGACGAAACTATAACGAAACTATTTTTTTCAGGCCCAGCGAATTCGTTGCTCAGCAAACCGAGCGAATAATTCAGTTTCGTCGTGATCAAGCAATGCTAGGTTTGGGAAAATCTTCGGTTGCGATGCTTGCATGTGATTGGACCATTCGACCAAATAAGCTCATTAATACGTTTATTTTCTATGTTCTGTTATTGGCTGGTCTCCAATGTCAGGGTCATTCACAACGAACGCATGGTTTCCATAGTAGTAGCACATTTGTTTTTTGAATAAATAATTATTTATTATATTATATTCATAATGAGTTTTAAATAAATGAAAGATAATAATAATAATAATAAAATATAATCAAACAATTGGAATAGTACTGGCTGGTCAAACTTAGCTATTTATTAAAATAATCTATTCCAAACATCAAAAATAATAATAATTCTTCCATGCTTTTACATCACGCAGTAAAGTTGAGTAGGCCCGCGCACAAAACACAATCCTCTGTCATTGGATGAAACTAGTGATCGCTAGGCGTAACGAACTAATTATAGTTCTCGTGTGACCAGTACAACGAAACTAATATCGTCGCACCTCGGCGATTTTCTAAAATAGTTTTGTTATAGTTTTGTTTATCAGTCTCGTGTGACCAGGGCTTTACTCTTTGCATTCTTTCTCATGTTGCCACTTAAAGGAATAATTACCCTCTAGCATCTTGCCTTTG
Source organism: Cryptosula pallasiana (assembly GCA_945261195.1). Lineage (NCBI taxonomy): Eukaryota > Metazoa > Bryozoa > Gymnolaemata > Cheilostomatida > Cryptosulidae > Cryptosula > Cryptosula pallasiana. Next base: position 10,594,331 of record OX183137.1, on the reverse strand, counting down.
ACAATAAAGCCACTTATACAAGCACTACGTGGTACTGTTTGTCTGAGCCATCGGCTCTTGCCTTACCGGGTAATTCAGTTACCCTGCACAGTTGTCACTGTCATTCAACACAGTGTCCCCTCTGGAGAGAGGTACAATACTCGAGACTAGTGAATGTCTATGGTAACAGATCGGAATCCACTACAATATTGTTACGGCAATTCTTATATTAATCCCTAAATCATTAACAATTCAATATTTATTTTAGCATATGATCCGTTTAATAAAACACAAACAGTTATACGTAAAACAAACACGTTCCAGTTTTGTGCTAAGACACATACTCCCAAGCCAATTCAATTTAGATTATGCCACAGAGCTTTGCTTTACACTGCACAAGAAAGAATGATTGAAAGTCAAAAACTAGCTCATTGTTTTTGTCAAAGCATTGTCACACCAAAACAGCACTCTTTACAGCATTATTTGTAACATAGTTCGATAATAACTAACTACTATTGTAAAGATCCGTCAGATAAAGTCATACCAAATGCTCTGAATCTGGATAATCTGGAAATGTCTCACACGAGCATCTAAGGTTTTACTAACTGCTACTAGAAACAGATTGTATTTAAAAAAATTCACTAACGGAGACTGGAGACCCTTCATGGCAGCAGGAAAAAAATTTTGTTACAGAATATTTATCATCTTGTTTTGTTTGCTATTGATAAAAACAAATTTTGTGAGGAGATCAAGTTAAGTTTAGAAGGTCGATAGCAATATTGATATTTTGCTCTCATCTTTCTGGCAAGTTGACAGCACTTTCACTGATTCAGCAGCCACATGTTGCCTTGGTTAATTTTGTTATTCGAGTCACTTATCACACCAGGAAAAAACTTCTCAATGTCAACATGCTTATCATTTTTTAGAAAATACCAGTGATTGAAAAACAACTAAGTTTTGTCAAGCTGTCAATTTTAAAGTCAACCAAATGCTGTAAAAATATTTAAATACTTATTGAAAGTGACAATTGATGAGTTTATTTGACCGCAAAACTGTTTACCCAAATGTATAAACTTGATACAAAATACATTTTGTCAATTGCTTTTTTTTGAAAAACATTTTCATGAGTTGAGAGTTTGTCTGAAAGTTCACTGGCTAACTTGGTTTCAGAAAATGTTTTGTTCTCTGTAATAGAAAACCATTTTTTCCTTGTGTATAATGTGTATCATTTGAAAAAAGGAATATAAGTTTGCACATTGAACCTATTATGTATAACCATGATGTATAAAACTGAATTGAGTTTCAATTTAGTTGACCAAGACCAAAAAATATATAGATTTATACCATATAACGATATATTCTGCTAGGAAGTATTACAAAATTTAAATTACTCTAAGTTGCCGATCGAATTCAGTTTATGCAAAATAGAAAAATGTGCAAAGAAGAAGTGCTTTTTCTTTACACGTTTTTCTTAAGCTTTAGGGTATACTCGAGATCATCCACCTGTAAAAACACCGAAAATAAAAATGATGATCTTTTTATGAACAGAAAAGACACATAAAAACCATTTTTATTCCCATGGTTTGCTCATTTTAAGCTTGCAAGATTGATGCTAAAACTCATTCAATTTAAAAACCCATTAGTTATCAAGCTTATAAAAATGTGTGAAGTTTTGTAGTGTATGCAGCTAATCAAACTCAGTTTAACTCACATCTTGTAAACTGTTTGAATCCAACTTTTACCAACAACCCAAGAGAAGTCCTCCAGAAAGGAATTTCCACCTTGCTGTAAACTACAGACAATGGTTATTAGGGCTGAAGGGAATCCCGGATCAGACTCTACCGCATCCTGACTAGCACCCCGCTAGACTACTAACATATTTGACCATGCATCATATTTATAGACAAAGTATGCAAAGAAATCAGTTAAAATAAACTGGTGCATTGTACTCAAGTCTCATTTTTCAATGAGCCAGCTTGTATGAGAAAACTGCCAGAGAGACACTTTGTACTAATCTTCTTTTCAGTTGCTTACTGCTTTCTATGAATGTGCCAGATTACATCCATGACACTTCACTCTTCTAGGGGCTCTCCCTCCCGACTACTGTTAGTGGCAGCGCTGTGTGAATTCATCCCAACATTACGAGGGAATCTACCTCCAGCTGTTTTATCATTACAATATTTTTGTTGCCAAAAATAGAAAATTTTCTGGAACACCTAAAATTTATCTTTCAAAAGTAGTACTTATAAACAAACATTTCCCATATCTGATTGATGTTAGCAAACAGCTTTAACTCAATTCACTAACTGTACACCTCTATTTGCATTTTTTGATATCACACTTTGCTTTTAGCCAGCTGGTGAAAAAACCAACATAGCCTGTGGAAATTTGTCATATCGTACAACCAAGAGGTTGTGGAGAAGGAGATAACATACATTTTACTTCTGAATATCTAACACAAAGTATATCTGGTGATCTACCATACAGACATGGTTAATGCGACATTTACCATACCAAGTCTGTGTCACAATGGCTAAATTAATTGAAGCCCATATCTACTTCATATTACAGCAAAGATGAAGGTGAAAGTGTTTTTACATATTGTGGTAGATTTTGGTGGACACTAGTAGTAAACAGGTCGTTTACTATCCACCCTTGCGAGACTTTGCGCTAGACTTCAACCCACAGCGTTCGGTCAACAGCTGTTTGGGTGGAAAGTCTTACTGTGCCGGTGGCATAGTGTGCAGGGCCGGTAGTGACCCCTGCAGGGCCGGTATTGACCCCTTACCGACCCGGTATAGCTGCACTGGGCCGGCACGAGATGGCCAACATAGAAGAGGATCTCCAAAACCATGTAGGAACTTAGTCAAGGTCAGGAACCGGAACTACCCTTCCTTGGATTACTGACTTAGTGAACCATACTCTATCTACAGTCTGGGAGCCCTGCAAGACCGCTGATTGGACAATAGGAGACAGGATTTAGCCCTTAGGCACTTCGCACCTCCCTTATTTAACCTTATTGCATTGTTTGATTGGTTCCCTATTTATATAACTGATTGTATTGGCTAGTTTACTTCCTGTGCTCTAGCTGTTATATGTTTTATACCTGTTAGCTCTCCTATAAAAGGAGAGAATTTTGTCTTACTCTTTGCATTCATTCTCATGTTGCCAACCTAGAGGACTAAACACCCTCTAGCATCTTGTCTTTGAGAATATAGCCATTTACACAAGCACTACGCTGTATTGTTTGTCTGAGCCATGGGCTCTTGCCTTACCGGGTAATTCGGTTACCCTGCACAGTTGTCACTGTCGAGCAGTACAATGGCCCCTCTGGAGAGAAACAGAATACTTGAGAATAGTGGATGTCCGTGGTAACCAGACTGGAATCCAATACATTGGTGGCAGCGGTGGGATAAACGGTACCTTCCCACGCTGTGCTCTTTCACGCTACCCTCTGGCCCTGCAAATGCACAGCAGGCCAGCTACCACTGAAGAAGATTGATCCACTGGGTGTAGATCTGGAGAGAGGAGAAGAAAATTGATCTACGGAAAAGTAGGTCTGAAGAATCAATTGACACAAGATACTACCGGATTTCTCTGCAGGCTCGTTGAGGCACTCTGCCCTGCAGCAGCTATCCCCACACAGTATCACTTACTAAACGCTGTCTGCATCAACCGTAGAGCTTGCTCCATTTGCAGCAGTCTAGTACAGGCGCAATGTATCTTCTACAGGCTTGTTGAGTTCGCTCCGCCCTGGACATAGAGATACCGGCACTGTACAGGAAGAAGAGAGAGTCGTGTACCAGCTATACAGACTCAGCTACCAAAAGTTATTCAGCACGGAGTGCCACTCAGCTGGTAACACTGACCCCGGCACTGTATCCACTTACAGGGTCCCCACACTACTGCCTGTAGGCTCGTAGAGCTTGCTCCGTCCTGCAGCAGTACAAAAAGCTTCGTAACGGTTGTTACAAGCTACGGAGTGCCAGGTACTGTCACAGTATCCACTATACCGACCTCTAGATCTGCTAGAGCCACTGGAAATGCTGATCCCGGCTCGGGATCCAGTTGTACTGACCATTACTTAGATCTGAGTTGAGATCACTCCTCTATATGCAAAGGATGGCCACCCAGAGAGCACGCAGCGCCGGTCGAGCAACCGCTGGCAACCCACAAGCTACAGCACGCGACAGATTGACCAAAGCATTGACGGCCATGATGAGGCCCAACCAAGGCAATGCACCAGCTACTTTCAAAGCTCCGAAGTTTGACGGTAAAGGAGACGTTGAGTATTTCATCAATAGATTCACGGAAGTAGCGGAGATGAATGGCCAGAGAACACGGCCATGCTGTACTTAAGAGATGCATTACGAGGTAAAGCATTGGACTGTGGAAAGCCTCTGCATCTGCAGGGTATATTTACTGCACTACGAGCACGTTTTGGGCTAACACCAAGGGATGGTATGTCCCGGGTGACCAGCCTTCGCCGACAACACAAGACGTCGCTCCAAGAGTATGCAAGTGAAGTAGAGTGCCTCGTGTGCGTTGCGTATGCTGATCTACCTCACCAACCCATGCAGAGTATGATGCTGGATATCTTCAGTACCACAGTTGGAAACGCTTTCCTGCAGAGACACTTGTTGGCCATGCAGCCCGTTGACATAGCTGAAGCAGTCAGGGCCGATAACGAGTACCTGCAAATAAAGACGCCATTTGAAGAGCGTCAGGCTCATGTACGGATGTTGGAAGAGGATACCGACGAAGAGGAAGAGGAATGGATGAGGACGGTTGCCCGTCCCAACGTGTCTCCACCACTACTGCAGTGCAGCAGACACACCAAGTTCCCCCACCTACTATACCGGATCCCATGACAACATTTATGGACAGCCTGAAGATCTTGACTGAAGAGATACGGTCGCTGAGAGCGACTAGGCAAGCAGCTCCCCCTCCGCAGTTGGAGACTGCACCTGCAACACGCTGCTGGGGCTGCGGACAACCAGGCCACATGATGGGTACCTGCCCCCAAAATCAGCGTGCAGTTCGATTTTCAGACACCCCCAGACAGACGGGAAACGGCCGGCGCCCGCAGTAGCTCCACCGGCAGCTGACTGCAGCTGGGCAACTACCGAACCCTGTTACAGTCCTTTAACTCGGAAGGCAAGTGGACAACCCCCCAAGACACTACAGACGGCAACCAACCGCAACTGGACAAGCCAAACAACTCCTGATCCCCCTTTTAGTACTGTAACTCTGGAGATGAGTGGAAAACCCCCCAAGAGAGCACTGACGCCCGCTGACTGCAGCTGGACAACTCCTGATTCCCCGTTTAGTCCTGTAACTTTGGAGATGAGTGGACAACCCCCCAAGAGAGCACAGATGCCCGCTGATAGCAGCCTGACAGCTCACAGACCCCCTTTTAGTCCTGTAACTCTGGAGATGAGTGGACAATCCCCCAGGAGAACCCAAATGGCAGCACCACCGTTTGAACAACCTTACCAGGCCAGCTACTTCCTGGCTGGAAAATTAGCAGGTAGGCCAGCGTCCCTGTTGATTGACACAGGCTGCACAACCAACTTGCTGTCAAAACACCTGTATCAGCAACTGCCACAGTCAGTGAAGAACACGTTGCAGCATAGTGAGGCGCATGGACTCATGGCTGACGAATCTAGGATTCCTTTTTACGGCACACTGCAAGTGAACTTGCAGCTTCATAGGCCGAGAACGAGTGTTAACTTCGTCATTAGTGACATTAATGAAGATGCTATTATTGGCATGCCATTCCTCACCCTACACGAGTGTGCCCTACGGTTTCCAGACTCCAAGGTCATCATTGATGGACATGTGCTACCTTGCACGGACAAACACAGGTGGCCACTTAATGATAGTGCCCGTCTAACGCAAGCAGAGCTGACGTAGAACCCCCTTACCCCCTGAAGAAGAAGTCCCCAGACAAACACCCATAGTAGAGAGAATTACATGTGGAATACACAAGGCGGTGAAGAGCCTCCCGCCACAGGCAGATGGCAAAAGATTTGAGCCAGATCGGACAAAAACTGTGGAAGCTAGAGGCAAAACAGTGTTATCCCCCGCTGGCTACACCCCTGCGATGGGGAGAGAGAGCCCTGCTGCTGGAGAGAGGCAACTGCCCTTCAACTATAAACCTTCTGTTAAAAAATGCGGAGATGAAACAAGCAGGCACAACACAGAGGCATGCTATGAGAGCGCTCAACTGTGTCTAGATGGGAACTCCAACCGCCTGCCTAGTGGAAAGGCAAGAAAAGCAGTAAACAGACTCAAAAAGACTGCAAGGGAGGCGCGAACCGCGTTGTGCTTGGTTTCTAAAGAACTCCCAGGAACTCCCCGACAACTTCCAGTTACTAGAATAACTGTAGCTGACCGTCGAAAGAAGTTGGAGAAGTGGCCAAAAACTCCCAGTACCCAAAAATTTCCTGTGGAGCCAGACGGAGTGAGTCAGAGTTGTGAACAACTCTGCAGCTTGAAGAAGCCACTCATACCCACGAAAGGCACAGGAGGAGAAACACTTACTGATAAGATGTCTGACCATTGTCTGGAGCTCAACGACACTGAGGATCTGCTGCTGGACTTTGAGAGCTATCCACCTACACAACTAGAAATGGAGTTAGCGGCAATGCCGACAGCGGAGCTGTATACGAAGACTGTGGAGAAGGAGAAGGTCAAGCTGTCTGAGGAAGAGAAAGAGGGTGAGCAATTAAATGCTGCATTTTCAAAAGGGCTATTAGAGAATTGCACACCACGAGACTCGTAGCACTACGGGGTGGTAGCCTGCCTAGCTATGCTAAACCTGTACCTCTAGGCTCACCGCACTCTGGTGACAGTAGAGTATGCGCTTTTGCACGAGTTAGGACTGCTGACACCCTTATAAGGGCAGTAGATAACAAAGAGCGGGAAATTAAGTGTTTACCACTTGACGCTGCCTGCCAGCTCGGGATGACTCCCTACTGGCCCGGAGCACCTCCTTGCCAGCCCGGGGTAATTCTGTACCAGCCCAGGGTCCTCCAGAGATTCAGTCAAGAAAGACTGAAGGGTTACAAGGCAGTAGTGATCCTTGTAGAGCTTACCGGCAGAGAAAGCCTGTGGTGGCAACTAAGGGTGAACATCCCACGACCTTTTCACCACCAACCTTAGTGCCACACAACACAGCGCACCACACCCTGGCCCGGGATGTTGCTTGCACCCCCACGGTACAGTGGGAAGAGGAAAGAAGGTGCTGGCTGTCCTTAGAAAAGAAACGGCGGTCTCCTAAAGTTGAGACAAGGAAGGCTCTGTCAGCACTAGAACTTCCAGGGCCACTGCTCTCAGGCATACATGACACTGTGGTACAGCAAGCCCCGCTGCAATATAGGCAGCCAATTAACATGTTGCATGGAGTTCATAATGCACCTGTTGCTGTAGACTCATACTCACATGTGAACGTGATGCCCAAGCTCACCATATGCTTGGTGCAAGCACTCAGCCCTCCTGCAGAGGAGGAAGTAGAAGAAAAGGAGCCAGTTCCTGTGACGCCTACAGTGGACAACGAGCCAACCACCTTCTGGAAAGAGGATGGCCGGAGGAATCTGGCAAGATGGCGTATGCTACACTGGGTTACTACTGAGACGGAGGAGCCGGTTGAACATCTGCTACAGGAGGCGAAGGAGTACACTTGCATTAAGTGCAATTATAAAGCCCGAAACATTCAGCAGCTGAGAGTACACACTCTGCAGCGTTACCAGAAGCATTACTGCTGGTGTCACTATGCAAGTGAGAGCCACGATGCAGTATACTCGCATCAGAGCAAATTTGACGTTCCAGGAGATGCCATCTATTACCAGAAGACCGGGATAATCTACACCGTAGATCGTCCAAGCTACTCCTGTTTCTGTGAGCCTATCAGGCGGAACAATGCACCTAAGTTCAGATGGTGCCAGCCTATGCACCAAGGGGAGATAACTCCCAGGGTGCCTGTGAAGAAGAGACTGGGATATCCAGTGCACAAAGAGGAGCCTAAGAAGAAGTTAGATGACAAGAGCAAGCGCGTGCCAGCACCATCGGGTTACAAGATACCCAAACGGACAGCCAGTCCACCCAGCGCAACCTGTATGCCAGTACCAGAGGTTGCCAGTACCAAGAAGTGTGGAGTGGAAGTGCCCAGATCTTTACGTCATTTCCTACAGCACAGTGACCGTTTGGCCACTTACATAGAGGAGCATGTCACTGCCCTCGAGCAGCAGCTTGGAGAGCTGCGGAGACTATTAATTAGTCAGACTCTGTCCAATGAACAGACTTAGGTGGCAAAATCGGAACCACGACTTATCATCACAGAGGTTGAACGGCTGCGCCTGCAAGCAACCAGCCTGAGGGGCGCTTTTTTTTAAATGAGACGCCGGACTATATATGTTATTCTGTATATACTCCAATTACTATGCTATATATCTGTAACAAATTTATACAAATATATATAATCTGGGTACCGGTGTTACCCCCACACATGTCTGCTCTATTATTAAAGCCAGGCTATGACTTTAATGGAGAGAGGTATGTGGTAGATTTTGGTGGAAGCTGTTAGTAAACAGGTCATTTACTATCCACCCTTGCGAGACAATGCGCTAGACTTCAACCCACAGCGCTGGTTCAACAGCTGTTTGGGTGGAAAGTCTTGCTGTGCCGGTGGCATAATGTGCAGGGCCGGTAGTGACCCCTGTAGGGCCGTATTGACCCCTTACTGACCCGGTATAGTTGTACTGGGCCGACATAGAAGAGGATCTCCAAAACCATGTAGGAACTTAGTCAAGGTCAGGAACCGGAACTACCCTTCCTTGGATTACTGACTTAGTGAACCATACTCTATCTACAGTCTGGGAGCCCTGCAAGACCGCTGATTGGACAATAGGAGACAGGACTTAGCCCTTAGCCACTTGGCACCTCCCTTATTTAACCTTATTGCATTGTTTGATTGGTTCCCTATTTATATAACTGATTGTATTGGCTAGTTTACTTCCTGTGCTCTAGCTGTTATATGTTTTATACCTGTTAGCTCTCCTATAAAAGGAGAGAATTTTGTCTTACTCTTTGCATTCATTCTCATGTTGCCAACCTAGAGGACTAAACACCCTCTAGCATCTTGTCTTTGAGAATATAGCCATTTACACAAGCACTACGCTGTATTGTTTGTCTGAGCTATGGGCTCTTGCCTTACCGGGTAATTCGGTTACCCTGCACAGTTGTCACTGTCGAGCAGTACAGTGTCCCCTCTGGAGAGGGACAGAATACTTGAGAATAGTGGATGTCCGTGATAACCAAACCGGAATCCATTACAATATGTAGTGGATAGTATTTGATGAAAAACTGTCTGTATCTTATTTGACCAACCTTCGATTCTCTGTGTCAGGCCATACAATCATTGTTGTTGGATGAGCTTTTATTCATCAGTATTTGTTCCCAGCTTATAATTAGAAACGCAGAGTTTAAAACCATATGACAGTGTTTAATACATTTATTGATAAAGTTGATCTGCTGCAGCTGTGTGCAAAAATCAACTATTCCTGGAGTCATCAAACAGTTTGTCTGAATGAAGAGAAAAACAGAGTCTTGCTTTTTCCATGTGTTGCAGAGTTTTGCAGCAGTGATGAGGAAGGGCATGCTAAACATAACAAGAAACCGATGAACCTACAAGATAAATTGTGTGATGAGAGAAGTGCTTGGGAAGTCATGAACTCTTCATCAAATTTCATAAAGTAAATTATACACATGCCATAATTTTCAATTCGTATCAAAATTAAAACAAAAACTTTCTGCTGATACCAAAATAACATTATCAAATATTGTTTTGCACTTTACAAAGGCTTAAAACTGTACAAAACTGTTAACTTTCATGGAGAAAGCATATACTTTGAGCACATACTTTACCACAAATCATTAAGTTAGTTTTTATGGCAAAAAAAGCATACTTCGGTTTTGGTTTCAGATGTAGATCACATTGCTTTGAGGGGCAGCCTAACACCAACAGATTCAGAGTTCCTGGTAGTCCAAAAACAGTGCTGGTCAACTGACGGTCAATACTCATGCACCATCAGATCACAGATACCTGCTGTTACAAGTACCACAACTGCTGCTGCCATCACAACTGTTCCACCTCCAGTAGAGATAGAATGCCAGGAAGATATCATTTGCCTCTGATTGGATCCAACACAAAGCATGGGTGTAAATATAGTGATAGTTATCTTCTCGTTGAGCAGACAACTTCTCATCACTGTTCATTGTTTGAATAAAGCTTTGCAAACCATCTCTTTAATGATAATTCTGCCCTTGTATTGGTTTCAGAAGTCGTTGGTTTGATTCTACATGTAGTTATATTAGGAAACAAGCCAAGCCCTCATGTTGGTCCTTGTTTTAACAGACCGACAATCAAATAGGTATCATGACGGAATAAGTTAAAATTTACACGACGGGATAGGTTAAAAATTTACATTCGCACATACTTGGAAACAGCATGAAAGTCGGAATTGTAGGCTTCTCAAGTTCAAAAGATTTACGTGCAGACATGACAGAAATAGCTAGCTCCGATGTGAGACAACATCTTGTTTCAAAGGTACCAACAGTAGCTGGCGGTGGAACAAACATTGGTGTAGGTCTGCTTGAATGTCAGAGAGTAAGTAAAACTAACAAACCTCCAATACATGTGAATTAGACGTAAATGCAGCCAATATTATATTTATGTACTGCTTATACTATTCTCCTGCACAGTTCCAATCAAATTACATAATTCCTGTATAGTTACTATTTCTGCTGTTTTAGATTCTACGGGCTTACTCCGGGACGACGTACATCAAACAAGGATTGTTTTACTCCGTTATGGCTCGAGAACAATTGATGATGCTATCGATGTTATCATTGAAGATGGGATAACTCCAGATATAGTCTTATATGAGTAAGTACTGCATAGAGATAGAATATGGGAGTGTGTTATCTGAAAGAGATAACCAAAGTTTTCTTATCTTTGCTGAACAGAAGTAACACCAGTTTTGTTTGATTATAGGAATAAATTATTATGTAACATTTTTTTTTATGCTAGAAGCACAGAGTGCTATATTTTCTTTAAACGTATAATCAAGTCACCCATTTTTCAAAATATTATGAACACACAAGCTCAGACAAGTTGATTCAACTTGACATTTTTAGTCACAGCTTACCAATGAAATTATAAAACCTATAAACTACCCATTGATAAGTCTTTCCACTTTTTGTATTGCCATAAAATATGACATGTTAGTTCAGTCTAAGAAAAGTAGTTGAGCTCAAATCAAGTATAGCATTATACTTTCGGCTTGAAACTGGGTTTTATTTGTGTGAGCAAAATAGTGTGGATGAGCAAAGACCAAAAATATTATTTTCTCTCAATGTGTTGTTTTTTTTTTGTGAAAAGTGAAGACATTCTGTTTTCTTTAGCTGTCAAGCTAAGGGCAATATTTAGTTGCATAGATTGCTTTTGCAGTTCTCAGTGCTTTAAACTTTATTCAGCCCAATTGTTGCTGTGCTGTTGAATGTATAAATTAATGCAATTTTCTCCCCCTTGCTACACACTCAGCTGTAAACATGTTCAACTTGACAAACACTTCTGCTACAAAGGTTTGAAAACTGCTGTCTGATTTAAAAAAAACTTTTAGCAGGTTAGTTCTTGCACTCAACCATTCTGACAATCTCAGCACCTACTTCCTCAGAATGAGAACTGATGATGCTAAAAATAACTTTACCAACTCGTTTGGCTTTGCGTCAGCCTCTTAAGTTTCTCCAGACACCATTGCTGTGCTCTTCATAAGTGCATAATAATTTGGTACGGTTTTGTTTTTTTACAGTAAAAATAATTAAGCGATAACCTACAGAAGCTGCAGGTTTAACTTCTCATATAGAAGCAAAAGTGTAAGTAAACCTTCATTGATTTTTTCATTAGTGTTAATTCGGCCAACTTGATGCAGAACAATTACTTTCCCAGTTTAAATGACTACGTATGATTATAGACCACTACCCGAACAACAACAACTACAATGAGTACAACAACAACTACAGTGAGTACAACAACAACTACAATAAGTACAACCACCACTACAAGTAAAAGTATCACGTCTGCTATTATTGATACCTACACTACAAAAGTTGTAAACAATGCACAAAAAACGGTAAGCTAATGTTTCTAAAAGCCTATTTATTCAAAGGTAATAAAAATAATTTATTGTTTTTTTTTAAAGTCATTGTAGGCAGCGAGGAAAGCGAGTCAAAACTCATCATTCTTAGCAACTCTTGGAGTGGTTGGAGTACTAACTCTTGATGTAGCTGTTGGACCGATTGTAATGCTGTAACAGATTTTTTCCTCTATTACCGACACAACGGCATCTGCTCATTCTCTCTACTAGCAATAGACTCTGAGTCCACGACCAAGACAAACTACACCGAGTTTACGCAAATAAAACACTTTATCACTCCATTTTATTTAGCAATATAATAAGTTAAGATACGAAATCCACAAGCTTCTGTATCTCCACCAGCACAGCAACTCCTTATATAGGAAGAGACAGGCGCCCTCACCAACTTATTAAGGGTGAGCCAATAATACAATACAAAACATTCATGAATAGAAAGAAGTGATACTGTAGCGGATTTTGACGTCTACTACCTTCCGCTAGGGGGTTGTGCTGGTAGACGTGCAGTCTTGTTCAGCCACAACAATACCGTCAGGCACTTCAGGCCTGACAATCTACAATCTACCTCAACTGAGAGGTGACCCCGCGCCGGGATGGCACAAACAAAGTGTTGCAAAGTGAATGACCGACTTTAACAACGGTAGACATACACTGTGTTTAAGTATAGTGTATAAATATTTCCTTTATTCATCACCAGAATATAAGGAGGTAATACAAGACAAGATAACACACTCTTGCCATATCAGTAAGCGCAATGAGTGCAGCAAAAGCTCTGCCTGTTACAGGCAGAGTTATGGAAAAGTACCAGCCATGCACAGGAAGCATGGCAGGAAGTTATATGATATATATATAGTAACAGTATGATATATATGGTAATCAGTATTGTCCAATGAGATAAGGCTAAATGAGTTAAAGTACACTGACGTCCATAGGTAAGGGGCGGAGTCTATAGCTAACTTGGCCAGTGATTGGTAGATATAGTCCTTGTGAGTTACTTAGCCTTCGGTTCCCCTTTTTTCTACATCTAAGGGTAGATAGCTTCGGAAGGTGACATCTGGAGGCTCTTAGGCTAGGTTTTGTCACTCTGGTCATGGCGGCCATCTTGCTGCCGACTCAGGATAACTACCCAGGGTCAGGGTAGTAAATACCCGGGGTTGCTGTAGTAGTATTCGGGATCGTTGTAGTGATACTCAGTGCCGGTATGATTAGTTGAAGCAATATAATCATTGCAATAGGTTCCGGTCGTTGTCTATTGCATTCATTGGATCCCTATGGTAGCCACCATCAGGGGGACCTCTGCGCATTAGTGGTCACTGTATGTAGCCAGTAAAATCCACCACAATACAAAACACAATAACAAGTTGAGTCAATGAGAAGGATTTGTATATGATAATGAGGGTCTAGGCTGCTTTCCTGCTCTTTTGAGTGTAGTGGAAACTTTCCATCCTTTATATGGAGTCCTTAATTCCTAGTCTCTGCTCCCAACACTTGTACTGCTTCGGTATCCAGATAATGAAGAGTTTTCGGCTCCTTAGGCCTCAGGCTATTGTTATCAGCCATCTTTAATGACTGGCCCAGGGTACTGACCCGGGGTAGGTTTTTTATATACTTTATCGGTTGGAGACAGGGTCTATTCTGGCCCGGTATAGCGGGTATCCTTAAATCTGAGGAAATAGGTGTATGGGATGAAGGGAAAAGCTCCGGGTCCACTTCAAGGCCATTACTACAGGTAGGGGAAGGGACACAGGTGGTTTCTAGGGGAGAGGGGGGAGGGGTGGAAAGACGGGTGGGGGTGGCTAACAAATTATACAAATCTCTCACAATACTTCGTCTTCAAAATGTGGCTCAAGGAAGCAATCGTAAAGATTATTAGGCATATACCTTGGATTTATTTTCTTTCATTTCTAAAGCTTGTTTTTCATTATTTATAGATTTGTGTCTATAAAATACAGTCACAAAAAATTATTGAAAATACTTTTGTAATTTTGGTGTTAACAGCAACATAGCCTTTAAAATGGAAAAAAATTGCAAATACCTGGAATTAAAAAGCTGCTGAGACAACTCATAAAAGTCCTCGACCGAGCATTGCTCGTGTTTGGAGTTATGTGACCAAAAAGTCCTTCATCGAGCAATGCTCGTGATTTATTTTGTTCTGTTTTCGGAACTTATTGCAGAAGTTTGTGCAGACTGACATAAACGATTTTTATACCATCGTGTAGAGCAGAGAATTGCCTATTTTCTGGCTTTTGTTTGAAGACTCTATGACCTTCTAAACGGAAACAGCTCCAAATATCCTTGACCCACCACTTCCTGTATTCAATTTCGGAATTTTTTTCATAACGAGGGGCAATTTTTTGTCTGGAAAGAAGCAAGCACATTGTTTTCTTCATCTGAATTAGTTAGTTTATTAATATCTTAGCTTGTTTGAGCTCTCTGATAATGGAATTGAAGGTTAGTAAGCTAGTAATTAATTATTTAAATACGGCATTGATAATAATGTAGAGGAATTATACATCGACCCAACGATCGGTCGACCCCATGAACAATTAGTCAACTGCCGAACCCTACTGCACATATATTCACTCATTATTATTCTACCGAACTGTCTATGCCTATTTACATTTATCATTATTTTTCTAATCTTATATGTTTGCATTGCTTGCATGGGACTGTCTTTTTCATACATGTGCTTGGGCAGCCAACCGTGCTGCCAAGCCACACCTATTTCTATTTCTAAAGATTCTATTTGCTACTACTTAACCAATTGCTTGTGTCAGGCGTGGCCTGCTTTTGTATTCTTGTATGCCAATCATGTTATGTAATTTGTCCAGCATAAATACTCGTGTATTGTCTAATAAAGTCAGAGTTAATGCCTACACTCTCACTTGCTTGTTTGGTCTGATAGCATAAGCGCACTTATGCTAAAGCACAGGTAGCTTAGCAGAAACAACACAAGTAAGCTTGCACGATTGCGCTGGTGAAAGAACTTGAGAAGTTCAGCAATTGCACAAACAAAGTGGACAGGAGCATTGCACTGAATCAGTCGACTAGCAACTAGAATAAACAGTCAGTAGAAAGTGGTCAGTCGATCTCGACTCACACTGCACTTGACCTACGGGCAAGTGATACTGGAACGGTTATTCGAACGGCTAGGTCGACCTACTACACCTACTCCTCGGGATAGGTGGAAGGCGAGATAGATAGGCGTACACTGCACTGTTGTGTTTACTTATTACTGTGGGCCGTTGTACAGGTGGTCGCTACCACTCCTAACGGTAAATTCCTGTACAATAAATAATCAATTTTAACTTTTTTTTTATTATTTTTGTAAAGTTGTTGATTGATGTTGTTCTTTACATCAAAATGTAGCTCTAAATGTTTCTAGTTCATTTGTGCACCAATGAGGGTTTCATTTTTTCTTGTAATAAAAATAGTAATTATTTTCAGAAAAAAAAATTTCCGAAATTTTCGGTAATCTGTGCAGCCAGTGCTAGATTGTTGTTGCAGTGTTCTAACACTTTTTTTGCATATTTTTGCTTCAAATTTTGCTAGTCTTATCAAAGTTTTGTCCTCTTTTCAGCTGTGCTATCAGTTTTACGTTTAGTGTGTTATTCTTTTTGTAACTGGTTGATCTGTTGAAGTCATTACTAAAAAATGGTCTCCGAACTAAAAAAATAATAAAAATAGTTTAGACTGGTGGAATCAATATGTTATTAATTCTCCTAAAATAAAAGATAATGATGATTCATACGAGCATAAATCTGTTACCATATCATGTATAGATAAATTCTAATAAAATTTTGAAAATTGAACGTTTTCGAAAAAAGCGGGTGACCGATGAGCTCATTTATTGATCGGAGCGATCGAAAATCAAAGAGATTTATGAAAAAAAAACTTTTTGCAACAAATTTCTTTATTCCACTTTAAGGGTTATGGAAAGATTCTTAAAATATTTTAGTTTGCGAGCTCACATCAACCTTATTTACAGCAACTCCATATTTAAACTAACATGATTGTGGGTTTGAATAGTTCTGTGTTTTAAACACTCTTATTGGTTAACTACTGCTCACAAGAACTGCCAATGACCATCAAGTCAGCTCAAGCTTTTCAAGGTTTATTCTTAAAAATAAAGCAGTTTTTGTAATTCAGTCGTAACAACTAATGAACTTTTACTTATGCCTTTTAATTAATCATTTCAATTTTATGCTGATCTCAAGAAAGACAATTGAAAATGTATATTGCCGGGATGCTTTCACATGTGCGTCGACAGACTTGTAGTCAAAGGCGGATAACTACCAGATCCAATATACAGTAATGGCAAAATTAATGTTGGCAGCATACACAGGCAGCACTGACACACTCTCCTAACATAAAGCATCACACTTTGACATAATTGGTATCTACATTCGCTGCTCGATAAAATAGAAAAATCATTCCCTTGAATGTTTATAGCCCTGTATGCAATTTTTTACTACAACAAGTTCCAACACCCGCACAGCATATGTAAGGGCATGAATATTTATTCTGAAGCGTTGAGTTAAGGCGTGCAATACAGACATTGTACCGGTTAGGTGAGGACCAAGCGTGTACTACAGTTATCATTGAGTGCGATCAAGCGTGACAAACCCTGCTGTAGGAAAAGTGAATTGACCGTGCTACACCATCAGGTTGGCAATTGTGCGCTATAATGCCTTGTGTGCGGCAGCATTCAGTCAATGGTTGATAAGATTTGTCACCCCATTTGTCATTCGGATTGATCTGCTCGTATGTCATGGGTAACATAAATTCATCATCAAGGTGCTCTCGTTATACTGACTGCATCTAAGATAAGCTGATTTTAAATATTGTAAGACCCACTTGTTGTACGGAAGTGGTTTTTAATGTTGTCTATAACTTGAGTTTCTTAAAAATTGCCCAAAGGAGTTTTCTTTATCACTATGCAAGTACCCAACATCAAATGGCAAGTAGATTTTTTAGCTTATTACAAATGTCCGCCGATGCAAACTTGTAAAAATGTCTCCAGTGTCTGCCAGGTTACCACACCTTACCTCTATACTTTTGGTAGTCATTCACATGACATCTCATCAAGCTATAAATAGCATTGAGGTAATTAATCTGCATGAAATTTTTTTTTGATCTCAAAGATGACAGTAGACGCAGTTGCTTAACTTGTTCCAGTGAAGAATTCATGATTTATACATAACGTGGAAATGTCTTATGTAACACTTCTGGCCTTTCAATAAACTTTAGCTGTATCAATAAAACCTTATATGCCTCAGGTAATGAGCTTGCATTTGTTATACGCCTGTGAGTGTGTTCTGACTGCTCTTCTATTGCTTTCTGCTAAAAATCTGAATGACACTTCCAACAAATGTTCAGACTTGACAAGCTCCTTCTATCAAAGCTCAATGAATCATTACGCAGTGTTTATGAATTAATTGAAAACCAGTTTACCTATAATTAACTCATAAATTCCCTTTACGTTAAAACAAGCGGCTTCAATAGTATATACATATGTAGTGATGGACTGCGTAATTGAAGTTTTGAACATGTTTATGCTGGGCATGTGTAGCATGTTTTATTTATACAGCAGTGAAGCATTATCTTTTTCCCATTCTACAAACTCAGTTCCAAAATTACAATCAACATTGCTGGTTGAAGGATTGTTGGTGCTAAACCTGTAGTGTCCAGTAAAGCTAGTATAGCAGTACAATAATGAAATGTGAAGCAGCAGATCAAAAAATATGTTAAATTTCATTTATTTTGCCTCTTATGCATATGAGGTTTGTTCAACTTCAAAAGTATCCAGAGATTGTGTAAATCTGTTGAAGCTGAGTGAATCTCTCGTTGTTCCAAGGCTAGTTTCTCATTATTGCTATAGTACTGTAGTGGATTTTGGGGGGCCGACCAAACGTCCACCAACAACGCCTCACTCCAGAGGTAAACTTCCAACAGAGGAGTATGCCAACTCCACAACTGTTCCCGGAGCCCACGGCTCAAACGTACAACTCAATGACTTGTTGAGTTAACCATACTTTATTACACAGCGTAACCAGCAATGTATAATAAGGGTAAATGTATCATGCTACTTGGCTTAAGCACAGGTAGAATCCCAATACAATACAATGAATCTAGTGAAATGTTCTGCCTTTTATAGGCAGGACAGGATTAAAACATATGCCCAAACAAGGGGCAACAAATCAGTAATGGCAGGAAGTGTTTACTCTAATCAGATCATAGGATATAAATACGCAATACAGTCATTGGCTAATATGAGGTTAAATATGAAGGGCGCCCAGAAGTAGGGGGCGGAGCTTCTCAGTTAATCTTGCTTACTCATGGTGGTGCAATGAGTAGCCCTGGTTCTTGGTCCTTATGGCTTGTGGTCCTTGGCTTTGTCTTGTTTGAGGACAGCTATGTTGCAGAGTCGGGCTCCTGCACCTTTGGTATTAATTTCGGTTCTCAGGCTATCGTAGAACTTTTCTCACCGACCCGGTATAGGTACGGTAAAGGCATTGCAGGGCCGGTAGTACATGCTGCAGGGCCGGCAGGGTGTGCTGCAGGGCCGGTGGTACCTCTGCAGGGCAGGCAGTGAGTGCTGCAGGGCAGGCAGTGAATGCTGCAGGGCAGGCAGTGAATGCTGCAGGGCCGGTAGGGTTCCTACCGGCTGACTTGCTCATGTTCTGGCTGTGCCAGGCTCTATTCAGGCTTGCCTGACACTCAACAGTTGTCAGGGGGACCTTGCGCAGTGGTAGTAGACATAAAATTCCACCACATTCCCCTCTCCATTAAAGACTGTATCTCTTTGGTCTTTAATTACATAATTCAACAAAGAGAATAATAGTGGCGAGCAACACCCGTGCTCGGTCAAGTTTGTGGGGAGAGCATCTTACTGCCTCCTAGCACCTCTAGGGGCGGCTTCCCATGCCTGTTTCGATCCCCCAGGGTCATAGGGGAAGTCGAGAACATTTCTCATTGCACAGACTGCTACCATAGCATCTGATGCATAAGCAGAGAAAGAACCTTCAGGGTTTCTCTCTTCTCCCTTGTTGTACGGGGTGGCCGGCTCATTCTCCAGCCTCAGCTTCTCTCCTGGAACCTCCTCTTTCAACATCGGGGGTGGCAATATCTGCATCAAGTACACCTCTAGGTTTGGCTGGACATCCACAGTTGACTGTGATTCAGCATCTTTTTCAGCTATAGGTGCTAGCTCCGTATCAATGGCAGCAGCAACAGGGGTTGGCTGGGGAGGTGCAGTTTCTGTCCGTAGCAACTCCTCCGCTGGCATGGCCAACAACTCCTCTTCTCCAAGTCCTGGAGGGTGGTAGGCTGCTAGGTCAGTTTCTAACAGCAAGCTCTCGTTCTTCACTTCTATCTCCAAACAGTTGGAAGTAGCCCTAGTGCCAATCTGTTGCACGAGGCTTTCTTTATTTGAGACAGTACACGGAGTGCCCTGGTCACTCTCTTGAGAGGGAATGACTGTCTCCTTTTTGTCAACCGCTTTCTCCGACTTCCGACTCATCCTGTCTGTGCTTGCAGGAGGCGGCTGAGCAGGGGTACTAGGAGCAAACTTTGGTGGTCCCTCGTAGCTCTCACGGGGGGAGTTCAGCTGGAGCCTTGCCGTATCTGGTAGAGCAGCTTCTGGCAATCCTTTTGAAACCACATACGACCACAGTGGTGCAACTTCTTCGGCGGATATAACTGTTTTGGCGCCTTCCCCGGATTTCCCGGCTATTGCATCATGAGTGGTTTTAGCCACTGTCTTCGATGCTGGCAACCAACAGCTCCTTCCACTCCCTTTCATTGCCTGTGGGTGGTCATTAGGTAACTCCTCTTGTGCTTTCTTTTGGTGACCTTCCTGCTTGTCCAGGGGCGTAGCCAACAGGGGCGTAGAGGTAAATTTCGCTCTCTTTCCTCTGGCGACCTCAGTTTTCATCTCTTCGCGCTCAAATTTTCTGTGCAGGCTATCCTTCCCCCTCTCCATCGTTTGGGAGGTCCTGCAGACTACTTGCTCACTTTTTGTAGGTGCTGTTGGGGAGAATCCATCCCAACCACCAAGTGGCATAACATCCTTTTGCGCCGCGTCTATCCACATGACGCTATCTTTTAGCAGCTTTCCATGCTTGTCCGTGCATGGTACATCGTGTCCGTCTATTGTAATGACGGAGTCTTGAAATCTGAGCAAACACTCATGGGTGGTGAGGAACGGCATCCCTATGATGGCGTCCTCGTTTATGTCACTTATCACGAAGTTGACATTGCTTTGTAACCTACAGATCTGTACGGACACCTTCACCGTGCCGTAGAACGCGATCTTCGACCCATCAGCCATCACTCCGTGTGACTCGCTGTTCTGCAGTGTGCTCCTCACACTCAGGGGTAGTCTCTGATAGACATGCCGAGATAACAGGTTTGTAGTACACCCGGTGTCTACAAGTATCGACACGACTCGTCCATCCATTTTTCCAGTGAGGAAATAGCTTGCCTTGTACGGACGTACATGAGGGGAGCCGGTGGTGTCCGCCGCGTGCATCTTAGCAGGGGGCTGGCTCGTGTAGGGATGTTGCGTCCTCTGGCTCCGTTTGGGGGTGTTACGGCTCGCCCAATCGCAGGTAGATGCCGGTAGCTCTACTGCGGGCGACGGCCGTTTCCCGCCTGGGCAGGCATCCGTCGTGGTCTGGTACTCCACGATTTCTTTGGACACTGCCTTTGCATGTGTCCCAACTCTCCACAGTCCCAGCACTGGAGTGGTGGTTGATCAGGCAGTGGTGGAGGAGGCTGAGGTGTAGGGGTAGCTCCTGATTTCAATGACTTGATTTCTTTCGTGAGTTCTGCCAACGCCTCCATGACCGCTGTCAGAGAGTCCTTGTTTGGCGGTGCAGGGCGGACATTCTTCACTGCAGTATGCGGTGTGTCCGACTCATCGTCAGTGTACTCCTCCTCATCTGTAGATTCGTCGTCTACCATGCGCACGTGAGTAGACCTCTCGTCAGGACCTGTCCTGATCTGCAGGTATTCGTTCCCTGCTCTCACTGCGTCTGAAAGTTCCACTGGCTGTATTGCCAGGAGGTGTCTCT
The DNA here is from genome assembly GCA_945261195.1 of Cryptosula pallasiana. NCBI lineage: Eukaryota > Metazoa > Bryozoa > Gymnolaemata > Cheilostomatida > Cryptosulidae > Cryptosula > Cryptosula pallasiana. The sequence continues at coordinate 10,573,060 of OX183137.1, read as the reverse complement.
GCAAATAGGAGTTGCCTAATGTAGAGCTGAAGATATCTACTATCATTCGTTGCAACGATCTGTGGGGGAGGTCCGCATACGCGACCTGCACCAGTCGTTCTACTTCAGTGGCATGCTCCTGCAGCGTAGTCTTATACGCCCTGCGGAGGCCAGTAAGTTTGTATCTTGCTTCACGGGGGGTTAAACCAAACCTCGTCCGTAAAGCAGCAAATATGCCTTGCAACTGTGGTGCCTTACCACATTCAAGTGCACTCCCTCTCAGGGACTCTCGCAGATGCAGCAACGCTGTCTGCTCTGGCCATTCGTTGGCCTCAGCCACTCCCATGAAGCGCTCTATGAAATAGTCCACGTCTCCGTCTCCATCGAACTTCGGTGCTTTAAATAAAAACCGGTGATTGGCAGCAGCTGGCTGCATGACGGCTTGTAACGCTTCTGTCAAACGTTCCATCACATTCGCTTCGGGGTTTGCAGGTGGTACCCTACCAGCGCTGCGTGCCCGTTGGTTTGCCATTGTCTAGACTTAGAGGAGTAACTCAACTCAAGTGTACAATGGATGGTGTGCTGGTCCGTTTTTAGCGGCACCAGGTCTCTACAGCGTCTAGGGCTGTCTATATCAAATTGTCTCAGTAAACAAGGTACTGGAAAGTAACACAAGGCCGGTACAATATTGCACAGGGCCGGTAGTAATGTGTACAGGGCCAGCGTTTAGAGCGCAGGGCCGGTCACAAAGTTAGCAGGGCCGGTATCCGAAGACACAGGGCCGGTATCAGTGTTAGCAGGGCCGGTATCAGAAGACACAGGGCCGGTATCAGTGTGTGCAGGGCCGGTATCAAAGATACTGGGTTGCCTGGTTGCTGCAACGGAGTAAACTCAACGTTTATGCAGAGCTAAGTGACGCACACTTTCTGGGAGCACTTCTTCAGGCGGAGCAAGCTCAACGTCTGTTCAAGAGTGTCCAAATGGGGGGTCTGTACAGTGAATACAGATCCGGATTTTCGGACTGCAATATGCAGTTCCAAGGTAGCGCAGTCCAACAGCGTGAGAACAATCCCACCGCTGCCACCAGTGTAGTGGATTTTGGGGGGCCGACCAAACGTCCACCAACAACGCCTCACTCCAGAGGTAAACTTCCAACAGAGGAGTATGCCAACTCCACAACTGTTCCCGGAGCCCACGGCTCAAACGTACAACTCAATGACTTGTTGAGTTAACCATACTTTATTACACAGCGTAACCAGCAATGTATAATAAGGGTAAATGTATCATGCTACTTGGCTTAAGCACAGGTAGAATCCCAATACAATACAATGAATCTAGTGAAATGTTCTGCCTTTTATAGGCAGGACAGGATTAAAACATATGCCCAAACAAGGGGCAACAAATCAGTAATGGCAGGAAGTGTTTACTCTAATCAGATCATAGGATATAAATACGCAATACAGTCATTGGCTAATATGAGGTTAAATATGAAGGGCGCCCAGAAGTAGGGGGCGGAGCTTCTCAGTTAATCTTGCTTACTCATGGTGGTGCAATGAGTAGCCCTGGTTCTTGGTCCTTATGGCTTGTGGTCCTTGGCTTTGTCTTGTTTGAGGACAGCTATGTTGCAGAGTCGGGCTCCTGCACCTTTGGTATTAATTTCGGTTCTCAGGCTATCGTAGAACTTTTCTCACCGACCCGGTATAGGTACGGTAAAGGCATTGCAGGGCCGGTAGTACATGCTGCAGGGCCGGCAGGGTGTGCTGCAGGGCCGGTGGTACCTCTGCAGGGCAGGCAGTGAGTGCTGCAGGGCAGGCAGTGAATGCTGCAGGGCAGGCAGTGAATGCTGCAGGGCCGGTAGGGTTCCTACCGGCTGACTTGCTCATGTTCTGGCTGTGCCAGGCTCTATTCAGGCTTGCCTGACACTCAACAGTTGTCAGGGGGACCTTGCGCAGTGGTAGTAGACATAAAATTCCACCACAGTACCTATTGCTCAGTTTTCAGTGTTTCCATTGGTATCATAGCGAGTTTTGAGGTTTTGTAGAAACAACATAAAAAAAAACAATTAGGGAGCCACGCAAATACAGTATAGTTCAAGTCAAGGGCTTTTGATAATATATCAAGAACAAAATTTTTCGTTTATGTGATGATAAATCATGAAACAATTTGGTGGTGGAGGGAGGGGGAAGAATAAACGGAGGGCATAGGCCCTCTGTTTTGATCAGATTCCAATCATCCCAAAGATTTGTTCAAACAGCCATCAAGTAGCTTTTTTGTTTTTGTGTTTTAACCTCTCCAGCTTTTAAGACTTGTATTTGAGCAAATATTTCAGTCTTTATCACATTGACTTTCGCAGCAGTTTGCCTGTGCTAATTGATGGAAAACATTTTTTATCAAATGTAAGCAGGGTTGTCATTCTCTACGCATCAATGCACAAGGTCGATGATGTTAGCTTCACATTTTGTGTATGGCAGCGGTCAGCTATGAGAAGGAAGCACAATGGTTGTGATTACCAACCGCTATGACTGACACACCGCATAGTGGGATAAACATAGACCACACTGCAAATATATATTGAATGAGCGGCCCCCTTGATTAAATGTCACAAACAGAAGAATGTGTTATTTAATGTGTCATGTTTTCTTTGTAACTGCAGTTGAACTACTCATTAACCGATATTTTTTGTTCACTAAGATAAAATTTCAAGCATTGTTTTAAAATATATGGTTTCGAACAAAAGTTGTTGCGAATGCACTGCACAGAATCATTTCTGATTCTATTGTATTCTAACTGTATCCTAATAGTGTAGACACTACCTTTTTGGTTTTTATAATAATAACAGTATTTCCTACTTTTGCTTTTTGTGCTCAAACAGCAAACTTGTAGGGACTTTTGCAATGAACATACAAACGAATGAATAAAAGCTCTATTGGGCTGTATTGTGGAGTCCATATTTTTACATACAATGAAACGTCAATGTTAAATGTTTGACCAATAGCTACAAAATTGAGTCATGCACATTAGCTTGTGGGAAAATATACATTGCCCCATATAGCTGCCTTATCAGAATTGGAAATGGGTTACAGGTGCGGCAAAAAACAAATTTAAAACCCAGTAATGCAGTAGTGAAGGCAATGTACTGTGGACATGATAGAACGGGTTTTATAAGCTGACATTAATTTACTTCAGCAACTCATATGCTATTAGTCTAGGCATAAAAGCAGCAATAGTTCAGAAGGGTAGTTGCTAGCGTACTTCACAATGCCATCATTGAAGCAAGGCTGGTAGCATGTATATTTCATTCTAGTATCTTGTTGATTGCCATTTGATGGGCTTTTGTGGTCGATAGCAGCCATCACTGCCTATCACTGCTTTGTAGTGTTCCACTCAGTCAGTTCACTGTAAGAACAGCATAACACTGGTTATGGCTGACGAAACATCAAATTGCTGCAAAGCACATGTTTGTTTCAACATTTCGTTCATGTACACACATCTCACTAACTTGGTGGTCAAAAAATTTGCAAAACGAGTGTTTCATATGGCCAGTTTCAAGCTAATTATTTGTTTTTATGTTTTAATCTGGTAGTTGAAATAAAAAATCAGCTGCACACCGCTGAACACAAACTGTTGTGTGAAATCCATGGGAAAGAAACACCAGCAGTAGTAGTTCAATGCATATTAAAGGCCAGGTGGGTACATTTATGAAACTCTACCTAAATTGCACATACTTCTAGTACTAGCCACACTCGTACAGAAGTACATAATCAATAATTTTTGCCTGTTTTACTAAACTAATAGACTAAATGAAATAAACATCAATGTTTGTTGATCCCAATGACAACAAAGAGCACGTTGAAAATATCAACAGAAATTAAAAAATTACAAAACACCAAAAAACTATACCCGCACTTGACAATCGAACGTTATGTAAACAGTATAGTAAGCAGAGTAAACTTCTTGACTATGATGCTGAGGCATATTGTCAATATTTAGATCAAAAAGTTATAATGAGCATTATATACGATACTAAATATATTCTACACTACTAGAGACAGTTAACCCAACCCGGTATAGCGACCCGGATACTAAATATATTCTACACTACTAGAGACAGTTAACCAAACCGGTATAGCGACCCGGATGCGAAATATATTCGGCACTACTAGAGACAGTTAACCCAACCCGGTATAGCGACCCGGATACTAAATATATTCTACACTACTAGAGACAGTTAACCAAACCGGTATAGCGACCCGGATGCTAAATATATTCGGCACTACTAGAGACAGTTAACCCAACCCGGTATAGCCACCCGGATACTAAAGATATTCTACACTACTAGATACAGTTTTAACCCAACCTGGTATAGCGACCCGGATACTAAATATATTCTACACTACTAGAAACAGTTAACCCAACCCGGTATAGCGACCCGGATACTAAATATATTCTACACTACTAGAGACAGTTAACCCAACCTGGTATAGCGACCCGGATACTAAATATATTATACACTACTAGAGACAGTTAACCCAACCCGGTATAGCGACTCGGATACTAAATATATTCGGCACTACTAGAGACAGTTAACTTAACCCGGTATAGCGACCCGGATGCTAAATATATTCTACACTACTAGAGACAGTTTTAACCCAACCTGGTATAGCGACCCGGATACTAAATATATTCTACACTACTAGAGACAGTTAACCCAATCTGGTATAGCGACCCCGATACTAAATATATTCTACACTACTAGAGACAGTTAACCAAACCGGTATAGCGACCCGGATGCTAAATATATTCGGCACTACTAGAGACAGTTAACCCAACCCGGTATAGCGACCCGGATGCTAAATATATTCTACACTACTAGAGACAGTTTTAACCCAACCCGGTATAGCGACCCGGATACTAAATATATTCTACACTACTAGAGACAGTTTTAACCTAACCTGGTATAGGGGCCCGGATACTAAATATATTCTACACTACTAGAGACAGTTAACCCAACCCGGTATAGCGACCCGGATACTAAATATATTCTACACTACTAGAGACAGTTAACCCAACCCGGTATAGCACCCGGATACTAAATATATTCTACACTACTAGAGACAGTTTTAACCCAACCCGGTATAGCGACCCGGATACTAAATATATTCTACACCACTAGAGACAATTAACCCAACCCGGTATAGCGACCCGGATACTAAATATATTCTACACTACTAGAGACAGTTAACCCAACCCGGTATAGCGACCCGGATACTAAATATATTCTACACTACTAGAGACAGTTAACCCAACCCGGTATAGCGACCCGGATACTAATCATATTCTACACTACTAGAGACAGGTAACCCAACCTGGTATAGTTACCCCGAATACTAAATAAATACTGCGCTACTAATGACAGATAACCCGACCCAGTAAATAGGTATGTGTACTAATATGAAAGGCTATAGCAACACAGTATAGCTACCGCAGTTCCTATATATATATATATATACTATATATACTAAGTGAGAGATCTACCCCGAGTCAGATAAGCTACCTCAGATACAATATTCGCACTAATAAAGATAGCTCCACAGCACAGTATGGCTACCCCGGATCTCACATACATATACTAATTGAGAGAGTTACTCTAACCCTGTATAGCATCCCAAAATCACATATATTTACTAACAGAGAATAGTACCCCTATCCAGTAAAGGCACCCTAACTCCTAGAAATACTAACAGAGACAGCTACGTCACCCCTGCATAGCTACCCTTGATCATATATGCAGTATTACACACTGATAGAGAGAGCATGCTACCCCGACCCTGTAATCCTGGTTCAATGGCCTATTTCTGGAAAAGGTATTTCTCAGTTTTGGGTGATTGAAGCCGTAAGCATTCAGCAGTGACACTAAAGAAGGCAAGCACACTTGCCATGACAAAAGATCATTTTTTATGAGGGAGCAACAATTTTACCTGAAGGACTACAACTTCAGGTTCCAACTAGGTTTTATATGTGTAATTAACTGATTGGTTGAGTCAAAGACCCCACCTTTGGATTAAACGCCAGTTACATTCAGCAGAGTATCATTCCGACTAACCAGGGTAAGAGTAATAGCCGTAGAAAGAGTGGAGAGAATATTAGGACTTGTAGAAATGAGAAAAGATATAGCACAGTGGAGATCAACGGAGTAGAAGTGGTATGAGTAGTTAAATTTTATTCTTCTTTTTGTGATTCAAGTGCGCTTCTATGAGAATTCGCATTAGCAGTATATGGATTGTGGGGTATGTGGTAGATACAAAGTACCAGGCCTACTGGCCCACATTGGGTAACACTCATAGATGTGTGGACAAGTGAAAAGCATAAAAAATGACTAAATTTGGGCGTAATGACTTCACGAAAATACAAAAAAGACTGGATAAGTGAACAATCATTTTGGCAGTTGTCTGCTGGGATAAAATACACCAAGCAGTTTTCTGTGGAAGGGAAATAAGTTGACGATGCTTTGTCAAACTTTGTGAAGTTTTTTCTCAAGATGAAAATATCACATGATATATGGATCTATACTTTAATAAAATAATGCTTACTTCTCGTGTTGCATATATAGCAGTAGTCATTTGTGACCAGTTTGTAACAATCAACAGCGCCTGCCAGCATCTAAAACTGTACAAAGACCTACATTAGCTGTGGAATATAAAGGTTACAGATTGACAAATGAAAGAATGCTGCAAATGAAAATCTTTGAAGCTTTGCAATGTTTAGTCAACCAAAGAAAATAGTTGTTAGTCTTTGTACAGATGAATGTCAGTTTAATGTTTACAGAGGATGTTGTTGGAAACCCAACCAAAATCAAGAGGTTATGTTTCTTTACTTCAACGCAAAACAGTTGTGGTAAAATGGAAACAATACATTGATGCATACAAGGAACTAACTATTCACGCACAGAATATTTTGTCCAACACTAAAATAAAATGAAATTGCAGCTCACAAGTTAAAAGCATAGTTTATTAAGTGAACAATTTTTGTAACAATAAAACAATTGGTACAGGTTGTCTGTTAAAAATGTGGCAGCAAATACAACAATGTCTGTTATTTAAAAATGATCAGAGTTTCTATATATCTAACATTTTGCCAGAAATTATCTACTCCTGTAGTTCATCATTTATGCTGCAAATCAACTAGCAAAAATGGAAGTTATGTTCTAATTTCCCTCAAATAGAGAGCACAACTTATAAACCTCTCTCCAGTTGTCACATTTTTAGGAAGTTGTGACTCCATTGGAAAGATAACCTACTGTTTTTTCTGTACATTTTAGTAAAAAAATTACGTTTTTAGTTTTGTTTAGCTTGGTACCCACCTCTTATAATGGAGTGAAAGGGGAGTCAGTAACAAGCTCCTGATACAGCTGTTAATACTGGTGTCAGCAAAAACCATTGTTCTCTGTAAAATAGAAAAAAATAACAAAAATTAGAGAATGTTATCTGAGAAAAATATGTTGGTAGTAGCTAGTGAGCCTGAGGGTGAATTTCAGGTAAATGTAATAAAGGAGTTGGCTGAAATGTACAATCTATACAAAATTGACAACACTTACAGTCCAAGTTGTGAAGTTTTGCAGGAATAAGTAATAAGGGTGTCATATAGCATGCTACTTCAGCTAGTCCAAACGACTATTTATTGATGGTTCTCTACAAAAAACACAATTGACAAAAAATTGTCTCCACATTTGTCCAAACAGTGTTCAAAATGTCATGCTGTAATGCAATACTTTGCCTGTTTCTTACTAGTCTACGTTAAGCAAGCTCAATTTTACTTCCAGATCACTCACTCAAAAAAAAAATGATTAAAGATGTAATTGGTAAATCGGTAAATTGGTAATCAAACATCCGTTTGATTACCAACAGCTGTTTGATGCTGACTATTCGTATCTAAAAATAATGATGAATAAATGCAATGTTTAATATGAATAATGGGATGTGAACTACATAGATATGTATGGCAGCTACAACTGTGGGTGTCAAAGAGCAACTAGCAGCAGTGAATGCTGTCTATATATGTTTATTTCTTTCATTTACAGCAATGTAGAAAATTAGATGCTTATCGACCAGTGGGGACACTTTGCGCTTGCTGGCTAGACAAATTGTTTGTAGCATTTTTCAGTTAATGAGTAGCAGTTAAACAGTTTTAAGGTAACCCACAACAGGGACTTAGCAATAAGTCTTAAACGTGGCAAAGACATCTGAGGCCATCTGCACATGTATAACTTATCCACTTTTAGCCGTATAGACAGCAGATGCCAGCTAGGCACAGTTACTTTCTAACAATTACCCTCATGCAAATTTCTTGTGGGTAGTAGTGAACTATAGCATGCGCTTGACTCGTTGGCAAGTTACAGATAAATACTTGTAAGTACTTGTCAAAATCTTCACTGAGGAAACTCAAATTACCTTTATTATTATATTTTCATTATTTATTATATTATTATATTGATTATTATTACTTTTATTATTTATCAGGTGACATGAGGTGCACAGAAAAAAATATTTGGTTCAACATAGTAATACCTTATGGTTACTATCATAATTTTCTGCTGTTGCCAATATTATGATAGCAGTTGCCACAGGGGATTGCAAACAACCATTATGACAAATAGTTGCTATCATTATTATTAATGAATTTCATATAATAATTAATACTTATTATGATAATGTCTACACTACACACTGACAATAAATAAACCACCTCTGTCAGCCACCGACCTCAAACAGTTCATAAATCTTAACTAACAATCCCGATAGCTCTCAAGATGATGTGCTGCTGAAATGGCTGGTAATAATTAATAACAGTAATATTATTAGTTACTTCATCAAAAGCCAATTATAAATACAACAAAAGTAGAAACAATAAAATGAATGACAAGAATTATGATGAATACCCTAGTTACTATTATTCATTGATGTTTTTTATCATTGCTATTGTTATTAGTATCATACAGAAAATAATATCAGAGTTGAAAATAATATTTAAAAAAAAGGAACGACTATCTAAAAACAACGACGGACTTTTTTATTGAGTATAATTAATGATGATTGTAGGGTCATCATTATTATTAATACTACTCAATCAGATTTAGTAATAATGAGTGATAGTGAGTGATAGAATTTAAAATATGACGACGATGTGATATAATAATGATATACTATATGTACTACCACAGTGAGCGATGTATGATTGGTAACAAACTGGAATCGTAATAAAAATAGTTGAAAAATGTATTTTTACAATAGTATATATATTACTGAAATTGTGAACACTTTGCTTGCATTTCATTATGGCGCTTTCTCAACAAATACCAAAAACTTCTTGAAAAACATCGTGAATCACTCAGTTTGCGCCACTTTTCTAAGAAAGGACACTTTCAGCTCACTTTTGATGCATAAGAATTTGCACTTGGGTCTATTTTTGTTAATGATGTTTTATAAAACTTTGAGTTTCATGCTTATTTTTTCTCAAGGCGAATGACTCCGACAACTTAGCCTGACTGGTTGCAAGTTAACGCCACAAATCTTAAATGTTATCGGCAATGTTCACGGCACTTGTATAACTCCGATGTAATAATGAAAATTTGGGCATTAACTTTTCGTTGGCCAGCTTATTACATGACCAAAGCAACTCAAGTTTTTCTTGTTTTTCAGTTCCAAATGATCATGACATTGCCAATACTGTATAAAATTTGTGGCATTGACTTGCAACAAGTCAGTGCTGCAAAAACTACCATTAGGCAAATAACAGCTGAGTATTTAAGGCAGATATTACACCATGTCGGAGTCATTTGCCTTGAGAAAAAAATAGGCATAAAATTCTAAGCTTCATCAAAAACTATTAACAAAAATAGACCAAAGTGAAAATTATTATGTATCAAAAGTGAGCTGACAGTGTCCCTTCTTAAAGAATTGGTGCAAGGGGAGTGATTCACAATGTTTTAAAGACACATCTGACATTTATCGAGTGAGCGCAGTAATGGAATGCAAACGGGGTGTCCACAATTTCAGTAATATGTATATTAGTGTAAAAAAAGTTTTTTGACTATTTTTATTACAACCCTAGTTTATTAACAATCATACATGGCTCACTCTGTGTGCAACGATATAAAATAACAACAAACAACAAATATATATATTGTTATTACTTACTGAGTGAACACCAACGTGGCAGCTCATGCTTCAAAGCGTCAAATTGTTACAAAAAGAGTAATCAGATCGTGACAGTTAGTTTGTGCTCGAACAGCTGCTTGCAGTAGTTTTAGTAGAAGTAGTAGAAGCGTAATAGCAAGGTGTGTTGAATATAAAGCCTCAGGGCTAACAACGAGTGGTCGCGAGAATTCCCTGAAAGCCTATAATTACTTAAAGCGTAGAATTGAAGCTATTTTTAGCGTATGAACAATCTATCTAATCGTGGGTGTGCCATTGACACCAACCGTTATAGCTTACAATTACTGTAATACAAGTCACGCTAGCTAAGCGATAATAGATAAGCACTGTTGCTTTTACATACCCTACTGACCGCCATAAAGTGGGGTAAAGGTAGGGTACAAGGTCCCTTTCAGACTAATATGGGTTCCATTCCATTTAATGGATGATTTTTTTCAGAAGCCAACAAATTTGTGAACAAGTTACTTTGTTTGGCCTGTGTACTGGTAGTAGTCACAGTGAAATGTTGAACACTGATTTACGGAAAACTTTTGAGAAGATTTGTCAAATACACCAAGAAAAAACCTTTGAGACAAAATATGGAATGTATTGCATATGACCAGCCTGATGACAACTTCAAGCAAAACAAAAGACATGTGTGTGAAGTTTTTCATGTAAAAACACTGAAGGCGAGCAGCCCTCATGCTATGATGTGTGAGGTATTTTAATGAGGTCATCAGTTGTAATAGCTGATCACTGCCACGGCTTGGCTATTGCGCTGACAGCTTGACCTTGTGCACTGATGCGTAGAAAGTCACAGCGCTCAGGCTCAGGTTAGATCAAAAATTAGTCTCATTGATTAACACAGCCGTATTCACTATATTAAATCAGAAGCATATGCGTCCTGTCTCCTTATTTATCAAGGACCAGCCAAGATTTTAGGTATAGAGTTTCACTACTCCTGAAAACAGCTGAACTCCATGAAAGCTCCTGTAATTGGAACGTTGTCCCAAAAAACTTCATACACGCTTTATTTTGTAAACTTGGAGAAAAATAGACTTGGAGATGCTTCAGGGTGGACATCGGTCTCACTTTACCCTTCTACCTGCAGCTTTAGTTTGCTTGACATAGTCATTTGCATACCGCATGCTATATTTTAAGTTGTATTTACCTCATCAATTGGTCTTCTGAACTAATAAACAAATTAAATTACTGACTTTGCATCGACACAATCACCCTATCTATGCCCTCAGATCTAGTGATGACAGCGCGAAGCAACCAGTCCAATTTGCCTCTTTTTTCCCAAGCCAGCATCACGGGTATGACCAGTAGACCAAAAAGTTTGATGTATGTGCCATGGTAACGCAGCAGGAAAACTATCAAAGTGTTACCTGATAGTGGTAGCTACATAAGTGTGAATTATTATCACTAAAACGTTTTTGTGTTATCTCTTTCAGTCATTCAACAAAAAACTTTGAATGACTTTCGAGAGATTAAAAATATTGTTCAAAATATGTGGAAGTGCCCTACAACAACTAAATTTATGTTTTTGTATATGTCGTCAGTGAAATGAAGGCAATATGCGTGCAGGTTTTAGTTTCTCATCACAGACAGGCAGATTGTATAGAATGACTAGTAAGATAATATTTCTCATCAACCATTGAATGAATGCTGCCTCACACCATACATTGTATTGCACAATCAACAGTCTGCATGATTAGGCAACTGTGTAATGCTAGTTTTCCTACAGCAGGGTTGCTGCGCTTGACTGATCGCAATGATAAATGTACTGCACGCTTGCCGCTAGCCTTTACAGTATATAAATTACCTTGTTTACAGGCTACTATAACCAATAAAGATCAAACTTGTAGATCCCCTGACACTAAGACAAAAGGAGAGGGAAACTCCTAACAAAAAATAGTCTGTACTGCCAATTACTGGCTTTCAGACACAGTTTTTTTGGAGTTGCTCACCCTAATAGTTTGGGCTATAATCTGGGTGGCACGGACATATGTTTTACACCATTTTTTCCCTGTTTTTATCAAATATTAAACAAAATAAACAAGAAACAAAAAAATTGGATAAAATAGTTTGTGAACATTACAAGAACACATGAGTTGAAAATGAAGACATATACCAAGGGTAAAGCAAACGTTCTAAAAGTCGGGTGGCACGTTTACCATATATAATGCATTGGGGTCAGTATACAGGACAAGTTACCTTAAATGCCCTTACTAGTGCTGTGCGCCAGTTGGGGCAGGGAGGGGCGAGTACCCACCCCACCGATGGGTGGGGGGCCGAGGACCTGAGGCTACTTCCCCACCTCGGCAGCGATGCCGTGGGACCCGCCGCCTGAGCCCTGGGATTACCTGGGGCCGAGATGCGTACCGTCAGCATTGCATCATATATAGCGGCCGTTTGACTTTTTGACCCCGTTTCCTACCAGAAGTGTGACACCCCCGTTTCCTCTAGGAAGTGGGTGACACCGGCGATGGACGGACTGAAGGACACCCCTCCGTCTTTTTTAATATGATTGACTGCTCACTTAAGCAAACTGTAATGGATTCCGGTTTGGTAACCACAGACATCCACTATGCTCAAGTATTGTACCTCTCTCCAGAGGGGACATTGTACTGCTCGACAGTGACAACTGTGTATCAGGTAACCGAATTACCCGGTATAGCAAGAGCCCATGGCTCAGACAAACAATACAGCGTAGTGCTTGTATAATAGCTATATTCTCAATGACAAAGTCCTAAAGGATAATTATTCCTCTAGGGTGTTTGCAGCAAGACATGAGAATGAATGCAATGATTATGGCAAAAGTCTCTCCTTTTATAGGAGAGCTCACAGGAACTAATTAGCATAAATTACATAACAGTAAGAGCACAGGAAGTAATCAGACCAATACAAGTGCACATATAAATAGCTAACCAATCAGACAATCAATAAGGGTTAAATGAATAAGGCGCCAAGTGGCTAAGGGTGGAGTCCTGTCTCCTACTGTCCAATCAGACTGTCCTACAGGGTCCCAAGGCACTGGATAGCTTGTGGTCCTGGTTACCGCAAATGTAAAGGTAGGTAGCTTTGGTTCCTGGCTTGGTGGAAAGTCCTAGCTGGTTTCGGAAGTCGTCAACTATGGCAGCCATCTTAGACCGGCCTTGAGTCAGCATACCAGCCCTGTAGAGGTCACTACCGGCCCTGTAGAGGTCACTACCTACCCTGTAGAGGTTACTACCGGCTCTGTACCGTCCCTGTATACTGTGCCACCAGCACAGTATGGCTTTACCACCGGCACAGCATCTCACCAATGGCTGTAGGTGGATTGCCAGCGCACTGAGCAGAGATATGGTGGAGCAAAATCCCAGTGTAGTTTGAATGTTCACCAAAATCTACCACAATACTTATGCCTGTATATTATCACTTTATGTTCCGCCTTTAATTTACTTTGTATTTATAACTGATGTGTTTCACTTTCAGGAAATGGAGTTTGTATTCTAAACATTCCTACAGTATTTATTTTCTAATTGCTGTTGAAATGACAACTCCAAAGCTACATAACACTACCCTCTGCTTTAAATTTCGGAACAATCAGAAATTATTGGAAATCTTTTTTTTCATACAACACAAACAAGAGGATATTTTCAAAAACCTTTTTTGTAATAGTAGTTTCATATAAATTGCAAGACTTTGGAGATTGTTGTTACTGAAACTTCCAATCAAATTATCAAAAACAATGATTTTTAGGTGATTTCATAGGTCATGTGATTGGCTATTAAGCTCATTCGATTCTCTCGCTAAGAAACAAATACAACTCAGTACAAAACTTGTCGTCGAATGTATGTTTGAGATCACATCGCTACTCATACAATAATTTGTGTCATCTCCGTCATGTGGTCATTCTGGATCCAGAATAGTCATCAGTATTTATTGATCTGTCTTCCCTTGCCACTCACATACTCCTCCAACTGCTTTCCTTCCTCTCAACCATAAAGAGTTTGTGCTCCATGATATTAAGATAAAACAACTTTTGTAGTTGTATTTCGGTTGTCATAATTCCAAAAGATTTTCTAAACTTGTATTCAAAGCTAGAGGTTTATTCAGCATTTATCTACTTATTATGGAGAAGAAAATTCTTAATGTCAACTATACTACTGATAAGTAAAATATAGATTTACATAAAACCAATCATAACACACTGCAGAGCAAAATGTGCTCTAGTAATGCTGTTACTAAAGCCTGGTTCCCAATTGAGCAAAAATCGTACGATTGTTGGAGTCTTGCGACTCCTACAATTGTGCACGTGTTAAAGGGGTTATGACACCACTTTACAGAGACGACTTTTTCTTGTTAAAAGTGGAATCGCCGTGTGTCAAATCAACCATCAACCAATCAGCGCAACAATGAAATACAATAACGATAGTACTAGTAGCTAGCGTATGATGATATGAAGAACAACATTTATTTGGTGGTTACTTTTTATGCTGTGGTTGCACAATGTTGACAGCCCATCAGAAGCTATTAAAAGAAGATTGAGCTGTGTGATCGCTTTCATTGTCAAAGCTATTACCAGTCTGCAATTTGGAAATCTCATCAAGAAGACATCACTTGTTGTGTGAACGTACTACTAATAATAATAAATTATCAAATCATCATCATCATTCGATGGTGACGATGATTAATTATTACTATGGGATGCTGATGACGATAACCAATATTCTCCTGGAACAAAATTCTACCCAAGAACGGATACCTGCCCCCTTTGACTGAGCTGCTGTTATTGCCACTTGTTGGTGCCTTGCTCAATTATTATCATCACAATCAATTGGCACTTTTCAGAGCCACCCATCTGATATGGAAGAGTTGTTCTAAAAAACCCAGCTACACCTACTATATATTTGTACTATTTAGTAAATGATAATACTAATAATGATGTACATACATACAATCATTCATTCTTATATGCACCTCAATCAATACACATATTACATATAATATTTGAACCAAAATTGATAACCACCATATCCAACAGTATTATTGTGTATAAATAAATAATAATTCATTTATGATAATAATTATAATATTGTTGGTACTTTGTTTGTAACATGACAATAGTAGTAGATTAACACCAGGGACATAAATTTAGGCCAAGTTAGAAATTATTGTCTTCATAGTAAGTGATACTCATGTTTATGCGAATTTATTCTGTTTTAATTTTATATACAACCAAATTAATTATCTCACATGCTCACAAACTTGTTTCGTAATAGCACAAAGTTGATTGGTAAGAACATGACATGATGTTCTACTAATTCTCATATTACATCCGAACTGTTGTAAGTGTGCCAGACAAAAATTTTACTTGAAGTTATAGTTTATTCTTATAGCACCAGTAAATATCTAAGAGCATAAATCATTCAGCTTGTATCTACCACCCAAAATGAATTAAACTTGAAAAAAATTCTTCATGAAACTAAAACAATAGGATATATCAAATTTGTAAATTTGTAGCTGTTTTATGACGACTTTCTGGCACTGAGCATAACTGTTCTTGTGAACTGAGTTGATCAAAAAAGTCACGGTTTCTGGGAGGTTGACACATTCTTCAGCAATCATTGTAGAATGACAGGTAGAGATGAACGTAATCTATACGTGTTGTGTCAGGGAGCCATCCAAGAAAGCTTTGGTGCAGCTGATGCCATCAAGGACAAGTATTGTGTAATACTGTACAACCATCTATAAAAAAGAGGTTTCATAGATTTTCAGCAGATAACAGCTTTGACTAACGATAAGACAAGAGTTCCATATAAATTCAGCTCAACATACCTTTGTAGTTTCACAGCAGAGCAGAGCCTATGTCTCAATAACACTAGTTTTATTCCCAAGCCACAAAACCTTACATGGTGCAGTGATCTGGATTGTCAATGACTCTTTTTGTTTCGTCCGACTACCATTTTAACTGGAAAATAAAAAATAGTTTTCAACATTCTAACTGAATGTATTTACTTGTCGTATTTTTTGGTCGAGTGCAAAGAATGACAGAACGCACAACATAGCATGGCCACTTGCTGTTAGTTACATTGGTGACTTCAGATTTACGCAGAAACAACAAACCATCTCTCAACAGCCACATAAATCGTGTTGCCCCATGCAATAAAAATTATTTTTGAAATCGCAGTTATCAGCACACCGGTTTTTTTTAGTCTAGGTGCTAAATGATTGACTGTTATAAATATTTTTCTTTCAACAATCAATGAATGCTAAGAGTAGTAGTAGTGATAATAGTAGCTGGTAACATATATACGTATATCTGGTCAAAGTAGTGGAGTGGTATTTGCAGTGTACAAACCGAAGATTACTATCAAAGGCAACTAACTGTGTGAAGTTTATCACTCTTTCATTCCAGAATTTTTTTATCATTACTATTTAAAATGATACCAAATGAAAATGCCACTGATCATTTCTCAGAAAACTTGAGATGGAATGTTATTTTAGAGCTGCTATTAGTTACACTCCACAAATAACAAGTATGTAATATTTTACAGTGGCAGCAATAGTAACATCAAGCAAATCACCAACAGTTACATTACATTGACAGATAAAAAAATTGTAACAATTACCATTTCAAGAGTATAAATGTATAAATGTGACATATTATTATTGATAATACACTAAAAATAACAGAAGATACTATGAACAATTGATCATCAGAAAATTATTTATAATACAAACAATAATACTATTGTTGAATATTCAAGGTAAGAGTTGTCTACTATTTTTGCTGAAAAGACAACTCCAGCTCTGTGACTAGACTGTCGTTGCAAATCATCAAATTATCACTAGTTAGGCTAAAGATACTAGCCTTGTTAACTTGTAGACAAAAACCTTGTTGACGAGTCGTACTACCTGAAAAGTAAAAAAATTGAACCAATGCAACAGAAATAGGAGGCTGTCAATAGAAAAAGACTTGAATTTTCTGCTGTGACAAGAAGTTATCTTTCTGCCAAGTAGCGGTGCTGTCAAATCAACAATATGTAGAGTGGGTTGACTACAATGGGTACCCATCCATTGTAGTGTTGGAAAGTGATAAAGTTGTTAAAACTCTGCTATTCAATGTCAATAGTCCAACAATAAAAAACAAAACAATTGAAAGCTCCATCCAGTTACCAAGGGCTCCTGTTTTATGGCAGAGACTGCCACAGTCACAATACACAAGAATGCTCAAGCAACATGACTATACTGGTGGTGGCATGTGAGAGTTGTGTCCTCTCAATGTCTAAACAACAAAAATGGTTGTGTATGCCCTGTATTGCATACTAAGCCATAAGTCTGTGTAGTCCAAGTACTTTCTAATACTGGTGCATATTTAGTAGGTGTGAACTGTATGAATAATTTGTCTCTTGCGAGAGATCAATGCAACAGTCATAACTAGTTATGTAGGGGTTGGAGGGAGGCCAAGTCATCTGATGTTGTAATGAGACAATGGTCTCTTGTGAGAGATCAATGCAACAGTCATAGCTAGTTATGTAGGGGTTGGAGGGAGGCCAAGTCATCTGATGTTGTAATGAGACATTGGTCTCTTGCGAGAGATCAATGCAACAGTCATAGCTAGTTATGTAGGGGTTGGAGGGAGGCCAAGTCATCTGATGTTGTAATGAGACAATGGTCTCTTGTGAGAGATCAATGCAACAGTCATAGCTAGTTATGTAGGGGTTGGAGGGAGGCCAAGTCATCTGATGTTGTAATGAGACATTGGTCTCTTGCGAGAGATCAATGCAACAGTCATAGCTAGTTATGTAGGGGTTGGAGGGAGGCCAAGTCATCTGATGTTGTAATGAGACATTGGTCTCTTGCGAGAGATCAATGCAACAGTCATAGCTAGTTATGTAGGGGTTGGAGGGAGGCCAAGACATCTAATGTTGTAATGAGACATTGGTCTCTTGCGAGAGATCAATGCAACAGTCATAGCTAGTTATGTAGGGGTTGGAGGGAGGCCAAGTCATCTGATGTTGTAATGAGACATTTGTCTCTTGTGAGAGATCAATGCAACAGTCATAGCTAGTTATGTAGGGGTTGGAGGGAGGCCAAGTCATCTGATGTTGTAATGAGACATTTGTCTCTTGTGAGAGATCAATGCAACAGTCATAGCTAGTTATGTAGGGGTTGGAGGGAAGCCAAGTCATATGATGTTGTAATGAGACATTGGTCTCTTGTGAGAGATCAATGCAACAGTCATAGCTAGTTATGTAATGGTTGGAGGGAGGCCAAGTCATCTGATGTTGTAATGAGACATTGACACATTCCATTACATTAAACAGTTGTTGATCAGCAACAGATGAAGTGAAATGTAGACTGTGAATTAATTATAATGGAAAGAAGCTGATACTGACAAGGAAGTTAATGGACCTCAGGCTTGATATCATGTAGCCCTGAGCGATCGTTATGTTCATGCAAGTTATATTACATCAACACACTCAGCACCAGGAAAAATGTTGTTTTTGAGCGTGAAAAAAACTTAGGCTAAAAGTTTGGTATTGTGGTGGAATTTTGTGACTACTACCACTGCGCAAGGTCCCCCTGACAACTGTTGAGTGTCAGGCAAGCCTAAATAGAGCCTGGCACAGCCAGAACATAAGCAAGTCAGCCGGTAGAAACCCTACCGGCCCTGCAGCATTCACTGCCTGCCCTGCAGCATTCACTGCCTGCCCTGCAGCATTCACTGCCTGCCCTGCAGCATTCACTGCCTGCCCTGCAGCATTCACTGCCTGCCCTGCAGCATTCACTGCCTGCCCTGCAGCATTCACTGCCTGCCCTGCAGCATTCACTGCCTGCCCTGCAGCATTCACTGCCTGCCCTGCAGCATTCACTGCCTGCCCTGCAGCATTCACTGCCTGCCCTGCAGCATTCAATGCCTGCCCTGCAGCATTCACTGCCTGCCCTGCAGCATTCACTGCCTGCCCTGCAGCATTCACTGCCTGCCCTGCAGCATTCACTGCCTGCCCTGCAGCATTCACTGCCTGCCCTGCAGCATTCACTGCCTGCCCTGCAGAGGTACCACCGGCCCTGCAGCACACCCTGCCTGCCCTGCAGCATGTACTACCGGCCCTGCAGTGCCATTACCATACCTATACCGGGTCGGTGAGAAAAGAACTACTATAGCCTGAGAACCGAAATTGATACCAAAGGCGCAGGAGCCCGACTTTGCAACATAGCTGTCCTCAAACAAGACCAAAGCCAAGGACCACAAGCCATAAAGACCAGGAACCAGAGCTACTCATTGCACCACCATGAGTAAGCAAGATTGACTTAGAAGCTCCGCCCCCTACTTCTGGGCGCCTTGCGCATTTAACTCTATATTAACCAATGACTGTATCGTATATTTATATCTTATGATCTGATTAGTGTAAACACTTCCTGCCATTGCTGATTTGTTGCCCCTTGTTTGGGCATATGTTTTAATCCTGTTCTGCCTATAAAAGGCAGAACACTTCACTTCATTCATTGTATTGTATTGGGATTCTACCTGTGCTTAATCCAAGTAGCATGATACATTTACCCTTATTATACATTGCTGGTTATGCTGTGTAATAAAGTATGGTTTACTTAACAAGTCATTGAGTCGTACGTTTGAGCCGCGGGCTCCGAGAACAGTTGTGGAGTTGGCATACTCCTCTGTTGGAAGTTGACCTCTAGAGTGAGGCGTTGTTGGTGGACGTTTGGTCGGCCCCCCAAAATCCACTACACTGGTGGCAGCGGTGGGATTGTTCTCACGCTGTTGGACTGCGCTACCTTGGAACTGCATATTGCAGCCCGAAAATCCGGATCTGTATTCACTGTACAGACCCCCCATTTGGACACTCTTGAACAGACGTTGAGCTTGCTCAGCCTGAAGAAGTGCTCCCCAGAAAGTGTGCGTCACTTAGCTCTGCATAAACGTTGAGTTTACTCCGTTGCAGCAACCAGACAGCCCAGTATCTTTGATACCGGCCCTGCACACACTGATACCGGCCCTGTGTCTTCTGATACCGGCCCTGCTAACACTGATACCGGCCCTGTGTCTTCGGATACCGGCCCTGCTAACTTTGTGACCGGCCCTGCGCTCTAAACGCCGGCCCTGTACACATTACTACCGGCCCTGTGCAATATTGTACCGGCCTTGTGTTACTTTCCAGTACCTTGTTTACTGAGACAATTTGATATAGACAGCCCTAGACGCTGTAGAGACCTGGTGCCGCTAAAAACGGACCAGCACACCATCCATTGTACATTTGAGTTGAGTTACTCCTCTTAGTCTAGACAATGGCGAACCAACTGGCACGCAGCGCTGGTAGGGTACCACCTGCAAACCCCGAAGCGAATGTGATGGAACGTTTGACAGAAGTATTACAAGCCGTCATGCAGCCAGCTGCTGCCAATCACCGGTCTTTATTTAAAGCACCGAAGTTCGATGGAGACGGAGACGTCGACTATTTTATAGAGCGCTTCATGGGAGTGGCTGAGGCCAACGAATGGCCAGAGCAGACAGCGTTGCTGCATCTGCGAGAGTCCCTGAGAGGGAGTGCACTTGAATGTGGTAAGGCACCACAGTTGCAAGGCATATTTGCTGCTTTACGGACAAGGTTTGGCTTAACCCCCCGTGAAGCAAGGTATAAACTTACTGGCCTCCGCAGGACGTATAAGACTATGCTGCAGGAGCATGCCACTGAAGTAGAACGACTGGTGCAGGTCGCTTATGCGGACCTTCCCCACAGATCGTTGCAACGAATGATAGTAGATATCTTCAGCTCTACATTAGGCAACCCCTACTTGCAGAGACACCTCCTGGCAATACAGCCAGTGGAGATTTCAGACGCAGTGAGAGCAGGGAATGAATACCTGCAGATCAGGACAGGTCCTGACGAGAGGTCTACTCACGTGCGCATGGTAGACGACAAATCTACAGATGAGGAGGAGTACGCTGACGATAAGCCGGACACACCGCATACTGCAGTGAAGAATGTCCGCCCTGCACCGCCAAACAAGGACTCTCTGACAGCGGTCATGGAGGCATTGGCGGAACTCACAAAAGAAATCAAGTCATTGAAACCAGGAGCTACCCCTACACCTCAGCCTCCTCCACCACTGCCTGATCAACCACCACTCCAGTGCTGGGACTGTGGAGAGTTGGGACACATGCAAAGGCAGTGTCCAAAGAGATCATGGAGTACCAGACCACAACGGATGCCAGCCCAGGCGGGAAACGGCCGTCGCCCGCAGTAGAGCTACCGGCATCTACCTGCGATTGGGCGAGCCGTAACACCCCCAAACGGAACCAGCAGACACAACACCCCTACACGAGCCAGCCCCCTGCTAAGATACACGTGGCGGACACCACCTGTTCCCCCCCTATACGCCCGTACAAGGCAAGCTATTTCCTCACTGGAAAAATGGAGGGACGAAACGTGTCAATACTTGTAGATACCGGGTGTACTACAAACCTGCTATCCCGGCATGTCTATCAAAGACTGCCGCTGAGCGTAAGAAGTACGCTACGGAACAGTGAGCCACATGGGTTGATGGCTGATGGACCAGAAATTGCTTTCGATGGCACGGTGAAGGTGTCCGTACAGATCTGTGGGTTACAGACCAATGTCAGCTTCCTGATAAGGGACATAAGTGAGGACGCCATCATAGGGATGCCGTTCCTCACCACTCATGAGTGTTTACTCAATATTCAGGACTCCGTTATTACTATAGACGGACATGATGTGCCGTATATGGACAAACATGAGGAGCTGTTACCGGCTGGTGTGATGTGGATAGACACCACGCACAAGGATGCTTTTTCACTTGGTGGTTGGGATGGATTTACCCCAACAGCACATGCAAAGAGTGAACAAGCAGTCTACAGGACCTCCCAAACAATGGAGAGGGGGGAGAGTAGCCCTCACAGAAAATTTGAGCTCGAAGGGATGAAAACTGAGGCCGCCAGAGGAAAGAGCGTGAAGATTGCCCCTAAGCTCCTGTTGGCTACGCCCCTGGACAAGCAGGAGAGTCACCAGAAGAAAAAGAAGGAGGAGTTACGTAGTAACCACCCTCAGGCAGTGAAAAGGAGTGGAAAGAGCTGTTGGTTGCCAGCATCGAAGACAGTGGCTAAAACCACTCATGATGCAATAGCCGGGAAATCCGGGGAAGGCGCCAAAACAGCTATATCCGCGAAAGAAGTTGCACCACTGTGGTCGTGTGTGGTTTCAAAAGGATTGCCAGAAGCTGCTCTACCAGATATGGCAAGGCTCCAGCTGAACTCCCCCCGTGAGAGCTACCAGGGACCACCAAAGTTTGCTCCTAGTACCCCTGCTCAGCCGCCTGTTGCAAGCACAGACAGGATGAGTCGGAAGTCTGAGAAAGCAGTTGACAAAAAGGAGACAGTCATTTCCTCTCAAAACAGTGACCAGGGCACTACGAATACTGTCTCCACTAAAGAAAGCCTCGTGCCACAGATTAGCACTATGGCTGCTTCCAACTGTTTGGAGATAGAAATGAACAACGAGAGCTTGCTGTTAGAAACTGACCTAGCAGGAGCCTACCACCCTCCAGGACTTGGAGAAGAGGAGTTGTTGGCCATGCCCGCGGAGGAGTTGCTACAGACAGAAACTGCACCTCCCCAGCCAACTCCTGTTGCTGCTGCCGCTGATACGGAGCTAGCACCTATAAATGAAATAGATGCTGTATCGCAGTCAACTGTCGATGTCAAGCCAAACCTTGAGGTGTACTGGATGCAGATCTTGCCACCGCCGATGCTGGAAGAGGAGGTTCCAGGAGAGAAGCTGAGGCTGGAGAATGAGCCGGCCATTACGTACACCAAGGGAGAAGAGAGAAACCCTGAATACTCTTTCTCTGCTTATGCATCAGATGCTATGGTAGCAGTCTGTGCAACGAGAGATGTTCTCGACTTCCCCTATGACCCTGGGGGATCGAAACAGGCATGGGAAGCCGCCCCAAGAGATGCTAGGAGGCAGTAAGATGCTCTCCCCACAAACTTGACCGAGCACGGGTGTTGCTCGCCACTATTATTCTCTTTGCTAAATTATGTAATTAAAGACCAAAGAGATACAGTCTTTAATGGAGAGGGGAATGTGGTGGAATTTTGTGACTACTACCACTGGGCAAGGTCCCCCTGACAACTGTTGAGTGTCAGGCAAGCCTAAATAGAGCCTGGCACAGCCAGAACATAAGCAAGTCAGCCGGTAGAAACCCTACCGGCCCTGCAGCATTCACTGCCTGCCCTGCAGCATTCACTGCCTGCCCTGCAGCATTCACTGCCTGCCCTGCAGCATTCACTGCCTGCCCTGCAGCATTCACTGCCTGCCCTGCAGCATTCACTGCCTGCCCTGCAGCATTCACTGCCTGCCCTGCAGCATTCACTGCCTGCCCTGCAGCATTCACTGCCTGCCCTGCAGCATTCACTGCCTGCCCTGCAGCATTCACTGCCTGCCCTGCAGCATTCAATGCCTGCCCTGCAGCATTCACTGCCTGCCCTGCAGCATTCACTGCCTGCCCTGCAGCATTCACTGCCTGCCCTGCAGCATTCACTGCCTGCCCTGCAGCATTCACTGCCTGCCCTGCAGCATTCACTGCCTGCCCTGCAGAGGTACCACCGGCCCTGCAGCACACCCTGCCTGCCCTGCAGCATGTACTACCGGCCCTGCAGTGCCATTACCATACCTATACCGGGTCGGTGAGAAAAGAACTACTATAGCCTGAGAACCGAAATTGATACCAAAGGCGCAGGAGCCCGACTTTGCAACATAGCTGTCCTCAAACAAGACCAAAGCCAAGGACCACAAGCCATAAAGACCAGGAACCAGAGCTACTCATTGCACCACCATGAGTAAGCAAGATTGACTTAGAAGCTCCGCCCCCTACTTCTGGGCGCCTTGCGCATTTAACTCTATATTAACCAATGACTGTATCGTATATTTATATCTTATGATCTGATTAGTGTAAACACTTCCTGCCATTGCTGATTTGTTGCCCCTTGTTTGGGCATATGTTTTAATCCTGTTCTGCCTATAAAAGGCAGAACACTTCACTTCATTCATTGTATTGTATTGGGATTCTACCTGTGCTTAAGCCAAGTAGCATGATACATTTACCCTTATTATACATTGCTGGTTATGCTGTGTAATAAAGTATGGTTTACTCAACAAGTCATTGAGTCGTACGTTTGAGCCGCGGGCTCCGAGAACAGTTGTGGAGTTGGCATACTCCTCTGTTGGAAGTTGACCTCTAGAGTGAGGCGTTGTTGGTGGACGTTTGGTCGGCCCCCCAAAATCCACTACAGTATTTCACAATCGGAAGCTTTATGAACTAGTTAATCATTCACTGGTTGTGTTATTGTGAAAGCATATTTTGCCTGCTTAGCTGTCATGGCCAACACAATGGAGGAATCGATGACAGAAGAGATGTTACAGTTTGCAAATCTACCATATCTACAAGATAGAACTATTGGTAGTTTATTTAATCTAAGTCTGCAGCAGTGCGTAAGTAAACTCTCTACTGTTGGAAGGTATGAAATGTTACTTAGCAGTGCAGGAGCTAGAGTGTTACATACATCTGCCTTCAATGGAGATACCAACACATTGAGGTCTATATTAGACTCTCTCACACCACAACAAAAGTATAACCTAATAACACAACAAGACAGCAAAGGTAATACAGCGATGTCTTTAGCTGCATACAACGGACATACTGTAACTGTAGGGTATCTCCTGGGGTGTGTAGACTCTGATATGAGATATGAAATGTTAAAGAAACAGAACAAATACGGTAGTACTGCTGTGTACGGTGCAGCTAGTAGGGGACATACAGATACTGTCAAAGTTCTACTTTACTCTGTTAGTTTAGAAGTGAGACACAAACTGTTACTAACTAGATACACATTTTGTGAGACAAACAAGTTACTAACAACAATAGTAAAACATCCAAACACTATAGACTGCGCTTTGGAGAGTATCCAAGAAGGTATGAGATTTCAAGTGTTGAAGCTGAAAGATGAGAATGGAATGAGTCTCTTACAAATTGCTGCCAGATATGGAGCAACTAGAACAGTAAAAGTTTTGTCAGGCAATGTTACAACTAAGCAATGGTACAATCTCCTCACACAAGTAGATAACAGAGGCAACACTGTTGTATCATTAGCTGCATACAGTGGGCATGTGGACATTGTAAAGCTTGTATTGGACTCAGCCACAGAAGAACTTAAGCAACAATTGTTGTGGCAAACAAATCGTAAAGGAAATACTCCTCTAATCATGAGCACAAATGGACATGTTGCAACGTTCCAATATTTACTAAGTTGTCTAGATGGGAATGCTAAACAGGCCATGTTGAATAAGTGCAACATTCATGGTTGGAATGCATTGCATCATGCATCATTTGAAGGACAGTTAGCCATAGTTCAACTAATTACTAATGCAGTGACACTTCAACAAAAAAGCAGCATTGCCGGCAAACAAGATGATTCTAGCGATAGACCTAGAACAGTTGGGGCCGACGAACGAAACACGGAATTCCTTGAATGCTTTTGTGAAAACTCTACATTAATAAAAAAGAGTGATTTTTTAATGCAACAAGATAATAATGGAGACTCATATCTATTGCTTGCTGCCCTGAATGGACACGCAGAAACGGTTAAAAATATTTTAAACTTTGCGGATGGAAATCAGAAGGTAGACATTCTGAAAATAGTCAGCAATTTAGGCCGGACTGCATTGCATAAAGCAGCGTTCCACGGACACACTGAGACCGTGAAAGCCATATTGAGTTCACTTCCATCTCCCCAAGCGTATGATTTAGCAATACTTCAAGATAATGAGGGTTATACAGCAGTAACACTTGCTGCATTCAATGGACAGGTACAGGTTCTAGACACTATATTTGGTTTCACATCACCAGAAGAAAAGCAAAATTTGCTAACATTGCAAGATAATAATGGAAACTCTCCTCTATCACTTGCTGCCCGGAATGGACACGCAAAAACGGTGCAATATATCTTAAACTGTGTAGATCGAAATCAGAAAGTTGACATGTTGAAAATAGTCAACCAGTTAGGCTGGACTGCATTGCATAGAGCAGCATTTAAAGGACACATTGAGACTGTGAAAGCCATATTGAGTTCACTTCCATCACCCCAAGCGTATGACTTAGCAATACTTCAAGATAATGAGGGCGATAGAGCAGTAACACTTGCTGCATACAATGGACATGTACAGATTCTAGACATTATACTTGGTTTTACATCGCCTGAAGAGAAGCAAAATTTACCAACATTGCAAGATAATGATGGATTCTCTCCTCTATTACTTGCTGCCATCAATGGAAAAACAGAAATGGTGCAATATATTTTAAACTGTTTAGATCGAAATCAGAAAGTTGACATGTTGAAAATAGTCAACCAGTTAGGCTGGACTGCATTGCATGGTGCAGCATTTAAAGGACACACTGAGATTGTGAAAGAAATTCTGAGTTCACTTCCATCTCCCAAAGCTTATGATTTAGCAATACTTCAAGATAATGAGGGCGATACAGCAGTAACACTTGCTGCATACAATGGACATGTACAGGTTCTAGACACTATACTTGGTTTTACATCGCCTAAAGAGAAGCAAAATTTACTAACAATGCAAGATAACAATGGATGCTCTCCTCTATTACTTGCTGCCATCAATGGAAAAACAGAAACAGTGCAAAATATTTTAAGCTGTGCGGACGGAAATCAGAAAGTTCACATTCTGAAAATAGTCAACAAATTAGGCCGGACTGCATTGCATGAAGCAGCATTTGACGGACACACTGAGACTGTGGAAGCCATATTGAGTTTATTTCCATCCCCCCAAGCGTACGATTTAGCAATAATTCAAGATAATTTGGGTGCTACAGCAGTAACACTTGCTGCATACAATGGACATGTACAGGTTCTTGACACTATATTTGGATTCACATCAGCAAAAGAAAAGCAAAATCTACTAACATTGCAAAATAATTATGGATTCTCTCCTCTATCACTCGCTGCCCTGAATGGACACACAGAAACAGTACAATATATTGTACATTGTGTGGATGGTGAGGAAAGGTTTGACGTATTGAAGATTCAAAACAACTATGGTCATGCAGCGATACATGCAGCTGCATACGGGGGCCATTTACAGGCTGCTATGGCAATGCTAGAGTCAGTTTCACCAGTACATAGGTATGAGTTGCTAAAACTTAAAGATAGAGATGGTGACATTGCTATACCGTATGATCCAAAAGAAGACTATGGAGACTTGATACAACAAATGTTAGATAGCATAGATGTCAACTACAGATTACCTTTATTGTCTACTCTGAACAATGAAGGTGGTACAGCTCTACACGGTGCAGCATACAAGGGTCATGTTAAGATATCTAGTGCAATACGTAATTCAATTTCAGCAGAAAACTGGTTTAACTTGTTAGAACTAAGCAACATGTATGGTATTACACCTCTAGCACAGGCAGTCTACTACGGACATTTACAGTTAAGTCAGCAATTGTTCGAATCAGTTAACTTGAGCCATCACTGGAAACTAATTGCCAGTAGATGCATCAAAGGCTGAAACATCACCCATTATGCTTCGTGGAGGAACCATCCAGACATACTGAGATATCTTCTGGGATTGGTTAGCTCACAGGAACGCTATGAACTGCTTAGACAAGAAAGCGCTGTTGGCAATATTCCAATATCTTACGCTGCCGATACAGCACACATCGAAGTCTTCAAAACAATCATGGATGCGGTCGAACCAGGTCTTCACTACGGAATGCTAGCGACAGCCAATGACTACAACAGAACGCCGCTACACTACGCTGCATACAATGGCTGTGCTGAAACAGTGCAATGCATGTTGACTGAATTAGATCTTTGTGAACGACAAGAATTAATGAATGTAGTAGGACATGATGGAGAGACAGCGCTCTTTGAGGCAGTTACAGGAGGAAACACTGATGTAGTTGAGCGCATGCTGCAGTTTTTAGAACCCCAGCAAAGACTTGGAGCATTGACAGTATCAAACTGTGAAGGTAAAGTCTCTGTACGCGAGGCAGCAAATAGGGGAAACTTGGAAACTATTAATGGAATCATTAAGTGTCTACCTATCGACGACTCAGTTGACAATAAAACAGATATACTGTTTGCACTACTAACAACAAAAGATGGAAATGGTGACACTCCTCTATCACATGCTGCAAGAGCAGGTCATACAGAAATCGCTCAAACACTGCTAGAGTGTGTAAACCATGACCAACGTTTCCATATTGTGTCCTCCAAAAACAAAGTAGGTTGTACACCACTGCACATATCATCAAGCCAAGCCCACAAAAGAACATTCTGTACAATTCTGGAGTGTCTCAGTGCAGACCAGAGGGAAGCTGTTCTCAATATGGAGGATGAAAATGGTGATGTGCCTGTGGAGCCAGAAGAGCCTGTAAAACCATTCAAAGCAGAGCCCAACAGCACAGAAAAGTCTTTGAGTAAGTTTTTTACAAGACATTTTTGCTATTTTCAAGTTTTTTTAAGTGGACTTCTGAGATTAATTGTGCCTCTAACAAATGACGTAATTTTCATAAAATTACATCTCCCAATGTATGCCCTACTTAGATTTTTCCACGGTCTATTCTGCAGCAAAAAAAATTATGCTACTCACATAGACTGTAGACTGGTCAGTAGTAATATATGAGCAGATCTCCCTACCAAGTGTTTTTTTGTGGATTAGATCTTGGAGGTTATGCAATGGGTTACGACGTTGGATGAATTCGCCGAGTTTATATTGTATTTCATTTGAGGGGTACTTGAGTGGCATTTGAGTTGCATTTAAGTGGCATTTGAGTTTTGATTATTTTTTTACTTAATTTGAACTTATAAATTTTGAATGTATGGCATTCAAGTTTTGATAATCTTGTACATAATTATATACATAACTTTAACTCATAGAGCATCTAGATTTTGAATGTATGGCATTTAAGTTTTGATATTTTTTTGTAATTCGACTCATTATATCTACATTGAATAAATACAGTAATTAAAAATGAAACAATATGTGAATATATACATTTATTGTGCAATAAGTAGGGAAAATTTCATATAATATAGCTAGAGTCAGTAAATATTAAATAATACCAAACACTACAACTTGTAATGACAATCAATGCATAAGCTTTTACTAAAGACTATCTTGAAAACCTTCAAAACATGATCCCAAATGGAAAAAAAATGGATAAAGTTAGATATTCATCTATTTTGTTTACATCTACAAAAAAGAGGTATTTGGTGAAATATTTTTTCGTTTTATTCAATTTTCATTAATTTTTTACAAAAACAAATCATCCTCTAAATGGTTAAATTTCATCTAATTGTACAAATTTACAAAAAAACAGGGTATTTGGTAAAATATTCTTTCATTTCATTAAATATTCATTATTTTTTTGCAAAAAAGAAATCACCCTTTAAATGGTTAAATTTTATCTGTTTGTATATTTTTACAAAAAAACAGGGTATTTGGTAAAATATTTCCTTTATTCTATTCAATTTTCATTAATTTTTTCAATAATTGCTTAAATATACATTATTCACTATTTTCTTATTCTAATTGTACAAATTTACAAAAAAACAAGGTATTTGGTAAAATATTCTTTCATTTCATTAAATCTTCATTATTTTTTTGCAAAAAAGAAATCATCCTTTAAATGGTTAAATTTTATCTGTTTGTATATCTTTACAAAAAAAAACAGACTATTTGGTAAAATATTTCCTTTATTCTATTCAATTTTCATTAATTTTTTCAATAATTGCTTAAATATAAATTATTCATTATATTCTTATTATTAGGTGAGCAACCTATCATACAAAATTAGTTTCTTGAGTGAGGGTTTTATCCTGCATTTTCCTTTTGAATTTTTTTTCAAAAATTTACCATTTTTTTCAAAAACAATCATTTATATATACAATTTCCATTATTTTTTTAAACAGAACAATTCCTATCTCTGAGAGGTTGGAGATATTGGGGTAGAAAACTTAGACATGATGATGAGAAGACTATGGATTTTCCCGTTTAAGAACAAACCATTTTCGATGGCAATTTCAATTCGGAAAACTAAAACAATGTAATTTGTTTTTCAAAATGCAATCATCAGAAAGCTTTTGTCATGATGAGGAGGAGGCTATGGATTTACCCATTCAAGAACAAACCATTTTCGATGGCGACTTCAATTCTAAAAACGAATTAGAACTGAAGTATGTGGTATTACGTAATCATTTTTTTAAAACAAGAACAAACCATTTTTGATAGCAACTTTAATTCTAAAAACTAAATCAATGTAACTTTTTTATTCTTTGTCTCCCATGAAATTGTTCAAAACGAATTAGAACTGAAGTATGTGGTATTACATGATAATTTTTTAAAAAAACACATCAAAATCAACAAATTACTCCTCTAGATAGTTCAAGTTTACAATATTTGAGAATTAGTCACAATAGAAACATTAAGCATACTTGATAAAAAAGAATTTGACTGTTAAATTTAACTAATTGATTCAATGTTATTATTTGGATCTTTTGAAAATAAACATTTCAATGAAAACATCATATTTAGTCTTTGACACACTTGAAACCATTTTCCAGTAAATTTCACCAACAATATTTCAGAAATTTTTACTAGATATTTACAAGAAAAATGAGGTATTTTGGTAAAATATTCTTTTATTACATTCCTTTTTAATTTTTTATGTTTTAAAACAGGGTTTTATCACAAAGTTTTTTTGTTTTTTCAACTTTTTAAAAAAATAATCATTATAATATATAGTTTTCGATATTTTTTTAAAAAAATAAATATATATATAGAGATTTTCACTTTATATTCTTTTATTCCATTCAATTTTCAATAATTTTTTGAGTGAGGATTTTATCCTACACCTTCCTTTTAAATTTTTTTATTTTTTTAAAAAATAATCATTGAAATATATAGTTTTCCATATTATTTTAAAAACAATGTATATATATATATATAGAGTTTTTCACTTTATATTTACAAAACTTTGGTATTTGGGAAAATATTTTTTTATTTCATTCAATTTTCAATAATTTTTTGAGTGAGAATTTTATCCTACACAATCCTTTTAAATTTTTTTATGTTTCAAAACAGAGCTTTATTACATTTTTTGAACTTTTTAAAAAATAATCATTGAAATATATAGTTTTCGATATTTTTTGATTTTTTTGTACTTTTAACTTTTTTAAAAAACTGTCAAAAAATCACCAAATTGCCTCTCTAGATGAATAAAATTTACAAGTAAAAAATAATCATTGAAATATATAGTTTTTCGATATTTTTTTAATTTTTTTGTACTTTTAACTTTTTTAAAAAACAGTCAAAAAATCACCAAAATACCTCTCTAGATGAATAAAATTTACAAGTAAATAATTGTAATAGAAAATACCATATCTAGTTTTTACATTCATAAAACTGTTTTATAGTAAATTTTCTGTAATACAAACTACTATAGCTTACGATATCAATGGTTACAAAGCGCTTTTCTTGAACAATATCCTTCTCGATATTCTTCTGGTATATTATTAGACCCAGGGAGGAATTCTTGTATTCCGTATTCTCTGTGATCCAATAATTGACTAAAATACAAAAGTTATTCATTATATAAATAAATTTTACCGAATTTAAATTGTACTCTTAGCTACATTAGATAGTTTACATTATATATAACAGGAAAATAACTCACTGAGTTACATCATTCAGCTCAATATTTCTTAGGGAAAGTTCTTTACTCTGTTTTCTTTTTACGATATAATGGACTAAAATAAAAAATGATGTATTAGTATAGTATGATTAAAATTAATGTAAAATAAATATAAACTTTTGTTATTTTTTCAACTTCTATGTAAAAGAAATACACTGATTACACACGAAAAAGTCCTTTTTTTCATTTGGATTCGGAATGTATAAATATAAATATATATATATAATTTTAAAAATTTTTTACAACAAACACTCATGATTAAGCCATTTATGTGATAAAACGTTTTTAAACTTTTATGTAAAAAAATACACTGATTACACAAAAAAGTCCTTTTTTTAATCCGAAATATATATAATTTAAAAATGTTTTACAAAAAATGTATATGAATTGATCATTTATGTGAAAAACTAAACATTTTTGTAAAATAATTATAACCTTTTGTTATTTTTTTAAACTTTTATGTAAAAAAAATACACTGATTGCACAAAAAAGTCCTTTTTCTAATCCGAAATAGATATAATTTAAAAATGTTTTACAAAAAATGTTTATGAATTGATTATTTATGTGAAAAACTAAACATTTTTGTAAAATAATTATAACCTTTTGTTATTTTTTAAACTTTTATGTAAAAAAAATACACTGATTGCACAAAAAAGTCCTTTTTTTAATCCGAAATAGATATAATTTAAAAATGTTTTACAAAAAATGTTTATGAATTGATCATTTATGTGAAAAACTAAACATTTTTGTAAAATAATTATAACCTTTTGTTATTTTTTAAACTTTTATGTAAAAAAATGCACTGATTACACAAAAAATTCCTTTTTTTTAATCCGAAATATATATAATTTAAAAATGTTTTACAAAAAAAGGTTATGAGTTGATCATTTATGTAAAAAATTGAACATTTTTGTAAAATAATTATCACCTTTTGTTATTTTTCCAACTTTTATGTAAAAAATACACTGATGACACAACAAAATCCTTTTTTAATTCGAAATATATATATATAACTTAAAAATGTTTTACAAAAATGTTCACAAATTTATCATTTTAAGTGGTTTTTCATTGTAAGAATACACAAAATTTTCACAAATCAACTTTTTAAAATTATGGTAAAAATTAATAAAACTTACCTATAGTGATATGAATCCCTTGAGTTATAGATTAGCTTCTCGAGAGTTTGTTCTCCACAACCTTCTTTTTCAGCATCATCGAAGTGGTTGAGAAAATCCTCAGATTTTGGATTATCAGCCAGTTCCGAGGCTTGGACGAAGGCTTGATGAGCTGCGAGTACACTGATGTTGTAGAAAATTGAATTGTCTGCGTTTCGACTCAGACCCTTGAACAAAATCACTCCAAATCTCTCCGATGTCACAGCAGAAGCTATTTGATGAGGAATGCGCATATCTCCGATCAGTAATTCTTCATCTACAACACTTCTGTATTGAACTAGAAGAGTCTCTTCATTTCCATTCCATCGCCTGTCAGACTTTGTTATAACTTCAGGGTTTTGGAAACATATGACACTATCTGTTGGGAAATCCTGAAGATTAGCTACCTCGAAATAAGCATTGATTTGTCGCATACTTTTTCTGGTAATACATCAAACACATTCTTACACCTCAAAGTAGTTCCTGTTTCTGGAGCAGCACGAAAAATTGCTTTTCCAGTCTTTTCAACACCCATGTAGATCAAAACCAGTGGTCTTATTTGCGAAGCTTCATTGACAAGTAATCCTGCTGCTAATGGAATAGTGCTCTTCACTCTAACTACCTTTCCATCTTTTTTATAGTTGTATATGATGGTGCAGTTCGTTTCATCATGGAGCTCAACGGTTAACACTGCATAACTGTAGGTATTGGTAAATCTTCAACTTTGACTATGTTTTCAATGTTTCTTCTGGAAACTGGAGATAGAGTACTTAACAGAGAGGCGCTTTTGATGATGAGAGTTGCCAGAGTATTCAGACTGGCGCTTTGAAAGGGAATCATAGTGCGTTGAAGAAGTACATTGTCATCAATCACCTTCTTATCTTGTGAAGGTTTTGGTTCTTTATTCTTCAGTTGTTTTGTATTGACTTGTGTCGACATTCTAAAAGATAAAGTAAAAATCCATGTTATGATTTTCCTTTTCAAACCAATTTGAAGATATATATACATATATATTATATATTTACTCAATATCATACCGCTGTTAGTATCTAAATCGATAAAAATTAAATTTATACTCAATCAAGTTGACTTACCTCCAAACAGAAAAGTCCTTCTAGCAGTTGTAGTAGATGATGTTGTAGTAGATCTTGCTCCTTCAGTTGCTAATGTCGAAGTGACTGCTTTCTGTGTAAAAACAGTGCTTCTTATATAGCTGAAATCATGCCATTTATCATAAGGTTAAATTAATGAAACATTGTTTTTACGGAAGAACACCAATGCTTTCGCGGGAATAAATAATTTATTTTCACGCGAATACAAACCAATGCTTTCGCGGGAATAAACATTTTATTTTCACGCGAATGGAAACTGTTGCTTTCGCGGGAATGAATACTTTATTTTCACGCGAATACAAACCAATGCCTTCGCGGGAATAAACATTTTATTTTCACGCGAATGAAAACTGTTGCTTTCGCGGGAATGAACACTTTATTTTCACGCGAATACAAACCAATGCTTTCGCGGGAATAAACATTTCATTTTCACGCGAATGGAAACTGTTGCTTTCGCGGGAATGAATACTTTATTTTCACGCGAATACAAACCAATGCTTTCGCGGGAATAAACATTTAATTTTCACGCGAATGGAAACTGTTGCTTTCGCGGGAATGAATACTTTATTTTCACGCGAATACAAACCAATGCTTTCGCGGGAATAAACATTTTATTTTCACGCAAATGGAAAATGTTGCCTTCGCGGGAATGAATACTTTATTTTCACGCGAATACAAACCAATGCTTTCGCGGGAATAAACATTTAATTTTCACGCGAATGGAAACTGTTGTTTTTGCGGGAATGAATACTTTATTTTCACGCGAATACAAACCAATGCTTTCGCGGGAATAAACATTTTATTTTCACGCGAATGGAAACTGTTGCTTTCGCGGGAATGAATACTTTATTTTCACGCGAATACAAACCAATGCTTTCGCGGGAATAAACATTTAATTTTCACGCGAATGGAAACTGTTGTTTTCGCGGGAATGAATACTTTATTTTCACGCGAATACAAACCAATGCTTTCGCGGGAATAAACATTTTATTTTCACGCAAATGGAAACTGTTGCTTTCGCGGGAATGAATACTTTGTTTTCACGCGAATACAAACCAATGCTTTCGCGGGAATAAACATTTAATTTTCACGCGAATGGAAACTGTTGCTTTCGCGGGAATGAATACTTTATTTTCACGCGAATACAAACCAATGCTTTTGCGGGAATAAACATTTTATTTTCACGCGAATGGAAACTGTTGCTTTCGCGGGAATGAATACTTTATTTTCACACGAATACAAACCAATGCTTTCGCGGGAATGAACATTTAATTTTCACGCGAATGGAAACTGTTGCTTTCGCGGGAATGAATAATTTATTTTCACGCGAATACAAACCAATGCTTTCGCGGGAATAAACATTTAATTTTCACGCGAATGGAAACTGTTGCTTTCGCGGGAATGAACACTTTATTTTCACACGAATACAAACCAATGCTTTCGCGGGAATAAAAATTTAATTTTCACGCGAATGGAAACTGTTGCTTTCGCGGGAATGAATAATTTATTTTCACGCGAATACAAACCAATGCTTTTGCGGGAATAAACATTTTATTTTCACGCGGATGGAAACTGTTGCTTTCGCGGGAATGAATACTTTATTTTCACGCGAATACAAACCAACGCTTTCGCGGGAATAAACATTTAATTTTCACGCGAATAGAAACTGTTGCTTTCGCGGGAATAAACATTTTTTTTTCAGGCGAATAAAAACCAATGCTTTCGCGGGAATAAACAATTTCCTTTCACGCGAATACAAACCAATGCTTTCGCGGGAATAAAAGATTTATTTTCACACATTCACCTATATAAGAGACAACGGTTTCAGACAGAAAGCATCCAGTTCAACAACAGTGAGCAAAGGAGCAACATCTATCTACTACATCTTCCATTGCAACTACTAAGAGTTCTCTCTTCATAAAGGTAAAACTTAAATTCAAATATTTCTGCTAGCTAACACAACTATCTGAAGGCTTTATGACATATCTATCTTTAAATTGGTTATAAAGAATTGAACCAATTTTTTTGTTTTTTCAGAATGAATACTCAAGTCGTAGAAAGTCAACCATTGTATCTAAAGTCGGAATCTCAGCCTGATGAAAAGGTAAGAATTAATAAAAAATACTATTTAACACCTGTTGAACACCTTTAATTATTTTAGTTATCTAATTATCGCTTGTATTTTAGAACAATGCAACAACAAATCCAATCTACTTAAAGGACTTCCTTCCAGAAATGTATCATAACTATGTGATAAATAACGATGTTGTTGAAGAAAAAGCTGTAGAACGTTTGACATTTCAAGTTATAATATTCTGTATAACTCAACACATGATGAGTATGGGGATGTGTTGTAAGAAACGTGATATATCTACAGAACGTTTTGATGACATTATAAAAAACGGTTTCGAAATCGTTTTGTCAATGGTGGAAGTCGTTAATATTAATAATTTTTTAAAAGAAATTGAAAGAAGTGCTTGGAATCAAATAGTTTTCAAAAAATTATACAACATGACGTGGAACAAAAAAACTTTTTATAAATTCAGAAAGCATATTTATAATTATGTCCAAATAGATAAAGCTCTATCCTCTTCTGTAGGTATTTTAGAACTAATGTTAGAAGCGTTTCATACATATTTATGAAAAATTTTTAGTTGTTTTTTATTATTTTACAATATTTTGTTCAAACTATTATATTTTATTTCTTACCAATTGAGATGTTAAAAGCGGTATGATATTAAGTAAATACATATATATATATATATATTTGAATGCATCCTTTGTTGTCTGTCTCCACATCCCAATAGTTTAATAAGCACATTCTCAATCTACCATAACTCTATGATCTTAACTGCTTTTGGCATAAATACATATATATATATAAGACACTCTAAGTAATAAATACACTCTTAGCCACTCATGCAAATATTACCCTTTTATTTTTAGAATGTTATGGATGCTCTTTCTGAAGAGCTCCTTAGCACAGATCCATATCCAACAGAAAATAAAATGAAAAACGGCAAAACAACTCCTAAGAGAAGGAAAACTGCTCCAAAAAAGCAAATAGTAAGGAAACGAAAACAAATAGTGAGAAAACAAACTACTTCCGTTGATACGCAAACAATGGAGAGTGCAGCTATAACTCATTTAACAGTTGAATGTCTCAACGAAAGGAGAGCTAGGGAATTAGAAAAGTCTAAAGGTTCTCAAGTGATTGACTCACCAAAAGTTCCAATTTGCAAAACATTTGAAGATCTTCCTATCCCAAGCATTATGCGAGTGACTGGTGTGATACATCCATCAAGTAAGGAGAAGTGTAGATATTCTCAAGTACACTACCATGATCCTTCAGATATAAATGAACTCGAACCCAAAATACTCCTCTGTCCAGTTGAAATAGCTAAAAACTTCAACTGTGATAATTACCCCCCTCCGTTTAACGTTGTATATTTGGGTAGAAAGGGAAAACCAAAAAATAAAAACGTTCTTTGGTATGATGTCAGACGTATTACCAGACATCCTCTAAGCAAAAAGAAAGCTGAAGAGGAATCACTATATTTTAGTACATTGACTAAAGGTCAGCTCAAACGCTTCTTGAACATCAACACCCTCAATAGTTTTCAACCCGGCGCTATTTTTCCTTACCAAGATGTTGTTGATAGATTCGTTCCTCATCGATTTAAAGGAGGGCAGTCGAATGTAATTTGTATCCGTTATAGCATTGAACAATGTGGAGAAACGCTGTTGAAGACGCTTGCCATACCAGACAAATATGCTTCAGAAGCTAACAAATATACTCCAGGTGTGATGATCTACAGAGGAAAAACAACCCACGGAAAATTTAAGACAGAATACGATCTTTCATTTTGCTCTCCATACTGTCTCGGTCGAATGTATTGGAAACAATATTGTGATCAAGCAAAGCACAACAAAACAATATTAGAAATTGATGATGATGATGAACTTGAAGATTTTCTACGTGGAGACTTTGATGATTTTGAGACAGGATATGTTGCTGAAAAAAAATGATGAGTGTTTTAGCGATGGATAGTCTCTAATTCAAAAAACAAGTTGGACAATGTGACTTGGTGAGCTATTTCCCTTTTCTATATAATGTAAACTATCCAATGTAACTAAAGCTATAATTCAACTCAGGCGAGTTAAGCAAGTCCTGTCGTGGTTGTCTTCTCCTGTTGTCTCTAATTTTCCCGATTTAGTAGTTGTCTTTCCTTTTTCTGGTATATGTTATAGTGTGAGTTGTTATAACACTTGATTTGTCCATGTTACTTCCAAATATTTCACAGTTTTTTTATGCAATTCTCATCACCAGCTTTTGAACCTTCTCAATTTTTCTTATAAGCTCATTCTTTGCACTGTAAGTCAAGTTTTTCTCACTTTTTCACGAAAAAATGTTCCAGTTTATAACACTTGATTCTAGAGAGTTAACAGCCTGTAAAACATTGAACTTGTGCTATATGTAATCTCAACATATTGAATATGCATAATAATTCTTAAAATGTCCATTGTTTTCATTTATTCACAAAAATTGACCCGATTTGTTTTTTCATTATTTTGCGTCAAATTTTCGTTCATAACCTGCTGTAACATCTGATATATCTCAGTTAACTCTCAGTTTTTCTAAACTAAGTTATGCACCTCAAATTCTCAGCTACTGAAGACTTGCATCATTTTGTAAAAGTGCTTTTTTTGTCCTCTACTTCCTGTTTTTGTTAATTTTTTTTACAATTTTTTCACCAACTTTTACCACTTTGCTCAGAAGGGTGATCAATGTCTAAAGTGATAAACTAGTGCTCAGTGTACGCTTAACATGTCCAACATCCCAATAACCTTTTAGAAGTCGTGATTCGTTTGATGCATTTAACTTCAAACCAATGACTTTTCCACTTTCTTAGCCCTCTGACCTGCACATTTTCAATCCACCTTCTGATCGAAAACAAAACATTTTGATGTGAAGCTGCCAAAGCATTTGCAGTTCAAAATTGTTTCATGTGTCAACGTCAATTTGTTTTACGCAATTATACCAGTTTTTGTCATTCTTGTTATTTATGTGTTCATTTATTCTCAGTTTAAACACGAAAAATCACTTCAACTTCCTTCACAATAGCCACAATAACTACTGAAAGAAACTCTATAGCAAATGCAAACTTTCTAATTTGCTTTTCAACTTTTTCTTTCACTGGAACATATGCTACCAGTTATTCAAGCGTCTGAATGCACACATACTCTTTGTTTCACAATGATCAGCATTCAAGTCACGCCTTCTTGCATCTCCATCATTTCTAATGGCTCATGGCAGCCTTTTCTCAGGTGTACCACCTTTCATTTCAGAAAATAAAAAGTGAATCTGAAACCATTGAACACTTTGTTTAAATCGGTCATCAACTTCTCAGTAAAGATATAAATGTAAAGTCAATTAGTTTTTTTTCTACACTCTCTTATTAACATTGAAAATAATTCCCCACTTTTTACTCGCATCTGAAAATTGGATTGAAGCGGATAGTGAAGAGATAGATTATCAAATGAACTCATCGTTTGTTGCTTAGGAAGGAAAAAACTATATGAGGACCGGAGACAAAATAAAACACAATTTTTTCAATTCCGATAATGCACTGAAATATGATGCACCTGTTTTCTAAAAACTAGTCCGCACATGCCATGTTCGGTTAAATGATTACCTTTGTGATGTCTAATGAATTTGTTCATTCACATGATATGAAGCTGTAAGTTTTGCAGCTAATAGCGTGAATATAAAATTCATTGGCGATAGTAAAAGACGCAGAGTATGATTGCAGTTTATTGTAGTTGATTGAAAGGTAATTTGCATTCATAGCATCAAACAATACATATATCACAGAAGGCTGCAAAGTAGTTTACATCAGTTCAATGCAAGTTACATAACATGGTAGTTCATGAAAAGCAAGTCACATAATATGTAGCTCTATCAATACACTTTAAGCCCAAGCAGGTGAAGAGTAAGCATTCCTGGTCTGTGAGTGTCCGCTCTCTCTACAACATTAATAACAATTACAAAAAGCACATTAAGATAAGTTGACTAATCCAGATCCAAAAACGATTAACTATAAGCTCTTGTTTTTTGTTGAGTTATAGTGATTGATTGTTGTGAATCTACATACACGTAAAATATACATACCTACATTTACGATAAACCAAGATATAAGAATCATTTTGCAAGTTTATGATATCTGCATGTAAAATACACCTACTTTTACAACTAGCCTGCATGAAGAGAATACCTGCATGTGCAATTTATCTAAGTTTGCACTCTAGCTATATTTACAACATAGCTACACTTACAATTTGTCTCTGTGCATATGTAAAATTGTTCTATGTCTATATATACTTGCAAGTACAGCTTATCTACATGTACAGTATAGTATAATTATAGATACAATCTAACTAAATGTACAATATACCGACGCGTACCATATATATCCATGTACAGTATAGTAACATGTGTAATATACCTATGTGTACAGTATACAGACCTACAGACACATTCTACCCACATGTACATCATACACACCTACACAATTTGTCTGCAAGTACAGCTTGTTCACTTGTAAAATCACTGACAGCAGTCATTCTGTTTATCACCATCATCTGTGATTATACCAGACAATAACTAGTTGGTCAGATGCAAGATATGATTACATAACGGTTTTCATCTTGCAATTTCTAATGAGTTAACACCATTCAGGTGAACAAAAGAATATATCTATTAAGAATATAGTGAACAGATTTTGCATAATAAACAGTTAACAAGTCTATATATGAGTCTACAAACAACTCAGCTTTAAATGTTTAAACATGTACAATATTTGCCATACACATACCTGTACAGTACATCTACAGGTAAGATATACCTACAGGTACAATGTATCTACATGTAAAATATACATAAATGTAGAATGTATATACATGTAACATACACATAAATTTAAAATACCTCTTCATGTTCAGCATATAAAGCTGTATAGTAAATCTACCTGCACTGTATACCTTCATATAAGGTGAACATATGCATACACTTTATCTACACTCGGATAATACTTATGTACAGAGTATACCTGTATGTACAGTATACCTACATGTAAAATATACCTACTCTAACAGTATATCTACCTGTACAGCTCACCTACATGAATAATACAGCTATATCTACTGTGTATTTACATGTAAAGGATACACACAGGTAAAATATAATTATATAGATGGTTTACCAAAATGCACAAAATCTATTCATATACATTATGCTAACATGTCTATATATATCAACACGTAAATAAATCAAAAATTAAACGTATAACTATATGTTAGTATATATACATGTAGCTATGTTGTACAGTACACTACATTTACAAACTACCAAAAAGTATATTGTACCTACATATACAATATACGTAAACGCGCACTTCAATTGCAATTTTGTTGATATACATGCACGCAAATAAAATATATTTTCATGTACAGCATGCATAAATTGATAATAAATTTACATGTGATATATAGCTACAAGTACAACATTTATATACATATAATACTTTATTGGCATCAATATCATTTTATAAAAATGTTTTTCATAAAGTGCCATAGCTAGAAGAAAAAGAACAACAAAAATCAAAGATATAACGAAAATGTAAAATGAACACAGAAAAAAATAAGTCTACTCAAGTGCAGTTTATTTAAAATAATTTTCCATTGGTATTTAAAAGATCCGTAAATAAATTTAATTTGAAAACAGACAGGGATTGTGTGATTTTCAGAGAAGTAGGCTGTTGGTTGAATGTGGCAGATATATATGTTTCTATTGCATTTTGGGTGTTGGCGTGAAGTTTCTTTCAGTTACGAAAATTAAAATTGCAGTTACGGCTGGTAGTAAAATCAACAGAAATAAAGCTAGGAAAAATATTATTTGAAATTTTAAAACCAGTTATTTCCGGGAAGTATTGATATGACTACAGGAACAATTTACTTGGATGGATAGTATACATGCATGTAAAATATACATACATATACATCATACCAACATGTACAGTATATCTACATATACAGTATATCTATATGCACAGTATACATAAATGTTCACTGTACATACATGTATATCATATCTAAAGATAAATTATACCTACATGTACACTATACATATATACCTGTACAATTTATCAACGTGTACATTGTACACACATCAGAGTATACATATATATATACGGCATACCTACATGTGCATTATACCTAATGTAAATCACACGTACATTGGCAATGCACTTATATGTACGCTTCACCTACATATGCAGTAAATTTATATATAAAGTATGTGTATGTGTTTGATATACTTCCATGTACAATGTAGGCGTATCGTAGTGTTTTATTTTGCGACACACACATCTGCAATAAACTTACATGTGCATTGTGTGTGCATCTACATGTAAAATATCCCAATCGGTACAAAAATACTTACATTTATACTGTATCTAAATGCGCAATATACTTAAATAGAAAAACTTTTCTAAATGTGGAATGTTTATTTATGTACAGAATGCTTACATGTATGATAAATCCACATGTAAAACACCTCGACAAGTAGAGTAGACCTACAGGTACAGTTTACCTACATATGTAACAAATTTATATGTAGAGCAAGCCTATACCTTTGATTCTGATATAACTACTTGTGCAACTCAAGTACATGTACAATATAAACACATGTAACGCATGTCGACATGTACAGTATTTCTAAATTTGCAGTATACTTACATTTACATTTTAACTACATATACAATATTTTCACACCTACAGTATATATGTTTAAAACATAGCTATTGTACAGTATGCCTACGTTTACAGTATACCAAAATATACAGTATTTATACGAGTATGATATACATACATACCTGTATACTTATATACCTACCATACAATCAGCTTACATGTTAAACATACCTTCATGACCATTATACATAAATTCCAGTACAATTTATCTACACTCAAAGTATATATATATTCAATGTATACATATATCAACAGTGTACCTAAATTTACAAATAACATACATGTAACAAAGCTACATGTGACGTATGTTTACAAGCACCATACACATTCGTGCACATGTAGGTATATCATAGTAATGTATTTTATAATACCTACATCTACAATATCTACATCTATAATGCCCCTGTATTTATATATGCAATACGCAAACAAGTACAGTGCTGTTGGATGTGAAATACAATTACAAGCACAGTACACTTGCAGATAATAGAACATGTTTACGTCTACAAATAAACTACATGTACACTTTAGGTACCTATAGGCATGTATACATGAACATCATACCCATACGTACAAAATATCAAATGTACAATAATTTTACATATGCAGTACACCTTCATTTGCAGCAA
Organism: Cryptosula pallasiana; assembly: GCA_945261195.1. Lineage (NCBI taxonomy): Eukaryota > Metazoa > Bryozoa > Gymnolaemata > Cheilostomatida > Cryptosulidae > Cryptosula > Cryptosula pallasiana. Next base: position 10,529,378 of record OX183137.1, on the reverse strand, counting down.
AACCACTTACACAATTTACAGACAAGTACAGTAAACCTGCATGTACGATATACCCACATGTACCGTGTATCTGCATGCGCCACATACCAACTTATACAATATACCGACATGCACAATATACCTACATGTAATATATAGCTACATGTACGCTCTACCATAGATGTACCACATACTTATATGTAGAATATACCTTTGGGTATTGTGTATATATGTGAGCAATATATCTGTATATATCGTATACGTAAATGCATGGTATACATACATGTACACTGTATATGAATGCACAGCATACCTATATATACATGATACATACCTGTGCAATTTATTTACATCTAGATTATATTTATATAAGCAGTAAAAGAATATATCGAATCACTTACGTTTACAATACACCTACATATACAGTGTACTTACATATATATATTGTACGTACATATACACTATACCTACATATGCAGTATACCCACATGTACAGTATACTTACATATACAGTATACCTACATATACAGTATACCTACATATACAGTATACCTACATATACAGTATACTTACATGTACAGTATACTTACATGTACAGTATACCTGCATACACAGTATACCTACATATACAGTATATCTACATATACAGTATATCTACATATACAGTATACCTACATGTACAGTATACTTACATGTCCAGTATACTTACATGTACAGTATACCTACATGTACAGTATACCTGCATACACAGTATACCTACATATACAGTATACCTACATATACAGTATACTTACATGTACAGTATACTTACATGTACAGTATACTTACATGTACAGTATACCTACATGTACAGTATACCTGCATACACAGTATACCTACATATACAGTATACCTACACATACAGTATACCTACATATACAGTATACCTACACATACAGTATACCTACATATACAGTATACCTACATATACATTATACATACATATACAGTGTACCTACATATACAGTATACCTACATATACAGTATACCTACATATACAGTACACCTACATATACAGTATACTTACATGTACAGTATACTTACAGGTACAGTATACCTACATATACAGTATACCTACATATACAGTATACCTACATATACAGTATATATACATATACAGAATACCCACATGTACAGTATACCTACATATACAGTGTACCTACATGTACAGTATACCTATATATACATCATACCTACATATACATCATACCTACATATACAGTATACCTACATATGCCGTATACGTACATGTACAGTATAGCTACATACACAGTGTACATACATATACAGTATACCTACATATACAGTATACCTACATATACAGTGTACCTACATGTACAGTATACCTACATGTACAGTATACCTACATATACGGTATACCTACATGTACAGTATACCTACATACACAGTGTACCTACATGTACAGTATACCTACATATACTGTATACCTACATGTACAGTATACTTACGCTTACAGTGTATTTACATATACAGTATACTTAAATGTACAGTATACGTACATGCACAGTGTACATACATATACAGCGTACTTATGTATTTAGTATGCCTACATATACAGTATACCTACATTTACAGTATACCTACATATACAGTGTACCTACATGTACAGTATACCTACATATACAGTATACCAACATATACAGTATACCTACATGTACAGTATACCTACATATACGGTATACCTACATGTACAGTATACCTACATGTACAGTGGACATACATATACAGTATACCTACATATACAGTATACCTGCATATACCGTGTACCTGCATATACAGTATACCTACATATACAATATACCTACATATACAGTGTACCTACATGCACATCATACCTACATATACAGTATACCCACATGTACAGTATACCTACACATACAGTATACCTACATACGCAGTGTACATACATATACAGTATACCTACATACACAATATATCTACATATACAGTATACCTACATATACAGTGTACTTACATATATAGTATACCTATATGTACAGTATACCTACATACGCAGTATGCATACATATACAGTATACCTACATATATAGTACACATACATGTACAGTATATCTACGTACACAGTGTACATACATATACAGTATACCTACACATACAGTATACCTACGTATGCAGTATACTTACATGTACGGTGTACCTACATACGCAGTGTGCATACATATACAGTATACCTACATGTACAGCCTACCTACATATACGGTATACCTACATATACATTATACCTACATATACAGCCTACCTACATATACAGCCTACCTACATATACGGTATACCTACATATACAGTATACCTACAATACAGTATACGTACATATACAGTATACCTACATATACAGTATACCTACATGTACAGTATACCTACATATACGGTATACCTACATGTACAGTATACGTACATGTACAGTGGACATACATATACAGTATACCTACACATACAGTATACCTACATATACAGTGTACCTACATGTACATCATACCTACATATACAGTATACCTACATGTACAGCCTACCTACATATACGGTATACCTACATATACATTATACGTACATATACAGCCTACCTACATATACAGTATACCTACATGTACAGCCTACCTACATATACAGTATACCTACATATACAGTGCATCTATGTGTATTCTTACTGGTATATTACAAATATCTTGACTTAATCTCGCAATGTGGTGTATGTCTGTATGAAAAGTATACCTATAAAAAAATTCATACCTGCATATGTAGTGTACCTATGTGTGCAGTATAAATGCATGTAAAATAAGCCTAAATCACACTGGATCAACATATTCAATGTGTCTACAGTTTACATACCTGTACAATGTATCTAGATGTACAGCTTACTTACATTTACTTTATAAGTAGATGCACATATCTTTAGATATATATGGACTACTGTAGTTGAAGGGTCAATATGGCTTGTGGGATTTTGTGGCACTCCACTAGCAAACACCCACCAGCGTCTAGGAAAGAACTGAGTTTCTGGAGAGTTGTCTTCTTTTATTTTTACACAAGTCCACAAAAGAGCTATTTTTCTTCTTCAAAGTTGCTTTATAATGAGTAATATAAGAAGCAAATTTATACCTAGCAACATTTGAGATGGATCCAATGCTTAGCAGTGGTCTGTGAGACAATTATACTGCATCATAACGTTTGCAAAGTGGTTAACTTCCAATTTTTAAAGTTTAACCGTTGTTTTTTTGTATGAATATTTGCTCCGAGAGAACTTTTTTCAGCAAGAAGCACTGTAGCTACATAATCACCAGGGATAACCCATTAAAATACGATAAAATTATTTACACTTCTTCTGGGTTCATACCCGCTATTGTTAAAAGAAGAGGACAATTCTCAGTATTTTAAGGTTTTTCCTAGAAGCTGGTGGGGGTTTGATAATGGAGCTCCACAAAGTCCCGCAAACCGGCTAGGCCCCGACACTAAGTATACTTAAACATATGGTATATGCATACATATAGTATATATACTTGTAAGCTAAACACATATGTAAATTACAACTACATGTACAATGTATTTAATTGTAGAAGATACCTGTATTTACAAAGTGTATACATATTAAAAACACATTCCAAATGATACAAAATTTATTAGCAAAAGTTATTTGTTGAAATGCTTACTTTTTTATAAGAACCTACAGGGTAATAGCGTCATAGGCTTGATCACTTGTGAAAAGCACTAGAGTGACTGAGAGTATTCAATGTTGTTCATCACTGCCATCTGCAATTATACAAAACAATAATTATTTGATGACCTGTAAGGTATGGTTACTTAACGCTATTAATTTTGTACTTCCTATATATCTTATTAATTGAAGTGAACAAAAAATGGTAATTGGCAAGAATAACTTAAACAGACTTGGTACACTAAATAGTTGACCAAGCTAAGTTTGCGTCTACACACATCAGCTTTGTTTCTTTAAATATGTACAATGTGTACCATACACAGAACTGTACAGGAGACCTATATTTTCAATAAACTTACTGTACAATGTATTTACATAAATAGTATTCCTATACTCATAGGATACACATTTGTGCAATAATTCTATATGTGAAGAATATTACTTTCAAAATACTCCAACACATACAGTGCACCTACATATGCAGCAGAGCTAAATGTAAAATGTGCATATATGTAAAATATACACACTTGTATAATATAGCTACATCAAAAACATACCTTTGTGCTAAGTATACTAATCTATCTACATGCTGAATATATTTATATGAAAAGTATACCTACACGCACAATATACCTATATGTACAACGTAACCACACATGCAGTGTACCTGCACGTACAATATACCTACATGAACAAAAAACTATACGTGTTGATTATACATATATGTGCGATACATTTACCTTTACAATTCACCTACATGTAGATATATCATAGAAGTAAATATACTGAAGAATGTATCTACATGTGAAATATTCCTCAAAGTCCAATCTGACTACCTGAAAAATATATTTACGTTTTCATTCTAAGTACAAACACAACATATATGCATATACAAGATACATGTATGGACAATATACGCACATGAACAACATACACATATATACAATACACATATGTGCACAATATACATTCATGCACAGTATACATATATGTACAATATGCATGATAGTGTAAGTTACGTATGTGTATGATATACGTGTGTGTACAATATGTGTGTGTACAATATACATGCAAGTGCAGCATATATAAGCGTACAATACACATATATGTACAATTTACTTAGATGTACGGTATACTTACATGTGAAATATGCATAAAAGTACGAATATATACGCATTACAGTATGTTTACATGAACAGTATTCATACATGTACAAAATATTGTGATAAATTATATTTACATGTAGAGTATACATAAATGTAGAGTGTACATAGTTGTACAATCTGACTACATGTAGTGCATGTATACGTGTACAGTGTACATATATGTACTGTATATCCACATCTACATTATACCACCATGCCGAGTACCTTCATGGACAATATATTTGCATGTACGGTGATTACGTTCGCGGATAGTAAGAATTGATTGAAATGGGATTAAAACTCCTCCGCGTTTTTCTGTGTGTGCACATGTTTCTTAAATATTAATTTACAAAGTACCTACATGTGTACACCACATTCAAAGTGAGCGAAAGTTTATCACCAAAAGTTGCCTATTAGAATTTCTATTTTTTGATACGAACCTTCGGGGTAATAGTACTACAAGTCCGAGTTTCTGACAGTAGTCAATCTTGGTCACCACTGCCATCTTCAATTGAACAATACATTAATTAGTTGTTGATCTGTAAGATATGATTACATAATACTTTTCATCTTGTACTTTTTAAAGAGTTTACGCATTTCAAGAGAACAAAAAATTTTTAATAGCAATAATAACTTGAACAGATTTCACACACTAGACAGTTCATAAAGCGTACTATGCATCTACACACAAATCAGAAATTTACATTATGTACCATACACATACCTGTAAAGGACACCTACTTGTTCAATAAACATACTGTACAACTTATCTACATAAATAGTATTCCTGTACTTGTAGTATACATATTTGTACAATAATTCTATAGGTGAAAAATATTAAATTCAAAATATTCCAACACATACAGTGCACCAACATATGAATAAGAACTAAATGTAAAATGTGCATATATGTAAAGTATACGCACTTGTATAATATAGCTACATTCAAAACATACCTGAGTGCAAAATATACATACTTGGGTAATTTAGCTGCATGTCGAGTATATCTATATAGAAAGTATACCTATATGCACACTATACTTATATATACAACACAACCACACATGCAGTGTGCCTGCACGTACACTATACTTCTATGAAAAAAAATTTACATGTGGGTTATACTTATGTGCAATACATCTACCTTTACAGTACACCTACATGTAGGTATATATGGTACAAGTAGATAAATTGTACAGGTAAATATACTGAAGAATGCATGTACATGTGAAATATTGACAGAAGTACAATTTAATTACCCAAAAAAACATTCTAACTTTCACGCTTGACGCGCATGCACAATACAAATACAAGCACAATAAACATTTATGTACAATATACACACACGTGCAATATACATAAGCATATGAATAGAATAAAAATACATGTTCACCTCACATATGTGTAAAGTATACACATCTGTAAAATATACATGGTTGTACAATATACATATGTATATACTATACATATGTGAACAGCATACAAACGCTACAGTATACATACGCAAACAATATAAATATATGACAAATATGCACACATGTACAATATAACCACATGTACATACATATACAATATACGATGCGTGATATGCCTACATTTACAGTATACCGACCTGCAGATGTGTTTTAAATACCTGTACAATCTATCTGCATGTAGAGTAGTTACACATCAACTTGGTATAACTAGCTTGTTCACTTGTAGAATCACTGAAAGTATTGAATCTTGTTTATCACTGCCGTCTGTAATTAAACAATACGCTACTTAGTTGCTGGGCTGCAAGATATGATTACATAAGGCTTTTCATCTCCTACTTGCTAATAACTTTACAGATTTCAAAAGAACAAAAGATTGTTGTTAACAAGAAAAGCTTTAACAGATTTCACACACTAGACAGTTGACAGAGCCCACTATGCATCTATGCATTAGTCAATCTGTTTCATCATTTAGTAGCAGAGCTCAGTGCCAATCTTACAGAGGCATTTAAATGTAACCTTAGGGTTCATCTGTTTGTCAAACGTAAAAATTTAGCACCTCCAGCTATGATATGTATTGTTGCCTTATCTTGAGAACAAGTTGAGAGATTGCAAAAAGACCAAAAAGATTGGACCAGATATCAAAGGAATAAAAACAGTGCTAACAGAGAGTGAATAAAAACAAATAAGAATGCTTGAACGGTCACTAGATTTTCTTGAGTATTGTTTTCAACTCTGTGATAGCAGTGAATGATAACAATTTACAAAAAAAACAGAACCCCAGCTTCACTGTTCTAGCAAAATACTTGTAACTTTGACAAGAGGAGTTAGTATAGTGGTATGCTAGAAAATCTTTGTCATAATTTGCTAAGTCATTGTGACTACAGTAGCAATTTCCACTAGGCCACCACCTTAATTGCGTTTTTGTAGACAGGGGCGTTTTGCGCAACTGAAATAAGTTTGTTTTCTGATGTACCCTCACAGTCCATGCTGGAAAATTTATGAGCACTAATGTAAAAATTAGACAGTTTTTTTCCCATGAACTGTTATGAAACTCCAACTTTGTGCAGAAAGTTGGCATAAAATTTGAGCCTTAAAACCTGATTTTGATTAGCACAGCTAAAACATGTTTATGATCTAATATAGAAATCAGTGCCGGCACGTACTCAGATGAAAAAAAAACAGATTTGAAATGAAAAATTTGCCAAAACTTGATCCAAAATCTTTTTAAATTTTTACAATGAACTAGGAGCGCAATAGTGTGACTTGCTTTGTTACTTGTAGCAATCGTCAGCATCGCTAGCACTAGTCACTCTTCTTTGTTATCACCACCTATAATTATAACAATCAGTAACTAGTTGCTGTGATATAAGACATGATTACATAATACCTATCACCCTATGCATATATATGATGAGCATACAAGTTCTCACTGACCAAAATATTGGAAGTAGCACACTTCAGTTAAAACCAGTTAGCGTACTTTGCAGTGGAAAGCTAGTTATGCATTCACATACAAGTCGACTGATGTTTATTAAATGGTAGCAGGTCTTCCTGTATACCAAGTGAAGGCAATGCAAGAATATGCAACTGGAGAAATCCTCACTCAGCTACTTCGAAACGAGTTGGCAAAAAATTAAATGCAAATCAAGAAAACCAAACAATTTTCTAGACAAATGAGAACAATAAATTTACTGAGTCCACACAAAACATTAGGATTGAGTAAGAATCACACACAATCTGGCAAGAAACTGTCAAAAACAAGAACAAACATGCGGATTGTAAGTTGAGATGCAGTGGTTTCTTGGAACAAACAAAAAGATGATTGTTTAAACCTACAACAAACTAGGTTTTATATGTGCTGAGAAAACTACTGGAGACAAAGACTTTAATTTTTGACCAAACACAAATCATTCACAAAAGCATGTTGAAAAGTCCAATTGAGAAATTACAAATTTGGTTGCAATGTTCACTTAGCAAAGAAACCGACAAAAAGGCAGGAAAGCTAATAACAAGTAAAAAAAATGTAACATAAAACTGTCTCCATTATTGCGGTAGGCTGATCATGACACGGCAGAAATTTTTGAAGAACACCGAGCAAAAAACCTTGAGTGAAACACCACGGAGAATAAAATAAGTTTAAGGGTTGTCAAAAGTTATCATGTCAAAGTCTAAAGTACGTTGTAGTGGAAAATGTAGAGTGACCAAAATGCTGTCTCAAAAATATAAATGATACAATTTTGAAATCATTGAAGGACGAAAAAAGACAGTAGAAAAAATCACAGTTGTAAAAGAGCGAAAGCTAATAAGAGTTGATGTGTAAAGAACTTCACCATCAGGAACGATGCTGATTCTTTCTGTGTAACTGAATTTATACCAAACATGTAGAACTACAGATAATTAACTTTTACGAGCAACCAAATTATTTACCTTAGGAAGTTTGAGCTGGATAGATAAGTGGTGTCTCTCCTAAGCAGCATTGACCAAATGAGCTGTGAAAGGTGCCTGTAAGCATTGTATGACCAGTATAGCCCAATTAACAAAGAGAGTTCGCCCAAGTGCGAAAAATAAAGAGAGCATAACTCCTCGAACAAAAACAATAAACAGGAGAAGACAATGACGGCATGAATTGCTTAACTCACCTGAGAATTTCATGTAATTTTTTACCAAACATCAGTACATCAAAAACATTATTGTAAAGGTATATTATATAGGAAGATTTTCCATACTTATTATGTAATAAATGTATATAATCATATAATGATTCATTTTTGATCAATATATTTATTCAATGTAGATATATCTCTTCTCTCCTCTCTCCTCTCTTTCTTCCTCTCTCCTCTCTCTCTCTCCCTCTCTCCTCTCTCTCTTTCTTTATCTCAAGATACCATATGTATGTATACATTGATTGTCATTACAAGTTGTAGTGCTTTGTATTATTTAGTATTTACTGACTCTAGCTATATTATATAGGAAGATTTTCCCTACTTATTATGTAATCAATGTATATAATCATAAAATGTTTCATTTTTGATCAATATAGTTATTCAATGTAGATAAAACTCCTCTCTCCTTTCTCTCTCCTCTCTCCTCTCTGTCTTCTCTCTCCTCTCTCTCAAGATGCCATATGAGTTCAAATTATGTGAAAAAAGTATCAAAACTTAAATGCCATACATTCAAAATCTAGCTGCCATATGAGTTCAAATCAAGTAAAAAAATAATCAAAACTCAAATACCACTTAAATGCCACTCAAATGCCACTCAAGTACCCCTCAAATGAAATACAATATAAACTCGGCGAATTCATCCAACGTCGTAACCCATTGCCTCAACCCCAAGGCCAGAACCACAAAAAAACCTTTGGTAGGGAGATCTGCTCATATATTACTACTCTGGTCTCCCACTTACAATTCTAGTACCTAGGTTAGAAATAGATTGATTGCCACTACTAGGTAATCCTTACCATTTACACCCTCCTAACTTTCAAGTGTTTTCTTACTAATACAAGTATATATCACTCATATCTCGGTTGTATTGGTAGTATAATAGGTGCAGAGCTGCATACTGGCGTCAGGATACAAGATGGCTAATGCACTAATACAAATACATATAGCTCATATCTCGGCCATATTTTACTGGAAAATGTATTTTAACTCCAATTACGTTAGAACAGCTGCAATATGGATTTCACATGATACAAATACAGCAAAAAACAATTTGAATTTGCTGATGGTTTTGCACTGCTGCTACATACAGGATATTGCTGATTAAAGCTGGCCTCAATAATATGCAGTCAGTTTTAGTGTGCAGTTGTTTGAGAGGAAATAATCAAGGCGCTAGGACTCACTATTTGACGGTTACACGTGGCAATAAACTTTCATCTTTTCACATGAGTCATTTTAGATAAAGTTTTTAGAGCTATTTATTCAACTGAAAACTTCACTTAAGCATGTTTCTCCTGGGCTGTTATTGTTTGCACAGATGATGCCAATACTGCTAAATGTTTCAGTCGACACCTGACCTACATCTCTGTCTACTAAATAACTCTCTCTATATTGTTGACACCAATCTGCTGCTACACTCATATTAGAAACAAAAGTTAAGCTAGTATTTTTATTTATTTGGATGTGCCAGCTAATCAACCGCATGAATCCTCAAAATGGTTCTCAATGTTCAAATTGATATATAAAAGTTGTCAAGGTTAAATTCAAACTCTCTTTTTACAGCTGATGAGTCATCATTTCCGCTGCCTAAGAGCCAAACTGAAAAAATTAAGAAATCTCCTCGAAACAACCTCTCGAAAGATGTAATTGAATCCAAAAAGGACCAGCTTGAGCTACCTAACATTCCTGCACAGGACTGTGCAGAAAGACTTCAGACAAGTGATCACGCCAGGAAAGTACAGGAAGAAAAGCCCTTTGATGGTAAATAATCTTTCTTGGTAACATCTGCAGTAAGGGCAATTATTTTGAACAGCCATTTGTTAAAACTTGAAAAAAATAGTAATTCGTCGATGAAGCGTTGAAGATGAGTTACCGAACATACGGTTTATTTTGGTGCAGCAGCAAACAAACACAGCCATTTACGGTTTTTCTCCTATTTTTTTAGTAAGCTAAGTTTAATAAAGGAATTTTGTCATTATTTGATTTTTTAAACTGTGCAGTATCTGTCAAACACACCCACATGGAGGAATGTGCCAAAAGAAATGGTGCAGATAAAAAAACTAAAAACAACGTAGCTCTACTGGCTTATCACAGCGAGGACATCAGCCCTAAACAGAGCTCATTGGAAGCAAGTGAGTGGAAACTTCTGCTTTTGTTAGAGTATTTCTGTTTTCTTCCTTTCTTTTAATTGACGTATTTTAATACAGAATGCAAAACATGTTTCTTGCTAGCCACTTGATGGAGCTTCTACAGTGACGTTTAATTTCATTTTCTGGTTGTTATGATATCCAGGTGAGCTCACCTTTGATGATATATCCAAACCCTACGACCCCTCTTCTCTTACTGACGGTTACATAAGCCCAAACAATGTCACCGATGTCAAGAAAGGCGAGCTAGATTTTGACGTAACTGCCAAACCTTCTGTCGGTTTTAGTGGCTCTTTACCCAAAGGCAAAGTACTTTCAGGTGAGACTGTGTGGAAAAAACAATGAACAATTTACGACTCAAAGACCATGGCTTACCGCAATCACCCAGTAACCGAATACATATGTAAAGAGAACACACAAAAAAATCCATGGCTCTGAAATTCCAAAAGTTTAGAGTAGAACAACTGCAGTTGCAATATTCGAAAGATAAACCAACTTAAGTCAAAGTTGACCTGGCAAATTTGTATATATAGAGAAAGGTATTTATTGCCTCATTTCAAAATCAGTTTTTGCTGTTTCTTTTGTAATCTCTAGTACTTCTGGACAGAGAAATGTAGCTTTGTGTCTACATAATATTATAAATAACCTTGATAGCCAAAACCTTTCATTAAAGGTTTCAAGTTATGTAAAAACTTTTTCACAAGTTTGATATTGCGATTGAGTAGATATGCTGTAATAGATTCTGGTCTCGTCAGCAACAGAATGCTATTAACCTCAAGTGCTGAACCTCTCTCTATAAGGGACACTGTATGTATGGTTGGTGCCACTCATTCACTAGACTTTAGTAACTAAAATGGAACTCTTAGTTCCCATACTAGTGAGGGTAATCAAACTATTCCCTATTCATTATTAGTCTGCTACATGGCTCTAGGGCTATAATCTTCTAGAAAATATAACGGGGAGTGCAATTCTGCAATGTTTAGTAAAAGGGCTGAGTCATCTATATTTCGAACTACAGGAATTAAATGGCCTCCGGAATCAATCAAAGCAACAAAAAGTCAATATAGCCACAGTTAAATATAAAAACAAATTTTATGGTAATACAAAATACCGATGCGTTGAGTGTCTAATGCATGGGCTCCCTCGTCTCAGGCTAGGGCCTGGGGATTCTTAGCCTAGAGTCTATCCTCACTATGGGCTGGAGGGAGGTTAGTTGCAGATATGGCCTTGTGAAACACTCGAGCAAGTTTCGTGATCCTAGGTTAAATCAGCCATCTTGTGCTAGCCTCACCCACACTGCAAGAGTTCATACCAGCTCTGCTAACGTCCATACAGGCCCAGTACCAGCCCTGTCGTTGTCCCAGAGCGAGGAGTACAACCTCACATATAATTGCTGTAGTTAGACCACTACCGGCTATTTGTTGGCAGTGGATATGGTGCAGAGAAGGGTCACTGAGTCTCAGAGTCTGACTTTCCACGAGTTTCCGCACGTGGATCACTTTTCTAGTAGTCTCTGTACATACAAGTCAGCCAAAATACTGCTACAAGGTCTAATAAACCGCAGACGCTGTAAATGTGTTTGCTTATGTAATTTTCAAAAAAATCGCTAGTGAAAACTTTCAGACTAAATTAGGCTTATTTCGTTTTCAAGCGACTATTACAAGACTTTGACTATGAACTGGGTTTGCTATCTGCTATGTAAGCTTGCTGCTGTGTACCACTTGTATGATTTATCTGTTGTTGGGCAGTTGTTGGTTAGTTAATTGACTAGCTGATTATTGTTATCTGAATTGTTTATGTTTATTCTGCACAGAAAATGAAGAGTCTGTGTCAGTACAAAGGCTACAGGTGGAGCTACAACTAGCTCAGCTGGATAATGCTGAACTTAAAGCAAAGCTCTGTTTGGCTAAAGAACAAGAGTGCAAAATGGAGAGTAGGCTGCAGACAGAACGAGATGCTTCCAAAGCAGAAATTCCCAAACTCAAAGCAATGCTCACTGGTGGGTTTTGCTTACTTGTTCTTTGCCTCAATACAATTTTCCATAGGATATAGCTCTGAGTTGTAGAAGAACACTAACAATACAACTGGTGTATACATCATGCTGTTACAAATATATGTGCCCTGTCATGTTTAGGATATGGAATCCTGGCAGACAAAACAGATGCAGGAGATACAACATGTGATTATCGGGACAATGAAAAAGGCAAAAAGTCACCAACCCATCCATCTGCCAATGACATAACTATGAAGTCAGAGCCTTCCATAAATGTTGACAAGGTTGCTTTGGGTATGTTTGTTTATTTACATCTCTAAAATTGTTTTGCATGCCTGTCAAATTCAAATATACTTGATTGAACAAAGCTAGGCAAGTAGAGATTTTGAAGGAATGCTGTTTGTAAGAGGGGCTTACAAAAGAGCACCGAAAGTAGATAAGTGAATGTAAAATGAAGTTTCAATGGCGTCACTTCAACTTTGAAAACAATCAATCACCCTTTACTACTTTCACTAAATCTATTGGTCAGTGGTATGTATATGAGACACTTGTCTATCACCACTTCGCGCATGCGAAACGGACCATTCCATTAGCTTAGCATCAGCAAGCAATAACACAACTGACTAAGTAGCCTCAAACATTGTTTGTTTGTACTAGCAAATATCAAGCATACTCGCTGACGTATGTGAAGGCTTTGAGCACCATTTTATCGCTACAAACTACTTTATCAGTCAAAGTTTATTGGAAATGTCAAACGTCCATTAGTAATAGATTGTTTCACAAGGTAGATTCAAGTTACACGTGCGTTACTGTTGCCTTCATGGTATACATCGAGTGAGTAAACAGCTAGAAAGCATGGTCAGCCATAGCGAGTTCATGTGAAGCTTACAAATGAAATATAAAACTCAAAATATATGGATTATTAGAACAATATCGAGTGCGGTGTTTCGCAGAATAAAAAATGTTTATTTTAACTTGTCATCAGATGGTTGTTCTTCAACTACTACTGTACATCACAAGACACCGGTGGATGTAGGATACCTGGTATTGCATAAAACCTTCACCCGCTCAGGTCCCAATGTGTGGTTTAGGCATCAGGCTGTGATAAGTTTTGTGACCCATTCATTTCTGAAGTACGTTACATCACTATAACAGCAGCAGCAGAACCTTTTCCTATGAGCCAAAGAACTTTATGGCCATTGCTTACCTCCTGCTGTGGTAACATGGGAAGGTACTAATGGCTTGTTATGTAACCTATTCTATAGCCTGGAGCTAGAGAATTAAAATCAAATTTTCAAACGTAGTGCAGAGGAATAGTCTGCACATGAAGTACTGATCCGTATGACAGATTTTTATGGTTACTGCACATTGCTTGCTATAGTCACATGGAAAGTTGCCAAAGGTTAGCAACATGAGCTATTTTATGGTTTGGAATGAGGAAAGTTAATCAAACTTTGTGTTACTAGCTGGCACATGAAATACTGATACATATTGACCAGCTAGTAGTTCACATATCTCCATTATCACATACACATGTCTGTGTAACTATGGCTGCTTGAGGTAGTCAAAGGATTGACAGTGATAAGATAAGCATGCTTGCCCCTTGTATAGTAGCCCAAGTGTCAATGCAGGTTATGTAGCTATGGGGAGCTACCTTTGTCGTATCCTACTGCTGTGTGATGGCATTACACTTACGGTTACACTTATGCAACCTCAGTGCAATACACAAGACTTCAGAGTTTGTGAACTGTACCTAAACAACTTGCTAGTCTCTTATGTATCCCTTCTATCACCAGCAAATTGGCAATAAGAATCGAGTGCGACTCTCCTGTACCAACCCTGGTTATGTCAAGTTTGGCCTTGCCATTTTTTTCCTTCTACTTCCTTTACCACCTGTTACACCCTCCTTCCAAAGATTGATTTCCAGAGGAAGGGGGGGGGGGCAGAGTTGAAGCTTAGCTTGGTAGCTCCCTACAGCGACTGCATCCATTGCTGTACCTCCTGAGAAACCTTCAGGGTGGGCTATCTACTCATCTATGTTACTATTGCCCTCATGCTCCGCAAAATATCAAGTTTTACTTTGGACCCAAGGCATACTACCTCACCTGTTTTACATCTTACATCAGGTAGTTTTGCAAAAAAATGCTTTCTACGAAGAAAAAACAAAAACATGCAAACCAACTTTTTTTTTAAATTGAAAACATCAAGTCTTTGTATTTGGTCATTATCCTAATGTGTTTAGCACTGACAGATTGTGCATCAGTTAAAGTTAAAAGATTAAAGGTTTGAGAGTATACCATTAGTGTGGAGTTAACCCATACAGATGAAACTTCACTGGCTTTGAAAATTTTACTCACCATTCACCGTTATATTAGTTTCTGTCGTGAAACTTGGTTTGCAATGTTGACTAGTTAATTTTAGTGAAGAATTGTGATTGGTGAACATTTTATGGTAGTTTATCCTAATGCAGTCCTCTACCCAACCATTTGCATTCAATGGAAATATTAGTAAGCTACCAAGTAATCAGTTTCCCTACAAATTCCAGCAACAATAGTTTCTGTGCAGTACAAAACGCTCCTTAAACAAAGAAGTGAAAAATTACTTCCCTTGTAGCTCACTATTAATGCCACCGCAATGTTTTTTATTATCCAAAGAAATTACAGAGACTGGTGTGGGAGACAAAATCAGTGCACTGAAAGGAACAACCAAGAACATAAAGCCTAAATTTAAGGATACGGTACAAAATACATTTATGGAGTCCGGACACCCTGGAGATAGCAAGAAGACAGGTAAAAGCTTACATTTACAAACAGTTTTACAGTCACAAAGTTTTTGGCAACATGGGTGTGAAGTTAGGAGTTCACCTTTGCGTGATTGCAATAAACCAATTTGTAGCTTTTGCAGAGGCTGATATAGTCGGTGAACTCAAAGGAATTACCAAAAAAATAGAACCCAGATACCAGGACACAGTGCAGGATACATTTATAGATTCTGAACATCCAGCCCGTAGTGGAGAGATAGGTCAGTGAAGTCTACCGAAAGGGTTTAGTTAACAAATTTCATTGGAGAAGGTTTTAATGTGAACCATTGCAGTTCACTAGTAGTGTTGTTGTTCACTCATTTGTAGGGTTTGCTAAAGCTGTTGGTGCGTTTAATGTTGGTGGACTAAAAGGAATTACCAAAAACATACAACCCAGGTTCGAGGACACAGTGCAGGACATATTTGTGCAACCTCGTGAGTCAGCAGGCAGCAAAACAGCGGGTAAAACTGTTAGTTACAAGATGGTTTCATTTTTAATTCATAGACATACTCCAGTGTGTTCTTAATTACCTTAAAATTCCCAGAGAACTGGATTGATCTAAAATCAACACAATAATTTAGTCTCAGTATCAGTGGGAGAGTATTTTATGATTTACTGCTAAAAATTCCAAAACAGAAATATTTTTTGAGATTTTAGTAAACCAAGCAAAGTATGTCATATTTCAGAAAATACCGAGAGAGAACTGGTGCAGACGAACTCGGAGAAAGAATTACCAGGAAACCACTCACTTTGGAACATGGATGTTGGTGTGGAGGTGAAGGTTACAGGTGAAAAGCATATCACTGAAACAGGTATTGAAACTGTTTTGAATATTTAACTATTTTATGAGTACGCCATCAACCTGTGAACAGGTGATCTATAGACAAATATGATCTCCAATGAGTTATGTAAAACTATATATTTTAGTTGTAATTGTGAGCTGGTATTTGGAGTTTTCTCTTCTCAGCATGTAGTTTCTAGAAGCATCTCCTTTAGATAATATGTGTTTAAGGAGGTTCCTAGTAAATTTTTCTATGTTTTCAGCAAGTTGAACCCTTTTTTTATTCTCGTTTCTTTCATTTCTATGAGAAACTGAGACTGATGCGCACCTGGCTGCTACGATGGCTTCAGAGATGCAAAGCTTAAAGATAACAAACCTACCACTCAGCCAGGAAAAGACACCAGAAGATACAACACGGTACACAGATGTTGGAGTGGAGAAAGGAGATATAATACTTAGCAAAGCACCAGGTGAGTATGTAGAACAACAAGTGGTATGGCTAGTAAGTTTTGGGTAAGGATGTGGGCTTGATGCCATTGACAGTAGCAAAAAGTCTTGCCAAAATATGATGCCTGAGAAAGTCAGCAATAGGTTTTCACATTAATTACGAAATGGTTGCAAAAATGATTGCTGCTAGAAAGCAACTCTTTGATGTCAGATTTTAAAAATTACAAAATTGGGTGTGGACTCGTTGAAAAAAATGGCTGTTTGTAAGCAAAAATTGTTTGAATCGTGAGTTTATACAATTTCATGCTCACGCTACTAGTTTGCATTGCCTCTCACACAATGTGATTTCTTATCTTAAATGCAAACCGCAAAAATCTTTCAATCAATGGCCAAGTCTGATAATAACTCTAAATGGTCATGTAAATCTTTGAAGTTGGCAGTTAGCCAAATTCTCACCTGAAAACATGGCATATAATACACTTTACAAGTATTTCACTTTTTGTTACTGTCTTCTAACAAGCCGGCACATCTCATCGTGAATTCAACTCCTCAGCAAACTAAATATTCTGACATTCTTGATTGGTGGATCACATACCGTGTTCTAGTAGCTTCACTTTTTCCAGAGCAAATGATTTTTCCTCGCAACTTCTGTATCATTGTTGGCTTTATGATGTGAAAAATTATTTTGGAGTTTCATTTTATTTTTCAGCCATAGAAGCAATGGAACAGCAACAACCCACCACAACTGATGCTGATGGACACAGTCTAAAGATACTAAATATACCCCAGAACCAGGAGATGGCATTAACAGATAAAACGCAGCACACAGGTGTTGATGTAGAGATCAGAGATACAAAACAAGACATGGTACCGGGTAAGTAAATAAATAAGGACACAGGCTTGTCTAGTTATGAGAGCTTTCAATTATTGACATTTTATTGGAAACTCTACTGTTCTATAGCAGTTCCATATTAATTTGAGTGTTCTTTCTTGTGTTTTTGTGAATAACTTATTGTGTTTTGGTTGCAAGACAACAACAGTAGATGTTTCACGAACCTTGTGAGCGTTTTTTTATCGGAATTTATTAATTAGTGGCAATAGGTGTATTCGCGAGCTGGATCGTTGAAAATCTGTGATTAGTCATATTTGTGATCCACATCAGTGGGCGGCAAACGCATCGATCCAGGCAAATAAGTTCTATTATATAATAATAAGGAATAATATTAATTGAGCCTGATTAAACGTGAGAACACAAAATTTCAATGTACATTGTAGGGAGTGTAATTATTTTCCTACGTGTAAGCAATTCATCAGTGAAGGTTATCATGTCGTTGATTCTTTACTGGTACTATTAGCATGATGCATCAGTATGTAGCAGATAGTGGTAGCGAGTCAAAGAATAATCATCTTTACACTTGTCCGGTTGGCGTTTATTTCAAAGCAATTCAATTTTGATCAAGTATAACATTTATCTTTTCTGTTTTAACAAAATAGCTCTGTGTTTCATTATTGTGATCAATCTATTTACAATTTATCAATAGTATACATGGGAATCATAATAATTAATAATATTAAACAACTTATATAATAGTTAATAATAAATAACGATAAATTAATAATAAATGATGCCGAGAATGAACTGCTTTGAAACAAGCGTCACCCACGTGAGTCTGTATTAATTTTTATGTTATGGATCGATAGTGTTTGTGACTTTTGAGTATGCCTCGCAAATTAATATTTTTCTACTCGTGGGGATGGTATTTTGCAATCCACTGAAAATATTGCTACCGACCCATTCGCACTAAATAAATTGCGAAAAGTATTATTCATTAAGTTTATTGTACGAATCGATCCAGGTCGCGAATATACCTATTAGATCATGAGAAATAAGTAGTTGAAATACTTCTTGCAATAGTTAAAACGCATGTCAATGTTATGTGCTCCAGTATTAAACTCGTAGTATTTTTAATTGACACTCTTAAAATTAATAACATTTGGCTATTTAGTATTCCATAAATACTGTTGGACTTTGGCTTCATATCTGGTTGAGATGGCAACTTTCATTTAGATGGCCCACATTATTGTGCATTCTTTTGTATTTTTACCACTAGTATGGTTTGGGCTCTGAAGAATCATATTTATCTAAACTAATCGTAAAAAATGACAAGCAAAATCAGTTTTTGTTTCACAAACAGTCAATAAGTGAGTTGTCTCCCCTCTCTGAGTACTATTGTCTCTAGTAACTGGGGAGTAGTGAAGGGAGGAAACCAATTCTACAATGATCACTAGACAATTTTTGTTTAGTTGGTTTTGACGTGCCTATGAAATCAGAGCTCAATTAGCTGGTGTGTTGTCTGTTACATTTAGTAGGACAGGAGGTAGCAGATATCAAACCTGCAGATGAAGATAATGTGAAAATAACCAATATTTCTAAAAATCTACATATGGATATAGCAGACACTATGCAGATGGAAATTGGTAAGAACCTGTTTCTGCAACTATTTGGGTAAACCAATTGTACATTCTTAAATTTCTATGTGAAAGTACGATCCATTAGTGTTAATATTTAATTTGAACCAAGTTTGACAGGTTGACCATCACATGTCGAGTAAACAAGACCCTTACTACATTGAGGCAACGCTGGGTTTGAGTAAATCAATATACATATAATGCTTGCCTTTATTATTTATTGTTGATCCGTTTTACTCCCAATCGACAGCTACAGAGAGACCACAACCACCCACTTCACTTGCAGTAGACAAAGATAGCTTGAAGTTAACTAACCTACCTCAAAACAAGATGGTGGGTGTAGAAGTTACAATGCAGTACACAAATGTTGGCACAGAGCCAAACGAGGCAGAAGTAGCACCTGAACCCAGTGAGTACTGCTAATGGCCACGTGAAAGTCACCTTGAGCTGTTTAATTAATTTATTACAGACCATACTTTTGAGATTTTAAACATCTACAGAATAAAAATGCTGTCCACGGGAGAAGGTAACTCCAAATAATTTTACCACTTGCTAGAGAAAAATGATGGTATGAGATAATGATACTAACCATTTATTACTATTTGAAGAAGCGATATACAAGCGATTGGATGACAGAGATAGTCTAAAGTTAACTAACATTGTACAGAACCAAAGGATGCCTCTAGAGGATACAATACAGATGGAACCAGGTATCTATCTTTGAACTTCTGGAAAGACTTCTGCGTGTCAACTAGTTTCCTTCACAGCACACCATCATGTCCCAAATTAATTTTTGACGTAACAAAATATTTGATTCAAGCTTTCCCACCAATAACATATACATGTAATAATGCTGTGCTTTATTAGCTGCAGTAACCAGTACACAATGTGCAGAGGAAGGGAGTTTAGATGACTTGGTAACATACAGAGAGTTTCCTGTAGAAGAGAAGATACAGAATACAGACATTGGTGCTGATGTAGACACAACAAGTGCACAAACTGTACAGACAGGTGTGTTGTGTAAACAATGTTGATCACAAATAATTCAGCTTGCGGCTAGCTGCTTGTAAGATAATGGCAAAACGGTTGCAAAAACGTATTTGAACCTTGGAGATATTTTGTCTTAGCCATCTATACGCTATTCAGCATAAGTTAAATTGCGTTTGTTGCATTTAAAAGGTCATTTAGCATTGCGAGTAAGTTTTTATCTGTAATACATTCTCATCATTTTACAGTGACAACCAATCTCATTTGTTGGCAGTCTTTCAAGAGTTCCATTTTCCATCAAGTTTTTGTAAAGCCTGTGACCTTTTAGACTGCAAGAAACATTTATCAGATATAATGACATGAAGAAAGCCGCGACAAAATATTCAAATAAAAGTTTTTAAAAACTTATTGGAATCAAAACAATAGTGCAGCATCTTTGATGGGTGGAACAGTGAAGAGTTTAAAATGAACTATTCAATTCTTTCATCAGGTGGCTTAACAACACCTTCAAAGATTATTATATTGTTGCCAATTATTCTATGGCTACAAGCCACCATCAAGTCTAAAAAATGGAAAATTATCAGACGAACAATCTTTATTACAAGGAGTAACTGTAAGCAATGGAGCTTCGGAAAGCATTTAGTGTATTTACAGGAGTTATCTTCTTAAAAAAGAGGAGACTACTCCAAAACAACATTTATTTGCCTGGCAATCCATATGTTTAGGAGTGAGCACTCATCACATAGCTACACCAAAAGACAATACAAACATTCATACGAACTTATACAATTGTAGATGTGTTAGTAGAAACTGGAGAAGAAGAAAACTCCATACATGCAATTACTGATCAGACTCAGTCACAAAATGTACCAGGAGACCCTGATAAGTGAGTACTTTGTACTAGTAAATGCAAGTGGTGTGATTTTATAGTTAACAAAGTTGAATAAAATGAAAAAAATTTGCAATTTGAGGTGCATGACCTTGAACCTTGGTCCTCGATGGCAATATTATGCAGAGGCACTATCGGCGTGTTGATAGCCAAAGTTTTCCAATCTAAAAATGCTCATTTTTTCTGTTTGCCTGCTTGGTAAGTTCCGGAAGCTGATGAGTGCCAATAACGACGAAACCTGTCATTGGTCCACCAGGTGCTGATGTAACTACTATTTTGTGAGCATTGGGGTAGACTGAACATCAAAATTTTTCGTATTATTTTGAAAAATATATCCATCATACAAATTATTGATAGATTGTAAGATAATTATAATTGCTTGAGTAAAATCTGTCCTGCAACTTTACCGGACTACAAATTTCCGCGTTGCACCTACTAAGACTATGATAGGCTCAACTTTTTAAAATTATGTTTTATTTACATAAAGACTTACTTTTTTGCAGAGGCACAGATTGGTAAACCAATAAGACTGAACTGACAAGCACCTGCCAAATTACCAGAAGGTGCCTTTACAGTGGACGTGTTTTGGTTGTCTCTCTCTTGATACCAAACTGGTTGTTGAAATGTAACAACAGTTTTTGACATAGTGGAAAGTGGGAGCAGACAACTTCTTATTTACAATTGTATATACCATCACTTGTCCATTAGACATTGGATGTTGTGCCTGATACTAGTGCTCGAACTTTTAGGGTTAATTAACCAGATGATTATACCTTTAGTACTTGTAAGTAATAGTTTTACCTTTTGAGATATAAGCATTATGGGATATAATCTATGAGCCGATGACTCAATTCTAAATTAGGTAATAGTATATTAACTATATATTTATATGATATATACCCCATATATAGTGATGATTCCTCTTATTATCTGTCTATTACATGATTTACTAAAATATAATATTATTATATTTGTTCGCTTCCTTCCAGCTACTTGCCTGTTGTTAAAGAATGATCACAATTGCAGACTGAGCACCGGAGTTGCCTTCTTTTAGTCTTGAACTGACAACTCCAAGTTTTTGACACTTCTGTAAATCGACAACATCAACTGTTTCAAACCTACACAGTTGATGATAGAGCTAACCCAGGTTTTATAATTTCAAGTATCCGTGAAGTTTACGGCTATCTTCTGCTATTAAAAGCGACTTTAGCATCTAACGCGGTTCTAAACAAAACGAGGACAACAGTGACTGCAGCAAGGAAGAACCAACCCAAACACCAGCTGACACCTTTGTTTATCACAAACCCTCCTCATTCCTGCAAACCCTCAATTTTACACAGCTGACTTGTACTGCTTCCTGGAGACTTTGTACTTCAGCAATAAGGTACTGGTTGTAGTTTTGTAATGACCAATCGTGAGAGAAAGCTACAGATCAACCCTCCCCCCCCCCCCCCCCATACTAGCAGTATGCCATTTCTGTTACTGATTCTTACCTAAAAAATTTACAAAATGCCTTTCAGATGCGTTTTTAATAAAAAAAATTACTTAAAATAATGTGCATTTGACTTTTTTAGTGAACCTTGCATTCCTATTGTAAGATTAGTCTCCTTTGTTCTTGAAATGATAACTCCAGTCTTGTGACAAGGTTTACCGCTCCCATAAGATATATGCCATAAGGAGGTAAAATGAGGCGACTACAGGTTTATGGATCCCAATTTTTTACAAGATGATCTTACTAACAGAAGCTGTCTTTATTTATGTTGCTAGTGGAATCGTGCTCAAATGCTGGTGCTAGTGAAAGCAACTGCAATGGGCTTTTTTCACACAATCCACAAATGGTTTAGTAAAATACAGTAACTCTATAGATTGTTATGGATTTCACATAGTGTGGCCATTGCATTGATTAGCTGCATCTGCTTACTAGTTTAGTAAGTGATGCAAACAACTAGTGTGTTGCTCACAAGCAGTGAATCCTGGGAATTCGCAAGCCTTGGACTTGCTCAGTTGATACCACTAAAAGTTGAAGCAGGCAAGCTGCAGGAAGTAGATGAGTCAAGGCATACCTGTACTACTAGTAGCTGATTGAAGGATTACTGTACTTTAAATGTACTGTTGTCGTTGATGACTTTATGGTAATTTTCCATGATGTCATGTGTATGCTATTTTATTACAATGTCCCAGCTTATTTATGACCAATCATGTGCCTGTATTTCAACTGAAGTTTCAACTGCATGGTTTTCTATAAATAGTGAGACAGTTAGCCCAGTGGGCAGATCTGTTTGTGCGCTTATGGAGAAAACTTCTCCTGCAAGCTTTTGTACTGTCAAGCAATAAAGTGTTTATAATTTAACCTTGTGTTAAGTTTGGCAGGTTGCGGGCATACTTGCTGGTTCTTCCGTACACGGTAGAACGCAGTGTATCTGTATACATGGACAGTTAGTAACAGGAGCCACCACTACTGTTTAAAGTAGCGCTCTCGACCCGGTACAGCTTAGTATAGCTGCTGCCGTGTGTTACAGTGTGTTATTAGCGCGACAACCTTGTTAGTTGTCTGCAGATAAGCACGGGGTATACTCTCTCTAGCAGTCTGATAAAGGCACAGCGAATCCGTTACAACATGGTATTTCATAGAAAAACTATGTTTACAAGGTCATCAAGCTGAACTATTTCCAAGATACTTTTGAATTAAAAAACTCCATAAAACTTCAAGCACTGAGACATTTGCTATGTACATGAGTAGTTGCTATGTATTAGCTTGTGCTTGTGCAAGCTGTTTTAAAGCAGTGCGTTGACTGACAGAAAACTTACAGTCACATGGTTTCACTTTTTGCTCTAATGGGTCTGTGTGACAAGGTAGTGTTTTATATTTCTGAATCTACCCCCATCCCTTGTATTTAACCCTTAGTCATCTCCCTTATTCATATCCCTTGTTTTAGATTCCAACTCCACCCCTGGCTGTAATACCCATTGGTAACTTGTTTTAATTGCCTGCAAGACCAAATGTCTTCGGAACTCTCAAGTAGCAATCAACTACTCGGAATGAAATTTCATTTAGGGTGTATAAGTCTGAACGAGTGGATTATCACCCTGTGCTAATGTGAACAATGAATTGCTGCTGTAAATGTATCGTGGAGGCATGTTTGTGGAGTATAAAATTGCCCGCTTTATTTTATGTACAAAGAGAACTGGATTAGGTCAGTTATGAATTGAGCTAAGTAATCCTTAGATACAGTTTCATTCTGTCATGACGATTTTTACAAGGCTTGTCGAGTGGCTTGATGAGGCTTGAAATCGAATACAAGGAAGGTGCTCGTCCAAAAGCAACACCGCTAGGCCATGGCAGTTTAGCAGTAGAACAGCGCAGGGTTGTAGTGGATTTTGGGGGGCCGACCAAACGTCCACCAACAACGCCTCACTCCAGAGGTAAACTTCCAACAGAGGAGTATGCCAACTCCACAACTGTTCCCGGAGCCCACGGCTCAAACGTACAACTCAATGACTTGTTGAGTAAACCATACTTTATTACACAGCGTAACCAGCAATGTATAATAAGGGTAAATGTATCATGCTACTTGGCTTAAGCACAGGTAGAATCCCAATACAATACAAAGAGTCTAGTGAAATGTTCTGCCTTTTATAGGCAGAGCATAATTAAAACATATGCCCAAACAAGGGGCAACAAATCAGTAATGGCAGGAAGTGTTTACTCTAATCAGATCATAAGATATAAATATGCAATACAGTCATTGGCTAATATGAGGTTAAATATGAAGGGCGCCCAGAAGTAGGGGGCGGAGCTTCTCAGTCAATCTTGCTTACTCATGGTGGTGCAATGAGTAGCCCTGGTTCTTGGTCCTTATGGCTTGTGGTCCTTGGCTTTGTCTTGTTTGAGGACAGCTATGTTGCAGAGTCGGGCTCCTGCACCTTTGGTATTAATTTCGGTTCTCAGGCTATCGTAGAACTTTTCTCACCGACCCAGTATAGGTATGGTAATGGCACTGCAGGGCCGGTAGTACATGCTGCAGGGCCGGCAGGGTGTGCTGCAGGGCCGGTGGTACCTCTGCAGGGCAGGCAGTGAATGCTGCAGGGCAGGCAGTGAATGCTGCAGGGCCGGTAGGGTTTCTACCGGCTGACTTACTTAGGTTCTGGCTGTGCCAGGCTCTATTTAGGCTTGCCTGACACTCAACAGTTGTCAGGGGGACCTTGCGCAGTGGTAGTAGACATAAAATTCCACCACATTCCCCTCTCCATTAAAGACTGTATCTCTTTGGTCTTTAATTACATAATTTAACAAAGAGAATAATAGTGGCGAGCAACACCCGTGCTCGGTCAAGTTTGTGGGGAGAGCATCTTACTGCCTCCTAGCATCTCTAGGGGCGGCTTCCCATGCCTGTTTCGATCCCCCAGGGTCATAGGGGAAGTCGAGAACATTTCTCATTGCACAGACTGCTACCATAGCATCTGATGCATAAGCAGAGAAAGAACCTTCAGGGTTTCTCTCTTCTCCCTTGTTGTACGGGGTGGCCGGCTCATTCTCCAGCCTCAGCTTCTCTCCTGGAACCTCCTCTTTCAACATCCGGGGTGGCAATATCTGCATCAAGTACACCTCTAGGTTTGGCTGGACATCCACAGTTGACTGTGATTCAGCATCTTTTTCAGCTATAGGTGCTAGCTCCGTATCAATGGCAGCAGCAACAGGGGTTGGCTGGGGAGGTGCAGTTTCTGTCCGTAGCAACTCCTCCGCGGGCATGGCCAACAACTCCTCTTCTCCAAGTCCTGGAGGGTGGTAGGCTGCTAGGTCAGTTTCTAACAGCAAGCTCTCGTTCTTCACTTCTATCTCCAAACAGTTGGAAGTAGCCCTAGTGCCAATCTGTTGCACGAGGCTTTCTTTATTTGAGACAGTACACGGAGTGCCCTGGTCACTCTCTTGAGAGGGAATGACTGTCTCCTTTTTGTCAACCGCTTTCTCAGACTTCCGACTCATCCTGTCTGTGCTTGCAGGAGGCGGCTGAGCAGGGGTACTAGGAGCAAACTTTGGTGGTCCCTGGTAGCTCTCACGGGGGGAGTTCAGCTGGAGCCTTGCCATATCTGGTAGAGCAGCTTCTGGCAATCCTTTTGAAACCACATACGACCACAGTGGTGCAACTTCTTCGGCGGATATAACTGTTTTGGCGCCTTCCCCGGATTTCCCGGCTATTGCATCATGAGTGGTTTTAACCACTGTCTTCGATGCTGGCAACCAACAGCTCCTTCCACTCCCTTTCACTGCCTGTGGGTGGTCATTAGGTAACTCCTCTTGTGCTTTCTTTTGGTGACCTTCCTGCTTGTCCAGGGGCGTAGCCAACAGGGGCTTAGAGGTAAATTTCGCTCTCTTTCCTCTGGCGACCTCAGTTTTCATCTCTTCACGCTAAAATTTTCTGTGCAGGCTATCCTTCCCCCTCTCCATCGTTTGGGAGGTCCTGCAGACTACTTGCTCACTTTCTGTAGGTGCTGTTGGGGAGACTCCATCCCAACCACCAAGTGGCATAACATCCTTTTGTGCCGCGTCTATCCACATGACGCTATCTTTTGGCAGCTTCCCATGCTTGTCCGTGCATGGTACATCGTGTCCGTCTATTGTAATGACGGAGTCTTGAAATCTGAGCAAACACTCATGAGTGGTGAGGAACGGCATCCCTATGATGGCGTCCTCGTTTATGTCACTTATCACGAAGCTGACATTGCTCTGTAACCCACAGATCTGTACGGACACCTTCACCGTGCCGTAGAACGCAATCTTCGACCCATCAGCCATCACTCCGTGTGACTCGCTGTTCTGTAGTGTGCTCCTCACACTCAGGGGTAGCCTTTGATAGACATGCCGAGATAACAGGTTTGTAGTACACCCCGGGTCTATAAGTATCGACACAACTCGTCCATCCATTTTTCCAGTGAGGAAATAGCTTGCCTCGTACGGACATACATGAGGAGAGCCGGTGGTGTCCGCCGCGTGCACCTTAGCAGGGGGCTGGCTCGTGTAGGGATGTTGCGTCCTCTGGCTCCGTTTGGGGGTGTTACGGCTCGCCCAATCGCAGGTAGATGCCGGTAGCTCTACTGCGGGCGACGGCCGTTTCCCGCCTGGGCAGGCATCCGTTGTGGTCTGGTACTCCACGATTTCTTTGGACACTGCCTTTGCATGTGTCCCAACTCTCCACAGTCCCAGCACTGGAGTGGTGGTTGATCAGGCAGTGGTGGAGGAGGCTGAGGTGTAGGGGTAGCTCCTGATTTCAATGACTTGATTTCTTTTGTGAGTTCTGCCAACGCCTCCATGACCGCTGTCAGAGAGTCCTTGTTTGGCGGTGCAGGGCGGACATTCTTCACTGCAGTATGCGGTGTGTCCGACTCATTGTCAGTGTACTCCTCCTCATCTGTAGATTCGTCGTTTACCATGCGCACGTGAGTAGACCTCTCTTCAGGGCCTGTCCTGATCTGCAGGTATTCGTTCCCTGCTCTCACTGCGTCTGAAAGTTCCACTGGCTGTATTGCCAGGAGGTGTCTCTGCAAATAGGGGTTGCCTAATGTAGAGCTGAAGATATCTACTATCATTCGTTGCAACGATCTGTGGGGGAGGTCCGCATACGTGACCTGCACCAGTCGTTCTACTTCAGTGGCATGCTCCTGCAGCGTAGTCTTATACGTCCTGCGGAGGCCAGTAAGTTTGTATCTTGCTTCACGGGGGGTTAAACCAAACCTCGTCCGTAAAGCAGCAAATATGCCTTGCAGCTGTGGTGCCTTACCACACTCAAGTGCACTCCCTCTCAGGGACTCTCGCAGATGCAGCAACGCTGTCTGCTCTGGCCATTCGTTGGCCTCAGCTACTCCCATGAAGCGCTCTATAAAATAGTCGACGTCTCCGTCTCCATCGAACTTCGGTGCTTTAAATAAAGACCGGTGATTGGCAGCGGCTGGCTGCATGACGGCTTGTAACGCTTCTGTCAAACGTTCCATCACATTCGCTTCGGGGTTTGCAGGTGGTACCCTACCAGCGCTGCGTGCCCGTTGGTTCGCCATTGTCTAGACTTAGAGGAGTAACTCAACTCAAGTGTACAATGGATGGTGTGCTGGTCCGTTTTTAGCGGCACCAGGTCTCTACAGCGTCTAGGGCTGTCTATATCAAATTGTCTCAGTAAACAAGGTACTGGAAAGTAACACAAGGCCGGTACAATATTGCACAGGGCCGGTAGTAATGTGTACAGGGCCGGCGTTTAGAGCGCAGGGCCGGTCACAAAGTTAGCAGGGCCGGTATCCGAAGACACAGGGCCGGTATCAGTGTGTGCAGGGCCGGTATCAAAGATACTGGGCTGTCTGGTTGCTGCAACGGAGTAAACTCAACGTTTATGCAGAGCTAAGTGACGCACACTTTCTGGGAGCACTTCTTCAGGCGGAGCAAGCTCAACGTCTGTTCAAGAGTGTCCAAATGGGGGGTCTGTACAGTGAATACAGATCCGGATTTTCGGGCTGCAATATGCAGTTCCAAGGTAGCGCAGTCCAACAGCGTGAGAACAATCCCACCGCTGCCACCAGTGTAGTGGATTTTGGGGGGCCGACCAAACGTCCACCAACAACGCCTCACTCCAGAGGTAAACTTCCAACAGAGGAGTATGCCAACTCCACAACTGTTCCCGGAGCCCACGGCTCAAACGTACAACTCAATGACTTGTTGAGTAAACCATACTTTATTACACAGCGTAACCAGCAATGTATAATAAGGGTAAATGTATCATGCTACTTGGCTTAAGCACAGGTAGAATCCCAATACAATACAAAGAGTCTAGTGAAATGTTCTGCCTTTTATAGGCAGAGCATAATTAAAACATATGCCCAAACAAGGGGCAACAAATCAGTAATGGCAGGAAGTGTTTACTCTAATCAGATCATAAGATATAAATATGCAATACAGTCATTGGCTAATATGAGGTTAAATATGAAGGGCGCCCAGAAGTAGGGGGCGGAGCTTCTCAGTCAATCTTGCTTACTCATGGTGGTGCAATGAGTAGCCCTGGTTCTTGGTCCTTATGGCTTGTGGTCCTTGGCTTTGTCTTGTTTGAGGACAGCTATGTTGCAGAGTCGGGCTCCTGCACCTTTGGTATTAATTTCGGTTCTCAGGCTATCGTAGAACTTTTCTCACCGACCCGGTATAGGTATGGTAATGGCACTGCAGGGCCGGTAGTACATGCTGCAGGGCCGGCAGGGTGTGCTGCAGGGCCGGTGGTACCTCTGCAGGGCAGGCAGTGAATGCTGCAGGGCAGGCAGTGAATGCTGCAGGGCCGGTAGGGTTTCTACCGGCTGACTTACTTAGGTTCTGGCTGTGCCAGGCTCTATTTAGGCTTGCCTGACACTCAACAGTTGTCAGGGGGACCTTGCGCAGTGGTAGTAGACATAAAATTCCACCACAGGGTATCATTTCACAGTGGCAGCAGGGTATCATTTCACAGTGACAGCAGGTTTTTATTTCACAGTGGCAGCAAGTTGTCATTTCACAGTGGCAGCAGGATGTCATTTCACAGTGGCAGCAGGATGTCATTTCACAGTGGCAGCAGGTTGTCATTTCACAGTGGCAGCAGGATGTTATTTCACAGTGGCAGCAGGATGTCATTTCACAGTGGCAGCAGGATGTTATTTCACAGTGACAGCAGGATGTCATTTCACAGCGACAGCAAGTTGTCCTTTCACAGTGGCAGCGGGATGTAATTTCACAGTGGCAGCAGGATGTCATTTCACAGTGGCAGCAGGATGTCATTTCACAGTGGCAGCAGGTTGTCATTTCACAGTGGCAGCAGGATGTCATTTCACAGCGGCAGCGGGATGTCATTTCACAGTGGCAGCAGGATGTCATTTCGTGCTTTTCCTAATTACGATGTTTGCACAACTCCTAAAATATAACAACTCCGTATAAAGATAAATTATTGTTCAAGGTACTGTGCAACAATGGTGTCAACTATGACCCCTATTAGACAAGCTGCCATCACGCACCTTGCAAAGGAATACAAGAAAGTACCGAACCATATCTTACCCACGACAGGAATTAAACAACGGACATTGGAATACATAAAAACAGACACTTTTTTAAACTGTAAACATTCTCAAGATAGAACCTTCATCTTTCTTTTTTTCAAACTCGTAAACCATTCGCAATAGAGCATAAATTGTTAGATTTTTTTTTAATAGCGTAATCACAAGAGAAAGTGACTAAAAATATTTTCTGGGTGACGATCATTCTTATATCAATCTGCATGTTATTGTGCAAATTTAGCTATCAACGGGACACTTTTTAGACTAACTAACTTTTTTCAGAATCAGTGACCAGAGGATCATAATTACTGGATATTTTAGCAGAAGGTGAGACTTAATAGGTAACGATTACTTTCTAGTTAAATAGTTATCAACTAGCTATGCTGGAGAGTGAGAGTCTGGAACGTTGTTAACACACTTAAATGATTCGATGGCCAAAATCGGTACAAGTCTGAAATGGCCTGGAGTGAACACAATTTTGGCCAGTGACATTGCCATTTGGCTGGTGTTTTTAGCATTTGAGCATTGCACAAAATCTTCAGCAATGTTGAAAACATTAAAAAATCAGATTAAAGTGAACTAAACAATGAAAGAAATAATATTGGCATTTGAACGGCAACTTTGCATTACTTTTGCATTCACAAGTTTAAGTTTTTAGTGATAATACAGTTTTGCATAGATGTATCCGGTTTTGTGCGGACTTGGGAAAATAATTATAAGTGAAAAAAATTGATCTAAATTGAGCAAATTATGGGAAACTCTGTTTTCATAGATTATTTTGTGCTAAAACGAACAAAACTACACTGTGTTTTAATGCAGTTTGAGAATTTGATATATTAAACCATTTGCGCTGGAATTTGCCGGTAGGGCTCCCACTACTGTCCACTCACAAACGATTGTCCACAACAAGCAGGGTCAGCAGGGTCAGCTCTCCAAGAGGTAGTGCAGGGTCAGTCAGCCCTGCAGACTACAATGGAGAAGCTGATTATAACTTCACAACAAGGTGGGCCCAGAGGTCAGACAAGTTGCACAGATCTCATGTATAGACACATTTAGTGTACAGATCCATGCTCTGAGGAGGCAGCCGCCAAGAGGTATTTACAGTAGCAGGTAATGGCTAGTAATAGAAGGCACTTTACATTGGCTGTTTGACAGGAATCTGATTACATCATCTCATAACAACCAATGAACAGTGAAGGAACTAAAATGCACCAATTGATACAAACACCGTAATACATGCGATGATACATGAAGTTAAAAGGAGACGGTGCCCAGTGGCAAAGTTCATAGGCTATAATAATAATCCTCAGTCTTATATAGCCCTGGTTACATGATTGGTTACATCTGAGGTAATAAAGTTTGTGGATTCGTCCTTCTGAAGCAACTTAAGCTATTTTACTTACTCCAACTACAGCGGCCACCTTGTCTCCCAGCCTGAAATGGTCAACCAGGAAACTTGCAGGGTGTGCAAAGATTACTGCAGGGCCATCACAGGTAACTGCAGGGCCGGCACAGGTAACTACAAGGCTGGCAGAAGTAATTGCAGGGCCTCTGCCGGCCGAAATTAGTAAACTGCAGGGCCGGCACAGGTAACTGCAAGACCGACAGAGGTAATTGCAGGGCCTCTGCCGGCCGGCATTAGTAAACTGCAGGGCCGGCAGAGGTAACTTCAGGGCCGGCAGAGGTAACTTCAGGGCCGGCAGAGCTGGGAGACATGTTTGGTAAAAAACCATATCCAGAGTCACCTCTGTAGTAATATTGAGTACGCTAGGGGGCATGTATCACACAGCGCACAGTTAATGTGATCTACGTAAGGTACTTGCAACAACCCCAAAAGCATCAACCATGTGACTTACCTTCATTGGCTTTTAGCCTATTTTATTGGCAATAAACTCGAGGAGAAATGAATTTAATTTGGGATTGCTTGTCTTTTTCTTCTAGATTTAATTGATGTCACAGTTGTACTATATAAAACTGCTTTACAACAGTTTTTTGTGAGTTATTAATTTAGAAACTGCTATTTAAGATGAATGACTAACATTCTTGTTTTCAGAGCGTCATTATTTTTTAAATTAATTATTTATTTGACGAAGTTTAAGTCTAATATATTATAAATACTACATCTGTATAGGAGATTAAAATAATGAACCTGGATGACTAAAAACTCATAACAGCAAAATGTTCTTGGCAAATCAATGTTTGGAATTCTTACACCTAGGCTCCATCCAAAATGGAGGCAAATCAAATAAAATCCGAGTAATTGCAATCTTTGACATAGGAAAAGACAACTTTACACTCCACAGCAAAAGATTGCTGAAGTTGTTTGCTTGTTATTGAAAAGACAACTCCAAATCTGTGGTTGGCTGATCTTGCAATTATTAAAATGAGGCAACATATTACTATACTGGACGGGTACAAGAGTGATGGGAAGGTAGCGCTGCCAGGTGCATTATTAGCATTAACATGTAAAACAGCTCAAACATGTCATTACTTGGCTAAAATATCGTTTCTGCTGGGGGTGATCCTATTTATGATGCAGGGGAAACCCAACAAACAACATAGTTGATTTTTTGTATATCGCCTGCTCTATATCCAACAACAAAAAATGATTATATATAACATAAATAGGGTAATAAAATTTCGCGTAATTAGATTATAAAATAGCAGACTGGAAGTTAGGCTGTGAGTAGCACACATTCTTTATCTCTTTGACTCAGACGTGTAAGGGATAATTGTAGCAAGCATGTTTCATCGAGGGCTGTTAGGGATGTGATTGATTGTATCTCATGCCACCAATGATAAGTTGATATACTCGTTATATGCTACAAACAAAGCTTTGAGTCCTTTATTGGGCAACGGTATGTAATAATTCATTCACTGATGAAGCTGATTATAAAGTTATTGGATACTAAGGCTTTAACTTGTGCGTTAGCGGTGTGTCTTCACTTGTTTATGCACATCCATGGAATGTCACGTTGCTTAACTTAGCGCTTTGGTTAATGGATTGACAGTTTGCACAGTGAAAACTGCACTCCCCAGCTAGTCTCTCACTGATCTTGTCACAGCACAAAACGACTCGCTATTTCAACTCTGACATCTGCTAAAATGGATGAATCGGAGGGAGAAGGGATGTTAAAGATCTCATATTTACCGTATCTAGGCGATAAAACTATTCCTAGTTTATTTCATCTATGTCTGCAGCAATGCGTAAGTAAACTCTCTACTGTTAAAAGGTATGAAATGTTACTTAGCAGTGCAGGAGCTAGAGTGTTACATACATCTGCCTTCGATGGAGATATCAACACATTGAGGTCTATATTAGACTCTCTCACACCACAACAAAAGTATAACCTAATAACACAACAAGACAGTAAAGGTAATACAGTGATATCTTTAGCTGCATACAATGGACATACTGTAACTGTAGGGTATCTCCTGGGGTGCGTAGACTCTGATATGAGATATGAAATGTTAAAGAAACAGAACAAATACGGTAGTACTGCTGTGTACGGTGCAGCTAGTAGGGGACATACAGATACTGTCAAAGTTCTACTTTACTCTGTTAGTTTAGAAGTGAGACACAAACTGTTACTAACTAGATACACATTTGGTGAGACAAACAAGCTACTTATAGCAGCTGTATTTCACCCAAACACCATAGAGTGCGCGTTAAAGAGTGTCAAACCAGAT
This sequence comes from Cryptosula pallasiana, assembly GCA_945261195.1. NCBI lineage: Eukaryota > Metazoa > Bryozoa > Gymnolaemata > Cheilostomatida > Cryptosulidae > Cryptosula > Cryptosula pallasiana. Next base: position 10,495,134 of record OX183137.1, on the reverse strand, counting down.
ATGAGATATGACTTGCTGAGAATGAAAGAAGAGGATGGCGCAAATATTTTGCTTATTGCGACCGCGGTTGGTGCATTGCAAACAATAAAAGTTTTGTACAACAGTCTAACTAGACAACAATGGTACGGTTTGCTTACTCAAGTAGATAACGATGGCAATACAGCTTTATTAATGGCTGCTTGCTGTGGGCAAGTGGACACCATAAAGTTTATAATGGGCTCCGTTTCAGTAGATCTCCAGCAACAGCTGTTGAAGAAAACCAATCATGTAGGGTTTACAGCACTAATAGTCAGTTCGAATGTAGGCAATACTGCAGCGTTACAATACTCACTCAACTGTTTAGACTGCGGTACCAAATATGAAATGTTAAAAAAGCAAGCTGCAAATGGCCGCAATGCACTGCATTTTGCAGTGGATGAGGGGCACATCGAAGTAGTCAGCGCAATTTTGAAAAGTGTTTCTCCTGAACAACAGTACAATATTATGAAAATGGAGGATAAAATTGGTTGCACTTCCATAACTCTTGCTGCATTCAACGGACATACAGAGGTGATCAAATGTCTTTTGAATGATGTGTCATTAGATCAAAAGAACAGCTTGCTGAAACATCAAGCAAACGAATGGGGCACACCTGCAATGCTCGCAGCGCTAAATGGACACACTGACACAGTAAAATACATTGTAAACTGTATAGGAAATGATGAAAGACTTGACATGTTAAAGTCAGTAAACAGCCTGCACTTATCCGCGTTGCATATGGCAGCATTAAACAAAAACTTTGATATAGTCAGTGCTATAATGCAGCCACTCACACCCGCGCAAAGATTTCACGTAGCAAATCTACAGGATTCTGAAGGCAACACTGCAGTATCTTTTGCTGCATCCGCAGGTCATACACAAAGTTTTAAAGCTCTGCTGCAAGGGAATGACTCAAGCCACACCCAAAGACTAATAACTTTCCAGAACAATAACGGAGACACTTCTCTAACTCTGGCTGCAAGTGAAGGATTTACTCAAATTGTAAAACATATTTTAAAACATGTTAACGATGAAAAAGTCTTTGATTTGTTGCTAGCCCCAAACAAACTAGGCAGGTCTGCCTTGCATTTGTCAGCACTAAATGGACACGCCCAAACAGTTGATGCTTTGCTAAACTCACTCGGACATAACAATAAGCTTGATATTGTAATGCTTCAAGATAATAGTGGTGATACAGCTGTATCACTTGCTGCACACAATGGACATACAGAAACTCTAACAATCTTGCGGGGGAAACTTCCTTCAGAAAATTATCAAAAACTGCTGACTTTGAAACGAAGCTCTGGCGAAACACCTTTATCTCTTGCTGCTCAGAGTGGACATACAGATACAGTAGAGTTTATTGTAAGCTCAGTGAATAGTAGAAAATTGTTTGGTATGTTGAAAACACTAAACAAACTAGGCAGGTCTGCATTGCATTTGTCAGCACTAAATGGGCACGCCCAAACGGTTGTTGCTTTGCTAAACTCAATCCAGCATAACAATAGGCTTGATATTGTAATGCTACCGGATGATCATGGTGATACCGCTGTATCACTTGCTGCTCACAATGGACATAAGAAAGCGTTAACAACCTTGATGGGAAAATTTCCTTCAGAAAATCATCAAAAACTGCTGACGACTTCACGAAACTCTGGCGAAACACCTCTATCTCTTGCTGCTCAGAGTGGACATACAGATACAGTAGAGTTTATTGTAAGCTCTGTGAATACTAAAAAAATATTTGGTATGTTGAAAACGCCAAACAAACTAGGCAGGTCTGCCTTGCATTTGTCAGCACTAAATGGACATGCCAGAACAGTCCGTGTTTTGCTAAATTCACTCAGACTTAAAAACCGGCATGATCTTGCAATGCTGCAAGATAATAGTTGTGATACAGCTGTATCACTTGCCGCACACAATGGGCATACAGAAACCTTGACAACCTTGAAAGGGGAACTTAGTTCAGAAAAATTTCAAAAACTGCTGACCATACCACGAAGCTTTGGTGAAACACCTTTATCGCTTGCTGCCCAGAATGGACATACAGAGACAATACATTACATTCTAAACTGCGTTGATAAACGGTTTGATATGTCGAAGACAGTAAACGATGTTGGCAGAACCGCATTACATTCTGCAGCGTTTTACGGACATTTTGAAACTGTGAGTGCCATATTACATTCACTCAAGCCCGAGCAGAGGCAACATCTAGTAATGCTGAAAGACAATATTGGTGTTACGGCAGTATCCCTTGCTGCACACAATGGCCATACGCAGACCCTTGTGGTTTTGTTGGATGTTATCTCACCGGAAAAGAAACTCCCTGCGCTGAGTAGATATGGGGACAATAAAGACACTGCTTTGGCACTTGCTGCTCACAACGGACATCATGTGACAGTAAAATACCTTGCAAGTTGCTTAGATGGTGATGAACGGTTTGATACGTTGAAATTGGTGAGCAAAATAAACAGGTCAGCATTGCATAGAGCAGCATTTAACGGACACACCGAGACAGTCAAGGTTATAATGAGTTCACTATCGCCTCCCAAAACTTATGATCTGGCATTGTTACAAGATCATGTTGGAGCTACCGCGGTATTATGTGCTGCTTACAATGGTCACACACAGGCTCTTAAAGCTATATTCGACACGGTTTCATGCAATCAAAGAAAATGTTTGCTAAATTTTCCAGATAATCGGAAAAACACACCTCTATTACTTGCGGCACAAAATGGACACACAGACATGGTGAAGTATATTGTAAGCTGTCCAGCTGCAGATGAAGTATGTTGTGCTTTAATGAGACAAAACAAGTTCGGTCATACAGCAATATACAAAGCTGTATATAGCGGGCATGCACAGATTGTAGGGTTTCTTCTAGACAGAGTTTCACCACTACAGAGGTACGAACTGCTGAAGCTTACAGATCGTGATGGGAATATTTCTGACATGAAAGAAGATCATGGAGATTGTGTACAACAAATGTTAGATAGAATAGACGTCAACCACAGGTTTCCTTTACTGTCTACCTTGAACAATGAAGGTGGTACAGTTCTACATGGAGCAGCATGCAAGGGATTTGCTAAAATACAAAACATCATACGCGACTCCATTTCTATGGATAACTGGCAAAAGCTCTTGCAATGGCAAGACAAATCTGGTATTACACCACTGGTTTTTGCAATAATCTATGGACATTTACACTCTGTTCAGCAACTTTTACAACCAGCCGATTCAAGTCACCACTACAAGCTAATGAGCATTCGCTGTGCAAAAGATAGAAATGCCCTACACTATGCATGCCGAACAAACAATCTAGAAATATTGAGATACCTTCTGCAGCTACTGACCCCCGAACAGCAATATGAACTGCTCAGACAAGAAAGCCATGTTGGCAACATTCCGATATCTTACGCCGTCGATAAAAAGCACATAGAAGTCTTTAAAACAATAATTGATGCAGTAAAGCCAACACTACGCTATGAAATGCTGGCTACAGCCAATGAAAATAACAGAACACCACTTCACTATGCTGCTTGTACTGGCTGTGCTGAGGTTGTACAGTGTATTCTGAATGCATTGAGTCCGTACGAAAGTGAACTGCTAATGAAAATTAAAGGAGATAATGGAGAAACCGCACTGTTTGAGGCAGTTACAGCAGGAAACACTGATGCAGTTCAGTGTATGCTCAGTGTAATGGAGCCACTGCAGAAATTCCAGTCATTAACCATATTAAACTGTGGAGGTAAAATTTCGGTTCATGAGGCAACAAACCTAGGACATTCGGAAACCATAGTAATGATTATCAACCAATTATCTGCAACAAATCCAACTGGCGAGAGAAATGGGCTTGTGTACAACTTATTAATGACTAAAGATGGAAATGGTGACACACCTCTGTCACACGCAGCACGAGCGGGCCATGCAGCCATTGCAAAAAAATGGTTAGAATGTTTAACTTCAAAGCAACGTTTTAGGACTGTTTCAGCTCAAACCAAAGAATGCAAAACCCCACTGCACATATCATCAAGACAAGCCCACAAAATAACATTCTGTACAATTCTGGAGTGTCTCAGTGCAGACCAGAGGGAAGCTGTTCTCATTATGAAGGATGAAAATGGCTATGTGCCCGTAGAGCCAGAAGAGCCTGTAAAACCATTCAAAGCAGAGAAAAACATGGCAATTAAAACACCGCGTAAGTTGGTACCCGCCTGGTTCATGTTTTTTTAGTGACATAAATGCAAAACACCATTGATTTTCATTACAAATGTTTAATTAAATGTTCATCGTTTTGTTTACGTTCGATTTTACACTGCTGCTATGATTTTGGTAGTAAACATGACTGAAATTTGAGCCAGGTAGAGCAATCTAAATTTGGTTCTACCTCTTGGCACCTTTTTCTTGTCTACATAATTGCTGTCTATCTTAACTGACTTTCTTCGACATTGAAAGCTCGCAATCGACAACTATTTCATTTTTCTGTAACCTAAAATTGAAACTAGTGTGAATGCAAAATTGTCTTTGACAGCTGAAAAACCAGGATTCTCTTTGTCTGATGTGCAAACTGCTGCAACCGATGATTCACCACAAAACAACCTATCAAAGGAAGTTGCTGAACCAGAAATGGACCAACTCTATTTTCCAAATATTCCTGCAACAGAATGTGAGAACAAGCTCCCTATAAGTAATGTTCTCAGCGAAGTCGAGAAAAATGTAGTCTTTGAAGGTAAATACAGTTTCAGTACCGTTACATTTTGGATATCCCAGACAATCACTTATGCTAAAACTTCTAAATGATGGTGTCAAAGTAGTTGATTTGGTTTGTGATCTATTTCGATGCTGCTGACTCGGCGCAATTGGAAAACCAGCTTCACTCATGATTTTGCTGTACGTACTTCATATGTTACACAAAGCATAAGACTTAAATGGCGTGACCACATTAAATTACCTTTTGCATTCACAACAAATTTTTTTCCGAGAGAGTAACTATTTGACACCTCCACCGCCACTTTTGCAGGAACAGTCAAAAATGTGGAAGGAATAGAATATCCCCAAGAAACAGGAATGAAAAACAAGCATAAGAAAGACGCAGTTGCACTCGTTAACTTAAAAAACGACATAAATCAGAAACATAACTCCATAGGCAGCCGTAAGTGGGAAGGTTGGTGTGTTTCAACATAAGCTACCGGTCAAACCAATCTCCATTTGCTTTCTTTTGGTTTGTTCTGATTATGTTCCATACATTTGCATAGTAGGTCAGTTGGAACTATTGATGTGTATCCTCAGTATTAATTTGTTATGTTACGTTTTTTAGATGGTCACAAATTTGAATTCCTATTCAAAGTCAAACTCCTGCAGTCTCTCATGAACCACCAATCAAAAACAGTTGCTGTAAAAGAAGACATGGAGAAAGCACTAGATGGTTGTGGCATACCAAGTTATTCGATCAATATGACCAAAGACGGATTATCTTCTGGTAACGTTGAAACTGACAACATCCATCTTCACCTGAAAAGTCTCTGATTAAGTGGAAATTTTACGATAATAACAGATTATTCAATTACTTTCTTTTGCGTTTAAAGATTAATCACAGGAATAATCCGTTTGTTGCCAAAGACCTTTGGAGTAGAAACCTCGTAATCACCATAACTAATAGTGGCAGCATTTACTTTTTCGATACTTTTGCTACGTTTTTGACAGTGAATTATGTGCATAAAACCATTCATCAAAAACTTTAAATGCCACTTTTACACAACAGTACTCAATGGTACTTGTTTCACACACATGCATCTGTATTTACATGTGAACAAACATTATAAAAGCGCATGAAATTTTTTATGCAACTTTCATTAACTGGAAAAATTGGTTGATGGTTACATTACATAATAAGTAGATTAAATAGCTGCAGAGACATAATTTAGTAGGAAACACTACATGTCTTAGCCTGTGGTCGAGCTGGTCATTGCAAGTATTTTTGTTTGCATTTATATATTATAGCAAGAGATGAGTCCACGTTGGTACAGTGGTTACAGACGGAATTGCAAGCAGTAGAACAAAAACTCATCGCTGAGCAAAGCTTGACAAAAGATCAGTCAATAAGAATTCAAAATTTGCAGCAGAACCTGGATACTGCGCAGTCAGAAAATTCACAGCTAAAAGCTAAATTGGATGGTTTGTATTGGCTCCTAATATTGTCAGTTCATTGTTTTGTAAGTAAAAGTTGAATTTTAAAACTCGAAACAAACTAGAAACCCACTTTGTATTGCAGTAAAGTTTTAATTAATTGTCATAACTTTGGTATTTGAAATCTGGTTTGCCGTGTTTAGAATTTGAACATCAAGCAGTTCAACCAGATGAAGGAGACGAAAATGTGAAACAAAATGAAATGGGGAGAAACGGTCCATCGCTTCATATGCTAAACAATAGTCAGTTAGCAAAGTCTACCACTTGCACCCCAGCAGGTAAAACGTAATAAGTTATTGTCATTTATTTGAAACTACTTTTTCATGTTCAAGTATTAGTAGGCTTTTATCATCACACCATCAAGAAATATCTTCCATTGCCCATCTGGCGGGTCAAATTTGCCACTAAAACTGCTAAACTTTGTTTCTTGGATGCTGGTTTGTAATTTTTCCATGATGCCAGGCTTATTTTTAATTGAGCTAAGCATTTGGTTCAACCCTTAAAGCTGCGCATACATGAGGGCTGCAGCATATATGTCTTATTTAATGGTCACATGAGCAGTCGCAAGTTACCTATAGACAAATATATTGAATACAATTTTTGAGCTTGCTGATACAATTTAAGTGCGTTTCTGCTGATGCAGTTTGGTTAATCAGTTGTGAGTAGTTCTCTACCAGCTAGTAGCTCTGTAACAGCTAGCAGTTATCTACCAGCTAGTAGTTCTCTACCAGCTAGTAGTTCTCTACCAGCTAGTAGTTCTTTACCAGCTAGTAGTTCTCTACCAGCTAGTAGTTCTCTACCAGGTAGTAGTTTTCTACCAACTAGTAGTTCTCTACCAGCTAGTAGTTCTCTATTCTCTACCAGCTAGTAGTTCTCTACCAGCTAGTAGTTCTCTACCAACTAGTAGTTCTCTAACAGCTAGTAGTTCTCTACCAACTAGTAGTTCTCTACCAGCCAGTAGTTCTCTACCAACTAGTAGTTCTCTACCAGCCAGTAGTTCTCTACCAACTAGTAGTTCTTTGCCAGCTAGTAGTTCTCTACCAGCTAGTAGTTCTCTACCAGCTAGTAGTTCTCTACCAACTAGTAGTTCTCTGCCAGCTAGTAGTTCTCTACCAGCTAGTAGTTCTCTACCAGCTAGTAGTTCTTTACGAGCTAGTAGTTCTCTACCAGCTAGTAGTTCTCTACCAGCTAGTAGTTCTCTACCAGCTAGTAGTACTCTATCAACTAGTAGTTCTCTACCAGCTGGTAGTTTTCTACTAGCTAGTAGTTCTCTATCAACTAGTAGTTCTCTACCAGGTAGTAGTTCTCTACCAGGTACTATTTCTCTACCAGCTATTAGTTCTCTACCAGCTAGTAGTTCTTTATCAATTAAGAGTTTTTTTATTGAGCTATAGTATAACACTTTTTACTTGTCTGCAAAAAAGATGTCATAGTTAAAACATAAAATTTGCTCTGAAAATGAAATGATTGTTATTGCTATCTGTATGACCTTTGACTCATTTGATGGAAAGCAAGAATACACATGCAATGCAACTAGATGCTCAAACCCAACACTGCTGGGTTGCTGCGTTTAAGCCTGTCACAACTTCAAGTCCCACCAAAACTGGCACAATTTTTTTCTGTGAGAAGATGCACCAGCAAATTTTAAAGGAAGGCCATCTTATGTGAGCAAGGCTAACTCTAGACATCACACACTGTGTAATACTAGTCACTTTCAAGAGCATGCCAATGCTGACGTACTTTTAACTCCATAGGGAGAACATATAAAAGTCAAGATAAATGCAATGTCTGTAGCATAAATCCTACTGCAATAAACAAAGTCCCTCCACTGATAAGCTAAGAGAACTGAAGCTACCAAGCAGTACCGTATCTGTGAGTATGTCACTTGTAAAGAACAAGTACACTGGTAAGGAGCCATAAAATATTCAACAACTGTCGAGTGCTAGCAATAAACCCCTTCAGTTGTTAAACCATTTATTTACTTACTTACATGAATTTGATCAGAGGCTGCGACACAAAAACTAAAAATAACCTGAGCGCATTGGACTCAGTTTGTATTCATTTAAAAGCCTACTCATGCTGAGAAAGACAACTCATGGCGGCATACTCAATGGCCTTGTCAAATGGAAAAGAAATAATATGCACGGATTACTGTGTGCAGAATAACTTTCAGCGAACAATGCCACACGCAATGCAATTAATCATTTGAGAATTATCCCCAAACAATGAGGAAAACTCTATGTTGAAAGTATTTATCTCCCCTGGGCAGTATTGATGAATTATACCCTGTGCCGCATTCATCATGGTTGCTACTACTACATTTTGAGTAAATAATAAGTAAATGTCTTCCGAGTTGCCATTAGCTTCATTATTAATTATTCTGTGGTGAAAAATTAAGTAGAATGATCAATCCTGCAATACATAATTGTTTTATTCCAGCTAGCCATAGAAACCATGATTGACAGAATTTGATTCTTCCATATAAAGAGTTTTTCGTGCACACAATGATTGGTTGAATTCATTACGTATGTTGATTGGTCAGTACGTTTGCTGACAATAATCATAACAATTTATAATTTTTATAATTTGATAATCATTGATTGTAAATAATGTTTAATTTCAGAAAAAATTTTCTGATTTGTATTTAGGCCGAGTTAACAACCAATCACATTCCAAGAACTTTCAAGCCAATCACCATGTGCATGAACACCTCTTTACATAAAAAAATCTGACATGTTTGGTACTAATATAAAAATGTAACAACATTGAAGATACTAGATAAACTGCTACCCACTGCTACACAAGTGAGGATAGTTTTTTGTAACTTTTGACACAAGAACTACCTGAAATATAGCAATCAACAAAAATTTATATATGATCGTTGATCAACTTTTGTATTATAGTAAGCAATAAAGCAGTTTTGCCGCTCGCAAATAAGTTTAACCAATCAAGATTAGCTACAAACGCAAGTTTGCCATGCATGCTCAAAGACAAGTTTTTATTGATTATTTTAAAATATCACAGTGGGTAGAATATCGCAAAGAATCTCCAAATTGTTGGCACAGTTGCTCCCATACATCCTAGTTTTTAGGGAAGAAACTTCTTCAGGTAAGCTAATACAACAAATCAAGCAAGGTTTGGTGAAAACGACAAAAAGTTTGTCTTTTTAATAAATTAGTGCGTGAAACATTGTCAGTGAATGCGGCTATTTCCATGCATTACATATGCATTAAAACCTTGCATAGTTTGTCAATAGTGCTATAGGTCAAGAAACCATAAGGATTGTGCGATATAGCAAATGGCTCCTTTTTTGGCAGCTCTAGTTTCTTTCAAGCCTTGACAGTAATAACTGGTTGATGCAAAGTTGTTATTGTTTTTCTTGCCTGCTATAATACCAGCTGACACAAAATTATTGTCATTGATAATTGATAATGCAAATCAAATCGCGTTCTAACGGTACGCCCAGGAAACTATTGCCTTGATCTCTACAAATAGACACATAAAAATTTGCAATACGAGAAATATACCTAATACAAAACAAGTCCGCTTATTCTTTTAATTCCAATTTAGCAAGCCAGCAAGTCTCTGCTGACTGCGGATGTTCTCACACACCAAAACTTTTTTCTGTTACAACCTGTTTTTCTAAAATCAATTTCTGGTCATATTCCGGGAGTTAAAAATCCTCGACTATAGTTGTGTGGGAATACTTTGTCTGTACTTTAAACTTTCACATCAAGCACTTACAGGTAGCCTTATTTACAAAATTTAAACTCAGCAGTATAAAGAATAACATATAAGCCAAGATATTTATTATCTACAGTTCTCAAAAAAGCTCTAAATAAAATAATTGCTACCCACGACAGAGCATTCCTTCTAAGGTCATGCAACATTTTGTAAAATGCTGGAAAGCTTATTTATTGTTTTATATCCCATTCAAAGGATTTTATATATTTTTATGGCTCTTGCAAACATCAGCACAGATTTTGCAGCATAAAGTAGTTGACATAAGGACTCTTCATGTGTCATGGCTATCAAAGCCACCTGTTGACTTTTCACAATATTACGTACTGCTATTATTACTCGGTATTTCGACTTAGCAAGCGTGTAGTATGAACTTGAGTTTTTACTGATATACGGAGTTGTTTAGCATTTTTGATGGGAACATCTTTTTTACATAACTAATTGTGTCCTCCACAAAATAGAATAGATTAGAGTCAAAGAACTCTCTTAGCAGCTATAGAATTATCAAGATACGTAGATGCTACCACAAAGCTGATTAAGTTTTATGGTCGCTTCCCTCATAAATAGAAAACTTGGCATTAATGCGACTTTTCTCATCCTTAAGACTCTGTTATCTCAATGAATAATTGTTGTAGAACTTTCAAAAACTGATGGATTGACGGAAACTGTTCAAACTAGAGGAATATCCAAAAATATAGAACAGAACTGTGAAGACACAGTACAGAATATATATGAGAAGTTTCAACACTCAATAAACAATAAACAGTCTGGTGAGTCCCTTGAATCAGAAAACTTAAACAAATTTCACTTCACGAGTTTATCATTGTTACCATTGTACAACGTTCTGCTAATGTTTATTTGGAGTTGCCAACACTAACTGATCACAAATGATCGCAAGATATTAAAAACTTTGTAAATGTGACCATAGAGAGTTGTCAATTACAAACACAATCACAGAATGTAAATTGGTCCCTTAATTCTTAAAAAAATATTGAAAAATCGTGGTAACTTTTTACATAATTTCTTAAAATACATAACTTGATTGTGGGAGGTAAGAAATGATGAACAACTGGAATTACGTGATGATATGTATCGTCATTGCCATTAGTTATAAGTTATTTGCTACATCGCATCAAACCAGAGCAGTGAAAATTGCTCATAGTCATGAAAAAGTTGAACATATAGGCTGACCTTTTTACAAAATTTTGCGAATGTCGAAGTTTCCAAAATCGACAATCTCCTTTAATTTTCTACTATACCAACACGCTGACTACTTGTTTGGTCTATTATACTTTTGCTGTTTAATAACAGTTTGTTTGTTCTCATCAATAGTTGAAAAAAGAAAATCGCAAACGTTTCACCTTCCGTGGACAAAGACAACTTGAAGTTATGTATGTATTGTTGGTGGGTTTTATTTTATTATCAATAGCTCCAGAGAAACCACAACCACCCACTTCACCTGCAGTAGACCAAGATGGCTTGAAGTTAACTAATCTCACTCAGAACCAGATAGTGACTGTAGAAGAAACAGTGCAGTACACAAATGTTGGCACAGAGCCGAACGAGGCAGAAGTAGCACCTGAACCCAGTGAGTATTGTAACTGTATAAGAAATGTAGAAAAGAAAACTACACTATTTTCAACTAATGCCACTATTAAATGGATTTTATGTTCACCTGAAACAGCATGATAGTCCTGTCCACATTTGAGGGTAACACTAAATAAAACTCACTATCTGTAACATTAACTATAATTAGTAAAATAATCGTTGGCATATTATTTATTACTAGCTGAAGAAACAATGTACAAACCATCAAATGTGAGAGAGAGTCTAAAGTTAACTAACATTGTACAGAACCAAAGGATGCCTCTAGAGGATACAATACAGATGGAACCAGGTATTTATCTCTGAACTTCTGGAAAAGTCTGCATCTAGACTGACTTCCTTCACAGCACACCATTAAGTGCCAAAATTGCTTTGAACCAGATAAAACAATTAATTCAAGCTTTGTCAACAATTGCATCTCTAAATGTTAGTTCCTGTATTTCAGTAACTGTAGTAACAAGTACACAATGTACAGAGAAAGGGAGGTTAGATGACTTGGTAGCGTGCAGGGAGTTCCCTGTGGAAGAGAAGATACAGAATACAGATATTGGTTCTGCAGTAGACACAACTAGTGTACAAAATAAACAAACAGGTGTGTAGCAAATAATTTTGATTGCAGATAGTACATAGGCCAATCTTCTACCAGCTACACTCATGGAAAGTCTATAAAAATATTAGTTGTTTATAGCAATTTCTAAGATTGCAAAACCATTGGTTTAATGATGGAAATCTTTCCTTTCAGCCATTCCTAAGTTATGCAACAGAAGTTGACACGCATTAATTGTTTTTAAAGATTCTTATACAACACCAAGAATTGCATTTCTTTGTTATCAATGATTATCTTTTTACAAAATGCCAAAGTCAAATGAAGATTTAACTCCTCTGCTGTAAAACTTTCTACAGCTGCATTGACGATAAATTGATTGTAAAGTTCACTTTTACTTTTGTCGAAAAAGAAAATTTTCAACGTTTTGTGACATAAACATAGGCTGACCAAATTCCCATAGTGGATTTTGGGGGCCTGCGTTACTGCCACCAACAAAACCTCTCATCCTTATCTATAAATGAACTTCAACTGAGGAGTATCTAACTCCACAACTGTAACAGAGCCCACGGCTCAGACTCACTGCATTTCTAGAATGTTTCTGGCAGTGCCAGGCTCAATTAAGGCATGCCTGAGACTCTGCAGTTGTCAAGGGGACCTTAGCGCAGACAATGTGATCGTGAAAATCCACTACAATATGAAAAGTTATTTAAAAGCTCATCGCAATCGAAACACTTTCGTAGTATTTTGGTTTGGCAGAACACCAATGATGTTGATATAATTTATGCTTCATCGACTTATTCACTCATCTATATTTTGAAATTAACTCTTCGGCAAAAACAAAGCGCCTGAAAAAAAAGAAAAAAAAATATGAGACCGATAAGCTGTTATACACAGAGTGGTTTTTGATGGCTTAATGGGGTTGTGACTGGGGTTATCCCCCCTTATAGGGGGCGCTGGTGTAAGTCCAACCGGAAAATGCCGAAATTTTTATATAGAGTACAATGCAGAAATACGGAGTTGAGATGTTAAACTAGAATAAACATGCTATTGCAATGCGATTGATATAATTGAACAAGTCACGGAGCTCACAGGGTTATAGCAGATTAAACGTACATAAGTTTTTAATTACACAAGTGTAGCTATAGAGCATAATAATCATTAAATAACCACGATGCGGTCCGCGATTATATACGATCGTTGGTACATTAGTTAATAAATACGATGAAACACCAACGATAATCAACTTATTTAACGCAACGTTTATGTGTAAATGAATTGTCTGGTATCTGTGCGGGGAAATAATAATAATACAAGTAATTAATCATTAGCATCTATCTACACCTCTATGAAACTATTATTATAAATGACAATGAGAATTTAATGTGGTGACAATTTTTTATAATAATAAAATCAATTATTCATTTTTTTATCATAATTGATTTATTAAAATAATAATTATAAATAATAATAATAAGTTGTTACTTACTACTACTATAATTATTATTTATTATTATTATAAAATTATAAGAAGCATCATTTATAATAATTATTATTATCTAATAACAATTCAATAATAACCTTAATAATTACAATAGCAATCATAAACAGTAGAATCATAATTATAAATGATTATAAAAAATAAAAAAAGATTTCACTAATAACTATATAAAAAATAGTTAGAATAATGATAACACGGGCATCAGAGGCTTGCCGAAAAAGAGAAGGAAGACGATGCGCCCGTTACTAAATGTGTTAGTAATAACTAATAACCTAGCTTTTACGCTCATTTTCAATGAATTGGGTTCGTGATATTGAACTTTTTGCAAGCAACCGGATATTGCTACGAATAGTTTTTATTACAGGACGCATCGTCTCTGTTATTTTTTTTGGCAATCCCCGGAGTTCCGTGGATAACAACTGTAATAAATAATAATTGAAAAAAACTGTAAAAAAAATATAAATCTTTGTTGCTGCAGATAGATTTGATGCTGCTGTCTTTAAAAATAGTCTAAAGTGTTTTTAGCGACATGTCATTATAGTATACAATTGACAGCATGGAGGCTATCAGGGAAAAACTGTCACGAGTCTGCATGAAGTAACTATATTTTATACTACGAAAAATGGTAACTTCCGGTTGGATGTAGAAAGTTCAAAGAGAGATAACTCTTAATGTCACAACCCCATTATCTCCTTGAAAGAATGCATCGTATTTACGGAAGCTACCTTCCGGATAAAAGAGGAAATAACTCCAAAATGAGAATCATATGCTGAGGAGCTCATGTATATTGGAATTAGCACTGTTTCCCCTATGCTATGAGAAAGTAAAAGTATTTAAATAAGTTTGTACAATTGTAGAGCTGTTGGTAGAAAGTAAGGAAAAAGAAAACTCCATACATGCAATCCCTGATCAAACCCAGTCACAAGATGTACCAGGAGACCCTGATGAGTGAGCACTTTGTACCGGCTACACGACTGTTTTGTTGCAACAGAGATTTTGTAAGTGTGAGTGGTAACAGGTCTAGGTAATTTGTAATATTTTGCGATTTAACCTATTTGAGACAGTTGGATAAGTTGGAACTGTAATTTTAAAAGTCACCAACATTTTGTTAACGAGTCATTTATAACTTCTCACTTCCCCCATGAAGGAGGATAAACCCTCAAGTAGTAAGATAGAAGCAGTATTGTAAAAGCTTCTATTGTCATTTGAATTAACTTGCATCAAAATTATAAACTAAATTTTGAGGTACTTTTTACTCCCAATTCAATTGTTATTTAACAAGGCGAACCAGTGACAGTGCTAAATGTACTTGACACTGTCAAGTTGTGTTTACCACCAGCTAACAATGTAATGTTCAGGCACTAACACAACTATGGTTTTGTGAATTTAGGTACAGAGCGAACTATTTTTCTGTTGCATTTTTTTCCTGTCAAATTGTGGACTACGAAGCTGTGAATATTACATGGGTGTTATAAGTGTTGAATGTATACCTACATGCAATCGTATGGAGCGAAAAAATGTTCTTAATTTCTCAATCTGAACTTTGATGGTCCTGGTCCAATTGAACTGGCCAAAATATTGCTGATAGCTTATAAATTGGTGCTAAGTCTGCCCGAGTACTTTAAGCTTTGTTTTTTTTAACCTCATTTGATAATTACAAAGAATAGTTTCATTTCTTTTGCAGCGAAATAAACATATAAACCAATCAGGCTTCATGGACTGACAAACACAAGCTAAATTAACAAAAGTGTGCTTTGACAGCATATGTACTTCAGCTGTTTGTGTTGCACTACTAACTGGTTGTGTAAAAGTAACAGAAAGCTTTTGCCTTTGGCATGCAAGAGCAGATAACTTCTAAGTTACATTTGTATATATCATTGATTGTGTATTTGATCTCAGGTATTGGATATAATACGAATGTTTATAAGATGTTGATATCAAGGGTGATTTCAATTAATGGCTTTATCAATTGGAATATTGTATATAGATTGTTAACTAGAGAGTCAGTGGACAACTTTCTATTTTGTACAGTACGGTATACGGTATACACCAATTGTTAATCTATATAATTTGTCAATTACACCACCCACTAAAATATAACATATTAACTCTATGTTGTCACTCTATGCCATATTGTGGTGGGTTTGGTGGAGGTTACTAGTAAACAGGCAGTTTACTATCCACCCTTGCGAGACCATGCGCTATACTTTAACCTACAGCGTTCGGTCAGCTGCTGTACTGGTGAAAAGTCTTACTGTGCCGGTAGCATAGTGTGCACGGCCGGTAGTGACCCTTGCAGGGCCGGTATTGACCCCTTATTGACCCGCTATAGCTGTACTGGGCCGGCACAAGATGGCCGACATAGCCAAGGAACTGCAAAACCATCTAGGAACTCAGTCAAGGTCAGGAACCGGAACTATCCTTCCTCGGATTGCCGACTTAGTGGACCATATTCTAACTATAGCCTGGGAGCCCTGTAGGATTTTTGATTGGACAGTAGGAGACAGGACTCTGCCCGTAGCTACTTGGCGCCTTTATCATTTAACTTATTCGCATTACATGATTGGATCACTATTTATATAATTGATTGCATTGGCTAGATTACTTCCTGTGCTCTTGCTGTTATGTACTTTATCTTAATTAGTTAATGTGAGCTCTCCTATAAAATGAGATAATTTTGTCATAATCTCTGCATTCATTCTCATGTTGCCAACATAGAGGACTAAACGCCCTCTAGCACCTTGTCTTTGAGAATATAGCTAACTACACAAGCACTGTCTGAGCCATGGGCTCTTTCCTTAACTGGTAATTCGGTTGCCTGTTAGCACAGTTGTCACTGTCGAGCAGTACAGTGTCCCCTCTGGAGAGAGGTATAATACTCGAGACTAGTGGATGTCTGTGGTAACTAGACCGGAATCCACTACAATATTTGTTAGTTAACCTGTTGGCGGAATGATATTTGTTATTTTAAATTTATTACATTATCCGTTAAAGACCAGGAGTTGTCTTCTTTTATTTAAGATCTGACAATTCCAAGTATAGGTCAAATTTTGTTGTTACTAAACAATAATTGTTGGAAACACACACAGTTGCTGAATGACATAAACCCAGTTGTATGATGTATTGACTCAGTGAAGGTTCTTATTATAATTTGTCACTGATAGTGACGTCGACAATTGGCATGGCTGCAGACAGAAAAGGACCATATCAACGACATCAAGGAAGATCAGTCTCATCACCAACCAACTGGTTTCTTTATAAGATTCATAAGATTCATAAGATACTTCTCATTCTAGTAATCTCCAAGCTTGCGCAACTAACTAGTACTGCTTTCTGACACGTTCATACCCCAGCAATACAGGACTAGTTGTAGTTTTGTGGTGAACATTCTTGAGGAAAAGATGCATATAATCCTCCAATACAGTACAACAATTACAACATGTTTTTTGGATAACTTTTAAGAAAAAAATTAATAATAATAATAATAATGATAATGATAACGATAACGATAACGATAACGATAACGATAACGATAACGATAACGATAACGATAACGATAACGATAACGATAACGATAACGATAACGATAACGATAACGATAACGATAACGATAACGATAACGATAACGATAACGATAACGATAACGATAACGATAACGATAACGATAACGATAACGATAACGATAACGATAACGATAACGATAACGATAACGATAACGATAACGATAACGATAACGATAACGATAACGATAACGATAACGATAACGATAACGATAACGATAACGATAACGATAACGATAACGATAACGATAACGATAACGATAACGATAACGATAACGATAACGATAACGATAACGATAATAATAATAATAATAATTATTATTATTTTAAAACTCACTAAGAAAATTTATGATTTATGTATTACCATTTTTATTTTAACATGGTTGATCACTCACTGATAAGCATAAGTTTAAACAATTTAGAAATAATTTTAATTAATTAAAATAAGTATTTGGTAGAGCTGAAAAAAATAATTAAAAACTTCTGTTCAGAACAACATGATTAATTAATAGTTCCGCAGCCACAGCTAGTGCATTTACTAATAACAACCATAGACATGGTGAATAATTGTGAAATAACAGACATCAATATCAACAGTAATTCTATGGTTATGCTGAAAAACAAAATTTATCTATCTCTCTCACCAAAGAGCAAATGCTTTTTCGGCCGAAATTCTTTTCTAGTGTGTACGCAACCATCGGCCGACAAAAAGAACAACTCCAACATGAACGATTTTTTGATCAAAAATCGTTCTAGTGTGTACGCAGCTTTAAGCTGCGTACACACAAGAACGATTTTGTGGCCGAAATCGGCGCAACTGCAAAACGGCCTAGTGTGAATGCAATATCGGCCGATATTGTATCACATCGGCCGGCGTTATTGCCATTTGAGCACTGCTCAAAATCCCCGACGATTTTTAGCAGATTATCAAGGAAACTACAACACAAAATCAGTTCAAAAGTAGCTTGTGGTCACAAACAATGATGATAGAACAATAAAAAATCATCAATTCTCCCAGCAATAACCAAATAATAATAATAATAATAATAATTATTATTTTTCTAAAACTCACGAAGAAAATTTATTATTTATGTATTGTAGAGGACCGACGCCATCTCTCCTACCTAACTCTATGGTACTCGTGCGAACATTACATTTACACTTACATTTGTTCTATGTATGTCCTGTTCTATGTTAAAGATACTGTCTACTTGTCTCGTTCTATGCCTGCGCTTTAGGGCAAATCACTTTATGTATTTTATAGTAATTATTCTTTTAACATTACAACTTATATGTGCAACATGTGAGTCCAGTCATGCAATCAGTTAAGGACCACCTCTTGTATTTTATTTGCACACGCTGGCCAATCAATTGTGCCAGGTGTGGCCTCTTTTGTATTGCCTTTTGCCATTATGTAATCATGTACATAAATACCGATGTAATCTGTGAATAAAGTCAGAGTCAGCTTGCACACTCTCAGAAGTTTCTTTGTTCTAACAAATAACTTCACTGCGCACCATAGTAGTAATATATGAGCAGATCTCCCTACCAAGTGTTTTTTTGTGGATTGGACCTTGGAGTTGAGACAATGGGTTACGGCGTTGGATGAATTCGCCGAGTTTATATTGTATTTTACTTGAGGGGTACTTGAGTGGCATTTGAGTGGCATTTGAGTTTTGATTAGTTTTTTACTTAATTTGAACTTATATGGCATATAGATTTTGAATGTATGGCATTCAAGTTTTGATAACTTTTTTACATAACTCGAACTCATATGGTATCTTGAGAGAGAGGGGAGAGGAGAGAGGAGAGAGGAGAGATGGGAGATGAGAGAGGAGAGAGAGGAGAGAGATTTTTTAGGCATTTAAGTGGCATTCGAGTTTTGATTATTATTTTACTTAATTTGAACTTATATGGTATATAGATTTTGAATGTATGGCATTTAAGTTATGATAATTTTTTACATAATTGTATACATAATTATAACTCATAGGATGTCTAGATTTTGAATGTGAGGCATTTAAGGTTTGATAATTTTTTGTAATTCCGAGTCATACGATATCTTGAGAGAGAGGAGAGAGAGGAAATATATCTACATTGAATAAATACAGTGATTAAAAATGAAAGAATATGTGAATATATACATTTATTGTGTAATAAGTAGGGAAAATCTCATATAATATAGCTAGAGTCAGTAAATACTAAGTTACTGA
Organism: Cryptosula pallasiana; assembly: GCA_945261195.1. Classification (NCBI taxonomy): domain Eukaryota; kingdom Metazoa; phylum Bryozoa; class Gymnolaemata; order Cheilostomatida; family Cryptosulidae; genus Cryptosula; species Cryptosula pallasiana. The sequence continues at coordinate 10,475,766 of OX183137.1, read as the reverse complement.
AATTTTTAGATATTTCAACTGGATAAAAAAGTACAGTCACTCGTATAATGCTTAGGATAGGAAGATCTTCAAATGTTTTGCAAAACCGGAACTTTTGGTGAGTTAATCACCTGAGAACCTTTAGACTTTTCTATGAATTATTATATGATTATATAGACTTATTGTATAATAAGTAGGGAAAATCTTTCCATATAATATAGTTAGAGTCGGTAAATAGTAAGTAATACAAAACAGTACAACTTGTAATGACAATGAATACACAGGCTTTTTTTTTATTCATTCATTATCCGCTTGAGACTACCTGTTGTCAGCATTTGATATTGAGTTTACATACCATCAACACCAAGTGGTTCATCAAAATCTTGTAATTCGTTTTCTAGGAATTCCTTAAGAACTTCATCCTCATTATTCGTTTTTGTTAGCACCTCATTGGAACTTGTTTGTGTGCAATATTGCTCCCAATCACTAGCGTTGGTTGAAGAAATGAAGACAACATTGTGGTATGGAATAGGATTTCCATTCTTACTCTGTTTTTTTCCTTTGTAAATCATCACACCAGGTGCACATCTTTTAGCTTCCTCGTTATATCTGATTGGTAGTAAAAGCGTTCTCGTCTCTCTTTTTCCATTCTTTTCAGTGACATAGCGAATGCAATTTACAACGGATTCTTCTCCATTGAATCGGAAAGGAATGAATCTTTCTACAACTTCGATGTAAGCAAAAATGGAACAATCTTTGAAATTACTGAGATACTCGATGTCGTAAGCGAGTTTGAGTTCTTCTTCACTCATTTTTCTCAGTTTTTCAGCTTCAGCAGTAGCTTCCATTGTGGTTAATCGTTTTGTACTGATACGTTTGACATTGTAGTAAGTAGTCTCTGGTTTTTTTGAGTTTTCCATCTCACCCAAGTACAAAATGTTGAAAGGTAATGGGTAGTTATCAACATTGAAGCTTTCAACTACTCTACTTGGACAAACGACTTTCTGAAAATTCGCTCCAGTTGAATTATCAAGATAAGTGAGAATGTAGTAGTTTCCATATGCACCAGTATTCTGCTCAATAGAAACGACTTGCAAAACTGATGGAACAGGAAGTGATGCTAGTGTAAGAAACCCTCCAATCTTTTTCAAATCACATGCCTTCCATTTTTGGAGAGATTTGGCCATCTGGAGAGCTCTGTCAGCATCAGTGAGCAATTCTTTTTGTTCCATATTGTTTGATGTTGTGGGTAAAACCAGTTTTGGAAGAGCTCGTTTCTTTATCGCTGCTTCTTTTGTGACAGAGTTAGAGTTTTTTCTTTTGGGTGTTTTGAACGTTTTTTGTTTGTTTTCGATTGGCTTTAAATCCGTGTAAGAAGCAGAAAAATTCTCCATAGTGTTCTAAAAAAGAAAGAAATAACATATACTTCAGCTTTTCATGTGGAACTAAAAGATTATTTATTTCATACTTTACATTATAGCTAAACTAATTTTGCTCTTTGTTAGGTAGGGAATAATAAGTTTTAAATTTTACCTTTTATAAAGAGAAAGTTTCTAGTAGTTGCAATGGAAAGTGTAGTAGATGTTGCTCCTCTGATCACTGTTGTAGAACTGGATGCTTTCTGTGTGAAAACAGTGGCTCTTAAATAGCTAAAGTTGCACTGGTTGAACTCTATGAATACCAACCTTCTTTATAATATAACTATGAATCAGAATTTTGTCCACGCGAAAACCAATGCTTTCGCGGGAATAAATAATTTATTTTCACGCGAATAGAAACTGTTGCTTTCGCGGGAATACAAATTTTATTTTCACGCGGATACAAACCAATGCTTTCGCGGGAATAAAAACTTTATTTTCACGCGAATGGAAACAGTTGTTTTCGCGGGAATAAATACTTTATTTTCACACGAATGGAAACTGTTGCTTTCGCGGGAATAAATCATTTATTTTCACGCGAATAGAAACTGTTGCTTTCGCGGGAATAAAGACTTTATTTTCACGCGAATGGAAACAGTTGTTTTCGCGGGAATAAATAATTTATTTTCACGCGAATAGAAACTGTTGCTTTCGCGGGAATACAAATTTTATTTTCACGCGGATACAAACCAATGCTTTCGCGGGAATAAAAACTTTATTTTCACGCGAATGGAAACAGTTGTTTTCGCGGGAATAAATACTTTATTTTCACGCGAATGGAAACTGTTGCTTTCGCGGGAATAAATCATTTATTTTCACGCGAATAGAAACTGTTGCTTTCGCGGGAATAAATACTTTATTTTCACGCGAATGGAAACAGTTGTTTTCGCGGGAATAAATAATTTATTTTCACGCGAATACAAACTGTTGCTTTCGCGGGAATGCAAATTTTATTTTCACGCGGATACAAACCAATGTTTTCGCGTGAAAATAAATTATTTATTCCCGCGAAAACAACGGTTTCCATTCGCGTGAAAATAAAGTATTTACTCCCGCGAAAGCATTGGTTTGTATCCGCGTGAAAATAAAATTTGCATTCCCGCGAAAGCAACAGTTTGTATTCGCGTGAAAATAAATTATTTATTCCCTCGAAAACAACGGTTTCCATTCGCGTGAAAATAAAGTATTTACTCCCGCGAAAGCATTGGTTTGTATCCGCGTGAAAATAAAATTTGCATTCCCGCGAAAGCAACAGTTTGTATTCGCGTGAAAATAATTTATTTATTCCCGCGAAAACAACGGTTTCCATTCGCGTGAAAATAAAGTATTTATTCCCGCGAAAGCATTGGTTTGTATCCGCGTGAAAAAAAATTTGTATTCCCGCGGAAGCAACAGTTTCTGTTCGCGTGAAAATAAATTATTTATTCCCGCGGAAACAACTATTTCCATTCGCGTGAAAATAAAGTCTTTATTCCCGCGAAAACATTGGTTTGTATCCGCGTGAAAATAAAATTTGTATTCCCGCGAAAGCAACAGTTTCTATTCGCGTGAAAATAAATGATTTATTCCCGCGAAAGCAACAGTTTCCATTCGCGTGAAAATAAAGTATTTATTCCCGCGAAAACAACTGTTTCCATTCGCGTGAAAATAAAGGTTTTATTCCCGCGAAAGCATTGGTTTGTATCCGCGTGAAAATAAAATTTGTATTCCCGCGAAAGCAACGGTTTCTATTCGCGTGAAAATAAATTATTTATTCCCGCGAAAGCATTGGTTTTCGCGTGGACAAAATTCTGATTCATAGTTATATTATAAAGAAGGTTGGTATTCATAGAGTTCAACCAGTGCAACTTTACCTATTTAAGAGCCACTGTTTTCACACAGAAAGCATCCAGTTCTACAACAGTGATCAGAGGAGCAACATCTACTACTACATCCACTGACTATTAAAAGTTTTTCTGTGTGAATTTGAAAATTTTCATTGAAGCTAAGACTTAATTATCTGCCTTAATTATCTCACTTAAGTTTTTGTCTACTTAAAAAGTAATGCTTTCACATAATAAATCACTCGTTCTAACAACAGTAACTGAAGTCTCAACATCTACTATATAATATACCAACTGACTACTAGGAGTTTTATTCACAAGGTAAAATTTATTAGCTGAGACATTTAACTTACCTTTTTATGTGCTATTGTCACTTCTATTAAAAAGTAATGATTTTATTGTTATTATAGTGCTATGGAAACAGAAGAGGATGATACTGATGTAGACATACATAAGGAATGGGAATGGCTCATGAAAAATCAAAATGATATCGGTTTTTCAAACGCTGATAATGAATACATGAATGATGAAAGCAATGCTGAATATGAAAATGAAATGGAGATGGAACTTGAAAATGCTTTTCAAGACAAACCTTCGACTTTTCAAGTTTCAGCAACTACTGAAAATACAATAGCCTTTGATAAGCAGTAAGTTTTTAAAATCATAAATTAATAACATTAGTAGAGTAATTTTTTTGCTTTTTTCTTATACTCATCTCATGAGTCAGCAAAAATAATGCGTTATCTCTTTATTGTAGACAGGACTCAGAATATCAGAGAATTAATGTAAAAGAGGGACTCAGGTGAGTTAAGCAATTCATGCCGTCATTGTCTTCTCCTGTTTATTGTTTTTGTTCGAGGAGTTATGCTCTCTTTATTTTTCGCACTTGGGCGAACTCTCTTTGTTAATTGGGCTATACTGGTCATACAATGCTTACAGGCACCTTTCACAGCTCATTTGGTCAATGCTGCTTAGGAGAGACACCACTTATCTATCCAGCTCAAACTTCCTAAGGTAAATAATTTGGTTGCTCGTAAAAGTTAATTATCTGTAGTTCTACATGTTTGGTATAAATTCAGTTACACAGAAAGAATCAGCATCGTTCCTGATGGTGAAGTTCTTTACACATCAACTCTTATTAGCTTTCGCTCTTTTACAACTGTGATTTTTTCTACTGTCTTTTTTCGTCCTTCAATGATTTCAAAATTGTATCATTTATATTTTTGAGACAGCATTTTGGTCACTCTACATTTTCCACTACAACGTACTTTAGACTTTGACATGATAACTTTTGACAACCCTTAAACTTATTTTATTCTCCGTGGTGTTTCACTCAAGGTTTTTTGCTCGGTGTTCTTCAAAAATTTCTGCCGTGTCATGATCAGCCTACCGCAATAATGGAGACAGTTTTATGTTACATTTTTTTTACTTGTTATTAGCTTTCCTGCCTTTTTGTCGGTTTCTTTGCTAAGTGAACATTGCAACCAAATTTGTAATTTCTCAATTGGACTTTTCAACATGCTTTTGTGAATGATTTGTGTTTGGTCAAAAATTAAAGTCTTTGTCTCCAGTAGTTTTCTCAGCACATATAAAACCTAGTTTGTTGTAGGTTTAAACAATCATCTTTTTGTTTGTTCCAAGAAACCACTGCATCTCAACTTACAATCCGCATGTTTGTTCTTGTTTTTGACAGTTTCTTGCCAGATTGTGTGTGATTCTTACTCAATCCTAATGTTTTGTGTGGACTCAGTAAATTTATTGTTCTCATTTGTCTAGAAAATTGTTTGGTTTTCTTGATTTGCATTTAATTTTTTGCCAACTCGTTTCGAAGTAGCTGAGTGAGGATTTCTCCAGTTGCATATTCTTGCATTGCCTTCACTTGGTATACAGGAAGACCTGCTACCATTTAATAAACATCAGTCGACTTGTATGTGAATGCATAACTAGCTTTCCACTGCAAAGTACGCTAACTGGTTTTAACTGAAGTGTGCTACTTCCAATATTTTGGTCAGTGAGAACTTGTATGCTCATCATATATATGCATAGGGTGATAGGTATTATGTAATCATGTCTTATATCACAGCAACTAGTTACTGATTGTTATAATTATAGGTGGTGATAACAAAGAAGAGTGACTAGTGCTAGCGATGCTGACGATTGCTACAAGTAACAAAGCAAGTCACACTATTGCGCTCCTAGTTCATTGTAAAAATTTAAAAAGATTTTGGATCAAGTTTTGGCAAATTTTTCATTTCAAATCTGTTTTTTTTTCATCTGAGTACGTGCCGGCACTGATTTCTATATTAGATCATAAACATGTTTTAGCTGTGCTAATCAAAATCAGGTTTTAAGGCTCAAATTTTATGCCAACTTTCTGCACAAAGTTGGAGTTTCATAACAGTTCATGGGAAAAAAACTGTCTAATTTTTACATTAGTGCTCATAAATTTTCCAGCATGGACTGTGAGGGTACATCAGAAAACAAACTTATTTCAGTTGCGCAAAACGCCCCTGTCTACAAAAACGCAATTAAGGTGGTGGCCTAGTGGAAATTGCTACTGTAGTCACAATGACTTAGCAAATTATGACAAAGATTTTCTAGCATACCACTATACTAACTCCTCTTGTCAAAGTTACAAGTATTTTGCTAGAACAGTGAAGCTGGGGTTCTGTTTTTTTTGTAAATTGTTATCATTCACTGCTATCACAGAGTTGAAAACAATACTCAAGAAAATCTAGTGACCGTTCAAGCATTCTTATTTGTTTTTATTCACTCTCTGTTAGCACTGTTTTTATTCCTTTGATATCTGGTCCAATCTTTTTGGTCTTTTTGCAATCTCTCAACTTGTTCTCAAGATAAGGCAACAATACATATCATAGCTGGAGGTGCTAAATTTTTACGTTTGACAAACAGATGAACCCTAAGGTTACATTTAAATGCCTCTGTAAGATTGGCACTGAGCTCTGCTACTAAATGATGAAACAGATTGACTAATGCATAGATGCATAGTGGGCTCTGTCAACTGTCTAGTGTGTGAAATCTGTTAAAGCTTTTCTTGTTAACAACAATCTTTTGTTCTTTTGAAATCTGTAAAGTTATTAGCAAGTAGGAGATGAAAAGCCTTATGTAATCATATCTTGCAGCCCAGCAACTAAGTAGCGTATTGTTTAATTACAGACGGCAGTGATAAACAAGATTCAATACTTTCAGTGATTCTACAAGTGAACAAGCTAGTTATACCAAGTTGATGTGTAACTACTCTACATGCAGATAGATTGTACAGGTATTTAAAACACATCTGCAGGTCGGTATACTGTAAATGTAGGCATATCACGCATCGTATATTGTATATGTATGTACATGTGGTTATATTGTACATGTGTGCATATTTGTCATATATTTATATTGTTTGCGTATGTATACTGTAGCGTTTGTATGCTGTTCACATATGTATAGTATATACATATGTATATTGTACAACCATGTATATTTTACAGATGTGTATACTTTACACATATGTGAGGTGAACATGTATTTTTATTCTATTCATATGCTTATGTATATTGCACGTGTGTGTATATTGTACATAAATGTTTATTGTGCTTGTATTTGTATTGTGCATGCGCGTCAAGCGTGAAAGTTAGAATGTTTTTTTGGGTAATTAAATTGTACTTCTGTCAATATTTCACATGTACATGCATTCTTCAGTATATTTACCTGTACAATTTATCTACTTGTACCATATATACCTACATGTAGGTGTACTGTAAAGGTAGATGTATTGCACATAAGTATAACCCACATGTAAATTTTTTTTCATAGAAGTATAGTGTACGTGCAGGCACACTGCATGTGTGGTTGTGTTGTATATATAAGTATAGTGTGCATATAGGTATACTTTCTATATAGATATACTCGACATGCAGCTAAATTACCCAAGTATGTATATTTTGCACTCAGGTATGTTTTGAATGTAGCTATATTATACAAGTGCGTATACTTTACATATATGCACATTTTACATTTAGTTCTTATTCATATGTTGGTGCACTGTATGTGTTGGAATATTTTGAATTTAATATTTTTCACCTATAGAATTATTGTACAAATATGTATACTACAAGTACAGGAATACTATTTATGTAGATAAGTTGTACAGTATGTTTATTGAACAAGTAGGTGTCCTTTACAGGTATGTGTATGGTACATAATGTAAATTTCTGATTTGTGTGTAGATGCATAGTACGCTTTATGAACTGTCTAGTGTGTGAAATCTGTTCAAGTTATTATTGCTATTAAAAATTTTTTGTTCTCTTGAAATGCGTAAACTCTTTAAAAAGTACAAGATGAAAAGTATTATGTAATCATATCTTACAGATCAACAACTAATTAATGTATTGTTCAATTGAAGATGGCAGTGGTGACCAAGATTGACTACTGTCAGAAACTCGGACTTGTAGTACTATTACCCCGAAGGTTCGTATCAAAAAATAGAAATTCTAATAGGCAACTTTTGGTGATAAACTTTCGCTCACTTTGAATGTGGTGTACACATGTAGGTACTTTGTAAATTAATATTTAAGAAACATGTGCACACACAGAAAAACGCGGAGGAGTTTTAATCCCATTTCAATCAATTCTTACTATCCGCGAACGTAATCACCGTACATGCAAATATATTGTCCATGAAGGTACTCGGCATGGTGGTATAATGTAGATGTGGATATACAGTACATATATGTACACTGTACACGTATACATGCACTACATGTAGTCAGATTGTACAACTATGTACACTCTACATTTATGTATACTCTACATGTAAATATAATTTATCACAATATTTTGTACATGTATGAATACTGTTCATGTAAACATACTGTAATGCGTATATATTCGTACTTTTATGCATATTTCACATGTAAGTATACCGTACATCTAAGTAAATTGTACATATATGTGTATTGTACGCTTATATATGCTGCACTTGCATGTATATTGTACACACACATATTGTACACACACGTATATCATACACATACGTAACTTACACTATCATGCATATTGTACATATATGTATACTGTGCATGAATGTATATTGTGCACATATGTGTATTGTATATATGTGTATGTTGTTCATGTGCGTATATTGTCCATACATGTATCTTGTATATGCATATATGTTGTGTTTGTACTTAGAATGAAAACGTAAATATATTTTTCAGGTAGTCAGATTGGACTTTGAGGAATATTTCACATGTAGATACATTCTTCAGTATATTTACTTCTATGATATATCTACATGTAGGTGAATTGTAAAGGTAAATGTATCGCACATATATGTATAATCAACACGTATAGTTTTTTGTTCATGTAGGTATATTGTACGTGCAGGTACACTGCATGTGTGGTTACGTTGTACATATAGGTATATTGTGCGTGTAGGTATACTTTTCATATAAATATATTCAGCATGTAGATAGATTAGTATACTTAGCACAAAGGTATGTTTTTGATGTAGCTATATTATACAAGTGTGTATATTTTACATATATGCACATTTTACATTTAGCTCTGCTGCATATGTAGGTGCACTGTATGTGTTGGAGTATTTTGAAAGTAATATTCTTCACATATAGAAGTATTGCACAAATGTGTATCCTATGAGTATAGGAATACTATTTATGTAAATACATTGTACAGTAAGTTTATTGAAAATATAGGTCTCCTGTACAGTTCTGTGTATGGTACACATTGTACATATTTAAAGAAACAAAGCTGATGTGTGTAGACGCAAACTTAGCTTGGTCAACTATTTAGTGTACCAAGTCTGTTTAAGTTATTCTTGCCAATTACCATTTTTTGTTCACTTCAATTAATAAGATATATAGGAAGTACAAAATTAATAGCGTTAAGTAACCATACCTTACAGGTCATCAAATAATTATTGTTTTGTATAATTGCAGATGGCAGTGATGAACAACATTGAATACTCTCAGTCACTCTAGTGCTTTTCACAAGTGATCAAGCCTATGACGCTATTACCCTGTAGGTTCTTATAAAAAAGTAAGCATTTCAACAAATAACTTTTGCTAATAAATTTTGTATCATTTGGAATGTGTTTTTAATATGTATACACTTTGTAAATACAGGTATCTTCTACAATTAAATACATTGTACATGTAGTTGTAATTTACATATGTGTTTAGCTTACAAGTATATATACTATATGTATGCATATACCATATGTTTAAGTATACTTAGTGTCGGGGCCTAGCCGGTTTGCGGGACTTTGTGGAGCTCCATTATCAAACCCCCACCAGCTTCTAGGAAAAACCTTAAAATACTGAGAATTGTCCTCTTCTTTTAACAATAGCGGGTATGAACCCAGAAGAAGTGTAAATAATTTTATCGTATTTTAATGGGTTATCCCTGGTGATTATGTAGCTACAGTGCTTCTTGCTGAAAAAAGTTCTCTCGGAGCAAATATTCATACAAAAAAACAACGGTTAAACTTTAAAAATTGGAAGTTAACCACTTTGCAAACGTTATGATGCAGTATAATTGTCTCACAGACCACTGCTAAGCATTGGATCCATCTCAAATGTTGCTAGGTATAAATTTGCTTCTTATATTACTCATTATAAAGCAACTTTGAAGAAGAAAAATAGCTCTTTTGTGGACTTGTGTAAAAATAAAAGAAGACAACTCTCCAGAAACTCAGTTCTTTCCTAGACGCTGGTGGGTGTTTGCTAGTGGAGTGCCACAAAATCCCACAAGCCATATTGACCCTTCAACTACAGTAGTCCATATATATCTAAAGATATGTGCATCTACTTATAAAGTAAATGTAAGTAAGCTGTACATCTAGATACATTGTACAGGTATGTAAACTGTAGACACATTGAATATGTTGATCCAGTGTGATTTAGGCTTATTTTACATGCATTTATACTGCACACATAGGTACACTACATATGCAGGTATGAATTTTTTTATAGGTATACTTTTCATACAGACATACACCACATTGCGAGATTAAGTCAAGATATTTGTAATATACCAGTAAGAATACACATAGATGCACTGTATATGTAGGTATACTGTATATGTAGGTAGGCTGTACATGTAGGTATACTGTATATGTAGGTAGGCTGTATATGTACGTATAATGTATATGTAGGTATACCGTATATGTAGGTAGGCTGTACATGTAGGTATACTGTATATGTAGGTATGATGTACATGTAGGTACACTGTATATGTAGGTATACTGTATGTGTAGGTATACTGTATATGTATGTCCACTGTACATGTACGTATACTGTACATGTAGGTATACCGTATATGTAGGTATACTGTACATGTAGGTATACTGTATATGTAGGTATACTGTATATGTACGTATACTGTATTGTAGGTATACTGTATATGTAGGTATACCGTATATGTAGGTAGGCTGTATATGTAGGTAGGCTGTATATGTAGGTATAATGTATATGTAGGTATACCGTATATGTAGGTAGGCTGTACATGTAGGTATACTGTATATGTATGCACACTGCGTATGTAGGTACACCGTACATGTAAGTATACTGCATACGTAGGTATACTGTATGTGTAGGTATACTGTATATGTATGTACACTGTGTACGTAGATATACTGTACATGTATGTGTACTATATATGTAGGTATACTGTATATGTATGCATACTGCGTATGTAGGTATACTGTACATATAGGTATACTATATATGTAAGTACACTGTATATGTAGGTATACTGTATATGTAGATATATTGTGTATGTAGGTATACTGTATATGTATGTACACTGCGTATGTAGGTATACTGTATGTGTAGGTATACTGTACATGTGGGTATACTGTATATGTAGGTATGATGTGCATGTAGGTACACTGTATATGTAGGTATATTGTATATGTAGGTATACTGTATATGCAGGTACACGGTATATGCAGGTATACTGTATATGTAGGTATACTGTATATGTATGTCCACTGTACATGTAGGTATACTGTACATGTAGGTATACCGTATATGTAGGTATACTGTACATGTAGGTATACTGTATATGTTGGTATACTGTATATGTAGGTATACTGTACATGTAGGTACACTGTATATGTAGGTATACTGTAAATGTAGGTATACTGTATATGTAGGCATACTAAATACATAAGTACGCTGTATATGTATGTACACTGTGCATGTACGTATACTGTACATTTAAGTATACTGTATATGTAAATACACTGTAAGCGTAAGTATACTGTACATGTAGGTATACAGTATATGTAGGTATACTGTACATGTAGGTACACTGTGTATGTAGGTATACTGTACATGTAGGTATACCGTATATGTAGGTATACTGTACATGTAGGTATACTGTACATGTAGGTACACTGTATATGTAGGTATACTGTATATGTAGGTATACTGTATATGTATGTACACTGTGTATGTAGCTATACTGTACATGTACGTATACGGCATATGTAGGTATACTGTATATGTAGGTATGATGTATATGTAGGTATGATGTATATATAGGTATACTGTACATGTAGGTACACTGTATATGTAGGTATACTGTACATGTGGGTATTCTGTATATGTATATATACTGTATATGTAGGTATACTGTATATGTAGGTATACTGTATATGTAGGTATACTGTACCTGTAAGTATACTGTACATGTAAGTATACTGTATATGTAGGTGTACTGTATATGTAGGTATACTGTATATGTAGGTATACTGTATATGTAGGTACACTGTATATGTATGTATAATGTATATGTAGGTATACTGTATATGTAGGTATACTGTATGTGTAGGTATACTGTATATGTAGGTATACTGTATGTGTAGGTATACTGTATATGTAGGTATACTGTGTATGCAGGTATACTGTACATGTAGGTATACTGTACATGTAAGTATACTGTACATGTAAGTATACTGTACATGTAAGTATACTGTATATGTAGGTATACTGTATATGTAGGTATACTGTGTATGCAGGTATACTGTACATGTAGGTATACTGTACATGTAAGTATACTGGACATGTAAGTATACTGTACATGTAGGTATACTGTATATGTAGATATACTGTATATGTAGATATACTGTATATGTAGGTATACTGTGTATGCAGGTATACTGTACATGTAAGTATACTGTACATGTAAGTATACTGTATATGTAGGTATACTGTATATGTAGGTATACTGTATATGTAGGTATACTGTATATGTAAGTATACTGTACATGTGGGTATACTGCATATGTAGGTATAGTGTATATGTACGTACAATATATATATGTAAGTACACTGTATATGTAGGTGTATTGTAAACGTAAGTGATTCGATATATTCTTTTACTGCTTATATAAATATAATCTAGATGTAAATAAATTGCACAGGTATGTATCATGTATATATAGGTATGCTGTGCATTCATATACAGTGTACATGTATGTATACCATGCATTTACGTATACGATATATACAGATATATTGCTCACATATATACACAATACCCAAAGGTATATTCTACATATAAGTATGTGGTACATCTATGGTAGAGCGTACATGTAGCTATATATTACATGTAGGTATATTGTGCATGTCGGTATATTGTATAAGTTGGTATGTGGCGCATGCAGATACACGGTACATGTGGGTATATCGTACATGCAGGTTTACTGTACTTGTCTGTAAATTGTGTAAGTGGTTTTGCTGCAAATGAAGGTGTACTGCATATGTAAAATTATTGTACATTTGATATTTTGTACGTATGGGTATGATGTTCATGTATACATGCCTATAGGTACCTAAAGTGTACATGTAGTTTATTTGTAGACGTAAACATGTTCTATTATCTGCAAGTGTACTGTGCTTGTAATTGTATTTCACATCCAACAGCACTGTACTTGTTTGCGTATTGCATATATAAATACAGGGGCATTATAGATGTAGATATTGTAGATGTAGGTATTATAAAATACATTACTATGATATACCTACATGTGCACGAATGTGTATGGTGCTTGTAAACATACGTCACATGTAGCTTTGTTACATGTATGTTATTTGTAAATTTAGGTACACTGTTGATATATGTATACATTGAATATATATATACTTTGAGTGTAGATAAATTGTACTGGAATTTATGTATAATGGTCATGAAGGTATGTTTAACATGTAAGCTGATTGTATGGTAGGTATATAAGTATACAGGTATGTATGTATATCATACTCGTATAAATACTGTATATTTTGGTATACTGTAAACGTAGGCATACTGTACAATAGCTATGTTTTAAACATATATACTGTAGGTGTGAAAATATTGTATATGTAGTTAAAATGTAAATGTAAGTATACTGCAAATTTAGAAATACTGTACATGTCGACATGCGTTACATGTGTTTATATTGTACATGTACTTGAGTTGCACAAGTAGTTATATCAGAATCAAAGGTATAGGCTTGCTCTACATATAAATTTGTTACATATGTAGGTAAACTGTACCTGTAGGTCTACTCTACTTGTCGAGGTGTTTTACATGTGGATTTATCATACATGTAAGCATTCTGTACATAAATAAACATTCCACATTTAGAAAAGTTTTTCTATTTAAGTATATTGCGCATTTAGATACAGTATAAATGTAAGTATTTTTGTACCGATTGGGATATTTTACATGTAGATGCACACACAATGCACATGTAAGTTTATTGCAGATGTGTGTGTCGCAAAATAAAACACTACGATACGCCTACATTGTACATGGAAGTATATCAAACACATACACATACTTTATATATAAATTTACTGCATATGTAGGTGAAGCGTACATATAAGTGCATTGCCAATGTACGTGTGATTTACATTAGGTATAATGCACATGTAGGTATGCCGTATATATATATGTATACTCTGATGTGTGTACAATGTACACGTTGATAAATTGTACAGGTATATATGTATAGTGTACATGTAGGTATAATTTATCTTTAGATATGATATACATGTATGTACAGTGAACATTTATGTATACTGTGCATATAGATATACTGTATATGTAGATATACTGTACATGTTGGTATGATGTATATGTATGTATATTTTACATGCATGTATACTATCCATCCAAGTAAATTGTTCCTGTAGTCATATCAATACTTCCCGGAAATAACTGGTTTTAAAATTTCAAATAATATTTTTCCTAGCTTTATTTCTGTTGATTTTACTACCAGCCGTAACTGCAATTTTAATTTTCGTAACTGAAAGAAACTTCACGCCAACACCCAAAATGCAATAGAAACATATATATCTGCCACATTCAACCAACAGCCTACTTCTCTGAAAATCACACAATCCCTGTCTGTTTTCAAATTAAATTTATTTACGGATCTTTTAAATACCAATGGAAAATTATTTTAAATAAACTGCACTTGAGTAGACTTATTTTTTTCTGTGTTCATTTTACATTTTCGTTATATCTTTGATTTTTGTTGTTCTTTTTCTTCTAGCTATGGCACTTTATGAAAAACATTTTTATAAAATGATATTGATGCCAATAAAGTATTATATGTATATAAATGTTGTACTTGTAGCTATATATCACATGTAAATTTATTATCAATTTATGCATGCTGTACATGAAAATATATTTTATTTGCGTGCATGTATATCAACAAAATTGCAATTGAAGTGCGCGTTTACGTATATTGTATATGTAGGTACAATATACTTTTTGGTAGTTTGTAAATGTAGTGTACTGTACAACATAGCTACATGTATATATACTAACATATAGTTATACGTTTAATTTTTGATTTATTTACGTGTTGATATATATAGACATGTTAGCATAATGTATATGAATAGATTTTGTGCATTTTGGTAAACCATCTATATAATTATATTTTACCTGTGTGTATCCTTTACATGTAAATACACAGTAGATATAGCTGTATTATTCATGTAGGTGAGCTGTACAGGTAGATATACTGTTAGAGTAGGTATATTTTACATGTAGGTATACTGTACATACAGGTATACTCTGTACATAAGTATTATCCGAGTGTAGATAAAGTGTATGCATATGTTCACCTTATATGAAGGTATACAGTGCAGGTAGATTTACTATACAGCTTTATATGCTGAACATGAAGAGGTATTTTAAATTTATGTGTATGTTACATGTATATACATTCTACATTTATGTATATTTTACATGTAGATACATTGTACCTGTAGGTATATCTTACCTGTAGATGTACTGTACAGGTATGTGTATGGCAAATATTGTACATGTTTAAACATTTAAAGCTGAGTTGTTTGTAGACTCATATATAGACTTGTTAACTGTTTATTATGCAAAATCTGTTCACTATATTCTTAATAGATATATTCTTTTGTTCACCTGAATGGTGTTAACTCATTAGAAATTGCAAGATGAAAACCGTTATGTAATCATATCTTGCATCTGACCAACTAGTTATTGTCTGGTATAATCACAGATGATGGTGATAAACAGAATGACTGCTGTCAGTGATTTTACAAGTGAACAAGCTGTACTTGCAGACAAATTGTGTAGGTGTGTATGATGTACATGTGGGTAGAATGTGTCTGTAGGTCTGTATACTGTACACATAGGTATATTACACATGTTACTATACTGTACATGGATATATATGGTACGCGTCGGTATATTGTACATTTAGTTAGATTGTATCTATAATTATACTATACTGTACATGTAGATAAGCTGTACTTGCAAGTATATATAGACATAGAACAATTTTACATATGCACAGAGACAAATTGTAAGTGTAGCTATGTTGTAAATATAGCTAGAGTGCAAACTTAGATAAATTGCACATGCAGGTATTCTCTTCATGCAGGCTAGTTGTAAAAGTAGGTGTATTTTACATGCAGATATCATAAACTTGCAAAATGATTCTTATATCTTGGTTTATCGTAAATGTAGGTATGTATATTTTACGTGTATGTAGATTCACAACAATCAATCACTATAACTCAACAAAAAACAAGAGCTTATAGTTAATCGTTTTTGGATCTGGATTAGTCAACTTATCTTAATGTGCTTTTTGTAATTGTTATTAATGTTGTAGAGAGAGCGGACACTCACAGACCAGGAATGCTTACTCTTCACCTGCTTGGGCTTAAAGTGTATTGATAGAGCTACATATTATGTGACTTGCTTTTCATGAACTACCATGTTATGTAACTTGCATTGAACTGATGTAAACTACTTTGCAGCCTTCTGTGATATATGTATTGTTTGATGCTATGAATGCAAATTACCTTTCAATCAACTACAATAAACTGCAATCATACTCTGCGTCTTTTACTATCGCCAATGAATTTTATATTCACGCTATTAGCTGCAAAACTTACAGCTTCATATCATGTGAATGAACAAATTCATTAGACATCACAAAGGTAATCATTTAACCGAACATGGCATGTGCGGACTAGTTTTTAGAAAACAGGTGCATCATATTTCAGTGCATTATCGGAATTGAAAAAATTGTGTTTTATTTTGTCTCCGGTCCTCATATAGTTTTTTCCTTCCTAAGCAACAAACGATGAGTTCATTTGATAATCTATCTCTTCACTATCCGCTTCAATCCAATTTTCAGATGCGAGTAAAAAGTGGGGAATTATTTTCAATGTTAATAAGAGAGTGTAGAAAAAAAACTAATTGACTTTACATTTATATCTTTACTGAGAAGTTGATGACCGATTTAAACAAAGTGTTCAATGGTTTCAGATTCACTTTTTATTTTCTGAAATGAAAGGTGGTACACCTGAGAAAAGGCTGCCATGAGCCATTAGAAATGATGGAGATGCAAGAAGGCGTGACTTGAATGCTGATCATTGTGAAACAAAGAGTATGTGTGCATTCAGACGCTTGAATAACTGGTAGCATATGTTCCAGTGAAAGAAAAAGTTGAAAAGCAAATTAGAAAGTTTGCATTTGCTATAGAGTTTCTTTCAGTAGTTATTGTGGCTATTGTGAAGGAAGTTGAAGTGATTTTTCGTGTTTAAACTGAGAATAAATGAACACATAAATAACAAGAATGACAAAAACTGGTATAATTGCGTAAAACAAATTGACGTTGACACATGAAACAATTTTGAACTGCAAATGCTTTGGCAGCTTCACATCAAAATGTTTTGTTTTCGATCAGAAGGTGGATTGAAAATGTGCAGGTCAGAGGGCTAAGAAAGTGGAAAAGTCATTGGTTTGAAGTTAAATGCATCAAACGAATCACGACTTCTAAAAGGTTATTGGGATGTTGGACATGTTAAGCGTACACTGAGCACTAGTTTATCACTTTAGACATTGATCACCCTTCTGAGCAAAGTGGTAAAAGTTGGTGAAAAAATTGTAAAAAAAATTAACAAAAACAGGAAGTAGAGGACAAAAAAAGCACTTTTACAAAATGATGCAAGTCTTCAGTAGCTGAGAATTTGAGGTGCATAACTTAGTTTAGAAAAACTGAGAGTTAACTGAGATATATCAGATGTTACAGCAGGTTATGAACGAAAATTTGACGCAAAATAATGAAAAAACAAATCGGGTCAATTTTTGTGAATAAATGAAAACAATGGACATTTTAAGAATTATTATGCATATTCAATATGTTGAGATTACATATAGCACAAGTTCAATGTTTTACAGGCTGTTAACTCTCTAGAATCAAGTGTTATAAACTGGAACATTTTTTCGTGAAAAAGTGAGAAAAACTTGACTTACAGTGCAAAGAATGAGCTTATAAGAAAAATTGAGAAGGTTCAAAAGCTGGTGATGAGAATTGCATAAAAAAACTGTGAAATATTTGGAAGTAACATGGACAAATCAAGTGTTATAACAACTCACACTATAACATATACCAGAAAAAGGAAAGACAACTACTAAATCGGGAAAATTAGAGACAACAGGAGAAGACAACCACGACAGGACTTGCTTAACTCGCCTGAGGAGTTGGGAACTCATGTCATAGTACACAGTAAGTTTTAAAAACTTAACTAATAATAATGTTTGAGTCTTTTTTCCTAATTCCATTTTAAAAATTAATTGATAATAGTGTTTAAGTCATTCTTTTCTTCTGTTACATTTTATGTAAAATGTATGTGAATGTTTTATAGAACAACTATTATGTGTTAACATTTCTATTGTAGACAAAGTTTAAATTATCAGGAGGAGAATGTAGAAGAAAAAAACCCTGAAATTTCCCCCAATTGGAAATGGTTAGAAGAAAATCTCATTTGTTTTCGTTTACCCGATGAAACAATCAATCAAATAGGATTTGGTGCTGAGCCTTCACCACCAAAGACTAGCATAATAGCTCAAGATATAGAGCCGGTTGTGGAGGAGATAGTTGAAGAAAATGAGAATGATCCAATGATAGAAAATGAAGAAGAAGAAGAAGAAGAAGAAGAAGAAGAAGAAGAAGAAGAAGAGGAAGAAGCACAAGAGGAAGAACAAGAAGAAGAAATGGAAGATTTAAATTTTGAAAGACCTACCCGAGCATCAACCCTAGGTATTGTTGATGATAGCACAGCTCCAACTTTTCAAGATGAAGAATGGGATGATTTGATAGCTAGATATTGGGGAGCTATGAAAACGAAACATGGAGCTGGAAAAGTCATAGAACTTTTAAATGTAAGACTTTGGGATGGGATTCCAAGAGACCAAGCTGATACCTACCAAAATGACTATCATGATTCAAGAGTGTTAGAATTGCTAAAAAAAGTTTGGAGACAATTGAGCTCGAGAGCAAAAGTCAACTGTAGCGTAGGTTGTATACTAGAAAATAAAAATGATGGTGAACTCCGATACTTTCACTCATCATCAAACAATGCTACTGTATATCCAAAAGCTAAACTGATTGAAACTGAAGGAGATCTTGATGACTTCTTTGTTGATGTTATGGAGACTGATCATCGTACAAATAGCTTGAGACGGAGACCAAATACGACTTGGAGATTGATGTTGATCACAAACATTTCGTTTTATTTCTACAAACTACTCGGAATGGGAAAAGTTGGATCACCACCAGAGCATTTACCCTCTCACCTCCTTAACAACAGACACATACGAACCATGTTAAAAAACACAAAAGGAAAACGAATTACCGACAATCTTTGTTTTTTTAGATGTCTAGCATTACACAAAGAACTACAAAAAAACGGTGGAATTGCAAAAGATCCGATAATTAAGGAGGTGAAGGAGTACCAACAACAATATCATAGTTTCATCTATGGTGATAGTGGTAAAAGGTGTGATGGGAAAGGAGTGACAGAAGCTGATTTATTGCTTTTGGAGCGAGCATTTCAACTGAAGATAACAGTGTTTTCTTTAAATGATGATATGACTTCAACAGTTATTTGGAATTCAAACTCCAGTTATAAGGAGAATCTATATTTGGATCTTTATATCAATCACTTCAGTCTTATTACAAACTTGGAAGGATATGTCAAAGCCTACAGATGTCCAACCTGTTCTACTTGTTATGATAGATTGGGGAATCTGAAAAGACACAGATGTTCAATCTCAGAGGCAACAACTATGCAGTTTTCTGGAGGGCAATACAGTCCTACTGCTACAATATTCGACAAACTGAAGGTTCAATTCGGGATAGATATCGGGTCAGATGATTCCTTGAGATACTATCCGTTTTTTGCAACATTTGACATAGAGTGTTTGTTACCTAATTGCGAAAAAGATCGAGATACAGACACAACCATTTACACGAATGAGCATAAACTTTTAAGTATTTCAATTTGTTCAAACGTACCAGGCTTCAACAACCCGCGTTGTATTGTCAATAATGGGGATGATGATGAATGCGTTGGAAAGTTCATTGAATACTTGGATGATATTAGTGAAGAATCATATAGCCGATTGGAAAAACAGTTTTCACGAATCATAAAACAGATAGAAGGTGAATTACAACGACTGGAAGAAGCTGAAGAAAAGTTTCGTAGTGATTTTGAAAAAAATCGTTTCAGACGTAGAACAGGAGCTGAAAAAGTTCTGGATGATTTGTACAGCTATATGAAAAAACTCCCTATTCTAGGTTTCAATTCACAGACTTATGATGTCAATGTGATGAAAGGAAAACTGCTTCAAAAATTGAAAGATGTCTCCGACACAGATTTTGATTTTGTTATAAAAAAAGGAACCAAGATGCCTGTCATCGGAATAGGATCTTTTTTGTTTTTAGATTGCACAAACTTCATTGCTCCTGGATATAGCTATGAAATGTATCTCAAAGCATACAAATGTGAAGCCGGAAAAGGATTTTTTCCTTATGAATGGATGAAAGACTTGGAACAACTTAATCAAGAACATCTACCTCCAAGAGAAGCTTTTTACAGTTCTTTAAAACAAAAGAATATCAGTGAAGAAGAGTACATAATTTGTCAAGAAGCATGGAAAAATAACGACATGAAGACAATGAGGGATTTTTTAAAATGGTACAACAACTTGGATGTAAAACCATTTGTTCAAGCGTTGGAAAGACAAAGATCAATCTACAGAGAGCATGGGATTGATATGTTAAAAGATGGTATATCTTTACCAGGATTAGCGATTCGATGGATGTTTAACAAAGCACCTCAACCACCCCCTCCATACCTCTCTACATACTTGAATTTTGATGAACTTGGTAACTCGTTTCGTCAGACTCTCCCAATTTGTCTGCTTGACAACTGCAATGCAGAACTTTATCCTCTAATAAAGAAAAATATAGTTGGTGGACCAAGTCTAGTGATGCATAGATATCACGAAAAAGGTATAACTAAAATTAGAGAACATTGGTTGGGAAAAGAAGCAAAGATTTGTGATAGAATCTATGGAGTTGATGCAAATGCGCTCTATTTATGGTGTATGATGCAATCAATGCCTACTGGCTATCCTCGAAGAAGAAAAATCGAAAACTCCTTTGTCGCTGAACCAGTAAAATTTAGCAAGATAGCTCATAGCTGGTTACAGTTCCAAATGTTCTAAAAAAAAATCAATATCAGACATCAGCTCAATGGAGGAGAAGTTACTCTCGGACAGCGAGGATTACCAGTTGATGGTTTCTGTGTTGAAAATCGTCATGTCTTTCAATTCCACGGATGTTTTTGGCATGGACACGACTGCTCTTATAACAACGCTAAAGAACAAGAGCTTCAAGCTACTGGAAGAAAATCAAAAGCAAATCTGTTTAAAACTACGATGGAAAATGAAGAATATCTTCGAGCATTAGGTTACACTGTAATCTCGATTTGGGAGTGTGACTGGATGAAGCGTGTAAAAACTCATACAAATTTACAAAAATTTGTCAACACGTTTTACAATTCTTTCTACCCTAAAATACTTGAAAAAAAGCTGAATCAAGAAGAAGTGTTGGAGAGAGTTCAATCAGAAGAATTCTTCGGATTTGTTGAATGTGACATCGAAGTTCCTGAGGAAGAGGAAGAAAAGTTCTCCGAAATGCCTCCGATTTTTAAAAATACGATGTTAACCAGAGAACACTTGAGCGATGAAATGAAAGTCTTTGCTGAAGCCGAAGGGTTTTTAAAGACTCCTCAACGCTCATTAGTTGGAAGTATGTACGGAGATAAGATATTGCTAATGAGTCCTTTGTTGAAATGGTACTTGAAACAAGGATTGAAAGTCACCAAAGTTTATCAGCTAATAGAATATATTCCTAGAAAAGCTTTTGAAGCTTTTGGAACATCGGTTTCAGACGCTAGGAGAATGGGAGATGCAGACCCTAGTCAAGAATTACTCGCTACCACTAGCAAGTTAGTAGGAAATGCTGCTTATGGAAAAACAATCACTGATAAAGAAAAACATACCACCATCAAGTTCATCGAAGGCGCCAGAAAAGCTTCATTTCGTATCAGAGGAAACAAATTTATCGCCATGGAAGAGATAGCAGATGATTTTTATGAAATCGTAACCTGTAAACAGCTAGTAAGTTTTAAAACAATTATTTTGCAATTCAAAATTTATATTCCGCAAGTTTACTTTGCTAATCAGTATCACCATCATTTCAGCTAACTATGAATGTTCCAGTACACTTGGGTTTCTCCGTGCTACAGTATGCTAAACTGAGAATGCTACAGTTTTACTACGACTTTATGGATAAGTAAGTGAAACCTAATTCCCTACCATTATTATGTGTAAGTAAGTAAAACTTCCAAATAATTGAAATCGAAACAAACTTTTTATTTATAGATATATTGACAGAAGTGATTTCCAATATGTTGAAATGGATACAGATAGCGCATACATGGCGTTGAGCGGAACATTAGAAACACTGGTAAAACCAAGTATGAAAAAAGAGTTTTACAATGAATATGGTGATTGGTTTCCACGCCCATACTGTGACAAACATAGGGATGAGTTTTTAAGAACCAAAACAATGGGTTTAGAATGGAGCATGCAAGACTGTTGTGAAAAAGTACTAAAACACGGAAAAAGAACACCTGGGCTGTTTAAAGAGGAATTTACCGGAGATGGAATTGTTGCACTTAACTCTAAATCCTATTACTGCTGGGGAGAAAAAGGAAACAAGTTTAGCTCAAAAGGTTTGAACAAACGAATTAATCAATTGAACAAAGACAGTTATCTAAATGTATTGAACACAAAAAAGTCGTTTATGGGTAAAAATCGAGGATTTGTAGTAAAGGATAAAAAAATGTTGACATACAACCAAATAAAACGAGGTCTCACATATTTTTATGCTAAAAGACGAGTGTGTTCTGATGGAGTATCTACCGAGCCTACTTTGGCTTAAATAAAAACCTTCATAATAGACTTCTTTTACCACAGTTACTATAACTATATATGTATATAAAATACAAAAAATCTTTCATCATCCTTATAAATATCGATAAAGAATAGATGAATATTTAACTTTATCATCTGATATATTTTATAGCATTCAATGTATATATGAGTTTGAATTATGTATCTAGCTATATTATATGAGGAGATTTTACCCCTACTTATTATGTAATAAATGTATATAGTCATACATTGATTCGCTTTTAATCAATGAATTTATTCAAGGTAGATGTATCTCCTCTCTCCTCTCTCTCCTCTTTTCCTCTCTCCTTTCTCTCAAGATGCCATATGAGCTCGAGTTATGAAAAGAAATTATCAAAACTTAAATGCCATACATTCAAAATGTATATACCATATAAGTTCAAATTAAGTGAAATAATAATCAAAACTCGAATGCCACTTAAATGCCACTCAAATGCCACTCAAGTACCCCTAAAATAAAACACAATATAAACTCGGCGAATTCATTCAACGCCGTAACCCATTGCATCACCCCAGATTATGACCCCACAAAAAAAACACTTGGTAGGGAGATCTGCTCA
The DNA here is from genome assembly GCA_945261195.1 of Cryptosula pallasiana. Taxonomy (NCBI): domain Eukaryota; kingdom Metazoa; phylum Bryozoa; class Gymnolaemata; order Cheilostomatida; family Cryptosulidae; genus Cryptosula; species Cryptosula pallasiana. The sequence goes on along the minus strand of OX183137.1, from coordinate 10,452,078 downwards.
TATATTACTACTCACCATTACTCGAGTAGTAATATACAGGCAGATCAGTCTGAACCTCTGCTGGCCGAACTTAGCTTTGTCTACCTTCGCCTTCAATGTTCGACCTCTGCACAGCATCACAATAAGACAGCCGAACCTCTGCTGGCCGAACTTAGCTTTGTCTAACTTCGCCTTCAATGTTCAACCTCTGCACAGCACTGCAATCAATAAGACAGCCGAACCTCTGCTGGCCGAACCTAGTTTAACTAGTTCGCCCTTCAAAGTTCGAACTTGCTATACACACAGATAACAGCTAACGCAATCGGCAGCTCACTAGTAACTGGGATGGTTAGTCACCACTCCTCAGTCTACTAAGTCGACCTGTGGAAGGATTGTATTGCTAGCGCATTAGACACAGTTGCCATTACAGTTCGGGAGGTTGTGCAGGTAGGCCGAGCTACCACCTAACACCCCCACAGTGAAATCCTGCACATTGGTGGCAGCAGTGGGATTGACAGGCACCCACAAACGACACCTCCCAGAAGAAGGATGGCGACCAGAAGAAGAGCACTGAGTATCGACAGGGATCCTTCTAGCCTGCAGATGATGGGGACGCTCACCGATATCCTTGACCGTATGACAGTAGCCACAGCCAGAGATAAGTTTAGAGTACCACAGTACGATGGTACGGGAGATGTGGACTACTTTCTACAACGGTTCCAGGAGGTGACCAGAACAAACCATTGGCCGGCCGAAGAAGCAGTCATCCACCTACGCCAAGCCTTAACAGGCAAGGCCGAGCAGTGCGGCCGAGGTGAGACCACAGAGGAAGTGGCACGAACGCTACGAGCAACCTTTGGCATGACTCGTTCGGAAGCCCAAGCAAAATTGCTAAGCTACCGACGAAACCCCAGAGAAAGCCTCAGAGACCATGCCCTCACGGTCGAACGCCTCGTTACGGCAGCCCACAGCACCCTGCCGCGACAGAATAGGGATGAGTTGGTAATGCAGACATTCCACAGCACCCTAGGGCACACGTACCTGCAACGCCACTTGTTGGCCGTACGCCCTCAGAACCTGGAGGAAGCGATCCTGGCAGGAAACGAGTTCCTGCAGGTGCCTCACCAACCATTGGGAGGACCTCACATCAGGACAGTAGAGGCCGACCCCCTGGAAGAAGAGATGACCCCACAAAGAGAGACGGCTCGACACCAAGAGGTACAGGACCCCTTGGCACAGCTGCTTAAGACCGTAGAAGGGTTGAGCAAAGAAATTGCCAGCCTAAAGACGGAAAAGAAGCCTGAGCCGCCCAAGAGATGTTGGGGGTGCCAACAGATAGGCCATACCCGGAAGGCATGTAGAACCGTCCCTCGGCCTAGCCGCCAAGGAAACGACTACCGCCCGCAGCAGTAGGGAGACCCGCTGGCTGCACACGGGCAACGACAACGCAGAAGGAAAGGGCACAGGCGCCCTCCAGTGGACCGGCAACAGTGCGTCGAGCAACTCCTCCCCTGGACCTCCTGACTAGTCCCCCTATCGCCCTACACAACCGTTTTGCCAGCCTGTCGGCACTCGACAGCTCAATGGCGGAAGAAACGGACGGCGACGGGACTCCAGAGCAGCAGGAACCAAGGCCCAGGAGGAAGGACAGGCAGACCCAAACGCCCCCACTGAAGAAGGAAGAATTCATTCCAAAGCCTGTGACACTCCAGAGCAACCAGATCGAGCGACCATATCGCTCGAGTTACTACCTACCTGGAAGGGTAGAAGGAGAAGCGGTAACACACCTCATAGACACAGGCTGCAACACTAACCTGTTGTCCAAGCGAGTCTTTGATCGTTTACCGAACCACGTACAGCGCAACCTGCAGCACTACGATTCCCATGGGATCATGGCCGACGGTACTAGACTTCCGTTCTACGGCTTGCTCTCACTGAAGGGAAGGATACGGCACGTCAAGTTTGAAGAGACCTTTGTGGTCAGTCAGGTCAACGAAGACGTTATCCTAGGAATGCCCTTCTTGACAAGCCAAGGATGCCAGATGGGATTCGACCGTCCAGTGCTGGTGATACAAGGAAAGGAGCTGGCCTGTACCGACCGCCACGGGAGAAATCTCGTGTCCAAGGTACAAGTCCGACAGGACACCCAGCTTCCACCACAGACAGAAGTGACTATTCCATGTCACTTGAGCTCCAGGGATACGTTCCCTCAGGGAGTGATTGAAAGCATCCAGGGTGGGATCCCCATCGCCACCAGCGTCAACAGGCCTGACGCTCAGGGACACGTGCTGGTTAGATGTCTGAACCCGACGCAGGACACCCTAAGGCTACCCGCAGGAGAGGTTATTGGTACCTTTACGGGAGTGGAAGAGGGTGGCGTCCAAGAGCTGACAGAACCAGACGGACGACAGAGGAGCAAGACGGGAGGAAGAGAGTTGCCCCCCCATCTGCACGACCTCTTCCAGCAAGCAAAGAGAGGGTGCCAGGGCCCATGGCAGGAGCAGCAAGTGAAGGAGCTGCTGATCGAATATCAGACGGTATTCAGTAGCCATAGCGGAGACCTGGGCAGAACAGCCCTAGCAGAGCATTCAATCCCCACGGTGGAAGGGGCCCGACCTATTCGATGCCCACCACACCGGCTGGGGCCAGAGAAGGAGGCGGAAGCAGAACGCCAGATCAAGGACCTTTTGGAGAAGGATCTAATCGAGCCAGCCGACGGAGCTTGGAGCTCCCCTGTGGTACTGGTAAGGAAGAAGGACGACACGTGGAGGTTCTGTGTGGACTACCGGAGGTTGAATGACATAACTAAACAGGACGCCTACCCCATCCCCAGAATCGACGAATCGCTGGATGCTCTAGCCGGGAGTAAGTACTTCACTACGCTGGATCTCACTAGTGGGTACTGGCAGGTTCCCCTGGATCAGGACGCCAGTGACAAGTCGGCCTTCACCACAAGAAGCGGCTTGTGGAAATGGAAGGTGTTGCCCTTCGGGTTGACGTCAGCCCCCGCCACCTTTCAACGGCTCATGGAAAAGGTCCTCAAAGGTCTTCACTGGAAGACGTTACTCTTGTACTTAGATGATGTGATTATCATCGCGTCCGACTTCCAGACGCACTTACAGAGGCTCGGAGAAGTGCTGGGACGACTCCACCAGGCAAACCTGAAGGTAAAGCCCTCCAAATGCGAACTGCTGCAAGAAGAGGTCAAGTACCTCGGACACGTGGTAAGCGCAAAAGGAGTAGCTACCGACCCAGGAAAGGTGGAAGCAGTCAAGAGATGGGAAGCACCGACGGACGTAAAGGGGCTGCAGGCATTCTTAGGAACAGCCGGGTACTATCGCCAGTACCTCCCCGACTACGCCACTATTGCTAAACCTCTCACCGTGATGACGGGCAAGGAGACACCATGGAAGTGGGGACAGGTGGAGCAGACAGCCTTTGACCAGCTCAAAGACAGACTCACCCAAGCCCCGGTACTCGGATACCCCGACCCCAGTTTACCGTATATCCTGGACACTGACGCCAGTGCGGTAGGAGTCGGTGCTGTGCTCTCCCAAGTACAAGAAGGCAAGGAACGCGTCATCGCCTACTTCAGCAAGACGCTGGCACCAGCGGAGAGGAACTACTGCGTCACCCGGAAGGAGCTGGTTGCTGTCATCAAGGCAGTAAAACATTTCCGCCCCTATCTCTATGGACGGGAATTCAAACTCCGGACGGACCACGCATCCCTCCGCTGGCTGTGCAGATGGAAGGAGCCATCGAACCAGATAGCTCGATGGCTGGAGATCCTGGCTGAGTTTCGTTATAAGCTCGAGCACAGAGCTGGAACTCACCATGGTAACGCTGATGGGCTCAGCCGACAGGGACCCTGCGCGGACTGCAGACAGTGCAGCTCCATCGAGCAGAGAGATGGAGGACCTTCCCATGTGGAACTGCAGCAAGAGGCTGGACGGAGACCTCAGAGAGAGGCCAGAGACGACCTCAGCACATTGAACCCGGTACATCCCCCCCAGGATTCGGCCCAGCCGAAGGGACGGGATGCGGTAGGCCGGACTTACGCCGAGCCGAGACTGCCGGGAGAGATGATGAAGAGGGAGTCTACGGAGAGAGGAGAGAAGGAGGAGCGGGTCAACCTCACTGTGACAAACCCGGTACACTCCGCCCAAACCTTAGCTCAAGAACAAAGGGGCGGGCAGGATGCGGTAAGCCGGATTTATGCCGAGCTGAGACGGCCGGGAAGCGTCACAGAGAGAGAATTGGCCGAAGGGAGTGTCGAGTTGAAGACACTGTATGATCGGAAGGAGGCGATGGAGATCCGCCCTGACGGGGTGCTCGTAATCACGCTGCACCACCCTTCCAGAGCCAAGCAATGTGTAGTCTGCCCACCAAGTAGGAGGACACAGGTCGTCTGGGAGACGCACAGGATGATCCATGCAGGGGTTCATCGGACGAGACAGCGCATCCTGATGGATTGGTACTGGCCAGGCATATCCCCCCTGGTCAGGAGGCTAATCAAGGATTGTGAGGTATGCCAAGTCGCCAAGAATGGGAAGAAGGCAGAGAACCCTCACCGACAAAGGATGTATGCAGGACGACCTTTTCAGAAGCTGGCGGTCGATCTAGTCGGCCCTTTGCCTTTGACGAAAAGAAAGAACCGTTGGGTGTTGGTCCTCACCGACCACTTCACCCGTTGGCAGGATGCGATAGCCCTGCCTGATGCCACAGCACCTACGGTCGCAGTCGCGCTGGACGAACGAGTGTTTGCTTACTGGGGCCTGCCCGAACAGCTACACTCCGACCAAGGGGCTCAGTTTGAGTCCGTGCTGTTAGAAGAGCTGTGTAGCCTGTGGGGCATCAAAAAGACAAGGACCACCCCCTACCACCCGCAAGGGAACGGGATGGTGGAGCGTCAAAACCGGACGCTGGGAGACGCACTCCGGACGTTGATAATGACGAAAGGCCAGGACGAATGGGACAGTCTGTTGCCGCAAATCATGCGGGCCTGTCGCAGCACCCCCCACTCATCCACCGGGGAAACGCCCAACATGTTAGTAATGGGATGGGAGGTACGCCTTCCTGACCAACTAACAGGCACGCCCCCTTCCTTGGACCCTCGCAACGTCTCGGAACACACAGCAGAAGTGCAGGAAAATCTCCAGAAGGCACACAAATATTTAAGACATCAGCAGCAAGAGATTAGGAGTCAAGACGATGAGGAGCCCGCCGTGTTTCAGAAGGGGGAACTCGTCGTGCTAGAAAATAAAAGGAGAGTGAAGGGGAGCAATCCGAAGCTGCAGCCACGCTTCGTCGGACCCTACCAGGTGGTGGAGGCTTTCCCAAACCACACCTATAAGGTGGAGAGAAATGGACAGTGGTCCATTCAGAACGGAATGCGGCTGCGCCATTACAGGACGTGTCAAGAACCGGTCGGCCGAGCACCCCCTTGTCAGGAACCCGCTCTCCAACCCAATATGAAAGGGGCCAGAAGAGGACGACCCCCCAAGGCACGCCCAGCCCCCGCTGAGAACCTAGAGCCATTGCCCCTACCATTACCGGTACCAGAACTATTGCCGTTACCGTCACCCCCACCAGAAAGGCCACCGCTGGCCAGGGAGTTCCCTAGCCCACCGCATATCCAGGAACCTGGAAACCTCCCCCTGGGGGAGGGGACACCGCACACCCAAGAGTTGTCGCCCCCACCTTCACCGGCGGCGCACCATAGTCCGACCAGAAGGCCTGAAGTGATGGGACATAGCAAAGTCAAAATAGAGGAAAGAAGGAGTATAGAAGAAGAGACCACACCCCCACCAGAGGTCATCCAGAGGGCACCCAGCCCACCGAGGCCCCCAGCCCTCAATGACGAGGACTGGCCGCCCCTGCAACCAAGCCGGCTGCCCACTTCACCCCTGAGCCGACCACAAAGAGAAAGGCAAAGGCCAACAAAGTTAAATGATTACCATTGCTATACGGCAAGGGGGGAGCCCCACTTACCCAACACCCCGTCTACTAGAACAGAAAGTAGAGAAGTCACCTCACAACCAGTGTCAAGTACCACCCTACAGAAAGAAGTAGCAGAAAACCCGGCCGAAATCGGGTGGACAGAAGTAAAACGAAAGAGAAATAAAAGAAAAATAGAAGAAAGGGAGACGAGTTGCCACAAAAAGGGGCGAGCAAGAAATGAGGAGCGAGAGGAAACAACTCCCCAACAACGTGAAATCGCCACCGAAAAAATTAAACAACAAGGGGACGCAACTCCACACTACCGCGAACGAACGCCCAGCAAAGAAACCGCCATCCTACGTCATCCTAACGGAACCACGTGGGGGGCGGCACTAGAGGAACACGTGGTGGCAATTGCCAATCAAAATAAAGAAAGAGGCAGGAGCCGCCAACGCTCAGTTCGCAGCCAGCAGAGGAGGAATTCACTACCCAGCAGAAGTGTAGGCCAACTGGATTCTCCACAGCAGCAGTTACAGCAAGCAATGGCTAGAGTCGTAGAACACATCAAGGAGAGGATCGACATTACGTCCACAACAGGTGAGGCAGTACCGAACATCACAATCGAGTCGCTCACTAAAGCACTAGACAATCATCATCTCCGACCTGCTGTAACTATTCCTCGTAAAGAGGATATGATGAAACAAATTATTCCTTCACCGACAATCAACATAAGGCGCATTGATGTTGTAGACAACGCTGCCCTACCAGTGTACAAACCAGCCAACAGAGAGATTTGGCTGAGCGGAGAAACGATACGAGAGATCAAAGAGATGGCTGTACCAGTAGAAGGCAGCGAAGAATGGCGATGCCGACAGTGCAACTACCAGCAAGCTAGGAAAAGAGTCATCTACCATGTACGCCAACATCTGACATTCTTTTTCTGCAGATGTGGGAAACGAAGTGCATCACGCGATGCTATACTGAAGCACATTAGAGTCCAGGGAGGCACTCCAGAGCATGGTGGGAAACTCAAGCCACTCTATGAGGTCAATGAGGCAAGATACGAAGAGTTTTGCAAAGCCATGGAATGGTCAACACCGCCACCATTTGGGGTACCGACACCCATCATCGAGACAGAGAAAGGAAAGAGTAAGGAAGAGAAGAAAACCCCCATACAGAAGCGGCTAGGAAAACCGACCGAGTTGTCACCACCACGCAAACGCAAGAGGACAACTCCTCCCCCCAGGTCGATAACACCACCTAGAGAGAGACAGCCGCCAACCAACTACAACTGGCGAACCGACCGTGAACGGTCAGCAGAAGAGGAGAGACACCGTCGACGCAGAGAGCATAGACATAGAATGGAAGCGCTGGATAGGGAGTTACACGCCATAACTCATGAGGCATGCCAGCTCTTGTTAAGAGCAGAAGACATCAAGAAGGAACTCACTCGCCCATTTAGGGACTAATACACACCGACCGATGCCGTCGACACGTTTTGATTGGCCACCATCGCCAATGGAGGGGAGTATGTAGAGGACCGACGCCATCTCTCCTACCTAACTCTATGGTACTCGTGCGAACATTACATTTACACTTACATTTGTTCTATGTATGTCCTGTTCTATGTTAAAGATACTGTCTACTTGTCTCGTTCTATGCCCGCGCTTTAGGGCAAATCACTTTATGTATTTTATAGTAATTATTCTTTTAACATTACAACTTATATGTGCAACATGTGAGTCCAGTCATGCAATCAGTTAAGGACCACCTCTTGTATTTTATTTGCACACGCTGGCCAATCAATTGTGCCAGGTGTGGCCTCTTTTGTATTGCCTTTTGCCATTATGTAATCATGTACATAAATACCGATGTAATCTGTGAATAAAGTCAGAGTCAGCTTGCACACTCTCAGAAGTTTCTTTGTTCTAACAAATAACTTCACTGCGCACCATTACTCGAGTAGTAATATACAGGCAGATCAGTCTGAACCTCTGCTGGCCGAACTTAGCTTTGTCTACCTTCGCCTTCAATGTTCGACCTCTGCACAGCATCACAATAAGACAGCCGAACCTCTGCTGGCCGAACTTAGCTTTGTCTAACTTCGCCTTCAATGTTCAACCTCTGCACAGCACTGCAATCAATAAGACAGCCGAACCTCTGCTGGCCGAACCTAGTTTAACTAGTTCGCCCTTCAAAGTTCGAACTTGCTATACACACAGATAACAGCTAACGCAATCGGCAGCTCACTAGTAACTGGGATGGTTAGTCACCACTCCTCAGTCTACTAAGTCGACCTGTGGAAGGATTGTATTGCTAGCGCATTAGACACAGTTGCCATTACAGTTCGGGAGGTTGTGCAGGTAGGCCGAGCTACCACCTCACACCCCCACAGTGAAATCCTGCACAGTATTACCATTTTTATTTTAACATGGTTGATCAATCATTGATAAGCATAAGTTTAAATAATTTAGAAATAATTTTAATTAATTAAAATATAAGTATTTGGTAAAGCTAAAAAAAAATTCTGTTCAGAACAACATAAATAATTAATAATGCCGCAGCCACAGCTAGTGCATTTACTAATAACAACCATAGACATGGTGAATAATTGTGAAATAACAGACAGCAATATCAACAGTAATTCTATGGTTATGTTGAAAAACAAAATTTATCTGTTTCTCTCACCAAAGAGCAAATGTTTTTTGGCCGAAATTATTTTGTAGTGTGTACGCAACCATCGGCCGACAAAGGAAACAACTCCAACATGAACGATTTTTTGATCAAAAATCGTTCTAGTGTGTACGCAGCTAATAGACAATTAGAGATACGGGAGATAAGGCATAAGTAAAACTACCAGAGATAAAATTGAAAAGAGAAAAATACATGAAAACCGTTTTAATTTTCATTTGAAGCTTAGGAGACTTACTGTAAAACTGAAGCCAGTTGAAACGTACATAATTTAGCAAGTTTATCATAAGCAAATATGACGTATTGTAGAGTATAGAGCTAATCAAACACAGTTCAACTTGCATCTTGTAAATGATTTGCTCCCAACTTTTTTGCCAAGTGCACTAGAAAATTGCTCTTGAAAAGAGTTTTTGTGCTGGGATAACATCCACTAGTCTTGAAACCCTGAGAAATCCTAAATATTTGATAGGGCTGAAAAGAATCCTCGATTAGAGTGTCACCCGACTGTTTGATGAAGCAGTAAGTAAATTTATTTCCTATCTAAGCGAGGGAGTCACTATTAATTGCAAAAGGACAAAGCAAGGGGCTCACACAGCTCAGCCCAGATCTGTAGAAGTGACTAACCAGTTTTGGGTAATAATGACACCATATAGGATATTTATAGAACAAAAACATGTTTAATAAAACAGTTTAAATAAAATGAGAATTTTTATCAAATTTCCTTTTCCAATGAGCCAGCTTGTAAAATAATCTTCCAAATGGCCAGCTTGTGCTAATTTTCTTCTTCCTCTGCTTGCTATTCGGTGTAAATGCCCCAGATTACATCCAAGACATCTCACTCTCCTTGGAAAGCCCCTCCTTACTGTTAGTGGTACCGCTATGTGAATTCATCACAATATTATGCAAAGTTTTACCTCCAGTTAATTCATAAGTTTAATCTTTTTGTTGCCAAAAATATAAAATTTTCTGCAACACATCTTTCAAAATTGATACTTGTAAACAAGCATTTCCCGAATCTGATTGACGTTAGCAAACAGCTCTAACTTGTTTCACTAACTGCACTCCAGCATTTGATTTGTCTGATGTTACACTTGCATTCAGCCAGTTGATAATGGCAAATGTAAAAAGGAAAGATGTTTGGTGGAAGGAACTACTTTAGTCTATGGAGATGTACCATATACATTACAACCAGGAAGTCGTGGAAAAGGAGATAACAAACATTTTAATCATATGTATTAACACAAAGTACATCTGGTAATCTGCTTTTCAGACCTGTTATGGTGAAGTTTGTCATACTGAACCTAAGTCACAATAAAAGTATTCGCGATCCTTGTTCGCCAAACACATTGCACTAAAAATAATCAGACCGGCAATAAGTTTAATCAATAAATCATCATTTTTTACCGAAATCGTGGGTCAGCAAAAAGTAGCTCACGGACTAAAAAACATTCAACAAGTATTTATTTATATTGTTCGTAGGTCGCGAATGAAACCGGACCCTATTTAAATAATAATGAGTGAGTTGATTTTTTTCTATTTTCATAGACCGGTTTTATATCCTTGAAAAATAAATCGAAATGGTTGTAAGCGTTTGAAGTTTACTAAATTGAAGGGCCAGTTTTACAAACTATCCCAGTTTATAGCCGCTCAAATTTTATAATTTTTTCGATTATTTTGAAAATTGGGAGTTATATTTTTTATTATTTTTTTTCCGGTAGACTATAACCTTTCACTGAATATTTATATTGTTTTAAACTAAAGTTCGGTGGCATACGCGACGTTTTGAATTATGAGCACCTGTATTTTTTTGTATTTTGTTTGATGAACAGATCGCGAATGCTCTTAATGCACACATCCATGGCTAGACGAATGTAAGGCAATATTCTGTTTCATTTTACAGCAAAGACTATCGTGAAACAGTTTTCGCACCTCAAATAGGTAATGTTTGATGAAACAGTCCCTGTATCTGATAGGACAACAACTGGATTATATGGCTGTAGTTGGATGAGCCTTTATGCATTAATATCTGGTCTCGGTTTATATTTAGAAGCACAAGGTTGAAAATCATATGAAAGTGTTCAAGCCACCTTATGATAAGTTTGGCCTGTCGCAGTTGCTTGGAAAACATAAAAATACTCCTTAAGAGATCGGTTGTTTCGAAATAAAGCTAAAACAGAATTATACTTCTTCCATCTAACTTCATTGCCGAAAGTGTAGATGGTACAGATTCTTTGTCGAAGTTTGAGTATTTGGATGAGGTGAATCAAGTACCAATGTATTGTCACTTATCAAAAAGTTTTATTTCCTATTTGTTTTTTGAACCTGTCATATTTGCTTCAATTTACCATTTTAAAAGCATTAGATACCATTTGGAATAAATTTCCGTCAACCAGTTTTGTCTGCACTCGTTCTTACATTGCAGAGTTCAGAAGCAATGATCAGCAAGTGCTTGGGAAGTCACAAACACTTTACGCAGTGCTGGTAAGTAAGTTATGCATGTGGTGTACTTTTCAAAGAAAGTCAGTATCAAACTTAGCAGCGAGAGATTTCAAGTTAATACCACAATAACTTTACCAAAGGTTGTTGTCCAGTTTTGAAAGACCGAAAATTAATCAAACTGCAGTCTATATATACTGCAACCCCATATACTGCAACCACATGTTTCACCACATATCATTATGGTGGTTATTGTTGCACAAAAACACATACTTTTGCTTTGGTTGCAGCTATAAATTACATTGCATCAAGGGATAATCTAGCATCACCAGTTCCAGAGTTGCACTTTGAATACAATCCAGTATATTTTGTTGCTGCCACAATAGCTGCCGGTATTGCTGTAGCCAACCCCTCAACCACCACCACCACCAGTTCACAGCCATCTAGTTCTACAATTGCCACAACTGCTGCTACCACCAGTAGTTCTGCACCTCTTATGTAAATGGATTGCCAGCCAAATATTGTTTGCCTCGGTTTATATATTTCAGGTAACAGTGATGTAAGTATTCTGGTAGTTGTCTTCTCATTGAACTGACAACTCTTCACTAACTTTGTTGTTGTTCAAATCAAGTTGTATAAATTATTTTTTCCGTAACAATGCCGTCTTTGTATTGGGGCTGAAAATTGTTATTCTAACAGCGTTATAAAAAGTAAGCAAAGCACTCGCGCCGGTCGTTGTTTTGAGAGACACACAACCGAATTCGTATGGTAGTACAGTTTGTATAAGATTATATATCTACGTATTTGAGAGACAGTAGGGCAATTTTAATTTTTGGTTTTATCAAGATCGAACATATTATGCACAGACGTAGCAGAGATAATGAGCTATGTTGTGAAAAACTTTACGTTCTAAGAGTGCAAACACTAGCTGGGGGTGGAGTTAACATTGGTGTAAGTCTGCTTGGATGTCAAAGAGAAAACAAAACTTAAAAATCTCCAATGAAATGAACTAACCATCAATACCACCAATACCGATACTAAGCATTGACTATGCTGCTCTCAAGTACAGCTTCCACCAAATTACTTCAATACCGACCATTCACTAGTTCTGCTGTTTTAGATTCTACGGGCTTACTCCGGGGACAACGTACATCAGACAAGGATATTTTTACTCAGTGATGGTCAGGTAGCAGTCAACAATGCTACCGATGTTATCTTTGAGGATGGGATAACTCCAAGTACTAAACTAAATGAGTAAGTACTGCTGTAGCCGATTTTAGGTATCCTGCTATTTCTCCACTAACTTTGTCACTGGGCAAACTGCTGTCTGCCGGCACAAGTCAGCCTATCAAGGCCTGTCAATGAGCAGTCAACTTCTCTCCAGAGAATGACTTTGTACCGGGATGGCACTTGCAACTAGTTGTAAGGGAGAACCCTCAACTGTAACAACTATAACGAGCCCTCGGCTCAGACATACATTCAGTGCTTTTAAGTAGTATGAACACTTATTCTTGTAAGAATAAAAAGTGGCAACACAACAATGACATGTAACGAACTGAACTGTGCAGAACAAAAGTTCTGACTTTTATAGGCAGAGTTACATGGAGTGACAGATAGTTTTTGGCCTAGTTTTCCAAACACTTTGATCACAAATATGAATAACAGGAGTTGACCAGTAATGATATGTATAAAAATACTGACCAATAGTAAATAAGTTAAAGGAAACTGGTGCCCAGAAGTAATGGGCAGAGTCTATGGGCATTCCAGCCAATAATAGCTTGGTATTCCTCTCTTCAACAGCTTTCGGTCTTTTATTGCCTTTGATCCTGGGTTTTTACTTCTTGAGACGGTATGCTCCTGAATACTGGTCCTAGAGTTCCTTAGGCTATATTTATTTTCTCAGGCTATATCAGCCATCTCGTGCCAGCCTGGGATAACTACCCAGGTCCGGGGTAGTAATTACCCTGTGCCTGTGTAGTATCCCCGAATGACCCACGTCATAGAAGGACCCCCGGGGTAATTTCGGGATGGAATACATTAGTAGTATCTCAAATTGACCCCCATAACATATGGACCCCCCTAACAAAGTAGTGACCCCCCTCTATAAATGATCGATTTGGCCACAAAAGCCGTTTGGAGGGTCATCTTATTTTTACTCCTTTATCACAGAATTACCCCCCCCCCTAGATAACATTTGTCATATAACCCATTGTTGTAGGACGCAAATAATCATCATAGTTATCATGTTCTGAACCGAAATATTCTTCGTCGGTGGAATCAGTCAGCGGTGTCAGTATGACTCATGATATTTTGAGACTACCATTACATAAGGACTTGTAGTTTGCCGCATAACATAAGTGGCAGTGTTCGGCATTCTTTGAGAAAGTGACATGCTATTCTTTGAACAATCTGTATTTTGTGAATTCATGTTTTCTTGTACCAATCGCCGGAGGAGGTTGTTTGAACTCGGAGCAGACAAATCAGATGTATCAATGAAAGATTTGTTTAAATTTTACCGCAATAATGGTTTATAATAATGACATTTTGTAGCTACACTAACTTTGCCTCGAACATTGAATGAAGTCGAACCGAGGTCATGAATATTGAAGTTGAATAAAACCGAAGAATTGTACATTGTCATGGACCTAAATAAACCCGTGTTTCAATTGTGCTGTACAGGAGTTGTCTATTGAAAAGTCTTAAGATGTCTGTAAAACCTGGTACTATTTTACTATACGGCAGGGATGGGGCCAAGTAAGATTTTAAGTAATTGTAATTGTAGTAGCCAATACAGAGTGTAATGTACAGTGTACTCCTGATATATCGAATCCTGTTATATCGAAAATCCGGGTATATCAAACAAACTGCACCAGTCCCAGCTGAATGCATTGTAATTACCTACTCCTATATCGAATGATTTCTTACATATCGAACAATAAATTGCAATATTACACACTGTTAAAATGATTTCCATGGGGGCTGCCATCTTGGAATATGAATGTCAAGGTCTATCATTCCAATTAAACACTCTGTATCGGTGGTCTAGTTCCGGTAGGTCGACCCCATATTATTATAGTTGTGATAATTGGTCCTTATTGTAGCTAGAGAGCATGCCCAGGCTATCCTCATTCAGTATGCACATGTTGTTGTTGACTTATTTCAAAATGTGGGGAGAGACATTTCTATCTATTTACAGTATTATTATTGTCACTGTGTGAATTGAGAGCAATAATCATCAAGAAAGGAGTCAGGAAAAGTTCAAGAAGCAGTGCACTTACTTACTACTGTTAATAATTTTAACTAGACTACTTAAAACAATTAATTAATACACACACTCACAATCACTGCTTATTATTATTATATTATTATTATAATTATTATTATTACTACTTCTTAAAAATTTATTATTTATTATCCTATTAATAATGCTGTTATTTTTTAGAGAAGCATTATTTATTATTATTGTTATAACAACATGATGATTTGTTAATAATAATAATTATTAATAATAATAATAACAGTTACAATGACAACATCAATAACAATAAATAATATCATAAAAAAAATTAAATAATAAGTAATAACAGGTAGTAGCTGTTACGTTTGTTGTTATAGGTGGTTAGAAGTGATAAAACCAACTTGGTCTAACAGTAACTTAACTAACGCAATAATATACAGCAACATCATCATGTGCCGCTACTACTACCTACATCATCATTGAATAATTGTTGTAATTTTCAGATTCAACACCATTACTTTTAATTGATTATTAATTAACTAAAGACAGCAATCACAAAAGCCAAAATGCTTAATATCCCAGCTTAAATACATGTAATAGTAACTTATTATGTATACATGAAAAAGTCCGACGGTCATGATTTTATATATCAAACATCTCATATATCAAACAAAATTTTATGGTCCCCTCGGGTTTGATATATCAGGAGTACACTGTATTAGTATTGGACTTTGTATTGGACCCAAACTTATTGTAACAGAACTGTGTCGGATTATGTAATAGCCATGAACGTGTATTAGATTTTGTTGTAGATTTTGTATTAGATTCAAACTGATGTAATGGCGCTGTTTTTGGATTGTGTAATTCTCTGGTTCAATGTAATAGTATTTTTATTAGACTTTGTAATAGATTAAGTCCAGTGTAATGTATTTGTAATAGATTTTATTACAACTATAATTAAAAACTAGAAAAAAGTTATTTTCTTTGTAGAGAAAATTGAAAACCATGCAGATACTCAGTCTGACGAAAAAAAATGGTCCATTTTCGACTTACGATTCGAAAGTTATGGAGCAAAATGCTTTTTTTGAGGAGTTATCCTCTCGGTATCTGATTGAAAAGGCAACTATTAATAAATTTACATGATGCAAAGAAACTTGGCAGCTCTCCAAGTAAGCAGCTCGTGGCCTGAATGATTATGCAAGTATCAAGTTGTTGTTATACTACTAAAGTCCCTGATCAACGCAGAAACTAATTTAATTTAGGAGTTACCCTCTCAACCAAACTTTCAAATTTCCTTGGCAATGACTATAGTGACACAACATAACATTATGATGAAACCAACTGCCCAATTTGATGATGTATGTACATATCATTTAAGAGTTGTCCTCTCTGTAGAATGTTTAACATCAATACACACAAACACCACAGTTCTGCTTTTATATTACTACTGTTCCTTACTTTTTGCGGAATGTTAGTCAATGTGACTGAATCAAAGTATCTTCCAAGATCGGTTATGATAGACGTAAGAACCAATAAAATCTGTTATTGCTTTGAGTTTTAATGGAAGAAAGTGTTGTGGTGTGAAACCGTTATATGCTGCATTATTTGCTGTAAAACATGCACACATGGTTTTGATTAAAAAAAAATTTAGTGACTTCCGACAAACGAGTAAAAAGTTAGAGAGCAATATTAGGGTTTTCTTAGGAGTTTTCTTTTCCTAGATGGCAGGCAACTCGCTAAATGGTCTGTAAAAGTACATGTGCACTTGGCAAAATTCCAAGCTAGCTAGTTAATGCCAGAGTGATTTAATACACAGAGTGGGGACTTTGAGCAAATAGTTGCCATTTTGGTGCTTACCACCGGGCACCTAGTATGAGACACAATGTTAATTAGCTGATATTGCATACAGCATAGCTGAGCAGCTATGCATGCTATGAATGTTTTTAATTGCACTGAATGAAAGCCTGGGATGTGTAGACTGTCCCTGTACCATATTGTGAAACTGCCAATATTTTTTATTTGTTACTAGCTTGTGCCACGGAACCTTTTTTTATATATATATTTCACATTGAAATATTTTTTTTGCTTTTTGTCAATTGTGAAACATTTAAAAATGAAATGTGGCTGAGGGCATTGAGTGGCCTGATATACCAAATTTTTAACACAAAATTATTATCTGCACTGGCTAACTATCACAATAAGCTGTGACAAACCCAATTTTAATAGCCCTAATCACGATACTAGCCCACTAGTAGGCACACAACAAATTGATATTAAAACCTTCAAGTGGTCTGAAGTGTGAACAGTTTGCCTGTCCATATTAAAATTAATGGTGAGAGAAATCAACCTGTAAATGCCATTCAAATAAACCACACAGTTTTTGTCCAATGAAGATTATATAGAAAGGGGGCGACGGTTTCCGGTTTTCTTTTCGCCAAGATGGCTGCGAGTTATATAATCCCGGCCTAGATCGAAAGTCCCCACTCTGCGTGTTAAATCACTTTGGTTGATGCTAATACCTCTGTTCATTTGAATGGACTATGAGTTGTGTCATGACACAGAGCATTTCACAACGTCGTTGATCCAACTGCAGCTCACTTAAAGATGGTGTGTCATGACTCTATGTCCTGATAGGCCCCTCCTGTGAGAAAACCTGCCATATCTACTTGTATTACAACAGTTTAGATTGGAATTTCTTCCAGTAAAAAAAGTTCAAACTTTCTGAAAATCACTAAAAATTGCTTCTCCTTGAAAAACTTGTAAACTTGCTATTGAAAACTTTTGACGCTGCTTGCGTACATCTACCATAGCTACACACCCTCATATTAAAATCATGCAGTTTTGACGAATATTTACAGAGTTATTTAGCATTTGTTGAACAAAAATGGCTGTTGAAGAGGCGTGCAAAAAGTGGAACAGCTGTGACGTGGTGATTTTGTTAGCTTGAAAAAAAATATTTCGTAAATCTTCAGATGTGACCCTACGTAACCAAATAGTGGGAGTCATTTTTTGATAAGGGGTTAAAAATAAGATGACCCTCAAAGCAGCTTTTGTGGCCAAATCGATCATTTATAGAGGGGGGTCACTATTTTGTTAGGGGGGTCCATATGTAGTGGGGGTCTATTTGAGATACTACTGATGTAATCCATCCCGAAATGACCCCAGGGGGTCATTCTACGATGTGGGTCATTTCAGGATACTACACCTGTATAGTGAATTAATGGTTCTACTGCTTGTATGAGCAGATAGGTCACTTGCAATTAATACTGTGGTGGAATTTTGTGACTACTACCATTGCGCAAGATCCCCCTGACAACTGCTGGGTGTCAGGCAAGCCTAAATAGAGCCTGGCACAGCCAGAACATAAGCAAGTCAGCCGGTAGAAACCCTACGGGCCCTGCGGCATTTACCGCCGGCCCTGCAGAATTCACTGCCGGCCCTGCAGAGGTACCACCGGCCCTTCAGCACACCCTGCCGGCCCTGCAGCATGCACTACCGGCCCTGCAGTGCCATTACCAAACCTATACCGGGTCGGTGAGGAAAGAACTACTATAGCCTGAGAACCTAAATTGATACCAAAGGTGCAGGAGCCCAACTTTGCAACATAGCTGTCCTCAAACAAGACCAAAGCCAAGGACCACAAGCCATAAGGACCAGGAACTAGAGCTACTCATTGCACCATCATGAATCAGCAAGATTGACTGATAAGCTCCGCCCCCTACTTCTGGGCGCCTTGCATATTTGACCCTATATTAACCAATGATTGTATCACATATTTATATCTTATGTTCTGGTTCGTGTAAACACTTCCTGCCATTGCTGATTTGTTGCCCCTTGTCCGGGCATATGTTTTAATCCTGTACTGCCTATAAAAGGCAGAACACTTCACTTGATTCTTTGTATTGTATTGGGATTCTGCTTGTGATTGAGCCAAGTAGCATAATAGATTTACCCTTATTGTACATTGCTGGTTATGCTGTATAATAAAGTATGGTATACTCAACAAGACATTGAGTTGTACGTTTGAGCCGTGGGATCCGAGAACATTTGTGGAGTTGGCATACTCCTCTGTTAGAAGTTGACCTCTGGAGTGAGGTGTTGTTGGTGGACGTTTGGTCGGCCCCCCAAAATCCACTACAATACCATACCGGCAGGCTATCAGGGGGTCTAGAAAGTAGTGATCACTTATGGCGACTAGTAAAATCCATTACAATACTACATAGTCAAAATGTGGCTCAAAGTAACATCCTTCAGTAAGCATCTAAATTAGATTATTTTTCTTTACTTCTAGAGCAATTGCTTCTCATTTTCATACAATAAGTAAAATCAATCACAGTGGAAAGAAATCATAAATTCTTAAGTTGATTATTTTCTTTGGGCTGAAAATGGTGACAGAAAAATTTTCGACAATGCTTTTGCGAAATTTGTCATAACATCCAATCAATCTTTTTTGGGTAAAAACACAATGAAAAAATTAAAAAAAAAGAGTAAGAATGCAGTTGATAATTGTTGTTTCAAAAGAAAATTTATATTGCAAGAAAAGTTCTCTATTTGTTTTCTGTGTGTTCATGATGGACAGAAAGTTTTTAAGAGTGTTTCGCATTGCTGGTTCACAACAACTTTCAAATTAGACTTATATAAAAATTGATTTAAATAACTTGCTGTTTTAAGTGCGCTTAAAAGAACCGTCAATCATCATCAAAACCAGTTTAAACTTTTTAGGAGTTGATACTAAAATTAAACCATTTATTTTAAAACAGAAAACAACATAATATTTGAAAAAACCTTGCTTGTAGTAATGTCAGAGATTTGTATTACATTTAGTCACATCAAAGCCCTTCCCTTCCCCCCCCCTCCTCCGTAAAACCCCCCTACACCCCTTACCCTGTCAACTACAGAAGTTTAAGTGATCCCGGAGCCTTCCCCCTTCGGCGCATACACATGTTTTCCTGAACTTCAGAGACCAGCTCCCCGACACTGTATAGACCCTGGATAAACTCTGCGTTCTATATATTTATACACAGAGAACCTATCCTGGGTCCTCCCGGGTCAGTACCCCGGGTCAATCAGGAAAAATGGCAGACAAAGATAGCCTGAGGCCTAATGAGCTGGTGACCCTTTGTTACATGGAGACCAAAGCAGCGCAAATGATGGAAAAAGAAGCTAGGAAGTAGGGATACCATATAAGGAGTGGAAACTTCCCACTAATCTAGAAAGAGTAGGAGAACAGCCCAGAGCTGCTTTGCCATATGTTCTCCTTGTCATTGGCTTGTATTTTTTCCCTAGATTGCATTGTATGTTTTGATTTGTGCATTGCTTCTATTATGATGTATGAATGGCCCACACCTAATAAGGGGGTGCTGATTCCTGATTCTCTCCTATAAAAGGAGTTGATATATTGTTAGTAATCAGAAGTTAGTGGACTTTTGTGCTATTGCCTTTATTATATCGCTAAAGAGATTTGTGTAATGAATTATTGATAATGTAAACTCTGGTGCAGTGAGTCTGGATCGTGGACCCCGGCCTGATTGGAATGGATGCCTTTTTGTCGGTAGTGGATGGAGGAAAGCCATTACAGTAGTAATATCATATGAGTTGCAGAACTTTTGTTACTGTTTGTATTAAAACTTCCAATCAAGTTTTAAAACAATAACTTTTAGGTGATGTCCTAAGTGATGTGATCGGCTACTAAGCTCTGTTGGTTCTCTCACAGACAAACAGTTACAACTCAGTACAAAACTTGACGTCAAATGTATACTTGCATAAGGAGCTCACACTGCTACTCATGCAATAATCTGTACCATCTCTTCCATCTGGTTCTTCTGGGGCCCAGAGAGCCATCAGTATTTGTTGATTTGTCTTCTCTTGCCATTTCCACAGACGACCAACTGCTTTCTTTCCTCCCAACCACAAAGAGCTTGTGTTCCATTCTACTCGCATAAAATTGCTTTTGTAATCGCATTTTCATTGTTATGATTTCATAATAATATTCAAATTCAAGAGTATTTTAGGTTTTGTCTGCTCATTATAGAGAAGATAACTCTGAATCTTAACTGTAAGATGGAGTAAAATGTAGGTGTACATCAAATCAGCCATCTCAAACTGTAGAACAACACTTGTACTAGTAATGTTGTCATTAATGACACCAACATTGTAAATCATTTTGCCTGAGTTTGTCTTTCTAAGATTCACAAACCAAAAGCTGGATTGAAGAGTTTCAAAAGTTGACAGATATTCGCCATTACTCTCACAGTATTCTGTGGCACAACACCAAGTTTTGTTGAAGAAAATAGAGCTGACGAAGTTTAGTTGTAATGCAGTAAAACATGGGTCTATTGTTGCTTTATTGCATAACAGAAGACGTAGCTGTACTTGACAGCAAATTCTAACCACTACCGGCAAAAAGCTGAAAGTTTCTCATCGAAGATCTATTTTCAAGTTGACACTCTAAATGTAATTCATGCATGCATGTCAAACAGGAAGGAATGATTATCAATGGCAAAAATATTAGTTAGAGTACAATATGAGTGCTTTGAAATAATTATTTCTCTGTTATAAAGCATCTCATATACCAGGTTCGTTTTTCATATGCATTTTTCAGCCTTTCATGAGTTCCATGAAATGCAGAATATAACATACTGTAAGATAGTATCAACAGTAATGGAGTGTGGCTCAGTGCACACAACTCTTATAGCTTTAGTGCCCGCGGTTGTGACCTTCATCACTTGACTTCTGTATCAGCAATAAGTAACAATCAATTCATAATTGGCTCTCAGAATATTTCCTTGACCCTAAAGACATTCATTATGTTCCCATGCTGCGAATTCGTTCGGGTTGAACTCATAAATCGTCCATTCGGGTCATGGGAATTCTGACTCGTATGAGTTGGTTCGGATTCATTCGTGTTGGCTCAGTGCGGTTCCTCAAACCGAATTCGTTCCGGTTGGGCATTGATTAGGATCATGGGAATCGTTCGTGTTGATGAATTCGAATTCGTTCAGGTTGCTCTTTTGAGAAAAAGGCATTAAACTGGCGATTTGGCAGTAAATCAGTTTTCGCGTATTTTCCAACTGCAGTTTTTACATACGTGTAATAATAATCCTCTGCAAGTTTAACAACAGATAAGTGAAATTATTTTTTTATTATTTGGAAATAATTTATTTATTGTTATTATTAATTATTTATCATTTCTTAGAGCTATCATTATATTTATTACTAATCTCTATAATTATTGCAAATTGTAGATTTTGTTATTATCCATCTACTAACGAGTTTATGCTGTGAACATTCCACAAATTTGACTCAATTACTACTTAGTAATACGAGCGCGGTTGTTTACTATCTCACTACAATCAAGTAATTATTGCGCTCGCTACTCACTGTAAAGAAAGGAAAGCTCCCACAAATTATTTCAATTTGAATTATCATAGGAACGGATTGGAATGCCAACCCGAATGAATGCTAACCAACTCGAATGGACGTCCGATCCGAACGAATTCGTAGCATGGGAACATGGTGATTAAAAAGTCTTTGTGCTTGGATTCAAACCAGTACTAGTTTATTAAAACTTGATAGATAATTCTGTGAAGTTTCTTCGGTTTTCCATTTTTTGTAGCATAGATCAAATAATTTGTCCCAACTATTTACAAAAACTGCCAACGATCAACAAATCAGTTTAAACTTTTTTAGCTGTTCATTGTAAATCTCAACCAGTTTTTTGAACGCAGTCAAAACAATTAATGAGTTTTATTTATACCTCTCATTCAATTTTAGGCTGATATCTAGGAAGAAGGTTGAGAGTGTATATTGTCCAGATACTCTCGCACCTGCGTCTACAGACTTATAGTCAAGGGCAGACAACTACCAATTTTACAAATACTACTGGCAAAAGTAATGTTGGCAACATACACATGCAGCATTGACACACTTTCTCTACAATGAAACTTGTTACTGTAAAGTAGCCTCTGTCCGTGAAAATAAAGAAACAGTTTTTATAAAATATATAGCTTTGTGCGCATACTGTGCTACAATTAACTGCTTACTCAACAAATAGCTTGGAACTGAGTGCCGTTATCAGCCAGTGCTAATTTCACTAAGCCCATAAAATTAGACTAAGGTCTTTATATACTACAGGGAGACCTATGAAAAGACCCTCATATTTGAAAAGTCCTTATCTATTCTCCCTGGCCATGATAGCAATCCACCAAAGTAGGAATTGCCAACATTGCTAGTTACAAGAGTGAATACACCGTATAGCGACAGAGCTATTTGACGCTAGGCTAGACAAACATAAAACTAACCATCTCAAGTTTCTTCTCAGCTTCAAACAGAAATGGTTAACAGAAGTTAGAGTTTTGGTTATTTAATAGAATTATTTTATGAAAGTTTCACCCTCATATCAGGGAAATGGAGGAATCGGTGACAGAAGAGATGCTACAGTTTGCATACTTGCCGTATCTACAAGATAGGACTATTGGTAGTTTATTTCATCTATGTCTGCAGCAATGCGTAAGTGAACTCTCTACTGTTAGAAGGTATGAAATTTTACTTAGTAGTGCAGGAGCTAGAGTGTTACATGTATCTGCCTTCGATGGAGATATTGACACATTGAGGTCTATATTAGACTCTCTCACATCACACAACGAGACAGTAAAGGTAATACAGGGATATCTTTAGCTGCGTACAATGGACATACTGTAACTGTAGAGTATCTCCTGGGGTGTGTAGACTCTGATATGAGATATGAAATGTTAAAGAAACAGAACAAATACGGTAGTACTGCTGTGTACGGTGCAGCTAGTAAGGGACATACAGATACAGTCAAAGCTCTACTTTACTCTGTTAGTTTAGAGGTGAGACACAAACTGTTACTAACTAGATACACATTTGGTGAGACAGATAAGTTACTAACAGCAATAGTAAAGCATCCAAACACCGTAGACTGCGCTTTGGAGAGTATCCAAGAATGTATGAGATTTGAAGTGTTGAAGCTGAAAGATGAGAATGAAATGTGTCTCTTACAAATTGCAGCCAAATATGAAGCAACTGAAACAGTAAAAGTTTTGTCAGGCAATGCTACAACTCAGCAATGGTACAAACTCCTCACACAGGTAGATAACAGAGGCAATACTGTTGTATCAATAGCTGCATACAGTGGGCATGTGGACATTGTAAAGTTTGTATTGGACTCAGCCACAGAAGAACTTAAGCAACAATTGTTGTGGCAAACAAATCGTACAGGAAGTACTCCACTAATCATGAGCACAAATGGACATGTTGCAACGTTCCGATATTTACTAAGTTGTCTAGATGGGAATGCTAAACAGGCCATGTTGAATAAGTGCAACATTCATGGTTGGAATGCATTGCATTATGCATCATTTGAAGGACAGTTAGCCATAGTTCAACTAATTACTAATGCAGTGACACTTCAACAAAAAGGCAGCATTGCCGGAAAACAAGATGATTCTAGCGATAGACCTAGAACAGTTGGGGCCGACGAACGAAACACGGAATTAATTGAATGCATTTTTGAAAACTCTACATTAATAAAAAAGAGTAATTTTTTAATGCAACAAGATAATGATGGAAACTCATATCTATTACTTGCTGCCGGGAATGGACACGCAGAAACGGTTAAAAATATTTTAAACTTTGCGGAAGGAAATCAGAAGGTAGACATTCTGAAAATAGTCAACAATTTAGGCCAGACTGCATTGCATGAAGCAGCATTAAGAGGACACACGGAGACTGTGAAAGTCATTCTGAGTTCACTTCCATCTCCCCAAGCGTATGACTTAGCAATACTTCAAGATAATGAGGGTGATACAGCAGTAACACTTGCTGCATACAATGGACATGTACAGGTTCTAGACATTATATTTGGTTTTACATCGCCTGAAGAGAAGCAAAATCTACTGACATTGCAAGATAATAATGGAAACTCTCCTCTATTACTTGCTGCCATCAATGAAAAAACAGAAACAGTGCAAAATATTTTAAGCTGTGCGGAAGGAAATCAGAAGGTAGACATTCTGAAAATAGTCAACAAGTTAGGCCGGACTGCATTGCATGAAGCAGCATTGAAAGGACACACTGAGACCGTGAAAGCCAATCTGAGTTCACTTCCATCCCCCAAGCGTATGATTTAGCAATACTTCAAGATAATGGAGGTGATACAGCAGTAACACTTGCTGCATACAATGGACATGTACAGATTCTAGACACTATACCTGGTTTCACACCACCAGAAGAAAAGCAAAATTTGCTAACATTGCAAGATAATGATGGAAACTCTCCTCTATCACTTGCTGCCCACAATGGACACGCGGAAACGGTGCAATATATTTTAAGCTGTTTAAATCGAAATGAGAAGGTTGACATACTGAAAATAGTCAACAAATTAGGCCAGACTGCATTGCATCAAGCAGCGTTCCACGGACAAACTGAGACGGTGAAAGTCATATTGAGTTCACTTCCATCTCCCCAAGCGTATGATTTAGCAATACTTCAAGATAATGTGGGTGCTACAGCAGTAACTCTGGCTGCATACAATGGACACGCAAAAACGGTGCAATATATTTTAAACTGTTCAAATCGAAATGAGAAGGTTGACATGCTGAAAATAGTCAACAAATTAGGCCAGACTGCACTGTATGGAGCAGCGTTTAAAGGACACACTCAAACTGTGAAAGCCATATTGAGTTCACTCCCATCCCCCCAAGCGTATGATTTAGCAATACTTCAAGATAATGGAGGTGATACAGCAGTAATATTTGCTGCATACAATGGACATGTACAGATTCTAGACACTATACTTGGTTTCACATCACCAGAAGAAAAGCAAAATTTACTAACATTGCAAGGTAATGATGGAAACTCTCCTCTATTACTTGCTGCCCAGAATGGACACGCGGAAACGGTGTTAAATATTTTAAACTGTGCCGACGGAAATCAGAAAGTTCACATTCTGAAAATAGTCAACAATTTAGGCCGGACTGCATTGCATGAAGCAACATTAAACGGACACACTGAGACTGTGGAAGCCATATTGAGTTCACTTCCGTCCCCTCAAGCGTACAATTTAGCAATACTTCAAGATATTGGAGGTGGTACAGCAGTAACACTTGCTGCATACAATGGACATGTACAGGTTTTTGACACTATATTTGGTTGTACATCACCAGAAGAAAAGCAAAATCTACTAACATTGCAAAATAATTATGGAAACTCTCCTCTATCACTCGCTGCCCGGAATGGACACACAGAAACAGTACAATATATTGTACATTGTGTAGATGGTGAGGAGAGGTTTGACGTATTGAAGATACAAAACAACTTCGGTCACGCAGCGATTCACCTAGCTGCATATGGAGGCCATTTACAGGTAGCTATGGCAATGCTTGAGTCAGTTTCACCAGTACATAGATACGAGTTGCTAAAACTTAAAGATATAGATGGTGACATTGCTATACCGTATGATCCAAAAGAAGATTATGGAGACTTGGTACAACAAATGTTACATGGCATAGATGTCAACTACAGGTTTCCTCTACTGTCTACCCTAAACAATGAAGGTGGTACAGCTCTACACGGTGCAGCATACAAGGGTCATGTTAAGATATCTAGTGCAATACGTAATTCAATTTCAGCAGAAAACTGGTTTAACTTGTTACAACTAAGCAACATGTATGGTATTACACCTCTAGCACAGGCAGTCTACTACGGACATTTACAGTTAATTCAGCAATTGTTCGAATCTGTTAACTTGAGCCATCACTGGAAACTAATTGCCAGTAGATGCATCAAAGGCCGAAACATCACCCATTATGCTTCGTGGAGGAACCATCCAGACATACTGAGATATCTTCTGGGATTGGTTAGCTCACAGGAACGTTATGAACTGCTCAGACAAGAAAGCGCTGTTGGCAATATTCCAATATCTTACGCTGCCGATACAGCACACATCGAAGTCTTCAAAACAATCATGGATGCGGTGGAACCAGGTCTTCACTACGGAATGCTAGCGACAGCCAATGACTACAACAGAACAGTGCTACATATAGCTGCATGCAATGGCTGTGCTGAAGCAGTGCAATGCATGTTGACTGAATTAGATGTTTTTGAACAAGAAGAATTAATGAATGTTGTAGGGGAGGATGGAGAGACTGCACTTTTTGAGGCAGTAACAGCAGGAAACACTGATGTAGTTGAGTGCATGCTACAGTTTTTAGAACCCCAGCAACGACTTGAAGCATTGACAATACTAAACCACAAAGGTAAAGTCTCTTTACACGAGGCAGCAAATCGTGGAAACTTGGAAACTATTAATGGAATCATTAAGTGTTTACCCATCGACGACTCAGTTGACAATAAAACAGATATATTGTTTGAACTAATAACAACAAAGGATGGAAATGGTGACACTCCTCTATCACATGCTGCAAGAGCAGGTCAAACAGACATTGCTCAAACACTGCTAGAGTGTGTAAACCATGACCAACGTTTCCATATTGTGTCCTCCAAAAACAAAGTAGGTTGTACACCACTGCACATATCATCAAGACAAGCCCACAAAAGCACATTCTGTACAATTCTGGAGTGTCTCAGTGCAGACCAGAGGGAAGCTGTTCTCATTATGAAGGATGAAAATGGTGAAGTGCCTGTAGAGCCAGAAGAGCCTGTAAAACCATTCAAAGCAGAGCCCAACAGCACAGAAAAGTCTTTGAGTAAGTTTTTTACAAGACATTTTTGCTATTTTCAAGTTTTTTCAAGTGGACTTTTGAGATTAATTGTGCCTCTAACAAATGACGTAATTTTCATAAAATTACATCTCCCAATGTATGCCCTACTTAGATTTTTCCACTGTTTATTCTGTAGCAAAAAAAATTATGCTACTCACATAGACTGTAGACTGGTCTTACACTTACAATTCTAGTACCTAGGTTAGAGATAGATTGATTGCCACTACTAGGTAATCCTTACCACTTACACCCTCCTAACTTTCATGTGTTTTCTTACTCATACAAGTATATATCACTCATATCTCGGTGGTATTGGTAGTATAATAGGTGCAGAGCTGCATACTGGAGTCAGGAGACAAGATGGCTAATACACTAATACAAATACATATAGCTCATATCTCGGCCATATTTTACTGGATAATGTTTTTTAACTCCAACTAGGTTGGAACAACTTCAATATAGATTTTATATGATGCAAATACAGCAAAAAACAATTTGAATTTGCTGATGGTTTTGCACTGCTGCTACGTAGACAATGTTGTTTATTAAAGCTGGCTTCAATAGTATGCAGTCAGGGTTAACGTTCAGCTGTTGGAGAGGAAATAATCAAGGCTAGGACTCACTATTTGATGGTTACACATGGCAATAGACTTACATCTTTTCATATGAGTCATTTTAGATAAAGTTTGCAGTCCTAGAGAAAAGTTTTTAAAACTATTTATTCAACTGAAAACTTCACTTAACCCTGTTTCTTTTGGACTGTTATCGTATGCACAAATGATGCCAACACTGCTAAATGATACAATTAACACCTGACCTACATCTCTGTCTACTAAATAACTCTTTCTATATTGTTGACACAAATCTGCTGCTACACTCATATTAGAAACAAAGTTAAGCTAGTATTTTTATTTATTTGGATGTGCCAGCTAATCAACCGCATGAATCCTCAAAATGATTCTCAATGTTCAAATTGATATATAAAAGTTGTCAAGGTTAGATGCAAACTCTATTTTTACAGCTGATGAGTCAACATTTCCACTGCCTAAGAGTCAAACTGAAAAAATTAGGAAATTGCCTCGAAACAACCTCTCTAAAGATGTAATTGAATCCAAAAAGGACCAGCTTGAGTTACCTAACATTCCTGCACTGGACTGTGAAGAAAGACTTCAGACAAGTGATCACATCAGGAAAGTACAGGAAAAAAAGCCCTTTGATGGTAAATAATCTTTGTTGGTAACATCTGCAGTAAGAGCAATTATTTTGAACAGCGATTTGTTAAAACTTGAAAAAAATAGTTATTCATCAATGAAGTATTGAAGATGAGTTACCAAACATACGGTTTATTTTGGTGCAGCATCAAACAAGCACAGCCATTTACAGTTTTTCTCCTATTTTTTTAGTAAGCTAAGTTCAATAAAGGAATTTTGTCATTATTTGATTTTTTAAAATGTGCAGTGTCTGTCAAACACAACCACATGGAGGAATGTGCCAAAAGAAATGGTGCAGATAAAAAAGCGAAAAACGACGTAGCTCTACTGGCTTATCACAGTGAAGATATCAGCCCTAAACAAAGCTCATTGGAAGCAAGTGAGTGGAAACTTCTGCTTTTGTTAGAGTATTTATGTTTTCTTACTTTTTTTAATTGACGTATTTTAATACAGAATGCAAAACAAGTTTCTTGCTAGCCACTTGATGGAGCTTCTACAGTGACGTTTAATTCCATTTTCTGATTTTTATGATATCCAGGTGAGCTCACCTTTGATGATATATCCAAACTCTACGACCCTTCTTCTCTTACTGACGGTTACATAAACCCAAAAGATGTCACAGATGTCAAGAAAGGTGAGCTAGATGATGACGTGACTGCCAAACCTTCTGTTGGTTTTAGTGACTCTTTATCCAAAGGCAAAGTACTTTCAGGTGAGACTGTGTGGAAAAAACAATGAACAATTTACGACTCAAAGACCATGGCTTACCGCAATCACCCAGTAACCAAATACATATGTGGTCCTCTGTAAAGAGAACACACAAAAAAATTCATGGCTCTGAAACTCAAACAGTTTAGAGTAGAACAACTGCAGTTGCAATATTCGAAAGATAAACCCACTTAAGTCAAAGTTGACCTGGCAAATTTTTATATATAGAGGAAGGTATTTATTGCCTCATTTCCAAATCAGTTTTTGCTGTTTCTTTTGTAAACTCTAGCACTTCTGGACAGAGAAATGTAGCTTTGTGTCAACATATTATAAATAACTTTGATTGCCAAAACCTTTCATTAAAGCTTTCAACTTATCTAAAAACTTTTTCACAAGTTTGATATTGCGATTGAGTAGATATGCTGTAATAGATTCTGGTCTCGTCAGCAACAGAATGCTATTAACCTCAGGTGCTGAGCCTCTATCTATCAGTGACGCTGTCTGTATGGTTGGTGCCACTTGTTCACTAGACTATAGTAACTAAAATGGAACTCTTGGTTCCCACATACTAGTGAGGTTATTCAAACTATTCCCTACTCATTATTAGTCTGCTACATGGCTCTAGGGCTATAATCTTCTAGAAAATATAACGGGAGTGCAATTCTGCAATGTTTAGTAAAAGGGCTGATTCATCTATATTTCGAACTACAGGAGTTAAATGGCCTCCGGAATCAATCAAAGCAACGAGAAGTAAATATAACCAGCAACAATACATGGTTAATTATAAAGACAAATGATATGATAATACAAAAGATTGATGCGTTGAGTGCCTAATGCATGGGCTCTCTCGTCTCAGGCTTGGTCTGGGGCTTTCTAGCCTAGAGTCTATCCTCACTGTGGTCTGGAGGGAGGTTAGTCGCAGATATGGCCTTGTGAAACACTCGTGCAAGTTTCTTGATCCTAGCTTACAGCAGCCATCTTGTGCCAGCCTCACCCGCACTGCAAGTGTTCATACCAGCTCTGCTAAAGCCAATACAGGCCCAGTACCAGCCCTGCCGTTGTCCCAGAGCAAGGAGTGCAATTTCGCAACTAATCATTGTAGTTAGGCCACTACCGGCTGTTTGTTGGCAGTGGATATGGTGCAGAGAAGGGTCACTGAGCCTCAGAGGCTGACTTTCTACGAGTTACCGCACGTAGATCACTTTTCTA
The DNA here is from genome assembly GCA_945261195.1 of Cryptosula pallasiana. Lineage (NCBI taxonomy): Eukaryota > Metazoa > Bryozoa > Gymnolaemata > Cheilostomatida > Cryptosulidae > Cryptosula > Cryptosula pallasiana. The sequence continues at coordinate 10,421,923 of OX183137.1, read as the reverse complement.
GTATTTTCTGTACATACAAGTCTGCCGATGTACTACTACAAAGTCTAATAAACCGCAGACACTGTAAATGTGTTTGCTTATATAATTTTCAAAAAAAAGCTACTGAAAACTTTCAGACTAAAATAGGCTTATTTCGTTTTCAAGCGACTATTACAAGACTTTGACTACGAACTGGTTTGCTATCGGCTATGTAAGCTTGCTGCTGTTTACCATTTGTATGCTTCATCTGTTGTTGGGCAGTTGTTGGTTAGTTAATTGACTAGCTGATTATTGTTATCTGAATTGTTTATGTTTATTCCACACAAAAAATGAAGAGTCCGTGTTGGTACAGAGGCTACAGATGGAGCTACAATTAGCTCAGATGGATATTGCTGAACTTAAAGCTAAGCTCTGTTTGTCTAAAGAACAAGAGTGCAAAATGGAGAGTAGGTTGCAGACAGAACGAGATGCTTCCAAATCAAAAATTACCAAACTCAAAGCAATGCATTGCTACTTGTTCTTTGCCTCAATACAATTTTCCATAGGATATAGTTCTGAGTTGTAGAAGAACACTAACAATACAACCTGTGTATGCATCGTGCTGTTACAAATATATGTGCGCTGTCATGTTTAGGATATGGAATCCTGGCAGACAAAGCAGCTGAAGGAGACACGACATGTGATTATCAAGACAATGAAAAAGGCAAGAAGTCACCAACCCATCCCTCTGCCAATGACATAACTATGAAGTCAGAGCCTTCCATAGATGTTGACAAGGTTGCTTTGGGTATGTTTGCTTCTTTACATCTCCAAAATGCTGTTTCACATGCCTGTCAAATTCAAATATACCTGATTCAACAAATCTAAGCAAGTTGAGGTTTTGAAGGAATGCTGTTTGTAAGAGGGGCTTACAAAAGAGCACCGAAAGTAGATAAGTGAATGTAAAATGAAGTTATAATGGCGTCACTTCAACTTTGAAAACAATCAATCACCCTTTACTACTTTCACTAAAACTATCGGCAAGTGGTATGTGTATGAGACATTTGTCTATCACCAATGCACATTTGTAAAACTGACCATTCCATTAGCTTAGTAAGCTTAGTATCAGCAAGCAATAACACAACTGACTAAGTAGCCTCAACCATTGTTTGTTTGTACTAGCAAATATCAAGCATACTCGATGATGTGTGTGAGGGCTTTGAGCACCATTTTATTGTTACATACTACTTTATCAGTCAAAGTTTATTGGAAATGTCAAACGTCCATTAGCAATAGATTTGTTTCACACGGTAGATCCAAGTTACATGTGCGTTACTGTTGCCTCCATGGTATACATTGAGTGAGCAAATAACTAGAAAGCATGGACAGCCATAGCGAGTTCATGTGAAACTTTCAAATGGAATATAAAAGCCAAAATATATGGATTATTAGAACAATATCGAGTGCGGTGTTTCGCAGAATAGAAAATGTTTATTTTAATTTGTCATCAGATGGTTGTTCTTCAACTACTACTGTACATCACAAGACGCAGCTGAATGTAAGATACCTGGTATTGCATAAAACCTTCACCTGCTCAGGTCCCAATGTGTGGTTTAGGCATCAGGCTGTGATAAGTTTTGTGACCCATTCATTTCTGAAGTACGTTACATCACTATAACAGCAGCAGCAGAACCTTTTCCTATGAGCCAAAGAACTTTATGGCTATTGCTTACCACCTGCTGTGGTAACATGGGAGGGTACTAATGGTTTGTTATGTAACCTATTCTATGACCTGGAGCTAGAGAATTAAAATCCAATTTTCAAACGTAGTGCAAATTAATAGTCTGCATATGAAGTACTGATACCTATGACCAGCTAGTAGTTCACATATCTTCATTATCACATACACATTCCTGCGTAACTATTGCTGCTTGAGGTAGTCAAAGGATTAGCAGTGATAAGATAAGCATGCTTGCCCCTTGTATAGTAGCCCAAGTATGACTGCAGGCTATGTAGCTAGAGGGAGCTACCTTTGTCGTATCCTACTGCTGTGTGATGGCATTACACTTATGGTTACACTTATGCAACCTCAGTGCAATACGCAAGACTTCAGAGTTTGTGAACTGTACCGAAACAACTCGCTAGTCTCTATGTATCCCTTCTATCACCAGCAAATTGCCAATAAGAATCAAGTGCGACTCTCCTGTACCAACCCTGGTTATGTCAAGTTTGGCCTTGCCATTTTTTTCCTTCTACTTCCTTTACCACCTGTTACACCTTCCTTCCAAAGATTGATTTCCAGAGGAATGGGGGTGGGGGCAGAGTTGAAGCTTAACTTGGTAGCTCCCTACAGCGACTGTATCCATTGCTGTACCTCCTGAGAAACCTTCAGTGTGGGCTATCTACGCATCTATGTTACTATTGCTCTCATGCTCCGCAAAATATCAAGTTTTACTTTGTACCCAAGGCATACTACCTCACCGTAATTGCATCCTGTTTCAGGTAGTTTCACAAAAAAATGCTTTCTACGAAGAAAAAACAAAACCATGCAAACCAACTTTTTCTGAAATTGAAAATATCAAGTGTTTTTACTTGGTCATTATCCTAATGTGTTTAGCACTGACAGATTATGCATCAGTTAAAGTTAAAAGATTAAAGTTTTGAGAGTATACCATTAGCGTGGAGTTAACCCATACAGATGAAACTTCACTGGTTTTGGAACTTTTACTCACCATTCACCATTGTCTTAGTTTATTTTGTGAAAGCTAAAACTAAATATTGTACTGCTGCCACTTGTTGTTTGGTTTGCAATGTTGACTAGTTAATTTTAGTGAAGAGTTGTGATTGGTGAAAATTTTATGGAAGTTTATCATAATGCAATCCTCTAATCAACCATTTGCATTCAATGGAAATATCAGTAAGCTACCAAGTAATCAGTTTCCCAACATATTCCAGCAACAATAGTTTTTTGTGCAGTGCAAAACGCTGCCTAAAACAGAGGAAGTGAAGAGTTACTTCCCTTGTAGCTCATTATTAATTCACTATTAATTCACTAATACGAATATCACTATTAATTCCACCGCAATGGTTTTTTTTTATTCAAAAAATTACAGAGACTGGTGTTGGAGACGACATCAGTGCACTAGAAGGAACAACCAAGAATATAAAGCCTAGATTTGAGGACACAGTACAAAATACATTTATGGAGACCGGACACGCTGGAGACAGCAAGAAGACAGGTAAAAGCTTACATTTACAAACAGTTTTACAGTCACAAAGTTTTTGGCAACTTGGGTGTGAAGTTAGAAGTTCACTTTTGCGAAATTTCAATAAACCCATTAGTAGCTTTTGCAGAGGCTGATATAGTTGGTGAAGTTGGTGAACTCAGAGGAATTACCAAAAACATAGAACCCAGATACCAGGACACAGTACAGGATACATTTATAGATTCTGAACATCCAGCCCATAGTGGAGAGATAGGTCAGTGAAGTCTACCGAAAGGGTTTAGTTAACAAACTACATTGGAGAAGGTTTTAATGTGAACCATTGCAGTTCCCTAGTAGTGTTGTTGTTCACTCATTTGTAGGGTTTGCTAAAGCTGTTGGTGCGTTTAATGTTGGTGGACTAAAAGGAATTACCAAAAACATAGAACCCAGGTTCGAAGACACGGTGCAGGACATATTTGTGCAGCCTCGTGAGTCAGCAGGCAGAAAAACGACAGGTGAAAACTGTTAGTTACAAAAGGTTTCATTTTTTAATTCATAGACATGCTCCAATGTGTTCTTAAAAACCTTAAAATTCCCAGAGAACTGGATTGATCTAAAATCAAAACAATAATTTCGTTTCAGTGTCAGTGGGAGAGTATTTTATGATTTACTGCTAAAAAATCCAAAACAGAAATATTTTTTGAGATTTTAGTAATTTCAAGCAAAGTATGTCATATTTCAGAAAATACCGAGAGAGAACTGGTGCAGACCAATTCGGAGAATGAATTACCAGTAAACCACTCACTTTGGAACATGGATGTTGGTGTGGAGGTGAAGGCTACAGGTGAAAAACGTATCACTGAAACAGGTAATGAAACTGTTTTGAATATTTAAATATTTGATGAGTACGCCATCAACATGTGATCAAATGATCTATTGACAAGTATGATCTCCAATGAGCTATGTAAAACTATATATTTTAGTTGTAATTGTGAGCTGGTATTTGGAGTTTTCCCTGCTCAGCGTGTAGGTTCTAGAAACATCTCTTTTAGTTAGTATGCGTTTAAGGAGGTTACAAGTTTTTTTTGAGTTTTCAGCAAGTTAAACTCTTTTTTATTCCTTTTCCTCTCATTTTTATCAGAGGCTGACTCTGATAGGCACCTGGCTGCTCCAGTGGCTTCAGAGATGCAAAGCATGAATATAACAAACTCAACCAGGAAAAGACCCCAGAAGATACAACACAATACACAGATGTTGGAGTGGAGACAGGAGATATAATACTTAGCAAAGCACCAGGTAAGTATGTAGAACAACAAGTGGTATGGCTAGTAAGTTTTGGGTAAGGATGTGGACTTGATGCCACTGACAGCAGCAAAAGGTCTTGCCAAAATATGATGCCTGAAAAAGTCAGCAATCGGTTTTCAAATTAATTATGTAATGGTTGCAAAAATTCTTGCTGCTAAGAAGCAACTCTTTTATGTCAAAGTTAAAAATTACACAGCTGCGTGTGGATTCACTGAAAAAAATGCCTGTTGGTAAGCAAATATTGTTTGAGGAGTGAGTTTATACAATTTTATTCTCACGCTTCTAGTTTGCATTTCCTGTCACACGATGTGATGTTTCGTCTTAAATGCAAACGCAACAATCTTCTAACCAATGGCCAAGTAGTCTGAGGACTGATAGTAACTATGAGTGGACATATAGATCTTTGAAGTTGGCAGTTAGCCAAATTCTCACTTTAAAAGATGGCATATAACACACTTTACAAGTATTTCACTTTTTGTTACTGTCTTCTAACAAGCCGGCACATCTCATCGCGAGTTCAACTCCTCAGAAAACTAAATATTCTGGCATTCTTGATTGATGGATCACATGCAGTGTTCTAGTAACTTCACTTTTTTCCGGAGTAAATGAATTTTTCTCGTAATTTCTGTATCTTTTTTGGCTTTGTGATGTAAAAAAGTATTTTGGAGTTCCATTTTCTTTTCTTTTCCAGCCATAGAAGCAATGGAACAGCAACAACCCACCCCAACTGATGCTGATGGACACAGTCTAAAGATACTAAATATACCCCAGAACCAGGAGATGGCATTAACAGATAAAGCACAACAGGCAGATGTTGGTGTAGAGATCAGAGATACAAAACAAGACATGGTACCAGGTAAGTAAATAAATAAGGACACAAGTTTGTGTAGTTATGAGAGCTTCCAATTATTTTAATGTTCTACTGTTCTACAGCAGTTCCCTGTTAATTGGACAATTTTTTTTATTGTTTTTGTGACCAATTTATTGTTGTTTGGTTGCAAGACAACAACAGTAGATGTTTCACTAAACCTTGTTTGCGCGTTTTTTATATCAGAATTTTTAATTGAGTGGCATCAGATCATTTGAAATAAGTAGTTGAAACTTTTCTTGCAATAGTAACAACGCATGGCAATTTTATGTACTTCAATTTTGAATTCGTAGTATGTTTAATTAAAACTTATAAAATGAATAGCATTTGGCTATTTAGAATTCCATAAACACAATGTTGGACTTTGGCTCCATATCTGGTTGAGATGGCAACTTTCATTTAAAAGGCCCACATTATTGTGCATTCTTTTTTACCTTTACCACCAATATGGTTTGGGCTCTTAAGAATCATATTCATTTAAATTAGTTGTCAATAAGTAACAAGCAAAAACATTTTTTGTTTCACAAACAGTTAATAAGTCTTGTCCCCCTCTCTGAGTGCTATTGTCTCTAGTAACTGGGGAGTAGTGATGGGAGGAAACCAATTCTAGAATGATCACTAGACAGCTTTTGTACAGCTGGTTTAGACTTCCATATGAAATCAGAGCTCAATTAGCTGGTGTGTTGTCTGTTACATTTAGTAGAACTGGAGGTAGCAGATATCAAACCTACAGATGAAGATAGTGTGAAAATAACTAATATATCTAAAAACCTACAGATGGATATAGCAGACACTATGCAGATGGAAATTGGTAAGAACCTGTTTCTGCAACTATTTAGTTAAACCAATAGTTTATTTTTAAATTTCTATGTAAAACTACAATCCATTAGTGTTAATACTTAATTTGAACCAAGTTTGACAGGTTGACCATCACATGTCAAGTAAACAATACCCTCACTACATTGAGGCAACACTGGGTTTGAGTAAATCAATATACATATAATGCTTGCCTTTATTATTTATTGTTGATCTGTTTTACTCCCAATCAACAGCTACAAAGAGACCACAACCACCCACTTCACCTGCAGTAGACAAAGATAGCTTGAAATTAACTAACCTACCTCAAAACAAGATGGTTGCTGCAGAATATACAATGCGGTACACAAATGTTGGCACAGAGCCAAACGATGCAGAAGTAGCACCTGAACCCAGTGAGTATTGCTAATGGCCATGTGTAAGTCACCTTAAGCTGTTTAATTAGTTTATTACAGACAATATTCTTGAGATGTTGAACATCTACAGCATGAAAATGCTGTCCATGGAGAAGGCAACTCCAAATAACTTTACCATTTGCTAGAGAAAGAATTTGCTATAAGATAATAATACTAGTTATTTATTACTAGTTGAAGAAGCGATATACAAGCGATCGGATGACAGAGATAGTCTAAAGTTAACTAACATTGTACAAAACCAAAGGATACCTCTAAAGGATACAATACAGATGGAACCAGGTATTTATATCTGAACTACTGGAAAGACTTCTGCTCGTCAACTAGTTTCCTTCACAGCACACCATCATGTCCCAAATTAATTTTTGACACAACAAAATATTTGATTCAAGCTTTCCCAACAATAACATACATATGTAATAATGCTGTACTTTATTAGCTGCAGTAACAAGTACACAATGTACAGAGGAAGGGACGTTAGATGACTTGGTATCATACAGAGAGTTTCCTGTAGAAGAGAAGATACAGAATACAGACATTGGTGCTGATGTAGACACAACAAATGCACAAACTGTACAGACAGGTGGGTTGTGTAAACAATGTTGATCACAAATAAATGTGTTTGCCGCTAGCTGCTTTTAATTAAGATAATGGCAAAACGGTTGCAAAAACATATTTGAAACTTGGAGATATTTTGTTTAGCCATCTATATGCTATTCAGCATAACTTGAATTGCGTTTGTTGTATTCAAAATATCATTTAGCATTGCGAGTAAGTTTTTATCCGAAATAAGTTCTCATCATTTTACAGTGACAACCAATCTCATTTGTTGCTGGTCTTTCAAGAGTTCCATTTTCCATCAATTTCTTGTAAAAGCCTGTGACCTTTTAGCTGCATGTAAAATTTATGAAATATAATGACATGACGAAAACCATGAGAAAATTTGCATATAAAATTTCTTTTAAAAACTTATCTGAATCAAAACAATAGTGCAGAATCTTGGATGTGTCGAACAGTGAGGAGTTTAAAATGGACTGTTAAATTTCTTCATCAGGTGGCTTAACAACGACTTCATAGAATATAATATTGTTGCCAATTATTCTATGACTGCAAGCCACCATCAAGTCTAAACAAAATGGAAAACTATCAGACAAACAACCTTTATTACACTGAGTAACTGTAAGCCAATGGAACCTTTGGATAGCATTCGGTGTATTTACAGAAGTTATCTTCTTAAAAATGAGGAGAATACTCCAAAACAACCTTTATTTGCCCGGCAATCCATAGGTTTAGGAGTGAGCACTCATCACTTAGCTACACTAAAAGACAATACAAATATTCATACAAACTTATGCAATTGTAGATGTGTTAGTAGAAAGTGGAGAAGAAGAAAACTCCATACATGCAATTTCTGATCAGGCTCAGTCACAAGGTGTACCAGGAGAACCTGATGTGTGAGCACTTTGTACCGGCTACAAGACTCTTTTACTGCCACAGATATATTGTAAGTGCAAGTGGTCGGATCTCATAGCTAAAAAAGTTGAATAAAATGAAGATATTTTGCATTTTGAGGTGTATGACCTTGAACATTGGTCCTCGATGGCAATATTATGCAGAGGCACTATCAGCAAATTGATAGCCAGATTTTTCCAATCTTAAAATGCTCATTTTTTCTGTTTGCCGGCGAGTTAAAACTTGCACGGTAAGTACTGGAAGCTGATTAGTGTCAATAACGATGGAACCTGTCATTGGTCCACCAGGTGCTGATGTAACTACTATTTTGTGAGCATTGGTGTAGACTGAACATCAAACTTTTATCGCATTATTTTTAAAAATATATCCATCACAAAAGTTATCAATAGATGGTAAAATATTTGGAATAGCTTGAATAAACTCTGTCCTGCAACTGTACCGGACTACACTTTTCCGCGTTGCATCTACTAAGACTATGCTAGGCTCGACTTTTTAAAATTATGTTTTATTTACTCAAAGATTTTCTTTTTTGCAGCGGCGCAGATTGGTAAACCAATAAGACTAAACTGACAAGCACCTGCCAAGTTACCAGAAGGTACCTTTACAGTGGATGTGTTTTGGTTGTCTCTCTCTTGCTACCAAACTGGTTGTTAAAATGTAACGCAACAGTTTTTGACATTGTGGAAAGTGGGAGCAGACAACTTCTTATTTACAATTGTATATACCCTCACTAGTACATTAGACTTGGGATGTTATGCCTGATACTAGCGCTACTGAACTTTTAGGGTTAATTAACCAGATGATTATACCTTTAGTACTTGTAAGTAATAGTTTTACCTTTTGATATATAAGCATTATGGGATATAATCTATGAGCCGATGGACTCCATTCTATATTAGGTAATAGTAATTATATATTTATATGATATATAGACTATATATAGTGTCTGTTTACTCTTATTATCTGTCTATGACATTAATTACTGAAATATAGTATTCTGTTTGTTGGTTTCTTGCTAACAACATGCCTGGAATTAGAAAACAAACATTCAAGCATGATGGCTTGGTAGTTGCCTTCTCTTAGTTCTGGGCTGATGACTCCAAGTTTTTTGACAAGTTTTGTGTTTTGAACAATAATTGTTGCAAGCGGTGCTGTTGTTGATAAAATGAGTCAGTGAAATATACTACTGAAACCTATCACCATTAGCAACCTTAACACATCTGAAAAAGGAAGACAGCAGTATACGCAGCAAGAAGCGTCTACATAATATCGTCACCAACCAACTGGTTTCTTTATAAGAAACTGCTCATTCTAGTAATCTCCAAGCTCGCACAGCTAGCTTGTACTGCTTTCTGGCACCTTCATACCTCAGCAATACAGTACTGATTGTAGTTTTGTGGTGAACATTCTTGAAGAATAACTGGGGATAAGTCTCCCATACTAATAAACCACTTCAGTGACCTTGACCTTTACCTAAAAGAGTTATAACCTCTGCAGAAGTTTTTTAGAAGATCAAAAAGTGACTCAAAACAATAGGCATTTGACCTTATTAGTGATATTTGCATTCGCAATGTGAGAGTTTCCTCCTTTTCTGCTGAAGCGACAACTCCGGTTCTGTGACTAAGTGTGATGCTCTAGAAGATTTATTGCCATCAAGAATTGAAAAAGAGCTCACCACATAGTTATAGCAGACTGTTTTGCTACAAATAGTATTGCAATCAGAAACAATCATCGTTTTAGTTGCTAGTAGAAGTGTGACTCATGTACGTAGACTCAAATGATACATCCGCTGTTGAGATGCTATGCTCAAGAGTTTGATGAGAAAAACACAAATTTGTTTCTTTCAGCCAACAAAGCTTTACTGCAGCTCACTGGTGGCAACTACAAAAGTGAGTGTTTGTGTTAAGAGCTGTAGATTATAGAGCCATGGACAGACAACTCACACTGTCCCTCTGCTTCTCCACTCATGATTTCATCATGTTTTGGGTGGAGCATCAAACAGACCTACTTACACTCGGTTGGTTTGGTATATAAACCTGTAGTGTCCGTATTCTTTGGTGGGTGGATACTTTCTGATAATGTGACTTGCTTTATTTTTGGCGGCTGTTTTGGAGTTGTCTCTTCAACCTAATGTTTTGCAGATAACTTGTATTTGTTAGGCTAGAGGCCTCTTACAGAAAACAATTAATTTTCTTTTAAGGAGAAGGAATGATTTTTTCTCTATGTAGGACAGACTGCATTTATTTAACTTTTTGTTCATAGTATGTCTACCTGACAACCTGCTCATACAACCGTACACAGCTATATATTTTTGTGTTATAGTTTTATGAACTAGACCGAAGTCATTTTATTGAAAGTTGTATTTTCCACAGATCAAAAAACACTATTTTTGCAGCATACAGACAGGTAAAACAATCAGGTTTCCTCAGGCTATAAACACCTGCCAAATTAACAAATGCATACCTGCGGACAGTGGATGAGTTGTAGTTGTTGTAGTGTGCTAAAAAACTATTCGCTCCAAGGTAATAGAACAGTTGGAGCAGATAACTTCTCATTTACATATTTATGTATCATTGGTAGCAAATTTGATCTAAGGTTATACATATGATACTAATGCTACTAAATTTACAGCGTTAATTAGCAGCTGATTGTACCATTAATATTCGCTATTAATTGTTTTATCCGATTATATACAATCTAAATAAAATTGAATCCATAAGTCGATGCACTCCATTCTATATTAGGTAATAATATATTAATTATATATTTATATGATATGTGCACTATATTACAGTGATCGTTTTTTCATATTATCTGTCTATTACATGATTTAATAAAATATAATATTCAGTTTGTTGGCTTCTTCCTAGCTATTTGCCTTTTATCAAAAATAATTACACTTGCTGACTAAACATTGGAGTTGTCTTCCTTCAGTTTTGAACTAACAACTCCAAATTTATGGCTACTCAACAACATTAAGCAAGCAAGCATGGAAATAATCCAAGTTGTATAGTGTAAGGACTCCATGAAGTTTACGACTATCTTCTGTCACTGATAGCGACTGTAACACCTGTCATGCTTACAGACAGTAGAGGACAGCAGTATCTGCAGCAAAGAACTTGTATACTCATCACCAACCAATGTGGCTTTTCATAAGACATTCTTCTCAACCGAGTAAATCCTCAAGCTGGCATTTGGAACGAACGTAGACAGAAATGAACGTCAACAAGAATGAACGTAGACAGGAATGAACGTAGACATATCCTGGAATGAGTGTTGACTTTCTTTCTTAAAACTGTTGACATTCATTCCTGGCAATGTATAAACTTTCATTTTGACGTTCGTTCCAGGAATGAAGCAAACTATTGTTTTATCCGAAAGTGAGCAACTCCTGGAATGAAAGTCGAAATGATGTTTTATATATCTCCGAGAACGAACTCATCTGGGAATGAAAGTCAGAACTTTCTTGTTTATAACATAGTTGAAATTAGTTCCAGGTCTGTCGACTTTTATTCCAGGAGGTACTTACGTTAATTTCAGGAGGTGTCTACGTTCATTCCAGCTGCGTCTGCATTCATTCCTGTCAGCGTCCATTCCTGTCTTCGTTCAATCCAATTCCCTTCAAGTCTTTGCATAATTAACTTGCACAGATTTCTGTCTACTTCACACCTCAGTATGAAGTCCTGGTTGTAGTTTTGTGTTGAACAAGGGTGAGAAAAAGCAACAAATTACACTCACATACTAGCGCAGTGCTTCAGTGACCTTGACTCTACCTAAAAGGCTTACCATGTGCTTTTGAGATGATTTTTTAATAAAACATTGATTTAAAATAATATGCCTCTGACTTTTCTAGTGTTATTTGCATTCCTAATGTATGAGTTGTCTTTTTTGTTGTTGAAACGACAACTCCGGTTTTGTGACAAGATTTGCTGCTCTAGAAGGTATATTGTCATAAGGAGGTCAGAATGAGCCCACCACACGCTCTTAGGACCCTAACATGCTAACAGATAGTCTTAAGAGAAGAAACTGTCACTATCTGAATTGCCAGTGGGTAGAATAGTGCATAAATGCTGATGCTATGGGAAGCAACTGTCATAGGTTTTTTGCACACAATCCATATATGGTTTATTGAGATATGGTGTAACTCTATGAATCGTATCCCATAAAAAACCATGTTTACAAGCTTATCATGTTGAACTATTAACAATATATTGTTGAATTAAACAAGGCCCTATAGCTTCCCACTCTAATGTAGCTCGTATGTTAGAAAGATTGTACATACACAATTTCCACCAAAGCGTTTGCTGACTCGATGTTTAGTCTCGCGGTTTTGCTCCATACTGTAGTAAATTTGTGTGACAAGTTAGTGTTTTAAATCTTCTAAATCTACCCTTTCCTCCTGTATTCAAACTTTGGCCATCTCCTCTATTCATTGCTTTTTTTTTAGAGTCCAACTTCACTTCCTCCAAGTGTTTTGCACTTACAGAAACCTCGTCCACCTGTAGTTGATTTCTCTTTCATTTCAGTGTGAGAATAGAGTCAACACGAGTACATGCCGAGACACTCTCTTACCTTACACCTTCACCGTACCTACCTAAAGCCTTCCCCAACCTCTTCTCTAGAACCCCCCCCCCCCCCCCCCCATCACTCCCCCTGTGAGTTACAAACCATTACGATATAAGAGCTAGGTCTCATATATTTTCAAGGGTGACTGACACTGATTCAGAAATAAAAAAATAGTTGCATCTTCTGGATGCAGAAGAAGGCAAGTTGGACAAAAAATAGGTTATATATAGATATAAATACAGTCTCTGTGGATTATTACCATTACATTACAAACGCAGCGAAACTTGACCACAGCTGCAGCATCTGCGAACTAACCTGTCCCTGTATAGTGTCCCTTCGCCGCTCTGTACACAGTTGCTGCTTCTTATACCGTTCTACATTCACTGACAGTTATATTTTATAGTGAGGTTAGAGCGCCAAAAAAGTCTGACTTTTATTTTCACTTGAGAAATTAGTCTTGATGGAATGGTGAGATTTTTACTAAGCACATCAACTCAAAATTAGAGTTGTCTCCTTTTAACTTTAAAAATAAACTCCAAGTCGATGAGAAATATCAATGCTGTAAACGATAAATCAATGTGCTTCAGCCAAAAGGAAACCTCCACTAAAGCTTGAGGCGATATTTCTGGAACAATTAGCGCTACAAGCTGTAACTGAATATTTGTATTTGTCTCCCCTGTTTGCAATGAGTTATATTGGGCAACACATGGTTACAGCCATTACCTTTAAATAGTGTGAGAGATTTGTATGAAATATCCACCCTCACCCCACCCCCCCCCCCCACCACCCCATACCCCCACCCCATACGCCCCCCCAACCCTTGCTGTCTACACACCCCCTAAACATAACCTCCAACCCCTTCCCCTTCCCCCTACACGCAAACTACCACCACGAAATCGAATGCCAGAGACCTAGACCCTGTATAGGCCCTATAAATCATATAAAACTTACCCCGGGTTACCCCGGGTCTACCCCAGGTCAGGTACCCCGGGCCGGGGTCAAAAGAAGATGGAAGAGATAGCCTGAGGTCTGAGGAACCTAATGCCCTAATCAGAAAGTGAATAGGAGGAATACAACGACCAGGAGAGCAAGCTAAGTACCAGCATGTCCTAATAAGGAGTGGAAAAGTCCCAACATGCCCTAATAAGGACTGGAAAATAACCAAGCTAAGGAAAAGAGCGGCAAAAAGTGCCCAGAGCAAATTACCATCTGCTCAGGACTGTAATTGGTTAACCTTGTAAACAAACTTGTATGCTGCATTATGATTAGATTACTTTTACTCTTATGTCGTACGGTTGGCTCACCCAAATAAGGGGGTGAGTCTTCCTTCATTTCTCCTATAAAAGGAGCCCTGTTGCATGATTTATGTCAGAAGTCCAATGGAGTTGCTAAATACCCTTATATCTTGCTAAATGGATTGTGTATAAATAAAGTATTATTACGTGGAACTTTGTCATTGTGTGTTTGGGTCTAGGACCCCGTCAGTTGATAACGTTGATTCGGAGTGACTCCGAAATAGTATTCAGAAGTTGTTGGAGTGACCCCGTTGTGTCTGAGTAGCTAGTGTAAAAACTACTACAGTAGGTCGCTCTACCATTCACCCAGTATGGAGTGCCATAAAACTGAGTAATAAGTGCAACTTTATATGATTTATAAACCAAGTGAGTAATTTTATGCATAATCCTAATAGCAGAGAAAGTGGTACCTCCAGTTTCTAGTGCGCTGTCCTTAAAATGTAGACTTGGGACCAAAGATAAAATAGCAAGACATTGAGAAGCTCACACACACCGGAGTTATCCATACGATTAACAAACTCACAAACCTGTTAGCATGTATGTAAATACTTTATCCATGGGAAGTTGTGTGTTATTTGCAGTTGAATTTAACTAGGATGTTTCTAACCTAATCTAATCTGTGCTTGCAGCGGACAACATCAATAATGGGCAATTAGTGACATGAAGAATGTAGCAATTGGAATAGCAATTAGCTTTTAGCAATTAACCACATCCGAGTTGGTCTGTTTTAATTTCTTAACTGGAGGGAACCTAGCAACTCACTGTTCAGATATAACTATAACTGCACCAATTCAAAGGCAAGGGACGCCTCTTTGCATTGATGCACCTGATTTCTGTATTTACATTCAGCAATTTTCATTCACTAGTGGAATATCAATGTATATGAGTGTGATGGAGTCATTTAATGTTGTTGAATATTCAAGGTAAGAGTTGTCTACTATTGTTGCTGAAAAGACAACTCCAGCTCTTGGACTAGACTGTCGTTGCAAATCATCAAATTATCACTAGTTAGGCTAAAGATACTAGCATTGTTAACTTGTAGACAAAAACGTTGTTCACGAGTCGTACTACCCGAAAAGTAAAAAAATTGAACCAATGCAATGGAAATAAGAGGCTGTCAATAGAAAAAGACTTGAATTTTCTGCTGTGACAAGAAGTTATCTTTCTGCCAAGTAGCGATGCTGTCAAATCAACAATATGTAGAGTGGGTTGCCTACAATGGGTACCCATCCATTGTAGTGTCGGAAAGTGATAAAGTTGTTAAAACTCTGCTATTCAATGTCAATAGTCCAACAATAAAAAAACAAAATAATTGAAAGCTCCATCCAGTTACCAAGGGCTCCTGTTTTATGGCAGAGACTGTCA
This sequence comes from Cryptosula pallasiana, assembly GCA_945261195.1. Classification (NCBI taxonomy): domain Eukaryota; kingdom Metazoa; phylum Bryozoa; class Gymnolaemata; order Cheilostomatida; family Cryptosulidae; genus Cryptosula; species Cryptosula pallasiana. The sequence goes on along the minus strand of OX183137.1, from coordinate 10,406,658 downwards.
CAGTCACAATACACAAGAATGCTCAAGCAACATGACTGTACTGGTGGTGGCATGTGAGAGTTGTGTCCTCTCAAGGTATAAACAACAGAAATGGCTGTGGATGTCCTGTATTGCATACAAAGCCATAAGTATGTCTAGCCCAAGTACTTTTTAATACTGGTGCATATTTAGTAGGCTGTGAAATGTATGAATAATTTGTCTCTTGCGAGAGATCAATGCAACAGTCATATGTAGTTTTGTAGGGGTTGGAGGGAGGCCAAGTCATCTGATGTTGTAATGAGACATTGGTCTCTTGTGAGAGATCAATGCAAAAGTCATAGCCAGTTATGTAGGGGTTGGAGGGAGGCCAAGACATCTAATGTTGTAATGAGACATTGACACATTCCATTACATCAAACAGTTGTTGATCAGCAACAGATGAAGTGAAATGTAGACTGGGGATTAATTATAATAGAATGAAGCATTCAGCATTAGCCTGTAGATATTGATACTGACAAGGAAGTTAATGGATCTCAGGCTTGATTTTATGTAGCCCTGCGCAATCGTTATGTTCATGCATATGTTCATGCTTCATGTTACATCACCACACTCTGCACAAGCAAAAAGTTTGTTCTAGCGTAACTTAGGCTAAAGGTTTGTTATTTCATGATTGGGAGCTTCATTAACTAGCTAATCATTCACTGGTTGTGTTATTGTGAAAGCATATTTTGCCTGCTTAGCTGTCATGGCCAACACAATGGAGGAATCGGTAAGAGAAGAGATGCTACAGTTTGCATATCTGCCGTATCTACTACATAGAACTATTGGTAGTTTATTTCATCTATGTCTGCAGCAATGCGTAAGTAAACTCTCTACTGTTAGAAGGTATGAAATGTTACTTAGTAGTGCAGGAGCTAGAGTGTTACACACATCTGCCTTCGATGGAGATATCAACACATTGAGGTCTATATTAGACTCCCTCACACCACAACAAAAGTATAACCTAATAACACAACAAGACAGTAAAGGTAATACAGTGATATCTTTAGCTGCATACAATGGACATACTGTAACTGTAGAGTATCTCCTGGGATGTGTAGACTCTGATATGAGATATGAAATGTTAAAGAGACAGAACAAATACGGTAGTACTGCTGTGTACGGTGCAGCTAGTAAGGGACATACAGATACTGTCAAAGTTCTACTTTACTCTGTTAGTGTAGAAGTGAGACACAAACTGTTACTAACTAGATACACATTTGGTGAGACAGATAAGTTACTAAAAGCAATAGTAAAGCATCCAAAAACCGTTGACTGCGCTTTAGGGAGTATCCAATCAGAAATGAGATTTGAAGCGCTGAAGATGAAAGATGAGAATGGAAGATGCCTTTCAAATGTTGCTGCCAGAAACGGAGAAAACAGTACTCTAAAGGTCGTGTATGACAGAGTGACATCTCAGCAATGGTACAGTTTACTTTCACAAGTGGATAACTGGGGTGGTAGTGCAGTATCAATAGCTGCCTACGGTGGATATCTGGAAGTTATAAAGTTTATCATAGATTCAGTTAACGAAGAACATCAACAACATCTGCTGTGGAAAGTCGACTTATTTGGGGACACACCATTAATGTTAGCTTCACACAATGGGCAAAATTTGGTGTTGGACTACATACTGAATGCTCCAAGCTTACAAACAAACTACGCCATGTTGAAGAACCAGAACTACCGAAGTAGGACAGCGTTGCATTGTGCAGCATCAAAAGGGCATGTTGAGGTCACCACTGCAATACTAGATGCTCTCACAGGCCATGAAAAGAGTAAGCTAACTAAAATACAAGACAAAGTTGGTCACACTGCTGTATCATTGGCAGCATACAAAGGGCATATCCATTGCTTTAAACAGATGATAGATGCACTTTCTGCAGAACAAAGACAAGAAGTTTTATCATTCGAAATCAAGTCTGGTTATAATGCTGTGTATCTTGCTGCATGGAAAGGTCATACTGAAGTAGTTAGGTATCTGCTAAACAAAATTGATGATGATAAAAGGCATGAATTGCTGAAAACGATGAACAAAAGGCATCAAACTGCTTTGCACAAGGCTGCATATTACGGTCACACAGAGGCGATGAAGGTCATTCTAGATTCAATAACCACCACGCAGGCATTTGAGTTGGCAATTCCACAAGATGACAATGGCAACACTGCACTATACCTTGCTGTATGGGAAGGTCATACTGAAGTAGTCCGATGTCTGTTAAGCAAAATTGATGTTGATAAAGGTATGAATTGCTGAAAACGATGAACAAAAGGCATCGAACTGCATTGCACGAGGCTGCATATTACGGTCTCACAGAGGCGATGAAGGTAATTCTAGATTCAATAACCACCACGCAGGCATTTGAGTTGGCAATTCCACAAGATGACAATGGCAACACTGCACTATACCTTGCTGTATGGGAAGGTCATACTGAAGTAGTCCGATGTCTGTTAAGCAAAATTGATGATGATAAAAGGCATGAATTGCTGAAAACGATTAACAAGAGGCATCAAACTGCTTTGCACGAGGCTGCATATTACGGCCACACAGACGCGATGAAGGTCATTATAGATTCAATAACCACCACGCAGGCATTTGAGTTGGCAATGCTACAAGATGACAATGGTGACACTGCACTATACCTTGCTGCATGGGAAGGTCATACTGAAGTAGTCCGATGTCTGTTAAGCAAAATTGATGTTGATAAAAGGTATGAATTGCTGAAAACGATGAACAAAAGGCATCGAACTGCATTGCACGAGGCTGCATATTACGGTCTCACAGAGGCGATGAAGGTAATTCTAGATTCAATAACCACCACACGGGCATTTGAGTTGGCAATTCTACAAGATGACGGTGGCAACACTGCACTATACCTTGCTGCATGGGAAGGTCATACTGAAGTAGTCCGATGTCTGTTAAGCAAAGTTGATGTTGATAAAACGCATGAATTGCTGAAAACGATGAACAAAAGGCATCGCACTGCTTTGCACGAGGCTGCATATTACGGCCACACAGACGCGATGAAGGTCATTATAGATTCAATAACCACCACGCAGGCATTCGAGTTGGCAATAATACAAGATGACAATGGTGACACTGCATTATACCTTGCTGCATGGAAAGGACATACTGAAGTAGTCAAACTTCTCTTAAACAAAATTGATGTTGATAAAAGGCATGAATTGCTGAAAACGATGAACAAAAGGCATCGCACTGCTTTGCACGAGGCTGCATATTACGGCCACACAGACGCGATGAAGGTCATTATAGATTCAATAACCACCACGCAGGCATTCCAGTTGGCAATAATACAAGATGACAATGGTGACACTGCATTATACCTTGCTGCATGGAAAGGACATACTGAAGTAGTCAAACTTCTCTTAAACAAAATTGATGTTGATAAAAGGCATGAATTGCTGAAAACGATGAACAAAAGGCATCGAACTGCATTGCACGAGGCTGCATATTACGGTCTCACAGAGGCGATGAAGGTAATTCTAGATTCAATAACCACCACACGGGCATTTGAGTTGGCAATTCTACAAGATGACGGTGGCAACACTGCACTATACCTTGCTGCATGGGAAGGTCATACTGAAGTAGTCCGATGTCTGTTAAGCAAAATTGATGTTGATAAAACGCATGAATTGCTGAAAACGATGAACAAAAGGCATCGCACTGCTTTGCACGAGGCTGCATATTACGGTCACACAGACGCGATGAAGGTCATTATAGATTCAATAACCACCACGCAGGCATTTGAGTTGGCAATAATACAAGATGACAATGGTGACACTGCATTATACCTTGCTGCATGGAAAGGACATACTGAATTAGTCAAACTTCTCTTAAACAAAATTGATGTTGATAAAAGGCATGAATTGCTGAAAACGATGAACAAAAGGCATCGCACTGCTTTGCACGAGGCTGCATATTACGGCCACACAGACGCGATGAAGGTCATTATAGATTCAATAACCACCACGCAGGCATTCCAGTTGGCAATAATACAAGATGACAATGGTGACACTGCATTATACCTTGCTGCATGGAAAGGACATACTGAAGTAGTCAAACTTCTCTTAAACAAAATTGATGTTGATAAAAGGCATGAATTGCTGAAAACGTTGAACAAAAGGCATCGCACTGCTTTGCACGAGGCTGCATATTACGGCCACACAGACGCGATGAAGGTCATTATAGATTCAATAACCACCACGCAGGCATTCGAGTTGGCAATTCTACAAGATGACAATGGTGACACTGCATTACATCTTGGTGCAATGAAGGATCAAACTGAAACAGTTGGATGTTTGTTGTCAAGCGTTGATGGGGACAATAGATACGACTTGGTGAAGGTTGCTGACAACGCTGACTGCTTCACTGCAATACACATAGCTACATACTTGGGACACTTCGATACAGTTAATGTAATGTTAAACTCCATTGTACCTAAACAGATGTATGACTTAGTTAGATTACCGGATAGTGATGGTGTTACACCACTAGGGTTCTTTGCTTACGAAGGACACACTGAAACTTTGAAAACACTTATAGATGCAGCTTCCCCTGCACAACTGCACAGTTTGATAACGTTCCACCAGAGCAATGGTGATACACTTTTAATAACTGCTGCCAGGACTGGACATACAAATGCAGTAAAATACCTAGTAAACTGTGTGAAAGACAATAGAAAGGTTGACATGTTGAAAGTTCAAAACGAATGGGGTCATGCAGCAATACATGCAGCAGCTTACAAAGGTCATACACAGATTGTTATAGCCTTGCTAGAGTCAGTTTCACCAGTACACAGATACGAGTTGCTAAAACTTAAAGATAAAGGAGGTGACATTGCTATACCGTATGATCCAAAAGAAGATTATGGAGACTTAGTAGAACAAATGTTACATGACATAGATGTCAACTACAGATTTCCTTTACTGTCTAGCCTGAACAATGAAGGTGGTACAGTTCTGCATGGAGCAGCATACAAGGGTCATGTTAAGATATCTAGTGCAATACGTAATTCAATTTCAGCAGAAAACTGGTTTAACTTGTTACAACTAAGCAACATGTATGGTATTACACCTCTAGCACAGGCAGTCTACTATGGACATTTACAGTTAATTCAGCAATTGTTCGAATCTGTTAACTTGAGCCATCACTGGAAACTAATTGCCAGTAGATGCATCAAAGGCCGAAACATCACCCATTATGCTTCGTGGAGGAACCATCCAGACATACTGAGATATCTTCTGGGATTGGTTAGCTCACAGGAACGCTATGAACTGCTTAGACAAGAAAGCGCTGTTGGCAATATTCCAATATCTTATGCAGTTGATACAGCACACATCAAAGTCTTCAAAACAATCATGGGTGCGGTGGAACCAGGTCTTCACTACGGAATGCTAGCGACAGCCAATGACTACAACAGAACACCGCTACACTACGCTGCATACAATGGCTGTGCTGAAGCAGTGCAATGCATGTTGACTGAATTAGATGTTGTTGAACAACAAGAATTAATTAATGTAGCAGGGGAGGATGGAGAGACCGCACTCTTTGAAGCAGTTACAGGGGGAAACACTGATGTAGTTGAGTGTATGCTGCAGTTTTTAGAACCCCAGCAAAGACTTGAAGCATTGACAATATTAAACTGTGAAGGTAAAGTCTCTGTACACGAGGCAGCGAATCGGGCAAACTTGGAAACTATTAATGGAATCATTAAGTGTTTACCTATCGACGACTCAGTTGACAACAAAACAGATATACTGTTTGCACTAATAACAACAAAGGATGGAAATGGTGACACTCCTCTATCACATGCTGCAAGAGCAGGTCATACAGAAATTGCTCAAACACTGCTAGAGTGTGTAAACCATGACCAGCGTTTCCATTTTGTGTCCTCCAAAAACAAAGAAGGCTGTACACCACTGCACATATCATCAAGCCAAGCCCACAGAAGTACATTCTGTACAATTCTGGAGTGTCTCAGCGCAGACCAGAGGGAAGCTGTTCTCAATATGAAGGATGAAAATGGTGAAGTGCCTGTAGAGCCAGAAGAGCCTGTAAAACCATTCAAAGCAGAGCCCAACAGCACAGAAAAGTCTTTGGGTAAGTTTTTTGCCAGACATTTTTGCTATTTTCAAATTTTCAAGTGGACTCTTGAGATTAATTGTGCCTACAACAAATGACGTAATTTTCATAAAATTACATCTCCCAACGTATGCTCTACTTAGATTTTTCCACGGTCTATTCTGTAGCAAAAACAAAATTATGCTACTCACATAGCCGGTAGACTGGTCGTACACTTACAATTCTAGTACCTAGGTTAGAAATAGATTGATTGCCACTACTAGGTAATCCTTACCACCTACACCCTCCTAACTTTCAAGTGTTTTCTTACTAATACAAGTATATATCACTCATATCTCGGTTGTATTGGTAGTATAATATGTGCAGAGCTGCATACTGGTGTCAGGAGACAAGATGGCTAATGCACTAATAAAAATATGTATAGCTTACATCTCGGCCATATTTTACTGGAAAATGTATCTTAACTCCAATTAGGTTGGAACAGCTTCAATATGGATTTTACATGATACAAATACAGCAAAAACAATTTGAATTCGCCGATGGTTTTGCACTGCTGCTACATACAGGATATTGTATGCAGTCTGTTTTAGTGCCCAGCTGTTTGAGAGGAAATAATCAAGGCTAGGACTCGCTATTTGATGGTTACATGTGGCAATAGACTTTCACCTTTTCACATGATTTATTTTAGATAAAGTTTGCAGTCCTAGAGAAAAGTTTTTAGAACTATTTATTCAACTGAAAACTTCACTTAACCCTGTTTCTCCTGGGCTGTTATCGTTTGCACAAATGATGCCAATACTGCTAAATGTTTCAGTTGGTACATGACCTACATCTCTGTCTACTAAATAACTCTCTCTATATTGTTGACACCAATCTGCTGCTACACTCATTTTAGAAACAAAAGTCAAGCTAGTATTTTTATTTATTTGGATGTGCCAGCTAATCAACCGCATGAATCGTCAAAATGATTCTCAATGTTCAAATTGATATATAAAAGTTGTCAAGGTTAGATTCAAACTCTCTTTTTACAGCTGATGAGTCATCATTTCCGCTGCCTAAGAGTCAAACTGAAAAAATTAAGAAATCTCCTCAAAACAACCTCTCGAAAGATGTAATTGAATCCAAAAAGGACCAGCTTGAGTTACCTAACATTCCTGCACAGAACTGTGAAGAAAGACTTCAGACAAGTGATCACGTCAGGAAAGTACAGGAAGAAAAGCCCTTTGATGGTAAATAATCTTTCTTGGTAACATCTGCAGTAAGGGCAATTATTTTGAACAGCCATTTGTTAAAGCTTGAAAAAAATAGTAATTCGTCAATGAAGCGTTGAAGATGAGTCACCGAAAATACGGTTTATTTTGATGCAGCAGCAAACAAACACACTCATTTACGGTTTTTATCCTTTTTTTAGTAAGCTAAGTTTAATAAAGGAATTTTGTCATTATTTGATTTTTTAAACTTTGCAGTGTCTGTCAAACACACCCACATGGAGGAATGTGCCAAAAGAAATGTTGCGGATAAAAAATCTAAAAACGACGTAGCTCTACTGGCTTATCACAGCGAAGACATCAGCCCTAAACAAAGCTCATTGGAAGGAAGTGAGTGGAAACTTCTGCTTTTGTTAGAGTATTTCTGTTTTCTTCCTTTCTTTTAATTGACGTATTTTAATACAGAATGCAAAACACGTTTCTTGCTAGCCACTTGATGGAGCTTCTACAGTGACGTTTAATTTCATTTTCTGGTTTTTATGATATCCAGGTGAGCTCACCTTTGATGATATATCCAAACCCTACGACCCCTCTTCTCTTACTGACGGTTACATAAGCCCAAACGATGTCACTGATGTCAAGAAAGGCGAGCTAGATGATGACGTAACTGCCAAACCTTCTGTCGGTTTTAGTGGCTCTTTATCCAAAGGCAAAGTACTTTCAGGTGAGACTGTGTGGAAAAAACAATGAACAATTTACGACTCAAAGACCATGGCTTACCGCAATCACCCAGTAACCGAATACATATGTAAAGAGAACACACAAAAAAATCCATGGCTCTGAAATTCCAAAAGTTTAGAGTAGAACAACTGCAGTTGCAATATTTGAAAGATAAACCAACTTAAGTCAAAGTTGACCTGGCAAATTTGTATATATAGAGGAAGGTATTTATTGCCTCATTTCAAAATCAGTTTTTGCTGTTTCTTTTGTAATCTCTAGTACTTCTGGACAGAGAAATGTAGCTTTGTGTCTACATATTATAAATAACCTTGATAGCCAAAACCTTTCATTAAAGCTTTCAAGTTATCTAAAAACTTTTTCACAAGTTTGATATTGCGATTGAGTAGATATGCTGTAATAGATTCTGGTCTTGTCAGCAACAGAATGCTACTAACCTCAAGTGCTGAGCCTCTCTCTATAAGGGACACTGTTTGTATGGTTGGTGCCACTCATTCACTAGACTTTAGTAACTAAAATGGAACTCTTGGTTCCCACATACCTGTGAGGTTATTCAAACTATTCACTATTCATTATTAGTCTGGCACATGGCTCTAGGGCTATAATATTCTAGATAATATAACGAGGAGTGCAGTTCTGCAATGTTTAGTAAAAGGGCTGAGTCATCTATATTTCGAACTACAGGAGTTAAATGGCCTCCGGAATCAATCAAAGCAACGAGAAGTCAATATAGCCACAGTTAAATATAAAAACAAAATAAATGGTAATACAAAATATTGATGCGTTGAGTGTCTAATGCATGGGCTCCCTCGTCTCAGGCTAGGGCCTGGGGATTCCTAGCCTAAAGTCTATCCTCACTATGGGCTGGAGGGAGGTTAGTTGCAGATATGGCCTTGTGAAACACTCGAGCAAGTTTCGTGATCCTAGGTTAAATCAGCCATCTTGTGCTAGCCTCACCCACACTGCAAGTGTTCATACCAGCTCTGCTAAAGCCAATACAGGCCCAGCACCAGCCCTGCCGTTGTCCCAGAGCAAGGAGTGTAATTTCACAACTAATTACTGTAGTTAGACTACTACCGGCTATTTGTTGGCAGTGGTTATGATGCATAGAAGGGTCACTGGGCCTCAGAGGCTGACCTTTCACGAGTTACCGCGCGTGGATCACTTTTCTAGTAGTCTATGTACATACAAGTCTACCGCAGTACTACTACAAGGTATAATAAACCGCAGACGCTGTAAATGTGTCTGCTTATGTAACTTTCAAAAAATAGCTAGTGAAAACTTTCAGACTATAATAGGCTGATTCCGTTTTCAAACTACTATTACAAGACTTTGACTATGAACTGGTTTGTTATCTGCTATGTAAGCTTGCTGCTGTGTATAACATTGTATGCTTTATCTGTTGTTGGATAGTTGTTGGTTAGTTAATTAACTAGCTGATTATTGTTATCTGAATTGTTTATGTTTATTCCACACAGAAAGCGAAGAGTCTCTGTTGGTACAAAGGCTACGGACGGAGCTACAACTAGCTCAGCTGGATAATGCTGAACTTAAAGCAAAGCTCTGTTTGGCTAAAGAACAAGAGTGCAAAATGGAGAGTAGGCTGCAGACAGAACGAGATGCTTCCAAAGCAGAAATTACAAAACTCAAAGCAATGCTCACTGGTGGGTTTTGCTTACTTGTTCTTTGCCTCAATACGATTTTCCATAGGATATAGTTCTGAGTTGTAGAAGAGCACTAACAATACAACTTGTATATGCATCACGCTGTTGCAAATATATGTGCGCTGTCATGTTTAGGATATGGAATCCTGGCAGACAAAACAGATGAAGGAGACACAACATGTGATTATCGGGACAACAAAAAAGGCAAAAAGTCACCAACCAATCCCTCTGCCAATGACATAACTATGAAATCAGAGCCTTCCATAGATGTTGACAAGGTTGCTTTGGGTATGTTTGTTTATTTACATCTCTAAAATTGTTTCACATGCCTGTCAAATTCAAATATATTTGATTGAACAAAGCTAAGCAAGTTGAGAGTTTGAAGGAATGCTGTTTGTAAGAGGGGCTTACAAAAGAGCACCGAAGGTAGATAAGTGAATGTAAAATGAAGTTATAATGGCGTCACTTCAACTTTGAAAACAATCAATCACCCTTCACTACTTTCACAAAATCTATTGGTCAGTGGTATGTATATGAGACACTTGTCTATCACCACTGCACACTTGTATAACTGACCATTCAGTTAGCTTATCATCAGCAAACAATAACACAACTGACTAAGTAGCCTCAAACATTGTTTGTTTGTACTAGCAAATATCAAGCATACTCGCTGACGTATGTAAAGGCTTCGAGCACCATTTTATCGCTACAAACTACTTTATCAGTCAAAGTTTATTGGAAATGTCAAACGTCCATTAGTAATAGATTTGCTTCACACAGTTGATCCAAGTTACAGGTGTGTTACTGTTGCCTTCATGGTATACATTGAGTGAGCAAACAGCTAGAAAGCATGGCCAGCCACAACGAGTTCATGTGAAGCTTACAAATGAAATATAAAAACCAAAATATATGGATTATTAGAACAATATCGAGTGCGGTGTTTCGCAGAATAAAAAATGTTTATTGTCATCAGATGGTTGTTCTTCAACTACTACTGTACTTCACAAGACGCTGCTGGATGTAAAATACCTGGTATTGCATAAAACCTTCACCCGCTCAGGTCCCAATGTGTGGGTTAGGCATCAGGCTGTGGCAAGTTTTGTGACCCATTCATTTCTGAAGTGCGTTACATCACTATAACAGCAGCAGCAGAACCTTTTCCTATGAGCCAAAGAACTTTATGGCCATTGCTTACTGCCTGCTGTAGTAACATGGGAAGGTACTAATGGCTTGTTATGTAACCTATTCTATGGCCTGGAGCTAGAGAATTAAAATCAATTTTTCAAACGTAGTGCAAATTAATAGTCTGCATATGAAGTACTGATACATATGACAGATTTTTATGGTTACTGCACATTGCATGCTATAGTGACATGGAAAGTTGCCAAAGGTTAGCAACATGAGCTACTTTATGGTTTGGAATGAGGAAAGTTAAACAAAATTTGTGTTACTAGCTGGCACATGAAATACTGATACATATGACCAGCTAGTAGTTCACATATCACCATTATCACATACACATGTCTGTGTAACTATTGCTGCTTGAGGTAGTCAAAGGATTAGCAGTGATAAGATAAGCATGCTTGCCACTTGTGTAGTAGCCCAAGTGTCACTGCAGGCTATGTAGCTAGAGGGAGCTACCTTTGTCGTATCCTACTGCTGTGTGATGGCATTACACTTATGGTTACACTTATGCAACCTCAGTGCAATACGCAATGTTTCAGAGTTTGTGAACTGTACCGAAACAGCTCAGTAGTCTCATATGTATCCCTTCTATCACCAGCAAATTGCCAATAAGAATCAAGTTTGACTCTCCTGTACCAACCCTGGTTATGTCAAGTTTGGCCTTGCCATTTTTTTCCTTCTACTTCCTTTACCACCTGTTACACCCTCCTTCCAAAGATTGATTTCCAGAGGAAGGGGGGGGGGGGGGCAGAGTTGAAGCTTAACTTGGTAGCTCCCTACAGCGACTGCATCCATTGCTGTACCTCCTGAGAAACCTTCAGGGTGGGCTATCTACTCATCTATGTTACTATTGCCTTCATACTCCGCAAAATATCAAGTTTTACTTTGTACCCAAGGCATACTACCTCACCTGTTTTACATCTTGTTTCAGGTAGTTTCGCAAAAAAAATGCTTTCTACGAAGAAAAAACAAACACATGCAAACCAACTTTTTTTTTAAATTGAAAATATCAAGTCTTTGTATTTGGTCATTATCCTAATGTGTTTAGCACTGACAGATTATGCATCAATTAAAGTTAAAAGATTAAAGTTTTGAGAGTACACCATTAGCGTGGAGTTGACCCATACAGATTGAACTTCACTGGTTTTGGAACTTTTACTCACCATTCACCGTTGTATGAGTTTCTGTCGTGAAAGGTAAAACCAAAAATTATGCTGCACTCACCTGTTGTTTGGTTTGCAATGTTGACTAGTTAATTTTAGTGAAGAGTTGTGATTGGTGAATATTTTATGGTAGTTTATCCTAATGCAATCCTCTACCCAACCATCTGCATTCAATGGAAATATCAGTAAGCTACCAAGTAATCAGTTTCCTAACATATTCCAGCAACAATAGTTTCTGTGCAGTGCAAAACGCTGCCTAAAACATAGGAAGTGAAGAGTTACTTCCCTTGTAGCTCACTATTAATGTCACTGCAATGTTTTTTTATTCATAAAATTACAGAGACTGGTGTGGGAGACAAAATCAGTGCACTAAAAGGAACAACCAAGAATATAAAGCCTAGATTTGAGGACACGGTACAAAATACATTTTTGGAGTCCGGGCACCCTGGAGACGGCAAGAAAACAGGTAAAAGCTTACATTTACAAACAGTTTTACAGTCGCAAAATTTTTGGCAACTTGGGTGTGAAGTTAGGAGTTCACTTTTGTGACAATGCAATAAACCCATTCATAGCTTTTGCAGAGGCTGATATAGTCGGTGAAGTTGGTGAACTCAGAGGAATTACCAAAAACATAGAACCCAGATACCAGGACACAGTACAGGATACATTTATAGATTCTGAACATCCAGCCCATAGTGGAGAGACAGGTCAGTGAAGTCTACCGAAAGGGTTTAGTTAACAAACTACATTGGAGAAGGTTTTAATGTGAACCATTGCAGTTCCCTAGTAGTGTTGTTGTTCACTCATTTGTAGGGTTTGCTAAAGCTGCTGGTGAGTTTAATGTTGGTGAACTGAAAGGAATTACCAAAAACATGCAACCCAAGTTCGAGGACACAGTGCAGGACATATTTGTGCAACCTCGTGAGTCAGCAGGCAGCAAAACGGCAGGTGAAAACTGTTAGTTACAAGAGGATTTCATTTTTTAATTCATAGACACGCTACAGTGTGTTCTTAAAAACCTTAAAATTCCCAGAGATCTAAAATCAACACAATAATTTAGTTTCAGTATCAGTGGGAGAGTATTTTATGATTTACTGCTAAAAATTCCGAAACAGAGATATTTTTTGAGATTTTAGTAAACTCAAGCAAAGTATGTCATATTTCAGAAAATACCGAGAGAGAACTGGTGCAGACCAATTCGGAGAATGAATTACCAGTAAATCACTCATCATGGAACATGGATGTTGGTGTGGAGGTGAAGGCTACAGGTGAAAAACATATCACTGAAACAGGTATTGAAACTGTTTTGAATAATTAAATATTTGATGAGTACGCCATCAACCTGTGAACAGATAATCTATAGACAAGTATGATCTCCAATGAGCTATGTAAAACTATATATTTTAGTTGTAATTGTGAGCTGGTATTTGGAGTTTTCCCCCTCATCATGTAGTTTCTACAAGCATCTCCTTTAGTTAATACGTGTTGAAGGAGGCTCTTAGTTGATTTTTTTGAAGTTTTCAGCAAGTTGAACTCTTTTTTATTCTCTTTGCGTTCATTCCTATTAGAGACTGGGACTGATGAGCACCTGGCTGTTCCAATGGCTTCAGAGATGCAAAGCTTAAAGATAACAAACCTACCACTCAGCCAGGAAAAGACACCAGAAGATACAACACAATACGCAGATGTTAGAGTGGAGACAGGAGATATAATACTTAGCAAAGCACCAGGTAAGTATGTAGAACAACAAGTGGTATGGCTAGTAAGTTTTGGGTAAGGATGTGGGCTTGATGCCCTTGACAGTAGCAAAAAGTCTTGCCAAAATATAATGCCTGGGAAAGTCAGCAATATGTTTTCACATTAATTACGAAATGGTTGCAAAAATGATTGCTGCTAAAAAGCAACTCTTTGATTTCAAATTTGAAAAATTACAAAGTTGAGTGTGGACTCTTTGAAAAAAATGGCGGTTTGTAAGCAAAAATTGTTTGAAGCGTGAGCTTATACAATTTCATGCTCACTCTACTAGTTTGCATTTCCTTTCACACAATGTGATGTTTTATCTTAAATGCAAACCGCAAAAATTTTTCAACCAATGGCCAAGTCTGATAATAACTTTAAGTGGTCATGTAAATCTTTGAAGTTGGCAGTTAGCCAAACTCTCACCTAAAAACATGGCATATAACACACTTTACAAGTATTTCACTTTTTGTTACTGTCTTCTAACAAGCCGGCATATCTCATCGTAAATTCAATTCCTCAGCAAACTAAATATTCTGACATTCTTGATTGATGGATCACATGCAGCATTCTAGTAGCTTCACCTTTTCCAGAGCAAATGATTTTTCCTCGCAACTTCTGTATCATTGTTGGCTTTGTGATGTGAAAAATTATTTTGGAGTTCCATTTTATTTTTCAGCCATAGAAGCAATGGAACAGCAACAACCCACCACAACTGATGCTGATGGACACAGTCTAAAGATACTAAATATACCCCAGAACCAGGAGATGGCATTAACAGATAAAACGCAACACACAGATGTTGATGTAGAGATCAGAGATACAAAACAAGACATGGTACCAGGTAAGTAAATAAATAAGGACACACGTTTGTGTAGTTATGGGAGCTTCCAATTATTGACATATTATTGGAAATTCTACTGTTCTATAGCAGTTCCTTATTAATTTGAGTGCTATTTCTTGTGTCTTGAGAATAACTTATTGTGGTTTGGTTGCAAGACAACAACAGTAGATGTTTCACTAACCTTGTGAGCGTTTTTTATCTTAATTTATTAATTGAGTGGCAATAGGTGTATTCGCAACCTGAATCGTTGCACATCCGCTATTAGTCATATTTGCAATCCACATCAGTGGGCGGCAAACGCATCGATCCAGGCAAATAAATTTTATTCTATAATAATAGGAAATAATTTTAATTGAGCCTGATTAAATGTGAGAACATAAAATTTCGATGCGCATTGTAGCGAGTGTAATTATTTTCATATGAGTAAGCAATTCATCAGGGACGGTTATTGTGTCGTTGATTCCCTACTGGTACTGTTAGCATGATGCATCAGTAAGTAGCAGATAGTGGTAGCAAGTCAAAAAATAATCATCTTTACACTTTTCCGGATGACAACATTTATTTCAAGCAATTCATTCCCGATTAGGTATAACATTTATCTTTATTGTTTTACCAAAATAGCTCTGTGTTTCATTATTGTGATCAATCTATTTCCAATATATCAGTATTGTACATGGAAATCATAATAAATAATAATAATAAACAACGTATATAATAGTTAATAATAAATAACTATAAAATAATGATAAACAAACGTCACCCATGTGAGTCTCTATTAATTTTTATGTTATGGATCGATAGTGTTTGCGACTTTTGAGTATGCCTCGCAAATTTATATTTTCCTGCTCGCGGGGATACTTGCTTTGCGATTTACTAAAAATATTGCTACCGACCCATTCGCACTAAATAAATTGCGAAAAATATTATTCATTAAGTTTATAGTACAGATCGATTCAGGTTGCAAATATACCTATTAGATCAGGAGAAATAAGTAGTTGAAATATTTCTTGTAATAGTAAAAACGCATGTCAATGTTATGTGCCCCAGCATTAAACTCGTAGTATTTTTAATTGTCCCTTTCAAAAATTAATATTGTTTGGCTATTTAGTATTCCATAAATAATGTTGGACTTTGGCTCCATATCTGGTTGAGATGGCAAATTTCATTCAGAAGGCCCACATTATTGCGCATTCCTTTTTAACTTTACCATTAATATGGTTT
Source organism: Cryptosula pallasiana (assembly GCA_945261195.1). Taxonomy (NCBI): domain Eukaryota; kingdom Metazoa; phylum Bryozoa; class Gymnolaemata; order Cheilostomatida; family Cryptosulidae; genus Cryptosula; species Cryptosula pallasiana. Next base: position 10,390,777 of record OX183137.1, on the reverse strand, counting down.
GGGCTCTTAAGAATCATATTCATCTAAGCTAATCGTCAAAAAATAACAAGCAAAAACAGTTTTTGTTCACAAACAGTCAGTGAGTGAGTTGTCCCCCCTCTCTGAGTACTATTGTCTCCAATAACTGGGGAGTAGTGATGGGATGAAACCAATTCTAGAATGATCACTAGAAAGCTTTTGTACAGTTGGTTTAGACGTACATATGAAATCAGAGCTCAATTAGCTGGTGTGTTGTCTGTTACATTTAGTAGAACAGGAGGTAGCAGGTATCAAACCTACAGATGAAGATAGTGTGAAAATAACTAATATATCTAAAAACCTACAGATGGATATAGCAGACACTATGCAGATGGAAATTGGTAAGAATCTGTTTCTGCAACTCTTTGGGTAAACCAATTGTTCATTTTTAAATGTCTATGTGAAACTACAATCCATTAGTGTTAATACTTAATTTGAACCAAGTTTGACAGGTTGACCATCACATGTCAAGTAAACAAGACCGTTACTACATTGAGGCAACACTGGGTTTGAGTAAATCATTATACATATAATGCTTGCCTCTATTATTTATTGTTGATCTGTTTTACTCCCAATCAACAGTTACAGAGAGACTGCAACCACCCACTTCACCTGCAGTAGACAAAGATAGCTTGAAATTAACTAACCTACCTCGAAACAAGATGGTAGCTGTAGAAGATACAATACGGTACACAAATGTTGGCACAGAGCCAAACGAGGCAGAAGTAGCACCTGAACCCAGTGAGTATTGCTAATGACCACGTGTAAGTCACCTTAAGCTGTTTAATTAATTTATTACAGACAATATTCTTGAGATGTTAAGCATCTACCGCATAAAAATGCTGTCCACGGGAGAAAATAACTCCAAATAATTTTACCACTTGCTAGAGAAAAATGATGGTATGAGATAATAATACTAACCATTTATTACTAGTTGAAGAAGCGATACACAAGCGATTGGATGGCAGAGATAGTCTAAAGTTAACTAACATTGTACAGAACCAACAGATGCCTCTAGAAGATACAATACAGATGGAACCAGGTATTTATATCTGAACTTCTGGAAAGACATATGCGTGTCAACTAGTTTCCTTCACAGCACCCCATCATGTCTCAAATTAATTTTTGACGTAACAAAATATTTGATTCAAGCTTTCCCACCAATAACATATTTATGTAATAATGCTGTACTTTATTAGCTGCAGTAACAAATACACAATGTGCAGAGGAAGGGAGGTTAGATGACTTGGTAACATACAGAGAGTTTCCTATAGAAGACAAGATACAAAATACAGACATTGGTGCTGATGTAGACACAACAAGTGCACAAACTGTACAGACAGGTGTGTTGTGTAATCAATGTTGATCATAAATAATTCTGTTTGCGGCTAGCTGCTTTTAATTAAGATAATGGCAAAATGGTTGCAAAAACTTATTTGACACTTGGAGATATTTGGTTTAGCCATCTATAAGCTATCCAGCATAACTTGAATTGCGTTTGTTGTATTGTGCAGGATTTCACTGTGGGGGTGTGGTAGCTCGGCCTACCTGCACAACCTCCCGAACTGTGATGGCAAATGTGTCTATTGTATCAGCGATACAACCCTTCCACAGGTCGACTAGTGTTCCTAGAAATGGTGCATCACCATTCCAGTCTACTAGCTAGCTGCCGGCTGCGTTAGCTGTTCTGACAGAGGCCGAACTTTGAAGGGCGAACTAGTCAAGGCTAGGTTCGGCCAGCAGAGGTTCGGCTGATCTGTTCCAGTGCAAGGCAGAGGCCGAACTTTGAAGGCGAACTAGTCAAAGCTAGGTTCGGCCAGCAGAGGTCCAGGCTGATCTGCTTGTATATTACTACTCGAGTAATGGTGCTCTTGTTGTATGTGCATGTACTTAGCGCAGTGAAGTTATTGTTAGAAACAAAGAAACTTCTGAGAGTGTGCAAGCTGACTCTGACTTTATTAACCATGACATCAGTATTTATAAGAACAGTTATGTAATACAAAATTGACAGACAAAGGAGGCCACACCTGGCACAGCCAATTGGCTAGAGTGTGCCAATACAAATACAGTAGGTGTGACTAGAATAATTGCATGAGTGATTGGCTAGAATGGGCTAATGACAAACAGTGGGTGTAGCTAGGATAAATGCATGAGTGATTAGCACATGGTAAACATATACGATTGAATGTTAAGTAAAGTAATGATAAATGTGCATAGAACAAAAGTCTTTAGAACGTAAGCATAGAACTATACCATGTAGTAGGCTTAGACGGTATGTAGAATGTAACTTAGTGTGTAGTAGATAATATAAGATGGTGCCGGTCCTTCACAGTATTCAAAATGTCATTTAGCATTGCGAGTCAGTTTTTATCTGAAATAAGTTCTCATCATTTTACAGTGACAACCAATCTCATTTGTTGCTGGTCTTTCAAGAGTTCCATTTTTCATCAATTTCTTGTAAAAGCCTGTGACCTTTTAGCTGCATGTAAAATTTATGAAATATAATGAAATGACGAAAACCATGAGAAAATTTGCATATAAAATTTTTTTTAAAAACTTATCTGAATCATAACAATAGTGCAGAATCTTGGATGGGTCGAACAGTGAGGAGTTTAAAATGGACTGTTAAATTTCTTCATCAGGTGGCTTAACAACGACTTCATAGAATATTATATGGTTGCCAATTATTATATGGCCACAAGCCACCAAAAAGTCTAAAAAATGGAAAACTATCAGACAAACAATTTTTATTACACTGAGTAACTGTAAGCAATGGAGCCTTCGGAAAGCACTTAGTGCATTTACAGGAGTTATCTTCTTAAAAATGAGGAGATTACTCCAAAACAACATTTATTTGTCTACCAATCCATATGTTTAGGAGTGAGCACTCATCACTTAGCTACACTAAAAGACATTACAAACATTCATACGAACTTATACAATTGTAGATGTGTTAGTAGAAAGTGGAGAAGAAGAAAACTCCATACATGCAACTCCTGATCAGACTCAGTCACAAGATGTACCAGGAGAACCTGATGAGTGAGTACTTTGTACTGGTAAATGCAAGTGGTGTGATCTTATAGTTAACAAAGTTGAATAAAATGAAAAAAATTTGCATTTTGAGGTGCATGACCTTGAACCTTGATCCTCGATGGCAATATTATGCAGAAGCACTATCTGCTTGTTGATAGCCAAAGTTTTCCAATCTAAAAATGCTCATTTTTTCTGTTTGCCGATGAGTTAAAACCTGCGCGGTAAGTTCTGGAAGCCGATGAGTGTCAATAACAACGGAACCTGTCATTGGTCCACCAGGTGCTGATGTAACTACTATTTTGTGAGCATTGGTGTAGACTGAACATCAAACTTTTATCGCATTATTCTGAAAAATATATCCATCATACAAGTTATCGATAGGTTGTAAGATAATTATAATTGCTTAAGTAAAATCTGTCCTGCAACTGTACCGGACTACACTTTTCCGCGTTGCATCTACTAAGACTATGTTAGGCTCAACTTTTTAAAATTCTGTTTTATTTACCTAAAGACTTTCTTTTTTGCAGGAGCACAGACTGGTAAACCTATAAGACTAAACTGACAAGCACCTGCCAATTTACCAGAAGGCACCTTTACAGTGGATGTGTTTTGGTTGTCTCTCTCTTGCTACCAAACTGGTTGTTGAAATGTAACAACAGTTTTTGACTGTGTGGAAATTGGGAGCAGACAACTTCTTATTTACAATTGTATATACCATCACTAGTACACTAGACTTCGGATGTTATGTCTGATACTAGTGCTAGAACTTTTAGGGTTAATTAACCAGATGATTATACCTTTAGTACTTGTAAGTAATAGTTTTACCTTTTGATATATAAGCAATATGGGATATAATCTATGAGCCGATGCACTCCATTCTATATTAGGTAATATTAACTATATAATTATATGATATATACATTATATATGGTGATTGTTTACTCTCATCATCTGTCTATCACATGATTGAAAAAAAGGCAATTTTATGTTTTTCGGTTTTTGCTAACAACATGCCTGGTATTGGGAAACAAACATCCATGGAAAGTAGCTTGGTAGTTGGCTTCTCCTAGTTTTGTACTGACAACTCCAAGTTTTTTGACAAGTTTTGCGTTTTGAACAATAATTGTTGCAAGCAGCGCTGTTGTTGATGAAATGAGTCAGTAAAGTTTACAACTGAAACCTATTGCCATTAGCAACCTTAACACATCTGAAAAAGGAGGGCAGCAGTATCTGCAGCAAGAAACATCTACATAATATTGTCACCTACCAACTGGTTTCTTCATAAGAAACTTAGCTCATTCTAGTAATCTACAAGCTTGCACAACTAGCTTGCACTGCTTTGTGGCACCTTCATACCTCAGCAATATAGTACTGATTGTAGTTTTGTGGTGGACATTGTTGAGGGATTGCTATAGATAACCCTCCCATACTAACAAACCACTTCGGTGATCTTGACCTTAACTTAAAAGAGTTACAACCTTTTGAGAAGATTTTTGAAAAGAAAAAGATGACTCAAAACAATAGGCATTTGACCTTGTTAGTGATATTTGCATTGTGAGAGTTGTCTCCTTTTCTGCTGAAATGACAACTCCGGTTTTGTGACTAGGTTTGATGCTCTAGAAGATTTATTGCCATAAGGAATTGCAAAAGAGCTCACCACATAGTCATAGGAGATTATTTTGCTAAAAATAGTATTGCAATCAGAAACAGTCATAGTTTCATTAACTAGTAGACGTGCGCTCAAATGCTGATGTGAGAGAAAACAACTGTTAAAGCAATATTGTGTGACTCGTGTACGTAGAATGAAATAGTACATCTGTTGTTGAGATGCTCAAGAGTTTGATGAGAAAAACACAAATTTGTTTTCTTCAGCCAACAAAGCTTTACTGCAGCTCACTTGTGGCAACTGCAAAAAAGAGGGTTTGTGTTAAGAGCAGTAGATTATAGAGCCATGGCCAGACAACTCACACTATCCCTCTGTTCCTCCACTCATGATCGCATCATGTTTTGGGTGGAGCATCAAACAGACCTACTTACACTTGGTTGGTTTGGTATATAAACCTGTAGTGTCCGTATTCATTGGTTGATGGGTCATTTCTGATAATGTGACTTGCTTTATTGAATGGATATTTTTGGCAGCTGTTTTGGAGTTGTCTCTGTAACCTGATGTTGTGCAGATAACTTGTATTTGTGTGGCTGGAGGCCTCTTACAGAAAACAACTAATTTTTTTCTAAGGAGAAGAAATGATTTATTTCGGTATGTAGGACAGACTGGGTTCAGTTGACTTTTGTTTACTAGTATGTTTACCTGACAACCTGTTCATACAACTGTACACAGCTATATATTTTTGTGTTATAGTTTTATAAAATAAGCAGAAATCATTTTATTGAAGTTTTTTTACAGAAAAGGTATTATTTTTGTAGCATCACAGACAGGTAAAGCAATCAGGGTTCCACAGGCTATAAACACCTGCCAAATTAACAAATGTCTACCCGCGGACAGTGGATGAGTTTCAGTGGTTTGTGTTGTGCTGAAAAACTATTTGTTGAAAGGTAACAATGGTCAGTGGGAGCAGATAACTTCTTATTGAAATTTTTATGTATCATTGGTAGCACACTTGATCTAAGATTATAGATATGATACTAATGCTACTAAATTGACAGCGTTAGTGAACAGCTGATTATACCATTAATATTCGCTATTAATAGTTTTATCCAATTATATATAATCTATATAAAATAGAACCCATAAGTTGATGCACTCAATTATATATTAGGTAATACTAATTGTATATTTATATGATATATAGACTATATATAGTGATTGTTTACTCTTATTATCTGTCTATTACAAGATTTACTAAAATATAATATTCAGTTTGTTGGCTTCTTCCTAGCTGCTTGCCTTTTATTAAAAATATTTATGCTTACTGACTTAACACGGGAGTTGTCTTCTTTCAGTTTTGAACTGACAACTCCAAGTTTATGGCTACTCCAAGCATGGAAATAATCCAAATTGTATGGTCTGGTGTAAGGACTCCGTAAAGTTTACGACTATCTTCTGTCACTGATAGCGACTGTAACATCTGTCATGTTTACATACAATAGAGGACAACAGTATCTGCTGCAAGGAACCAGTATACTCATCACCAACCAATGTGGCTTTTCTTGAGACACTCTTCTCAACCGAGTAAACCCTCAAGCCGAAATTTGGAATGAACGTAGACAGGAATGAACGTCACATATTTAACTTGTACTAATTTTTGTCTACTTCAGACCTCAGTATAAAGTCCTGGTTGTAGTTTCGTGTCGAACAATGGTGAGAAAAAGTTATAATTAACACTTCCTAGCACAGTGCTACAGTGACCTTGACCTTTGCCTAAAAGGCTTACAATGTGCTTTTCAGATGATTTTTTTAATAGAACATTGATTAAAAATAATATGCCTTTGCCTTTATTAGTAATATTTGCATTCCTAATGTATGAGTTGTCTCCTTAGTTGTTGAAATGACAACTCCAGTTTTGTGACAAGGTTTGCTGCTCTAGAAGATATATTGTCATAAGGAGGTCAAAATGAGCCCACCACAAGTTTATAGAACCCTAAATTGCTAACAGACAGTCTTAAAGAGAAGAAACTGTCACTATCTGAATTGCCAGTGGGTGGAATAGTGCATGAATGCTGATGCTAGGGGAAGCAACTGTCATAGGTTTCCTTCACACAATCTATATATGGTTTATTGAAATATGGTGTAACTCTATGAATCATAACCCATAAAAAACATGTTTACGAGCTTATCATGTTGAACTATTAACAATATATTGTTGAATTAAACAAGGTCTTATAGCTTCACACTCTAAAACAGCTCCTATGTTATACAGCTTGTACATACATAAATTTCCACCAAAGCGTTTGCTGACGAGAACTTTAGTCCGGCAGTTTCGCTCCATACTGTAGTAAATTTGCGCGTAACAAGTCAGTGTTTTAAATCTTCTAAATCTACCCCTTCCTCCTGTATTCAAACCTTGACCATCTCCTCTATTCATTATTTTTGTTTTAGATTCCAATTTCACTTCCTCCAAGTGTTTTGTATTTAAAGAAACCTCGTCCAACTGTAGGCTGATTTCTCTTTCATTTCAGTGTGAGAATAGAGTCAACACGAGTACATGCCGAGACACTCGCTTACTTACACCCTCACCGTACCTACCTAAAACCTTCCCCAACCTCTTTCCTAAAACCCCCCTCTACCACTCCTCCTGTGAGTTACAAGCCCTTACCATATAAGAGCTAGGTCTGAGCTCTCTTCAAAGATGACTCACGGTGATTCAGAAGCCTCAAGAAATAGTTGCTTCTTCTGGATACAAAAGAAAGCAAATCGAACAGAAAATAGGTTTTATATAGACATAAATACAGTCTCCGTGGATTATTAACATTACAAACGCGATGAAACTTCACCATGGCATCTGTGAAGTAACCTTCCCCTGTATAGTGCCCTCCTTTCCCGCTCTGTACACACTTAGGAATATTTTGCTCTTTCTTATACCATTCCACAGTCACCAAAAGTTCAATTTTATAGTGAAGTTAGAGCTAAAAACAAAATTGAAAATTTATTTTTTGTTTTTCAATTGAGAAATTAGGTTTGATAGAATGGTTGAGCTTTTTACTAAGCTAAGCAACTCAACATAAGAGTTGTCTCCTTTTGACTTTAAAAAACACTCCAAGCTGATGAGAAATATCAATGCTGTAAATGATAAATCAATCGCTTGAGCCAAAAGGCAACCTCCACTAAAGCTTGAGGCGATATTTCTGGAACAATTAGCGCTACTAGCTGTACCTGAATATTTGTATTTGTCTCCCCTGCTTGTGATTAGTTATATTGGGCAACGCATGGTTACAGTCATTACCTTTAAATAGGTCGCTCTACCTGTTTAAACAAAATAACGACATGCTGCTTTATGGAAAGAAACATATTTTGTCAGCTGTTCAGAATTGTCAAAAGAAATTCACAATAATAAGTACAATTTTCTATGATTTTTAAGCTGAGTGAGTAAACTTATGCATAATCATAATAGCGGAGAAAGTGGTACCTCCAGTTTCTAGTGCGCTGTCCTAAAATGTAGACTTGGGACCAAAGATAACATAGCAAGACATTGAGAAACTGACGTACACTGGGGTTATCCATAAGGTTAATAAACTCACAACCTGTTGGCAGGCATGTAAATACTTTATCAATGGCGAGTTGTGTTTTATTTACAGTTGAATCTAACTAGGATGCTTCTAAATTAATCTGTGGTGGCAGCGGACAACATCATTAATCGGCAAATAGTGACATGAAGAATTTAGCAATTGGAATAGGTCAACACCTTTTAGCAATCAACCGCATACTGGTTGGTCTGTTTTAATGTGTTAACTGGTGGTAACCTAGCAACTCACTGTTCACACATAACTATAATTGTACCTATTCACAGGTAAGTGATGCCTGCTGCATTAATGTACTTGATTTTCTGTCTTTACATTCAACAATTTTTATTCGTTAGTGGAATATCGATGTAAATGAGTGTGATGTCGTTATTTAATGATGTTGAATGTTCAAGCTAAGAGTTGTCTACTATTGTTGCTGAAAAGACAACTTCAGCTCTGTGACTAGGCTGTCGTTGCAAAAGATCAAACTACCACAAGTTAGACTAAAGATGCTAACCTTGTAGACTTATAGACAAAAACTTTGTTGACAAGTCGTACTACCAGAAGTGTAAAAAACAAAATTAAACCGACGTCCCGAAAATAAGAGGCTGTCAATAAAAAAGACTTGAACTTTTTTGCTGCGACAAGAAGTGATATTTCTGTGAAGTAGTGATGCTGCCAAATCAACAATATGTAGAGTGGGTTGCCTACAATGGGTACCCACGCATTGTAGTGTTGGAAAGTGATAAATTTGTTAAAACTCTGCTGTTCAGTGTCAATAGTCTAACAATGAAAAAAACAACAATTGAAAGCTCCATCCAGTTACCAAGGGCTCCTGTTTTATGGCAGAGACTGCCACAGTCACAATACACAAGAATGCTCAAGCAACATGACTGTATTGGTGGTGGCATGTGAGAGTTGTGTCCTCTCAATGTCTAAACAACAGAAATGGCTGTGTATGCCCGGTATTGCATACAAAGCCATAAGTCTGTGTAGTCCAAGTACTTTCTAATACTGGTGCATATTTAGTAGGCTGTGAAATGTATGAATAATTTGTCTCTTGTGAGAGATCAATGCAACAGTCATATGTAGTTTTGTAGGGGTTGGAAGGAGGCCAAGTCATCTGATGTTGTAATGAGACAGTGGTCTCTTGTGAGAGATCAATGCAACAGTCATATGTAGTTATGTAGGGGTTGGAAGGAGGCCAAGTCATCTGATGTTGTAATGAGACATTGACACATTCCATTACATCAAACAGTTGTTGATCAGCAATAGATGAAGTGAAATGTAGACTGTGGATTACTTGTAATGGAAAGAAGTGTTAAGCAATAAATGCTGATATTGACAAGGAAGTTAATGGATCTCAGGCTTGATTTTATGTAGCCCTGCGCAATCGCTATGTTCATGCAAGTCATCTTACATCACCACATTCAGCACCAGCAAAAAGTTTGTTCTAGCGAGAACAAAACTTAGGCTAAAGGTTTGTTATTTCATGATTGGGAGCTTCATTAACTAGCTAATCATTCACTGGTTGTGTTATTGTGAAAGCATATTTTGCCTGCTTAGCAATGGAGGAATCGGTAACAGAAGAGATGCTACAGTTTGCATATCTACCGTATCTACAAGATAGGACTATTGGTAGTTTATTTCATCTATGTCTGCAGCAATGCGTAAGTGAACTCTCTACTGTTGGAAGGTATGAAATGTTACTTAGTAGTGTAGGAGCTAGAGTGTTACATACATCTGCCTTCGATGGAGATATCAACACATTGAGGTCTATATTAGACTCTCACACCCCACAACAAAAGTATAACCTAATAACACAACAAGACAGGAAAGGTAATACAGTGATATCTTTAGCTGCATACAATGGACATACTGTAACTGTAGAGTATCTCCTGGGGTGTGTAGACTCTGATATGAGATATGAAATGTTAAAGAAACAGAACAAATACGGTAGTACTGCTGTGTACGGTGCAGCTAGTAGGGGACATACAGATACTGTCAAAGTACTACTTTACACTGTTAGTTTAGAAGTGAGACACAAACTGTTACTAACTAGATACACATTTGGTGAAACAGATAAGTTACTAACAGCATTAGTAAAACATCCAATCACCATAGACTGTACTTTAGGGAGTATCCAAGAATGTATGAGATTTGAAGTGCTGAAGATGAAAGATGAGTATGGAATGTGTCTACTACACGTTGCAGCTAAAGATGGAGTCACAGAAACAGTGAAGGTTTTGCTAGACAAGGTAACTACACAACAGTGGAATAGTCTCCTCACACAGGTAGAAAATGGAGGCAATACAGCTGTATCGCTAGCTGCTTACAATGGACATGTGGACACTATAAAGTTTATAATGGACTCAACTACAGAAGGTGTTAAGCAACAATTGTTGTGGCAAACAAATCGCAGAGCAACTACTCTACTAATTCGGAGCTCAGATGGACATGTTTCAACGTTCCAATACTTACTAAATTGTCTAGATGTGAATGCCAAACATGTAATGTTGAATAAGTCCAATGTTGATGGTGTAACTGCACTGCTCGTTGCGGCATTTAAAGGACATCCGGAGATTGTTAAAATTATTGCTGATGCCGTGACACCTCAACAAAAACACAGCATTGCCAGCAAAGAAGATAACTATAGTGACACACCTATAACACTTGCCGCATACAAAGGACACACAGAAGTTATTAGGTGTATTTTTGAAAACACTACATCAGAACAAAAGCATAATTTGTTGATGCATCAAAATAGCTATGGATACTCATCTCTAATGCTTGCTGCACATGAGGGACATACAGAAACGGTTCAATATATCTTAAAATGTGTGGATGCGGATTACAAGGTTGACATGCTGAAGATTGTCAACAATCAAGAAAGGTCTGCATTGCATATAGCAGCATCCAAAGGACACATTGATGCAGTCAAAGCCATATTGAACTCACTAACGCCCCAACAAGTGTACAATTTAGTGGCACTGCAAGACAATTACTGTGATACCGCAGTAACACTCGCTGCATACAAAGGACATACACAGATTCTAAACAATATATTTATTTCTCTTTCACCAGAAGAGAAGCAAGTTTTACTAAAATTACAAGATAATTATGGAAACTCTCCTCTTTCACTTGCTGCTGATAATGGACACACAGAAACAGTACAATATATTGTACATTGTGTAGATGGTGAGGAGAGGTTTGACGTATTGAAGATACAAAACAACTTCGGTCACGCAGCGATACATCGAGCTGCATATGGAGGCCATTTACAGGTTGCTACGGCAATGCTTGAGTCAGTTTCACCAGTACATAGATACGAGTTGCTAAAACTTAAAGATATAGGTGGTGACATTGCTATACCGTATGATCCAAAAGAAGATTATGGAGACTTGGTACAACAAATGTTACATAGCTTAGATGTCAACTACAGGTTTCCTTTACTGTCTACCCTGAACAATATAGGTAGTACAGCTCTACACGGTGCAGCATACAAGGGTCATGTTAAGATATCTAGTGCAATACGTAATTCAATTTCAGCAGAAAACTGGTTTAACTTGTTGCAACTAAGCAACATGTATGGTATTACACCTCTAGCACAGGCAGTCTACTACGGACATTTGCAGTTAATTCAGCAATTTTTCGAATCAGTTAGTTTGAGCCATCACTGGAAACTACTTGCCAGTAGGTGCATCAAAGGCCGAAACATCACCCATTATGCTTCATGGAGGAACCATCCAGATATATTGAGATATCTTCTGGGATTGGTTAGCTCACGGGAACGCTATGAACTGCTTAGACAAGAAAGCGCTGTTGGCAATATTCCAATATCTTACGCTGCCGATACAGCACACATCAAAGTCTTTAAAACAATCATGGATGTGGTGGAACCAGGTCTTCACTACGGAATGCTAGCGACAGCCAATGACTACAACAGAACACCGCTACACTATGCTGCATACAATGGCTGTGCTGAAGCAGTGCAATGTATGTTGACTGAATTAGATGTTGCTGAACGACAAGAATTAATGAATGTTGTAGGGGAGGATGGAGAGACTGCACTCTTTGAAGCAGTTACAGGGGGAAACACTGATGTAGTTGAGTGCATGCTGCAGTTTTTAGAACTCGAGCAACGACTTGAAGCATTGACAATACTAAACCACAAAGGTCAAATTTCTGTACACGAGGCAGCAAATAGGGGAAACTTGGAAACTATTAATGGAATCATTAAGTGTTTACCTATCGACGACTCAGTTGACAGTAAAACAGATACACTGTTTGCACTAATAACAACAAAGGATGGAAATGGTGACACTCCTCTATCACATGCTGCAAGAGCAGGTCATACAGAAATTGCTCAAACACTGCTAGAGTGTGTAAACCATGGCCAACGCTTCCATATTGTGTCCTCCAAAAACAAAGTAGGTTGTACACCACTGCACATATCATCAAAACAAGCCCACAAAAGTACATTCTGTACAATTTTGGACTGTCTCAGTGCAGACCAGAGGGAAGCCATTTTCAATATGAAGGATGAAAATGGCGACGTGCCTGTGGAGCCAGAAGAGCCTGTAAAACCATTCAAAGCAGATCCCAACAGCACAGAAAAGTCTATGAGTAAGTTTTGTACAAGACATTTTTGCTATTTTCAAGTTTTTTTAAGTGGACTTTTGAGATTAATTGTGCCTCTAACAAATGGCGTAATTTTCATAAAATTACATCTCCCAATGTATGCCCTATTTAGATTTTTCCACGGTCTATTCTGTGGCAAAAAAAAAATTATGCTACTCACATAGACTGTAGACTGGTCTTACACTAACAATTCTAGTACCTAGGTTAGAAATAGATTGATTGCCACTACTAGGTGATCCTTACCACTTACACCCTCCTAACTTTCAAGTGTTTTCTTACTAATACAGGTATATATCACTCATATCTCGGTTGTATTGGTAGTATAATAGGTGCAGAGCTGCATACTGGCGTCAGGAGACAAGATGGCTGGTACACTAATACAAATACATATAGCTCATATCTCGGCCATATTTTACTGGATAATGTTTTTTAACTCCAATTAGGTTGGAACAACTTCAATATAGATTTTACATGATGCAAATACAGCAAAATACAATTTGAATTCGCCGATGGTTTTGCACTGCTGCTACATACAGGATATTGCTGATTAAAGCTGGCCTCAATAGTACGCAGTCAGTTTTAGTGCCCAGTTGTTTGATAGGAAATAATCAAGGCTAGGACTCGCTATTTGATGGTTACACCTGGCAATGGACTTTCATCTTTTTATATGAGTTATTTTAGATAAAGTTTGCAGTCCTAGAGAAAAGTTTTTAAAACTATTTATTCAACTGAAAACTTCACTTAACCCTGTTTCTTTTGGACTGTTATCGTATGCACAGATGATGCCAATACTGCTAAATGTTTCAGTCGACACCTGACCTACATCTCTGTCTACTAAATAACTCTTTCTATATTGTTGACACAAATCTGCTGCTACACCCATTTTTAGAAACAAAAGTTAAGCCGGCATTTTTAATTATTTGGATGTGCCAGCTAATCAACTGCATGTTTTGTCAAAATGATTCTCAATGTTCAAATTGATAAATAAAAGTTGTCAAGGTTAGATGCAAACTCTATTTTTACAGCTGATGAGTCAACATTTCCACTGCCTAAGAGTCAAACTGAAAAAATTAGGAAATTGCCTCGAAACAACCTCTCGAAAGATGTAATTGAATCCAAAAAGGACAAGCTCAAGTTACCTAACATTCCTGCACTGGACTGTGAAGAAAGACTTCAGACAAGTGATCACATCAGGAAAGTACAGGAAAAAAAGCCCTTTGATGGTAAATAATCTTTCTTGGTAACATCTGCAGTAAGGGCAATTATTTTGAACAGCCATTTGTTAAAACTTGAAAAAAATAGTAATTCGTCAATGAAGCGTTGAAGATGAGTTACCAAACATACGGTTTATTTTGGCGCAGCAGCAAACAAACACAGCCATTTACAGTTTTTCTCCTATTTTTTTAGTAAGCTAAGTTTAATAAAGGAATTTTTTCATTATTTGATTTTTTAAACTGTGCAGTGTCTGTCAAACACACCCACATGGAGGAATGTGCCAAACGAAATGGTGCAGATAAAAAAACTAAAAACAACGTAGCTCTACTGGCTTATCACAGAGAAGATATCAGCCCTAAACAAAGCTCATTGGAAGGAAGTGAGTGGAAACTTCTGCTTTTGTTAGAGTATTTATGTTTTCTTCCTTTCTTTTAATTGACGTATTTTAATACAGAATGCAAAACACGTTTCTTGCTAGCCACTTGATGGAGCTTCTACAGTGACGTTTAATTTCATTTTCTGGTTTTTATGATATCCAGGTGAGCTCACCTTTGATGATATATCCAAACCCTACGACCCCTCTTCTCTTACTGACGGTTCCATAAGCCCAAACGATGTCACCGATGTCAAGAAAGGCGAGCTAGATGATGACGTAACTGCCAAACCTTCTGTCAGTTTTAGTGGCTCTTTATCCAAAGGCAAAGTACTTTCAGGTGAGACTGTGTGGAAAAAACAATGAACAATTTACGACTCAAAGACCATGGCTTACCGCAATCACCCAGTAACCGAATACATATGTAAAGAGAACACACAAAAAAATCCATGGCTCTGAAATTCCAAAAGTTTAGAGTAGAACAACTGCAGTTGCAATATTCGAAAGATAAACCAACTTAAGTCAAAGTTGACCTGGCAAATTTGTATATATAGAGGAAGGTATTTATTGCCTCATTTCAAAATCAGTTTTTGCTGTTTCTTTTGTAATCTCTAGTACTTCTGGACAGAGAAATGTAGCTTTGTGTCTACATATTATAAATAACCTTGAGAGCCAAAACCTTTCATTAAAGCTTTCAAGTTATCTAAAAACTTTTTCACAAGTTTGATATTGCGATTGAGTAGATATGCTGTAATAGATTCTGGTCTCGTCAGCAACAGAATGCTATTAACCTCAAGTGCTGAGCCTCTATCTATCAGAGACGCTGTCTGTATGGTTGGTGCCACTTGTTCACTAGACTATAGTAACTAAAATGGAACTCTTGGTTCCCACATACTAGTGAGGTTATTCAAACTATTCCCTATTCATTATTAGTCTGCTACATGGCTCTAGGGCTATAATCTTCTAGAAAATATAACGGGGAGTGCAATTCTGCAATGTTTAGTAAAAGGGCTGAGTCATCTATATTTCGAACTACAGGAACTAAATGGCCTCCGGAATCAATCAAAGCAACAAAAAGTCAATATAAGTAGTAATATATGAGCAGATCTCCCTACCAAGTGTTTTTTTGTGGATTGGACCTTGGAGTTGAGACAATGGGTTACGGCGTTGGATGAATTCGCCGAGTTTATATTGTATTTTACTTGAGGGGTACTTGAGTGGCATTTGAGTGGCATTTGAGTGGCATTTGAGTTTTGATTAGTTTTTTACTTAATTTGAACTTATATGGCATATAGATTTTGAATGTATGGCATTCAAGTTTTGATAACTTTTTTACATAACTCGAACTCATATGGTATCTTGAGAGAGAGGGGAGAGGAGAGAGGAGAGAGGAGAGATGGGAGATGAGAGAGGAGAGAGATTTTTTAGTTTTCTATACATTCATGTATATATGGTTAGTTATGTACATATTTATGGCTATATTTATATCTACATAGAGAGAGGAGGTATATCTACATTGAACAAATATATTGATCAAAAAATGAAAATTATATGATTATATACCTGATTACATAATAAGTAGGGAGTAACTGTATACATAATTATAACTCATAGGATATCTAGATTTTGAATGTAAGACATTTAAGGGTTGATAATTTTCTGTAATTCCGACTCATATGATATCTTGAGAGAGAGGAGATATATCTACATTGAATAAATACAGTGATTAAAAATGAAAGAATATGTGAATATATACATTTATTATGTAATAAGTAGGGAAAATCTCATATAATATAGCTAGAGTCAGTAAATACTAAGTAATAACAATTAATACATAGTCTTTTTTTCATTTCATTCAATTTTCATAAATTTTTTGCAAAAAGAAATCATTCTCTAAATGGTTAAATTTCATCTAATTGTACAAATTTACAAAAAAAGGAGAATGTGATAAAATAGATATCATAATAGAGTGTAATAAGTTGAATATATAGAGTTAAAGTCTATAAAAACTTTTTAATTTGTAAAGTATTTGATGACTTTACAAGAAATATCATCACATTCAGGTTCAATGATGATGAGAAGATTTTCTTCAAGCTTAAGTTTACTATTTTCCGATATAGACAGAGAAAGTTTTGAAAAACCCTCCAAATCATTATAAATAAAAACTCTATAAATCGATGGTGTTGAATTTGTAATTGATACTGAATTGTTTTCGCATATGATGTATCTATCACACACACAATCAGAATTGTATATAGTAGAGTTTGTAGGGCTTGGTTGTTCCAAAATTAAATTGACTAAACCCAGAGCTTGTGGAAGAGATGGAATTGACGGTGATAAAGCCGGAACTACTGGCTTGTTTGTAGTGGTTGTCGTCGGGGTTGTTGTCGTCGTTGTCTGTGGAGTTGTGGTGATTGTTGTCGTTGTATGTGGAGTTGTAGTGGTTGTTGTTGGAGTTGTTCTTCGAGTCGTAGTTAGTAATCCTTCATCGTATAAACGAATGTAATTTAAAGCTTCGTCGGTTTTGCAAACAAAGTAGTGTTGAGGCCACATATCACGAGTGTCACAGCTTCTACGTAGGTGAGTAGGTTCCATGAAACATGTGAGTCTACGCAGACGATATTTTAAGTTTTTTCTTAAAATACGAGTTACTGAATCAACCGCTTCCATATTAAGAATTCCCCGAAAACATCCAGACGCTCTATGAGATAAAGTGAATGGTGTAAACTCGGTTACAAGACAATAACCGCTTAGGATTGGGAATAATAGGAGATAGATGCAATATCTCATTTTTTTTTTATTCAGAGAGAGAGACTTTTAACCTAGTTTATGCTTTCATCATCTAGAGTTAACTGTCTTGCATTTCGGTGGTCTTTGGTTAATATGCTTCAACTAAAGCTCTATATTTATAACCTTGGGATTGCATTTGTCTTTGGTATCTCCTTGACATGTGATACTGATGATAATCTTGTTTTGAACAGACTTCAAACTTTCAAAACTCGAAAATGACAAATTTACACCTTCAATACCATTGATGTTAGTGATGATAGTAGCTATTTTCGACTCCCTGTTGGTCAAACGATTGCATTCCACACATGCAAAGTTGGTTGTCTCAAACTCTTCTGTTGGCGGACAAATCAAACAAGAGGTGTTGTATTCAAATACACATAATTCATCATTCCAAAATAGTTTTGTATTTTGAGTAAGACCTTCCGTATTATTTTTAACCCCTAATGCGCATTCCTCCTGATTCAGAGTGTATTTTGTTGGTGTATCACAAGACACAGAATCTGTAGAAGTTATTTCCTTGCAGATCCAAGAAGCACTTGGAGGGATGAAAAAACCACAATATAATAAGTCGGGAGGGTAGAGTCGCACACAGTTTTTTCCATTTTCATCTTTATATCGTATAGTCCTTTCGAAAGGTGAAAAAAACAAGACATCATTTTTATCCATAACTCCGGCTATACATTCATCAATTTCGTTGGTATAGAATACTCCACTAACATTGGGAAATGTTAGTGCCAGTAGCAAGATAAATACGCAGCTCATTTTTTTAAATGTTTTCGCTTTCAGTGTTGAAAGTTGAATACTTTCTTTCTTGATTTTTTTTTCTATTTATATGTAAGAGGCTAGCGGCTTGTTCAGCTCTCTCAACCGATTTTGAAGATGTGAAACAATCTCATCAAAGTGGTTACCAAAATGTAAGTATGGTTCCAATCGAGATTGAGACAAAAGAACATGTGTTCCTGTCCAGCGAAATGAAGTCAAACCTCTTAAAATCGAAATATCTATCAAATCACCCAGTTCAGCATCTTTCAAACACTGCTTTATATCAACCAGTTCGATCGCTCTTTTGAGATCTTCAAAATCTATCAACTTGTCTTGCGGACAGCATACTTTTGGATCAAAGCTCCTAGAACAGTTTAAGCATTCGAGAGGATTTGCTCTTGAAATACAATTACAGCTCAAAAGCATGCTTTGTATTGATTTACGAACTAGATTGAATCCTAACACAAAATAAAATACTTCTTCGGTGATGAGTTGAACAAAAAGAGGATTCGAACGCTCTAAAGGAATGTGTTCAAAATGAGTCCTTATGAACTTAGGAACAAAATCAGCCAATGTACCAATTGACTTGAATCCTTGAGTTTTTCCACTCATGTTTCTGCTGTAGTTCAGAGATAAATGAAGCAACTTTTTTTGTAGCAGTTCTTTTATGAGTCTTCAGATATATTTGTCGAATCAATAGTTATTATCGGGTTGACTGAGTCTTCTTTTTCATCAAGAGTGTAAGCGTATGGATATCCTTCTGCTATCGCAAGTAATTTATCCTTTAGTCGTTGATAAGCCAGTTTGCTCTGACTAGTAGGTAATAGGTAGGGATTTAATCGTGCTCTCAAATTTGTTAACAAAAATGGAGACTTCAAATCATCAGTGGAAAGATCCAAAAAAGCATTAATCCATTCATCATGCACCAAAAAACCCATTTTAGCATTTTTCAAAACTTGTCTTCTATCAATCCAGTCGATAGCATCACCCAATTCTTTTTTGGTAGGTGTAGCGCCTTCAACCATTTCAGCATATCTTTTACAAGTGATACATTTGTCATCAACGTGTGAACAGTAACAGTTTAGTAGCGATAGATTGGTTGCTTGCTTGTAAAAACTTCCTCCTAGTACACAGTATACACATTCCTCCGTAAAATAAATCCTCAACATTTCATCAGAAACCTCAGCCAAAAAAGTCTTAGGACCTATAGCATCGGAAGCTTCTTGGTGAGCAAAGTCTTCAACACGTAGCATATTTGTTGTTATTCCGTTAAATTACAAAACGCGAATGATACGTTTTCAAATTGAAACATCTATTTAATCATTCATTACTTTTTCTTTTTTTTGAGGTTAATTGTTATGCTAGCTCATGTAGATCTTCATAAATGCTTTAATTTCAACCTGACAACCATCGATTGGGCAAGGTTTTACTTCTGATGAGCATTCAGTAAGCGCTTTTTCCTTACACTCACTACAGTAAATGAGATGACCACACGGAAGAGAGATATGATTTGCAATTACTTTTCTTTCATGCGTCTCAGACACACATTGAGCGAGTTTGCTTTGCTTAGTCTGATCTTTATCTTTTTTTAACGAATCAATTGATTTAGCATCATTTTTTAACAGCGGATCTTTATCTTTTTTTAACGAATCAATTGATTTAGCATCATTTTTTAACAGTGTTGACGAATTCTCAACAGTTGTAAAATCATTTTCAAAAATATGTAGGGCTTCAATCATAAAACCTATTCGCTCAAAAGGTTTTCCATTTAACACTAAAACTTGTTCGATATCGTTTTGACTGTATCCTAGTTTTTTGCAAATAAGTTTCATTTCTTCGGTGTCATTGTTGCGAGTTATTTGTTTTAATTTTTCTCGATATTTTTCAACCCGTCGCTTACACCTTTTGCCTTTTTCCGTTCGCATGTAAACATCCTCAACGTACTCTTCACCTTTACTCCCGAGTAAAAAATAACAGTCTGGGAACCATCGACAGTGTTCCTCCCATGGTAGATCACTCTCTTTCCATTCTTTAAGTTCACCTGAGCAAAAGAAGCATTTCACACTATCCCCGAACTTAGTATAGTAGAAACCTGCATTGGAAAGGAGTTTCATGGAGACTTTACCCTTCCATTGTTTGAAACTGTCTTCTCTAGATGTTTCAGTAGCAAAACGTGGTGTATCAGCACGATCAATTGATATACCTAGAGGTAATACTTCTGCAGTTAAATCTCCTCTTCTGATCTTTTGTTCTTCCATCGTATAACTTTTGACAATTGAGATGTTTTTCATTTCATCTGCAAGTAGTTTCCTAGGTCTATACAGACGATTGTGAGTGTTAAATCCTCTAACAAATCGACAAAACGGAAAACTTTTAGCATGTTCTTTCATCGGATGTTCATCTTCATCCTTCCAGTTTAGTAATACCCCTTGGCAAAAAACACATCGAACAGCGTTGTCTTTTTCAAGGTTATAGAAACCAGCTGCAGCCATGTTTTCACCACAATGTTTACCTACTCGTCTCCAATTTGTAAGAAATGATTTTCTTCGATAACTTTCATCAAGCATTAAAGCCTCTCTTTCATAAAAAGAGAGTTCATTGTAAATGAACTTGAAAAAGTCCGATGGGGAAAGTTGCGCAATAGTTTTTTGTAATTTTAATGACAAAAGACTACAGTGATTATCCGGATAAGTTGCGACGACATAAGTTATTGCAGTGGTATCAGGAAAAGTTCGTTGTAAAAACAACGATGAATTAACGAGTAAACTATCATCTATCCATTCAGCGCAGTCTTTAGTATTTTCAAAACAATTTCGAGTTTTTTGCATTTCTCTTTTTTCATTATAAATAGTGTTTGCTACATATCTGTTGTTTGTTACTCGACACATTATTTATATATAATATAAGTAGTAGCTTCAGTTATTACTCAAGTTGAAGTTTTGTTGGAAAGTTCTTTTCCTTTGATCTAGTTCGTTGTTATTCTAAAAAAAAATGATAATGCTTTATAGCAAAAAAATAAAAAAGACTAAGGTTTCAATTTTTTTTCAATATACTTGAATTGATTACTATTATAATAGAACGTAAATACTTACATCAGAAATGAAGACTTGTCTTTTCTTTTGAATTAAAATGAATGATATTCCTAGTAGTTTGAACTTGAGAGCTGCTTTCTATAAAATTCGGATGAAGAAGGAGTACATTTTTCATTTTGAAGTCCTGAAATAATAAGAATAAACATAATTAAAACTTACATACAACATTTTTTTTGATATCTTAAATAGTGAATAATCTTGTTTTTTATTCAGAAAATGTCTTCACGCTTAAATCGATTACAATTAAAACAAAATATAAATACTTACATCACAAATGAAGACTTGTTTTTCTTTAATGAATTATATACATAGTTGTTTGAACTTCAGCTGTTTCCTATGTAACTCAAATGATGGAGAAGGAGGGTTGTAGTAGATGATGATGTAGTAGATCTTCTTCCTTCAGTTAGTTTGAACTTGAGAGCTGCTTTCTATAAAATTCGGATGAAGAAGGAGTACTTTTTTCATTTTGAAGCCTCTGAAATAATAAGAATAACCATAATTAAAACTTACATACATCATTTTTTGATATCTTAAATAGTGAATAATCTTGTTTTTTGTTCAGAAAATGTCTTCACGCTTAAATTGATTACAATTAAAACGAAATATAAATACTTACATCATAAATGAAGACTTGTTGTTCTTTGAATTAGATGAATTATATACATAGTTGTTTGAACTTCAGCTGTTTCCTATGTAACTCAAATGATGAAGAAGGAGGGTTGTAGTAGATGATGATGTAGTAGATCTTCTTCCTTCAGTTACTAACGATGAAGTGAATGCTTTCTGTATGAAAACAGTGCTTCTTATATAGCTTAAGTTGCACTGCTATGAATCAGCATTATTTTCACATGAATGGAAACCGTTGCTTTCGCGGGAATAACAAAATTATTTTCACGCGAATACAAACCAATGCTTTCGCGGGAATAAATAATTTATTTTCACGCGAATGGAAAGCGTTGCTTTCGCGGGAATAAATATTTTATTTTCACGCGAATACAAACCAATGTTTTCGCGGGAATAGATAATTTATTTTCACGCGAATGGAAAGTGTTGCTTTCGCGGGAATAACAATTTTATTTTCACGCGAATACAAAGCAATGCTTTCGCGGGAATCAATATTTTATTTTCACACGAATGGAAACCGATGCTTTCGCGGGAATAAATATTTTATTTTCACGCGAATACAAACCAATGCTTTCGCGGGAATAAATAATTTATTTTCACGCGAATAGAAACCGTTGCTTTCGCGGGAATAAAAATTTTATTTTCACGCGAATACAAAGCAATGCTTTCGCGGGAATAAATATTTTATTTTCACGCGAATACAAACCAGTGTTTTCGCGGGAATAAATAGTTTATTTTCACGCGAATAGAAACCGTTGCTTTCGCGGGAGTAAAAAAATAATTTTCACGCGAATAAAAACCAAAGCTTTCGCGGGAATATCGCGTGAAAAAACTGCTGAGTCATAGATATATTATAAAGGTTTCATAGGGTTAATTAGTACAGCTTTAGCTATTTAAGAACCAGTGTTTTCACACAGAAAGCATCCAGTTCTACAATAGCTAGCAAGGAAGCAACATCTACACACCAACTACTACATTTACTTGAAACTCAATAAGGTGAGAATTACTAAATAATTCTTTAACATATACTGATAAAAACTTCAACTAGTTTTGCTATAATACTTCAGAAAATTAATTTTATGTTTTAATATTTTGTTCTTATTAATAAAAGATCAAATAGTTTCACCATATCGCATCAGAAAAATTATTATGGTTTTGATTATGTGTTTATTTTATAAATATCTAGTTAGTTTATTCTTTTCAAAATATTTTTCAAATTCCAGCCATTTGTTACATATTTTTTACTCTCTTTTCAGTTCCAACTTCCGACTGAACGCTCTGAATATGAATGAAGACCGTAATACCTCATTTCTCTCAACATTCGAGCCATACTCTGATGATAAAGAAAATATCCCTCCTGATTCACATCTAATAAGAAGGAAACTGAACACAATTCGACCAAAGCCATGGGATTCGGATAGAACTAAAACGATTGACTATACTTGGACTTTGAAAGCGCCATCTCCTTCTCATCTTTCCTGCTTGTCAAAAAATGCTGCTAGTTTGCTCAATTCTTGCGATACCAATGACAGAGTAATGATTGGAAGGTTTCAACCACTTCACTTAAATCAAACGCCGTCACTTCTCGAGATAGTCTCCATCGAACAACCAACTGAGGATGTATATAAAAACTTATGCATTATCCGCTACAATATCGAAACATTTGGCAACAGACGACAAGTGAGGTCTATGGTGAGAAATGAGGATTACAACAAATTAGCTCCAACACAACCGGATGTTCCAAAACTGGTGGTTTTTATGGGATTCGATTCAGACAAGCATCCAATCTTTCACCCTATCAACTTCCCATCCAATATTTCCCTTGAGGAAGCTAAACAGCTAAGTAGATTAATAAAAAAAAAAACACCTACTCAGTTGATCAGTATGGTTCGTATCGCAACGCTCTCGCAATTTGCTGTTGGAAGTGTAATCAGTTTTGAATCTCCTCAAATATCAACTCAGTTAACATTACCTAATGGAGATGTGGTGATGAATGCGCTACTGGTAAACTACAGATGTTTGCAATATGATGGTTTGATGATGGGAGTTCTATATATACCTGAAAAACACGCTAGCAACATCAAACAAATTGGAACAGGAGTCATACTTGTAAGAAATCGTGAAGTTAGTAGATTTGGTTATCATCGACATGATATAATCACATTCACAGCATTACAAGCGATAGAAACGGCTCAAAACCTATCCAACAAACTTGATGATTCCAACCAGATGAAGTACTTTACTACAGATGAGGTTGTTGAGAACAAGGTCTTAGTGCTTTCAATGGGAGTGGGAAACACATCTTCTACATCTTTGAGAGAACCAGCGCCCCCTGGTGAAAACTATAATCAAAAAGAGCATGTCAGACAAGACAACACAGTGAGTATTTTTTATTCAATGTAAACTAACTGATATAAGTAATACTTCCAATTAGATAATATTTATTTATAAAGCAATTATTTTTTGTTTTGCTTTAGATAGAAGAGAGAGAATCAAAAACGCTTGATGAAAATTATGCTCAAGAAAAAACAAACTGAATAATATAACTTGGTGAGTTACTTCTCTTTACTATATAATGTTAACTAACCAATGTAAAAAGAACTATAATTCAAATTTATGTAATTATTTTACATTTTTGTTTAATCATCCTATACTAATACATAACTTTTGATTTTAGTTCATTACGGAATCAAAAGTACATAGAACAGAAGTCTTCCTTCCTAGTTATAACATCAGTACAACAATGACAACATTGTAAAGAAAAAGACTATCAACCATTGATTGTCATTACAAGTTGTAGTGCTTTGAATTACTTAGTATTTACTAACTCTAGCTATATTATACAAGAATATTTTGCTACTTATTATGTAATAAATGTATATAATCATATATTGATTCAATGTAGTCTCCTCATTCTTCTCTTCTCTCAAAATATCATATGAGTTCGAGTTATGTAAAAAAATTATCAAAACTTGAATGTCATGCATTCAAAATGTATATGCCATAAGTTCAAATTAAGTAAAAAAATAATCAAAACTCAAATGCCACTCAAGTACCCTTCATTATGTAATCAGGTATATAAACATATAATTTTCATTTTTGATCAATATATTTGTTCAATGTAGATATATCTCCTCTCTCTATGTAGATATAAATATAGCCATAAATATGTACATAACTAACCATATATACATGAATGTATAGAAAACTAAAAAATCTCTCTCCTCTCTCTCCTCTCTCATCTCCCATCTCTCCTCTCTCCTCTCTCCTCTCCCCTCGCTCTCAAGATAGCATATGAGTTCGAGTTATGTAAAAAAGTTATCAAAACTTGAATGCCATACATTCAAAATCTATATGCCATATAAGTTCAAATTAAGTAAAAAACTAATCAAAACTCAAATGCCACTCAAATGCCACTCAAATGCCACTCAAGTACCCCTCAAGTAAAATACAATATAAACTCGGCGAATTCATCCAACGCCGTAACCCATTGTCTCAACTCCAAGGTCAGATCCACAAAAAAACACTTGGTAGGGAGATCTGCTCATATATTACTACTAATATAGCCACAGTTAAATATAAAAACAATTTATATGGTAATACAAAATATGGATGCGTTGAGTGTCTAATGCATGGGCTCCCTCGTCTCAGGCTAGGGCCTGGGACTTTCTAGCGTAGAGTCTATCCTAAAGCAAAAATGGCCCTGTGAAACACTTGAGCGAGTTTCTTGAGCAGCCATCTTGTGCCAGCCTCACCCGCACTGTAAGAGTTCATACCAGCTCTTCTAACGTCAATACAGGCCCAGTACCAGCCCTGTCGTTGTCCCAGAGCGAGGAGTACAACCTCACATATAATTACTGTAGTTAGACCACTACTTGCTATTTGTTGGCTGTGGTTATGATGCAGAGAAGGGTCACTGGGCCTCAATGGCTGACCTTTCACGAGTTTCCGCGCGTGGATCACTTTTCTAGTAGTTTCTGTACATACAAGTCTACCGCAGTACTACTACAAGGTATAATAAACCACAGACGCTGTAAATGTGTCTGCTTATGTAACTTTCAAAAAAGTAGCTAGTGAAAACTTTCAGACTAAATTAGGCTTATTTCGTTTTCAAGCGACTATTGCAAGACTTTGACTATGAACTGGGTTTGCTATCTGCTAAGTAAGCTTGCTGCTGTGTACCACTTGTATGATTTATCTGTTGTTGGGCAGTTGTTGGTTAGTTAATTAACTAGCTGATTATTGTTATCTGAATTGTTTATGTTTATTCCGCACAGAAAATGAAGAGTCTGTGTCAGTACAAAGGCTACAGGTGGAGCTACAACTAGCTCAGCTGGATAATGCTGAACTTAAAGCAAAGCTTCGTTTGGCTAAAGAACAAGAGTGCAAAATGAAGAGTAGGCTGCAGACAGAGCTAGATGCTTCCAAAGCAGAAATTACCAAACTCAAAGCAATGCTCACTGGTGGGTTTTGCTACTTGTTCTTTGCCTCAATACGATTCTCCATAGGATATAGTTCTGAGTTGTAGAAAAACACTAACAATACAACTTGTATATGCATCACGCTGTTGCAAATATACGTGCGCTGTCATGTTTAGAATATGGAATCCTTGCAGATAAAGCAGATGAAGGAGACAAAACATGTGATTATCGGGACGATAAAAAAGGCAAGAAGTCACCAACCCATCCATTTGCTAACGACCTAACTATGAAGTCAGAGTCTTCCATAGATGTTGACAAGGTTGCTTTGGGTATGTTTGTTTCTTTAAATCTCCAAAATGTTGTTTCACATGCCTGTCAAATTCGTATATACTTGATTGAACAAAGCTAAGCAAGTTGAGATTTTGAAGGAATGCTGTTTGTAAGAGGGGCTTACAAAATAGCACCGAAAGTAGATAAGTGAATGTAAAATGAAGTTATAATGGAGTCACTTCAACTTTGAAAACAATCAATCACCCTTTACTACTTTCACTAAAACTATTGGTCAGTGGTATGTATATGAGACAATTGTCTATCACCAATGCACACTTGCATAACTGACAATTCCATTAGCTTAGCATCAGCAAGAGTAGTAATATATGAGCAGATCTCCCTACCAAGTGTTTTTTGTGGATTTGATCTTGGGGGTTATGCAATGAGTTACGTCGTTGGATGAATTCGCCGAGTTTATATTGTATTTCATTTGAGAGGTATTTGAGTGGCATTTGAGTGGCATTTAAGTGGCATTTGAGTTTTGATTATTTTTTACTTGATTTGAACTTATAGCATATAGATTTTGAATGTATGGCACTCATATGACAACATTTTTGATGGAGTTGTAATTGCCACTGAATTGTTTTTGTATATGATATAACCATCTACAACGCTATAGTTATTGTTATAGTTTTATTATTACATAATAAGTATTACATTATTTGCTTACTGGAGAATGTAATAAAATATATATATCATAATAAAGTGTAATAGGATGAATATATAGTGTTAAAGTCTATAAAAACTTTTTAATTTGTAAAGTATTTGATGACTTTACAAGAAATATCATCACATTCAGGTTCAATCACGATGACAAGATTTTCTTCAAGTTTAAGTTTACTATCTTCCAATATAGATAGAGAAAGTTTTGAAAAATCCTCCAAGTCATTATAAATAAAAACTGTATAAATCGATGGTGTTGAATTTGTAATTGCTGCTGAATTGTTTTCGCATATGATGTATCTATCACACACACAATCAGTAGTTGTTTTGATTTCTTCATAATTGTATATAGTAGAGTTTGTAGGGCTTGGGTGTTCCAAAATTAAATCGACTAAACCCAGAGCTTGTGGAAGAGATGGAATTGATGGTGATAAAGCTGGAACTAGTGACCCGTTTGTAATTTTTGTTGCCATCGTTGTTGTCTGCGGAGTTGTGGTGATTGTTGAAGTTGTTATTCGAATCGTAGGTAGTAATCCTTCGCCGTATAAACGAATGTAATTTAAAGCTTCATCGGTTTTGCAAACAAAGTATTCTTGAGGCCACATATCATAAGTGTCACAGTTTCTACGTCGGTGAGAAAACTGCATGAAACATGTGAGTGTATGCATACGATATTTTAAGTTTTTTCCTAAAATATGAGTTACTGAATTAACCGCCTCCATATTAAGAGTTCCCGAAAAACATCCAGACTGTCTATGAGACAAAGTGAATGGTCGAATCTCTGTTGCAAGACAATAACCGCTTAGGATTGGGAATAATAGAAGATAGATTCGATATTTCATTTTTATTCAGAGAGAGAGAGACTTTTAACCTAGTTTATGCTTTCATCATCTAGAGTTAACTGTCTTGCATTTCGGTGGACTTTGGTTAATATGCTCCAACTAAAGTTCTATATATATAACTTTGGGATCGCATTTGTCTTTGTTATCTCCTTGACATGTGATGCTGATGATAATCTTGTTTTGAATAGATTTCAAACTTTCAAAACTCGAAAATGACAAATTTACACCTTCAATACCATTGATGTTAGTGATGATAGTAGCTATTTTCGGCTTCTCGTTGGTCAAATGATTGCATTCCACACATGCAAAGTTGGTTGTCTCAAACTCTTCTGTTGGTGGGCAAATCAAACGTGAGGTGTTGGATTCAAATACACATAATTCATCATTCCAAAATAGTTTTGTATTTTGAGTAAGACCTTCCGTATTATTTTTAACCCCTATTGCACATTCCTCCTGATTCAGAGTGTATTTTGTTGGCGTATTGCAGGTCAGGGTATCTGTAGAAGTTCTGCTTTTGCAGATCCAAGAAGCATTTTGAGGGATAATAAAACTGCAATGTAAATAGTTGGAAGGATAGAGTCTCACACAGTTTGTTCCATTTTCATCTTTATATCGAATACTCTTTTCAAAAGGTGAAAAAAATAAGACATCATTTTTTTCCATAACTCCATCTATACATTCATCGATTTCGTCGGCATAAAATACTTCGCTGACATTGAAACTGTCGAAACTCGAAAATGTTGAATTCACACCTTTGATTTTACTGATGTTAGTGATGTTAGCTGGATTTGATTCCTCATTTACACCTTCGATATCATTGATGGTAGTGATGTTAGCTGGAATTGATTCCTTGATATCTGTAGAATCTTTACGCTTACAGATCCAAGAAGCGTTTCGAGGGATGAAAAAACCGCAATATATATAGTCGGAAGGATAGAGTCTCACACAGTTTTCCCCATTTTCATCTTTATATCGTATAGTTCTTTCAAAAGGTGAAAAAACCAAGAGATCTTTTTTTTCCATAGCTCCAGCTAGACATTTATCAATTTTGTTGCTATAAAACACTCCGCTAGTTTTGAAACTGTCAAAAGTCGAAAGTGATGAATCTTTGATGTTAGTGATGTTAACTGGTTTTGGTTCCTTGTTGATCGAATGATCGGAATGAACACATGGCATGCATGCAAATTTGTATGTCATAAATCGTCTTCTCATTGGACAGATCACACGTCCGCCAATGTATTGAAATGCACATAAATTCCCATTTCCATATACTTTTGTATTTTGAGTAAGTCCTTCCGTATTATTTGTAATACCTAGTTCACATTCCTCTTGATTCAAAACGTATTTTGTTGAAGTATCACAAGTTGTGTTCTTGCAGATCCAAGAAGCGCTTTGAGGGATGAAAAAACCACAATATAATAAGTCAGGAGGGTAGAGTCGCACACAGTTTGTTCCATTTTCATCTTTATATTGTATAGTCCTTTCGAAAGGTGAAAAAAACCAAGACATCATTTTTATCCATAGCTCCGGCTATACATTCATCAATTTCATTGGTATAGAATACTCCACTAACATTGGGAAATGTTAGTGCCAGTAGCAAGATGAATACGCAGCTCATTTTTTAAAATGTTTTTGCTTTCAGTGTTGAAAGTTGAATACTTTCTTTCTTGATGTTCTTTCTATTTATACGTAAGTGACTAGTGGCTTGTTCAGCTCTCTCAGCTGATTTTGAAGATGTAAAACAATCTCATCAAAGTGGTTACCAAAATGTAAGTATGGTTCCAATCGAGATTGAGACAAAAGAACATGTGTTTCTGTCCAGCGAAATGAAGTCAAACCTCTTAAAATCGAAATATCTATCAAATCACCCAGATCAGCATCTTTCAAACATTGCTTTATATCAATCAGTTCGATTGCTCTTTTGAGATCTTCAAAATTTATCAACTTGTCTTGCGGACAGCATACTTTTGGATCAAAGCTCCTAGAACAGTTTAAGCATTCGAGAGGATTTGCCCTTGAAATACAATTACAGCTCAAAAGCATGCTTTGTATTGATTTACGAACTAGATTGAATCCTGACACAAAATAAAATACTTCTTCGGTGATGAGTTGAACAAAACGAGGATTCGAACGCTCTAAAGGAATGTGTTCAAAATGAGTCCTTATGAACTTAGGAACAAAATCAGCCAATGTAGCAATTGACTTGAATCCTTCAGTTTTTCCACTCATGTTTCTTCTGTAGTTCAGAGATAAATGAAGCAACATTTTTTGTAGCAGTTCTTTTATGAATCAATAGGTATTATCGGGTTGACTGAATCTTCTTTTTCATCAGGAGTATAAGCATATGGATATCCTTCTGCTATCGCAAGTAATTTATCCTTTAGACGTTGATAAGCCAGTTTGCTCTGACTAGCAGGTAATAGGTAGGGATTTAATCGTGCTCTCAAATTTGTTAACATAAAGGGAGACTTCAAATCATCAGAGGAAAGATCCAAAAAAGCATTAATCCATTCATCATGCACCAAAAAACCCATTTTAGCGTTTCTCAAAACTTGTCTTCTATCAATCCAGTCGATAGCATCACCCAATTCTTTTTTGGTAGGTGTAGCACCTTCAACCATTTCAGCATATCTTTTACAAGTGATACATTTATCATCAACGTGTGAACAGTAACAGTTTAGCAGCGATAGATTGGTTGCTTGCTTGTAAAAACTTCCTCCTAGTACACAGTATACACATTCTTCCGTAAAATAAATCCTCAACATTTCATCAGAAACCTCAGCCAAAAAAGTCTTAGGTCTTATAGCATCGGAAGCTTCTTGGTGAGCAAAGTCTTCAACACGTAACATATTTGTTGTTAGCCCGTTAAATTACAAAACGCGAATGATTCGTTTTCAAATTGAAATACCTATTTAATCATTCATTACTTTTTCTTTTTTTTGAGGTTAATTGTTATGCTAGCTCATGTAGATCTTCATAAATGCTTTAATTTCAACCTGACAACCATCGATTGGGCAAGGTTTTACTTCTGATGAGCATTCAGTAAGTGCTTTTTCCTTACACTCACTACAGTAAATGAGATGACCGCATGGAAGAGAGATATGATTTGCAATTACTTTTTTTTCATGTGACTCAGACACGCATTGAGCGAGTTTGCTTTGCTTAGGCTGATCTTTATCTTTTTTTAACGAATCAATTGATTTAGCATCATTTTTTAACAGTGTTGACGAATTCTCAACAGATGTAAAATCATTTTCAAAAGTATGTAAGGCTTCAATCATAAAACCTATTCGCTCAAAAGGTTTTCCATTTAACACTAAAACTTGTTCGATATCGTTTTGACTGTATCCTAGTTTTTTGCAAATAAGTTTCATTTCTTTGGTGTCATTGTTGTGCGTTATTTGTTTTACTTTTTCTCGATATTTTTCAACCCGTAGCTTACACCTTTTGCCTTTTTCCGTTCGCATGTATACATCCTCAACATACTCTTCACCTTTACTGCTGAGTAAAAAATTACAGTCTGGGAACCATCGACAGTGTTCCTCCCACGGTAGATCACTCTCTTCCCATTCTTTAAGTTCACCTGAGCAAAAGAAGCATTTTACACTATCTCCGAACTTAGTATAGTAGAAACCTGCATTGGAAAGGAGTTTCATGGAGACTTTACCCTTCCATTGTTTGAAACTGTCTTCTCTAGATGTTTCAGTAGCAAAACGCTGTGTACCAGCACGATCAATTGATATACCTAGAGGTAATACTTCTGCAGTTAAATCTCCTCTTTTAGTTTTTTGTTCTTCCATCGTATAACTTTTGACAATTGAGATGTTTTTCATTTCATCTGCAATTAGTTTCCTAGGTCTATACACACGATTGTGAGTGTTAAATCCTCTAACAAATCGACAAAACGGAAAACTTCTAGCATGTTCTTTCATCGGATGTTCATCTTCATCCTTCCAGTTTAGTAATACCCCTTGGCAAAAAGCACATCGAACAGCGTTGTCTTTTTCAAGGTTATAGAAACCAGCTCCAGCCATGTTTTCACCACAATGTTTACCTACTCGTCTCCAATTTGTAAGAAATGATTTTCTTCGATAACTTTCATCAAGCATTAAAGTCTCTCTTTCATAAAAAGAGAGTTCGTTGTAAATGAACTTGAAAAAGTCCGTTGGGGAAAGTTGTGCAATAGTTTTTTGTAATTTTAATGACAAAAGACTACAGTGATTATCCGGATAAGTTGCGACGACATAAGTTATTGCAGTGGTATCAGGAAAAGTTCGTTGTAAAAACAACGACGAAGTAACGAGTAAACTATCATCTATCCATTCAGCGCAGTCTTTAGTATTTTCAAAGCAATTCCGAGTTTTTTGCATTTCTCTTTTTTCATTATAAATAGTGTTCGCTACATATCTGTTGTTTGTTACTCGACACATTATTTATATATAATATACGTAGTAGCTTCAGTTATTACTCAAGTTGAAGTTTTGTTGGAAAGTTCTTTCCCTTTGATCTAGTTCGTTGTTATTCTAAAAAAAAAAATGATAATGCTTCATAGCAAAAAATAAAAAAAGACTAAGGTTTCAATTTTATTTTCAATATACTTGAATTGATTACTATTGTAATAGAATGTAAATACTTACATCAGAAATGAAGACTTGTCTTTCTTTGAATTAAATGAATGATATTCCTAGTTGGTTGAACTTGAGCTGCTTTCTATAAAATTCGGATGAAGGAGTACTTTTTTCATTTTGAAGTCCTGAAATAATAATAATAATAAAACATAATTAAAACTTACAACATTTTTTGATATCTTAAATAGTGAATAATCTTATTTTTTTCAGAAAATGTCTTCACGTTTAAATTGATTACAATTAAAACAAAATATAGATACTTACATTACAAATGAAGACTTGTTTTCTTTGAATTAGATGAATTATACACATAGTTGTTTGAACTTCAGCTGTTTCCTATGTAATTCAAATGATAAAGAAGGAGTGCTGTAGTAGATGATGTAGTAGATCTTGTTTCTTCAGTTACTAACAATGAAGTGAATGCTTTCTGTATGAAAACAGTGCTTCTTATATAGCTTAAGTTGCACCGCTATGAATCAGCATTATTTTCACGTGAATGGAAACCGTTGCTTTCGCGGGAATAAATATTTCATTTTCATGCGAATGGAACCTGTTGCTTTCGCGGGAATAATTATTTTATTTTCACGCGAATACAAACCAATGTTTTCGCAGGAATAAAAATTTTATTTTCCCGCGAATACAAACCAATGCTTTCGCGGGAATAAAAAATTTATTTTCCCGCGAATACAAACCAATGCTTTCGCGGGAATAAATAATTTATTTTCCCGCGAATGGAACCTGTTGCTTTCGCGGGAATAAAGATTTTATTTTCCCGCGAATACAAACCAATGCTTTCGCGGGAATCAATAATTTCTTTTCACGCGAATGGAAACCGTTGCTTTCGCGGGAATAAATGTTTTATTTTCCCGCGAATACAAACCAATGTTTTCGCGGGAATAAATATTTTATTTTCCCGCGAATACAAACCAATGTTTTCGCGGGAATAAATAATTTATTTTCCCGCGAATGGAACCTGTTGCTTTCGCGGGAATGAACATTTTATTTTCCTGCGAATACAAACCAATGCTTTTGCGGGAATAAATAATTTATTTTCCCGCGAATGGAACCTGTTGCTTTCGCGGGAATAAGAATTTTGTTTTCCCGCGAATACAAACCAATGCTTTCGCGGGAATAAATAATTTATTTTCCCGCGAATGGAACCTGTTGTTTTCGCGGGAATGAACATTTTATTTTCCCGCGAATACAAACCAATGCTTTCGCGGGAATAAATAATTTATTTTCACGCGAATGGAAACTGTTGCTTTCGCAGGAATACATATTTTATTTTCACGCGAATACAAACCAATGTTTTCGCGGGAATAAAAATTTTATTTTCCCGCGAATACAAACCAATGTTTTCGCGGGAATAAATAACTTATTTTCACGCGAATGGAAACCGTTGCTTTCGCGGGAATAAAGATTTTATTTTCCCGCGAATACAAACCAATGCTTTCGCGGGAATAAATACTTTATTTTCACGCGAATGGAAACCGTTGCTTTCGCGGGAGTGAAAATTTTATTTTCACGCGAATAAAAACCAATGCTTTCGCGGGAATATCGCGTGAAAAACTGCTGAGTCATAGATATATCATAAAGAAGGTTTCACGAGATGTTTTTTCATAGGGTTAATTAGTACAGCTTTAGCTATTTAAGAACCACTGTTTTCACACAGAAAGCATCCAGTTCTACAATAGCTAGCAAAGAAGCAACATTTACACAGCAACTACTACATTTACTTGAAACTATAGAAAGACTTTCATTCAATAAGGTGAGAATCACTAAATAATTCTTTAACATATATTGATAAAAAACTTCAACTAGATTTGCTATAATACTTCAGAAAGTTAATTTTATGTTTTAATATTTTGTTCTTATTAATAAAAGATCAAATAGTTTCACCATAATGCATCAGAAAAATTATTATGGTTTTGATTATGTGTTTATTTTATAAATATCTAGTTAGTTTATTCTTTTCAAAATATTTTTCAAATTCCAGTCATCTGTTACATAATTTTTACTCTCTTTTCAGTTCCAACTTCTGACTGAACGCTCTGAATATGAATGAAGACCGTAATACCTCATTTCTCTCAACATTCGAACCATACTCTGATGATAAAGAAAATATCCCTCCTGATTCACATATAATAAGAAGGAAACTGAACACAATTCGACCAAAGCCATGGGATTCGGATAGAAATAAAACGATTGACTATACTTGGACTTTGAAAGCACCATCTCCTTCTCATCTTTCCTGCTTGTCAAAAAATGCTGCTAGTTTGCTCAATTCTTGTGATACCAATGACAGAGTAATGATTGGAAGGTTTCAACCACTTCACTTAAATCAAACGCCATCACTTCACGAGATAATCTCCATCGAAAGACCAACTGAGGATGTATATAAAAACTTATGCATTATCCGCTACAATGTCGAAACATTTGGCAACAGACGACAAGTGAGGTCTATGGTGAGAAATGAGGATTACAACAAATTAGCTCCAACACAACCAGATGTTCCAAAACTGGCGGTTTTTATGGGATTCGATTCAGACAAGCATCCAATCTTTCACCCTATCAACTTCCCATCCAATATTTCCCTTGAGGAAGCTAAACAGCTAAGTAGATTAATAAAAAAAAAAACACCTACTCAGTTGATCAGTATGGTTCGTATCGCAACACTCTCTCAATTTGCTGTTGGAAGTGTAATCAGTTTTGAATCTCCTCAAATATCAACTCAGTTAACATTACCTAATGGAGAAGTGGTGATGGATGCGCTACTGGTAAACTACAGATGTTTGCAATATGATGGTTTGATGATGGGAGTTCTATATATACCTGAAAAACATGCTAGCAACGTCAAACGAATTGGAACAGGAGTCATACTTGTAAGAAATCGTGAAGTTAGTAGATTTGGTTATCATTGACATGATATAATCACATTCACAGCATTACAAGCAATAGAAACGGCTCAAAACCTATCCAACAAACTTGATGATTCCAACCAGATGAAGTACTTTACTACAGATGAGGTTGTTGAGAACAAGGTCTTAGTGCTTTCAATGGGAGTGGGAAACACATCTTCTACATCTTTGAGAGAACCAACACCCCGTGGTGAAAACTATATTCAAAAAGAGCATGTCAGACAAGACAACATAGTGAGTATTTTTTATTTAATGTAAACTAACTGATATAAGTAATACTTCCAATCAGATAATATTTATTTATAAAGCAATTATTTTTTGTTTTGCTTTAGATAGAAGAGAGAGAATCAAAAACACTTGATGAAAATTATGCTCAAGAAAAAACAAACCGAACAATATAACTTGGTGAGTTACTTCCCTTTACTATATAATGTTAACTAACCAATGTAAAAAGAACTATAATTCAAATTCATGTAATTATTTTACATTTTTGTTTAATCATTCTATACTAATACATAACTTTTTATTTTAGTTCATTATGGAATCAAAAGTACATAGAACAGAAGTCTTCCTTTCTAAGTTATAACATCAGTACAACAATGACGACATTGTAAAGAAAAAGACTATCATCCATTGATTGTCATTACAAGTTGTAGTGCTTTGTATTACTTAGTATTTACTAACTCTAGCTATATTATACAAGAATATTTTGCTACTTATTATGTAATAAATGTATATAATCATATATTGATTCAATGTAGTTATATCTCCTCATTCTTCTCTCCTCTCTCTCAAAATATCATATGAGTTCGAGTTATGTAAAAAAATTATCAAAACTTGAATGTCATGCCTTCGAAATCTATATGCTATAAGTTCAAATTAAGTAAAAAAATAATCAAAACTCAAATGCCACTTAAATGCCACTCAAATGCCACTCAAGTACCCCTCAAATGAAATACAATATAAACTCGGCGAATTCATCCAACGTCGTAACCCATTGCCTAAACTCCAAGATCAAATCCACAAAAAAACACTTGGTAGGGAGATCTGCTCATATATTACTACTAGCAAGCAATAACACAACTGACTAAGTAGCCTCAAACATTGTTTGTTTGTAATAGCAAATCTCAAGTATACTCGCTGACGTATGTGAGGGCTTTGAGCACCATTTTATTGCTACAAACTACTTTATCAGTCAGTTCAAAGTTTATTGGAAATGTCAAACGTCCATTAGTAATAGATTTGTTTCACACAGTTGATCCAAGTTACATGTGTTACTGTTGCCTTCATGGTGTAAATCGAGTGAGTAAACAGCTAGAAAGCATGGACAGCCATAGCGAGTTCATGTGAAGCTTACAAATGAAATATAAAAACCAAAATATATGGATTATTAGAACAATATCGAGTGCGGTGTTTCGCAGAATAAAAAATGTTTATTTTGACTTGTCATCAGATGGTTGTTCTTCAACTACTACTGTACTTCACAAGACGCCGCTGGATGTAGGATACCTGGTATTGCATAAAACCTTCACCTGCTCAGGTCCCGATGTGTGGTTTAGGCATCAGGCTGTGATAAGTTTTGTGACCCATTCATTTCTGAAGTACGTTACATCACTATAACAGCAGCAGCAGAACCTTTTCCTATGAGCCAAAGAACTTTATGGCTATTGCTTACCACCTGCTATAGTAACATGGGAAGGTACTAATGGTTTGTTATGTAACCTATTCTATGACCTGGAGCTAGAGAAGTAAAATCAATTTTCAAACGTAGTGCAAATTAATAGTCTGCATATGAAGTACTGATACACATGACAGATTTTTATGGTTACTGCACATTGCATGCTATAGTGACATGGAAAGTTGCCAAAGGTTAGCAATATGCGCTATTTTATGGTTCGGAATGAGGAAAGTTAATCAAACTTTGTGTTACTAGCTGGCACATGAAATTCTGATACATGTGACCAGCTAGTAGTTCACACATCTCCATTATCACATACACATGTCTCTGTAACTATTGCTGCTTGAGGTAGTCAAAGGATTAGCAGTGATAAGATAAGCATGCTCGCCCCTTGTATAGTAGCCCAAGTGTCACTGCAGGCTATGTAGCTATGGGGAGCTACCTTTGTCGTATCCTACTGCTGTGTGATGGCATTACACTTATGGTTACACTTATGCAACCTCAGTGCAATACGCAATGTTTCAGAGTTTGTGAACTGTACCGAAACAGCTCAGTAGTCTCATATGTATCCCTTCTATCACCAGCAAATTGCCAATAAGAATCAAGTGCGACTCTCCTGTACCAACCCTGGTTATGTCAAGTTTGGCCTTGCCATTTTTTTCCTTCTACTTCCTTTACCACCTGTTACACCCTCCTTCCAAAGATTGATTTCCAGAGGAAGGGGGGGGGGGGGCAGAGTTGAAGCTTAACTTGGTAGCTCCCTACAGCGACTGCATCCATTGCTGTACCTCCAGAGAAACCTTCAGTGTGGGCTATCTACTCCTCTATGTTACTATTGCCCTCATGCTCCGCAAAATATCAAGTTTTACTTTGTACCCAAGACATACCACCTCACCGTAATTACATCTGTTTCAGGTAGTTTCGCAAAAAAATGCTTTCTACGAAGAAAAAACAAAACGTGCAAACCAACTTTTTTTTTAAATTGAAAATATCAAGTCTTTGTATTTGGTCATTATCATAATGTGTTTAGCACTGACAGATTGTGCATCAGTTAAAGTTAAAAGATTAAAGTTTTGAGAGTATACCATTAGCGTGGAGTTAACCCAAACAGATGAGACTTCACTGGTTTTGGAAATTTTACTCACCATTCACCGTTGTATCAGTTTCTGTCGTGAAAGGTAAAACTAAAAATTATGCTGCTCTCACCTGTTGTTTGGTTTGCAATGTTGACTAGTTAATTTTAGTGAAGAATTGTGATTGGTGAATATTTTATGGTAGTTTATCCTAATGCAATCCTCTACCTAACCATCTGCATTCAATGGAAATATTAGTAAGCTACCAAGTAATCAGTTTCCCAACAAATTCCAGCAACAATAGTTTCTGCGCAGTGCAAAACGCTGCCTAAAACAAAGGAAGTGAAGAGTTACTTCCCTTGTAGCTCACTATTAATGTCACCGCAATGTTTTTTTATTCATAAAATTACAGAGACCGGTGTGGGAGACAAAATCAGTGCACTGAAAGGAACAACTAAGAATATAAAGCCTAGATTTGAGGATACGGTACAAAATACATTTATGGAGTCCGGACACCCTGGAGACAGCAAGAAAACAGGTAAAAGCTTACATTTACAAACAGTTTCACAGTCACCAAATTTTTGGCGACTTGGGTGTGAAGTTAGGAGTTCACTTTTTCGAGATTTCAATAAACCCATTCATAGCTTTTGCAGAGGCTGATATAGTTGGTGAAGTTGGCGAACTCAGAGGAATTACCAAAAACATAGAACCAAGGTTCGAGGACACAGTACAGGATATATTTGTGCCGCCTCGTGAGTCAGCAGGCAGCAAAATGGCAGGTAATTCATAGACACGCTCCAGTGCGTTCTTAAAAACCTTAAAATTCCCAGAGAACTGGATTGATCTAAAATCAACACAATAATTTAGTTTCAGTATCAGTGGGAGAGTATTTTATGATTTACTGCTAAAAATTCCAAAACAGAAATATTTTTTGAGATTTCAGTAAACTCAAGCAAAGTATGTCATATTTCAGAAAATACTGAGAGAGAACTGGTGCAGACCAATTCGGAGAATGAATTACCAGTAAATCACTCACCTTGGAACATGGATGTTGGTGTGGAGGTGAAGGCTACAGGTGAAAAACGTATCACTGAAACAGGTATTGAAACTGTTTTGAATATTTAACTATTTGATGAGTACGCCATCAACCTGTGAACAGATGATCTATAGACAAGTATGATCTCCAATGAGTTATGTAAAACTATATATTTTAGTTGTAATTGTGAGCTGGTATTTGGAGTTTTCTCTTCCCAGCATGTAGTTTTTAGAAGCATCTCCTTTAGTTAATACGTGTTGAAGGAAGTTCATAGTTGATTTTTTCAAAGTTTTCAGCAAGTTGAACTCTTTTTTTATTCTCTTTGCTTTCATTCCTATTAGAGACTGTGACTGATGAGCACCTGGCTGTTCCAATGGCTTCGGAGATGCAAAGCTTAATGATAACAAACCTACCACTCAGCCAGGAAAAGACACCAGAAGATACAACACAATACACAGATGTTAGAGTGGAGACAGGAGATACAATACTTAGCAAAGCACCAGGTAAGTATGTAGAACAACAAGTGGTATGGCTAGTAAGTTTTGGGTAACGATGTGGGCTTGATGCCCTTGACAGTAGCAAAAAGTCTTGCCAAAATATGATGCCTGGGAAAGTCAGCAATAGGTTTTCACATTATTTATGTAATGGTTGCAAAAATGATCGCTGCTAAAAAGCAACTCTTTGATTTCAAATTTGAAAAATTACAAAGTTGAGTGAGGACTCGGTGAAAAAAAATGGCGGTTTGTAAGCAAAAATTGTTTGAAGCGTGAGTTTATACAATTTCATGCTCACTCTACTAGTTTGCATTTCCTCTCACACAATGTGATGTCTTATCTTAAATGCAAATGGCAAAAATCTTTCAACCAATGGCCAAGTCTGATAATAACTCTAAGTGGTCATGTAGATCTTTGAAGTTGGCAGTTAGCCAAATTCTCACCTGAAAACATGGCATATAACACACTTTACAAGTATTTCACTTTTTGTTACTGTCTTCTAACAAGCCGGCACATCTCATCGTGGATTCAACTCCTCAGCAAACTAAATATTCTGACATTCTTGATTGGTGGATCACATGCAGCGTTCTAGTAGCTTCACCTTTTCCAGAGCAAATGATTTTTCCTCGCAACTTCTGTATCATTGTTGGCTTTGTGATGTAGAAAATTATTTTGGAGTTCCATTTTCTTTTCCAGCCATAGAAGCAATGGAACAGCAACAACCCATCACAACTGATGCTGATGGACACAGTCTAAAGATACTAAATATACCCCAGAACCAGGAGATGGCATTAACAGATAAAACGCAACACACAGATGTTGATGTAGAGATCAGAGATACAAAACAAGACATGGTACCAGGTAAGTAAATAAATAAGGACACAAGTTTGTGTAGTTATGAGAGCTTCCAATTATTGACATATTATTGAAAATTCTACTGTTCTATAGCAGTTCCCTATTAATTTGAGTGCTCTTTCTTGTGTTATTGTGAATAATTTATTGTTGTTTGGTTGCAAGACAACAAAAGTAGATGTTTCACTAACCTTGTGAGCGTTTTTTTATCTTAATTTATTAA
Organism: Cryptosula pallasiana; assembly: GCA_945261195.1. NCBI lineage: Eukaryota > Metazoa > Bryozoa > Gymnolaemata > Cheilostomatida > Cryptosulidae > Cryptosula > Cryptosula pallasiana. The sequence continues at coordinate 10,349,893 of OX183137.1, read as the reverse complement.
TTGAGTGGCAATAGGTGTATTCTCAACCTGAATCGTTGCACATCTGCTATTAGTCCAATTTGCGATCCACATCAGTTGGCGGCAAACACATCGATCCAGGCAAATAAATTTTATTCTATAATAATAGGAAATAATTTTAATTGAGCCTGATTAAACGTGAGAACATAAAATTCCGATGTGCATTGTAGCGAGTGTAATTATTTTCATATGTGTAAGCAATTCATCAGCGACGGTTATTGTGTCGTTGATTCCTTACTGGAACTATTAGCATGATGCATCAGTAAGTAGCAGCTAGTAGTAGCGAGTCAAAGAATAATCATCTTTACACTTGTCCGGCTGACAGCATTTATTTCAAGCAATTTATTTTTGATCAGGTATAACATTTATCTTTATTGTTTTAACAAAATAGCCCTGTTTCATTATTGTGATCCATTTATTTCCAATATATCAGTATTGTACATGGAAATCATAATAAATAATAATAATAAACAACGTATATAATAGTTAATAATAAATAACGATAAAAAAATAATAAGCAAACGTCACCCACGTGAGTCTCTATTACTTTTTATGTTATGGATCGATAGTGTTTGCGACCTTTGAGTATGCCTCGCAAATTTATATTTTTCTGCTCGCGGGGATGGTTGTTTTGCGATCCACTAAAAATATTGCTACCGACCCATTCGCACTAAATAAATTGCGAAAAATATTATTCATTAAGTTTATTGTACGATTCGATCCAGGTCGCAAATAAACCTACACACACAGAAAAAAGTGGAACATTTGGGATTAAACAGGTGATTAAACACTGTAATGATTAATATAAGAGTGCAATCTGGCATCATTAGGGGCGATATCTGGTATTTCAGTAGAAAATTTGGGAGTGTTTGCTGGAAGGAGTAATTAAGGATTAAAATCAGACAATAAATTTGCCAGAAATTGTGGGTAGGTCAATAAATCACTCTCAGGGGATTAAACTCTGGTTTTAATCAGCTAGTAAGAACTTTACTCCTCAAGCGATTACAATGTGGTTCTACAGTGTTGTTATTCTACAAGTCCTTAATTGTTAGCTTTACTGACCCAGTAAGAACTTTAATCCCGAAATGATTGAACTATGGCTCTTATCTTCAAGTTGGATTTTACTCCTGATATGATTAAAATGGAGAAAAGCCTTGGCATTTATAGTATGATTACCTAATAGCAAGTGGGGGTATCAATGATCGCCTAAGCATACAGTCTTATTGTCCCTGAATAGGCTATTATTTTCCCGCTCCAATCACTAACAAAGAGAGCACAAGAGGATGATGAAGGCTTACACAGCTGTCTCAAAACTCTAAGTTAATGATGACACAGAAGCAGGTAAATAAGATATACTATGAATACACAATTGCTTGTGTATTGATTAGTAACTAAGTTAAAATACTAAACTGAACAAATGATGTTGAATGTTGTTTAGTAACTAATTGATTGTTTTCTTTTTTGTCACATTCAAAACTTTTGAACTTGAAGTGGCTGCAAATAAAAGTTGCTACTATATCATAATTCTGCATTTTAGAACAGTCACCGACTAGAGATGTCCTTCTGTAAACAAAAATTGAATATACATGAAGTCAAGAGCTCACAGGTGATGAACAAACAGCTGCGATGTGGCCCAATCTTCCATTTCAACTTCTGAAGGTTTGTTGGATTCGGTTTATTTTTTATTTTGCGATACCTTCTTATTGCAAAATGTGCCTAATGATGTCACTCTTATTTTAGGAGCTTGAAGATCAAAATCAGCCATCATCTCTCAGGATCAACTTGGAATCTATTGCATGTACGCGGAGTTTACCCCAGTGGATCTATGTCCTAATAGACTATACTATACTAATCATCATTCAATCGAGCCAGTTATTTTTATCGATTTCTTTTCTATCTTCTTAGTTGGTTTTATGTTGTAATCGCTGTATTTCCTTTTTAATGGTGTTGTACTGATCTCAGTTTCTTTGTTCAATACAAGTTGCCATTACATTCTGAAATAAGCTTTGTCATTTTCTACCAGCTAGATTCAATACAAAAGAATTACCTCCAATTCAAATTGCTTCCATTATTTAATCGCTCTCAAAGAAAAACCGAACAGACATTGCACTCAAGGAAGAGTAATATTGATCCAAACTTTAATCAATGACCGGACTAGCAATGCTCCAAATACAATCATCATGCGATTAACAATATGCATATACAGTGATCAGAAATGCTCTTGTTTTTAATCCTTGGGAGACTAACTCAATCCAAATTTTAATCCTAAAGTGATTGAATACGGACCATTAACCAGTGCATTGGCTGTGGTAATAAATCACTCCCTGTTTAATCACATTTCAATCGCTCAGGTGATTACGTTCGTGGATAGTAAGAATTGATTGAAATAGGATTAAAACTCCTCCACGTTTTTCTGTGTGTGTATTAGATCAGGAGAAATAAGTAGTTGAAATATTTCTTGTAATAGTAAAACGTATGTCAATGTTATGTGCTCCAGTATTAAACTCGTAGTATTTTTAACTGACACTCTTAAAATTAATATTATTTGGCTGTTTAGTATTCCATAAATAATGTTGGACTTTGGCTCCATATCTGGTTGAGATGGCAACTTTCATTCAGAAGGCCTGCATTATTGTGCATTTTTTTTTAATTTTACCACTAATATGGTTTAGGCTCTTAAGAATCATATTTATTTAAACTAATCGTCAAAAAATAACAAGCAAAAACAGTTTTTGTTTCACAAACAGTCAGTGAAGGAGTTGTCCCCCTCCCCCTCTCTGAGTACTATTGTCTCTAATAACTGGGGAGTATTGTTAGGAGAAAACCAATTCTAGATAGATCACTAGACAGCTTTTGTGCAGTTGGTTTAGACTACATATGAAATCAGAGCTCAATTAGCTGGTGTATTGTCTGTTACATTCAGTAGAACAGGATGTAGCAGATATCAAACCTGCAGATGAAGATAGTGTAAAAATAACTAATATATCCAAAAACCTACAAATGGATATAGCAGACACTATGCAGATGGAAATTGGTAAGAATCTGTTTCTGCAACTATTTGGTTAAACCAATTGTTCATTCATAAATTTCTATGTGAAACTACAATCCATTAGTGTTAATACTTAATTTGAACCAAGTTTGACAGGTTGACCATCACATGTCAAGTAAACAAAACCCTCACTACATTGAGGCAACACTGGGTTTGAGTAAATCAATATACATATAATGCTTGCCTTTATTATTCATTGTTGATCTGTTTTACTCCCAATCAACAGCTACAGAGAGACCGCAACCATCCACTTCACCTGCAGTTGACAATGATAGCTTGAAATTAACTAACCTACCTCAAAACAAGATGGTGGCTGTAGAAGATACAATGCGGTACACAAATGTTGGCACAGAGCCAAACGAGCCAGAATTAGCACCTGAACCCAGTAAGTATTGCTAATGGCCACGTGTAAGCGACCTTAAGCTGTTTAATTAATTTATTACATAGAATATTCTTGAGATGTTAAACATCTACAGCATAAAAATGCTGTCCACGGGAGAAGGTAACTCCAAATAGTTTTACCACCTGCTAGAGAAAAAATCTGCTATAAGATAATGATACTAGTTATTTTATTACTAGTTGAAGAAGTGATATACAAGCGATTGGATGACAGAGATAGTCTAAAGTTAACTAACATTGTACAGAACCAACAGATACCTCCAGAGGATACAATACAGATGGAACCAGGTATTTATATCTGAACTTCTTGAAAGACTCCTGCATGTCAAATAGTTTCCTTCACAGCACACCATCTTGTCCCAAATTAATTTTTGGCGTAACAAAGTATTTGATTCAAGCTTTCCCATCAATAACATATATATGTAATAATACTGTACTTTAGTAGCTGCAGTAACAAATACACAATGTACAGAGGAAGGGACGTTAGATCACTTGGTAACATACAGAGCGTTTCCTGTAGAAGAGAAGATACAAAATACAGACATTGGTGCTGATGTAGACACAACAAGTGCACAAACTGTACATACAGGTTTGTTGTGTAAACAATGTTGATCACAAATAATTCTGTTTGTGGCTAGCTGCTTGTAAGATAATGGCAACATGGTTTCAAAGACTTAATTGAAACTTGGAGATATTTTGTCTTAGCCATCTATACGCTATTCAGCATAACTTGAATTGCGTTTGTTGTATTCAAAATGTCATCTAGCATTGCGAGTTAGTTTTTATCTTTAATACATTCTCATCATTTTACAGTGACAACCAATCTCATTTGTTGATAGTCTTTTGAGAGTTCCATTTTCCATCAATTTCTTGTGAAAGCCTGTGACCTTTTAGACTGCAAGAAAAAATTCTGAGATATAATGACATGAAGAAAGCCATGACAAAATTCTCAAATAAAAGTTTTTTCAAAAACTTATTGGAATCAAAACAATAGTGCAGCATTTTGGATGTGTGGAACAGTAAAGAGTTTAAAATGAACTATCCAATTCCTTTATCAGGTGGCTTAACAACATCTTTAAAGAATATTATATTGTTGCCAATTGTTCTATGGCTACAAGCCACCAAAAAGTTTAAAAAAATGGAAAATTATCTGACAAACAACCTTTATTACCCAGAGTAACCGTAAGCAATGGAGCCTTTGGATAGCATTTGGTGTATTTACAGGAGTTATCTTCTTAAAAAAGAGGAGACTACTCCTAAACAACATTTATTAGCCTGGCAATCCATATCTTTAGGAGTGAGCACTCATCACTTAGCTACACTAAAAAACAATACAAACATTCATACAAACTTATACAATTGTAGATGTGTTAGTAGAAAGTGGAGAAGAAGAAAACTCCATACATGCAATTCCTGATCGGACTCAGTCACAAGGTGTACCAGGAGAACCTGATGAGTGAGTACTTTGTACCGGCTACAAGACTCTTTTACTGCCACAGAGGTATTGTAAGTGCAAGTGGTGTGATCCTATAGCTAACAAAGTTGAATAAAATGAAAAGAATTGGCATTTTGAGGTGCATGACCTTGAACCTTGGTCCTCGATGGCAATATTATGCAGGGGCACTATCGGCAAATTGATAGCCAGATTTTTCCAATCTAAAAATGCTCATTTTTTCTGTTTGCCGGTGAGTTAAAACCTGCACGGTATGTACTGGAAACTGATGAGTGTCAATAACGACGGAACCGTCATTGGTCCACCAGGTGCTGATGTAACTACTGTTTTGTGAGCATTGGGGTAGACTGAACATCAAACTTTTATCGCATTATTTTTAAAAATATATCCATCATACAAATTATTGATAGATTGTAAGATAATTATAATTGCTTAAGTAAAATCTGTCCTGCAACTGTACCGGACTACACTTTTCTGCGTTGCATCTACTAAGACTATGTTAGGCTCAACTTGTTAAAATTATGTTTTGTTTACTCAAGGACTTCCTTTTTTGCAGCGGCACAGATTGGTAAACCAATAAGACTAAACTGACAAGCACCTGCCAATTTACCAGAAGGCACCTTTACAGTGGATGTATTTTGGTTGTCTCTCTCTTGCTACCAAACTGGTTGTTGAAATGTAACAACAGTTTTTGACATCGTGGAAAGTGAGAGCAGACAACTTCTTATTTACAATTGTATATACCCTCACTAGTACATTAGACTTTGTATGTTATGCCTGATACTAGCGCTACTTAACTTTTAGGGTTACTTAACCAGATGATTATACCTTTAGTACTTGTAAGTAATAGTTTTACCTTTTGATATATAAGCATTATGGGATATAATCTATGAGCCAATGACTCAATTCTAAATTAGGTAATAGTATATTAACTACATGTTGTTATGATATATACACTATATATCGTGATTATTTATTCTTATTATCTGTCTATTACATGATTTACTAAAATACAATATTATGTTTGTTCACTTCCTTCTAGCTACTTGCCTGATGTTAAAGAATGATCACAATTGCAGACTGAGCACGGGAGTTGCCTTCTTTTAGTCTTGAACTGACAACTCCAAGTTTTGGACACTTCTGTAAATCAGCAACATTGACTGTTACAAACCTACACAGTTGATGATAGAACTAACCCACGTTTTATAATTTAAAGTGTCCGTGAAGTTTACGGCTATCTTCTGCTATTAAAAGCGACTTTAGCGACTTTAGCATCTAACGCGGTTCTAAACAAAACGACGACGACAACAGTAACTGCAGCGAGGAAGAACCAACCCAAACACCAGCTGACATCTTTGTTTATCAAAAACCCTCCTCATTCCTGCAAACCCTCAATTTTACACAGCTGACTTGTACTGCTTCCTGGAGACCTTGTTCTTCAGCAATAAGGTACTGGCTGTAATGTTGTAATGACCAATCGTGAGAGAAAGCTACAGATCAACCCTCCCCCCTCCCCCTCCCCCATACTAGTAATATGCCGCTTCTGTTACTGGTTCTTACCTAAAAAATTTACAAAATGCCTTTCAGATGCGTTTTTAATAAAAAAAATTACTTAAAATAATGTGCATTTGACTTTTTTAGTGAACCTTGCATTCCTATTGTAAGATTAGTCTCCTTTGTTCTTGAAATGATAACTCCAGTTTTGTGACAAGGTTTACCGCTCCCATAAGATATATGCCATAAGGAGGTAAAATGAGGCGACTACAGGTTTATGGATCCCAATTTTTTACAAGATGATCTTACTAACAGAAGCTGTCTTTATTTATGTTGCTAGTGGAATCGTGCTCAAATGCTGGTGCTAGTGAAAGCAACTGTAATGGGCTTTTTTCACCAAATCCGCAAATGGTTTAGTAAAATACAGTAACTTTGTAGATTGTTATGGATTTCACATAGCGTGGCCGTTGCGTTAATTAGCTGCATCTGCTTACTAGTTTAGTAAGTGATGCAAACAACTAGTGTGTTGCTCACAAGCAGTGAATCCTGGGAATTCGCAAGCCTTGGACTTGCTCAGTTGATACCACCAGAAGTTGAAGCAGGCAAGCTGCAGGAAGTAGATGAGTCAAGGCGTACCTGCTATACTACTAGTAGCTGATTGAAGGACTACTGTACTTTAGATGTACTGTTGTTGTTGATGACTTTATGGTAATTTTCCACGATGTCATGTGTATGCTATTTTATTACAATGTCCCAACTTGTTTATGACCAATCATGTGCCTGTATTTCAAGTGCATGGTTTTCTATAAATAGTGAGACAGTTAGCCCAGTGGGCAGATCTGTTTGTGCGCTTATGAAAAAAACTTCTCCTGCAAGCTTTTGTATTGTACAAGCAATAAAGTGTTTATAATTTAACCTTCTCGTGTTAAGTTTGGCAGGTTGCGGGCTTACTTGCTGGTTCTTCTGTACACGGTAGAACAAGGTGTATCTGTATACATGGACAGTCAGTAGCAGGAGCCATCACTACTGTTTAAAGTAGCGCTCTCGACCCTGTACAGCTTAGTATAGCTGCTGCCGTGTGTTACAGTGTGTTATTAGCGCGACAACCTTGTTAGCTGTCTGCAGATTAGCACAGGGTATACTTTCTCTAGCAGCTATCTGGTAAAAGCATGACAAAATCCTTCACGATGTGGTCATCAAGCTGAACTATTTCCAAGATATTTTTGAATTACAAAACGCCATAAAACTTTAAGCACTGAAACATTTGCTATGTACATGAGTAGTTGCTATGTATTAGCTTGTGCTTGTGCAAGCTGTTTCGAAGCAGTGAGTTGACTGACAGAAAACTTACAGTCGGATGGTTTCACTTCATACTCTAATGAGTTTGTGTGACAAGGTAGTGTTTTATATTTCTGAATCTACCCCCATCCCTTGTATTTAACCCTTAGTCATCTCCCTTATTCATATCCCTTGTTTTAGATTCTAACTCCACCCCTGGCTGTAATACCCATTGGTAACTTGTTTTAATTGCCTGCAAGACCAAATGTTTTCGGAACTCTCAAGTAGCAATCAACTACTCGGAATGAAACTTCATTTAGGGTGTACAAGTCTGAACGAGTGGATTATCACCCTGTGCTAATGTAAACAATGAATTGCTGCTGTAAATGTATCGTGGAGGCATGTTTGTGGAGTATAAAATTGCCCGCTTTATTTTATGTACAAAGAGAACTGGATTAGGTCAGTTATGAATTGAGCTAAGTAATCCTTAGATACAGTTTCATTCTGTCAAGACGATTTTTACAAGGCTTGTCGAGTGGCTTGATGAGGCTTGAAATCGAATACAAGGAAGGTGCTCGTCCAAAAGCAACACCGCTAGGCCATGGCAGTTTAGCAGTAGAACAGCGCAGGGTATCATTTCACAGTGGCAGCAGGGTATCATTTCACAGTGGCAGCAGGTTGTTATTTCACAGTGGCAGCAAGTTGTCATTTCACAGTGGCAGCAGGATGTCATTTCACAGTGGCAGCAGGATGTCATTTCACAGTGGCAGCAGGTTGTCATTTCACAGTGGCAGCAGGATGCTATTTCACAGTGGCAGCAGGATGTCATTTCACAGTGGCAGCAGGATGTTATTTCACAGTGACAGCAGGATGTCATTTCACAGCGACAGCAAGTTGTCATTTCACAGTGGCAGCGGGATGTAATTTCACAGTGGCAGCACGGGATGTCATTTCACAGTGGCAGCAGGATGTCATTTCACAGTGGCAGCAGGTTGCCATTTCACAGTGGCAGCAGGATGTCATTTCACAGCGGCAGCGGGATGTCATTTCACAGTGGCAGCAGGATGTCATTTCGTGCTTTTCCTAATTACGATGTTTGCACAACTCCTAAAATATAACAACTCCGTATAAAGATAAATTATTGTTCAAGGTACTGTGCAACAATGGTGTCAACTATGACCCCTATATTAGACATGCTGTCATCACGTACCTAGCAAAGGAATACAAGAAAGTACCAAACCATATCTTACCCACGACAGGAATTAAACAACGGACATTGGAATACATAAAAACAGACACTTTTTTAAACTGTAAACATTCTCAAGATAGAACCTTCATCTTTCTTTTTTTCAAACTCGTAAACCATTCGCAATAGAGCATAAATTGTTAGATTTTTTTTTAATAGCGTAATCACAAGAGAAAGTGACTAAAAATATTTTCTGGGTGACGATCATTCTTATATCAATCTGCATGTTATTGTGCAAATTTAGCTATCAACGGGACACTTTTTAGACTAACTAATTTTTTTCAGAATCAGTGACCAGAGGATCATAATTACTGGATATTTTAGCAGAAAGTGAGACTTAATAGGTAACAATTACATTCTAGTTAAATAGTTATCAACTAGCTATGCTGGAGAGTGAGAGTCTGGAACGTTGTTTACACACTTAAATGATTCGATGGCCAAAATCGATACAAGTCTGAAATGGCCTGGAGTGAACACAATTTTGGCCAGTGACATTGCCATTTGGCTGGTGGTGTTAGCATTTGAGCATTGCACAAAATCTTCAGCAATGTTGAAAACATTAAAAAATCAGATTAAAGTGAACTAAACAATGAAAGAAATAATATTGGCATTTGAACGGCAACTTTGCATTACTTTTGCATTCACAAGTTTAAGTTTTTAGTGATAATACAGTTTTGCATAAACGTATCCGGTTTTGTGCCGACTTGGGAAAATAATTATAAGTGAAAAATATGATCTAAATTGAGCAAATTATGGGAAACTCTGTTTTCATAGCTTATTTTGTGCTAAAACGAACAAAGCTACACTGTGTTTTAATGCAGTTTGAGAAGTTTGATATATTAAACCATTTGCATTTGACTTTGCCGGTAGGGCTCCCACTACTGTCCACTCACAAACGATTGTCCACAACAAGCAGCATGTTGAACAGCGAAACAACACTTCTCTCCAAGAGGTAGTGAAGGGTCAGTCAGCCCTGCAGACTACAATGGAGAAGCTGATTATAACTTCACAACAAGGTGGGTCCAGAGGTCAGACAAGTTGCACAGATCTCATGTATAAACACATTTAGTGTACAGATCCATGCTCTGAGGAGGCAGCCGCCAAGAGGTATTTACAGTAGCAGGTAATGGCTAGTAATAGAAGGCACTTTACATTGGCTGTTTGACAGGAATCTGATTACATCATCTCGTAACAACCAATGAACAGTGAAGGAACCAATTGATACAAACACCGTAATACATGCGATGATACATGAAGTTAAAAGGAGACGGTGCCCAGTGGCAAAGTTCAGAGGCTATAATAATAATCCTCAGTCTTATATAGCCCTGGTTCCATGATTGGTTACATCTGAAGGTAATAAAGTTTGTGGATTTGTCCTTCTGAAGCAACTTAAGCTATTTTACTTACTCCAACTACAGTGGCCACCTTGTCTCCCAGCCTGAAATGGTCAACCAGGAAAATTGCAGGGTGTGCAAAGATTACTGCAGGGCCATCACAGGTAACTGCAGGGCCGGCACAGGTAACTGCAGGGCTGGCAGAGGTAACTGCAGGGCCATCACAGGTAACTGCAGGGCCGGCACAGGTAACTACAAGGCTGGCAGAAGTAATTGCAGGGCCTCTGCCGGCCGAAATTAGTAAACTGCAGGGCCGGCACAGGTAACTTCAGGGCCGGCAGAGCTGGGAGACATGTTTGGTAAAAAACCATATCCAGAGTCACCTCTGTAGTAATATTGAGTACGCTAGGGGGCATGTATCACACAGTGCACAGTTAATGTGATCTAAGTAAGGTACTTGCAATAAACCCCAAAAGCATCAACCGTGTGACTTACCTTCATTGGCTTGTAGCCTATTTTATTGGCAATAAACTCGAGGAGAAATGAATTTAATTTGGGATTGCTTGTCTTTTTCTTCTAGATTTAATTGATGTCACAGTTGTACTATATAAAACTGCCTTACAACAATTTTTTGTGAGTTATTAATTTAGAAACTGCAATTTAAGATGAATGACTAACATTCTTGTTTTCAGAGCGTCATTATTTTTTAAATTAATTATTTATTTGACGAAGTTTAAGTCCAATATAAGATAAATACTACACCTGTAAATGAGATTAAAATAATGAACCTGGATGACTAAAAACTCATAACAGCAAAATGTTCTAGGCAAATCAATGTTTGGAATTCTTACACCTAGGCTCCATCCAAAATGGAGGCAAATCAAATAAAATCCGAGTGATCGCAATCTTTGACATAGGAAAAGACAACTTTACACTCCACAGCAAAAGATTGCTGAAGTTGTTTGCTTGTTATTGAAAAGACAACTCCAAATCTGTGGTTGGCTGATCTTGCAATTATCAAAATGAGGCAACATATTACTATACTGGACGGGTACACGAGTGATGGGAAGGTAGTGCTGCCAGGTGCATTATTAGCATTAACATGTAAAACAGCTCAAACATGTCATTACTTGGCTAAAATATTGTTTCTGCTGGGGGTGATTCTATTTATGATGCGGGGAAAACCCAACAAACAACATAGTTGATTTTTTGTATATCGCCTGTTCTATATCCAACAACAAAAAATGATTGTATATAACATAAATAGGGTAATAAAATGTCGCGTAATTAGATTATAAAATAGCAGGCTGGAAGTCAGGCTATGTGTTGCACACATTCTTTATATCTTTGACTCAGACGTGTAAGGGATAATTGTAGCAAGCATGTTTCATCGAGGGCTGTTAGGGATGTGATTGATTGTATCTCATGCCACCAATGATAAGTTGATATACTCGTTATATGCTACAAACAAAGCTTTGGGTCCTTTATTGGGCAACGGTATGTAATAATTCATTCACTGATGAAGCTGATTATAAAGTTATTGGATACTAAGGCTTTAACTTGTGCGCTAGCGGTGTGTCTTCACTTGTTTATGCACATCCATGGAATGTCAAATTGCTTAACTTAGCGCTTTGGTTAATGGATTGACAGTTTGCACAGTGAAAACTGCACTGCCCAGCTAGTCTCTCACTGATCTTGTCACAGCACAAAACGACTCGCTATTTCAACTCTGACATCTGCGAAAATGGATGAATCGGAGGGAGAAGAGATGTTAAAGATTTCTTATTTACCGTATCTAGGCGATAAAACTATTCCTAGTTTATTTCATCTATGTCTGCAGCAATGCGTAAGTAAACTCTCTATTGTTAGAAGGTATGAAATGTTACTTAGCAGTGCAGGAGCTAGAGTGTTACATACATCTGCCTTCGATGGAGATATCAACACATTGAGGTCTATATTAGACTCTCTCACACCACAACAAAAGTATAACCTAATAACACAACAAGACAGTAAAGGTAATACAGTGATATCTTTAGCTGCAAACAATGGACATACTGTAACTGTAGAGTATCTCCTGGGGTGCGTAGACTCTGATATGAGATATGAAATGTTAAAGAAACAGAACAAATACGGTAGTACTGCTGTGTACGGTGCAGCTAGTAGGGGACGTACAGACACTGTCAAAGCTCTACTTTACTCTGTTAGTTTAGAAGTGAGACACAAACTATTACTAACTAGATACACATTTGGTGAGACAAATAAGTTACTTATAGCAACTGTATTTCACCCAAACACCATAGAGTGCGCGTTAAAGAGTGTCAAACCAGATATGAGATATGACTTGCTGAGAATGAAAGAAGAGGATGGCGCAAATATTTTGCTTAGTGCGACCGCGGTTGGTGCATTGCAAACAATAAAAGTTTTGTACAGCAATCTAACTAGACAACAATGGTACGGTTTGCTTACTCAAGTAGATAACGATGGTAATACAGCTTTATTAATTGCTGCTTACAGTGGGCAAGTGGACACCATAAAGTTTATAATGGGCTCTGTTTCAGCAGATCTCCAGCAACAGCTGTTGAAGAAAACCAATCATGTAGGGTTTACAGCACTAATAGTCAGTTCGTATGTAGGCAATACTGCAGCGTTACAATACTCACTCAACTGTTTAGACTGCGGTACCAAATATGAAATGTTAAAAAAGCAAGCTGAAAATGGCCGCAATTCACTGCATTTTGCAGTGGATGAGGGGCACATCGAAGTAGTCAGCGCAATTTTGAAAAGTGTTTCTCCTTAACAACAGTACAATATTATGAAAATGGAGGATAAAATTGGTTGCACTTCCATAATTCTTGCTGCATTCAACGAACATACAGAGGTGATCAAATGTCTTTTGAATGATGTCTCATTAGATCAAAAGAACAGCTTGCTGAAACATCAAGCAGACGAATGGGGCACACCTGCAATGCTCGCTGCGCTAAATGGACACACTGACACAGTAAAATACATTGTAAACTGTATAGGAAATGATGAAAGACTTGACATGTTACAGTCTGTAAACAGCCTGCACTTATCCGCGTTGCATATGGCAGCATTGAACAAAAACTTTGATATAGTCAGTGCTATAATGCAGCCACTCACACCCGCGCAAAGATTTCACGTAGCAAATCTACAGGATTCTGAAGGCAACACTGCAGTATCTTTTGCTGCATCCGCAGGTCATACACAAAATTTTAAAGCTCTGCTGGAAGGGAATGACTCAAGCCACACCCAAAGACTGATAACTTTCCAGAACAATAACGGAGACACTTCTCTAACTCTGGCTGCAAGTGAAGGACATACTCAAATTGTGAAACATATTTTAAAACATGCTAACGATGAAAAAGTCTTTGATTTGCTGCTAGCCCCAAACAAGCTAGGCAGGTCTGCCTTACATTTGTCAGCACTAAATGGACACGCCCAAACAGTTGTTGCTTTGCTAAACTCACTCGGACATAACAATAAGCTTGATCTTGCAATGCTTCGAGATAATAGTGGTGATACAGCTGTATCACTTGCTGCACACAATGGACATACAGAAACTCTAACAATCTTGCGGGGGAAACTTCCTTCAGAAAATTATCAAACACTACTGACTTTGAAACGAATCTCTGGCGAAACGCCTTTATCTCTTGCTGCTCAGAGTGGACATACAGATACAGTAGAGTTTATTGTAAGCTCAGTGAATAGTAGAAAAATGTTTGGTATGTTGAAAACACTAAACAAACTAGGCAGGTCCGCCTTGCATTTGTCAGCACTAACTGGGCACGCCCAAACAGTTGTTGCTTTGCTAAACTCACTCCAGCATAACAATAGGCTTGATATTGTAATGCTACAAGATGATAATGGTGATACCGCTGCATCACTTGCTGCACACAATGGACATACAAAAGCTTTAACAACCTTGCTGGGGAAACTTCCTTCAGAAAAACATCAAAAGCTGCTGACTACTCCACGAAACTCTGGCGAAACACCTCTATCTCTTGCTGCTCAGAGTGGACATACAGATACAGTAGAGTTTCTTGTAAGCTCAGTGAATAGTAGAAAAACATTTAGTATGTTGAAAACGCTAAACAAACTAGGCAGGTCCGCCTTGCATTTGTCAGCACTAAATGGACATGCCAGAACAGTCCATGTTTTGCTAAATTCACTCAGACTTAAAAACCGGCATGATCTAGCAATGCTGCAAGATAATAGTTGTGATACAGCTGTATCACTTGCCGCACACAATGGGCATACAGAAACCTTGACAACCTTGATGGGGGAACTTTGTTCAGAAAAATTTCAAAAACTGCTGACCATACCACGAAGCTTTGGTGAAACACCTTTATCGCTTGCTGCCCAGAATGGACATACAGAGACAACACATTACATTCTAAACTGCGCAGATGTTGATAAACGGTTTGATATGTCGAAGACAGTAAACGATGTTGGCAGAACAGCATTACATTCTGCAGCATTTTACGGACATTTTGAAACTGTGAGTGCCATATTACATTCACTCACGCCCGAGCAGAGGCAACATCTAGTAATGCTGAAAGACAATATTGGTGTTACGGCAATATCCCTTGCTGCACACAATGGCCATACTCAAACTCTTGTGGTTTTGCTGGATGTCATCTCACCGGAAAAAAAACTCGCTGCACTGAGTAGATATGGGGACAATAAAGACACTGCTTTGGCACTTGCTGCTCACAACGGACATCATGTGACAGTAAAATACATTGCAAGTTGCTTAGATGGTGATGAACGGTTTGATATGTTGAAATTGGTGAGCAAAATAAACAGGTCAGCATTGCATAGAGCAGCATTTAACGGACACACCGAGACAGTCAAGGTTATAATGAGTTCACTATCGCCTCCCAAAACTTATGATCTGGCATTGTTACAAGATAATGTTGGAGCTACCGCGGTACTATGTGCTGCTTACAATGGTCACACACAGGCTCTTAAAGCTATATTCGACACGGTTTCATGCAATCAAAGAAAATGTTTGCTAAATTTTCCAGATAATCGGAAAAACACACCTCTATTACTTGCGGCACAAAATGGACACACAGATATGGTGAAGTATATTGTAAGTTGTCCAGCTGCAGATGAAGTATGTTGTGCTTTAATGAGACAAAACAAGTTCGGTCATACATGCAGAGACGGCGGCTAGTAAGACTAGAAAACTTAGCTCTGAAGATTATGGACCCAAGCAGCCGAGACTATGATGAACGCGTTCAAACAGCCGAAATAGTGCCCATTCTTACTCTACTCGAAGACACCAGCAAGAGTTACATCAATCGCATCATGGGCAGCCCTGAACATTGTCTCCACCAGCTAGCCCATAGCTATACTCCTGCAGCCCCACCTCGGAGATCTGCCCGCCTAGATCTACCTATACCACCATCCACTCGAACCGAACTCCGATCAAAGTGTCCGCTCATTTTCTATCATAACATTTAAAGGTCACTCTCTCTCGATTCCACTTTTTTGTTTTTATATCCAAAGATCAATAATAGATTTTGATTAATTTTTAAAATCTCTGATCAAATATAAAGTTATAGTATAGTATATAGTATACAGCAATATACAAAGCTGTATATAGCGGGCATGCACAGATTGTAGGGTTTCTTCTAGACAGAGTTTCACCACTACAGAGGTACGAACTGCTGAAGCTTACAGATCGTAATGGGAATATTGCTAACATGAAAGAAGATCATGGAGATTGTGTACAACAAATGTTAGATAAAATAGACGTCAACCACAGGTTTCCTTTACTGTCTACCTTGAACAATGAAGGTGGTACAGTTCTACATGGAGCAGCATGCAAGGGATTTGCTAAAATACAAAACATCATACGCGACTCCATTTCTGTGGATAACTGGCAAAAGCTCTTGCAATGGCAAGACAAATCTGGTATTACACCACTGGTTTTTGCAATAATCTATGGACATTTACACTCTGTTCAGCAACTTTTACAACCAGCCGATTCAAGTCACCACTACAAGCTAATGAGCATTTGCTGCGCAAAAGATAGAAATGCCCTACACTATGCATGCCGAACAAACAATCTAGAAATATTGAGATACCTTCTGCAGCTACTGACCCCCGAACAGCAATATGAACTGCTCAGACAAGAAAGTCATGTTGGCAACATTCCAATATCTTACGCTGTCGATAAAAAGCACATAGAAGTCTTTAAAACAATAATTGATGCAGTAAAGCCAACACTACGCTATGAAATGTTGGCTACAGCCAATGAAAATAACAGAACACCACTTCACTACGCTGCTTGTACTGGCTGTGCTGAGGTTGTACAGTGTATTCTGAATGCATTGAGTCTGTCCGAAAGTGAACTGCTAATGAAAATTAAAGGAGATGATGGAGAAACCGCACTGTTTGAGGCAGTTACAGCAGGAAACACTGATGCAGCTCAGTGTATGCTCAGTGTAATGGAGCCACTGCAGAAATTCCAGTCATTAACCATATTAAACTGTGGAGGTAAAATTTCGGTTCATGAGGCAACAAACCTAGGACATTCGGAAACCATAGTAATGATTATCAACCAATTATCTGCAACAATTCCAACTGGCGAGAGAAATGGGCTTGTGTACAACTTATTAATGACTAAGGATGGAAATGGTGACACACCTCTGTCACACGCAGCACGAGCGGGCCATGCAGCCATTGCAAAAAATTGGTTAGAATGTTTAACTTCAAAGCAACGTTTTAGGACTGTTTCAGCTCAAACCAAAGATTGCAAAATCCCACTGCACATATCATCAAGACAAGCGCACAAAAGAACATTCTGTACAATTCTGGAGTGTCTCAGTGCAGACCAGAGGGAAGCTGTTCTCATTATGAAGGATGAAAATGGCTATGTGCCCGTAGAGCCAGAAGAACCTGTAAAACCATTAAAAGCAGAGAAAAACATGGCAATTAAAACACCGCGTAAGTTGGTACCCGCCTGGTTCATGTTTTTTTAGTAACATAAATGCAAAACACCATTGATTTTCATTACAAATGTTTAATTAAATGTTCATCATTTTGTTTACGTTCGATTTTACACTGCTGCTATGATTTTGGTAGTAAAAATGACTGAAATTTGAGCCAGGTAGAGCAATCTAAATTTGGTTCTACCTCTTGGCACCTTTTTCTTGTGTACATAATTGCTGTCTATCTTAACTGACTTTCTTCGGCATTGAAAGCTCGCAATAGACAACTATTTGATTTTTCTGTAACCTAAAATTGAAACTAGTGTGAATGCAAAATTGTCTTTGACAGCTGAAAAACCAGGATTCTCTTTGTCTGATGTGCAAACTGCTGCAACCGATGATTCACCACAAAACAACCTATCAAAGGCAGTTGCTGAACCAGAAATGGACAAACTCTATTTTCCAAACATTCCTGCAACAGAATGTGAGAACAAGATCCCTATAAGTAATGCTCACAGCGGAGTCGAGAAAAATGTAGTCTTTGCAGGTAAATACAGTTTCAGTACCGTTACATTTTGGATATCTCAGACAATCACTTATGCTAAAACTTCTAAATGATGGTGTTAAAGTAGTTGATTTGGTTTGTGATTTGTTTCGATGATGCTGACACGGCGCAATTGGAAAACCAGCTTCACTCATGATTTTGCTGTACGTACTTCATAAGACTTCAATGGCGTGACCACATTAAATTACCTTTTGCATTCACAACAAATTTTTCTTCGAGAGAGTAAATATTTGACACCTCCACCGCCACTTTTGCAGGAAGAGTCAAAGATGTGAAGGGAATAGAATGTCCCCAAGAAACAGGAATGAAAAACAAGCATAAGAAAGACGCAGTTGCACTCGTTAACTTAAAAAACGACATAAATCAGAAACATAACTCCATAGGCAGCCGTAAGTGGAAAGGTTGGTGTGTTTCAACGTAAGCTACCGGTCAAACCAATCTCCATTTGCTTTCTTTTGGTTTGTTCTGATTATGTTCCATACATTTGCATAGTAGGTCAGTTGGAACTATTGATGTGTATCCTCAGTATTAATTTGTTATGTTACGTTTTTCAGATGGTCACAAATTTGAATTCCTATTCAAAGTCAAACTCCTGCAGTCTCTCATGAACCACCAATCAAAAACAGTTGCTGTAAAAGAAGACATGGAGAAAGCACTAGATGGTTGTGGCATACCAAGTTATTCGATCAATATGACCAAAGACGGATTATCTTCTGGTAACGTTGAAACTGACAACATCCATCTTCACCTGAAAAGTCTCTGATTAAGTGGAAATTTTACGATAATAGCAGATTATTCAATTACTTTCTTTTGCGTTTAAAGATTAATCACAGGAATAATCCGTTTGTTGCCAAAGATCTTTAAAGTAGAATTATTGTAATCACCAAAACTATTAGTGACAAAATTTACTTTTTCGATACTTTTGCTACTTTTTTGACAGTGAATTATGCGCATAAAAGCAAATGTCAAAAACTTTAAATGCCACTTTTACACAACAGTACTCAATGGTACTTGTTCCAAACACATGCAGCTGTATTTACATGTGAACAAACATTATAAAAACACATGAAATTTTTTATGCAACTTTCATTAACTGAAAAAATTGGTTGATGGTTATTTGACACAATAAGTAGATTAAATAGCTGCAGAGACATACTTTAGTAGGACACACTACATGTCTTAGCCTGTGGTCGAGCTGGTCATAGCAAGTATTTTTGTTTGCATTTATATTTTATAGCAAGAGATGAGTCCACGTTGGTACAGCGGTTACAGACGGAATTGCAAGCAGTAGAACAAAAACTCATCGCTGAGCAAAGCTTGACAAAAGATCAGTCAGTAAGAATTCAAACTTTGCAGCAGAAACTGGATACTGCTCAGTCAGAAAATGCACAGCTAAAAGCTAAACTGGCTGGTTTGTATTGGCTCCTAATGTTGTCAATTCATTGTTTTGTAAGTAAAAGGTTAATTTTAAAACTCGAAGCAAACTGGAAACACACTTTGTATTGCAATAAAGTTTTAATTAATTGTCATAACTTTGATATTTGAAATCTGGTTTGCCGTGTTTAGAATTTGAACATCAAGCAGTTCAACCAGATGAAGGAGACGAAAATGTGAAACAAAATGAAATGGGGAGAAACGGTCCATCGCTTCATATGCTAAACAATAGTCGGTTAGCAAAGTCTACCACTTGCACCCCAGCAGGTAAAACGTAATAAGTTATTGTCATTTATTTGAAACTACTTTTGCATGTTCAAGTATTAGTAGGGTTTTATCATCACACCATCAAGAAATATCTTCCATTGCCCATCTGGCGGGTCAAATTTGCCACTAAAATTGCTAAACTTTATTTCTTTGATGCTGGCTTGTAATTTTTCTATGATGCCAGGCTTATTTTTAATTGAGTTAAGCATTTGGTTCAACCTTTAAAGCTGCGTTTATATGAGGGCTGCAGCATATATGTCTTATTTAATGGTCACATGAGCAGTCGCAAGTTACCTTTAGACAAATATATTGAATACAATTTTTGAGCTTTCTGATACAATTTAGGTGCATTTCTGCTGATGCAGTTTGGTTAATCAGTTGTGAGTAGTTCTCTACCAGCTAGTAGTTCTCTACCAGCTAGTAGTTCTCTACCAGCTAGTAGTTCTCTACCAGCTAGTAGTTCTTTAACAGCTAGTAGTTCTCTACCAGCTAGTAGTTCTGTACCAGCTAGTAGTTCTCTACCAGCTAGTAGTTCTCTACCAGCTAGTAGTACTCTATCAACTAGCAGTTCTCTGCCAGCTAGTAGTTCTCTACCAGCTATTAGTTCTCTACCAGCTATTAGTACTCTATCAACTAGTAGCTCTCTACCAAATAGTGGTTCTCTACCAGCTAGTAGTTCTCTACCAGCTAGTAGTTCTGTACCAGCTAGTAGTTCTCTACCAGCTAGTAGTTCTCTACCAGCTAGTAGTACTCTATCAACTAGCAGTTCTCTGCCAGCTAGTAGTTCTCTACCAGCTATTAGTTCTCTACCAGCTATTAGTTCTCTACCAGCTAGTAGTTCTTTATCCATTAAGAGTTTTTTTTTGAGCTATAGTATAACACTTTTTACTTGTCTGCAAAAAATATGTCATAGTTAAAATTGAATAACAGATTGAAAAAAATTGATTTCGCTTTTCATGATTGCATCCGAAATCATAAAACTTGCTCTGAAAATGAATTAATTGTTATTGCGATCTGTATGACCTTTGATTGATTTGATGGAAAGCAAGAATACACATGCAATGCAACTAGATGCTCAAACCCAACATTGCTGGGTTGCTGCGTTTAAGCCTGTGACAACTTCGAGTCCCACCAAAACTGGCACAATTTTTTTCTGTGAGAAGATGCACCAGCAAATTTTAAAGGAAGGCCATCTTATGTGAGCAAGGCTAATTCTAGACATCACACACTGTGTAATACTAGTCACTTTCAAGAGCATGCCAATGCTGACGTAATTTTAACTCCATAGCGAGAACATATAAAAGTCAAGATAGATGCAATGTCTGTAGCATAAATCCTACAGCAATAAACAAAATCCCTCCACTGATAAGCTAAGAGAACTGAAGGCAACAAGCAGTACCGTATCTGTGAGTATGTCACTTGTAAAGAACAAGTACACTGGTAAGGAGCCATAAAATATTCAACAACTGTCGAGTGCTAGCAATAAACCCCTTCAGTTGTTAAACCATTTATTTACTTACATGAATTTGATCAGAGGCTGCGACACAAAAACTAAAAATAACCTGAGCGCATTGGACTCAGTTTGTATTCATTTAAAAGCCTACTCATGCTGAGAAAGACAACTCATGGCGGCATACTTAAAGGCCTTGTCACACGGAAACGAAATGGTATGCACGGATTACTGTGTGCAGAATAACTTTCAGCGAACAATGCCACACGCAATGCAATTAATCATTGGATAATTATCCCCAAACAATGAGGAAAACTCTATGTTGAAAGTATTCATCTCCCCTGGGCAGTATTGATGAATTATACCCTGTGCCGCACTCATCATGGTTGCTACTACTACATTTTGAGTAAATAATAAGTAAATGTCTTCTGAGTTGCCATTAGCTTAATTATTAATTATTTTGTGGTAAAAAATTAAATAGAATGATCAATCCTGCAATACATAATTGTTTTATGCCAACTAGCCATAGAAACCATGATTGACAGAATTGGATTCTTATATATAAAAAGTTTTTCGTGCACACAATGATTGGTTGAATTCATTATGCATGTTGATTGGTCAGTACGTTTGCTGACGATAATCATAGCTATTTATAATTTTTGTAATTTGATAATCATTGATTGTAAATAATGTTTAACTTAAGAAAAAATTTTCTGATTTGTATTTAGGCCGAGTTAACAACCAATCACATTCCAAGAACTTTCGAGCCAATCACCATGTGCATGAAAACCTTTTTACATAAAAAAATCTGACATGTATGGTACTAATATAAAAATGTAACAACATTGAAGATACTAGATAAACTGCTACCCACTGCTACACAAGTGAGGATAGGTTTTTGCAACTTTTGATACAAAAACTACCTGAAATATAGCAATCCACAAAAAATTTATATATGATCGTTGATCTACGTTTGTATTATAGTAAGCGATAAAGCAGTTTTGCTGCTTGCAAATAAGTTTAATCAATCAAGATTAGCTACAAACGCAAGTTTGCCATGCATGTCCAAAGACAAGTTTTTATTGATTATTTTGCGAAAAAAAAACATCACAGTGGGTAGAATATTGCAAAGAATCTCCAAATTGTTGGCACAGTTGCTCCCATACATCCTAGTTTTCAGGGAAGAAACTTCTTCAAGTAAGCTAATTCAACAAATCGAGCAAGCGTTTGGTGAAAAACAACAAAAAGTTTGTCTTTTTAATAAATTAGTGCGTGAAACATTGTCAGTGAATGCGGCTATTTCCCTGCATTACATATGCATTAAAACCTTGCATGGTTTGTCAATAGTGCTATAGGTCAAGAAGCCCTAAGGATTGTGCGATATAGCAAATGGCTCCTTTAGACAGCTCTAGTTTCTTTGAAGCCTTGACAGTAATAACTGGTTGATGCAAAATTGTTATTGTTTTCCTTGCCTGCTATAATACCAGCTAACACAAAATTATTGTCATTGATAATTGATAATGCAAATCAAATCGCGTTCTAACGGTACGCCCAGAAAACTATTGCCTTGATCTCTACAAATAGACACATAAAAATTTGCAATACGAGAAATATGCCTAATACAAAACAAGTCCGCTTATTCTTTTAATTCCAATTTAGCAAGCCAGCAAGTCTCTGCTGACTGCGGATGTTCTCACACACCAAAACTTTTTTCTGTTACAACCTGTTTTTCTAAAATCAATTTCTGGTCATATTCCGGGAGTTAAGAATCCTCGACTATAGTTGTGTGGGAATACTTTGTCTGTACTTTAAACTTTCACATCAAGCACTTACAGGTAGTCTTATTTACAAAATTTAAACTCAGCAGCATAAAAAATAACATATAAGCCAAGATATTTATTATCTACAGTTCTCAAAAAAGCTCTAAACAAAATAACTGCTACCCTTGGACAGAGCATTCCTTCTAAGGTCATGCAACATTTTTTAAAATGCTGGAAAGCTTATTTATTGTTTTATATCCCATTCAAAGGATTTTATATATTTTTATGGCTCTTGCAAACATCAGCACAGATTTCGCAGCATAAAGTAGTTGACATAAGGACTCTTCATGTGTCATGGCTATCAAAGCCACCTGTTGACTTTTCACAATATTACGTACTGCTATTATTACTCGGTATTTCGACTTAGCAAGCGTGTAGTATGAACTTGAGTTTTTACTGATATACGGAGTTGTTTAGCATTTTTGATGGGAACATCTTTTTTACATAACTAATTGTGTCCTCCACAAAATAGAATAGATTAGAGTCAAAGTACTCTCTTAGCAGCTATAGAATTATCACGATACGTAGATGCAACCACAAAACTGATTAAGTTTTATGGTCGCTTCCCTCATAAATAGAAAACTTGGCATTAATGCGACTTTTCTCATCCTTAAGACTCTGTTATCTCAATGAATAATTGTTGTAGAACTTTCAAAAACTGATGGATTGACAGAAACTGTTCAAACTACAGGAATATCTAAAAATATAGAACAGAACTTTGAAGACACAGTACAGAATGTAGATGAGAATTTTCAACACTCAATAAACAATAAACAGTCTGATGAGCCCTTAAATCAGAAAACTTAAACACATTTCACTTCACGAGTTTATCATTGTTACCATTGTACAACGTTCTGCTAATGTTTATTTGGAGTTGCCAACACTAACTGATCACAAATGATCGTAAGATATTAAAAACCTTGTAAGTGTGACCATAGAGAGTTGTCAATTACAAACACAATCACAGAATGTAAATTGGTCTTTTAATTCTTAAAAAAATATTGAAAAATCGTGGTAACTTTTTACATAATTTCTTAAAATACATAACTTGATTGTGGGAGGTAAGAAATGATGAACAACTGGAATTACGTGATGATATGTATCGTCATTGTCATTAGTTATAAGTTATTTGCTACATCGCATCAAACCAGAGCGGTGAAAATTGCTCATAGTCATGAAAAAGTTGAACATATAGGCTGACCTTTTTACAAAATTTTGCGAATGTCGAAGTTTTCAAAATTGTCAATCTCCTTTAATTTTCTACTATACCAACACGCTGACTACTTGTTTGGTCTATTATACTTTTGCTGTTCTCATCAATAGTTGAAAAAATAAAATCGCAAGCGTTTCACCTTCCGTGGACAAAGACAACTTGAAGTTATGCTTGTATTGTCGATGGGTTTTATTTTATTATCAATAGCTCCAGAGAAACCACAACCACCCTATTCACCTGCAGTAGACCAAGATGGCTTGAAGTTAACCAATCTAACTCAGAACCAGATAGTGACTGTAGAAGAAACAGTGCAGTACACAAATGTTGGCACAGAGCCAAACGAGGCAGTTGTAGCACCTGAACCCAGTGAGTACTGTAACTATATAAGAAATGTAGAAAAGAAAACTACACTATTTTTCAACTAATGCCAGTATTAAATGGATTTTATGTTCACCTGAAACAGCATGATAGTCCTGTCCACATTTGAGGGTAACACTAAATAAAACTCACTATCTGTAACATTAACTATAATTAGTAAAATAATCGTTGGCATATTATTTATTACCAGCTGAAGAAACAATGTACAAACCATCAAATGTGAGAGAGAGTCTAAAGTTAACTAACATTGTACAGAACCAAAGGATGCCTCTAGAGGATACAATACAGATGGAACCAGGTATTTATCTCTGAACTTCTGGAAAAGTCTGCATCTAGACTGACTTCCTTCACAGCACACCATTAAGTGCCAAAATTGCTTTGAACCAGATAAAACAATTAATTCAAGCTTTGTCAACAATTGCATCTCTAAATGTTAGTTCCTTTATTTCAGTAACTGTAGTAATAAGTACACAATGTACAGAGAAAGGGAGGTTAGATGACTTGGTAGCGTGCAGGGAGTTCCCTGTGGAAGAGAAAATACAGAATACAGATATTGGTGCTGATGTAGACACAACTAGTGTACAAACTAAACAAACAGGTGTGTAGCAAATAATTTTGATTGCAGATAGTACATAGGTCAATCTTCTACCAGCTACACTCATGGCAAATCTATAAAAATATTAGTTGTTTTTTTAGCAATTTCTAAGATTGCAAAACCATTGGTTTAATGATGGAAATCTTTCCTTTCAGCCATTCCTAAGTTATGCAACAGAAGTTGACACGTATTAATTGTTTTTAAAGATTCTTATACAACACCAAGATTTGCATTTCTTTGTTATCAATGATTATCCTTTTACAAAATGCCAAAGTCAAATGAAGATTTAACTCCTCTGCTGTATAACTTTCTACAGCTGCATTGACGATAAATTGGTTGTAAAATTCACTTTTACTTTTGTCGAAAAAGAAAATTTTCAACGTTTTGTGACATAAACATAGGCTGACCAAATTCCCATCGTGGATTTTGGGGGCCTGCATTACTGCTATCAACAAAACCTCTCATCCTTATCTATAAATGAACTTCAACTGAAGAGTATCTCTAACTCCACAACTGTAACAGAGCCCACTGCTCAGACTCACTGCATTTCTAGAATGTTTCTGGCAGTGCCAGGCTCAATTAAGGCATGCCTGAGACTCTGCAGTTGTCAAGGGGACCTTAGCGCAGACAATGTGATCGTGAAAATCCACTACAATATGAAACGTTATTTAAAAGCTCATCGCAATCGAAACACTTTCATAGTATTTTGGTTTGGCAGAACACCAATGATGTTGATATAATTTATGCTTTATCGACTTATTCACTCATCTATATTTTGAAATTAACTCTTCGGCGAAAACAAAGCGCCTGAAAAAAAAGAAAAAAGAATATGAGACCGATAAGCTGTTATACACAGAGTGGTTTTTGATGGCTTAATTATTTCCTTGAAAAAATGCATCGTATTTACAAAAGCTACCTTCCGGATAAAAGAGGAAATAACTGCAAAATGAGAATCATATGCTGAGGAGCTCATGTATATTGGAATTAGCACTGTTTCCCCTATGCTATGAGAAAGTAAAAGTATTTAAATAAGTTTGTACAATTGTAGAGCTGTTGGTAGAAAGTAAGGAAAAAGAAAACTCCATACATGCAATCCCTGATCAAACTCAGTCACAAGATGTACCAGGAGACCCTGATGAGTGAGCACTTTGTACTGGCTACACGACTGTTTTGTTGCAACAGAGATTTCGTAAGTGTGAGTGGTAACAGGTCTAGGTAATTTGTAATATTTCGTGACTTAACCTATTTGAGACAGTTGGATAAGTTGGAACTGTGTTTTAAAAGTCACCAACATTTTGTTAACGAGTCAATTATAACTTCTCACTACCTCCATGAATGAGGATAAAACCTCAAGTAGTAAGATAGAAGCAGTATTGTAAAAGCTTCTATTGTCATTTCAGTTAAATTGTATATCAAAAACTATCAACTACATTTTGAGGTACTTTTTACTCCCATTTCAATTTTTATTTAACAAGGCGAACCAGTGACAGTGCTAAATGTATTTTACACTGTCAAGTTGTGTTTACCACCAGCTAACAATGTAATGTTCAGGCACTAACACAACTATGGTTTTGTGAATTTAGGTACAGAGCGAACTATTTTTCTGTTGCATTTTTTTCCTGTCAAATTGTGGACTACGAAGCTGTGAATATTACATGGGTGTTATAAGTGTTGAATGTATACCTACATGCAATCGTATGGAGCGAAAAAATGTTCTTAATTTCTCAATCTGAACTTTGATGGTCCTGGTCCAATTGAACTGGCCAAAATATTGCTGATAGCTTATAAATTGGTGCTAAGTCTGCCCGAGTACTTTAAGCTTTGTTTTTTTTAACCTCATTTGATAATTACAAAGAATAGTTTCATTTCTTTTGCAGCGAAATAAACATATAAACCAATCAGGCTTCATGGACTGACAAACACAAGCTAAATTAACAAAAGTGTGCTTTGACAGCATATGTACTTCAGCTGTTTGTGTTGCACTACTAACTGGTTGTGTAAAAGTAACAGAAAGCTTTTGCCTTTGGCATGCAAGAGCAGATAACTTCTAAGTTACATTTGTATATATCATTGATTGTGTATTTGATCTCAGGTATTGGATATAATACGAATGTTTATAAGATGTTGATATCAAGGGTGATTTCAATTAATGGCTTTATCAATTGGAATATTGTATATAGATTGTTAACTAGAGAGTCAGTGGACAACTTTCTATTTTGTACAGTACGGTATACGGTATACACCAATTGTTAATCTATATAATTTGTCAATTACACCACCCACTAAAATATAACATATTAACTCTATGTTGTCACTCTATGCCATATTGTGGTGGGTTTGGTGGAGGTTACTAGTAAACAGGCAGTTTACTATCCACCCTTGCGAGACAATGCGCTATACTTTAACCTACAGCGTTCGGTCAGCTGCTGTACTGGTGAAAAGTCTTACTGTGCGGGTAGCATAGTGTGCACGGCCGGTAGTGACCCTTGCAGGGCCGGTATTGACCCCTTATTGACCCGCTATAGCTGTACTGGGCCGGCACAAGATGGCCGACATAGCCAAGGAACTGCAAAACCATCTAGGAACTCAGTCAAGGTCAGGAACCGGAACTATCCTTCCTCGGATTGCCGACTTAGTGGACCATATTCTAACTATAGCCTGGGAGCCCTGTAGGATTTTTGATTGGACAGTAGGAGACAGGACTCTGCCCGTAGCTACTTGGCGCCTTTATCATTTAACTTATTCGCATTACATGATTGGATCACTATTTATATAATTGATTGCATTGGCTAGATTATTTCCTGTGCTCTTGCTGTTATGTACTTTATGTTAATTAGTTACTGTGAGCTCTCCTATAAAATGAGATAATTTTGTCATAATCTCTGCATTCATTCTCATGTTGCCAACATAGAGGACTAAACACCCTCTAGCACCTTGTCTTTGAGAATATAGCTAACTACACAAGCACTGTCTGAGCCATGGGCTCTTTCCTTAACTGGTAATTCGGTTGCCTGTTAGCACAGTTGTCACTGTCGAGCAGTACAGTGTCCCCTCTGGAGAGAGGTATAATACTCGAGACTAGTGGATGTCCGTGGTAACTAGACCGGAATCCACTACAATATTTGTTAGTTAACCTGTTGGCGGAATGATATTTGTTATTTTAAATTTATTACATTATCCGTTAAAGACCAGGAGTTGTCTTCTTTTATTTAAGATCTGACAATTCCAAGTATAGGTCAAATTTTGTTGTTACTAAACAATAATTGTTGGAAACACACACAGTTGCTGAATGACATAAACCCAGTTGTATGATGTATTGACTCAGTGAAGGTTCTTATTATAATTTGTCACTGATAGTGACGTTGACAATTGGCATTGCTGCAGACAGAAAAGGACCATATCAACGACATCGAGGAAGATCAGTCTCATCACCAACCAACTGGTTTCTTTATAAGATTCATAAGATTCATAAGATACTTCTCATTCTAGTAATCTCCAAGCTTGCGCAACTAGCTAGTACTGCTTTCTGACACGTTCATACCTCAGCAATACAGGACTAGTTGTAGTTTTGTGGTGAACATTCTTGAGGAAAAGATGCATATAATCCTCCAATACAGTACAACAATTACAACATGTTTTTTGGATAACTTTTAAGAAAAAAATTATCTCAAACAAATATGCATTTGAAATTATGAGTGTTAGTTCCATTTCAAATGTGTAAGTTGTTTCTTTTGTTGTTGAAACGACAAGTGCAATTTTTTGACAAGGTTTGATGCTCTGGACGATTTATTACCATGTGGAGGTGAAAGTAAGCCTACTTCAGGTTTATAAGACATTAGTCGACCAAAAAGTGGTGTTCTACCAGAAACTGTCGTCATTTTGGTCACAATTTTGTGAAATTTATCTGTGAACACTTGGTAGGGAGATCTGCTCATATATTACTACTTATATGGTGACGGCAATCCTCTAAACATGCTTTGATGCAACTATTTGTATCATTGCGAGGGTTGTCACCCCTGCTAACCTCTGTACTGCGCTGATGAGGCAACAAATGCCGAATCAGCCGCTGTCCGCAGTTTGAGTATATATATATTTATATCATATATCTGCATACAACCAGTGCTACTTCAAAGAAAGTGTAGATTGAATGAAATATCTGCCCCCACATACAAGCTTGGTGACCACCATCAAGCTTTGGATGTCATTCTTTATAAGCTTGGCTTCTCCCTAGTCTGCAATGACTTTGATGTATTGCCAAATATTCAGATGTTGCGTCATAATTAAAGAGGTCAAAGAGATGAGTGAGGGACGAAAACTTGATTCATAACCTAATCAATAGAAAAGGTCATGTCAACATTTACATAATAATACAATGAGGACTACATCATATACTTATACATAGGCGATAAAATGAGGTTTTAGCTTTTGTTTTACAGTATAGAAAAGAAGCACCTATCAAGTTTTTTAATCATTCTACCTTTTCCACTTCGTATTTAATTGTTTTTACAACAATTCCCAGAATAATCGCTATAGCATAAAAATTCTATTACTCTTTCTGTTACATGATTTATTTACTGCATTGCAAGCAGTTACACATAAAATAATACATTACAGTTCTATGTAATGTACATACCCCCAGGTTCAGCTTCTGTTAACACGGCAATACAATCAGAGTTGAGACAATTTGTTTTAAACTGCACCTTAAGTATTAATTTAAAAACGAAACAAGCACATTATTTTTGTCCAGGAGTTGTCTTACCAAAACGGTGCTCTTCACAACATTGTTTGTAACAGAATTTAATGAAAGTGAACTATTGTTTATTGTGACAGCGGTATATTTTATACAACCAGCTGAAATAGAACAACAAAGAATAAAATAATATTTGTTTGCTCATTTTACTTAATGCACTGAAAATGACTGTTTCAGTCATATCTTACCAAAGCATCAAAAGTTTTACTCAATGCTACTTGCAACAGAGTGCTCTTTGAAACTGCACAATTGCTGTTGTGGTTCCTTCTCACTGGACTAAAAACTTTTCCTGGAAGGAAGTAAAAACTTATTTTACAATATTATTGCCACATTGTTTTGTCTGCTGTTGATGGAAATAAATCTTGTGCAATCAAATAATGTATAAAAATCCTCTAACAAATTGATATTTCAGCCGCAATTTTTTTTGGCAAATGCACAACATTTTTTTTGATTCAGCTACTACATGCTCTCTAAGCTTATTGAATCACCAATAATACCAAGAAAACCTCTCAATGCTAAAATACTCATCAATTTTACAGAATACATTATTTCCTCTTCTACCATGGATTTGAAAACAGTTGAGATGTTTCAAAGCTGTCAACTTGAAACTCAATCAAAAGCTGTCAAAGAGTTAAAAAGCTCGTAAACAAAACAACTGATAAACTTGATTATTCACAAAATTGTGTACTCGTATCCAACAGCTTGATACAAAACAGATGTGGTCACTTGTTGTTTAAAAACATTCGATGAGTTGACAAATTGTCTGAGTGCTGAGGCTGATGGTTATTCACAAAATTTTAGTCTACTGACCAAAACCAAATAAAACTTTGAGGTAGAAAAATAATGATGTCCAGTGCTTGCAATCTATCAAAAATTAGTATTAGTATAAATTGTTGACAGAGTGCATTTGATGCAAACTGAAAAAACATGAGATGAAACAAATACTTTTGTAGACAATTAGAGATACTGGAGATAAGGCGTAAAATTAAAACTACCAGAGATAAAATTGAAAAGAGAAAAATACATGAAAACCGTTTTAATTTTCATTTCAAGCTTAGGAGACTTACTTTAAAACTGAAGCCAGTTGAAACGTACATAATTTAGCAAGTTTATAATAAACAAATATGACGTATTGTAGAATATAGAGCTAATCAAACACCGTTCAACTAACATCTTGTAAATGATTTGCTCCCAACTTTTTTGCCTAGTGCAATAGAAAATTGCTCTTGAAAAGAGTTTTTGTGCTGGGATAACATCCACTAGTCTTGAAACCCTGAGAAATCCTAAATATTTGATAGGGCTGAAAAAATCCTCGATTAGAGTGTCACCCGACTGTTTGATGAAGCCGTAAGTAAATTTATTTCCTATCTAAGCGAGGGAGTCACTATTAATTGCAAAAAGACAAAGCGAGGGACTCACACAGCTCAGCCCAGATCTGTAGAAGTGACTAACCAGTTTTGGATAATAATGACACCATACAGGATATTTGTAGAACTAAAACATGTAAATAAGACAGTTTAATTAAACTGAGAACTGTTATCAAACTTCCTTTTCCAATGAGCCAGCTTGTAAAAACAACCTTCCAAAGGGCCAGCTTGTGCTAATTTTTTTCCTCCTCTGCTTGCTATTCGGTGTAAATGCACCAGATTACATCCACGACATCTCACTCTCCTTGGAGAGCCTCTCCTTACTGTTAGTGGTACTGTTATGTGAATTCATCACAACATTATGCAAAGTTTTACCTCCAGTTAACTCATAAGTTTAATCGTTTTGTTGCCAAAAATATAAAATTTTCTGGAACGCATCTTTCAAATTGATACTTGTAAATAAGCATTTCCCGAATCTGATTGATGTTAGCAAACAGCTCTAACTTGTTTCACTAACTGTACACCAGCATTTGATTTGTCTGATGTTACACTTGCATTCAGCCAGTTGATAATGGCAAACGTAAAAAGGAAAGATGTTTGGTGGAAGAAACTACTTTAGTCTATGGAGATGTACCATATATATCGCAACCAGGAAGTCGTGGAGAAGGAGATAACAAACATTTTAATCATATGTATTAACACAAAGTATATGTGGTAATCTGCTTTTCAGAACTGTT
This sequence comes from Cryptosula pallasiana, assembly GCA_945261195.1. Lineage (NCBI taxonomy): Eukaryota > Metazoa > Bryozoa > Gymnolaemata > Cheilostomatida > Cryptosulidae > Cryptosula > Cryptosula pallasiana. The sequence goes on along the minus strand of OX183137.1, from coordinate 10,318,084 downwards.
ATTGTGAAGTTCGTCGTACTAAACCTAAGTCACAATAAAAGTATTTGCAATCCTTGTTCGCCGAACACATTGCACTAAAAATAATCAGACCGGCAATAAGTTTAATCAATAAATAATCATTTTTCTCGGAAATCGTGGGTCCGCAAAAAGTAGCTCACCGACTAAAAAACATTCAACAAGTATTTATATTTATATTGTTCGTAGGTCGCGAATAAAACTGGACACTATTTAAATAATAATGAGTGAGTTGATTTTTTTCTATTTTCATAGACCGGTTTTATATCCTTGAAAAATAATTCAAAATGGTTGAAATCGTTCGAAGTTTACTAAATTGAAGGGCCAGTTCTACAAACTATCCCAGTTTATAGCCGCTTAACTTTTATAATTTTTTCGATTATTTTGAAAATTGGAAGCTATATTTTTTATTATTTTTTTCCGGTAAACTATAACCTTTCACTGAATATTTATATTGTTTTAAACTAATGTTCCGTGGCATTCGCGACGTTTTGAATTATGAGCACCTGTATTTTTTTGTATTTTGTTTGATGAACAAATCGCAAATGCTCTTAATGCGCACATCTATGGCTAGACGAATGTAAAGGCCTTGCTACACGATCGCAAATTCCGTGCGTTATCGCACAAGAGTTCCGAAAGGTCAACGCATTTTGCTAATTGCCTCAGTTTCGTCCGATCTGCAAACTTTTAACATGTTTAAATTATGCGTTGTGCTTTGTCCGATGGGCCGTGCAATATTGATTGTGATTGGCTAAAGCAGTCTACAGTGAATCCAGCTAGGCGCGCTTCAGTGATTTTGATTCAACCGCTAGTAATTAAAACTACTAACAAGTCCGCGGCTAACTAGCTACACTACTACTATTGGTTATTACTTCAGCTAAGATAATACAACTCCTCAACGCAACGTAGTTCAATGCACAGAACTTGCGTTCGTGTAGCACCTACCCTTTTAGTGCGTTGACACTGCACAACGCATAACGCACCAAATATGCGACCGTGTAGCAAGGCCTTAAGGCAATATTCTGTTTCATTTTACTGCAAAGACTATCGTGAAACTGTTTTCGCACCTCAAGTAGGTAATGTTTGATGAAACAGTCCCTGTATCTGATAGGACAACACCTGGATTCTATGGCTGTAGTTGGATGAGCCTTTATGCATTAATATCTGGTCTCGGCTTATATTCAGAAGCACAAGGTTGTTCAAGCCACTTTATGATAAGTTTGACTTGTCGCAGCTGCTTGGAAAACATAAAAATAACGATTGTTCGAAATAAAGCTAAAACAGAATTATACTTCTTCCATCTAACTTCATTGCCGAAAGTGTAGATGGTACAGATTCTTTGTCGAAGTTTGAGTATTTGGATGAGGTGAATCAAGTACCAATGTATTGTCACTTATCACAAAGTTTTATTTCCTATTTGTTTTTTGAACCTGTTATATTTGCTTCAATTTACCATTTTAAAAGCATTAGATACCATTTAGAATAAATTTCCGTCAACCAGTTTTGTCTGCACTCGTTCTTACATTGCAGAGTTCAGAAACAATGATCAGCAAGTGCTTGGGAAGTCACAAACACTTTATGCAGTGTTGGTAAGTAAGTTATGCATGTGGTGTACTTTTCAAAGAAAGTCAGTATCAAACTTAGCAGCGAGAGATTTCGTGTTACTACCACAATAACGTTACCAAAGGTTGTTGTCCAGTTTTGAAAGACCGAAAATTAATCAAACTGCAGTCTATATATACTGCAACCACATATTCCACCATATATCATTATGGTGGTTATTGCTGCACAAAAACACATACTTTTTCTTTGGTTGCAGCTATAAATTACATTGCATCAAGGGATAATCTAGCATCACCAGTTTCAGATTTGCACTTTGAATGCAATCCAGTATATTTTGTTGCTGCCACAATAGCTGCCGGTATTGCTGTAGCCAACACCTCAACCACCACCACCAGTTCACAACCATCTAGTTCTACAATTGCCACATCTGCTTCTACCACCAGTAGTTCTGCACCTCTTATGTAAATGGATTGCTAGCCAAATATTGTTTGCCTCTGTTTATATATTTCAGGTAACAGTGATGTAAGTATTCTGGTAGTTGTCTTCTCATTGAACTGACAACTCTTCACTAATTTTGTTGTTGTTCAAATCAAGTTGTATAAACTATTTTTTCCATAACAATGCCGTCTTTGTATTGGGGCTGAAAATGATTATTTTAACAACATTATAAAAAGTAAGCAAAGCGCTCAAGCGGGGCGTTGTTTTGAGAGACAAACAAGCGAATTCGTATGGTAGCACAATTTGTATAAGATTATATATCTGCGTATTTGAAAAACAGTACGGCAATTTTAATTTTTGGTTTTATCAAGATCGAACATATTATGCGCAGACATAGCAGAGATAATGAGCTCTGCTGTGAAAACTTCACGTTCTAAGAGTGCCAACACTAGCTGGGTGTGGAGTTAACATTGCGTAAGTCTGCTTGGATGTCAAAGATAAAAAAAAACTTAAAAATCTCCAATGACATGAACTAACCATCAATACCACCAATACCGATACTAAGTATTGAATATGCTGCTCTAAAGTACAGCTTCTACCAAGTTACTTCAATACCGATCATTCACTACTTTTGCTGTTTTAGATTCTACGGGCTTACTCCGGGGACAACGTACATCAGTCAACAATGCTACAGATGTTATCTTTGAGGATGGGATTACTACAAGTACTAAACTAAATGAGTAAGTACTGCTGTAGCAGATTTTAGCGATCCTGCTATTTCTCCACTAACATTGTCACTGGGCAAACTGCTGTCTGCCGGCACAAGTCAGCCTACTATCAAGGCCTGTCAATGAGCAGTCAACCTCTCTCCAGAGGTGAACCTGTGCCAGGATGGCACTTGCAACTAGTTGTAAAGGAGAACCCTCAACTTTAACAACTATAACGAGCCCTCGGCTCAGACATACGCTCAGTGCTCTCGAGTAGTGTGGGCATTTATTCTTGTAAGAATAAAAAGTGGCAACACAACAATGACATGTAACGAACTGAACTGTGCAGAACAAAAGTTCTGACTTTTATAGGCAGAGTTACATGGAGTGACAGATAGTTTTTGGCCTAGTTTTCCAAACACTTTGATCACAAATATGAATAACAGGAGTTGACCAGTAATGATATGTATAAAAATACTGACCAATAGTAAATAAGTTAAAGGAAACTGGTGCTCAGAAGTAATGGGCGGAGTCTATGAGTATTCCAGCCAATAATAGCTTAGTATTCCTCTCTTCAACAGCTTTTGGTCTTTTATTGCCTTTGATCCTGGGTTTTTACTTCTTGAGACGGTATGCGCCTGAATACTGGTCCTAGAGTTCTTTAGGTTATATTTATTTTCTCAGGCTATATCAGCCATCTCGTGCTAGCCTGGAATAACTACCCAGGGGTAGTAATTATTCTGTGCCGGTGTAGTATCCCCGAATGACCCGCGTCATAGAATGACCCCCGGGGTCATTTCGGGATGGAATACATTAGTAGTATATCAAATTGACCCCCAATACATATGGACTGCCCCTAACAAAATAATGACGCCCTCTATAAATGATCGGTTTGGCCACAAAAGCCGTTTGGAGGGTCATCTTATTTTTACCCCTTTATCACAGAATGACCCACCCCCCCCCCCCCCCCCCCCAGATAATATTTGTCATATAACCCATTGTTGTAGGACGCAAAAAACCATCATAGTTATCATGTTATGAACCAAAATATTCTCCATCGGTGGAATCAGTCAGCCATGTCAGTATGTCTCATGATATTTTGAGACTACCATTACATAAGGACTTATAGTTTGCCGCATAACATAAATGACAGTATTCGGCATTCTTTGAGAAAGTGACCTGTTATTCTTTGAACAATCTGTATTTTGTGAATTCATGTTTTCTTGTACCAATCGCCGGAAGAGGTTGTTTGAACTCGGAGTAGACAAATCCGATGTATCGATAAAAGATTTGTTTAAATTTTACTGCAATAATTATTTATAATAATGACATTTTGTAGCTACACTAACTTTGCCTCGAACATTGAATGAAGTCGAACCGAGGTCATGAATATTGAACTTGAATAAAACCGAAGAATTGTACATTGTCACGGACCTAAATAAACCTGTGTTTCAATTGTGCTGTACAGGAGTTGTCTATTGAAAAATCTTAAGATGTCTCTAAAACCTGGTACTATTTTACTATACGGCTGGGATGGAGCCAAGTAAGGTTTTATGTAATTGTAATTGTTGTAGCCAATACAGAGTGTAATGTATTAGTATTGGACTTTGTATTGGGCCCAAACTTATTGTAATAGAACTGTGTTGGATTATGTAATAGCCATGAACGTGTATTAGGTTTTGTAGTAGATTTTGTATTAGATTCAAACAGATGTAATGGCGCTGTATTGGATTGTATAATTCTCTGGTTCAATGTAATAGTATTTGTATTAGATTTTGTAATAGATTAAATCCAGTGTAATGTATTTGTAATAGATTTTATTGCAACTACAATTACAAACTAGAAAAAATTTTCTTTGTAGAGAAAATTAAAAGCCATATAGATACTCAGTCTGAAAAAAAAAATGGTCCATTTTCGACTTACGGTTGGAAAGTTATGGAGCAAAATGCTTTTTTTTGAGGAGCTATCCTCTCGGCATCTGATTGAAAAGGCAACTATTAAGAAATTTACATGATGCAAAGAAACTTGGCAGCTTTCCAAGTAAGCAGCTCGTGGCTTGAATGATTATGAGAGTATCAAGTTGTTGTTATACTACTAGAGTCTCTGATCAAGACAGAAACTAATTTAATTTAGGAGTTACCCTCTCAACCAAGCTTTCAAATTTCCTTGGCAATGACTATAGTGACACAACATAACATTATGATGAACCCAACTGCTCAATTTGATGATGTATTTACATATCATTTAAAGAGTTGTCCTCTCTGTAGAATGTTTAACATCAATACACACAAACACAACAGTTCTGCTTTTATGTTACTACTGTTCATTACTTTTTGCGAAATGTTAGTCAATGGTACTAAATCAAAGTATCTTTCAAGATTGGTTATGATAAACGTAAGAACCAATAAAAACTGGTATTGCTTTGAGTTTTAAGGGAAGAAAGTGTTGTGGTGTGAAACCATTATATGCTGCATTATTTGCTTTAAAACATGCACGCATGGTTTTGATTAAAAAAATTTTTAGTGACTTCCGACAAACAGGTAAAAAGTTAAAGAGCAATATCAGGGTTTTCTTAATAGTTTTCTTCTCCGAGATGGCAGGCAACTCTCTAAATGGTCTGTAAAAGTACACGTGCACTTGGCAAAAATTCCAAGCTAGCTAGTTAATGCTAATGCCTCTGTTCATTTGAATGGACTATGACGTTGGTTGTGTCATGACGCCCAGTTCACAACGTCGTTGATCCAACTGCAGCTCACTTAACTACATCGTGTCATGACTCTATGTCCTAATATGCCCCTCCTGTGAGAAAACCTGCCATATCTACTTGTATTACAATAGTTTAGATTGGAATTTCTTCCAGTAAAAAAGTTCAAACTTTCTGAAAATCACTAAAAATTGCTTCTCCTTGAAAAACTTGTAACTTGCTATTGAAAACTTTTGACCCTTGAGTACATCTACCATAGCTGCACATCTTCATTTTAAAATCATGCAAGTTTGACAAATAGTTACAAAGTTATTTAGCATTTGTTGAACAAAAATGGCTGATAAAGAGGCGTGCAGAAAGTGGAATAGCTGTGACATGGTGATTTTGTTAGTCATTTTTTGATAAGGGGTTAAAAGAAAGATGACCCTCAAAGCGGCTTTTGTGGCCAAACCGATCATTTATAGAGGGAGGTCACTACTTTGTTAGGGGGGTCCATATGTATTGGGGGTCAATTTGAGATACTACTAATGTATTCCATCCCGAAATGACCCCAGGGGGTCATTTTATGATGTGGGTCATTCAAGGATACTACACCGGTATAGTGAATTAACGGTTCTACTGCTTGTATGAGCAGATAGGTCACTTGCAATCAATACCATACCTGCAGGCTATCAGGAAGGGTCTAGAAAGTAGTGATCACTTATGGTGACTAGTAAAATCCACCGCAATACTATATAGTCAAAATGTGACTCAAAGTAACATCCTTCAGTAAGTATCTAAATTAGATTAGCTTTCTTTACTTCTAGAGCAATTGCTTCTCATTTTCATACAATAAATAAAATCAATCACAGTGGAAAGAAGTCATAAATTTTTAAGTTGATTATTTTCTTTGGGCCGAAATTAGTGTCAGGAGAATTTTCGACAATACTTTCGTGAAATTTTTCATAACACCCAATCAATCTTTTTTGGGTAAAAACACAATGAAAAAATTAAAAAAAAAGAGTAAGAATGCAGTTGATAATTGTTGTTTCAAAAGAAAATTTATATTGCAAGAAAAGTTCTCTATTTGTTTTCTGTGTGTTCATGATGGACAGAAAGTTTTTAAGAGTGTTTTGCATTGCTGGTTCACAACAACTTTAAAATTACACTTATATAAAAATTGATTTAAATAACTTGCTATTTTAAATGCGCTTAAAAGAACCGTCAATCATAATTAAAATCAGTTTAAACTTTTTAGGAGTTGATATTAAAATTAAACCATTTATTTTAACACAGAAAACAACAAAATATTTAAAAAAATCTTACTCGTAGTAATGTAGGAGATTTGTATTACATTTAGTCACGTAAAAGGCCCCCCCCCCCCCGTAAAACCCCTCTACACCCGTTACCCTGTCAACTACAGAAGTTTAAGCGATTTCGGAGCCTTCCCCCTTCGGTACATACACATTTTTTCCTGAATTTCGGAGACCAGCTACCCCTACACTGTATAGACCCTGTATAAACTCTGCGTTCTAAATATATATACACAGAGAACCTATCCTGGGTCAGTACCCCGGGTCAATCAGGAAAAATGGCAGATAAAGATAGCCTGAGGCCTAATGGGCTGGGAACCCTTTGTTACATGGAGACCAAAGCAGCGCAAATGATGGAAAAAGAAGCTAGGAAGTAGGGATACCATATAAGGAGTGGAAACTTCCCACTACTCTAGAAAGAGTAGGAGAACAGCCCAGAGCTGCTTTGCCATATGTTCTCCTTGTCATTGGCTTGTATTTTTTCCCTAGATTGCATTGTATGTTTTGATTTGTGCATTGCTTCTATTATGATGTATGAATGGCCCACCCCTAATAAGGGGGTGCTGATTCCTGATTCTCTCCTATAAAAGGAGTTGATATATTGTTAGTAATCAGAAGTTAGTGGACTTTTGTGCTATTGCCTTTATTATATCGCTAAAGAGATTTGTGTAATGAATTATTGATAATGTAAACTCTGGTGCAGTGAGTCTGGATCGTGGACCCCGGCCTGATTGGAATGGATGCCTTTTTGTCGGTAGTGGATGGAGGAAAGCCATTACAGTAGTAATATCATATGAGTTGCAGAACTTTTGTTACTGTTTGTATTAAAACTTCCAATCAAGTTTTAAAACAATAACTTTTATGTGATGTCCTAAGTGATGTGATCAGCTACTAAGCTCTGTTGATTCTCTCACAGACAAACAAATACAACTCAGTACAAAACTTGTCGTCAAATGTGTACTTGCGTAAGGAGCTCACACCGCTACTCATACAATAATCTGTACCAACTCTACCATCTGGTTGTTCTGGGGCCCAGAGAGCCCTCAGTATTTGTTGATTTGTCTTCTCTTGCCATTTCCACAGACGACCAACTGCTTTCTTTCCTCCCAACCACAAAGAGCTTGTGTTCTATTCTACTCGCATAAAATTGCTTTTGTAATCGCATTTTCATTGTTATGATTTCATAATAATATTCAAATTCAAGAGTATTTTAGGTCTTGTCTGCTCATTATAGAGAAGATAACTCTGAATCTTAACTATAAGATGGAGTAAAATGTAGGTGTACATCAAATCAGCCATCTCAAACTGTAGAACAACACTTGTACTAGTAATGTTGTCATTAATGACACCAAACATTGTAAATCATTTTGCCTGAGTTTGTCTTTCTAAGATTCACAAACCAAAAGCTGGATTGAAGAGTTTTAAAAGTTGACAGATATTCGCCATTACTCTCACAGTATTCTGTGGCACAACACCAAGTTTTGTTGAAGAAAATAGAGCCGACGAAGTTTAGTTATAATGCAGTAAAACATGGGTCTATTGTTGGTTTATTGCATAACAGAAGACGTAGCTGTACTTGACAGTAAATTCTAACCACTACCAGCAAAAAGCTGAAAGTTTCTCAACGTAGATCTATTTTCAAGTTGACACTCTAAAGGTAATTCATGTATGCATGTCAAACAGGAAGGAATGATTATCAATGGCAAAAATATTAGTTAGAGTACAATATGAGTGCTTTGAAATAATTATTTCTCTGTTATAAAGCATCTCATATACCAGGTTCGTTTTTCATATGCATTTTTCAGCCTTTCATGAGTTCCATGAAATGCAGAATATAACATACTGTAAGATAGTATCAACCGTAATGGAGTGTGGTTCAGTGCACCCAACTCTTACAGCTTTAGTGCCCGCGGTTGTGACCTTCATCTCTTGACTTATGTATCAGCAATAAGTAACAATCAATTCATAATTGGCTCTTAGAATATTTCCTTGACCCTAAAGACATTCATTATGTTCCCATGCTGCGAATTCGTTCGGGTTGAACTCATAAATCGTCCATTCGGGTCATGGGAATTCTGACTCGTATGAGTTGGTTTGGATTCATTCGTGTTGGCTCAGTGCGGTTCCTCAAACCGAATTCGTTCCAGTTGGGCATTGATTAGGATCATGGGAATCGTTCGTGTTGATGAATTCGAATTCGTTCAGGTTGCTCTTTCGAGAAAAAGGCATTAAACTGGCGATTTGGCAGTAAATCAGTTTTTGCGTATTTTCCAACTGCAGTTTTTACATACGTATAATAATAATCCTCTGCAAGTTTAACAACAGATAAGTGGAATTATTTTTTTATTATTTGGAAATAATTTATTTATTGTTATTATTAATTTTTTATCATTTCTTAGAGCTATCATTATATTTATTAATAATCATCTATAATTATTACAAATTGTTGATTTTGTTATTATCCATCTACTAACGAGTTTATGCTGTGAACATTCCATAAATTTGACTCAATTACTACTTAGTAATACAAGCGCGGTTGTTTACTATCTCACTACAATCAAGTAATTATTGCGCTCGCTACTCACTGTAAAGAAAGGAAAACTCCCACAAATTATTTCAATTCGAATTATCATAGGAACGGATTGGAATGCCAACCCGACTGAATGCTAACCAACTCGAATGGACGCCCGATCCGAACGAATTCGTAGCATGGGAACATGGTGATTAAAAAGTCTTTGTGCTTGGATTCAAACCAGTACTAGTTTATTAAAACTTGATAAATAATTCTGTGAAGTTTCTTCGGTTTTCCATTTTTTGTAGCATAGATCAAATAATTTGTCCCAACTATTTACAAAAACTGCCAATGATCAACAAATCAGTTTAAACTTTTTTAGCTGTTTATTGTATTGTAAATCTCCACCAGTTTTTTGAACGCAGTCAAAACAATCCATTAGTTTTATTTATACCTCTCATTCAATTTGTTTTAAACTCTTTCAACGTCATTCGCTTCGACCAATAAATTACCTCAGCCATTCACCCGCTTTTTGCAAAAAAAATTCAATTTTCAAAATTTTATTAAAATTTGCCTATATATGATATGGTAACAACTTTATGCTCATATGAATCAGCATTCTCTTTTCTCTTAGGAGAATTAATATCATATTGATTCCACTAGTCTAAACTATTTTATTATTTTTTTAGTTCGGAGACCATTTTTTAGTAATGACCTCACCCAGGTCAGCCAGTTACAAAAAAAAATAACACAGTAAGCGTGAAACTGATAGCACAGCTGAAAAGAGGACAAAATTTTGTAATGACTGGCCAAATTTGGAGCAAAAATATCCAAGAAAAGTGTTAGAACACTGCAACAACAATTGGACACTTGTGGCACAAATGGCCGAAAATTTCGGAAAATTTATTTTCTGAAAATAATTAATATTTTTATTACAGGCAAAAATAAAACCCTCATTGGTGCACGAATGAACTAGAAACATTTAGAGCTACATTTTGATGTAAAGAACAACATCAGTCAACAACTTTACAAAAATAATAAAAAATAATTAAAATTAATTATTTATTATCAACGCCGTATCTAAATAATTAATTACTAGCTTACTAACCTTCAATTCCATGATCAGAGAACTCAAACAAGCTAAGATATTAATAAACTAACTAAATCAGAAGAAGAAAACAATGTGCTTGCTCCTTTCCAAAAAAAATTTGCCCATCATTATCAAAAAAAATCCGAAATTTGAAACAGGAAGTGAGGGGTTAAGGATATTTGGAACTGTTTCCGTTTAGAACATCGTACAGACTTCAAACAAAGACCAGAAATTAGGCAATTGTCTGCTCTACACGATGATATAAAAATTATCTATGTGAGTCTACACAAACGTTTGCAAAACGTTTCGAAAACCGGACGAAAAAAATCACGAGCATTGCTCGTGAAGGATGAAGTGGACAGATAACTTCGCAACGAGCATTGCTCGATGTGGAATGACTAAGAGTTTTAATAGTGGATTCAACTTCAGGCTGATATTTAGGAAGAAGGTTGAGAGTGTATATTGTCCAGATACTCTCGCACCTGTGTCTACAGACTTATAGTCAAGGGCAGACAACTACCAGCTGTGCATATATTGCTGGCAAAAGTAATGTTGACAATATGCACATGCAGCATTGACACACTTTCTCTACAATGAAACTTGTTACTGTAAAGTAGTAAATATTAACAGCCTCTGCGCGTGAAAATAAAGAAACAGTTCTTATAACATCTATAGCTTTGTGTGCATACTGTGCTACAATTAACTGCTTACTCAACAAATAGCTTTGAACTGAGTGGAATTTAAACACCATTTACCTGAGTGATATTTCATGAAATTTCCTTATGTAATTAAACAAACCCCCAAGGTATCTTACTTGCTGAGCTAACGTTACCTGTGTATAGGTAAATGTTGTTATTAAGTCCACTTTGCCAGATTGCTTGTGCAAACAAAGTCACGTTGATTTCAAATGTAATGTGGTAATGTGGTGCCGTTATCAGCCAGTGCTAGTTTCACTAAGCCCATAAAGCTAGACTAAGGTCTTTATATACTACAGGGAGACCTATGAAATGACCCTCATATTTGAAAAGTCCTTATCTATTCTCACTGGCCATGATAGCAATCCACCAAAGTAGGAATTGCCAACATTGCTAGTTACAAGAGTGAATACACCGTATAGCGACAGAGCTATTTGACGCTAGGCTAGACAAACATAAAACTAACCATCTCAAGTTTCTTCTCAGCTTCAAACAGAAATGGTTAACAGAAGTTAGAGTTTTGGTTATTTAATAGAATTATTTTATGAAAGTTTCACCCTCATATCACGGAAATGGAGGAATCGGTGACAGAAGAGATGTTACAGTTTGCATACTTGCCGTATCTACAACATAGGACTATTGGTAGTTTATTTCATCTATGTCTGCAGCAATGCGTAAGTAAACTCTCTATTGTTAGAAGGTATGAAATGTTACTTAGCAGTGCAGGAGCTAGAGTGTTACATACGTCTGCCTTCGATGGAGATATCAACACATTGAGGTCTATATTAGACTCCCTCACACCACAACAAAAGTATAACCTAATAACACAACAAGACAGTAAAGGTAATACAGTGATATCTTTAGCTGCATACAATGGACATACTGTAACTGTAGAGTATCTCCTGGGGTGTGTAGACTATGATATGACATATGAAATGTTAAAGAAACAGAACAAATACGGTAGTACTGCTGTGTACGGTGCAGCTAGTAGGGGACATACAGATACTGTCAAAGTACTACTTTACTCTGTTAGTTTAGAAGTGAGACACAAACTATTACTAACTAGATACACATTTGGTGCGACAGATAAGTTACTAACAGCAATAGTAAAGCATCCAAACACCGTAGACTGCGCTTTGGAGAGTATCCAAGAATGTATGAGATTTGAAGTGTTGAAGCTGAAAGATGAGAATGAAATGTGTCTCTTACAAATTGCAGCCAAATATGAAGCAACTGAAACAGTAAAAGTTTTGTCAGGCAATGCTACAACTCAGCAATGGTACAATCTCCTCAGACAGGTAGATAACAATGGTAATACTGTTGTATCATTAGCTGCATACAACGGGCATGTGGACATCGTAAAGTTTGTATTGGACTCTGCCACAGAAGAACTTAAGCAACAATTGTTGTGGCAAACTAATTGTACAGGAAGTACTCCACTAATCATGAGCACAAATGGACATGTTGCAACGTTCCAATATTTACTAAGTTGTCTAGATGGGAATGCTAGACAGGCCATGTTGAATAAGTGCAACATTTATGGTTGGAATGCATTGCATTATGCATCATTTGAAGGACAACTAGCCATAGTTCAACTAATTACTAATGCAGTGACACTTCAACAAAAAGGCAGCATTGCCGGAAAACAAGATGATTCTAGCGATAGACCTAGAACAGTTGGGGCCGACGAACGAAACACGGAATTAATTGAATGCATTTTTGAAAACTCTACATTAATAAAAAAGAGTAATTTTTTAATGCAACAAGATAATGATGGAAACTCATATCTATTACTTGCTGCCGGGAATGGACACGCAGAAACGGTTAAAAATATTTTAAACTTTGCGGAAGGAAATCAGAAGGTAGACATTCTGAAAATAGTCAACAATTTAGGCCAGACTGCATTGCATGAAGCAGCATTAAGAGGACACACGGAGACTGTGAAAGTCATTCTGAGTTCACTTCCATCTCCCCAAGCGTATGACTTAGCAATACTTCAAGATAATGAGGGTGATACAGCAGTAACACTTGCTGCATACAATGGACATGTACAGGTTCTAGACATTATATTTGGTTTTACATCGCCTGAAGAGAAGCAAAATCTACTGACATTGCAAGATAATAATGGAAACTCTCCTCTATTACTTGCTGCCATCAATGAAAAAACAGAAACAGTGCAAAATATTTTAAGCTGTGCGGAAGGAAATCAGAAGGTAGACATTCTGAAAATAGTCAACAAGTTAGGCCGGACTGCATTGCATAGTGCAGCATTGAAAGGACACACTGAGATTGTGAAAGCCATATTGAGTTCACTTCCATCTCCCGAAGCGTATGATTTAGCAATACTTCAAGATAATGAAGGTGATACAGCAGTAACACTTGCTGCATCCATAGGACATGTACAGGTTATAAATACTATATTTGGTTTTGCATCACCTGAAGAAAAGCAAAAGTTACTGACATTGCAAGCTAACAATGGAAACTCTCCTCCATCAATTTCTGCCCAGAATGGACACGCGGAAACTGTGCTAAATATTTTAAACTGCGCAGATGGAAATCAGAAGGTAGACATTCTGAAAATAATCAACAATTCAGGCCGGACTGCATTGCATAGAGCAGCATTTAAAGGACACACTCAAACTGTGGAAGCCATATTGAGTTCACTTCCATCTCCCCAAGTGTATGACTTAGCAATACTTCAAGATAATGTGGGTGCTACAGCAGTAACTCTGGCTGCATACAATGGACATGTACAGGTTATAGACACTATACTTGGTCTCTTATCACCAGAAGAGAAGCAAAATTTACTAACAATGCAAAATAACAATGGAGACTCTCCTCTATCAATTTCTGCCCAGAATGGACACGCGGAATTGGTGCTAAATATTTTAAACTGCGCGGACGGAAATCAGAAAGTTCACATTCTGAAAATAGTCAACAATTTTGGCTGGACTGCATTGCATGAAGCAGCAATTGACGGACACACTGAGACCGTGAAAGTCATATTGAGTTCACTTCCATCTCCCGAAGTGTATGACTTAGCAATACTTCAAGATAATTTGGGTACTACAGCAGTAACACTTGCTGCATTCAATGGACAGGTACAGGTTATAAATACTATATTTGATTTCACATCACCAGAAGAAAAGCAAAAGTTACTGACATTGCAAGCTAATAATGGAGACTCTCCTCTATCATTTGCTGCCCAGAATGGACACACGGAAACAGTGCTAAATATTTTAAACAGCGCGAACGGAAATCAGAAAGTTCACATTCTGAAAATAGTCAACAATTTTGGCCGGACTGCATTGCATGAAGCAGCATTTAAAGGACACACTGAGACTGTGAAAGTCATATTGAGTTCACTTTCATCTCCCCAAGCGTACAACTTAGCAATACTTCAAGATATTGAAGGTGCTACAGCAGTAACACTTGCTGCATGCAATGGACATATACAGGTTCTAGACACTATACTTGGTCTCTTATTACCAGAAGAGAGGCAAAATCTACTAACATTGCAAAATAATTATGGAAACTCTCCTCTATCACTCGCTGCCCAGAATGGACATATAAAAACGGTACAATATATCGTACATTGTGTAGATGGTGAGGAGAGGTTTGACGTATTGAAGATTCAAGACAACTATGGTCACGCAGCGATACATCGAGCTGCATACGGAGGCCATTTACAGGTTGCTATGGCAATGCTTGAGTCAGTTTCACCAGTACATAGATACGAGTTGCTAAAACTTAAAGATATAGATGGTGACACTGCTATACCGTATGATCAAGAAGAAGATTATGGAGACTTGGTACAACAAATGTTACATGGCATAGATGTCAACTACAGGTTTCCTCTACTGTCTACCCTGAACAATGAAGGTGGTACAGTTCTGCATGGAGCAGCATACAAGGGTCATGTTAAGATATCTAGTGCTATACGTAATTCAATTTCAGCAGAAAACTGGTTTAACTTGTTACAACTAAGCAACATGTATGGTATTACACCTCTAGCACAGGCAGTCTACTATGGACATTTACAGTTAATTCAGCAATTATTCGAATCAGTTAACTTAAGCCATCACTGGAAACTACTTGCCAGTAGATGCATCAAAGGCCGAAACATCACCCATTATGCTTCATGGAGGAACCATCCAGACATACTGAGATATCTTCTGGGATTGGTTAGCTCACAGGAACGTTATGAACTGCTCAGACAAGAAAGCGCTGTTGGAAATATTCCAATATCTTACGCTGCCGATACAGCACACATCAACGTCTTCAAAACAATCATGGATGCGGTGGAACCAGGTCTTCACTACGGAATGCTAGCGACAGCCAATGACTACAACAGAACACCACTACACTACGCTGCATACAATGGCTGTGCTGAAGCAGTGCAATGCATGTTGAGTGAATTAGATCTTGTTGAACAACAAGAATTAATGAATGTTGTTGGGGAGGATGGAGAGACTGCACTTTTTGAGGCAGTAACAGCAGGAAACACTGATGTAGTTGAGTGCATGCTACAGTTTTTAGAGCCCCAGCAAAGACTTGTTGCATTGACAATACTAAACCATAAAGGTAAAGTTTCTGTACACGAGGCAGCAAATAGGGGAAACTTGGAAACTATTATTGGAATCATTAAGTGTTTACATATCGACGACTCAGTTGACAATAAAACAGATATACTGTTTGCACTATTAACAACAAAAGATGGAAATGGTGACACTCCTCTATCACATGCTGCAAGAGCAGGTCATACAGACATTGCTCAAACACTGCTAGAGTGTGTAAACCATGGCCAACGTTTCCATATTGTGTCCTCCAAAAACAAAGTAGGTTGTACACCACTGCACATATCATCAAGACAAGCCCACAAAAGTACATTCTGTACAATTCTGGAGTGTCTCAGTGCAGACAAGAGGGATGCCATTCGCAATGTGGAGGATAACAATGGCGATGTACCTTTGGAGCCAGAAGATCCTGTAAAACCATTCAAAGCTAAGCACATCATCACAGACCAAACCTTGTGTAAGTTATTTTCACAAGACAATCCTGCTCCTTTCACTTTTTTCAAGTGGTGTTCTAGAGATTAATTGTGCTTCTAAAAATTAGTTGATTTCCATGAAGTAAAAACCTGACAATGTATGCCCCACTCAAATTTCTCCACTGCCTATTCATATGCAGCACAAAATATTGATACCACACGCTGTGTCTGTAGACTTGTCTTTCACTTACAACTCCAGTTGCTAGGTTAGAAATATATTGATAGCAACTACTAGATAATCTCTATTATCAACAACCTGCGAACTTTCAGGTGTTTTCTCACTAATACAAATATATATTACTCATATCTCGGTCATATTTTAGTGGAAAAGGTATTTGAATTCAAATGAGGTTAGAAAATTGCAATATGGACTCTACAGAAGACATTTCTGTTTTCAAAATTAGTTAATACCTTGATTAATGTCTTATATAAGCAAACTTTTGTACTTCCGAAGTAAAATGTTGGCTTTCTATTATTTCTGCTACTCACATAACAGAACGGTCACCGATAGATAACTTTTAAGAAATATACATGCGCATAACAATATCAAAACTATTGCTTATGAATGTTAAGGCACATTATATAAGAACAAACCCAAAAACCTTTAAATGATACTAATACAGACAAATGCAGAAAAAACGTTCACCTTGCTGATGTTTTGGCACTGCTGCTACATACAGGATATTGTATGCAGTCTGTTTTAGTGTGCAGCTGGAAATAATCAAGGCTAGGACTCACTATTTGATGGTTACATGTGACAATAAACTTTCATCTTTTTATATGAGTCATTTTAGACAAAAGTTTATAAAACTATTTATTCAACTGAAAACTTCACTTAAGCATGTTTCTCCTTGGCTGTTATCGTATGCACAAATGATGCCAATACTGCTAAATGTTTCAATTAACACCTGACCTACATCTCTGTCCACTAAATAACTCTCTCTATATTGTTGACACAAATATGCTGCTACACCCATTTTGGAAACAAAAGTTAAGCTGGCATTTTTATTTATTTGGATGTGCCAGCTAATCAACTGCATGAATCCACAAAATGATTGGTAATAGATAACTTGGTAAGAAAGAACTGTCAAGGTTAGATGCAAACTCTATTTTTGCAGCTGATGAGTCCTCTTTTGCGCAGCCTAAAAGCCAAACTGAGACTTTACCCCAAAACAATCTCTCTAAGGATGTAAATGAATCCAAAAAGGACAAGCTCAAGTTACCTAACATCCCTGCAAATGGCTGTGAAGAAAAGCTTCAGACAGGTGATCGCTTCAGTGAAGTAGAGGAAGAGAAGGCCTTTGAAGGTAAATATTCTTTGTTGGTAATGTCTTAGCAGTGAGGAATCTCTTTTGAACAGCCATTTGTTGTAACTTGAAAAAATGGTCACTAGTCGATAACGCTTTGAAGATGCTTTACCAAACATGTGGTTTATTATGATGCAGCAGTAAACAAGCAGTCATTTACAGTTTTCCTCCTAGTTTTTTAGTAAAGTAAGTGTAATAATGAACTGTTTCATTATTTTACTGTATGAAACTACGCAGTGTCTGTCAAACACACCAAAATGGAAGAATGTGGCAAAGAAAGTGACGCAGATAAGACAATCAAAAATGAGGTAGCTCTACTGACTTATCACAGCGAAGACATCAATCCTAAACAGAGTTCCTTGAAAGCAAGTGAGTGGAAATTTGTCTTCTCTAAAGTGTTTTTTTTTTCTTTCATTTCATTTAATTACGTATTCTAATGCAGAATGCAAAACAAGTTTCGTGCTAGCCACTTGATGGAGCTTATACAATGACGTTTAATTTCGTTTGTTGGTCTTTATGATATCTAGGTGGGCTCGCTTCTGACGATACATCCAAACCCTACGACCCCTCTTCTCTTACTGACAGTTGCATAAGCCCAACAGATGTTGCAGATGACAAGAAGAGCAAGCTGGATTATGACGTGACTGCCAAACCTTCTGTTGGTTTTTATGACTCATTATCCAAAGGCAAAGTATCTTCAGGTGAGACTGCGTGGAAAAAACAAAGAACAGTTTATGACTCACACATTAAGTTTCCATGTCACGTTAAAATAACGCCAGTTTTTTGTGGTTTGTTACTGCTAATAATTACAACGGAGGCATGTTTTTCCTTAAGAAGAAAATTTTGTGGGCGCTTATTACTTTGGACAAGAAGACGCCATGGAAACAGATGTGGTCAAGGTGCTATTTAGCGCAATACAGACTACCATTGCTGGCTATGGCTAATTTTTTTTATTATTATTCAATATAATCATTGATTTAAGTTATTATTCTTTAATCCATGTAAGAGAGTGAGTAAATAAAAAAATTATAACCAAGTTGGGTGCTGGCAGGGAATTCCGTGTGTTGACAAGGGATTTTTGTAGCACATTGGTTCTTACCATTTAATTAATGATGCTAATAATAATTATACAAAACTAAAACAAAAAATATTTCAGTCAATGACAATACTTATAAATAATAAAGCAATAATAATAATAATAATAAATTATTATCCTAGTTGTCTTGGATGAGATAAGATCAATTACTAGTTTTATTTAACTATAACAATTCATTATCAGCAGCAAAAGTTAGTTTGTTACAATTCAGTTGTATTGCACCACAAACACTAGTGTAACAAATCACAAACTATCATCATTAGCATTATCATTGGCTTGCTGCCAAGTGTTTAACACTAATGAACAATTATTGGCTTCCTACTTGACCTACATACCTAGGCTTTATTGACTTTGGCAACATTAATGTTACAATTAACAATAAAATCTTGGCGCTTCACTTTTCGCCAAAGAAGTTGCCAATTCTTAGTGACAATTTTTAGCATGAAAATTTGAAAAAAAGTCTTTCGATGATAGACTTTCTTTGGCGCCACACTTACGGCTAAATTTCTTTTGACATGGAAACATACTACAGGACTTTGGATTACCACAATCACATTTTTCTACAATCTCCCAACAATAGAATATGTATGCCGCCCTCTGTTTAGAGAACACGCAAAGAATCCGATGGTTTTGAAACTAAAAAAGTTTAGAGTAGAACAACTACAATTGCAATATTTGAAAAGAAAACACGCTTAAGTCAAAATTGACCTGGCAAACTTGTTTATCTAGAGGCAGGTATTTATTGGCTGATTTCAAAATCAGTTTTGACTGTTTTTTTTGTTAAACTTAGCACTTCTTGACAGAGAAATGCAGCCTTGTGTCTACATATTATAAATAACCTTGATAGCCAAAACCTTTCATTAAAGTTTTCAAGTTGCCCGAAATATTTTCATAAGTTTGATATTGCGATTGAGTAGATATGCTGTAATAGATTCTGGTCTCGTCAGCAACAGAATGCTATTAACCTCAAGTGCTGAGCCTCTCTCTATAAGGGACACTGTATGTATGGTTGGTGCCACTCATTCACTAGACTTTAGTAACTAAAATGGAACTCTTTGTTCCCACATACTAGTGAGGTTATTCAAACTATTCACTATTCATTAATAGTCCACTACATGGCTCTAGGGCTATAATCTACTAGAGGGTGTAATGGGGAGTGTAGTAATGCAATGTATAGTAAAAAGGCTGATTCATCTATATTTCGAACTACAGGAAATAAATGACCTCCATCACCAATCTGTGGGAGATTTGCATGATGATTGAGTGATGTCAGATTCCCTTCCACCCTCCCCCTCTACACCCCTTGTGCCCTCTGGTAACGGAGATCCAGTACCGCCAGAACTCTCCCCCTCTTCGTAGTTACATAAATCCCCTTAACAACAAGGGATACCGGGTATCCCGGGCCAGTATAAACCCTGTATCCCCCTATATAAACATATAGTAGCTACCCCGGGTCTACCCCGGACCTACGTCGGGTCAGGACCCCCACCCTGTATCCAAACAGAGTGATTCATGGAGCTTGTGCCCTAGGAACCTGATAGCCTCAACAGAACGGAGACTGGAGCCTTCCCTCTACCAGGAGCCCAGAGTAGGAAGTGGCACTTCCGAATAAGGAGTGGAAAGACTCCACCACCCAGAAAAGAGCGAGAAGCAGAGCCCAGTGCCAATTCACCATGTGTTCTTGTTCTCATTGGCTTGCTGTGTCATTATATTTTGTATCGTATTATATTATTGGTGCATTCCTTGTATTATGTTTTACTATAGGCTACGCCTAATAAGGTAATGAAATTGCCTCTTATCTCTTTTAAAAGGAGCTGCTGTGCATGGAGAGAATCAGTTGTTCAGTGGATAGTATTAAATACCCCTTTAATTGCGTATGAAATAAAGTATTTGTTTGATAAAAACCTCTATAGTAGTGTCTGGGTCGTGGACCCCGTGCAAAGTTGTTAAAGTCTATTCGGGATAGACCCCGAAGTGTGAGGAGAGAAGGAGAGGATTCCGTTGTGTCGGTGATAGAGGACAGAAATATATTACAAATCAAAGCAACGGGCAGTAAACATAGCAAGTAACAATGCAGAGTTAAATATAAAGAAAAATGGTATGTTAATACGAAGGATTGATTGGTTCATGGCTCTCTCATCTCAGGCTAGGGCCTGGGGATTTCCAGCCTAGAATTTACCCCCATCGCGGTCTGGAGGGAGGTGAGGCGCAGTAATCGCCTTGTGAAACACTCGAGCAAGTTTCTTGATCCTAGCTTACAGCAGCCATCTTGTGCCAGCCTCACCCGCACTGTAAGAGTTCATACCAGCTCTGCTGAAGTCAATACAGGCCCAGTACCAGCCCTGTTGTTGTCCCAGAGCAAGGAGTGCAACCTCACATATAATTACTGTAGTTAGACCACTACTTGCTATTTGTTGGCAGTGGTTATGATGCAGAGAAGGGTCACTGGGCCTCAATGGCTGACCTTCCACGAGTTACCACGTGTGGATCACTTTTCTAGTAATGTCTGTACATACAAGTCTACCACAGTACTATTACAAAGCTAATGAATGGCAGATACTGTAAATGTGTCTGATATGTAATCTTTAAAAAAAGCTAGTGGAAGCTTCCAGATCAAAAAGTACTCATTGCCTTTTTCAAACTACTATTACAAGACTTTGACTATGAACTGGTTTGTTATCTGCTATGTAAGCTTGCTGCTGTGTACCATTTGTATGCTTTATCAGTTGTTGGGCAGTTGCTGGTTAGTTAATTAACTAGCTGATTATTGTTATCTGAAGTGTTTATGTTTATTCCATACAGAAAGCGAAGAGTCTGTGTTGGTACAAAGGCTACAGATAGAACTACATTTAGCTAAGCTTGATATTACTGAACTTAAAGCAAAGCAAACCTTGGCTAGAGTCCAACAATGTGAAATGGGAAGATTGCAAACAGAGCTAGATGCTTCCAAAGCAGAAATTATAAAACTCAAAGCAATGCTCACTGGTGGGTTTGCTTACTTGTTCTTTGCCTCAAAACAATTTTCCATAGGATATAGTTCTGAGTTGTAGAAGAACACTAACAATACAACTTGTATATGCATCACACTGTTGCAAATATATGTTCGCTGTCATGTTTACAATATGAAATACTGGTAGTTGAAGCAGATGAAGGAGACACAACATGTGATTATCGGGACAATAAAAAAGGCAAGAAGTCACCAACTAATCCCTCTGCCAATGACATAACTATGAAGTCAGAGCCTTCCATAGATGTTGACAAGATTGCTTTGGGTATGTTTGTTTATTGACACCTCTAAAATTGTTTCACATGCCTGTCAAATTCAAATATACCTGATTGAACAAAGCTAAGCAAGTTGAGATTTTGAAGAAATGCTGTTTGTTAGAGGGTCTTACAAAAGAGCACCGAAAGTAGATAAATGAATGTAAAATAAAGTTATAATGGCGTCACTTCAACTTTGAAAACAATCAATCACCCTTTACTACTTTCACTAAATCTATTGGTCAGTGGTATGTATATGAGACACTTGTCTATCACCACTCCGCACATGCAAAGCGGACCATTCCATTAGCTTAGCATCAGCAAGGAATAACATATCTGACTAAGTAGCCTCAAACATTGTTTGTTTGTACTAGCAAATCTCAAGTATACTGGATGATGTATGTGAGGGCTTTGAGCACCAATTTATTGCTACAAACTACTTTATCAGTCAGTTCAAAGTTTATTGGAAATGTCAAACTTTCATTAGTAATAGATTTGTTTCACACAGTTGATCCAAGTTACACGCGCGTTACTGTTGCCTTCATGATATACATTGAGTGAGTAAACAACTAGAAAACATGGCCAGCCGTAGCAACTTTATGTGAAACTTACAAATGAAATATAAAACGAAAATATATGAATAAATAGAAAAATACCAGTGCCGTGTTTCGTAGAATACAACGTGTTTATTTAACATGTCATCAGATGGTTGTTCAACTACTACTGTACATCACAAGACGCCGGTGGATATAGGATACCTGGTATTGCATAAAACCTTCACCCGCTCAGGTATCGATGTGTGGTTTAGGCATCAGGCTGTGATAAGTTTTGTGACCCATTCATTTCTGAAGTACGTTACATCACTATAACAGCAGCAGCAGAACCTTTTCCTATGAGCCAAAGAACTTTATGGCCATTGCTTACTGCCTGCTGTAGTAACATGGGAAGGTACTAATGGCTTGTTATGTAACCTATTCTTTGGCCTGGAGCTAGAGAACCAAAGTCAAATTTTCAAATGTAGTGGAAATGAGTAGTCTGCATATGAAGTACTGATACATATTGACCAGCTGGTAGTTCACAGATCTCCATTATCACATACACATGTCTGTGTAACTATGGCTGCTTGAGGTAGTCAAGGGATCAGCAGTGATAAGATAAGCATGCTTGCCACTTGTGTTAGACACATACGTTAGTAGCCCAAGTATCATTGCAGGCTATGTAGCTAGAGGGAGCTACCTTTGACGTATCCTACTGCTGTGTGGTGGCATTACACTTATGGCTACACTTATGCAACCTCAGTGCAATACGCAATGTTTCAGAGTTTGTGAACTGTACGGAAACAATTCGCCAGTCTCATATGTATCCCTTCTATCCCCAGCAAATTGCCAATAAGAATCGAGTGCGACTCTCCTGTACCAACCCTGGTTATGTCAAGTTTTGCCATGCCATTTTTTTTCCTTCCACTTCCTTTACCACCTGTTACACCCTCCTTCCAAAGATTGATTTCCAGAGGAAGGGGGGGGGGCAGAGTTGAAGCTTAACTTAGTAGCTCCCTACAGCGACTGCATCCATTGCTGTACCTCCTGAGAAACCTTCAGTGTGGGCTATCTACTCCTCTATGTTACTATTGCCCTCATGCTCCGCAAAATATCAAGTTTTACTTTGTACCCAAGGCATACTACCTCACCTGTTTTACATCTTGTTTCACGTACTTTCGCAAAAAAAATGCTTTCTACGAAGAAAAAACAAAAACATGCAAACCAACTTTTTTTTTAAATTGAAAATATCATGTCTTTGTATTTGGTCATTATCTTAATATGTTTAGCACTGACAGATTGTGCATCAGTCAAAGTTAAAAGATTAAAACTTTGAGAGTATGCCATTAGCGTGGAGTTAACCCATACAGATTAAACTTCAATGGCTTTGGAAATTTTACTCACCTTTCACCGTTGTATTAGTTTCTGTCGTGAAAGGTAAAACTAAAAATTATGCTGCACTCACCTGTTGTTTGGTTTGCAATGTTGGCTAGTTAATTTTAGTGAAGAGTTGTGATTGGTGAACATTTTATGGTAGTTTATCCTAATGCAATCCTCTACCTAACCATTCACATTCAATGGAAATATTAGTAAGCTACGAAGTAATCAGTTTCCTAACAAATTCCAGCAACAATAGTTTCTGTGCAGTGCAAAAACGCTCCTTAAACAGAGAAGTGAAAAATTACTTCCCTTGTAGCTCACTATTGATGCCACCGCAATGTTTTTTTTTTATTCCTAAAATTACAGAGACTGGTGTGGGAGACGAAATCAGTGCACTGAAAGGAACAACCAAGGATATAAAGCCTAGATTTGAAGATACGGTACAAATTACATTTATGGAGTCCGGACACCCTGGAGATAGCAAGAAGACAGGTAAAATCTTACATTTACAAACAGTTTTAGAGTCAAGAAGTTTTTGGCAGCTTGCATGTGCACTTTGGAGTTCACCTTTGCGAGATTCCAATAAACCCATTCATAGCTTTTGCAGAGGCTGATATAGTTGGTGAAGTTGGTGAACTCAAAGGAATCACCAAAAACATAGAACCCAGATACCAGGACACAGTACAGGATACAATTATAGATTCTGAACATCCAGCCCATAGTGGAGAGATAGGTCAGTGAAGTCTACCGAAAGGGTTTAATTAACAAATTTCATTGGAGAAGGTTTTAATGTGAAGCGTTGCAGTTCCCTAGTAGTGTTGTTGTTCACTCATTTGTAGGGTTTGCTAAAGCTGCTGGTGAGTTTAATGTTGGTGAACTGAAAGGAATTACCAAAAACATGCAACCCAGGTTCGAGGACACAGTGCAGGATATATTTGTGCAACCTCGTGAGTCAGCAGGCAGCAAAACGGCAGGTGAAAACTGTTAGTTACAAGAGGGTTTCATTTTTTAATTCATAGACACGCTCCCGTGTGTTCTTAAAAACCTTAAAATTCCCAGAGATCTAAATCCAACACAATAATTTAGTTTCAGTATCAGTGGGAGAGTATTTTATGATTTACTGCTAAAAATTCCAAAACAGAAATAGTTTTTGAGATTTTAGTAAACTCGAGCAAAGTATGTAATATTTCAGAAAATACCGAGAGAGAACTGGTGCAGACCAATTCGGAGAATGAATTACCAGTAAATCAATCACTTTGGAATATGGATGTTGGTGTGGAGGTGAAGGCTACAGGGGAAAAGCATATCACTGAAACAGGTAATGAAACTGTTTTGAATATTTAACTATTTGATGAGTACGCCATCAACCTGTGAACAGATAATCTATAGACAAGTATGATCTCCAATGGGTTATGTTAAACTATATATTTTAGTTGTAATTATGAGCTGGTATTTGGAGTTTTCTCTTCTCAGCATGTGGTTTCTAGCTACATCTTCTTCAGTTAATATGTGTTGAAGGAGGTTCATAGTTGATTTTTTTGAAGTTTTCAGCAAGTTGAACTCTTTTTTTAGTCTCTTTGCTTTCATTCCTATTAGAGACTGGGACTGATGAGCACCTGGCTGTTCCAATGGCTTCTGAGATGCAAAGCATGAAGATAACAAACCTGCCACTCAGCCAGGAAAATACACCAGAAGATGCAACACAATACACAGATGTTGGAGTGGAGAAAGGAGATATAATACTTAGCAAAGCACCAGGTAAGTATGTAGAACAACAAGTGGTATGGCTAGTAAGTTTTGGGTGAGGATGTGGGCTTGATGCCATTTACAGTAGCAAAAAGTCTTGCCAAAATATGATGCCTGGGAAAGTCAGCAATAGGTTTTCACATTAATTACGAAATGGTTGCAAAAATGATTGCTGCTAAAAAGCAACTCTTTGATTTCAAATTTGAAAAATTACAAAGTTGTGTGTGGACTCGTTGAAAAAAATGTCGCTTTGTAAGCAAAAATTGTTTGAAGCGTGAGTTTATACAATTTCATGCTCACTCTACTAGTTTGCATTTCCTCTCACACGATGTGATGTTTTATCTTAAATGCAAACCGCAAAACATTTTCAACCAATGGCCAAGTGGTCATGTAAGTTTTTGAAGTTGGCAGTTAGCCAAACTCTCACCTAAAAACATGGCATATAACACACTTTACAAGTATTTCCACTTTTTGTTACTGTCTTCTAACAAGCCGGCACATCTCATCGTAAATTCAATTCCTCAGCAAACTAAATATTCTGACATTCTTGATTGATGGATCACATGCAACATTCTAGTAGCTTCACCTTTTCCAGAGCAAATGATTTTTCCTCGCAAATTCTGTATCATTGTTGGCTTTGTGATGTAAAAAGTTATTTTGGAGCTCCGTTTTCTTTTCCAGCCATAGAAGCAATGAAACAGCAACAGCCCACCACAACTGATGCTGATGGAAACAGTCTAAAGATAATAAATATACCCCAGAACCAGGAGATGGCATTAACAGATAAAACGCAACACACAGATGTTGATGTAGAGATCAGAGATACAAAACAAGACATGGTACCAGGTAAGTAAATAAATAAGGACACAGGTTTGTGTAGTTATCAGAGCTTCCAATTATTGACATTTTATTGGAAATTCTACTGTTCTACAGCAGTTCCCTATTAACTTGAGTGCTCTTTCTTGTGTCTTTGAGAATAATTTATTGTTGTTTGGTTGCAAGACAACAACCGTAGATGTTTCAATAACCTTGTGAGCTTTTTTTTATTGGAATTTATTGATTGAGTGGCAATAGGTGTATTCGCAACCTGAATCGTTGCACATCTGCTAATAGTCATATTTGCGATCCATATCACCGGACGGCAAACACATCGATCCAGGCAAATAAATTTATTTTATAATAAGAAGAAATAATTTTAATTGAGCCTGATTAAACGTGAGAACATAAAATTTCGATGTGCATTGTAGCGAGTGTAATTATTTTCATATGCGTAAGCAATTCATCAGCGACGGTTATTGTGTCGTTGATTCCTTACTGGTACTGTTAGTATGATGCATCAGTAAGTAGCAGATAGTGGTAGCCAGTCAAAGAATAAACATCTTTACACTTGTCCGGTTGACAACGTTTATTTCAAAGCAATTCATTCTTGATTAGGTATAACATTTATCTTTATTGTTTTTACAAAATAGCTCAGTGTTTCATTATTGTGATCAATCTATTTCCAATATATCAGTATTGTACATGGAAATCATAATAATTAATAATAATAAAAACGTATATAATAGTTAATAATAAATAACGATAAAATAATAATAAAAAAACGTCACCCACGTGAGTCTCTATTAATTTTTATGTTGTGGATCGATAATGTTTGCGACCTTTGAGTATGCCTCGTAAATTCATATTTTACTGCTCCTGTGGATGATTTTTTGCGATCCACTGAAAATATTGCTACCGACCCGTTTGCACTAAATAAATTGCGAAAAATATTATTCCTTAAGTTTATTGCACGATTCGATCCAGGTCGCGAATATACCTATTAGATCATGAGAAATAAGTAGTTGAAATATTTCTTGCAATAGTTAAAACACATGTCAATGTTATGTGCTCCAGTATTAAACTCGTAGTATTTTTAATTGGCACTTTTAAAATTAATAACATTTGGCTATTTAGTATTCTATAAATAATGTTGGACTTTGGCTCCATATCTGGTTGAGATGGCAAATTTCATTCAGAAGGCCCACATTATTGCGCATTCCTTTTTAACTTTACCATTAATGTGGTTTAGGCTCTTAAGAATCATATTTATCTAAACTAATTGTCAAAAAATAACAAGCCAAAACAGTTTTTGTTTCACAAACAGTCAGTGAAGGAGTTGTCCCCCCCCCCTCTCTGAGTGCTATTGTCTCTAGTAACTGGGGAGTAGTGATGGGAGGAAACCAATTCTAGAATGATCACTAGACAGCTTTTGTACAGCTGGTTTAGACTTCCATATGAAATCAGAGCTCAATTAGCTGGTGCGTTGTCTGTTACATTTAGTAGAACAGCAGGTAGCAGATATCAAACCTACAGATGAAGATAGTGTGAAAATAACTAATACATCTAAAAACCTACAGATGGATATAGCCAACACTATGCAGATGGAAATTGGTAAGAACCTGTTTCTGCAACTATTTGGTTAAACCAATTGTTCATTTTTAAATGCCTATGTGAAACTACAATCACATTAGTGTTAATCCTTAAATTGAACCAAGTTTGACAGGTTGACCATCACATGTCGAGTAAACAAGACCCTCACTACATTGAGGCAACACTGGGTTTGAGTAAATCAATATACATATAATGCTTGCCTTTATTATTTATTGTTTATCTGTTTTACTCCCAATCAACAGTTACAGAGAGACCGCAACCACCCACTTCACCTGCATTAGACAATGATAGCTTGAAACTAATGAACCTACCTCAAAACAAGATGGTTGCTGCAGAAGATACAATGCGGTACACAAATGTTGGCGCAGAGCCAAATGAGGCAGAAGTAGCACCTGAACCCAGTGAGTATTGCTAATGGCCATGTGTAAGTCACCTTAAGCTGTTTAATTGATTTATTACAGACAATATTCTTGAGATGTTAAACATCTACAGCATAAAAATGCTGTCCACAGGAGAAAATAACTCCAAATAATTTTACCAATTGCTAGAGAAAAATGATGGTATGAGATAATAATACTAACCATTTATTACTAGTTGAAGAAGTGATATGCAAGCGATTGGATGGTAGAGATAGTCTAAAGTTAACTAACATTGTACAGAACCAAAGGATGCCTCTAGAGGATACAATACAGATGGAACCAGGTATTTATATCTGAACTTCTGGAAATACTTCTGCATGTCAACTAGTTTCCTTCACAGCACACCATCTGGTCCCAAATTAATTTTTGATGTAACAAACTATTTGATTCAAGCTTTCCCATCAATAACATATTTATGTAATAATGCTGCACTTTATTAGCTGCAGTAACAAGTACACAATGTACAGAGGAAGGGAGGTTAGACGACTTGGTAAAATACAGAGAGTTTCCTGTAGAAGAGAAGATACAGAATACAGACATTGGTGCTGGTGTAGACACAACAAGTGTACAAACTGTACAGACAGGTGTGTGGTGTAAACAATGTTGATCACAAATAATTCTGTTGTAAGATAATGCAAACGATTGCAAAAACTTATTTGAAACTTGGATATATTTTGATTAGCCATCTTATACGCTATTCAGCATAATTTGAATTGCGTTTGTTGCATTCAAAATTTCATTTAGCATTGCAAGTAATTTTTTATCTGTAATACGTTCTCATCATTTTACAGTGACCACCAATCTCATTTGTTGCTAGTCTTTCAAGAGTTCCATTTTCCATCAATTTTGGTCAAAGCCGGTGAAATTTTAGCTGCAATTAAAATTTATGAAATATAATGACATGAAGAAATCCATGACAAAATTTGAATACAACTTTTTTTTTAAACACTTATCGAAATCAAAACAATAGTGCAGCATTTTGGATGGGTGGAACAGTGAAAAGTTTAAAATGAACTATTCAATTCCTTCATCAGGTGGCTTAACAACGACTTCAAAGAAAATTATATTGTTGCCAATTATTCTATGGCTACAAGCCACCAAAAAGTTTAAAAAAATGGAAAATTATCGGACAAACAACCTTTATTACCCAGAGTAACCGTAAGCAATGGAGCCTTTGTATAGCATTTGGTGTATTTACAGGAGTTATCTTCTTAAAAAAGAGGAGACTACTCCAAAACAACTTTTATTTTCCTGGCAATTCATATGTTTAGGAGTGAGCACTCATCACTTAGCTACACTAAAAGACAATACAAACATTCATACAAACTTATGCAATTGTAGATGTGTTAGTAGAAAGTGGAGAAGAAGAAAACTCCATACATGCAATTCCTGATCAGACTCAGTCACAAGATGTACCAGGAGAACCTGATAAGTGAGTACTTTGTACCGGCTACAAGACTCTTTTACTGCAACAGAGATATTGTAAGTGCAAGTGGTGGGATCCTATAGCTAACAAAGTTGAATAAAATGAAAAAAATTGGCATTTTGAGGTGCATGACCTTGAACCTTGATCCTCGATGGCAATATTATGCAGAGGCACTATCGGAGTGTTGATAGCCAAAGTTTTCCAATCTAAAAATGCTCATTTTTTCTGTTTGCCGGTGAGTTCTGGAAACTGATGAGTGTCAATAACAACGGAACCTGTGATTGGTCCACCAGGTGCTGATGTAACTACTATTTTGGGAGCATTGGTGTAGACTGAACAACAAACTTTTATTGTATCATTTTTAAAAATATATCCATCATAAAAGTTGTCAATAGATTGTAAAATATTTGGAATAGCTTGAATAAACACTGTCTTTCAACTGTACAAGACTACAAATTTCTGCGTTGCATCTATAAAGACTATGTTAGGGTCAACCTTTTAAAATTCTGTTTCATTTACCTAAAGACTTTCTTTTTTGCAGCGGCACAGACTGGTAAACCAATAAGACTAAACTGACAAGCACCTGCCAAATTACCAGAAGGTGCCTTTACAGTGGATGTGTTTTGGTTGTCTCTCTCTTGCTACCAAACTGATTGTTGAAATGTAACGCAACCGTTTGTTATATTGTGGAAAGTGGGAGCAGGCAACTTCTTATTTACAATTGTATATACCATTGCTAGTACATTAGACTTGGGATGTTATGTCTGATACTAGTGCTAGAACTTTTATGATTAATTAACCAGATGATTATACCTTTAGTACTTGTAAGTAATAGTTTTACCTTTTGATATATAAGCATTATGGGATATAATCTATGAGCCGATGCACTCCATTCTAAGTTAGGTAATAGTAATTATATAATTATATGATATATAGACTATATATAGTTATTGTTTACTCTTATCATCTGCCTATTACATGATTGACAAAAACACAATATCCTGTTTTTGGGTTCTAGCTAACAATATGCCTGTAATTAAAAAACAAACATTTATGCAAAATAGCTTGGTAGTTTTATTTTCTTAGTTTTGGGCTGACAACTCCAAGTTTATTGGCAAGTTTTGTGTTTTAAACACTAACTGTTGCAAGCGGCGCTGTTGTTGATGAAATGAGTCACTGAACTTTCCCACCAAAGCCTATCACCATTAGTAATCTCAACACATTCGAAA
This sequence comes from Cryptosula pallasiana, assembly GCA_945261195.1. Classification (NCBI taxonomy): domain Eukaryota; kingdom Metazoa; phylum Bryozoa; class Gymnolaemata; order Cheilostomatida; family Cryptosulidae; genus Cryptosula; species Cryptosula pallasiana. The sequence continues at coordinate 10,287,188 of OX183137.1, read as the reverse complement.
AAAGGAGGAGAGCAGTATCTGCAGCAAGAAACATCTAAATAATATCGTCACCAACCAACTGGTTTCTTCATAAGAAAATTTGCTCATTCTAGTAATCTCCAAGCTTGCACAACTAGCTTGTACTGCCTTCTGGCACTTTCATACCTCAGCAATACTGTGCTAGTTGTAGTTTTGTGGTGAACATTCTTGAGGGATTGCTACAGATAACCCTCCCATACTAACAAACCGCTTCAGTGATATTGACCTTCACCTACAAGAGTTAAACTCTTTGCAGAAGCTTTTTGAGAAAAAAATGGCTCAAAACAATAGGCATTTGACCTTTTTAGGGATGTTTGCATTACAATTTGAAAGTTGTCTCCTTTTCTGCTGAAACAACAACTCCAGTTTTGTGACTAGGTTTAATGCTCTAGAAGATTTATTGCCATAAGGACTTGAAAAAGAGCTTACCACATAGTTATGGTAGATTATTTTGCTGAAAATAGTGTTGCAATCAGAAACAGTCATCATTTCATTAACTAGTAGAAGTTTGCTCAAATGCTGATGTGAGAGAAAACAACTGTTAAAGCAATATTGTGTGACTCGTGTACGTAGACACAAATAGTACATCTGCTGTTGTGATGTGATGCTCTGGAGTTTGATGAGAAAAACACAAATATGTTTCCTTCAGCCAACAAAGTTTTACTGCAGCTCACTTGTGGCAACTGCGGAAGTGAGTGTTTGTGTTAAGAGCTGTTGATTATAGAGCCATGGACAGACAACTCTCATTATCCCTCTGCTTCTCCACTCGTGATTGCATCATGTGTAAGGGGAGCATCAAACAAACCTACGTACGTACACTTGGTTGGGTTGGTATATATACTTGTAGTGTCCGTATTCATTGGTTGTTGGGTTGCTTCTGATAATGTGACTTGCTTTATTGAATGGTCATTTTTGCAGCAGTCTTGGAGTTGTCTCTTCAACCTAATGTTGTGCAGATAACTTGTATTAGTTTGGCTAGAGGCCTCGTACAGAAAACAATCAATTTTATTTTAAGGAGCAGGAATGATTTTTTCTGTATGTAGGACAGACTGCATTTATTTAACTTTTTATTAATAGTATGTTTACCTGACAACCTGCTCATAAAACCGTACACAGCTATATATTTTTGTATTATGGTTTTGTAAACTAAGCTGAAGTTATTTTATTGAAACTTGTTTTTTTACAGAAAATACACAATTTTTGTAGCATCACAGACAGGTAAAACATTCAGGTTTCCTCAGGCTATAAACACCTGCCAAATTAAAAATTGCATACCTGCCGACAGAGATGAATTTTAGTTTTTGTGTTGTGCTAAAAAACTATTTGTTTCAAGATAACAGAACAGTGGGGGCAGATACCTTCCGATTTATATTTATATTTGTATGTTTCATTGGTAGCACACTTAATCTACAATTATAGATATGATACTAATTCTACTAAATTTACAGCATTAATTAACAGCTGATTATACCATTAATATTCGCTATTAATAGTTTTACCTTTTGATATATAAGCATTATGGGATATAATCTATGAGCCGATGGACTCCATTCTAAATTAGGTAACAGTAATTATATATTTATATGATATATACACTATATATAGTGATTGTTTACTCTTATAATCTGTCTATTACATAATTTACTGGAATATAATATTATGTTTGTTGGCTTCTTCCTATCTATTTGCGTTTTATTAAAAAAATTGACACTTGCTGACTGAACACGACAGTTGCCTTCTTTCAACTTTGAACTGACAACTCCAAGTTTATGGCTACTCAGCAAGCATATACAGTGGATAATGGAGATTCCGTTATGGAAATAATCCAAGTTGTATGGTGTAAGGATTCCATGAAGTTTACGACTATCTTCTGTCACTGATAGCGACTGTAACATCTGTCATGCTTACAGACAATAGAGGTCAGCAGTATCTGCAGCAAGGAACCAGTATACTCATCACCAACCAATGTGGCTTTTCTTGAGACACTCTTCTCAACCGAGTAAACCCTCAAGCCGAAATTTGGAATGAACGTAGACAGAAATGAACGTCACATATTTAACTTGTACTAATTTTTGTCTACTTCAGACTTCAGTATGAAGTCCTGGTTGCAGTTTCGTGTTGAACGATGGTGAGAAAAAGCTATAATTAACACTTCCTAGCACAGTGCTACAGTGACCTTTGCCTAAAAGGCTTATGATGTGCTTTTCAGATAATTTTTTAATAGAATATTGATTAAAAATAATATGCCTTTGCCTTTATTAGTAATATTTGCATTCCTAATGTATGAGTTGTCTCCTTAGTTGTTGAAATGACAACTCCAGTCTTGTAACAAAGTTTGCTGTTCTAGAAGATATATTGTCATAAGGAGGTCAAAATAAGCCCACCACAAGTTTATAGAACCCTAAATTGCTAACAGATAGTCTTAAGAGAAGAAACTGTCACTATCTGAATTGCCAGTGGGTAGAATAGTGCATAAATGCTGATGCTAGGGGAAGCAACAGTCATAGGTCTTTTGCACACAATCCATATATGATCTATTGAAATATGGTGTAACTCTATGAATCAGATCTCATAAAAAACCATATTTACGAGCTTATCATGTTGAACTATTAACAATATATTGTTGAATTATATACAAGGTCCTATAGCTTCACACTCTAAAACAGCTCGTATGTTTCCACCAAAGCGTTTGCTGACGAGATGTTTAGTCTGGCGGTTTTGCTCCATACTGTAGTGAATTTGTGTGACAAGTCAGTGTCTTAAATCTTCTAAATCTACCCCTTCCCCCCGTATTCAAACCTTGGCCATCTCCTCTATTCATTCCTTTTGTTTTAGATTCCAACTTCACTTCCTCCAAGTGTTTTGTATTTAAAGAAACCTCGTCCACCTGTAGGCTGATTTCTCTTTCCTTTCACAGCAGTGTGATAATAGAGTCAACACGAGTACATGCAGAAACCCTCTCCTATCTTACACCCTCACCGTATCTACCTAAAATCTTCCCCAACCTCTTTCCTAGAACCCCCTCTATCACTCCCCCTGTGAGTTACAAACCCTTACCATATAAGAGCTAGGTCTGAGCTCTCTTCAAAGGTGACTTACGGTGATTCAGAAGCCTCAAGAAATAGTTGCTTCTTCTGGATACAAAAGAAAGCAAATTGAACAGAAAAAAGGTTTTATATAGACATAAATACAGTCTCCGTGGATTATTACCATTACAAACACAACGATGCTTGACCACAGCTACAGCATTCGTGAACTAACCTTCCCCTGTATAGTGCCCTCCCTTGCCGCTCTGTACACACTTAAGAATATTTTGCTCTTTCTTATACCATTCCACAGCCACCAAAAGTTCCATTTTATAATGAAATTAGATCTAAAAAAAAATGAAAAATCTCATTTTTGTTTTTCAATTGAGAAATTAGGTTTGATAGAATGGTTGAGCTTTTTACTAAGCTTAGCACTTCAACATAAAAGTTGTCTCCTTTGGACTTTAAAAAACACTCCAAGCCGATGAGAAATATCAATGCTGTAAATTATAAATCAATGTGCTTGAGCCAAAAGGCAACATCCACTAAAGCTTGAGGCAATATTTCTGGAACAATTAGCGCTACTAGCTGTAACTGGATACTTGTATTTGTCTCCTCTGTTTGTAATGAGTTATATTGGGCAATACATGGTTACAGTCATTACCTTTAAACAGGTCGCTCTACCTGTTTAAATAAAATAACAACTTTCCGCTTTATGTAAGAAAACTTTTTTCTCAACAGTTAAGAATTGTCCAAAGACACTCACCCAGTATGGAGAATCATAAAACTAAGTAATAAGTACAATTTTCTATGATTTATAAACTGAGTGAGTAAACTTATGCATAATCCTAATAGCGGAGAAAGCGGTACCTCCAGTTTTTAGTGCGCTGTCCTCAAAATGTAGACTTAGAACCAAAGATAACATAGCAAGACATTGAGAAACTCACGTACACTGGAGTTATCTATAATGTTAATAAACTCACTAACCTGTTAGCAGGCATGTAAATACTTTATCAATGGCGAGTTGTGTGTTATTTGCAGTTGAATCTAACTAGGATGTTTCTACATTAATCTGTGGTTGCAGCAGACAACCTCATTAATTGGCAAATAGTGACATGAAGAATCTAGCAATTGGAATAGGTCAAGACCTTTTAGCAATTAACCACATCCAGGTTCGTCTGTTTTAATGTGTTAACTGGAGGGAACCTAGCAACTCACTGTTCAGATATAACTATATCTGCACCAATTCACAGGCAAGGGACGCCTCTTTGCATTGATGCACCTGATTTCTGTCTTTACATTCAGCAATTTTCATTCATTAGTGAAATATCGATGTATATGAGTGTGATGGAGTTATTTAATGTTGTTGAATATTCAAGGTAAGAGTTGTCTACTATTGTTGCTGAAACGACAACTCCAGCTCTGTGACTATACTGTCGTTGCAAAACATCAAATTACCACTAGTTAGGCTAAAGATACTAGCATTGTTAACTTGTAGACAAAAACCTTGTCGACGAGTCGTACTACCTGAAAAGTAAAAAAATTGAACCAATGCAACGGAAATAGGAGGCTGTCAATAGAAAAAGATATGAATTTTCTGCTGTGACAAGAAGTTATCTTTCTGCCAAGTAGCGATACTGTCAAATCAACAATATGTAGAGTGGGTTGCCTACAATGGGTACCCACGTGTTGTAGGGTTTGAAAGTGATAAATTTGCTAAAACTCTGCTATTCAATGTCAATAGTCCAACAATGAAAAACAAAACAATTGAAAGCTCCATCCAGTTACCAAGGGCTCCTGTTTTATGGCAGGGACTGCCACAGTCACAACACACAAGAATGCTCAAGCAAAAGACTGTGCTGGTGGTGGCATGTGAGAGTTGTGTCCTCTCAATGTCTAAACAACAGAAATGGTTGTGTATGTCCTGTATTGCATACAAAGCCATAAGTCTGTGTAGCCCAAGTACTTTCTAATACTGGAGTATATTTTATAGGTTGTAGAATGTATGAATAATTTGTCTCTTGTGAGAGATCAATGCAACAGTCATATGTAGTTTTGTAGGGGTTGGAGGGAGGCCAAGTCATCTGATGTTGTAATGAGACATTGACACATTCCATTACATTAAACAGTTGTTGATCAGCAACAGATGAAGTGAAATGTAGACTGTGAATTAATTATAATGGAAAGAAGCTGATACTGACAAGGAAGTTAATGGACCTCAGGCTTGATATCATGTAGCCCTGAGCGATCGTTATGTTCATGCAAGTTATATTACATCAACACACTCAGCACCAGGAAAAAGGTTGTTTTTGAGCGTGAAAAAAACTTAGGCTAAAAGTTTGGTATTTCACAATCGGAAGCTTTATGAACTAGTTAATCATTCACTGGTTGTGTTATTGTGAAAGCATATTTTGCCTGCTTAGCTGTCATGGCCAACACAATGGAGGAATCGATGACAGAAGAGATGTTACAGTTTGCAAATCTACCATATCTACAAGATAGAACTATTGGTAGTTTATTTCATCTAAGTCTGCAGCAGTGCGTAAGTAAACTCTCTACTGTTGGAAGGTATGAAATTTTACTTAGCAGTGCAGGAGCTAGAGTGTTACATACATCTGCCTTCAATGGAGATACCAACACATTGAGGTCTATATTAGACTATCTCACACCACAACAAAAGTATAACCTAATAACACAACAAGACAGCAAAGGTAATACAGCGATATCTTTAGCTGCATACAACGGACATACTGTAACTGTAGGGTATCTCCTGGGGTGCGTAGACTCTGATATGAGATATGAAATGTTTTATAAACAGAACAAATACGGTAGTACTGCTGTGTACGGTGCAGCTAGTAGGGGACATACAGATACTGTCAAAGTTCTACTTTACTCTGTTAGTTTAGAAGTGAGACACAAACTGTTACTAACTAGAATACACATTTTGTGAGACAAACAAGTTACTAACAACAATAGTAAAACATCCAAACACTATAGACTGCGCTTTGGAGAGTATCCAAGAAGGTATGAGATTTCAAGTGTTGAAGCTGAAAGATGAGAATGGAATGAGTCTCTTACAAATTGCTGCCAGATATGGAGCAACTAGAACAGTAAAAGTTTTGTCAGGCAATGTTACAACTAAGCAATGGTACAATCTCCTCACACAAGTAGATAACAGAGGCAACACTGTTGTATCATTAGCTGCATACAGTGGGCATGTGGACATTGTAAAGCTTGTATTGGACTCAGCCACAGAAGAACTTAAGCCACAATTGTTGTGGCAAACAAATCGTAGAGGAAGTACTCCACTAATCATGAGTACAAATGGACATGTTGCAACGTTCCAATATTTACTAAGTTGTCTAGATGGGAATGCTAAACAGGTCATGTTGAATAAGTGCAACATTCATGGTTGGAATGCATTGCATCATGCATCATTTGGAGGACATTTACCCATAGTTCAACTAATTACTAATGCAGTGACACTTCAACAAAAAAGCAGCATTGCCGGCAAACAAGATGATTCTAGCGATAGACCTAGAACAGTTGGGGCCGACGAACGAAACACGGAATTCCTTGAATGCTTTTGTGAAAACTCTACATTAATAAAAAAGAGTGATTTTTTAATGCAACAAGATAATAATGGAGACTCATATCTATTGCTTGCTGCCCTGAATGGACACGCAGAAACGGTTAAAAATATTTTAAACTTTGCGGATGGAAATCAGAAGGTAGACATTCTGAAAATAGTCAGCAATTTAGGCCGGACTGCATTGCATAATGCAGCGTTCCATGGACACACTGAGACCGTGAAAGCCATATTGAGTTCACTTCCATCTCCCCAAGCGTATGATTTAGCAATACTTCAAGATAATGAGGGTTATACAGCAGTAACACTTGCTGCATTCAATGGACAGGTACAGGTTCTAGACACTATATTTGGTTTCACATCACCAGAAGAAAAGCAAAATTTGCTAACATTGCAAGATAATAATGGAAACTCTCCTCTATCACTTGCTGCCCGGAATGGACACGCAAAAACGGTGCAATATATCTTAAACTGTGTAGATCGAAATCAGAAAGTTGACATGTTGAAAATAGTCAACCAGTTAGGCTGGACTGCATTGCATAGAGCAGCATTTAAAGGACACATTGAGACTGTGAAAGCCATATTGAGTTCACTTCCATCACCCCAAGCGTATGACTTAGCAATACTTCAAGATAATGAGGGCAATACAGCAGTAACACTTGCTGCATACAATGGACATGTACAGATTCTAGACATTATACTTGGTTTTACATCGCCTGAAGAGAAGCAAAATTTACCAACATTGCAAGATAATGATGGATTCTCTCCTCTATTACTTGCTGCCATCAATGGAAAAACAGAAATGGTGCAATATATTTTAAACTGTTTAGATCGAAATCAGAAAGTTGACATGTTGAAAATAGTCAACCAGTTAGGCTGGACTGCATTGCATGGTGCAGCATTTAAAGGACACACTGAGATTGTGAAAGTCATTCTGAGTTCACTTCCATCTCCCAAAGCGTATGATTTAGCAATACTTCAAGATAATGAGGGCGATACAGCAGTAACACTTGCTGCATACAATGGACATGTACAGGTTCTAGACACTATACTTGGTTTTACATCGCCTAAAGAGAAGCAAAATTTACTAACAATGCAAGATAACAATGGATGCTCTCCTCTATTACTTGCTGCCATCAATGGAAAAACAGAAACAGTGCAAAATATTTTAAGCTGTGCGGACGGAAATCAGAAAGTTCACATTCTGAAAATAGTCAACAAATTAGGCCGGACTGCATTGCATGAAGCAGCATTTGACGGACACACTGAGACTGTGGAAGCCATATTGAGTTTACTTCCATCCCAGCAAGCGTACGATTTAGCAATAGTTCAAGATAATTTGGGTGCTACAGCAGTAACACTTGCTGCATACAATGGACATGTACAGGTTCTTGACACTATATTTGGATTCACATCAGCAGAAGAAAAGCAAAATCTACTAACATTGCAAAATAATTATGGATTCTCTCCTCTATCACTCGCTGCCCTGAATGGACACACAGAAACAGTACAATATATTGTACATTGTGTGGATGGTGAGGAAAGGTTTGACGTATTGAAGATTCAAAACAACTATGGTCATGCAGCGATACATGCAGCTGCATACGGGGGCCATTTACAGGCTGCTATGGCAATGCTAGAGTCAGTTTCACCAGTACATAGGTACGAGTTGCTAAAACTTAAAGATAGAGATGGTGACATTGCTATACCGTATGATCCAAAAGAAGACTATGGAGACTTGATACAACAAATGTTAGATAGCATAGATGTCAACTACAGATTTCCTTTATTGTCTACTCTGAACAACGAAGGTGGTACAGCTCTACACGGTGCAGCATACAATGGTCATGTTAAGATATCTAGTGCAATACGTAATTCAATTTCAGCAGAAAACTGGTTTAACTTGTTACAACTAAGCAACGTGTATGGTATTACACCTCTAGCACAGGCAGTCTACTACGGACATTTACAGTTAATTCAGCAATTGTTCGAATCAGTTAACATGAGCCATCACTGGAAACTACTTGCCAGTAGATGCATCAAAGGCCGAAACATCACCCATTATGCTTCATGGAGGAACCATCCAGACATCCTGAGATATCTTCTGCAATTGGTTAGCTCACAGGAAAGCTATGAACTGCTTAGACAAGAAAGCGCTGTTGGCAATATTCCAATATCTTACGCTGCCGATACAGCACACATCGAAGTCTTCAAAACAATCATGGATGCGGTGGAACCAGGTCTTCACTACGGAATGCTAGCGACAGCCAATGACTACAATAGAACAGCGCTACACTACGCTGCATACAATGGCTGTGCTGAAGCAGTGCAATGCATGTTGAGTGAATTAGATCTTGCTGAACGACAAGACTTAATGAATGTAGTAGGACATGATGGAGAGACAGCGCTCTTTGAGGCAGTTACAGGAGGAAACACTGATGTAGTTGAGTGTATGCTGCAGTTTTTAGAACCCTAGCAACGACTTGAAGCATTGACAATACTAAACCACAAAGGTAAAGTTTCTGTACACGAGGCAGCAAATAGGGGAAACTTGGAAACTATTAACGGAATCATTAAGTGTTTACATATCTACGACTCAGTTGACAATAAAACAGATATATTGTTTGCACTAATAACAACAAAGGATGGAAAAGGTGACACTCCTCTATCACATGCTGCAAGAGCAGGTCAAACAGAAATTGCTCAAACACTGCTAGAGTGTGTAAACCATGGCCAACGTTTCCATATTGTGTCCTCCAAAAACCAAGTAGGTTGTACACCACTGCACATATCATCAAGCCAAGCCCACAAAAGTACGTTCTGTACAATTCTGGAGTGTCTCAGTACAGACCAGAGGGATGCCATTCTCAATGTGGAGGATGACAATGGCAATGTACCTTTGGAGCCAGAAGATCTGGTAAAACCATTCAAAGCTAAGCACATCATCACAGACCAAACTTTGTGTAAGTTATTTTCACAAGACAATCCTGCTCCTTTCACTTTTTCCAAGTGGTGTTCTAGAGATTAATTATGCTTCTAAAAACTAGTTAATTTCCATGAAGTAAAAACCTGACAATGTATGCCCCACTCGAATCTCTCCGCTGCCCATTCATATGCAGCACAAAATATTGATACCACGTGCTGTGTCTGTAGACTTGTCTTACACTTACAACTCCAGTTACTAGGTTAGAAATATATTGATAGCAACTACTAGATAATCTCTATTATCAACAACCTGCGAACTTTCAGGTGTTTTCTCACTAATGCAAATATATATTACTCATATCTCGGTCATATTTTCGTGGAAATGGTATTTTAACTCAAATGAGGTTAGAAAATTGCAATATGGACTCTACAGAAGTCATTTCTGTTTTCAAAATTAGTTAATACCTTGATTATGTCTTATATAAAAAAACTTTTGTACTTCCGGAGTAAAATGTTGGCTTTCTATTATTTCCGCTACTCACATAACAGAACGGTCACCGATAGATAACTTTTAATAAATATACCTGCGCATAACAATATCAAAATTCTTGCTTATGAATGTTAAGGCACATTATAAAACAACAAACCCAAAAACCTTTAAATGATACTAATACAGACAAATGCAGAAAAAAACGTTCACCTTGCTGATGTTTTGGCACTGCTGCTACATACAGGATATTGCTGATTAAAGCTGGCCTCAATAGTATGCAGTCAGGGTTAGCATCCAGCTGTTTGAGAGGAAATAATCAAGGCTAGGAGTCACTATTTGGTGGTTACACATGGCAATAAACTTTCATCTTTTCACATGATTTATTTTAGATAAAGTTTATAAAACTATTTATCCAACTGAAAACTTCACTTAAGCATATTTCTCCTTGGCTGTTATCGTATGCACAAATGATGCCAATACTGCTAAATGTTTCAATTAACACCTGACCTACATCTCTGTCCAATAAATAATTCTCTCTATATTGTTGACACAAATATGCTGCTACACCCATTTTGGAAACAAAAGTTAAGCTGGCATTTTTATTTATTTGGATGTGCCAGCTAATCAACTGCATGAATCCACAAAATGATTGGTAATAGATAACTTGGTAAGAAAGAACTGTCAAGGTTAGATGCAGACTCTATTTTTGCAGCTGGTGAGTCCTCTTTTGCGCAGCCTAAAAGCCAAACTGAGACTTTACCCCAAAACAATCTCTCTAAGGATGTAAATGAATCCAAAAAGGACAAGCTCAAGTTACCTAACATCCCTGCAAATGGCTGTGAAGAAAAGCTTCAGACAGGTGATCGCTTCAGTGAAGTAGAGGAAGAGAAGGCCTTTGAAGGTAAATATTCTTTGTTTGTAATATCTTAGCAGTGAGGAATCTCTTTTGAACAGCCATTTGTTGTAATTTGAAAAAATGGTCACTAGTCGATACAGCGTTGAAGATGCTTTACCAAACATGTGGTTTATTTTGATGCAGCAGTAAGCAAGCAGTCATTTACAGTTTTCCTCCTAGTTTTTTAGTAAAGTAAGTGTAATAATGAACTGTTTCATTATTTTACTGTATGAAACTACGCAGTGTCTGTGAAACACACCAAAATGGAAGAATGTGGCAAAGAAAGTGACGCAGATAAGACAATCAAAAATGAGGTAGCTCTACTGACTTATCACAGCGAAGACATCAATCCTAAACAGAGTTCCTTGAAAGCAAGTGAGTGGAAATTTGTTTTTTCTAAAGGGTTTCTTTTTTCTTTCATTTCATTTAATTACGGAATCTAACGCAGAATGCGAAATAGATCTCTTGCTAGCCACTTGATGGAGCTTATACAATGGCGTTTAATTTCGTTTGTTGGTCTTTATGATATCTAGGTGGGCTCGCTTCTGACGATACATCCAAACCCTTTGACCCCTCTCCTCTTACTGACAGTTACATAAGCCCAAAAGATGTTGCAGATGACAAGAAGAGCAAGCTAGATTGTGACGTGACTGCCAAACCTTCTGTTGGTTTTTATGACTCATTATCTAAAGGCAAAGTATCTTCAGGTGAGACGGCGTGGGAAAAAAAGAACAGTTTTTGACTCACACATTAAGTTTCCATGTTACGTTAAAATAACGCCAGTTTTTTGTGGTTTGTTACTGCTAATAATTACAACGGTGGCATGTTTTTCCTTAAGAGAAAATTTTGTGGGCGCTGATTACTTTAGACAAGAAGACGCCACGGAAACAGATGTGGTCAGGGTGCTATTTAGCGCAATGCAGACTAGCATTGCTGGCTATGGCTATTTTTTTTATTAATATTCAATATAATCATTGATTTAAGTTCTTATTCTTTAATCCATGTAAGAGAGTGAGTGAATAAAAAGATTATAACCAAGTTGGGTGCTGGCAGGGAATTCCGTGTGTTGACAAGTGATTTTTGTAGCACATTGGTTCTTACCATTTAATTAATGTTGCTGATAATAATTATACAAAACTAAAACAAAAAATATTTCAGTCAATGACGATACTTATAAATAATAAAGCAATAATACTAATAAATCATTATCCTAGTTGTCTTGGATGAGATAAGATCAATTACTAGTTTTATTTAACTATAAAAATTCATTATCAGCAGCAAAAGTTAGTTTGTTACAATTCAGTTGTATTGCATCACAAACACTTGTGTAACAAACCACAAACTATCATCATTAGCATTAACCTTGGCTTGCTGCCAAGTGTTTAACACTAATGAATAATTATTGGCTTCCTACTTGATCTACATACCTAGGCTTTATTGACTTTGGCAACATTTGTTACAATTAACAATAAAATCTTGGCGCTTCACTTTTCGCCAAAGAAGTTGCCAATTCTTAGTGACAATTCTTGGCATGAAAATTTGAAAAAAAGTCTTTCGATGATAGACTTTCTTTGGCGCCACACTTACGGCTTACGAGCAGTAAACATAGCAAGTAACAATGCAGAGTTAAATATAAAGAAAAATGGTATGGTAATACAAAGGATTGATTGGTTCATGGCTCTCTCATCTCAGGCTACGGCCTGGGGATTTCCAGCCTAGAATTTACCCCCATCGCGGTCTGGAGGGAGGTGAGTCGCAGATATCGCCTTGTGAAACACTCGAGCAAGTTTCTTGATCCTAGCTTACAGCAGCCATCTTGTGCCAGCCTCACCCGCACTGTAAGAGTTCATACCAGCTCTGCTGAAGTCAATACCAGCCCAGTACCAGCCCTGTCATTGTGCCAGAGCAAGGAGTGCAACCTCACATATAATTACTGTAGTTAGACCACTACCGGCTATTTGTTGGCAGTGGATATGGTGCAGAGAAGGGTCACTGGGCCTCAATGGCTGACCTTCCACAAAGTACCACATGTGGATCACTTTTCTACTAATGTCTGTACATACAAGTCTACCACAATACTATTACAAAGCTAATGAATGGCAGATACTGTAAATGTGTCTGCTTATGTAATCTTTAAAAAAAGCTAGTGGAAGCTTCCAGATCAAAAAAGTGCTCATTGCCTTTTTCAAACTACTATTACAAGACTTTGACTATGAACTGGGTTTGTTATCTGCTATGTAAGCTTGTTGCTGTGTACCACTTGTATGCTTTATCAGTTGTTGGGCAGTTGCTGGTTAGTTACATAATTAACTAGCTGATTATTGTTATCTGAAGCGTTTATCTTTATTCCACACAGAAAGCGAAGAGTCTGTGTTGGTACAAAGGCTACAGATGGAACTACATTTAGCTAAGCTTGATATTGCTGAACTTAAAGCAAAGCAAACCTTGGCTAGAGTCCAACAATGTGAAATGGGAAGATTGCAGACAGAGCTAGATGCTTCCAAAGCAGAAAATACCAAACTCAAAGCAATGCTCACTGGTGGGTTTGCTTACTTGTTCTTTGCCTCAAAACAATTTCCCATAGGATATAGCTCTGAGTTGTAGAAGAACACTAACAATACAGCCTGTGTATACATCATGCTGTTACAAATATATGTGCGCTGTCATGTTTAGGATATGGAATCCTGGCAGACAAAACAGATGAAGGAGACACAACATGTGAATATCGGGACAATAAAAAAGGCAAGAAGTCACCAACCAATCCCTCTGCCAATGACATAACTATGAAATCAGAGCCTTCCATAGATGTTGACAAGATTGCTTTGGGTATGTTTGTTTATTTACATCTCTAAAATTGTTTTGCATGCCTGTCAAATTCAAATATACTTGATTGAACAAAGCTAAGCAAGTTGAGATTTTGAAGGAATGCTGTTTGTAAGAGGGGCTTACAAAAGAGCACCGAAAGTAGATAAGTGAATGTAAAATGAAGTTGTAATGGCGTCATTTCAACTATAAAACAATCAATCACCCTTTACTACTTTCACTAAATCTATTGGTCAGTGGTATGTATATGAGACACTTGTCTATCACCACTGCACACTTGTATAACTGACAATTCCGTTATCTTAGCGTCAGAAAGCAATAACACGACTGACTAAGTAGCCTCAAACATTGTTTGTTTGGACTAGCAAATATCAAGCATACTCGCTGACGTATGTAAAGGCTTTGAGCACCATTTTATCGCTACAAACTACTTTATCAGTCAGTTCAAAGTTTATTGGAAATGTCAAACATCCATTATTAATAGATTTGTTTCACACGGTAGATCCAAGTTACACGTGCGTTACTGTTGCCTTCATGGTATACATTGAGTGAGCAAGCAACTAGAAAGCATGATCAGCCATAGCGAGTTCATGTGAAGCTTACAAATGAAATATAAAAACCAAAATATATGGATTATTAGAAAAATATCGAGTGCGGTGTTTCGCAGAATAAAAAAATTTTATTTTAACTTGTCATCAGATGGTTGTTGTTCAACTACTACTGTACATCACAAGATGCAGCTGCATGTAGGATACCTGGTATTGCATAAGACCTTCACCTGCTCAGGTCCCAATGTGTGGTTTAGGCATCAGGCTGGGATAAGTTTTGTGACCCATTCATTTCTGAAGTACGTTACATCACTATAACAGCAGCAGCAGAACCTTTTCCTATGAGCCAAAGAACTTTATGGCTATTGCTTACCACCTGCTGTGGTAACATGGGAAGTTACTAATGGCAAGTTATGTAACCTATTATTTGGCCTGGGGCTAGAGAATTAAAATCAATTTTTCAAACGTAGTGCAAATTAATAGTCTGCATATGAAGTACTGATACATATGACAGATTTTTATGGTTACTGCACATTGCATGCTATAGTGACATGGAAAGTTGCCAAAGGTTAGCAACATGAGCTATTTTATGGTTTGAAATGAGGAAAGTTAATCAAACTGTGTGTTACTAGCTGGCACATGAAATACTGATACATATTGACCAGCTAGTAGTTCACATATCTCCATTATCACATACACATGTCTGTGTAACTATGGCTGCTTGAGGTAGTCAAGGGATTAGCAGTGATAAGATAAGCATGCTTGCCCCTTGTATAGTAGCCCAAGTGTCACTGCAGGCTATGTAGCTATGGGGAGCTACCTTTGTCGTATCCTACTGCTGTGTGATGGCATTACACTTATGGTTACACTTATGCAACCTCAGTGCAATACACAATGTTTCAGAGCTTGTAAACTGTACCTAAACAACTTGCTAGTCTCTTATGTATCCCTTCTATCACCAGCAAATTGCCAATAAGATTCAAGTTTGACTCTCCTGTACCAACCCTGGTTATGCCAAGTTTGGCCTTGCCATTTTTTTCCTTCTAATTCCTTTACCACCTGTTACACCCTCCTTCCAAAGATTGATCTCCAGAGGAAGGGGGGGGGGGGCAGAGTTGAAGCTCGACTTGGTAGCTCCCTACAGCGACTGCATCCATTGCTGTACCTCCTGAGAAACCTTCAGGGTGGGCTATCTACTCATCTATGTTACTATTGCCCTCATGCTCCGCAAAATATCAAGTTTTACTTTGTACCCAAGGCATACTACCTCACCTGTTTTACATCTTGTTTCAGGTAGTTTCGCAAAAAAAAATGCTTTCTACGAAGAAAAAAGAAAAACATGCAAACCAACTTTTTTTTGAAATTGAAAATATCATGTCTTTGTATTTGGTCATTATCCTAATGTGTTTAGCACTGACAGATTATGCATCAGTTAAAGTTAAAAGATTAAAGTTTTGAGAGTATACCATTAGCGTGGAGTTAACCCAAACAGATGAGACTTCACTGGTTTTGGAATTTTTACTCACCATTCACCGTTGTATTAGTTTCTGTCGTGAAATGTAAAACTAAAAATTATGCTGCTCTCACCTGTTATTTGGTTTGCAATGTTGACTAGTTAATTTTAGTGAAGAGTTGTGATTGGTGAACATTTTATGGTAGTTTATCCTAATGCAATCCTCTACCTAACCATTCACATTCAATGGAAATATTAGTAAGCTACCAAGTAATCAGTTTCCTAACAAATTTCAGCAGCAATAGTTTTTTGTGCAGTGCAAAGCGCTGCCTAAAACAAAGGAAGTGAAGAGTTACTTCCCTTGTAGCTCACTATTAATGTCACTGCAATGTTTTTTTATTCCTAAAATTACAGAGACTGGTGTGGGAGACAAAATCAGTGCACTGAAAGGAACAACCAAGAATATAAAGCCTAGATTTGAGGAGACGGTACAACATACATTTATGGAGTCCGGACACCCTGGAGACAGCAAGGAAACAGGTAAAAGCTTACATATACAAACAGTTTTAAAGTCACAAAGTTTTTGGCGACATGGGTGTGAAGTTAGGAGTTCACTTTTGCAAGATTTCAATAAACCCATTTTACTAGCTTTTGCAGAGGCTGATATAGTTGGTGAAGTTGGTGAACTCAGAGGAATTACCAAAAACATAGAACCCAGATACCAGGACACAGTACAGGATACATTTATAGATTCTGAACATCCAGCCCATAGTGGAGAGATAGGTCAGTGAAGTCTACCGAAAGGGTCTAATTAACAAATTTCATTGGAGAAGGTTTTAATGTGAACCGTTGCAGTTCCCTAGTAATGTTGTTGTTCTCTCATTTGTAGGGTTTGCTAAAGCTGTTGGTGAGTTTAATGTTGGTGAACTGAAAGGAATTACCAAAAACATAGAACCAAGGTTCCAGGACACAGTGCAGGACATGTTTGTGCAACCTAGTGAGTCAGCAGACAGCAAAACGTCAGGTAAAACTGTTAGTTACATGAGGGTTTCATTTTTTAATTCATAGACATGCTCCAGCGTGTTTTTAAAATCTTTAAAATTCCCAGAGAACTGGATTGATCTAAAATCAACACAATAACTTAGTTTCAGTATCAGTGGGAGAGTATTTTCTGATTTACTGCTAAAAATTCCAAATCAGAAATATTTTTTGAGATTTTAGTAAACTCAAGCAAAGTATGTCATATTTCAGAAAATACTGAGAGAGAACTGGTGCAGACCAATTCGGAGAATGAATTACCAGTAAATCACTCATCATGGAACATGGATGTTGGTGTGGAGGTGAAGGCTACAGATGAAAAACATATCACTGAAACAGGTATTGAAACTGTTTTGAATAATTAAATATTTGATGAGTACGCCATCAACCTGTGAACAGATGATCTATAGACAAGTATGATCTCCAATGAGTTATGTAAAACTATATATTTTAGTTGTAATTGTGACCTGGTATTTGGAGTTTTCCCCCCTCAGCATGTAGTTTCTAGAAGCATCTCCTTTAGTTAATACGTCTTGAAGGAGGTTCATAGTTGATTTTTTTGAAGTTTTCAGCAAGTTGAACTCTTTTTTTATTCTCTTTGCTTTCATTCCTATTAGAGACTGGGACTGATGCGCACCTGGCTGTTCCAATGGCTTCAGAGATGCAAAGCATGAAGATAACAAACCTACCACTCAGCCAGGAAAAGACACCAGAAGATACAACACAGTGTGCAGATGTTGGAGTGGAGACAGGAGATATAATACTTAGCAAAGCACCAGGTAAGTATGTAGAACAACAAGTGGTATGGCTAGTAAGTTTTGGGTAAGGATGTGGGCTTGATGCCCTTGACAGTAGCAAAAAGTCTTGCCAAAATATGATGCCTGAGGAAGTCAGCAATAGGACTTCACATTAATTATGAAATGGTTGCAAAAATGATTGCTGCTAAAAAGCAACTCATTGATTTCAAATTTGAAAAATTACAAAGTTAAGTGTGGACTCGTTGAAAAAAATGGCGGTTTGTAAGCAAAAATTGTTTGAAACGTGAGCTTATACAATTTCATGCTCACTCTACTAGTTTGCATTTCCTCTCACACAATGTGATGTTTTATCTTAAATGCAAACCGCAAAAATCTTTCAACCAATGGCCAAGTCTGATAATAACTCTAAATGGTCATGTAGATCTTTGAAGTTGGCAGTTAGCCAAATTCTCACCTGAAAACATGGCATATAACACACTTTACAAGTATTTCACCTTTTGTTACTGTCTTCTAACAAGCCGGCACATCTCATCGTGAATTCAACTCCTCAGCAAACTAAATATTCTGACATTCTTGATTGATGGATCACATACAGTGTTCTAGTAGCTTCACCTTTTCCAGAGCAAATGATTTTTCCTCGTAACTTCTGTATCACTGTTGGCTTTGTGATGTGAAAAACTATTTTGGAGTTTCATTTTCTTTTCCAGCCATTGAAGCAATGGAACAGCAACAACCCACCACAACTGATGCTGATGGACACAGTCTAAAGATACTAAATATACCCCAGAACCAGGAGATGGCATTAACAGATAAAACACAACACACAGATGTTGATGTAGAGATCAGAGATACAAAACAAGACATGGTACCGGGTAAGTGAATAAATAAGGACACAGGTTTGTGTAGTTATGAGAGCTTCCAATTATTGACATTTTATTGGAAATTCTACTGTTCTACAGCAGTTCCCTATTAATTTGTGTGGTTTTTCTTGTGTTATTGTGAATAATTTATTGTTGTTTGGTTGCAAGACAACAACAGTAGACGTTTCACTAACCTTGGAAGCGTTTTTTTATCAGACTTTTTTAATTGAGTGGCATTAGATCATTTGAAATAAGTAGTTGAAGCTTTTCTTGCAATAGTAACAACGCATGTCAATGTTTTGTACTTCAATTGTAAACTCGTAGTGTTTTTAATAAAAATTTAAAAATGAGTAGGATATGGCTATTTAGAGTTCCGTAAACATAATGTTGAACTTTGGCTCCATATCTGGTTGAGAAGAGAACTTTCAATTAGATGGCCCACATTATTGTGCATTCTTTTTTACCTTTACCACTATTAGGGTTTGGGCTCTTAAGAATGATATTCATCTAAATTAATTGTTAAAAATAACAAGCAGACACAGTTTTTGTTTCACAAACAGTCAGTAAAGGAGTTGTCCCCCCTCTCTGAGTACTATTGTCTCCAATAACTGGGCAGTAGTGTTAGGAGCAAACCAATTCTATCACTAGACAGCTTTTGTGCAGTTGGTATAGACGTACATATGAAATCAGAGCTCAATTAGCTGGTGTGTTGTCTGTTACATTTAGTAGAACAGGATGTAGCAGATATCAAACCTACAGATGAAGATAGTCTAAAAATAACTAATATATCTCAAAACCTACAGATGGATATAGCAGACACTATGCAGATGGAAATTGGTAAGAACCTGTTTCTGCAACTATTAGGGTAAACCAATAGTTTATTTTTAAATTTCTATGTGAAACTACAATCCATTAGTGTTACTACTTAATTTGAACCAAGTTTGACAAGTTGACCATCACATGTCGAGTAAACAAGACCCTCACTACATTGAGGCAACACTGGGTTTGAGTAAATCAATATACATATAATGCTTGCCTTTATTATTTATTGTTGATCTGTTTTACTCCCAATCAACAGTTACAGAGAGACCGCAACCACCAACTTCACCTGCAGTAAACAATGATAGCTTGAAACTAATAAACCTACCTCAGAACAAGATAGTGGCTGTAGAAGATACAATGCGGTACACAAATGTTGGCACAGAGCCAAACGAGGCAGAAGTAGCGCCTGAACCCAGTGAGTATTGCTAATGGCCACGTGTAAGTCACCTTAAGCTGTTTAATTAATGTATTACAGACAATATTCTTGAGATGTTAAACATCTACAGCATAAAAATGCTGTCCACAGGAGAAAATAACTCCAAATAATTTTACCACTTGCTAGAGAGAAATGATGGTATGAGATAATAATACTAGTCATTTATTACTAGTTGAAGAAGCGATACACAAGCGATTGGATGACAGAGATAGTCTAAAGTTAACTAACATTGTACAGAACCAAAGGATACCTCTAGAGGATACAATACAGATGGAACCAGGTATTTATATCTGAACTTCTGGAAATACTTCTGCTCGTCAACTAGTTTCCTTCACAGCACACCATCATGTCTCAAATTAATTTTTGACATAACAAAATATTTGATTCATGCCTTCCCACCAATAACATATATATGTAATAATGTTGTACTTTATTAGCTGCAGTAACCAGTACACCATGTACAGAGGAAGGGAGGTTAGATGACTTGGTAACATACAGAGAGTTTCCTGTAGAAGAGAAGATACAGAATACAGAGATTGGTGCTGCTGTAGACACAACAAGTGCACAAACTGTACAGGCAGGTGTGTTGTCTAGACAATGTTGATCAAAAATAATTCTGTTTGCGGCTAGCTGCTTTTAAGATAATGGCAAAAAGGTTGCAGAAACTTATTTGAAACTTGGAGATATTTTGTTTAGCCATCTATACGCTATTCAGCATAAGTTGAATTGCGTTTGTTGTATTCAAAATTTCATTTAGCATTGCGAGTAAGCTTTCATCTGTAATAAGTTCTCATAATTTTATGGTGACCACCAATCTCATTTGTTGCTAGTCTTTCAAGAGTTCCATTTTCCATCAATCTCTTGTAAAAGCCTGTGACGTTTTAGCTGCATGTAAAGTTCATGAAATAAAATGACATGAAGAAATCCATGACAAAATTTGCATATAATTTTTTTTTAAAAACATATCGGAATCAAAACAATAGTGCAGCATTTTGGACGGGTGGAACAGTGAAGAGTTTAAAATGAACTATTCAATTCCTTCATCAGGTGGCTTAACAACACCTTTTAAAGAAAATTATATCGTTGCCAATTATTCTATGGCTACAAGCCACCATCAAGTCTAAACAAAATGGAAAATTATCAGACAAACAACCTTTATTACACAGAGTAACTGTAAGCAATGGAGCCTTTGGATAGCATTTGGTGTATCTACAGGAGTTATCTTCTTAAAAAAGAGGAGACTACTCCAAAACAACATTTATTTGTCTGGCAATCCATTTGTTTAGGAGTGAGCACTCATCACTTGGCTACACTAAAAGACAATACAAACATTCATACAAACTTATACAATTGTAGATGCGTTAGTAGAAAGTGGAGAAGAAGAAAACTCCATACATGCAATTCCTGATCAGACTCAGTCACAAGGTGTACCAGGAGAACCTGATGAGTGAGTACTTTGTACCGGCTACAAGACTCTTTTACTGCCACAGAGGTATTGTAAGTGCAAGTGGTGTGATCTTATAGCTAACAAAGTTGAATAAAATGAAAAGAATTGGCATTTTAAGGTGCATGACCTTGAACTTTAACCCTCGATGGCCGTATCAAGTAGAGGCACTATCGGCAAGTTGATAGCCAGACTTTTCCAATCTATAATTGCTCTTTTTTGTGTTTGCCAATGATGTAAAGCCTGCACAGTAAGTACTGGAAGCTAACGAATGTCAATAACAATGGAACCTGTCATCAGTCAATCAGATGCTGATGCAACTACTGTTTTGTGAGCATTGGTGTTGACTGAACAAAAAATTTGTATCGCAATATTCTTAAAAATATATCCATCATAAAAGTTATTGATGGAATGTGAAATATTTATAATTGTTTGAACAAAATCTGTCCTGAAACTTTACAAGACTACAAATTTTTGCGCTGCATCCATACAGACTACGTCAGGCTCAATTTTTTAAAATTAGGTTTTGTTTCCTTAAAAACTTTCTTTTTTGCAGCGGCGCAGATTGGTAAACCAATAAGACTAAACTGACAAGCACCTGCCAAATTACCAGAAGGTGCATTTACAGTGGGTGTGTTTTGGTTGTCTCTCTCTTGCTACCAAAATGGTTGTTGAAATGTAACACAACAGTTTTTGACATTGTGGAAAGTGAGAGCAGACAACTTCTTATTTACAATTGTATATACCATCACTAGTACATTAGACTTCGGATGTTATGTCTGATACTAGTGCAAAACTTTTAGGGTTAATTAACCAGATGATTATACCTTTAGTGCTTGTAAGTAATAGTTTTACCTTTTGATATATAAGCATTATGGGATATAATCTATGAGCCGATAGACTCAATTCTATATTAGGTAATAGTAATTATATAATCATATGATATATAGACTATATATAGTGTCTGTTTACTCTTATCATCTGTCTATTACATGATTGACAAAAACACAATATTCTGTTTTTTGGTTTCTTGCTAACAACATGCCTGGAATTAAAAAACAAACATTCATGCAAAATAACTTGGCAGTTGCCTTCTCTTAGTTTTGGGCTGACGACTCCAAGTTTATTGACAAGTTTTGTGTTTTGAACAATAATTGTTGCAAGCGGTGCTGTTGTTGATAAAATGAGTCAGTGAAATATACTACTGAAACCTATCACCATTAGCAACCTTAACACATCTGAAAAAGGAGGACAGCAGTATACGCAGCAAGAAGCGTCTACATAATATCGTCACCAACCAACTGGTTTCTTCATAAGAGACTGCTCATTCTAGTAATCTCCAAGCTCGCACAGCTAGCTTGTACTGCTTTCTGGCACCTTCATACCTCAGCAATACAGTACTGATTGTAGTTTTGTGGTGAACATTCTTGAAGAATAACTGGGGATAAGTCTCCCATACTAACAAACCACTTCAGTGACCTTGACCTTTACCTAAAAGAGTTACAACCTCTGTAGAAGTTTTTTAAAAGATCAAAAAGTGATTCAAAACAATAGGCATTTGACCTTATTAGTGATATTTGCATTCGCAATGTGAGAGTTGTCTCCTTTTCTGCTGAAACGACAACTCCGGTTCTGTGACTAAGTATGATGCTCTAGAAGATTTATTGCCATAAAGAATTGAAAAAGAGCTCACCACATAGTTATAGCAGACTGTTTTGCTACAAATAGTATTGCAATCAGAAACAATCATCGTTTTAGTTGCTAGTAGAAGTGTGCTCAAATGCTGATGTGAGAGAAAAGCAATATTAAAACAATAATGTGTGACTCGTGTACGTAGACACAAATAGTACATCTGCTGTTGAGGTGTGATGCTCAAGGTTTGATGTGAAAAACACAAATTTGTTTCCTTCAGCCAACAAAGTTTTACTGCATCTCACTGGTGGCAACTACAAAAAACGAGGGTTTGCGTTAAGAGCTGTGGATTATAGAGCCATGGACAGACAACTCTCACTGTCCCTCTGTTTCTCCACTCATTATTGCATCATATTTTGGGTGGAGCATCAAACAGACCTACTTACACTTGGTTGGTTTGGTATATAAACCTGTAGTATCCGTATTCATTGGTTGATGGGTCATTTCTGATAACGTGACTTGCTTTATTGAATGGACATTTTTGTCAGCTGTTTTGGAGTTGTCTCTGTAACCTAATGTTGTGCAGATAACTTGTATTTTTGTGGGAAGAGGCCTTTTATACAGAACAATTCATTTTCGTATAGGAAGAAATGATTGTTTCTGTATGTAGGACAGACTGCATTTATTTAGCTTTTTTTTACTAGTATTTCTACCTGACAACCTGCTCATACAACCGTACACAGCTATATATTTTTGTGTTATAGTTTTATAAACTAAGCCGAAGTCATTTTATTGAAAGTTGTAATTTCCACAGAAAAAAAAACACTATTTTTGCAGCATCACAGACAGGTAAAACAATCAGGTTTTTTCAGGCTATAAACACCTGCCAAATTAACAAATGCAGACCTGCGGACAGTGGATGAGTTGTAGTTATTGTAGTGAGCTAAAAAACTATTCGCCCCAAGGTAATAGAACATTTCGAGCAGATAACTTCTCATTTACATATTTATGTATCATTGGTAGCACATTTGATCTAAGGTTATACATATGATACTAATGCTACTCAATTTACAGCGTTAATTAGCAGCTGATTGTACCATTAATATTCGCTATTAATTGATTTATCCGATTATATACAATCTAAATAAAATTGAATCCATAAGTCGATGCAGTCCATTCTAAATTAGGTAATAATATATTAATTATATATTTATATGATATATGCACTATATTGTAAGAGAAGGAATAGTTTAAAGCATAAAAAGTGGCTGCAATATCAATATACTCACAAACAAACATATAAGTTACAAGGGAAGCTAGGGGAAAACAAGCTGTCAGAATTAGGAATCTGACAAGTTATTTTAGGAAAGAAAGACATGATGAAACATGTCGCAACCCAAGATAAATTTTGGATTCATGATGAAAATAGGCTGCAACTATGCAAGGAACCCAGTTATTTTCAAAAACAAAGAGAGATGATAAAACATGTTGCAATTGTCAGCCGGGAAAAACTGAAGGTTTGGAAATTTGGGAATCCAAGATATTTTTAGAGATCATGATGAAAGAAGCTGCAACTATATAAGGAGCATTGGAGCAGCATTGAGCGGGCAGTCGTTGTTTAATTTTTGGACAGTAACGTTGTGATTAGTTAGCGAGATTTAGCAGTTAGATGAGAGGGGCAGTCGTTGTTTAATTTTTGGACAGTAATGTTGTGATTAGTTAGCGAGATTTAGCAGTTAGATGAGAGGAACAGACGCCTTCAAGCAGGACTACACAAGTGATCAGGAGCAAACGCATTATTAAAGAGGAGTATTCACTACTGGACTACAAGTATTGGAAAGAAGCATTGATTGGAGGAGATACCACAGGACACGCTAGCCTATTTGTTACTAAAGAGGAGTATTCACTACTGGACCACAAGTATTGGAAGGAAACATTGATTGGAGGAGATACCACAGGATACGCTAGCTTTTTCGGGGTAAGTGATTTATTTTGACATTGAGCATTAGTGAGATAGAACGGTGTTAGCGCATTAGCTGAAACATTGCTGACAGCCAGCAATAATTGTGAAGAGGAGTGCTTGATATATGAAACTGGTTGATAGATATAGATAGTTAGTAATTGGAAGTTGGTTTTTATTGTTTTGACAGTATTCAGAAGATATCAGTGTTTAAATAATACGGTAATTGTTTGAGGAAAGCATCGTTTTTGCTATACGAAAATAACTTAGCATCTAACCATTATTATACAGTTACAGGGCAAATAAGGGATTTATTTTGACATTTGGCATTAGCTAGGTAGAACGGTGTTAGCGCATTAGCTGAAACATTGCTGACAGCCAGCATTAATTGTGAAGAGAAGTACTTGATGAATGAAATTGGTTGATAGGTATAGAGATTTTTGTAATTAGGAAGTTGGCAGTTTGATTTGGTTGTTTTGACGACATTCGGTATACATCAGAGTTTATCTTAAAGATAAGTATTTGGATTGTTTTTATTGAGTAGACATAGCGCAGTAATTTGATATACCATTTATTTAGATTCAGACTTTACATTCAAAGATTTATTTTATAAAACAGCAGTAACTGACACCAATTCCATTACGGTTTGGTGGGGTCCTGGTGGCAAATAGCTGAATTTTTTGGTTTGGCTGGCTATTTGGGGTAAGCTCACTTTTTTTAACGTGGGTTTGCTTGGGGTCAATTATTAATAATCATAGTGGTTCCATTTTCAATAATCTTATTGATATAAATTATAAAAAGAATATTTCACTTAGTTATCAGTTTGATAATTGTTTTGTTTACGTATTAATCTCATTCAGATTGATTATTCAGTCAGATAGATTGTTTTGACAACTATCTCCAGCTGATTGTTGTATAGCAGTATCAGTAATATTACAGCTGTTCGCTTGCTTAGGAATTGTTTTGTTTGTATATTTATATATTTATAATTGTCAGGAGGGTAGGGACATATGGAGTGCCGTTTGTAAAAAAATTCCAAAATTTGTTTCAATTTCCCACATTCATTATTGACTTTAGGATGTTCATTTGGCACTTTGTGCTTCATTACACACTTTAGCATATTCATTCCACTTTATAGTACATTCAAAATGCACTCTAGCATATTCATTATACTCTTTAGTACATTCATTATACATTCTAGCATATTCATTCCGCTTTTTTGTATATTCAAAACACATTCTAGCACGTTCATTCTGCTCTTTAGTACATTCAATATACACTCTAGTACATTCATTCTATTCTTTAGTACCTTCAAAATATTTTATTTTATCATATTCATTCCAGATGATAGAGCATGCAAAGTCTTGGATTTGCTTGCTCTTGAAGATATTACATTCATTCTGAATGATCGTACCTTCAAAACAAACTATCGTACCTTCATTATGCACGAGCACAGTGTTCAAATAGTAATGCGAAAACACACTCAGAATCGCTTTACACCATATATATAATATTTTTACAAACGGCGCTCATGATTATCATTGTGCGCCGTTTGTAAACCAAATCTACAAAACCCTTTAGCGCGGCTGTGCATTCGACCAATGAAATTGCTTTAC
Organism: Cryptosula pallasiana; assembly: GCA_945261195.1. Taxonomy (NCBI): domain Eukaryota; kingdom Metazoa; phylum Bryozoa; class Gymnolaemata; order Cheilostomatida; family Cryptosulidae; genus Cryptosula; species Cryptosula pallasiana. The sequence continues at coordinate 10,260,855 of OX183137.1, read as the reverse complement.
ACAAAAATGTTTACAGTGAATCCATTTTTATTATAGACAAAACTGTCTGGCGCCTTTTTCATACCAATAATTGACATATAAATAATGATAATAATGGCAAGTTTTTCTAAAAGCTCCGTGTTCTTATGTATATTTTAAAGGTAATTATTGAGCAGCAATAGCAGCAATAGAAGTTTTGATGTGACTTCATGGCTAAGCATCATTATATGACCGGTGTGCGTGTTTTTTCATCACAATAAGGATCATTTGATAATAATAATTAATAATAATATTAATAATAAATATTTAATAATAATTGATAATAAATAATAATAATAAATATTATTATTAATTTTAATTATATAATATTATACTTATTTATTGCTGTTGCCATTTTTCTTATAATATATATATATATTATTTATTATAAGAAAAATGGCAACCGCAATAAATAATTACTATTATAATAATAATAATTATATTATTATTATTAATAGTAGTAAGTAAGTAATGAGTAAATTATTTTTATTTATTGTTATTACTACTACTACTACTGTAACTACTATTATAATATATAATTAATATATGTGATATATTTTATATATTATTGTATATAATATATAATAATATATATATAATAATATATCACATTATTATAATATTATTATTTATTATTATAATAATAATAATTATAATAATAATATATTATTATAACAAACAATAATGATAATTATAATAATGCAGCTACTAGACACTAAAAATATAAGTTATACTCATAATTTATTAATTATTATTATTTATTAGTAATAATAATAATTAATATATATATATTTAATATAGTTGCCCGAGAGATGAAAAAACCAGTGAAGACTGAAGCAAGTAACACGGTGCTCAACTAGAAAAAATCGAGGAGCTAGATACTAAGTATATATATATGTCTATTATTATATATAATATATATATTTATTTATTATTTGTTAATTATAATATGATAATAGTAATAGTAGTATTTATTATAATAATTATCTTAAAAAAAATGTTGACAGCAATAAATAATAATAATTATTAATAGTAGTAAGTAACGAGTAAACTATTTTTATTTATTTCTTGTTTATTTATGCTACTACTGTAGCTAGCACAAGTGCAATTTTTATTTTGACAATTTTTTCTCAAATAGAGCATCAGCATTTACAAAAATATGTTGTCCATCCAATGGTGCAAAAATTATTTGTGTCACACCAGTGGTTGTCTCAGAAAAGTAATTGAGAAAAAGTACTTTTGCTTAAAAAAGACAATGGTTTGTGGTCCCCGTAATTAAGCGTTGATGACAATGGTATTGTTGCGGTGATGCAAAATCAGTGACGCATGACCATCCGTCACGCTAATTAGCTAATGGTACGTTATATAATTTTTTTTAATTATTTGAATGTGACTCTCTAGTAAATAAATTGTTTTGTCTACATCACGTGATTGCTCCATGATAAATAGTATACCACAGAGTCGGTAAAATAACGGAGAATCTGAATGACATATTGTTGGGAAATGTAGCCAGCACACTCCAGTCGACCTGGACAGTATAAACAATCTAGTACCGAACTCTATTATCCAGTATCATACTCCCGAATTCTATTCCATATACTCACTCTTAATTAACATTGTATACTTTGCCTATTCATTATTTTATCTTGTATTGCCAACCATGTGCTGCTGTGCAGTCAAGCTTAACTAAAGACAGCCTTATTGTTAACGTTTTGCCTGCCTCTTTATGTTATGGGCCAATCAGGCCAGAAGGCGGAGCCTGTTCTTTTGTGCTACAATTTATTGCTGCCAATTTGTACCCGCCTATTGTGTATATATGTTTGTGTAAGTGCAACAATAAATCAGAGTTAACCTGGCACTCTCACTTCTTCATGATTCTCTCTGCACAGCAAAGACATAAAGAACAAGTAACTAGATGCAAGCACAAGAACAAACAAGCAAGCAAACAAGACAAGCATAAGCACTTAGCAAATAATTAATTAGTGGCAACTTGGACAAGTCGACCAACAGCAAGGACAATAGTCAGTATAAAGTGGTCAGTCCAAGGGACTTACACTGCACACTACCTTCGGGAGTGTGATACTGGAACGATTGTTCAACCTGTTGGTTCGACCCAGTGCAGCTATTCTGCCCGAGCAGGAACTCAGTGGAAAGTAAGGTAGTTGAGACAACTCCTCACTGTGTACAGTCTACGGACTTACACCACTGCAAATCGTGTTCAAACAGAGTAGCCTGCCGACCTTGGGGCTAGCTAGAAGCAATTGCAATACTGCTACTACACACTCACTGGAAGTGGGCCGATGTACAGGTGACAGCTACCACTAACCCCCAAATTCCTGTACATTGGTGGCAGCAGTGGGATAGAGAATAGCCCACACAAGTCGACCCACTGGAACAGTGAACGTAGGCAGGAAGCAAGATGACTAGCAGACGCCGAGCCGTGAGTTCAGATCGAGATGGCTCCCCATTACAGATTATGGGCACTCTAGCAGACATACTGGATCGTATGTCCACCAACAGCAGCAAAGACCGCTTCCGAGCTCCACAGTTCAACGGAGAGGGAGACGTTCATTATTTTATTCAACGATTCGAAGAGGTGGCCCGATCCAACCATTGGGCACCAGAAGAAACCACCATTCATTTAAGGCAGGCGCTGACAGGCAAGGCAGAGCAGTGTGGAAGGGGGCTCGACCCCCTTGCCATCACACAGGCGCTAAAAGCAAGTTTTGGCCTGACCAGAACCTAAGCGCAGCATAGGCTAACCACCTACCGAAAGGCGCACAGAGACACCCTGCGAGAACATGCACTCCAGGTGGAGCGGCTAGTAGAGGCCGCGTATGGCGATCTACCCATCCGCAACCGAGTGGAGCTCACCCTCCAAACGTTCCAAAGTACCCTAGGCCATGTGTACTTACAGAGACACCTGTTGGCGATACGACCCGTAGATCTGGAAGAGGCCGTTTTGGCAGGAAATGAGTTCCTGCAGGTGCAACACCAGCCCTCAGCCCAGTCCAACGTTCGCACAGTACAGGAGGAAGAGTTGGAAGGGGCCGGACCTCCCCCTAAGGTCGACCTCAAGTGCCAAGAAGTGGAAAACCCCCTGGCCAAGCTGCTCAAAACTATCGAGCATTTGAGCAAGGAGGTGGCCGAACTTAAAGATACCACCACCAAACCCCCACCCAGACGCTGCTGGGGCTGTCAACGAACGGGACATGTACGGAGTCAGTGCAAAACTGCTCCCTGGCAACCGAGGCAGGGAAACGGGTACGGCCCGCAGCAGTAGGGACCCCTGCTGGCTGCAAGAGGGCCACCCCAGCTAACCGACCAAGGGAAGAACCGACCATACGGCCTGTAGAGAAACCAGAGTTCCTTCCACTGAGCAACCGGTTCAGCCCATTGGCCACCGACCTGGCAGAGGAGGAAGAGGAGGAAGACATGGACAAGATGGCCCAGTCGAGGCCCAGTTCCCCAAAGCCACAGAGGAAGGAGCAAACCCGAAAGAAGACACCCCCCCCAAACCGAACACCAAGAACCCGATCACAGTCCACTTGAATCAAGTAGAGAGACCTTACAAGTCCAGTTACTACTTGCCTGGACGATTGGAAGGACGAACGGTTACGTATCTAATTGATACGGGGTGTAACACCAACCTGTTGTCGAAGAGAATATTCGACGTACTGCCCGCACAGGTACAGAACAACCTACAGGAATACGACTCTCATGGACTGATGGCCGACGGCACCAGACTATCCTTCTACGGGCTGCTCACGCTGACGGGGCAAATCCGGCATGTTAGGTACGAGGAAACCTTCGTGGTGAGTCAGATTAACGAGGATGTGATCCTCGGGATGCCTTTCCTCGCCAAGCAAAACTGCCAGATGGGATTCGACCGTCCAGTTCTCCGCGTACAGGGGAAGGAGTTGACCTGTACAGATAGACACGGAAGGGACCTGGTGTCCAAGGTACAAGTTCAGAGAGATACTCACATTCCACCTCAAGCCGAGGCGACGGTGCCGTGCCACCTGACCAGCCAGACCCCGTGTGCCCAGGGGGTGATAGAAAGCATGGGAGGAGGCTTGTTGTTGGCGACCAGTGTCCACGCACCTGATGATCGTGGACGTGTGCTCGTCCGATGTCTCAACCCCTCTCAAGACAGCCTCCATGTCCCGGCAGGAGAGGTGATCGGCACGTTCATTGGTATAGGACCCCATGAGATACGGCCACTGCAGAACCACCCCCCAGAGTCACGACCCCCGGAAGGGGAGCTGCCACCGCACCTCACCCACCTGTTCTCACAGGCCAGAAAGGGATGCCAAGACACCCGGGAGGAATGCCAACTCCGAAGCTTGCTCGTCCGCTACCAGGAAGTTTTCAGCCAGCACGATGGAGACATCGGCCGCACCCAGCTCGCCGAACACTCCATCCCTGTGATCCCTGGCACGCGACCAATACGGCTGCCCCCGCACCGGTTGGGCGCAGAAAAGGAGGCAGAGGCCGAACGACAAGTAAAGGAGCTGCTAGCCAAAGATCTGATTGAACCCGCCGAAGGAGCATGGAGCTCTCCAGTGGTGTTGGTACGGAAGAAGGATGACTCCTGGAGATTTTGTGTTGACTACCGCAAATTGAATGATGTCACACAACAGGATGCATATCCGATACCCCGGATTGATGACTCTCTGGACGCTCTCGCCGGAAGCCGGTATTTTAGTACCTTAGACTTGACCAGCGGATACTGGCAAGTACCTTTAGACGAAGACGCACAGGACAAAGCCGCCTTCATAACCCGCAGTGGTCTCTGGCGATGGAAGGTGTTGCCCTTTGGCCTCACCTCGGCTCCTGCCACATTCCAGCGACTCATGGAGCGAGTACTGAAAGGGCTCCACTGGAAGACGTTACTCCTCTACCTGGACGACGTGATAGTCATTGCTCCCGACTTCACATCACACATCCAGAGACTAGAGGAAGTGCTACAACGTCTCCAGAGTGCCCACCTAAAGGTGAAGCCCTCAAAGTGCGAACTCCTGAGTCCCCAGGTACGTTACCTCGGACATGTGGTCAGTGCAAAGGGTGTAGCTACTGACCCTGACAAGGTGGAAGCGGTAAAGACTTGGCAAGCTCCACAAGATGTGAAAGCATTACAAGCGTTTCTGGGGACAGCCGGCTACTACAGGCAGTACTTACCCGATTACACCACTACGGCCAAGCCGCTCACCGTCCTGACCGGGAAGGAGATTCCTTGGAAGTGGGGAGATGGAACAGCAGGCATTCGAGCGTTTGAAGGAAGGTTTGAGCCAGGCACCTATCATGGGATACCCCGACCCCAAGCTTCCCTACATCCTGGACACAGACGCAAGCGCTGTGGGAGTAGGAGTGCTGTCGCAGGTCCAAGAAGGACAAGAGCGGGTGTTAACCTACTACAGAAAGACTCTGTCTCCCTCCGAGAGGAACTACTGTGTGACGCGGCGAGAGCTCCTGGCAGTGATCAAGGCCGCCAAACACTTTCGACCGTACCTGTACGGAAGAGAATTCAAGTTACGCACTGACCATGCTTCCCTACGCTGGTTGTGTAGGAGGAAGGAACCCTCCAACCAGATAGCACGGTGGCTAGAGACACTAGCTGAGTTCAAGTTCAAGCTTGAACACCGACCAGGAGCACAGCACGGTAATGCGGACGGCCTTAGTCGACAGGACCCCTGTATCGACTGTAAGCAGTGCCAAGCAATAGAGCAGAGAGATGGGGGACCCACCCATGCCGAGCTAACCCTGGGGGGATCAGCAGAGCAAAGGGAAAGGACGAATGGGGGACCCACCCATGCCGAGCAAAAGGGAAGGATGAATGGGGGACCCACCCATGCAGAGCAGAAGGGAAGGATGAATGGGGGACCCACCCATGCTGAGCAAAAAGGAAGGACAAATGGGGGACCCACCCAGGCCGAACTCACCCGACAGGGACCAGCAGAGCCGAAGGGACAGGTGAACGTAACAGTCACCAACCCCGTAGAGAGTACCAAGGAGCTGGTACAGGCGCAACGAGAGGGGCAACACCCTGTTGCCAAGATCTATGCGGCAGTACAGGCGGGGAGGCAGCTCTCCACTAGAGAGTTAGAGGAAGGGGACACCGAACTGCGGACCCTACATGACCGAATAGAGGCGCTGAGTATCCAACCCAACGGGACGCTGGTCATAAGATCAGAACACCAGGAACGAGTCAGACTCTGCTCGGTATGTCCACCAGCATGGAGGAATAAGGTCGTGTGGGACACCCACCTGATGGCCCATGCCGGGATCAACCGAACTCGGCATCGCTTGCAGCTGGATTGGTATTGGCCTGGGATGTCGGGACTAACATGCAGACTCGTCAAGAGCTGTGAAGTGTGTCAAGTGGCAAAAAGGAGCAATAGACCCACAGCACCCGACGGACAGAGATTGCTGGCAGGCCAACCCTTCCAGAAACTGGCAGTAGATCTAGTAGGACCCCTACCTCTTACCAAGCAAAAGAATAGGTGGATAATGGTACTTACGGACCATTTCACTCGCTGGCAGGACGCCATTGCACTGCCCGACGCTACTGCTCCTACGGTGGCCACAGCTCTGGACGAAAGAGTGTTTAGTTATTGGGGCCTCCCCAAACAGCTACACTCGGACCAGGGGGCTCAATTCGAGTCCACCCTGCTGGAAGAGCTCTGCACCTTGTGGGGAGTACGGAAGACACGCACCACCCCCTACCACCCCCAAGGGAACGGTATGGTGGAGCGACAGAACCGAGCGCTGGGAGATGCGTTACGGACATTAATCTTGAGTAAAGGACAAGATGAATGGGATGGGTTGCTCCCACAGGTTATGCGGGCATGTAGAGCCACGCCCAACTCCACTACTAATGAAACTCCGAACCTGCTCATGCTGGGTAAAGAAGTGCGATTACCAGACCAGTTGACTGGATCACCACCCTCTCTAGAACCTCATAGTGTCAACGAGCACACTCTCAGGGTACAGAAGGACCTGGCCACCGCACATGACTACCTGAGAGACCTACAAGCCAAGCTCAGACAGGAAGAGACGGGGGAACCCCTCCGCTTCAACAAGGACGAGCTAGTGGTCATTGAAAATAAGCGGCGGACAAAGGGGAGTAATCCTAAACTTCAACCATGTTATATAGGCCCCTACACCGTCACAGAAACCTATCCCAATCACACATACCGTTTGGAGCGGAATGGCCAAGGTTTCACCAAAATGGACGCCGACTGAAAGCGTACCTTACATGCCAAGAAGAAGTAGGGAGGGCCCCACCTAGTCGCAAACAGGCCGTCCGACCAAACATGCGAGGAGCATACCGGCGACCAACAACCGCGCCCCGGGTGGAACGCACAGCCCCCCGCCCGACCTACCAGTGGAAAGGCGACCAGAGGACACCCCAACCCCAGGAGAACAAGCAGAAAGGAGACCGAGAACTCCACCACCCCCTCCAGAGCCGGTAGTAAGTGAGATGCTACCAAGCTCGCCATCCCGACCACCCATACCAGTGAGACCACCTACTCCTGAAGCACCCCCGGTGGACACAGCACCTGCAGGACCCCCTGTAGAAGACGTCCACTGGCCACCCCTCAACCCTGTGCCGGTAGATGTAACCGAAGGAGGCAGGCCATCGAGAGCAAGGCGGCCTCCAATAAGGTTCACAGACTACCAGTGTTACAGAACAGAAGATAGGAAGGGACCAGGAGCAGAGAGTAGGCAGGTGAACGTGCCAACAGGAGCATTATCAGAAAGAGCACAAAAAATGGTATATATACTATGGGCCGACGCCGAAGAAACCCGATGCAAATTGGGCTTAAATAAAGATGAAAAGAGAACAAACACGATCGATGGAGATAGATATAAACGAGAAGAGCAAGAGTGGACAGCTACCACAAACGACCACTACAAGAAAGATACGAACCGAGGGTGGATAACTCCCACTGTGACAAACATAGAAGTAACAACGAAACCAGCAAACTACCGCGGGCGGAGCCTAGACTCTCTACGTCACACCATGTGGCCGGTAGAACAAAAGAAACCGCCAGCAAGCGAAATTACAAAACAAATAAACACAACAACGAGCTGCACAGTCAGCAAACAACTCGACAAAAAAACAACTATGGCAGAAAAGCGCGAGTTATCTATTGAGGAAGACCCTGAGTTTGTGGCAGCAATTATGGCAGAGCCAATAAAGAAGAAATATAGGATACCCATGAAGGAAATGCCAGCATCGCCGACAAGAGTAGGTAATGTAACAATAGAGGAAGGTTCGGCCAGGTGTAGGATTCGACACCATCAAGCAAGTGCACCGCCACCACCAACACACGTCTACCGACCAAAGGAAACGTGGGTGACGGAAGAGACAACGAGACGAATGCAACATGCATTAAAACCAACTACTAACGACGATGTATGGCAATGCGACATCTGCAAGACAGAAAGAAGTAAGAAAAGAACAACATATCACATTAAACAACATTTTGTATATTTTTTCTGTGCATGTGGGCACAAAAGTGCCTCGCGAGACACCATTCTAAAGCACGTGAGACAGCAAAACGGGGCAGAAGAACATGGCGGAGCAGGGAGACCACTCTATGAAGTCGACCGCGCCTCTTACACCAAATTCTGCATGGCCATGAACTGGCAAAATCCGCCACTCTTCGGAACACCCTCGCCCACAAAAGATCGGTCAAGCAGCCCCATCAACCAGAGACCTATTAAAAGACGGCTGGGAGATCGAATAGAAACGTCACAGAAAGTGATAAAGGTAGAGCTAGATATGGAGAAAGAGGAGAGAGTAATAAAGCAAAGAATAAACAGAGAACGAGGAGAAGTGAAAGAAAGTAATATGCCGTACCGACCAAGAGGAAACAGTAAAGAAAGGAGGATTGCACGCCAAATGGAAACGGAGCGTCGAGAAGAGAAATATAGAAGGATCAAAAGAAACGAGGAAGAGTATTACCGACTAACAAAAGAAGCTTTAAGCTGCCTGCAGAAAGCCGACCAGACCGAGATACGTATTAGAACATTTCCCTTCAGTTTTATTGAAATTGGCCCACGAGCGCCAATGGGGCGGAGTGTGTTAGGAAATGTAGCCAGCACACTCCAGTCGACCTGGACAGTATAAACAATCTAGTACCGAACTCTATTATCCAGTATCATACTCCCGAATTCTATTCCATATACTCACTCTTAATTAACATTGTATACTTTGCCTATTCATTATTTTATCTTGTATTGCCAACCATGTGCTGCTGTGAAGTCAAGCTTAACTAAAGACAGCCTTATTGTTAACGTTTTGCCTGCCTCTTTATGTTATGGGCCAATCAGGCCAGAAGGCGGAGCCTGTTCTTTTGTGCTACAATTTATTGCTGCCAATTTGTACCCGCCTATTGTGTATATATGTTTGTGTAAGTGCAACAATAAATCAGAGTTAACCTGGCACTCTCACTTCTTCATGATTCTCTCTGCACAGCAAAGACATAAAGAACAAGTAACTAGATGCAAGCACAAGAACAAACAAGCAAGCAAACAAGACAAGCATAAGCACTTAGCAAATAATTAATTAGTGGCAACTTGGACAAGTCGACCAACAGCAAGGACAATAGTCAGTATAAAGTGGTCAGTCCAAGGGACTTACACTGCACACTACATTCGGGAGTGTGATACTGGAACGATTGTTCAACCTGTTGGTTCGACCCAGTGCAGCTATTCTGCCCAAGCAGTAGTTGTCTTTTCGCTTTTGGCGGGGGAATGACTCCTAGTTCTCTGTTTTATTTTGGTTTTTCGTCTTTTTACTTCTATCCAACCGTTTCTTTCCGAATTTTCTTCTTTCTCTGCTGTTTTTTCGGAGGGGTTGGCATGGGTTGGGGCTTCTGCTGTCCCTAGGGCGCTGGTACTCTCTCTGACGTCTTGTTCTGCCATTTTGTAGCAATAGTAATCCTCTAGTCTCTGGCATATTCCTCCCTCTCTGTGGCCGACTTAGAGGAAATGGTTGTCCTGGTCGGCTAGCTAGGGCCGGCCACTCTGCTTCATTAAGTGAACCGCTTGGTTGTCTTGGTGGGTCTGTCTCTATGGTTGGGGGGTTCCCCTCTCCCTCCTCTGGAATTGTTTCGGGGTTCTCTCTGCCTCTCTTTCCTCGACGTGTGTCTGCACCTCGGGGAGGGGTATTGGTGTAGTTTGTCGCTCTACTCTCTCTTCCTCCCTGGGGGATGTCAGGGGGGGAAGATACTCTTCTACCCTTTCCTCTGGTCTAGGTGGTGTCGGCAATGGCAGGGGCAATGGTGGAATCGGCTCCGTAAGGTCTTGGTTCTGATGGTGGGTTTTTGGTGGCCTCCCCCTTCTGGCTCCCTTCATGTTAGGCCGTAGTGCAGGTTCCTTACATGGTGGGGCCCTGCCCACTGGCTCCTGGCAGGTGCGGTATTGGCGCAGTCTCTGGCCATTTGAATGGACCATTGTCCGTTCCTCTCGATTTTATACGTATGATTGGGGAAGACTTCTGTGATTCTATGCGGGCCAACGAATCGTGGTTGCAACTTGGGGTTGGCCCCTTGATCCTCCTTTTGTTTTCGAGGACCACCAGTTCTCCCTCCTGAAATACTGGTGGCTCGTCACTCTCCTGTTGGCGTACCTCTTGCTGTCGCTCCCGGAGGTACTGATGGGCTCTCTGCAGGTTCTCCTGGACCTCTGCGGTATATTCAGCTATGTTCTGCGGGTCCAGCGAGGGGGGGGGTCCCGGTTAACTAGTCGGGGAGACGTACCTCCCGACCGAGTGTCAACATGTTCGGGGTCTCTCCTGTCGCGGAGTGTGGCGTTCCTCGGCATGCTCTCATGATTTGGGGCAGCAGCCCATCCCACTCGTCTTGTCCCTTTGATAAGATCAGCGCGCGTAGCGTGTCTCCCAGGGTGCGATTCTGTCGCTCGACGACTCCGTTTCCCTGAGGGTTGTAGGGGGTTGTCCTGGTCTTTCTTATTCCCCATAGGCTACACAGTTCTTCCAACAGGATTGATTCGAACTGGGCACCTTGGTCAGTGTGAAGTTGTTCTGGGAGCCCCCAGTATGCGAAGACCCGTTCGTCCAAAGCGGTGGCCACTGTGGGTGCGGTTGCATCTGGCAGCGCGATGGAGTCCTGCCATCTGGTAAAGTGATCCGTCAGCACTAGCGCCCATCTGTTTTTTCTTTTTGTCAGGGGAAGGGGTCCCACCAGATCCACGGCGAGTTTCTGGAACGGCCTACCTGCGTACATTTGCTGTCGGTGGGGGTTTTCCGTCCTTCGACCGCTTTTAGCTACCTGACAGACCTCACATTCTCGAATCAGTCTTCTCACTAGTATAGAAATACCTGGCCAGTACCAATCGAGCAAAATCCTCTGTCGAGTACGATTCACGCCTGCGTGCGCCAGTCTGTGTGTGTCCCAGATGACCTGGGTCCTCCGGTTGGTGGGGCATACGATGCACTGTTTGGGTCTGGAGGGGTGGTGGAGCAACATCGTCAGTACTCCGTCTGGACGTATCTGCGTGGCTCCCTTCCGTTCGCAAAGGGTCCGCAGTTCTGGTCCCCCTTCTGCTATCTCCTGCTCTGTAAGGAGACCTGGTTGTCTGACTTCAGCGTAGATTCTTGCCACAGGTCCTGTCCCTTCTCTCTGCTCCTGAGCGAGGGTGGTCATACTGGGTTCCGGACGGGTCACCGTGAGGTTGACCTGCTCTTGGGGGGTGTGTTCTGGCTCTTCTGGCCGGGCTAACTCTGCGTGTGAGGGTCCCCCGTCCCGTTGCTCAATGGTGCTGCATTGTCGGCAGTCCACACAGGGTCCTCTCCGGCTAAGTCCGTCGGCATTGCCGTTTCGGATTCCAGCTCTGTGCTCTAACTTGTAACGGAATTCCGCTAGTGTTTCTAGACACCTGGCTATTTGGTTGGAAGGCTCTTTCCTCCTGCATAGCCAGCGTAGGGAGGCGTGGTCGGTATGTAGGGTAAATTCTCGTCCGTACAGGTAGGGCCTGAAGTGTTTTACGGCCTTGATCACTGCCAATAGCGCCTTCCTAGTCACACAGTAATTTCTTTCCGCCGGGGCCAGCGTCTTGCTGTAATAGGCGATGAAAGGCCGAACAATTTATGGATTCGTTAGGATTCAAACATGTTGGATTCGATTCGGATTCGCCCCGGATTCGAGATGGGACAACCCGTGGTTCCAGGCGAACGAGTACCCGTATCCATCACTAATAACAGGCCTAATCTTTCTGGCGTTGTTTGTTTGTAAAACAACCATAACTGGAAACACCGCACTTACCTCCCCATGTAGCTTCTCATCATGTGGTTCTAGCCATCTGTCACTAATCCGTTGCTTAATTTCCATGTCATATTTCTGATGACATCCATTTCTTATACTATACTCTCCACACTGATATCTCAAAACCGGTTCTCCAGCTTTCCATTTCCATTGAACTGTCCATTTAGTACCATCAAAGTTCGCTACGAAATCAGAATCTTCAACACACATGTTGCTATCTTATGGCTCCTCTGTGCCTACTGCAACTACCGACCTCTGTGAACAGCCAAACTGAACACTGTTGGATGAACTAATTGTCACACCATCTAGTTTGCGTATACTATCTATTCCCATTATTAGACTGCAGCTGCAAACAATCTCTGGTGCAAGTAAACATCTTAACCTCACCCTATTGCCATTTACATACACCTCTACATCAACCTAGTCTGTGCTCAGACTCCAAAACGGATGGAGTTAGTGGCGCCCACTATCAAACTCCTCCTATTCTCCGTCTGAGAAAGTATCCTAATTTAGCTGAAGTTATCTCCCTAGCTGTAAATTGGAGTTGTATTCCCCAAACTGAATTCAATTTCGTAGCCTTAAAGTATTTTACAAACCCCGCAACAAATATCTTCATTTATTTAAATCTAGGGCTATGCTCAAATCAGTCAAACACGGGATTTGCAGCATTGGTTGTGTGTGGATTAATTGCATATGTATGTACTGACACTGAATCTCTTGGCAATGCTGCAGCGCATCACATTCCATTTTTGCCTTTTCATTTATAATTACAGCACTGCCTTTGACTGCCCGTTATCACTAAAGGCGTCAATCATTCTTTCAATTAGTAATTTTATTCTTTATGATGAATGTCATGATCATAGGAAATACATGTAGAAAAGTGGTTGTCTAACTAGTGACAACTAGAGTAGTGGCTGTGGTAGCCTGTCTTGACAAGACAGACAGACTATGGCTGTGGGTACTGGTCTTCTATCTAGCTAGTTATCTACTATCCTATACTCAGATCTGCCTATCCTCAACTCTTCTGTACTCAGCCAAGTGTTCTACACAACTTTCACCCTACTCAGAGATGGGGGCAAATCAAAAAACTTTGACTCAAATCAAATCGTTTTAAAACTGGACCAAATCAAATCAGGGACGCGAGAACTTCAGGCAAATCAAAACAGTAAAACTGTCAAACCAAATATTTGCATTTGATATCCAAATATTTGTATCAAATCATTTTTCAAAACAAGCACTGTGAACAAAAACAAGCACACAAAAGCCATTATTTTCATCCTCTCTGCATTAATAGTGACGAAGTGCCTAAAGTTCAAAATCCCATATAAAAGTAGGTTGAAATAAATGATCACTGTTGACATTTCTGTAGCTCACATTCGATATTATTTCGCAATTACCTCACCGTACCGTATAAGAATTAAACTATAACAACTTATTTATGCCTTCACTAGGCAGTCACCACAGAAATGAGGGTTGCATGCGATGGCATTGTAAACAGGCCATTACAGCTTTGTACACTCCTACTTCACTCGGATGTTTAAGAGTCACACGAAAATAAATTATGGAAAAAAAAATTTGGGTTCAGCATTATGCTCAATGCACTGATTATCACTATACTAATACTGAAATGAAAACTTATATTGGTATATTTTCAATGACATATGCATCTTTTTAAACCTCTAAAAAATACGTTTCTTTTCTTGTTCTATCTTGTTCTAATGGAAGAGTGCCGATGGTTTAAAGTGACATGCATATACACCATTTTATTTCCAATTGCTTAATTACTTTCCTTAACTGTAGTAGCTTTCACACACACACACACACACACACACACTAAAAAACGATAAACACAGGTGATATGACTTGAAAATATAATGATTTAATTTCATAATAAAAAGTACAGATAGTTTTTTAAGATGATTTGCCACAATTTCCAATAAATTTCACATCGGAATTAGTGCATGTAAAGTAATTACTATATGAGTTTAGTATTCTGACAGATATAATGAACATATGCAATAAGAAATTGAGAAGTAAAGATCTGCACAACTACAAGACGAACACCATATTTCAATTGGTGGTTTTTGCAGCTGATATTACTTAGATGTGACACAAAATCATATAGTTTTTTATATATATATTCCATTGTAAAGATAAAAAAATAAAAGGCGCTACAAAAATGTCATGTCTGCAGATCAAATGAAGAGTATGAGGTGAAAATGAAGCATAAAGTGTTGTAATGTAGTTGGTTGTTGCGGGACAGTGGGTTGTAGCCAATAAAAATATTGCTGACAGCTGTGACTTATAAAACATTCCCGTCAGTGAGGCATACCATGAGATATATGAAATTCTTTAATATGCAATAGCAATAGTTTAAATTATCAATACCAATTATTTCTTGCGGTGGTAAAAAGTCACTTATTGTTTACATCAGTACACAGAGTGATTTCCTTTCTAACAAAAACATTCAAAGATATTATACTATGCTTATCCACTAGAACATGGTCATAACGTTTAGTACATAGATGGTTCAGGGTCAAATTCATCACAACTGTCTCTTCTATGTGAAGTGTCTTCCTTCGTCTTTGTGTATTTCCTCAGTAGACCACATGGTGGAGCACTGCATATTCAACTTCACGGAAAGAGCAACTCATTTCACGGGAAGAATAACTCTTGTTGCATAGGATTTCTCGAGTATTCAATCTTTCTTGACAAAAAGAGATCCACAGGGTAGCCAGCACTCTATATCCACATCTATAATATAGCAAAGTTGAGCAATGCACAATGATGATCCAGGAGAATATGATTAGAGTAAATCAAATTGAGTATGCAATTGCAATCTAAATCAAATAGCATAGCATATAATAACAATGCGATGGCAAATAACAATAACACATACTAATGTTAACCTAACATGTAATAGCACCTTTCATTGATTACCAATCAAACTACTATCAATTTATTGGGTCAAGCTGTATGAACTGCTGTACTTACGCTCTGACAGGTAAATTTAATCAATCAAAAATGCCAGAAAAATATTTTGGAAAATGATAATAAAATATGTTTTAAACAGTGCTATTTGCCCAATACTGCCACAATAAATTCAATTTAATTTTTATTCACTGACTAATTCATAATAAATAATTGAAATCATCAATAGTATCAATTTTTTGTTGACTAATAGTATTTACTATTATTAGAAGGAATCTATAATCAGCGCAATAATAAAAAAAAAATAATATTCCTACTAACTATTATTATAGTAATTTTGTAATTAATTGTCATTTGTTTTTGTGCTGTATTCTTTTATTCAGTACTAAACTTCAATTTTTACTATTTTCATTCTACATACTACTTACATAGTAATTTTTTACTGTCTGCTATTAATTAAAAACAATAATCATATTTATTTATCAATATTAATTGAAAAAAAACCAATAAACCGGGTTTTAACAGTTTAAACCGGTTTTTATGATTTTCACGTAAATAAATGCTCCACTACTTCGGCTTTAACTGCATTATGCGGCAGAAACACCAAATAATACGATCATGTAATGAAAAAGGCATCACAATTAACTTTTTTACTTAGACTTTACAGAAATTTACATCGATGTCTATTAAAACAAAATTACAACAATAGTTATTATGTTATATTATTATTATCTGCATGTCTTTGATGATGTAAGATTAGATCTTACTGTTTAACTCTCTCCCTGGCCTGAGTGAGGCTTCGAACTACAGTGAACGGTGTACCCTGAATGCATCAAACTTTCGTTACATCTACAGTAATCCTATAATGTCATAGACATGTCCAACCAATTAAAGGGCAGTGTCTGGGCTGTGTAATTTTTTTATTGCAATATACCTACACCATCCACATGAATATTATACTGTCTTGTTTGTTAGGTCAAAAGTGTACAATGTACCCCAAATCCATCAAACTTTCATTACATCCTAATTTAATATCACTTTTCATGAAAAAAAAACCATGAAAACCAAAAAAAAAACAGGATTTTAAACAGGGTTTAAATCGTGCCAACCCTGAAGAGTATAGTAGGAAAAGATGAGAAAGGACTACTAGTGGACTACAAAATGTTTCATGCGTTTTAAAACAAAAGGTTGAAACAATTTTTGAAACCACAATCGTCATGTCACACTGTAATAAATATTTATTTAATTATTTTTATTTTCTACGCACTACTGCATAATTATTAATACTTTTCTCAGTCGTACTCTGATATATATATATGTAACAGCCAGAATTATGGTCCAATCAAAATTGATTAAATCTTCTATGAGCCGTGACTACAAAAAGTTTTCGGTGAGTTATGAAAACTGGAAGAAAATACTGAGACAGTTTTATTAACTAAACAGTAATAAGTACTCATATTTTACCTAACAAAACATAAAAATGTTTTCAATAGTGCACTGTCAAACATTTTGGCCATCCCATACATACGAATGAGTAAAATTAATAATTAAATGGCTACGTCTTGTCTTACATAAAGCTAAGAAGTTATTTGAGCAAAAATCACCACAACTTAATTAAGAAAGTAAGTGAACATATAAACAAAATCTATTGTTTGTAAAAAGAATTGGTTTCATTTTTAAATAAATGTAATGATTAAGTATTATAATATACATTCTCATCTTAATTAAAAATAATTAACAATTATCATCTAATAAAAAATAGCCTTGCCCCACATAATTAAGCCAAGAAATGACAGCAAGAACCACAACAACGCAGTTAATAAAGTAGGTAAACATGTAAAAAAAAATCTATTGTTTGTGAAAAATAATTTCTTTCCAAGCATATAAAATAATAATAATGATGAACTAAAACTTACAGAATCACAGTACAGCAATACATATAATAATAATATTATTATCATTTTATATTCTAATAAAATGATTGAATTATCAATGTGTTTATAACAATCAAAGTGGTTCACAGACTGACCAGTCTCTTCAATGGGAGGCTGGAGAAACTTACAGGGGCACCTAATTCCTACTCTATGAGCTGTATAAACTAAGAATAACTATAAAAAAAATCTTTTTTGGATCTATTTTAGAGGGGCTCTGCAGAGAGCCCCCTAAAATTTCTTTTGCTTAGTGCAAAGGGTGGTTGTGCGACACATGCAACCCCCCCTCTAGACTGGCCCCTGCTTACAATAGCCTGTTTATTCTAGTTGAAACATCTCAACTCCGTATTTGTGTAGATTCTTCTGGTTCGATGTGCATCAGCGCCCTATAAGGGGGATAGCCCCAGTACAACCCCATTGGCAAAATTTGTGTATCGTGTCTATTTTCATAATACTGCTGTGCTGGCAATCAGTGACCTTGCGCTGGTGCAAATCCAGCAGAAGGCCCTAATATTTAGGATCAAGTCTTCCATTAGTGCTTGGTTACTTTTTTCCAGCTCTTTAAAATAGTTTAATTGATATAAGGAAGTGACTGTGATAATAAGCGCAAATGGGAAAATGATGAAAAAAAAACACGCTCAAAGTTCTGAATAGTTTTTAATCCTTTTTGGACCAATTTTTTTCAAGAGTTACACCTCCCATATCTACCACTTAGTAGTTTCATCTCAGTTTATTCTCTATGAAGCATTTGAAATGAGAAATTACTGTAGTAATTTGAGAGATATGGTTAAACAAAGATGAAAACATATAACAATACTAACATTAATAAAAAATGTAAAACATGTTATTAATTTGCAGAATCGAAGGCTTTTTAAAAAAAAAATGACTCGAACAAAAAAGAGAAGGAAACCAACCCACATACTTCATTCCTACAACATTAACGACAGTAATAATTATTAGAAATGATAATATAATTAGTAAGAATATTAATAAAGACATCTAGTATTTTTGTTATTTATCATACTAAATAACAACTATTGATTATTGTTATTACAATCAGGCACATGATTAAATTATGTACTAATAATACTGAGACAGAAGGTTGTATAGTATTATTACATAATTGATGTTACTTCAATATTAGTGGCAGTCATCAAGGCAAGTAGGTAAACAGCGGTATTAGACTGGCATCAGCAATGAGATAATGCTGCAATGTGAAAAGCATTATAAACATTTGATAAAACACAGCAGATTGTAGCAAAACGATACTCTTAAGCTACGTTCACACTATGCGATTCTCGGCCGAGTGGGCGGAGCCAAAAATCGGCTCGCAAGTGTGAACAGTGAAATCTTCAAGATTTCACAATCGGTGGCCGATTTTTTTTCATTGGGCAGTGATGATTCTCTGTACGATTATCGGCCTGTCTAGCCAATCAACATCCACATCACAGCTTTTCAATTGAGTACTTTTCAAAAAACTTGCAGCTGCTTAATAATTATTATTTAACCAATTTTAGAATATTTTTTAATAATTCCCTGATCAATTGCAAGTCTTGTTTACAAGTAGAATATTAAGGTGGGTATACTAACTATTATCAATATAAATAGAAAACAACTACCAGCGCCATGATTATAATAATTGCATTGAAAAAAGTTATCATTTATTTATTATTCATTATAATTAATTGAGTATACTTACCATTATTTATTATTACGATTATTTGTAATTCATTTCTTATTATTGATGAGTGAAGAAATGGTATAATTTATTGAAATATCTGGTAATATAAGCTATATTATATTATTATTAATAATAAAATGATGTTCTGTAGTTTTCAATGAAATGCGGTGTCTTGACAACATGTCAAGGCCATGCAATATCGGGCACAAAAATCGCATGTGTGAACTCTTGTAAATAATCGGGAGAGCAACTCCCGATTCCTCCCCATAATCGCATGGCCGAGAATAGTATAGTGTGAACGTAGCTTTAGACGCACAAATAACTATACTTGATTTGCTGATCACAGCCTTGGCCAATCAAAAGGCTATAGTAAAGTGGAACATATACAAAATTAACCGAAGATGACACCAAAGGCAAGAAATATGGCGGGGTACCACTTGAGGAAACCGATAAAAATAAAGTTTTTATCGAAAATATCTTCAAGTAAAATCAAAATTGAAATGTTATAACCTAGAGAATGTAATGATGAATTTGAACATGTAATTTTTAGATTGGTTTGGCAGTGCAGGAGTTTTAGTCTCACATCGCGAAACGGATTTACACTTACATATTAGATTGAAGGTTTTCAAGTGCTGCAACAAATAACCAAGCACTAATGGAAAGCTTCCTCATAACAACACAAGGGCCTTCTGCTGGAGTTGCACCAGCGCAAGGTCATTTATCACAAGCAAAACATTATAATGAAAATGCACATGGCACTAATTGTTTGTGACAAAATATTACCGCCCATAGATTGTTTGGGTAAATTCAAGAACAAATCAATTAACTATCGTTTTTTTACGATATTAATCTTCCTTTCCTAAAAATTTTCGCACACATGTTTGCTGCATAACTGCTTTGATCAATCATAGCAAAAAAATAAAACTATCACCATTATTACAATCACTATACTACACTATCACCATCTCCTAATATTATTGTTATTAGTTAATTTTTGTATAGAGTACAAACATAGAAATGGCGAAAAGTAGAGTGAGGCTAAGGAAAATCGGGGTGAAAACAATCCAAAGAAGCATAAAGGTGCGTTTATGCCTCTCCTAGAATATAGGCCCGAAAATTACAGGGCGGAGCTCCTCGGCCGAAATGGATATGCGCCTTTATGGCTACGCGATTCAGTGGTCATTTACGGTTGTCAGCCGGTTTTCTTACAATGGGAAAACCAATATATATATTGTTATTATTATAACAACAGCTACTCTACTGCCACTATAGTATTATTTGCTTGTTGCTGTTTTAATTTATTACCATCAGATAGATAACTAGAACAGTAGATAATAATAAAAGCAGAAAATGGATGATGATGGAGAACTAACTATTATTATTAATATAAATAATATCATTTTATCATTGGTTAGGTACAATTACTTATTTAATTAGATCTAATAATAACAATGATGATAATAACGATCAACCAATAATAAGCTTATAAATAAACAAATTATTAACTATTATAATAATAATTATAATAAAAAATAATTATTCAATTCATTTAAAATAAATTCATTATAATAAATAAATTAATTATTATTATTTAACAATCATAAATTAATAACAAATATGTAACAGTTTGGCGAAGCTTAGGACGGTTACCAGCAACAACGAATAAGTTTTGGTATCATTTTTTTTTTTTAATAATTGCAGTCCTGCATATGTTACATTTGTGGCTGCACGATGTTTAATAAATTGACATTTCCAGCAAATTACAAGCTGATCTGTGATAGGTCAGTTCACGACGAGACAACGGAAAAGTATCCGCGCCGAGAAAATTCAAATGAACCGATTTTTTGGCCCCTGAGCCATCAAATTTCGTCACACTCGTCCACTTTTTCGGCAAAACGGCGATCGGCCCCGGAATCGCTGAGGCATAAACGCACCTTAGAACTTTTTGTTAACTGAGTATGCCAAACCCCGAAAAACTCTTTAAACAATTGAATTTTCTTTCAACTTGGTCTTATCTACTGCATTTACATGGCCGCATGTGACAGACTTGGGAATCACTCGTCAATGAGGATGGTATATACATGTAGTATGCACTAGGTAATCTTCTAATGCTGTCACGGACAATTTTCAAGTATGTTTACTATATTTAAAGACAGACAAACAGACAGGAATGACGACAAATGAAGAACAATGAGGGGTAGGTTGGTGGTTGGTCGCTTCACTTCACACACAACGGTTGCGCACAAGACGGTACCCATCACAGTTTATAGTGCACCCATGAGCAATCATTGCTGGAAAAAGCTTATGTACGGAAAAATTCAAGCCAGCCATCCACACTGACCGATCAGCGTCAGGGGTAAATAACTTTTTGTGAGACCGGCTAAAATCAAACATGCTTTATACTCAGCAATCACAAATAAAGGGGAAAACGGTTAGTGTCTGTTAGAGTAAACAACAAAGTAATTAATAACAAAATCAACAGCAAAAAAAATGTTGATGTTAAAAGAAAATGATTAATAATAATTTATTATAGATATTTAATAAATAATAATAAATTATTATTAAATAAATTATTATTATATTTATAACATTTATTATTAATACTGATCACTAGTTTAACATTGATGGATACCACATAAAAGGTGCATAAAGATATAAAACTAGTACTATAACATGTATATTGTGCAGTCTGGGTGTTGCCACAACAACATGGGGACTGAACAATGCTTACCAAAAGAGAAAATTAGCAAAATGCCCCTGAGATCGCTGGAAAATAATATTTTTTACTGTTATGAAATGTGACAGGAAACAGTATAAAAAATATATACTTGACACGCTAGAATTGCGCCCAAAGTAGGATCGTTTTTTCATCACCTGTAACTACAATGAAAGCGCCGCGGCCGTTGTGTAGGCAATTTGCGTCTATGAATGCCGATGTCCATGGGCTGAATCGATTTTGCCAGTTACGGAAAGTCACGGAAATAATGTGTGTTTTTACTTTCGGGTTTTGCTGCAAATTTCAAACTTATTGCTTGCACGAAATGCCACATGTAGCATACCATTCTAAAGCTTAGATTCTCAGCTTTCCATTCATATAACTATTTTAGTCTTTTATCCATGATGGTCGGCACAGTGTAAGCTTAAACAATCACCTTTCTACTTTTTTTGTTAAATTCAGCAGTTTGTTTCTGTTTTTCATGGTATTTGGATAATAAAAAAATGGTGCAATCATGAAATTTTTTTAAGTTTAATGGCTATTATAGGTGTAGTGAACGCATTCAAGCAGTTTTTTGTTTGATTGCAATGATTCAACGGTAATTATTCAAAGAAAATGGCCAGTAGGGATAAAAAGTGTGTGTGCTGCAAATGAATTGAAATGACCCATTTATACTAATAATTTTTATACCATGGAGATAATCATGTGTAGCTCTACAAGTTGGTACAAAATTTGTTCGCTGAAATTCAAATTGAAAAATTGAGCTGCACTGGCTCCTATATTTTGACAATAATTTTGCGCGTAGTTGAGCATTTTTTTGGCTGGCGGTTAGACATGAATTTTAAGAAATGTTTTAAAATTCGGAAATAACAGCTATGGGAACAAACTAAGCATCAACAGAACACAGTGAGCCATGTATGATTGGTAACAAACAGGAATTGTATTAAAAATATATAAAAAAAAAATCATAATAATAATATATATATAATACTGAAAGTGTGGACACTTCGTTCGCATTTCATTGCGGCGCTCTCTCAATTAATGTCAAAAATGTCTTGAAAAACATTGGGATTCACTTACCTTGTGCAAATTTTCTAAGAGAGGACACTTCCAGCTCACTTTTGGTGCATAATAATTTGCACTGTGGTTTATTATTGTTATTATTTTTTGATCAAGTTTTGAATTTTATGCCCAATTTTTTGCTGGTGGCCGCTGGCTTTAACCGGATGCAATAGCCGCCTAAAATACTCAGCTGCTATTGGCCTAACGGGAGTTTTCGCGACACTGGTTGGTTACAAGTCAATGCCACAAATCTTAAACGATATTGGCAGTGTTCACGGACACGCGCATAAATCCGTTGTAATTATGAGAGTTTGGGCACTAACTTTTCATTGGCCGGATTATTACAGCGCTCGAGCATACAATTATCTCCCCATCTGAGGGGAGATAATTCTATCCTGTTTTCAGCTCCAAAAAGTTTGTGCCCGAAATCTCATAATTACAACGGATTTATGCGAGTGTCCGTGAACACTGCCAATATCGTTTAAGATTTGTGGCATTGACTTGCAACCAACCAGTGTCGCGAAAATTCCCGTTAGGCCAATAGCAGCTGAGTATTTTAGGCGGCCATTGCATCCGGTTAAAGCCAGCGGCCACCAGCAAAAGATTGGACATAAAATTCAAAACTTGATCAAAAAATAATAACAAAAATGAGTGCAAATTATTATGCACCAAAAGTGAGCTGGAAGTGTCCTCTCTCAGAAAATTTGCAGAAGGTAAGTGAATCCCAATGTTTTTCAAGACATTTTTGACATTAATTGAGAGAGCGCCGCAATGAAATGCGAACGAAGTGTCCACACTTTCAGTATTATATATATATTATTATTATAATTTTTTTTTAATTATTTTTAATACAATTCCTGTTTGTTACCAATCATACATGGCTCACTGTGCAACAGAATAGGCAGCAAAAAGTCTTCAACTTGATACCACTTTCAGTAGTGTAAGATTTTTTTTTTGTTTTTTGTCCGATTGAGTTGCAGTATCTACATTTACCATGCATTTTTTTTACTTAAAAGTACATTTGATAAAACTCGTTTTAACAGTTAACTATTTAGATAGACCGGAAAGTTTCGTTTCGTAGCGTGAGAACTGAAAATCTCTCCGTATAATATTTTGAATTATTTTTTTTGCCGTTTTTTCCATACTTGGTGTCACTAAATTTGTGATATCTTTGGAACTGAGGCTCACAGGAACAAAGTTCAAAGTTCATAAACAAGAGAAAACTACTCCGCATCAGAATCTTCTTCGCATGCCCTTTCAACTCAAACTTGCAACTGGTGAGTAGTGTTTGAGATTGCTCTTCATATTTCTAATATCCCAGCACCCAGAATAGCATATGAATATTCTGATGCAGCAGATGTGTTCAAAATATTTTCTTGTGGCCATTTATGTCTTATTAAGTTGTATTTATTTGTTTAATGTAATAAAAGAACATTTTTTTTATTAATTGAAGCACCGATTTTTATTTTTAACAATCGTCATGTAGCCAAATCACCTCAGCTACTCTGCGAAGCCCCAATACGGGTCGGGTGCGCATCCCGACGCTTGTAAACCATGAGCACCTCAGGCTTTCTAGATAAAAATTGCTTGCATTATTATTTAATAGTTATTTACTATAATAAAATTATGAATTAATTAAGAGAGATTAAATTCATGGCAATTATTATTAAATAAATGAATGAAAAAATAAACATAGTAATGAAGTGGTCGAGTTGAATCAGTATGCACTCAGCAGTAGTAATAAATAATAATAGTAGTTGTATATAAATAAATAAATAATATTAATAATTAATATTTAATTAATTGAACTGTTCATCACTGTCAAAGTTGTTGATTATTATTATCATAGTAGTTATTCAATTTATATTTATTTTGAAACATTCAAATGAATATTAATAATATATATATAATATTATTAATTATTATTACTTAATAATTTTTAATTAATTAATTGAACTGTTCATCACTGTCAAAGTTGTTGATTATTATTATCATAGTTACAGTAGTTATGCAATTTATATTTAATATTTGAAACATTTAAATGAACATTAATAATATAAATTATATAAGGATCGATATTATATATATGATGTTCATCAATATTAATTATTATTGCTGCTATTAGCTCTCCGAAATTTATTGATAATGGCGGTCAGTGCCAATGAGACATTTTTTGTTTCCTGTTACTGTAACGTCTTTAGCAAGCTCCTAATAAAGTCCTCTTTCACCATATTTGTTGTATCACCACCACATCCTCCCATAATTATACCCTGCTTCAGTCGCAACTAGTGCAAAAGTATATCTGTTTTGCAAAAAAGTACTACCAATTTCTTTTTCGTTCATTCTTTCCATCTGCCTATGTTATAATATTCCATGACATTGACAGCAATTCGATTGGTTGTATTTAATTGACAATGAATTTTCATTTCAGATTTGAAAGCTTTCTAAACTTATCATCAGCAAACTCATCGTCGTATATTATTGCTGCCTCCCTTTTCAACATTACTACTGTGAGTATTGTCATATAATCATTATCTGTCCATGTCTGAATCTTGTGGTCCTGGTAGGTTGCTGTTGTTTATAAAAAATTAGTTTTGTAACAGTGCTTTTGCTCATTTGTCTAGTCCAGAATGAAAATCTTTCACAATGAACGTGTGTTCGTAGGAGTTACCAAAATTTTTCAACTTCACCCATTGGTTTTGTTGTTTCCTTACTTGGTGCTTAATTATATGATTACATTTTTCATCTCTTAGGTGTCTGCTTGTCTCAAGCTTGATACAGTAGTAAGAGGTTGACTGCTCTTTTTTGTTCAGTTTTTATTCTTAGCTTTAATTATTATTGGTTATTTATTGATTACTTAGATTTTATTTATTTATTCTCAATTTATCATAGGTAGGTGTGTATACTTAGCTTAGTTAGCACTAAGTAATATCCTGTTCAAAATAGAGTATATAAATAAATTTATTTCGTAGATTATTTGCCACCATACATATAGTATCCATATTTATTAGTATAGCTATAATATAGGTACAGTAGTAAGCTTAGTTTTATTGCAATCAGCTATCATCGTAACTTATATCTAGTACGGCATCAGTTTGATTTGTATAATAATATGGGCCTGGCTGGCGAAGTTATTGAACAAATTAAGAAGTATGAATCAGAACTTTCTGCGAGATCGAAGTTTTCAGAAATTAAAGTAGGTCACATTGTAGCTATAGTGAAGAAAAGTCATCGATTTAATGTAAATATTGCGAAACAACGATGCAAAGAAATGTTGTCAGTAGATTTTGAGGTAAAAGATCTGAATAACTTGTGGAGTGAATATAATAATTATTCAAAGTCAGCCACTGGTCAACGTAGACAGGGTATAGCTGCTATTTTAGAGTTCTTTAGTAGAATATTTTTTATTCCTCCACAGCCACTTCCAGCAGTAGTTGATGTAACTGTGCCGAGTTCCGACCCAGATTTAGGTATTTCTTGTAGATGTGGTACACTGAGATTAAACAACGCCAATCTTGATAGGGTTAATAAGGCTTTAAAAGTTAAACTTAATAGGTGTAGAGTAAAATCCCATCGTCTTTCGAAAGAAAATTCATTGCTTAAGTCTACAAATGTCGCACTTACTAAACACAATAAAACGTTGCGAACACTAATGCATAGTAAACGCCAGGCGAGGAAGTGTGCTCGCACACAACTCACTGGTGAGTTAAAATCTCAGTTGCTTGTGACTAATCAGAGGCTTAAAGGCTTGGAAAATGAAATTCGTGATTATGAGCTTCAGATAATTGAGTTAAAAGACGAGTTAAAACAGTTGAATGAGAAAGTGAGTGAGAATGTAAAAACTAAAGTAGGCAATCGGTATACTGATGAAATTAGGCAGTGCGTGTATCTTTGTGTGCGTAAACAAGTACCAGTTCATAGTGTAAGTACAGTAATTAGCGAAGTATCTAAAAAGTTGTTTGATCAAGTTTTAGAGCCATTGCCATCTTCAACAACAGTGTGTAATATGGTTAGTGAAATGGGGGTACTTGCACTGGGGCAAGCAGTAGAGGCAATGATGGATTCTAATTATGTAAATATATGTTGGGATGCTACTACTGTTGGTACGGAACATTTAAACGAAATACATGTTAATACAAACGCTGGGTCATTTGCTCTTGGAATTGAACGATTAGCTGGGGGGAACACCAACGATTATTTTAATCATATAAAACGAACTCTTGAATATGGAGCAAAGGTATATTCAGAATTAAAATCTTTGAATATGGATGATGTATTAGAAGAATTAAAAAAGCGAATAACATCAACATTGAGTGATAGAGCGGCTGTTAATCATTGTGTATCTACAAAGCTTTCTGAGTATGTTGGCCATCCTGTTTTAGATTTAAATTGTAATATCCATCCTCTCGACAGTCTATCCATTGCATTCCGGAAGCTAGCTAAAGACTTTGAGACTGACTATAACACTGACAGTACTCTTTTTGGTTCTGAGTCCGCTTTTTTGAAAGTTCTGCTGAACATCTCTAAGATGCGTTATAAGTCTAAAGGTGACCCCGCTGGATTGTCTTGGTTTCTTCGCAAAAATGACTTGGACTCCAAGTTGCTTATGCGTTACGTCGGTAATAGGTTTCATGTTCTATTTGAGTTGAGTGGGAATATCTACTACATGAGGGAGAAGTTGGCCGAGTATCTTCGTATGACTTGCAATAAAACAGAGCAGTTCCGTGATTCTATTCGACATGACTTGACCTTGACAATTGTTGAAGAAGAGCTCCAGGTTTGTGGGTTGTTTGGTAAGGTTTTGACAGGCCCTTGGATGACCTGTATCTACAGAAAGACTGGTCTGTCAAACCTGGGTAGTTGTGTGCCTCTTTCTTTTATGGTAACCAAGTTAGAGCAATTGGTAGCTCGTCCTAGGCTTCTATGGGACATGAGTTTCTGTTGTTTCGATATTCAGGATTCGACTAGGTCTGCACTTTCAACTGCTGTACATGCAAATCTCTGTAGCACCGAGCCAAGTGTGCGTTCTCTTGAACTTGCCAAACGCGCTGCTGAAGATTTCCTCACAGTTGTGAAGCGGCAAGCTTCAAGGTACTTGCCAGGTGGAGAATTGTCTACACTAGAGCCACAGATGATTATGTTGGGTACCAACGCACCTGCAGACAACATTGTGGCGGAAAGCATTTTGGGCCTCACTGACAACCTCATGAGGAAATGTCCAAGTGCTAGTGGAGCCTACATCGCTTCCAAGGCAACATTCACCGTCAACAAGACATTCGACTGGCTGCATACTATGTGTGATGGAGATCGCATTTCTAAAGCCATCACGCAGGCTCGCGTTTATCAACAGAGAGCTTTGGTCAATGCTCGAGCAATGCAGCAGGATATCAGTGATCGTATGAAAGCGCGCTCTCAGCAACGGGTGGACCTGCAGCGCAAGCAGAAGACCAAAAAGCTGAAGGAATACATCGGGAACCCTGCTTCGTTTGCTGAAAATGTTGCGCAGTTAGATTCTGACATTTCTGTGCAATCCATCACCTTTGTGTTGGATATCATTCTCAATCCGTCCTCTTTGGAAGGAAAGAGCTTGGTATGGGTATGGAACACAGAGGGCACAGATGTTCCATGGAACTATAATGTCATGAAGCTGCGTAAGACCAAAGTTACTAGTTACAAAGCGCTGATATGGCAGCATGATGAATCCTTTGAAGACTCTTACTCTTATTTTTTCGAGCTACATCACTTTGTGACTGATTACTTATTTGGAGACGTATGGTTAGCTCCCTAGTTGATGGTGGTCATGGGCGCAAGAGTTGCATGCTGGCTCATGTTCCTCCAGTTCTATAGGTCCTTGTGATATTCCAAGTTTTGATAATTCCAAGTTTTGCTGGGTTGGAACTGGGTTGTATTTATTATATCTATGTATAATTTATTATAAATTTGTATTTATTATATTGGGTTGTATTTATTATATCTATGTATAATTTATTATAAACTTGTATTTATTATATTGGGTTGAATTTATTATATCTATGTATAATTTATTATAAACTTGTATTTATTATATTGGGTTGTATTTGTTATATTGGGTTGTATTTATTATATATATGTATAATTTCTTATAAACTCAAATAGGTGTAGTTAGATATATATTATGCGTGTAAAAATTTATTGCTACTATTTTATATACTTTTTACTTCATTAAATTTTTCTACCTCGTTTGTCAACATATTTTACATGTTTTTCATCTTGATTTTTTTTTTTGTAGGTGTTCAGGTGTTTTTACAGAAAGTTTTGATTAGTTTATTTTTTTGTGGTGTGGTGAAGATTGTGGAAATTTCACATCCTTTACCGGGTGGTGGCCGAGGTTATTTTTTCGTTTGGGATATAACCTTGGGGCTAACTTGGTTTAGAGGTTTCATTTATTGCGTGAAGCTACTAAACCGTACCAGCTGGGTCATCAATTAAGGAAGTCAATTACTTACCACTTGTGTAATGTATGTATGACAAACATAAATCTTTATACTTTTGCTTACAGATGCCTTCCAGAAGAGTGGATATCTGTGGTCACAGTTATATCAAAAGGCTTCAAAGTTTTGTGAGTAAAAGGGTAAGTTTCGCTGTAATCTTACCATTCGCTGTTTTTTTGTCAAGTCCTGATCTTGGTACTGATGTGTTGTCTCATTTTGTAGAAGGATCCTTGGGATCTCCCCGATGTGGAGATCACTATGCATGGCGAGCC
Organism: Cryptosula pallasiana; assembly: GCA_945261195.1. Classification (NCBI taxonomy): domain Eukaryota; kingdom Metazoa; phylum Bryozoa; class Gymnolaemata; order Cheilostomatida; family Cryptosulidae; genus Cryptosula; species Cryptosula pallasiana. The sequence continues at coordinate 10,231,478 of OX183137.1, read as the reverse complement.
TGGTGCCCGGTTGTACAGTGCTCCTGTAAGTCAGTCAGATAAAAACTATCTTGTGATAATAAAAAGTTTTCTCTCGCATATTTTATATGTGTATGGTACCGGTATGTATGTGTGTATGTTTGTAGCTGCCTCCCCGCCACGGTGATATCGTGGTGGTTCATTGTGGCGGCAATGACATAGGTTGCACTAGCATGACCCCGTCACAGCTAGCAGATGCTTATATTGATAGATACCTAAGATCTGGTGATGTAGTAATTTTTTGTTCTGTGGTGAACAGGGATAAGCCGCGAGACTCGACTTACAAAACCTTTGCCGAACTTGCAAACCAGTTCAACCACCGTCTTAGAGATAGAGTAGAAGACATTCCCCATGCCCATTATTGGTGCCACCGTCGTTTGCATGAGCATTTATGCAGCGACGGTGTGCACTTTAATGAGCGGGGCGAGTTATACTTCATGCTGTCTCTAAGACGCGCAATTAAAAAACTTGGTTTGTAAGCAGATGGCAAAGGCAGCGTATGAGAGTTTCGCGGTTCTTTTTTTTTTCCCTGTCACCATGATTAATTTTTCTAATGTAAATTGTAAATTAATTTTTTTTTAATTAACTGTGGTTTAAAAGAGTGGCTTAGCTCCTACATGTAGGAATCCCACTCTCCACATGGTTAATTTTTCATATAACTGTTTAATTTTGCTTCGATAGCAAATGGTTTAAAAGAGTGGCTTAGCTCCTATACTTAGGAATCCTGCTCTCCATTGTGCTGGTTTGTTTTGTTATATCATTGTATTGTGCTTTAATTACATAGTATTTTTGTAGAATAAAATCAATTGGAGTTCAGTGGTTTAAAAGAGTGGCTTAGCTCCTGATTCAGGAATCCCACTCTCCACTGACTGTTATTGTGTGAGCAATTGTCTCTCTTTGTCTAGTGCAATTTTTTTCTTCGTTTAATCGCTTTTCTTTATCTGGTGAAATATTTTTCTGTAAATTCAATTGTCTTTCTTTGTCTAAAGCGTCTGTTAGCTGTGCGTTTTTGTGCTAGTTGAATCCTTGTCATTGTTTGCCACAATGAACTTCCTCCCCCTGATGTCTCCAGTTACAACCCCCTGATGTCTCCAGTATACAGTTACAACCCCCTGATGTCTCCAGTATACAGTTACAACCCCCTGATGTCTCCTGTATACAGTTACAAGCCTCTGATGTCTCCTGTATACAGTTGCAAGCCTCTGATGTCTCCAGAATACAGTTACAACTCCCTGATGTCTCCTGTATACAGTTACAAGCCTCTGATGTCTCCTGTATACAGTTGCAAGCCTCTGATGTCTCCAGAATACAGTTACAACCCCCTGATGTCTCCTGTATACAGTTACAACCTGATGTCTCCAGCATACAGTTACAACTCCCTGATGTCTCCTGTATACAGTTGCATCCCTCCAATGTCGCCAGCCTGTAGTCACTGTCCACTGATGTCTCCTGTCCGCAGTCACAACCCACTGATGTCCTATGGCTGAAGTTACACCTCCGCAGTTACCACTGTGATGTCTCTCATCTGCAGTTACAACCCACTAATGTCATCCGTTTGCAGCTGCAACCCTTTGATGTCTCTTTTGTCTGCAGTTACATCCCTCTAATGTCGCCTGCCTGCAGTGACAGTCCACTGATGTCTCCTGTCTGCAGTCACAGCTCACTGATGTCTCCTGTCTGCACTCACAGCTCACCGATGTTTCATGCCTGTATTTACACACAACCCTCTGATGTCTCTTGTTTGCAGTTACAATCCACTGATGTCCTATGCCTGCAGTCACAGCTCCGCAGTTACTACATGTCTCTCATCTGCAGTTACAACCCACCAATGTAATCCGTCTGCAGTTGCAACCCTCTGATGTCTCTCTTGTGCAGTTACAACCAACATATGGATTCCTTATAATATGTTATTTCTGGTCATGCTGGTTAATTTAAATTATTTCTTTATTAGTCTTTATTTAGTGTAATATTGTTTGTAGGCTGCTGCCATTAACTAGCTGCAGTTCTAAATATTAGCTTAGCTGGATTACTTGAAACAAATTAATATACAACATGCCAAATCTTTTGTCTTGTATTTTGATCACACATACTTGACAAGCATTGTTACTCCATTTTATTTTTTGGTAATTGATTGACAATATATATGAATAAATGTTTGCTAAGTTTCTGTCTTTCAACAGTATTTGACTGTCTTTTAACAGTAATTGATCCAGTCATTCTCTCTTCAAGTTGCTGTTCTGTTCGTAGGTAATGTTCTGCCATCATTTTCCTGCAAAATACATGCAATTAGTGGTAGGAAAAATCATGTTAATCAATCTTGTTTGTCAACAAGTATTGCTGCAGCAGCAACTTCCTATCATTTAATTGTCTATGCGGCTCAAAAAAATCATTAACTGTAACGTTGCGTCACTCGCCACGCGTCACTGAACACGCTTTGCGGTCAGTTTGTGGTCAGTCATAATTACCTGGAACAATTATTTTTTGCATGAAGAGGTACATTTTTGGAAGGTCAATTCTGACCAGATTTGTTAATGTGACACTAACAAAATTTACACCACTGTGACCGCAAAGCATGGCACTATAAGCTGGTACCATTTTCAAAGGCCTTGGCCAATAATAAAAAAATATCCTTGACTAGCTGAACTATTGAGGTGACTTTGATAAAACTCGTTTTAACAGTTAACTATTGAGGTGACAATAGCATATTTGGTCTTATTGTATCCACAACATATTTTTCTACCCACTGAAACTATTTAAAAAACTTCAGAACAATTTGACAAAACTTTTTCAATTACTATCTATCTATCATCTACATAATAATAATTTATAAATATTATATAGGTAGCGCAGCTAAACCCATAATTATCACGTGATGCGGTAAAAGTATCCATATATGAATTTGTCTCTCACGCAGATTTCAAAGTGTCCAATTACAGTTTTGGTAATAACTTTACAATTAATCCACCAATCAGAAAGAAACTTGTTCTTCAAACAGCCAATACAATTTCGCATCTGATTGTCTGTCAATAGACTTCTGAAATGTACTCTACCCACTAATAACCAGTCATCAAAAAAAAAAACTTTGGCGCACCTGTGGGAATTCCTCCGAACATATTAATCATTTTTGACAATTACAAATAAAACACCAATGTCTTACCTACTCACTAACATGTTGTTTTGTTGATTCAGTTCAGTATTTATAATTAATTAGAATTTATTTCAAAAAGCTTACTAATAATTTGTGAGCGGTTTTTAAATACGCAACAATGTAGCTAAAAACCATAATTCCGTAATTGCGGGTGTCATCATATAGTACCCAATGTTTTGGCCGAATAAAATTGAAGTTTTTTAGGTTATCATTTTTGACAGCTTCGCAACAAAAAACCAAACCGCAATTGTTTTTATTAATTTTTTTTATTATTGAAATGTAAATTTAGGCAATTAAAAAGTCATTTATACTAGTAATTTTTATACCATGGAGATAATCATGTCTAGCTCTACAAGTTGGTACCAAATTTGCTCACTGAAATTCAAATTGAAAAATTGAGCTGCACTGGCTCCTATATTTTGACAATATATTTACGCGTAGTTGAGCATTTTTTTGGCTTGCGGTGAGACAGGAATGTGATATGTTTTTTTAAATTTTAAAAAATGTTTTAAAATTCGGAAATAGCAGCTATGGGAACAAACTAAGTATCAACAGAATAGGCAACAAAAAGTCTTCAACTTGATACCACTTTCAGTAGTGTAAGATTTTTTTTTGGTTTTATGTCCGATTGAGTTGCACTACCTATATTATAATAATAGTCATTATTATTACAAAAAAGATCATAAAATAAATAATAATAATTATGAAATTATTATTTTATCTTTTCAGTAAGAGTAATAATAATTTGTTAGTAGTAGTGCTACTACTAGTGGTAGGTAGTGAGCTGTATTATAATTATCATCATCAAAATAATAAATAATAATCATCGATCACTATTATCATCATTATCATACACAATAATAATTAATAATAATAATCATGATGATGATGTTTGTTTTCATTGATTATTATTATTAATTATTCTTACTACCTAAAGTTAGTAGTTGTTTTTTAATATTATTATTATTATTAATTATAAATAAATAATAATAATAATAATAACCTTTATTATTATTATTATACAATTATCATCATCATCAATGATAAATAAATAATAATAATTATTATTACTATAAATATAATAATAATTATTATTAATTATTATTACAACAATAATAATAATGATTATTATAATAAAATAATTAAATTATTATTATTATAACTACTATAATAATAATAATAATAAATAATAATAATAAATGAACATCATACATTTATTTATTTATTATCATACACGCGAACGCATCATCATTGACAGTTAGTCATGAAATCACATTACACTTGTATTATTATCATTGCTGGTCAATAAACAAATACCTTGAAAAATTACACCACAACGATGATCGCAACAATACTGAGCTCACAAAATTGGTCGCCAGTCAGTTTGAGGACTTGTCAAAACGCTGATTGGCTATCTAGTGGCCAAGGGCGCAAAATGTGGTGTGGTTTGTCTCACATTCCTAAAACTACTGTGGTAGAGATAACTCCGTTTAAATAAAAAAAATAATTATAATAAAACGATAACGTTCATTCAATCTCAATATTTTAACGAAGGATAAATTAATTTTAAAACAGGTGAAGCAGTTTTGAACAAAATTAAAACCTCGCATGCATTACAATTTAGTCTATAAAGTTGAAACTCCCTTGAAACTCAGCAAATTTTTGGATTTTCAAATTGATCCTGAACAAGTTTTCCACCTAGCTCTATTTATATAACACTTTTTTAGTTCTCTTATGTATCACCAAGTCTGTGAGAATGCAGTTTTGATGTTTTTGCAGCACAAATAAAACTTTTGTGGTGGAAATGAAGTTTTTTTTTAGTAGTTATCTGCTCCACAGTAATTTCTGGGTTGCCAAATAAACGCTACCAAAAACAATCAAAAGTAACCGGGGAAAATGGTCCCATGGTCCTGATGAAACAGGACTCGCCAAACAATATAATTTGTGTAAGGCAATTTCATTGGTCGACTTTGCAGCCGCTGAGTAAAAAATGTACAGATCAGAAACAATTATTTTACAATCGGTGCACAATGATAATCACGAGCGCCGTTTGTAAAAATATTATATATAACGTGTAAAGCGATTCTGACTGTGTTTTCGCATTACTATTTGAACACTGTGCTCGTGCATAATGAAGGTACGAGAGTTTGTTTTGAAGGTACGAGAGTTTGTTTTGAAGGTTCGATCGTTCAGAATGAATGTAATATCTTCAAGAGCAAGCAAATCCAAGACTTTGCATGCTCTATCATCTGGAATGAATATGATAAAATAAAATATTTTGAAGGTACTAAAGAATAGAATGAATGTACTAGAGTGTATATTGAATGTACTAAAGAGCAGAATGAACGTGCTAGAATGTGTTTTGAATATACAAGAAAGCGGAATGAATATGCTAGAGTGTATAATGAATGTACTAAAGAGTATAATGAATATGCTAGAGTGCATTTTGAATGTACTATAAAGCGGAATGAATATACTAAAGTGTATAATGAAGCACATAGTGCAAAATGAACACCATAAAGTCAATAATGAATGTGGGAAATTGAAACAAATTTTGGAATTTTTTTACAAACGGCACTCCATACTCCATAGGGACAGGCCACATACTCATAACTCATTAGTCTCAGTCTCGGACTGTTACAAACGGTTACTGAGTGCCTGTAGTAAAGTGGAAATACAGTCCTTTTGCTTACGGTCCCGTTATTTAGCAGTTTACCTTATTACTGTTTACTAAGATTATTATTAGTTAGTTTTATTGATTCCCTATTTTATCACATTTTTTCGATTTTACCCTATATCCCTTCTGACAATATTACAGTGATTGTTTTTTCATATTATCTGTCTATTACATGATTTAATAAAATATAATATTCAGTTTGTTGGCTTCTTCCTAGCTATTTGCCTTTTATCAAAAATAATTACACTTGCTGACTGATCACGGGAGTTGTCTTCTTTGAGTTTTGGACTGACAACTCCAAGTTTATGGCTACTCAACAACATTAAGTAAGCAAGCATATACAGTTGATAATGGAGATTCCATTATGGAAATAATCCAATTTGTATGGTGTAAGGACTCCATGAAGTTTACGACTATCTTCTGTCACTCATAGCAACTGTTACATCTGCCATGATTGCAGACAATAGAGGACAGCAGTAACAGCAGCAAAGAACTTGTATACTCATCACCAACCAATATGGCTTTTCATAAGACATTCTTCTCAACCCAGTAAATCCTCAAGCTGGCATTTGGAACGAACGTAGACAAAAATGAACGTCAACCGGAATGAACGTAGACAGGAATGAATGTAGACATATCCCGGAATGAGTGTTGAAGTTCTTTCTTGAAACTGTTGACATTCATTCCTGGCAATGTATAAACTTTCATTTTGACGTTCGTTCCAGGAATGAAGCAAACTATTGTTTTATCCGAAAGTGAGCAACTCCTGGAATGAAAGTCAAAATGATGTTTTATATATCTCCGAGAACGAACGCATCTGGGAATGAAAGTCAGAACTTTCTTGTTTCTAACATAGTTGAAACTAGTTCCAGGTCTGTCGACCGTTATTCCAGGAGGTACTTACGTTAATTTCAGGAGGTGTCTACGTTCATTCCAGCTGCGTCTGCATTCATGCCTGTCAGCATCCATTTCTGTCTTCGTTCAATCCAATTCCCTTCAAGTCTTTGCATAATTAACTTGCACAGATTTCTGTCTACTTCACACCTCAGTATGAAGTCCTGGTTGTAGTTTTGTGTTGAACAAGGGTGAGAAAAAGCTACAAATTACACTCTACCTAAAAGGTTTACAATGTGCTTTTGAGATGATTTTTTAATAAAACATTGATTTAAAATAATATGCCTCTGACTTTTCTAGTGTTATTTGCATTCCTAATGTATGAGTTGCCTCTTCAGTTGTTGAAACGACAACTCCAGTTTTGTGACAAGATTTGCTGCTCTAGAAGGTATATTGTCATAAGGAGGTCAAAATGAGCCCACCACACGCTCTTAGGACCCTAACATGCTAACAGATAGTCTTAAGAGAAGAAACTGTCACTATCTGAATTCTCAGTGGGTAGAATAGTGCATAAATGCTGATACTAGGGGAAACAACAGTCATAGGTTTCTTTCACACAATCCAAATATGGTTTATTGAAATATGGTGTAACTCTATGAATCGTATCCCATAAAAAACCATGTTTACGAGCTTATCATGTTGAACTATTAACAATATATTGTTGAATTAAACAAGGCCCTATAGCTTCACACTCTAAAACAGCTCCTATGTTATAGAGCTGGTACATACATCAATTTCCACCAAAGCGTTTGCTGACGCGATGTTTAGTCTCGCGGTTTTGCTCCATACTGTAGTAAATTTGTGTGACAAGTTAGTGTTTTAAATCTTCTAAATCTACCCCTTTCCTCCTGTATTCAAACCTTGACCATCTCCTCTATTCATTGCTTTTTTTTAGAGTCCAACTTCACTTCCTCCAAGTGTTGTGCACTTACAGAAACCTCGTCCACCTGTAGGTTGATTTCTCTTTCATTTCAGTGTGATAATAGAGTCAACACAAGTACATGCAGAAACACTCTCTTACCTTACAACCTCACTGTACCTACCTAAAGCCTCCCCTAACCTCTTCTCTAGAACCCCCTCTATCACTGCCCCTGTGAGTTACAAACCCTTACCATATAAAAGCTAGGTCTCAGATCTTTTCAAGGGTGACTCACACTGATTCAGAAATAAAAAAATAGTTGCATCTTCTGGATGCAAAAGAAGGCAAGTTGGACAAAAAATAGGTTATATATAAATATAAATACAGTCTCTGTGGAATATTACTATTACAAACATAGCGAAACTTGACCACAGCTGCAGCATTCGTGAACTAACCTTTCTTTGTATAGTGTCCCTTCGCCGCTCTGTACACACTTAGGAATATTTTGCTGCTTTTTATACCATTCTACACTCACTGACAGTTATATTTTATAGTGAAGTTAGAGCGCCAAAAAAGTCTGACTTTTATTTTCACTTGAGAAATTATTCTTGATGGAATGGTGAGATTTTTACTAAGCACATCAACTCAAAATTAGAGTTGTCTCCTTTTGACTTTAAAAATAAACTCCAAGTCGATGAGAAATATCAATGCTGTAAACGATAAATCAATGTGCTTCAGCCAAAAAGCAACCTCCACTAAAGCTTGAAGCGATATTTCTGGAACAATTAGCGCTACAAGCTGTAACTGAATATTTGTATTTGTCTCCCCTGTTTGTGATGAGTTATATTGGGCAACACATGGTTACAGCCATTACCTTTAAATAGTGTGAGAGATTTGTATGAAATGTCCACCCTCACCACCAACCCCCCCCCCCCCCCCCCCACCACCCCATACCCCCACCCCATACCCCCCCCCCCCAACCCTTGCTGTCTACACACCCCCTAAACATAACCTCCAACTCCTTCTCCTTTCACCTACACGCAAACTACCCCCACAAAATCGAATGCCAGAGACCTAGACCCTGTATAGGCCTTATAAATCACATAAAACTTACCCCGGGTCTACCTCGGGTCAGGTACCCCAGGTCGGGGTCAAAATAAGATGGAAGAGATAGCCTGAGATCTGAGGAACCTAATGCCCTAATCAGAAAGTGAATAGGAGGAATACTACGACCAGGAGAGCAAGCTAAGTACCAGCATGTCCTAATAAGGAGTGGAAAGTACCAGCATGCCCTAATAAGGACTGGAAAATAACCAAGCTAAGGAAAAGAGCGACAAAAAGTGCCCAGAGCAAATTACCATGTGCTCAGGACTGTAATTGGTTAACCTTGTAAACAAACTTGTATGCTGCATTATGATTAGATTACTTTTACTCTTATGTCGTACGGTAGGCTCACCCAAATAAGGGGGTGAGTCTTCCTTCATTTCTCCTATAAAAGGAGCCCTGTTGCATGATTTATGTCAGAAGTCTAGTGGAGTTGCTAAATACCCTTATATCTTGCTAAATGGATTGTGTATTAATAAAGTATTATTAAGTGAAACTTTGTCATTGTGTGTTTGGGTCTAGGACCCCGTCAGTTGATAACGTTGATTCGGAGTGACTCCGAAATAGTATTCAGAAGTTGTTGGAGGGACCCCGTTGTGTCGGAGTAGCTAGTGTAAAAACTACTACAGTAGGTCGCTCTACCATTCACCCAGTATGGAGTGCCATAAACTGAGTAATAAGTGCAACTTTATATGATTTATAAGCCGAGTGAGTAATTTTATGCATAATCCTAATAGCAGAGAAAGTGGTACCTCCAGTTTCTAGCGCGCTGTCCTTAAAATGTAGACTTGGGACCAAAGATAAAATAGCAAGACATTGAGAAACTCACACACACCGGAGTTATCCATACGATTAACAAACTCACAAACCTGTTAGCATGTATGTAAGTACTTTATCCATGGGAAGTTGTGAGTAGTAATATATGAGCAGATCTCCCTACCAAGTGTTTTTTTGTGGATTTGATCTTGGAGTTTAGGCAATGAGTTACGGCGTTGGATGAATTCGTCGAGTTTATATTGTATTTTACTTGAGGGGTACTTGAGTGGCGTTTGAATGGCATTTAAGTGGCATTTGAGTTTTGATTATTTTTTTACTTAATTTGAACTTTTAAATTTTGAATGTATGGCATTCAAGTTTTGATAATCTTGTACATAATTATATACATAACTTTAACTCATAGAGCATCTAGATTTTGAATGTATGGCATTTAAGTTTTGATATTTTTTTGTAATTCGACTCATTATATCTACATTGAATAAATACAGTAATTAAAAATGAAACAATATGTGAATATATACATTTATTGTGCAATAAGTGGGGAAAATTTCATATAATATAGCTAGAGTCAGTAAATATTAAATAATACCAAACACTACAACTTGTAATGACAATCAATGCATAAGCTTTTACTAAAAACTATCTTGAAAACCTTCAAAACATGATCCCAAATGGAAAAAAAATGGATAAAGTTAGATATTCATCTATTTGTTTACATCTACAAAAAAGAGGTATTTGGTGAAATATTTTTTCGATTTATTCAATTTTCATTAATTTTTTGCAAAAACAAATCATCCTCTAAATGGTTAAATTTCATCTAATTGTACAAATTTACAAAAAAAAACAGGGTATTTGGTAAAATATTCTTTCATTTCATTAAATGTTCATTATTTTTTTGCAAAAAAGAAATCACCCTTTAAATGGTTAAATTTTATCTGTTTGTATATCTTTACAAAAAAACAGGGTATTTGGTAAAATATTTCCTTTATTCTATTCAATTTTCATTAATTTTTTCAATAATTGCTTAAATATACATTATTCACTATTTTCTTATTCTAATTGTACAAATTTACAAAAAAACAAGGTATTTGGTAAAATATTTAATTCTTTCAATAATTGTTTAAATATAAATTATTCATTATTTTCTTATTATTAGGTGAGCAACCTATCATACAAAATTAGTTTCTTGAGTGAGGGTTTTATCCTGCATTTTCCTTTTGAATTTTTTTCAAAAATTTACCATTTTTTTCAAAAACAATCATTTATATATACAATTTCCATTATTTTTTAAACAGAACAATTCCTATCTCTGAGAGGTTGGAGATATTGGGGTTGAAAACTTAGACATGGTGATGAGAAGGCTATGGATTTTCCCGTTTAAGAACAAACCATTTTCGATGGCAATTTCAATTCGGAAAACTAAAACAATGTAATTTGTTTTTCAAAATGCAATCATCAGAAAGCTTTTGTCATGATGAGGAGGAGGCTATGGATTTACCCATTCAAGAACAAACCATTTTCGATGGCGACTTCAATTCTAAAAACGAATTAGAACTGAAGTATGTGGTATTACGTAATCATTTTTTTTAAAGAAGAACAATCCATTTTTGATAGCAACTTTAATTCTAAAAACTAAATCAATGTAACTTTTTTATTCTTTGTCTCCCATGAAATTGTTCAAAACGAATTAGAACTGAAGTATGTGGTATTACATGATAATTTTTTAAAAAAACACATCAAAATCGACAAATTACTCCTCTAGATAGTTCAAGTTTACAATATTTGAGAATTAATCACAATAGAAACATTAAGTCTACTTGATAAAAAAGAATTTGACTGTTAAATTTAACTAATTGATTCAATGTTATTATTTGGATCTTTTGAAAATAAACATTTCAATGAAAACATCATATTTAGTCTTTGACACACTTGAAACCATTTTCCAGTAAATTTTACCAACAATATTTCAGAAATTTTTACTAGATATTTACAAAAAAAAATGAGGTATTTTGGTAAAATATTCTTTTATTACATTCCTTTTTAATTTTTTATGTTTTAAAACAGGGTTTTATTACAAAGTTTTTTTGTTTTTTCAACTTTTTAAAAAAATAATCATTATAATATATAGTTTTCGATAATTTTTAAAAAAATAAATATATATAGCGATTTTCACTTTATATTCTTTTATTCCATTCAATTTTCAATAATTTTTTGAGTGAGGATTTTATCCTACACCTTCCTTTTAAATTTTTTTATTTTTTTAAAAAATAATCATTGAAATATATAGTTTTCGATATTATTTTAAAAACAATGTATATATATATATAGAGTTTTTCACTTTATATTTACAAAACTTTGGTATTTGGGAAAATATTTTTTATTTCATTCAATTTTCAATAATTTTTTGAGTGAGAATTTTATCCTACACAATCCTTTTAAATTTTTTATGTTTCAAAACAGAGCTTTATTACATTTTTTTGAACTTTTTAAAAAATAATCATTGGAATATATAGTTTGCGATATTTTTTTTGATTTTTTTGTACTTTTTAACTTTTTTAAAAACTGTCAAAAAATCACCAAATTACCTCTCTAGATGAATAAAATTTACAAGTAAATAATTGTAATAGAAAATACCATATCTAGTTTTTACATTCATAAAACTGTTTTATAGTAAATTTTCTGTAATACAAACTACTATAGCTTACGATATCAATGGTTACAAAGCGCTTTTCTTGAACAATATCTTCCTCGATATTCTTCTGGTATATTATTAGACTCAGGGAGGAACTCTTGTATTCCGTATTCTCTGTGATCCAATAATTGACTAAAATACAAAAGTTATTCATTATATAAATAAATTTTACCGAATTTAAATTTTACTCTTAGCTACATTAGATAGTTTACATTATATATAACAGGAAAATAACTCACTGAGTTACATCATTCAGCTCAATATTTCTTAGGGAAAGTTCTTTACTCTGTTTTCTTTTTACGATATAATGGACTAAAATAAAAAATGATGTATTAGTATAGTATGATTAAAATTAATGTAAAATAAATATAAACTTTTGTTATTTTTTCAACTTCTATGTAAAAGAAATACACTGATTACACACGAAAAAGTCCTTTTTTTCATTTGGATTCGGAATGTATAAATATAAATATATATATAAGTATATAATTTTAAAAATGTTTTACAACAAACACTCATGAATAAGCCATTTATGTGATAAAACGTGTTATTTACGTGAAAAATTAGGCATTTTTGTAAAATAATTATAACCTTTTGTGATTTTTTTTTAAACTTTTATGTAAAAAACAACACTGATTGCACAAAAAAGTCCTTTTTTAATCCGAAATAGATATAATTTAAAAATGTTTTACAAAAAATGTTTATGAATTGATCATTTATGTGAAAAACTAAACATTTTTGTAAAATAATTATAACCTTTTGTTGTTTTTTAAACTTTTATGTAAAAAAATACACTGATTGCACAAAAAAAGTCCTTTTTTTAATCCGAAATAGATATAATTTAAACATGTTTTACAAAAAATGTTTATGAATTGATCATTTATGTGAAAAACTAAACATTTTTGTAAAATAATTATAACCTTTTGTTATTTTTTAAACTTTTATGTAAAAAAAATACACTGATTGCACAAAAAAATCCTTTTTTTAATCCGAAATAGATATAATTTAAAAATGTTTTACAAAAAATGTTTATGAATTGATCATTTATGTGAAAAACTAAACATTTTTGCAAAATAATTATAACCTTTTGTTATTTTTTAAACTTTTATGTAAAAAAATACACTGATTACACAAAAAAGTCCTTTTTTTAATCCGAAATATATATAATTTAAAAATGTTTTACAAAAAAAGGTTATGAGTTGATCATTTATGTGAAAAATTGAACATTTTTGTAAAATAATTATCACCTTTTTGTTATTTTTCCGACTTTTATGTAAAAAAATACACTGATGACACAACAAAATCCTTTTTTAAATCGAAATATATATATAACTTAAAAATGTTTTACAAAAATGTTCACAAATTTATCATTTTAAGGGGTTTTTCATTGTAAGAATACACAAAATTTTCACAAATCAACTTTTCAAAATTATGGTAGAAATTAATAAAACTTACCTATAGTGATATGAATCCCTTGAGTTATAGATTAGCTTCTCGAGAGTTTGTTCTCCACAGTCTTCTTTTTCAGCATCATCGAAGTGGTTGAGAAAATCCTCAGATTTTGGATTATCAGCCAGTTCCGAGGCTTGGACGAAGGCTTGATGAGCTGCGAGTACACTGATGTTGTAGAAAATTGAATTGTCTGCGTTTCGACTCAGACCCTTGAACAAAATCACTCCAAATCTCTCCGATGTCACAGCAGAAGCTATTTGATGAGGAATGCGCATATCTCCGATCAGTAATTCTTCATCTACAACACTTCTGTATTGAACTAAAAGAGTCTCTTCATTTCCATTCCATCGCCTGTCAGACTTTGTTATAACTTCAGGGTTTTGGAAACATATGACACTATCTGTTGGGAAATCCTGAAGATTAGCTACCTCGAAATAAGCATTGATTTGTCGCATACTTTTTTCTGGTAATACATCAAACGCATTCTTACACCTCAAAGTAGTTCCTGTTTGTGTAGCAGCACGAAAAATTGCTTTTCCAGTCTTTTCAACACCCATGTAGATCAAAACCAGTGGTCTTATTTGCGAAGCTTCATTGACAAGTAATCCTGCTGCTAATGGAATAGTGCTCTTCACTCTAACTACCTTTCCATCCTTTTTATAGTTGTAGATGATGGTACAGTTCGTTTCATCATGGAGCTCAACGGTTAACACCTGCATAACTGTAGGTATTGGTAAATCTTCAACTTTGACTATGTTTTCAATGTTTCTTCTGGAAGCTGGAGATAGAGTACTTAACAGAGAGGCGCTTTTGATGATGAGAGTTGCCAGAGTATTCAGACTGGCGCTTTGAAAGGGAATCATAGTGCGTTGAAAAAGTACATTGTCATCAATCACCTTATCTTGTGAAGGTTTTGGTTCTTTATTCTTCAGTTGTTTTGTATTGATTTGTGTCGACATTCTAAAAGATAAAGTAAAAATCCATGTTATGATTTCTTTTTCAAAACCAATTTGAAGATATATATACATATATATATATATATTTACTCAATATCATACCGCTGTTAGTATCTAAATCGATAAAAATTAAATTTATACTCAATCAAGTTGACTTACCTCCAAACAGAAAAGTCCTTCTAGCAGTTGTAGTAGATGATGTTGTAGTAGATCTTGCTCCTTCAGTTGCTAATGTCGAAGTGACTGCTTTCTGTGTAAAAACAGGGCTTCTTATATAGCTGAAATCATACCATTTATCATAAGGTTAAATTAATGAAACATTGTTTTTACGGAAGAACACCAATGCTTTCGCGGGAATAAATAATTTATTTTCACGCGAATACAAACCAATGCTTTCGCGGGAATAAACATTTTATTTTCACGCGAATGGAAACTGTTGCTTTCGCGGGAATGAATACTTTATTTTCACGCGAATACAAACCAATGCTTTTGCGGGAATAAACATTTAATTTTCACGCGAATGGAAACTGTTGCTTTCGCGGGAATGAATACTTTATTTTCACGCGAATACAAACCAATGCTTTCGCGGGAATAAACATTTTATTTTTACGCGAATGAAAACTGTTGCTTTCGCGGGAATGAATACTTTATTTTCACGCGAATACAAACCAATGCTTTCGCGGGAATAAACATTTTATTTTCACGCGAATGGAAACTGTTGCTTTCGCGGGAATGAATACTTTATTTTCACGCGAGTACAAACCAATGCTTTCGCGGGAATAAACATTTAATTTTCACACGAATGGAAACTGTTGCTTTCGCGGGAATGAATACTTTATTTTCACACGAATACAAACCAATGCTTTTGCGGGAATAAACCGTTTATTTTCACACGAATGGAAACTGTTGTTTTCGCGGGAATGAATACTTTATTTTCACGCGAATACAAACCAATGCTTTCGCGGGAATAAACATTTAGTTTTCACGCGAATGGAAACTGTTGCTTTCGCGGGAATGAATACTTTATTTTCACGCGAATACAAACCAATGCTTTCGCGGGAATAAACATTTTATTTTCACGCGAATGAAAACTGTTGCTTTCGCGGGAATGAATACTTTATTTTCACGCGAATACAAACCAATGCTTTCGCGGGAATAAACATTTAATTTTCACGCGAATGGAAACTGTTGCTTTCGCGGGAATGAATACTTTATTTTCACGCGAATACAAACCAATGCTTTCGCGGGAATAAACATTTTATTTTCACGCGAATGGAAACTGTTGCTTTCGCGGGAATGAATACTTTATTTTCACGCGAATACAAACCAATGTTTTCGCGGGAATAAACATTTTATTTTCACGCGAATGGAAACTGTTGCTTTCGCGGGAATGAATACTTTATTTTCACGCGAATACAAACCAATGCTTTCGCGGGAATAAACATTTTATTTTCACGCGAATGGAAACTGTTGCTTTCGCGGGAATGAATACTTTATTTTCACGCGAATACAAACCAATGCTTTCGCGGGAATAAACATTTAATTTTCACGCGAATGGAAACTGTTGCTTTCGCGGGAATAAACATTTTTTTTTCAGGCGAATAAAAACCAATGCTTTCGCGGGAATAAATAATTTATTTCCACGCGAATGGAACCCATTGCTTTTGCGGGAATAAACAATTTATTTTCACGCGAATACAAACCAATGCTTTCGCGGGAATGAAAGATTTATTTTCACACATTCACCTATATAAGAGACAACGGTTTCAGACAGAAAGCATCCAGTTCAACAACAGTGAGCAAAGGAGCAACATCTATCTACTACATCTTCCATTGCAACTACTAAGAGTTCTCTCTTCATAAAGGTAAAACTTAAATTCAAATATTTCCGCTAGCTAACACAACTATCTGAAGGCTTTATGACATATCTATCTTTAAATTGGTTATAAAGAATTGAACCAATTTTTTCTGTTTTTTTTCAGAATGAATACTCAAGTCGTAGAAAGTCAACCATTGTATCTAAAGTCGGAATCTCAGCCTGATGAAAAGGTAAGAATTAATAAAAAATACTATTTAACACCTGTTGAACACCTTTAATTATTTTAGTTATCTAATTATCGCTTGTATTTTAGAACAATGCAACAACAAATCCAATCTACTTAAAGGACTTCCTTCCAGAAATGTATCATAACTATGTGATAAATAATGATGTTGTTGAAGAAAAAGCTGTAGAACGTTTGACATTTCAAGTTATAATATTCTGTATAACTCAACACATGATGAGTATGGGGATGTGTTGTAAGAAACGTGATATATCTACAGAACGTTTTGATGACATTATAAAAAACGGTTTCGAAATCGTTTTGTCAATGGTGGAAGTCGTTAATATTAATAATTTTTTAAAAGAAATTGAAAGAAGTGCTTGGAATCAAATAGTTTTCAAAAAATTATACAACATGACATGGAACAAAAAAACTTTTTATAAATTCAGAAAGCATATTTATAATTATGTCCAAATAGATAAAGCTCTATCCTCTTCTGTAGGTATTTTAGAATTAATGTTGGAAGCGTTTCATACATATTTATGAAAAATTTTTAGTTGTTTTTTATTATTTTACAATATTTTGTTCAAACTATTATATTTTATTTCTTACCAATTTAGATGTTAAAAGCGGTATGATATTAAGTAAATACATATATATATATATATTTGAATGCATCCTTTGTTGTCTGTCTCCACATCCCAATAGTTTAATAAGCACATTCTCAATCTACCATAACTCTATGATCTTAACTGCTTTTGGCATAAATACATATATATATATAAGACACTCTAAGTAATAAATACACTCTTAGCCGCTCATGCAAATATTACCCTTTTATTTTTAGAATGTTATGGATGCTCTTTCTGAAGAGCTCCTTAGCACAGATCCATATCCAACAGAAAATAAAATGAAAAACGGCAAAACAACTCCTAAGAGAAGGAAAACTGCTCCAAAAAAGCGAATAGTAAGGAAACGAAAACAAACAGTGAGAAAACAAACTACTTCCGTTGATAAGCAAACAATGGAGAGTGCAGCTATAACTCATTTAACAGTTGAATGTCTCAACGAAAGGAGAGCTAGGGAATTAGAAAAGTCTAAAGGTTCTCAAGTGATTGACTCACCAAAAGTTCCGATTTGCAAAACATTTGAAGATCTTCCTATCCCGAGCATTATGCGAGTGACTGGTGTGATACATCCATCAAGTAAGGAGAAGTGTAGATATTCTCAAGTACACTACCATGATCCTTCAGATATAAATGAACTCGAACCCAAAATACTCCTCTGTCCAGTTGAAATAGCTAAAAACTTCAACTGTGATAATTACCCCCCTCCGTTTAACGTTGTATATTTGGGTAGAAAGGGAAAACCAAAAAATAAAAACGTTCTTTGGTATGATGTCAGACGTGTTAGCAGACATCCTCTAAGCAAAAAGAAAGCTGAAGAGGAATCACTATATTTTAGTACATTGACTAAATGTCAGCTCAAACGCTTCTTGAACATCAACACCCTCAATAGTTTTCAACCCGGTGCTATTTTTCCTTACCAAGATGTTGTTGATAGATTCGTTCCTCATCGATTTAAAGGAGGTCAGTCGAATGTAATTTGTATCCGTTATAGCATTGAACAATGTGGAGAAACGCTGTTGAAGACGCTCGCCATACCAGACAAATATGCTTCAGAAGCTAACAAATATACTCCAGGTGTGATGATCTACAGAGGAAAAACAACCCACGGAAAATTTAAGACAGAATACGATCTTTCATTTTGCTCTCCATACCGTCTCGGTCAAATGTATTGGAAACAATATTGTGATCAAGCAAAGCACAACAAAACAATATTAGAAATTGATGATGATGATGAACTTGAAGATTTTCTATGTGGAGACTTTGATGATTTTGAGACAGGATATGTTGCTGAAAAAAAATGATGAATGTTTTAGCGATGGATAGACTCTAATTCAAAAAACAAGTTGGACAATGTGACTTGGTGAGCTATTTCCCTTTTCTATATAATGTAAACTATCCAATGTAACTAAAGCTATAATTCAATTTCATGTAATTATTTTAAATTTTTTCCCTACTTATTACACAATAAATGTATATATTCACATATTGTTTCATTTTTAATCACTGTATTTATTCAATGTAGATATATCTCCTCTCTCCTCTCTCCTCTTTTTATCTCTCCTCTCTCTCAACATACTCTCTCCTCTACCAAATACTCCTCTCTCCTCTCTTGCAGTTATTTCCCAAATACTGTAGATTTTAACCATCTATAGGTCTAATTTGGTAATTTTCCAACACATTTTATAGCATTTAATATACTTATTATGTAATAAATGTATATTATTCAATGTAAATGTAAATATATCCATAAATATGTACATAATTATCCATATATACATAAATGTATAAAAACTAAAAAAAATCTCTCCTCTCTCTCCTCTCTCTTCTCTCCTCTCTCATCTCTCCTCTCCCCTCTCTCCAGAAGATTTTCCCTACTTATTATGTAATCAGGTATATAATCATATAATTTTCATTTTTGATCAATATATTTGTTCAATGTAGATATATCTCCTCTCTCTATGTAGATATAAATATAGCCATAAATATGTACATAACTAACCATATATACATGAATGTATAGAAAACTAAAAAATCTCTCTCCTCTCTCTCTCTCCTCTCTCATCTCCCATCTCTCCTCTCTCCTCTCTCCTCTCCCCTCTCTCTCACGATACCATATGAGTTCGAGTTATGTAAAAAAGTTATCAAAACTTGAATGCCATACATTCAAAATCTATATGCCATATAAGTTCAAATTAAGTAAAAAACTAATCAAAACTCAAATGCCACTTAAATGCCACTCAAATGCCACTCAAGTACCCCTCAAGTAAAATACAATATAAACTCGGCGAATTCATCCAACGCCGTAACCCATTGTCTCAACTCCAAGGTCAGATCCACAAAAAAACACTTGGTAGGGAGATCTGCTCATATATTACTACTGTTGTGTGTTATTTGCAGTTGAATTTAACTAGGATGTTTCTAACTTAATCTAATCTAATCTGTGCTTGCAGCGGACAACATCAATAATGGGCAATTAGTGACATGAAGAATGTAGCAATTGGAATAGGTCAACACCTTTTAGCAGTTAACCACATCCGAGTTGGTCTGTTTTAATGTGTTAACTGGAGGGAACCTAGCAACTCACTGTTCAGATATAACTATAACTGCACCAATTCAAAGGCAAGGGACGCCTCTTTGCATTGATGCACCTGATGTCTGTATTTACATTCAGAAATTTTCATTCGCTAGTGGAATATCAATGTATATGAGTGTGATGGAGTCATTTAATGTTGTTGAATATTCAAGGTAAGAGTTGTCTACTATTGTTGCTGAAAAGACAACTCCAGCTCTTGGACTAGACTGTCGTTGCGAATCATCAAATTATCACTAGTTAGGCTAAAGATACTAGCATTGTTAACTTGTAGACAAAAACGTTGTTCACGAGTCGTACTACCCTAAAAGTAAAAAAATTGAACCAATGCAATGAAAATAAGAGGCTGTCAATAGAAAAAGACTTGAATTTTCTGATGTGACAAGAAGTTATCTTTCTGCCAAGTAGCAATGCTGCCAAATCAACAATATGTAAAAAGTGTTGCCTACAATGGGTACCCATCCATTGTAGTGTTGGAAAGTGATAAAGTTGTTAAAACTCCGCTATTCAATGTCAATAGTCCAACAATAAAAAACAAAACAATTGAAAGCTCCATCCAGTTACCAGGGATCATTGTTTTATGCCACAGACTGTCACAGTCACAACACACAAGAATGCTCAAGCAAAAGACTGTGCTGGTGGTGGCATGTGAGAGTTGTGTCCTCTCAATGTCTAAACAACAAAAATGGCTGTGTATGTCCTGTATTGCACACGAGGCCATAAGTCTGTGTAGTCCAAGTACTTTCTAATACTGGTGCATATTTAGTAGGTTGTGAAATGTATGAATAATTGGTCTCTTGTGAGAGATCAATGCAACAATCATAGCTAGTTATGTAGGGGTTAGAGGGAGGCCAAGTCGTCTGATGTTGTAATGAGACAGTGGTCTCTTGTGAGAGATCAATGCAACAGTCATAGCTAGTTATGTAGGGGTTGGAGGAAGGCCAAGACATCTAATGTTGTAATGAGACGTTGACACATTCCATTACATCAAACAGTTGTTTATCAGCAATAGATGAAGTGAAATGTAGACTGTGGATTATTTATAATGGAAAGAAGCGTCTAGCCATAAATGCTGAAATTGACAAGGAAGTTAATGGACCTTAGGCTTGATATCACGCCGCCCTGCTCAATCGATATGTTGATGCAATTTATATTACATCAACACGCTCGGCACCAGGAAAAAAGTTTTTTTGAGCGTGATGAACAAAACTTGGGCTAAAAGTTTGTTATTTCACAATCGGGAGCTTTATGAACTAGTTAATCATTCACGGGTTGTGTTATTGTGAAAATATCTTATATCATCTTGGCTGTCATGGTGGAGAAAATGGAGGAATCGGTGACAGAAGAGATGTTACAGTTTGCATATCTACCGTATCTACAAGATAGAACTATTGGTAGTTTATTTCATCTATGTCTGCAGCAATGCGTAAGTAAACTCTCTACTGTTAAAAGGTATGAAATGTTACTTAGTAGTACAGGAGCTAGAGTGCTACATACATCTGCCTTTGATGGAGATATCAACACTTTGAGGTCTATATTAGACTCTTTCACACCACAACAAAAGTATAACCTAATAACACAACAAGACAGTAAAGGTAATACAGTGATATCTTTAGCTGCATACAATGGACATACTGTAACTGTAGAGTATCTCCTGGGGTGTGTAGACTATGATATGACATATGAAATGTTAAAAAAACAGAACAAATACGGTAGTACTGCTGTGTACGGTGCAGCTAGTAGGGGACATACAGATACTGTCAAAGTTCTACTTTACTCTGTTAGTTTAGAAGTGAGACACAAACTGTTACTAACTAGATACACATTTGGTGAAACAGATAAGTTACTAACAGCAATAGTAAAACACCCGAACACCGTAGACTGCGCTTTAGGGAGTATCCAATCAGAAATGAGATTTGAAGTGCTGAAGATGAAAAATGAAAATGGAAGGTGTCTTTCAAATATTGTCGCCAGAAACGGAGAAAATAATACTCTAAAGGTCGTGAATGACAGAGTGACCTCTCAACAATGGTACAGTTTACTTTCACAAGTAGATAACTGCGGTGATAGTGCAGTATCAATAGCTGCCTTCCGTGGACATTTGGGAGTTATAAAATTTATCATGGGTTCAGTTAACGAAGAACTTGAACAGGATCTGCTGTGGAAAGTTGACTTATTTGGGGATACACCATTAATGGTAGCTTCAAGTAATGGACACAGTACTGTGGTTGAATACATACTGAATGCGCAAAGGTTACACACCAATTATGATATTTTGAAAAGTCAGAATTACTGATGCAGGACAGCGTTGCATTGTGCTGCGTTGGAAGGGCATGCTGAGGTCATCATTACAATGCTAGATGCTCTCACAAGCGATGAAAAGAGTAGGATTATTAAGATACAAGATAGACTTGGTGATACTGCTGTATCACTCTCAGCCTACAATGGACATATCGAGTGCGTTAAACAGATCTTAGATGTGCTTTCTGCGGAACAAATACATAAAGTGTTATCATTCAAAGACAAGTATGGTGGTACTGCATTATATCTTGCTGTATGGGAAGGTCATACTGAAGTAGTCCGACGTCTGTTAAGCAAAGTTGATGTTGATAAAAGGCATGAATTGCTGAAAACGATTAACAAGAGGCATCGAACTGTTTTGCACGAGGCTGCATATTACGGTCACACAGAGGCGATGAATGTCATTCTAGACTCAATTACCACCACGCAGGCATTTGAGTTGGCAATGCTACAAGATGACAATGGCAACACTGCACTATACCTTGCTGCATGGGAAGGTCATACTGAAGTAGTCCGACGTCTGTTAAGCAAAATTGATGTTGATAAAAGGCATGAATTGCTGAAAGCGATTAACAAGAGGCATCAAACTGCTTTGCACGAGGCTGCATATTACGGTCACAGGGAGGCGATGAAGGTCATTCTAGACTCAATTACCACCACGCAGGCATTTGAGTTGGCAATGCTACAAGATGACAATGGTGAGACCGCATTACATTGTGGTGCAATGAAAGATCAAACTGAAACAGTTAGATGTTTGTTGTCAAGCGTTGATGGGGATAATAGATATGACTTGATGAAGGTTGCGAACAACGCTGACTGCTGCACTGCAATACACACGGCTATATTCTTGGGACACTTTGATACAGTTAATGCAATGTTAAACTCCATTGTACCGAATCAGATGTATGACTTAGTTAGATTACCGGATAGTGATGGTTTTACACCACTAGGGCACTTTGCTTACGAAGGACACACTGAAACTCTAAAAACACTTATAGGTGCAGCTTCCCCCGCACAACTGCACAGTTTGATAACGTTCCAAAAGAGCGACGGTGATACACTTTTAATAATAGCTGCCAGGAATGGACATACAAATGCAGTAAAATACATAGTAAACTATGTAGAAAACAATAGAAGGGTTGACATGTTGAAAGTTCAAAACGAATGGGGTCATGCAGCAATACATGCAGCAGCTTACGAAGGTCATACACAGATTGTTATAGCCATGCTAGAGTCAGTCTCACCAGTACACAGATATGAGTTGCTAAAACTTAAAGATATAGATGGTGACATTGCTATACCGTATGATCCAAAAGAAGACTATGGAGACTTGGTACAACAAATGTTAGATAGCATAGATGTCAACTACAGATTTCCTTTACTGTCTAACCTAAACAGTAAAGGTAGGAATGTTCTACACGGTGCAGCATGCAAGGGTCATGTGAAAATATTGAATGCATTATGTAATTCAATTTCTGCAGATAACTGGTTAATTTTGTTGACAACGAATGACGCATATGGTAGGACACCTCCAGCACAGGCATGCTACTATGGACATTTGCATTTAATTCGGCAAATTTTCGAATCAGTCAACTTAAGCCATCACTGGAAACTAATTGCCGGTAGATGCATCAAAGGCCGAAATCTCATCCATTATGCTTCATTGAGGAACCATCCAGAAATACTGAGATATCTTCTGGGATTGGTTAGCTCACAGGAACGTTATGAACTGCTCAGACAAGAAAATGCTGTTGGCAATATTCCAATATCTAACGCTGCCGATACAACACACATCGAAGTCTTCAAAACAATCATGGATGCGGTGGAACCAGGTCTTCACTACGGAATGCTAGCGACAGCCAATGATTACAACAGAACACCACTACACTACGCTGCATACAATGGCTGTGCTGAAGCAGTGCAACGCATGTTGAGTGTATTAGATCTTTGTGAACGACAAGACTTAATGGATGTTGTAGGGGAGGATGGAGAGACAGCACTCTTTGAGGCAGTTACAGCAGGAAACACTGATGTAGTTGAGTGTATGCTGCAGTTTTTACAAC
This sequence comes from Cryptosula pallasiana, assembly GCA_945261195.1. Lineage (NCBI taxonomy): Eukaryota > Metazoa > Bryozoa > Gymnolaemata > Cheilostomatida > Cryptosulidae > Cryptosula > Cryptosula pallasiana. Next base: position 10,207,276 of record OX183137.1, on the reverse strand, counting down.
CCCAGCAAAGACTTGAAGCATTGACAATACTAAACCACAAAGGTAAAGTCTCTGTACACGAGGCAGCAAATAGAGGAAACTTAAAACTATTAATGGAATCATTAAGTGTTTACCTATCGATGGCCCAGTTGACAATAAAACATATGTACTGTTTGCACTAACAACAACAAATGATGGAAATGGTGACACTCCTCTATCACATGCTGCAAGAGCAGGTCATACAGAAATTGCTCAAACACTGCTAGAGTGTGTAAACCATGGCCAACGTTTCCACATTGTGTCCTCCAAAAACAAAGTAGGTTGTACGCCACTACACATATCATCAAGACAAGCCCACAAAAGCACATTCTGTACAATTCTGGAGTGTCTCAGTGCAGACCAGAGGGAAGCTGTTCTCATTATGAAGGATGAAAATGGTGATGTGCCTGTGGAGCCAGAAGAGCCTGTAAAACCATTCAAAGCAGAGCCCAACAGCACAGAAAAGTCTTTGAGTAAGTTTTTTACAAGACATTTTTGCTATTTTCAAGTTTTTTTAAGTGGACTTTCGAGATTAATTGTGCCTCTAACAAATGACGTAACTTTCATAAAATTGCACCTCAAATTGTATGCCCTACTTAGATTTCTCCACTGTCTCTTGTGCAGACTGGTCTTACACTTAAATTTTAATACCTTGGCTAAAAATAGATTGATTGCCACTTCTAGGTAATCCTTACCACTTACACCCTCCTAACTTTCAAGTGTTTTCTTACTAATACAAGTATATATCACTCATATCTCGGTTGTATTGGTAGTATAATTGGTGCGGAGCTGCATACTGGTGTCAGGAGACAAGATGGCTAATGCACTAATAAAAATACGTCTAGCTCACATCTCGGCCATATTTTACTGGAAAATGTATTTTAACTCCAATTTGGTTGGAACCACTTCAATATGGATTTTACATAATACAAATACAGCAAAAGACAATTTGAATTTGCTGATGGTTTTGCACTGCTGCTATATACAGGATATTGCTGATTGAAGCTGGCCTCAATAGTACGCAGTCAGGGTTAGCGTCCAGTTGTTTGAGAGGAAATAATCAAGGCTAGGACTCACTATTTGATGGTTACACATGGCAATAGACTTTAATCTTTTCATATGATTTATTTTAGATAAAGTTTGCAGTCCTAGAGAAATGTTTTTAGAACTACTTATTCAACTGAAAACTTCACTTAACCCTGTTTCTCCTGGGCTGTTATCGTATGCACAGATGATGCCAATACTGCTAAATGTTTCAGTTGACACCTGACCTACATCTCTGTCTACTAAATAACTCTTTCTATATTGTTGACACAAATCTGCTGCTACATCCATTTTTAGAACCAAAAGTTAAGGCGGCATTTTTAATTATTTGGATGCGCCAGCTAATCAACTGCATGTTTTGTCAAAATGATTCTCATTGTTCAAATTGATAAATAAAAGTTGTCAAGGTTAGATGCAAACTTTATTTTTACAGCTGATGAGTCAACATTTCCACTGCCTAAGAGTCAAACTGAAAAAATTAGGAAATTGCCTCGAAACAACCTCTCGAAAGATGTAATTGAATCCAGAATAGACAAGCTTGAGTTACCTAACATTCCTGCACAGAACTGTGAAGAAAGATTTCAGACAAGCGATCACGTCAGGAAAGTACAGGAAGAAAAGCCCTTTGATGGTAAATAATCTTTGTTGGTAACATCTGCAGTAAGGGCAATTATTTTGAACAGCCATTTGTTAAAACTTGAAAAAAATAGTAATTCGTCAATGAAGCGTTGAAGATGAGTTACCGAAAATACGGTTTATTTTGGTGCAGCAGCAAACAAACACACCCATTTACGGGTTTTATCCTTTTTTTAGTAAGCTAAGTTTAATAAAAGAGTTTTGTCATTATTTGATTTTGTAAACTGTGCAGTGTCTGTCAAACACACCCACATGGTGGAATGTGCCAAAAGAAATGGTGCAGATAAAAAAACTAAAAACGACGTAGCTCTACTGGCTTATCACAGCGAGGATATCAGCCCTAAACAAAGCTCATTGAAAGCAAGTGAGTGGAAACTTCTGCTTTTGTTAGAGTATGTATGTTTTCTTCCTTTCTTTTAATTGACGTATTTTAATACAGAATGCAAAACACGTTTCTTGCTAGCCACTTGATGGAGCTTCTACAGTGACGTTTAATTTCATTTTCTGGTTTTTATGATATCCAGGTGAGCTCACCTTTGATGATATATCCAAACCCTACGACCCCTCTTCTCTTACTGACGGTTACATAAGCCCAAACGATGTCACCGATGTCAAGAAAGGCGAGCTAGATGATGACGTAACTGCCAAACTTTCTGTCAGTTTTAGTGGCTCTTTATCCAAAGGCAAAGTACTTTCAGGTGAGACTGTGTGGAAAAAACAATGAACAATTTACGAATGAAAGACCATGGCTTACCGCAATCACCCAGTAACCGAATACATATGTAAAAAGAACACACAAAAAAATCCATGGCTCTGAAATTCCAAAAGTTTAGAGTAGAACAACTGCAGTTGCAATATTCGAAAGATAAACCAACTTAAGTCAAAGTTGACCAGGCAAATTTGTATATATAGAGGAAGGTATTTATTGCCTCATTTCAAAATCAGTTTTTGCTGTTTCTTTTGTATTCTCTAGTACTTCTGGACAGAGAAATGTAGCTTTGTGTCTACCTATTATAAATAACCTTGATAGCCAAAACCTTTCATTAAAGCTTTCAAGTTATCTAAAAACTTTTTCACAAGTTTGATATTGCGATTGAGTAGATATGCTGTAATAGATTCTGGTCTCGTCAGCAACAGAATGCTATTAACCTCAAGTGCTGAGCCTCTATCTATCAGAGACGCTGTCTGTGTGGCCACTTGTTCACTAGACTTTAGTAACTAAAATGGAACTCTTGGTTCCCACATACTAGTGAGGTTAATCAAACTATTCCCTATTCATTATTAGTCTGCTACATGGCTCTAGGGCTATAATCTTCTAGAAAATATAACGGGAGTGCAATTCTGCAATGTTTAGTAAAAGGGCTGAGTCATCTATATTTCGAACTACAGGAACTAAATGGCCTCCGGAATCAATCAAAGCAACGAGAAGTAAATATAGCCACAGTTAAATATAAAAACAATTTATATGGTAATACAAAATATGGATGCGTTGAGTGTCTAATGCATGGGCTCCCCTCGTCTCAGGCTAGGGCCTGGGGATTTCTAGCCTAGAGTCTATCCTCACTATGGGCTGGAGGGAGGTTAGTTGCAGATATGGCCTTGTGAAACACTCGAGCAAGTTTCGTGATCCTAGGTTAAATCAGCCATCTTGTGCCAGCCTCACCCGCACTGCAAGAGTTCATACCAGCTCTTCTAACGTCAATACAGGCCCAGTACCAGCCCTGTCGTTGTCCCAGAGCGAGGAGTACAACCTCACATATAATTGCTGTAGTTAGACCACTACCGGCTATTTGTTGGCAGTGGATATGGTGCAGAGAAGGGTCACTGAGTCTCAGAGGCTGACTTTCCACGAGTTTCCGCACGTGGATCACTTTTCTAGTAGTCTCTGTACATGCAAGTCAGCCAAAATACTGCTACAAGGTCTAATAAACCGCAGACGCTGTAAATGTGCTTGCTTATGTAATTTTCAAAAAAATAGCTAGTGAAAACTTTCAGACTAAATTAGGCTTATTTCGTTTTCAAGCGACTATTACAAGACTTTGACTATGAACTGGGTTTGCTATCTGCTATGTAAGCTTGCTGCTGTGTACCACTTGTATGATTTATCTGTTGTTGGGCAGTTGTTGGTTAGTTAATTGACTAGCTGATTATTGTTATCTGAATTGTTTATGTTTATTCCGCACAGAAAATGAACAGTCTGTGTCAGTACAAAGGCTACAGGTGGAGCTACAACTAGCTCAGCTGGATAATGCTGAACTTAAAGCAAAGCTCCGTTTGGCTAAAGAACAAGAGTGCAAAATGGAGAGTAGGCTGCAGACAGAACGAGATGCTTCCAAAGCAGAAATTACCAAACTCAAAGCAATGCTCACTGGTGGGTTTTGCTACTTGTTCTTTGCCTCATTACGATTTTCCATAGGATATAGCTCTGAGTTGTAGAAGAACACTAACAATACAACTGGTGTATACATCATGCTGTTACAAATATATGTGCGCTGTCATTTTTAGGATATGGAATCCTGGCAGACAAAACAGATGAAGGAGACACAACATGTGATTATCGGGACAATGAAAAAGGCAAGAAGTCACCAACCCATCCATTTGCTAACGACCTAACTATGAAGTCAGAGTCTTCCATAGATGTTGACAAGGTTGCTTTGGGTATGTTTGTTTCTTTAAATCTCCAAAATGTTGTTTTGCATGCCTGTCAAATTCGTATATACTTGATTGAACAAAGCTAAGCAAGTTGAGATTTTGAAGGAATGCTGTTTGTAAGAGGGGCTTACAAAATAGCACCGAAAGTAGATAAGTGAATGTAAAATGAAGTTATAATGGCGTCATTTCAACTTTGAAACAATCAATCACCCTTTACTACTTTCACTAAACCTATTGGTCAGTGGTATGTATACGAGACAATTGTCTATCACCACTTCGCATATGCAAAACGGACCATTCCATTAGCTTAGCATCAGCAAGCAATAACACAACTGACTGTGTAGCCTCAAACATTGTTTGTTTGTACTAGCAAATATCAAGTATACTGGATGATGTATGTGAGGGCTTTGAGCACCATTTTATTGCTACAAACTACTTTATCAGTCAAAGTTTATTGGAAATGTCAAACGTCCATTAGTAATAGATTGTTTCACAAGGTAGATTCAAGTTACATGTGTTACTGTTGCCTTCATGGTGTACATCGAGTGAGTAAACAGCTAGAAAGCATGGCCAGCCATAGCGAGTTCATGTGAAACTTACAAATGAAATATAAAAACCAAAATATATGGATTATTAGAACAATATCGAGTGCGGTGTTTCGCAGAATAAAAATGTTTATTCTAACTTGTCATCAGATGGTTGTTGTTCAACTACTACTGTACATCACAAGACACCGCTGGATGTAGGATACCTGGTATTGCATAAAACCTTCACCTGCTCAGGTCCCAATGTGTGGTTTAGGCATCAGGCTGTGATAAGTTTTGTGACCCATTCACTTCTGAAGTACGTTACATCACTATAACAGCAGCAGCAGAACCTTTTCCTATGAGCCAAAGAACTTTATGGCTATTGCTTACCGCCTGATGTAGTAACATGGGAGGGTACTAATGGTTTGTTATTTAACCTATTCTATGACCTGGAGCTAGAGAATTAAAATCAATTTTCAAACGTAGTGCAAATTAATAGTCTGCATATGAAGTACTGATACATATGACAGATTTTTATGGTTACTGCACATTGCATGCTATAGTGACATGGAAAGTTGCCAAAGGTTAGCAACATGAGCTATTTTATGGTTTGGAATGAGGAAAGTTAATCAAACTTTGTGTTACTAGCTGGCACATGAAGTACTGATACACATGACCAGCTAGTAGTTCACATATCTCCATTATCACATACACTTGTCTGTGTAACTATGGCTGCTTGAGGTAGTCAAAGGATTAGCAGTGATAAGATAAGCATGGTTGCCCCTTGTATAGTAGCCCAAGTGTCACTGCAGGTTATGTAGCTATGGGGAGCTACCTTTGTCGTATCCTACTGCTGTGTGATGGCATTACACTTACGGTTACACTTATGCAACCTCAGTGCAATACGCAAGGTTTCAGAGTTTGTGAACTGTTCCGAACAACTCGCTAGTCTCTATGTATCCCTTCTATCACCAGCAAATTGCCAATAAGAATCGAGTGCGACTCTCCTGTACCAACCCTGGTTATGTCAAGTTTGGCCTTGCCATTTTTTTCCTTCTACTTCCTTTACCACCTGTTACACCCTCCTTCCAAAGATTGATTTCCAGAGGAAGGGGGGGGGGGGGCAGAGTTGAAGCTTAACTTGGTAGCTCCCTACAGCGACTGCATCCATTGCTGTACCTCCTGAGAAACCTTCAGGGTGGGCTATCTACTCATCTATGTTACTATTGCCCTCATGCTCCGCAAAATATCAAGTTTTACTTTGTACCCAAGGCATACTACCTCACCAGTTTTACATCTTGTTTCAGGTAGTTTCGAAAAAAAAATGCTTTCTACGAAGAAAAAACAAAAACATGCAAACCAATTTTTTTTTTAAATTGAAAATATCATGTCTTTGTATTTGGTCATTATCATAATATGTTTAGCACTGACAGATTATGCATCAGTCAAAGTTAAAAGATTAAAACTTTGAGAGTATACCATTAGCGTGGAGTTAACCCATACAGATTAAACTTCAATGGCTTTGGAAATTTTACTCACCTTTCACCGTTGTATTAGTTTCTGTCGTGAAAGGTAAAACTAAAAATTATGCTGCACTCACCTGTTGTTTGGTTTGCAATGTTGACTAGTTAATTTTAGTGAAGAGTTGTGATTGGTGAACATTTTATGGTAGTTTTTCCTAATGCAATCCTCTACCTAACCATTCACATTCAATGGAAATATTAGTAAGCTACGAAGTAATCAGTTTCCTAACAAATTCCAGCAACAATAGTTTCTGTGCAGTGCAAAAACGCTCCTTAAACAGAGAAGTGAAAAATTACTTCCCTTGTAGCTCACTATTGATGCCACCGCAATGTTTTTTTTTATTCCTAAAATTACAGAGACTGGTGTGGGAGACGAAATCAGTGCACTGAAAGGAACAACCAAGGATATAAAGCCTAGATTTGAAGATACGGTACAAAATACATTTATGGAGTCCGGACACCCTGGAGATAGAAAGAAGACAGGTAAAAGCTTACATTTACAAACAGTTTTAGAGTCAAGAAGTTTTTGGCAGCTTGCATGTGCACTTTGGAGTTCACCTTTGCGAGATTCCAATAAACCCATTCATAGCTTTTGCAGAGGCTGATATAGTTGGTGAAGTTGGTGAACTCAAAGGAATCACCAAAAACATAGAACCCAGATACCAGGACACGGTACAGGATACATTTATAGATTCTGAACGTCCAGCCCATAGTGGAGAGATGGGTCAGTGAAGTCTACCGAAAGGGTCTAATTAACAAATTTCATTGGGGAACGTTGTAATATGAACCGATGCAGTTACCTAGTAGTGTTTTTGTTCACTCACTTGTAGGGTTTGCTAAAGCTGTTGGTGCGTTTAATGTTGTTGAACTGAAAGGAATTACCAAAAACATGCAACCCAGGTTCGAGGACACAGTACAGGATATATTTGTGCAACCTCGTGAGTCAGCAGGCAGCAAAACGGCAGGTGAAAACTGTTAGTTACAAGAGAGTTTCATTTTTTAATTCATAGACACGCTCCAGTGTGTTCTTAAAAACCTTAAAATTCCCAGAGATCTAAAATCAACACAATAATTTAGTTTCAGTATCAGTGGGAGAGTATTTTATGATTTACTGCTAAAAATTCCAAAACAGAAATAGTTTTTGAGATTTTAGTAAACTCAAGCAAAGTATGTAATATTTCAGAAAATACCGAGAGAGGACTGGTGCAGACCAATTCGGAGAATGAATTACCAGTAAATCACTCATCATGGAACATGGATGTTGGTGTGGAGGTGAAGGCTACAGGTGAAAAACGTATCACTGAAACAGGTATTGAAACTGTTTTGAATATTTAACCGTTTGATGAGTACACCATCAACCTGTGAACAGATGATCTATAGACAAGTATGATCTCCAATGAGTTATGTAAAACTATATATTTTAGTTGTAATTGTGAGCTGGTATTTGGAGTTTTCTCTTCTCAGCATGTAGTTTTTAGAAGCATCTCCTTTAGTTAATACGTGTTGAAGGAGGTTCATAGCTGATTTTTTTGAAGTTTTTCAGCAAGTTGAACTCTTTTTTTATTCTTTTTGCTTTCATTCCTATTAGAGACTGAGACTGATGAGCACCTGGTTGTTCCAATGGCTTCAGAGATGCAAAGCATGAAGATAACAAACCTACCACTCAGCCAGGAAAAGACCCCAGAAGATACAACACAATACTCAGATGTTAGAGTGGAGACAGGAGATATAATACTTAGCAAAGCACCAGGTAAGTATGTAGAACAACAAGTGGTATGGCTAGTAAGTTTTGGGTAAGGATGTGGGCTTGATGCCATTGACAGTAGCAAAAAGTCTTGCCAAAATATGATGCCTGAGAAAGTCAGCAATAGGTTTCCACGTTAATTACGAAATGGTTGCAAAAATGATTGCTGCTAAAAAGCAACTCTTTGATTTCAAATTTGAAAAATTACAAAGTTGAGTGTGGACTTGTTGAAAAAAATGGCGGTTTGTAAGCAAAAATTGTTTGAAGCGTGAGTTTATACAATTTCATGCTCACTCTACTAGTTTGCATTTCCTCTCACACAATGTGATGTTTTATCTTAAATGCAAACCGCAAAAATTTTTCAACCAATGGCCAAGTCTGATAATAACTCTAAGTGGTCATGTAAATCTTTGAAGTTGGCAGTCAGCCAAGTTCTCACCTAAAAACATGGCATATAACACACTTTACAAGTATTTCACTTTTTGTTACTGTCTTCTAACAAGCCGGCACATCTCATCGTGAATTCAACTCCTCAGCAAACTAAAAATTCTGACATTCTTGATTGATGGATCACATGCAGCATTCTAGTAGCTTCAAGTTTTCCAGAGCAAATGATTTTTCCTCGCAACTTCTGTATCATTGTTGGCTTTGTGATGTAAAAAATTATTTTGGAGTTCCGTTTTCTTTTCCAGCCATAGAAGCAATGGAACAGCAACAACCCACCACAACTGATGCCGATGGACACAGTCTAAAGATACTAAATATAGCCCAGAACCAGGAGATGGCATTAACAGATAAAACGCAACACACAGAGGTTGATGTAGAGATCAGAGTTACCAAACAAGACATGGTACCAGGTAAGTAAATAAATAAGGACCCAGGTTTGTGTAGTTATGAGAGCTTCCAATTATTGACATAATATTGGAAATTCTACTGCTCTACAGCAGTTCCCTATTAACTTGAGTGCTCTTTCTTGTGTTTTTGTGAATAGTTTATTGTTGTTTGGTTGCAAGACAACAACAGTAGATGTTTCACTGACCTTGTGAGCGTTTTTTTATCAGAATTTATTAATTGAGTGGCAATAGGTGTATTTGCAACCTGAATCGTTGCACATCTGCTATTAGTCATATTTGCGATCCACATCAGTGGGCGGCAAACACATCGATCCAGGCAAATAAACTTTATTCTATAATAATAGGAAATAATTTTAATTGAGCCTGATTAAACGTGAGAACATAAAATTTCGATGTGCATTGTAGCGAGTGTAATTATTTTCATATCTGTAAGCAATTCATCAGCAACGGTTATTGTGTCGTTGATTCCTTACTGGTACCGTTAGCATGATGCATCAGTAAGTAGCAGATAGTGGTAGCAAGTCAAAAAAATAATCATCTTAACACTTGTCCGGCTGACAACATTTATTTCAAGCAATTCATTTTTGATTAGGTATAACATTTATCTTTATTGTTTTAACAAAATAGCTCTGTGTTTGATTATTGTGATCCATCTATTTCCAATGTATCAGTATTGTACATGGAAATCATAATAAATAATAATAATAAACAACGCATATAATAGTTAATAATAAATAACGATAAAATAATAATAAGCAAACGTCACCCATGTGAGTCTCTATTAATTTTTATGTTATGGATCGATAGTGTTTGCGACCTTTGAGTATGCCTCGCAAATTTATATTTTTCTGCTCGCGTGGATGGTTGTTTTGCGATCCACTAAAAATATTGCTACCGACCCATTCGCACTAAATAAATTGCGAAAAATATTATTCATTAAGTTTATTGTACGATTCGATCCAGGTCGCAAATATACCTATTAGATCAGGAGAAATAAGTAGTTGAAATATTTCTTGTAATAGTAAAACGCATGTCAATGTTATGTGCTCCAGTATTAAACTCGTAGTATTTTTAACTGACACTCTTAGAATTAATATTATTTGGCTGTTTAGTATTCCATAAATAATGTTGGACTTTGGCTCCATATCTGGTTGAGATGGCAACTTTCATTCAGAAGGCCTGCATTATTGTGCATTCTTTTTTAATTTTACCACTAATGTGGTTTAGGCTCTTAAGAATCATATTTATCTAAACTAATTGTCAAAAAATAACAAGCAAAAACAGTTTTTGTTCACAAACAGTCAGTGAAGGAGTTGTCCCCCCTCTCTGAGTACTATTGTCTCCAATGACTGGGGAGTAGTGTTGGGAGAAAACCAATTCTAGAATGATCACTAGACAGCTTTTGTACAGTTGGTTTAGACTACCATATGAAATCAGAGCTCAATTAGCTGGTATGTTGTCTGTTACATTTAGTAGAACAGGAAGTAGCAGATATCAAACCTACAGATGACGATAGTGTAAAAATAACTAATACATCTAAAAACCTACAGATGGATATAGCAAACACTATGCAGATGGAAATTGGTAAGAACCTGTTTCTGCAACTATTTGGTTAAACCAATTGTTCATTTTTAAATCCCTATGTGAAACTACAATCCATCAGTGTTAATACTTAATTGAACCAAGTTTGACAGGTTGACCATCACATGTCAAGTAAACAAGACCCTTACTACATTGAGGCAACACTGGGATTGAGTAAATCAATATACATATAATGCTTGCCTGTATCATTCATTGTTGATCTGTTTTACTCCCAATCAACAGTTACAGAGACACCGCAACCACCCACTTCACCTGCAGTAGACAAAGATAGCTTGAAACTAACTAACTTACCTCAAAACAAGATGGTGGCTGTAGAAGATACAATGCGGTACACAAAAGTTGGCACAGAGCCAAATGAGGCAGAATTAGCACCTGAACCCAGTGAGTATTGCTAATGGCCACGTGTAAGTCACCTTAAGCTGTTTAATTAATTTATTACAGACAATATTCTTGAGATGTTAAACGTCTACAGCATAAAAATGCTGTCCACAGGAGAAGGTAACTCCAAATAATTTCACACTTGCTAGAGAAAAAATTTGCTGAGAGATAAAAATACTAGTGATTTTGTTACTAGTTGAAGAAGCGATATGCAAGCGATTGGATGACAGAGATAGTCTAAAGTTAACTAACATTGTACAGAACCAAAGGATACCTCTAGAGGATACAATACAGATGGAACCAGGTATTTGTCTCTGAACTTCTGGAAAGACTTCTGCGTGTCAACTAGTTTCCTTCACAGCACACCATCTTGTCCCAAATTAATTTTTGACGTAACAAACTATTTGATTCAAGCTTTCCCACCAATAACATACATATGTAATAATGCTGCACTTTATTAGCTGCAGTAACAAGTTCACAATGTACAGAGGAAGGGAGGTTAGATGACTTGGGAACATACAGAGAGTTTCCTGTAGAAGAGAAGATACAGAATACAGACATTGGTGCTGATGTAGACACAACAAGTGCACAAACTGTACAGACAGGTGTGTTGTGTAAGCAATGTTGATTACAAATAATTCTGTTTGCGGCTACCTGCTTGTGAGATAATGGTAAAATGGTTGCAAAAACTTAATTGAAACTTGGAGATATTTTGCTTAGCCATCTTATACGCTATTCAGCATAATTTGAATTGCGTTTGTTGCATTCAAAATTTCATTTAGCATTGCAAGTAAGTTTTTATCTGTAATACGCTCTCATCATTTTACAGTGACCACCAATCTCATTTGTTGCTAGTCTTTCAAGAGTTCCATTTTCCATCAATTTTGGTCAAAGCCGGTGAAATTTTAGTTGCAATTAAAATCTATGAAATATAATGACATGAAGAAATCCATGAAAAAATTTGAATATAACTTTTTTTTTAAACACTCATCGAAATCAAAACAATAGTGCAGCATCTTTGATGGGTGTAACAGTGAAGAGATTAAAATAAACTATTCAATTCCTTCATCAGGTGGCTTAACAACATCTTCAAAGAATATTATATTGTTGTCAATTATTTTAAAACTACAAGCCACCAACAAGTCTATAAACAAAAAACAACCATCAGACAAACAACATTTATTATACAGAGTAACTGTAAGCAATGGAGCTTTTGGAAAGCATATGGTGTATTTACAAGAGTTATCTTCTTAAAAAAGAGGGACTACTCCAAAACCACATTTATTTTCCTGGCAATCCATATGTTTAGGAGTGAGCACTCATCACATAGCTACACTAAAAGACAATACAAAATTCATACGAACTCATGCAATTGTAGATGTGTTAGTAGAAAGTGGAGAAGAAGAAAACTCCATACATGCAATTCCTGATCACACTCAGTCACAAGGTGTACCAGGAGAACCTGATGAGTGAGTACTTTGTACTGGCTACAAGACTCTTTTACTGCAACAGAGATATTGTAAGTGCAAGTGGTGGGATCCTAGAGCTAACAAAGTTGAATAAAATGGAAATAATTGGCATTTTGAGGTGCATGACCTTGAACTTTAATCCTTGATGGTACTATCGGCAAGTTGATAGCTAGGGTTTCCAATCTGTAAATGCTCACTGAGTTAAAACCTGCACGATAAGTTCTGGAAACTGATGAGTGTCAATAACAACGGAACCTGTGATTGGTCCACCAGGTGCTGATGTAACTACTATTTCGTGAGCATTGGTGTAGACTGAACATCAAACTTTTATTGTATCATTTTTAAAAATATATCCATCACAAAAGTTATCAATAGATTGTAAAATATTTGGAATAGCTTGAATAAACTCTGTCTTTCAACTGTACAAGACTACAAGTTTCTGCATTGCATCTATACACACTATGCTAGGCTCAACCTTTTAAAATTATGTTTCATTTACGTAAAGACTTTCTTTTTTGCAGAGGCACAGATTGGTAAACCAATAAGACTAAACTGACAAGCACTTGCCAAGTTTACAGAAAGTTCCTTTACAGTGAATGTGTTTTGGTTGTCTCTCTATTGCTACCAAACTGGTTGTTGAAATGTAACGCAACAGTTTTTGACATTGTGGAAAGTGGGAGCAGACAACTTCTTATTTACAATTGTATATACCAACACTAGTACATTAGACTTGGGATGTTATGTATGATACTAGTGCTACTGAACTTTTAGGGTTAATTAACCAGATGATTATACCTTTAGTACTTGTAAGTAGTAGTTTTACCTTTTGATATATAAGCATTATGGGATATAATCTATGAGCCGATGGACTCCATTATATATTAGGTAATAGTAATTATATAATTATATGATATATAGACTTTATGTACCGATTGTTTACTCTTATAATCTGTCTATTACATTAATTACTGAAATATAATATTCTGTTTGTTGGTTTCTTGCTAACAACATGCCTGGAATTGGAAAACAAACATTCAAGCATGATGGCTTGGTAGTTGCCTTCTCTTAGTTCTGGGCTGATGACTCCAAGTTTTTTGACAAGTTTTGTGTTTTGAACAATAATTGTTGCGAGCGGTGCTGTTGTTGATGAAATGAGTCAGTGAAATATACTACTGAAACCTATCACCATTAGCAACCTTAACACATCTGAAAAAGGAGGACAGCAGTATACGCAGCAAGAAACATCTACATAATATCGTCACCAACCAACCAACTGGTTTCTTCATAAGATACTTTGCTCATTCTAGTAATCTCCAAGCTCGCACAGCTAACTTGTACTGCTATCTGACACCTTCATACCTCAGCAATACAGTACTGGTTGTAGTTTTGTGGTGGATATTCTTGAAGAATAACTGGGGATAAGTCTCCCATACTAACACACCACTTCAGTGACCTTGAACTTTACCTAAAAGAGTTATAACCTCTGCAAAAGTTTTTTAGAAGATCAAAAAGTGATTCAAAACAATAGGCATTTGACCTTGTTAGTGATATTTGCATTCGCAATGTGAGAGTTGTCTCTTTTTCTGCTGAAACGACAACTCCGGTTCTGTGACTAAGTGTGATGCTCTAGAAGATTTATTGCCATAAAGAATTGAAAAAGAGCTTACCACATAGTTATAGCAGACTGTTTTGCTACAAATAGTATTGCAATCAGAAACAATCATCGTTTTAGTTGCTAGTAGAAGTGTGACTCATGTACGTAGACTCAAATGATACATCCGCTGTTGAGATGCTATGCTCAAGAGTTTGATGAGAAAAACACAAATTTGTTTCTTTCAGCCAACAAAGTTTTACTGCAGCTCACTGGTGGCAACTACAAAAGACGAGAGTTTGTGTTAAGAGCTGTAGATTATAGAGCCATGGACAGACAACTCACACTGTCCCTCTGCTTCTCCACTCATGATTTCATCATGTTTTGGGTGGAGCATCAAACAGACCTAATTACACTTGGTTGGTTTGGTATATATACCTGTAGTGCCCGTATTCTTTGGTGGGTGGGTACTTTCTGATAATGTGACTTGCTTTATTGAATGGACATTTTTGGCGGCTGTTTTGGAGTTGTATCATTGGTAGCACATTTGATCTAAGGTTATACATATGATACTAATGCTACTAGATTTACAGCGTTAGTTAACAGCTGATTGTACCATTAATATTCGCTATTAATTGTTTTATCCGATTATATACATGTACAATCTAAATAAAATTGAATCCATAAGTCGATGCACTCCATTCTATATTAGGTAATAATATATCAATTATATATTTATATGATATATGCACTATATTACAATGATTTTTTTTTCATATTATCTGTCTATTACATGATTTGATAAAATATAATATTCAGTTTGTTGGCTTCTTCCTAGCTATTTGCCTTTTATCAAAAATAATTACACTTGCTGACTAACCACGGGAGTTGTCTTCTTTGAGTTTTGGACTGACAACTCCAAGTTTATGGCTACTCAACATTAAGCAAGCAAGCATGGAAATAATCCAAAATGTATGGTGTAAGGACTCCATGAAGTTTACGACTATCTTCTGTCACTGATAGCGACTGTAACACATGTCATGCTTACAGACAGTAGAGGACAGCAGTATCTGCAGCAAAGAACTTGTATACTCATCACCAACCAATGTGGCTTTTCATAAGACATTCTTCTCAACCGAGTAAATCCTCAAGCTGGAATTTGGAACGAACGTAGACAGAAATGAACGTAGACATATCCTGGAATGAGTGTTGACGTTCTTTCTTGAAACTGTTGACATTCATTCCTGGCAATGTATAAACTTTCATTTTGACGTTCGTTCCAGGAATGAAGCAAACTATTGTTTTATCCGAAAGTGAGCAACTCCTAGAATGAAAGTCGAAATGATGTTTTATATATCTCCGAGAACGAATGCATCTGGGAATGAAAGTCAGAACTTTCTTGTTTGTAACATAGTTGAAATTAGTTCCAGGTCTGTCGACCTTTATTCCAGGAGGTACTTACGTTAATTTCAGGAGGTGTCTACGTTCATTCCAGCTGCGTCTGCATTCATTCCTGTCAGCTTCCATTCCTGTCTTCGTTCAATCCAATTCCCTTCAAGTCTTTGCATAATTAACTTGCACAGATTTCTGTCTACTTCACACTTCAGTATGAAGTCCTGGTTGTAGTTTTGTGTTGAACAAGGGTGAGAAAAAGCTACAAATTACACTCACATACTAGCGCAGTGCTTCAGTGACCTTGACTCTACCTAAAAGGTTTACAATGTGCTTTTGAGATGATTTTTTAATAAAACATTGATTTAAAATAATATGCCTCTGACTTTTCTAGTGTTATTTGCATTCCTAATGTATGAGTTGTCTTTTTAGTTGTTGAAACGACGACTCCAGTTTTGTGACAAGGTTTGCTGCTCTAGAAGGTATATTGTCATAAGGAGGTCAAAATGAGCCCACCACACGCTCTTAGGACCCTAACATGCTAACAGATAGTCTTAAGAGAAGAAACTGTCACTATCGGAATTCTGAGTGGGTAGAATAGTGCATAAATGCTGATACTAGGGGAAACAACTGTCATAGGTTTCTTTCACACAATCCAAATATGGTTTATTGAAATATGGTGTAACTCTATGAATCGTATCCCATAAAAAACCATGTTTACGAGCTTATCATGTTGAACTATTAACAATATATTGTTGAATTAAACAAGGCCCTATAGCTTCCCACTCTAATGTAGCTCGTGTGTTAGAAAGATTGTACATACACAATTTCCACCAAAGCGTTTGCTGACGAGAACTTTAGTCCGGCGGTTTTGCTCCATACTGTAGTAAATTTGTGTGACAAGTTAGTGTCTCAAATCTTCTAAATCTACCCCTTCCCTCCTGTATTCAAACTTTGGCCATCTCCTCTATTCATTCCTTTTGTTTTAGATTCCAACTTCACTTCCTCCAAGTGTTTTGTATTTAAAGAAACCTCCTCCACCTGTAGGCTGATTTCTCTTTCATTTCAGTGTGAGAATAGAGTCAACACGAGTACATGCAGAAACACTATCTTACCTTACACCCTCCCCGTATCTACCTAAAATCTTCCCCAACCTCTTTCCTAGAACCCCATCTATCACTCCCTTTGTGAGTTACAAACCCTTACCATATAAGAGCTAGGTCTTAGATCTTTTCAAGTGTGACTCACACTGATTCAGAAATAAAAAAAATAGTTGCATCTTCTGGATGCAAAAGAAGGCAAGTTGGACAAAAAATAGGTTATAAATAGATATAAATACAGTCTCTGTGGATTATTACCATTACAAACACAGCGAAACTTGACCACAGCTGCAGCATCTGCGAACTAACCTTTCTTTGTATAGTGTCCCTTCGCCGCTCTGTACACACTTAGGAATATTTTGCTGCTTCTTATACCATTCTACACTCACTGACAGTTATATATTATAGTGAGGTTAGAGCGCCAAAAAAGTCTGACTTTTATTTTCACTTGAGAAATTAGTCTTGATGGAATGGTGAGTTTTTTACTAAGCATATCAACTCAAAATTAGAGTTGTCCCTTTTTGACTTTAAAAATAAACTCCAAGTCGATGAGAAATATCAATGCTGTAAACGATAAATCAATGTGCTTCAGCCAAAAAGCAACCTCCACTAAAGCTTGAGGCGATATTTCTGGAACAATTAGCGCTACAAGCTGTAACTGAATATTTGTATTTGTCTCCCCTGTTTGCGATGAGTTACATGGTTACAGCCATTGCCTCTAAATAGTGTGAGAGATTTATATGAAGTATCCACCTTCACCCCCACCCCCCCCCCCACCACCCCATACCCCCCACCCCATACCCCCCCCCAACCCTTGCTGTCTACACACCCCCTAAACATAACCTTCAACCCCTTCTCCTTTCACCTACACGCAAACTACCCCCACGAGATCGAATGCCCAATAAATCATATGAAACTTACCCCGGGTTACCCCGGGTCAGGTACCCCGGGCCGGGGCCAAAAGAAGATGGAAGAGATAGCCTGAGATCTGAGGAACCTACTGCCCTAATCAGAAAGTGAATAGGAAGAATACAACGACCAGGAGAGCAAGCTAAGTACCAGCATGTCCTAATAAGGAGTGGAAAAGTCCCAGCATGCCCTAATAAGGACTGTAAAATAACCAAGCTAAGGAAAAGAGCGGCAAAAAGTGCCCAGAGCAAATTACCATGTGCTCAGGACTGTAATTGGTTAACCTTGTAAACAAACTTGTATGCTGCATTATGATTAGATTACTTTTACTCTTATGTCGTACGGTTGGCTCACCCAAATCAGGGGGTGAGTTTTCCTTCATTTCTCCTATAAAAGGAGCCCAGTTGCATGATTTATGTCAGAAGTCTAGTGGAGTTGCTAAATACCCTTATATCTTGCTAAATGGATTGTGTATAAATAAAGTATTATTAAGTGGAACTTTGTCATTGTGTGTTTGGGCCTAGGACCCCGTCAGTTGATAACGTTGATTCGGAATGACTCCGAAATAGTATTCAGAAGTTGTTGGAGGGACCCCGTTGTGTCGGAGTAGCTAGTGTAAAAACTACTACAGTAGGTCGCTCTACCATTTACCCAGTATGGAGTGCCATAAAACTGAGTAATAAGTGCAACTTTATATGATTTATAAACCAAGTGAGTAATTTTATGCATAATCCTAATAGCAGAGAAAGTGGTACCTCCAGTTTCTAGTGCGCTGTCCTTAAAATGTAGACTTGGGACCAAAGATAAAATAGCAAGACATTGAGAAACCCACACACACCGGAGTTATCCATACGATTAACAAACTCACAAACCTGTTAGCATGTATGTAAATACTTTATCCATGGGAAGTTGTGTGTTATTTGCAGTTGAATTTTACTAGGATGTTTCTAACTTAATCTAATCTAATCTGTGCTTGCAGCGGACAACATCAATAATGGGCAATTAGTGACATGAAGAATGTAGCAATTGGAATAGGTCAACACTTTTTAGCAATTAACCACATACTGGTTGGTCTGTTTTAATGTCTTAACTGGAGGGAACCTAGCAACTCACTGTTCAGATATAATTATAACTGCACCAATTCAAAGGCAAGGGACGCCTCTTTGCATCGATGCACCTGATTTCTGTATTTAAATTCAACAATTTTCATTCGTTAGTGGAATATAAATGTATATGAGTGTGATGGAGTCATTTAATGTTGTTGAATATTCAAGGTAAGAGTTGTCTACTATTGTTGCTGAAAAGACAACTCCAGCTCTTGGACTAGACTGTCGTTGCGAATCATCAAATTATCACTAGTTAGGCTAAAGATACTAGCATTGTTAACTTGTAGACAAAAACGTTGTTCACGAGTCGTACTACCCTAAAAGTTGAAAAATTGAACCAATGCAATGGAAATAAGAGGCTGTCAATAGAAAAAGACTTGAATTTTCTGCTGTGACAAGAAGTTATCTTTCTGCCAAGTAGCGATGCTGTCAAATCAACAATATGTAAAAAGTGTTGCCTACAATGGGTACCCATCCATTGTAGTGTTGGAAAGTGATAAAGTTGTTAAAACTCTGCTATTCAATGTCAATAGTCCAACAATAAAAAACAAAACAGTTGAAAGCTCCACCCAGTTACCAAGGGCTCCTGTTTTATGGCAGAGACTGTCACATTCACAATACACAAGAATGCTCAAGCAACAAGACTGTACTGGTGGTGGCATGTTAGATTTGTGTCCTCTCAATGTCTAAACAACAGAAATGGCTGTATGTATTGCATACAAAGCCATAAGTCTGTGTAGTGCAAGTACTTTTTAATACTGATGCATATTTAGTAGGTTGTGGAATGTATAAATAATTTGACTCTTGTGAGAGATCAATGCAACAGTCATAGCTAGTTATGTAGGGGTTGGAGGGAGGCCAAGTCGTCTGATGTTGTAATGAGACATTGACACATTCCATTACATCAAACAGTTGTTGATCAGCAATAGATGAAGTGAAATGTAGACTGGGAATTAATTAAAATGGAAAGAAGCGTTAAGCCATAAATGCTGATATTGACAAGGAAGTTAATGGATCTCAGGCTTGATATCATGTAGCCCTGCCCAATCGATATGTTGATGCAATTCATATTACATCAACACACTCAGCACCAGGAAAAAGTTTTTTTTGAGCGTGAACAAAACTTAGGCTAAAAGTTTGTTATTTCACAATCGGAAGCTTCATGAACTAGTTAATCATTCACTGGTTGTGTTATTGTGAAAGCATATTTTGCCTGCTTAGCTGTCATGGCCAACACAATGGAGGAATCGGTAACAGAAGAGATGTTACAGTTTGCATACTCGCCGTATTTACAAGATAGAACTATTGGTAGCTTACTTCATCTATGTCTGCAGCAATGCGTAAGTAAACTCTCTACTGTTAGAAGGTATGAAATGTTACTTAGTAGTGTAGGAGCTAGAGTGTTACATACATCTGCCTTCGATGGAGATATCAACACATTGAGGTCTATATTAGACTCTCTCACACCACAACAAAAGTATAACCTAATAACACAACAAGACAGCAAAGGTAATACAGTGATATCTTTAGCTGCATACAATGGACATACTGTAACTGTAGAGTATCTCTTGGGGTGTGTAGACTCTGATATGAGATATGAAATGTTAAAGAAACAGAACAAATACGGTAGTACTGCTGTGTATGGTGCAGCTAGTAGGGGACATACAAATACTGTCAAAGCTTTACTTTACTCTGTTAGTGTAGAAGTGAGACACAAACTATTACTAACTAGATACACATTTGGTGCGACAGATAAGTTACTAAAAGCAATAGTAAAGCATCCGAACACCGTAGACTGCGCTTTAGGGAGTATCCAATCAGAAATGAGATTTGAAGTGCTGAACATGAAAGATGAGAATGGAAGGTGTCTTTCAAATGTTGCTGCCAGAAATGGAGAAAATAATACTCTAAAGGTCGTGTATGACAGAGTGACCTCTCAGCAATGGTACAGTTTACTTTCACAAGTAGATAACTGGGGTGGTAGTGCGGTATCAATAGCTGCCTTCCGCGGACATTTGGGAGTTATAAAGTTTATCATGGGTTCAGTTAACGAAGAACTACAACAATATCTGCTGTGGAAAATCGACTTATTTGGGGATACACCATTAATGTTAGCTTCAGGTAATGGGCACAGTTCAGTGTTGGAATACATACTGAATGTGCCAAGCTTACAAACAAACTGCGCCATGTTGAAAAACCAGAATTACCGATGCAGGACAGCGTTGCATTGTGCTGCGTTGGAAGGGCATGCTGAGGTCATCATTACAATGCTAGATGCTCTCACATGCGATGAAAAGAGTAGGATTATTAAGATACAAGATAGACTTGGTGATACTGCTGTATCACTCTCAGCCTACAATGGACATATCGAGTGCGTTAAACAGATGTTAGAAGTGCTTTCCGCGGAACCAATACATGAAGTGTTATCTTTCAAAGACAAGTATGGTGGTACTGCATTATATCTTGCTGCATGGGAAGGTCATACAGAAGTAGTTACATATCTGTTAAACAAAATTGATGTTGATAAAAGGTATGAATTGCTGAAAACGATGAACAAAAGGCATCGAACTGCTTTGCACGAGGCTGCATATTACGGTCTCACAGAGGCGATGAAGGTCATTCTAGATTCAATAGCCACCACACGGGCATTTGAGTTGGCAATGCTACAAGATGACAGTGGCGACACTGCATTATACCTTGCTGCATGGAAAGGTCATACAGAAGTAGTTACATATCTGTTAAACAAAATTGATGTTAATAAAAGGTATGAATTGCTGAAAACGATTAACAAAGAGCATAGCATTGCTTTGCACGAAGCTGCATATTATGGTCATACGGAGACGGTGAAGGTCATTTTGGAATCAATAACGGCCATGCAGGCATTTGACTTGGCAATGCTACTAGATGAAAGTGGTGAGACTGCATTATATCTTGCGGCATGGAAAGGTCATACTGAAATAGTCCGACGTCTGTTAAACAAAATTGATGTTAATAAAAGGTATGAATTGCTGAAAACGATTAACAAAGAGCATCGCACTGCTTTGCATGAAGCTGCATATTATGGTCATACGGAGACGGTGAAGGTCATTTTGGATTCAATAACGGCCACGCAGGCGTTTTACTTGGCAATGCTACAAGATGACAATGGTGATACTGCATTATATTGTGGTGCAATGAAAGGTCATACTGAAACAGTTAGATGTTTGTTGTCAAACGTTGATGGGGATAATAGGTACGACTTGGTGAAGGTTGCTGACAACGCTGACTGCTTCACTGCAATACACATAGCTACATACTTGGGACACTCCAATACAGTTAATGTAATGTTAAACTCCATTGTACCTAAACAGATGTATGACTTAGTTAGAATACCGGATAGTGATGGTTATACACCACTAAAGTTCTTTGCTTACAAAGGACACACTGAAACTTTAAAAAAACTTATAGATGCAGCTTCCCCTGCACAACTGCACAGTTTGATAACGTTCCAAGAGAGCAACGGTGATACACTTTTGATAACTGCTGCCATGAATGGACATACAAATGCAGTAAAATACCTAGTAAACTGTGTGGAAGACAATAGAAGGGTTGACATGTTGAAAGTTCAAAACGAATGGGGTCATGCAGCAATACATGCAGCAGCTTACAAAGGTCATACACAGATTGTTATAGCCTTGCTAGAGTCAGTCTCACCAGTACGCAGATACGAGTTGCTAAAACTTAAAGATATAGATGGTGACATTGCTATACCGTATGATCCAAAAGAAGATTATGGGGACTTGGTACAACAAATGTTAGATAGCGTAGATGTCAACTACAGATTTCCTTTACTGTCTAACCTAAACAATAAAGGTAGGAATGTTCTACACGGTGCAGCATGCAAGGGTCATGTGAAAATATTGAATGCATTGTGTAATTCAATTTCTGCAGATAACTGGTTAATTTTGTTGACAACGAATGACGCATATGGTAAGACACCTCCAGCACAGGCAGTCTACTATGGACATTTGCATTTAATTCGGCAAATTTTCGAATCAGTCAACCTAAGCCATCACTGGAAACTAATTGCCGGTAGTTGCATCAAAGGCCGAAATCTCATCCATTATGCTTCATGGAGGAACCATCCAGAAATACTGAGATATCTTCTGCAATTGGTTAGCTCACGGGAACGTTATGAACTGCTCAGACAAGAAAATGCTGTTGGCAATATTCCAATATCTAACGCTGCCGATACAGCACACATCGAAGTCTTCAAAACAATCATGGATGCGGTGGAACCAGGTCTTCACTACGGAATGCTAGCGACAGCCAATGACTTCAATAGAACACCGCTACACTACGCTGCATACAATGGCTGTGCTGAAGCAGTGCAATGCATGTTGACTGAATTAGATCTTTGTGAACGACAAGAATTAATTAATGTAGCAGGGGAGGATGGAGAGACTGCACTCTTTGAAGCAGTTACAGCAGGAAACACTGATGTAGTTGAGTGTATGCTGCAGTTTTTAGAACCCCAGCAGCGACTTGAAGCATTGACAATACTAAATCACAAAGGTCAAATTTCTGTACACGAGGCAGCAAGTAGGGGAAACTTGGAAACTATTAATGGAATCATTAAGTGTTTACCCATCGACGACTCAGTTCATAATAAAACAGATATACTGTTTGCACTAATAACAACAAAAGATGGAAATGGTGACACTCCTCTATCACATGCTGCAAGAGCAGGTCAAACAGACATTGCTCAAACACTGCTAGAGTGTGTAAATCATGGCCAGCGTTTCCGTATTGTGTCCTCCAAAAACAAAGTAGGTTGTACACCACTGCACATATCATCAAGACAAGCCCACAAAAGTACATTCTGTACAATTCTGGAGTGTCTCAGTGCAGACCAGAGGGAAGCTGTTCTCAATATGAAGGATGAAAATGGTGAAGTGCCTGTAGAGCCAGAAGAGCCTGTAAAACCGTTCAAAGCAGAGCGCAACAGCACAGACAAGTATTTGGGTAAGTTTTTTGTTTAAGACAATGCTTCTTTTTTCAATAGTATTTCTATTGTTAGAGTTCTTGAGATTAAATGTATCTCTAACCAAAAGGGTAAATTTTATGAGATTCGAGTAACAACTGTAGTACACACCACTTACACTTTTCTTATTTAATGTGTCGATAGACTGACCTTACTATAGTAGTTGCTAGGTTAGAAATGCATTGATTGCAACTATGAGGCAGTCATTATTATTAACAGTCCACCAATGTTCACATATTTTTCTGCAGTTAACAATACATATAACTCATAAATCTGTCATAATTTACTAGAAATAGGACTTTTAACAAACAATGAAGTTATACCAAATGCAAAATTAATTTATAGAGTATCTCTCTTGTTTTTTAAACTTATTAATAACCTAAGTAGTTTGTTATATCAGTCAAATTGAGTACTTGCCAAGTAGAAGGAAAGCTTTTTCAATTTTTCTCTACTGACAAAATTAAATCAACACTGATGCTTAAACTTTGAGCAATGCATTGCATAATAATGTCAATATTAATGCTTTTAATGATAAGTTAACATAACATGAATGAGAATGAACAAAAATTAAGTAATCCAAATGAAAAAATAGAAATTTTTTCCACTTTGTCGATGTTTTTGCACTGCTTCTATACGCTTATGGTATTACTAATTAGAGCAAACCACACTATTTAGTTTGTTGATTTCAGTGTACATCCCCACGGTTCATTTTTTTTGCAGGCTACACATGGCGATGAACTTTCATGTTTTCTCAAGAATTATTTTACATAAAACTTGCATTCCTATAAACAACTTTTCAAAACCATTTATTTCATTGAAAGCTTGTTTTAAACTCATTTGGCTCAGCTTGTCACCATTTGCGCAATTGATACAAAACCGCTAGATGCGTAGTTACCAGCTATACTACTCTCAGTCCACTAAATAGATTTCCATATATATTGTTAACAAAAATCTAATTTTACACCCATTTTGGAAATAAAAATAAAGGTAGTTCTTCACTTGATTTGGTGTGTGCCAGCTGATCAACTGCTCAAAACCTTTAAAGCGATTGGCAGCTGACAATTTGAGATAAAAACACTGTTAATGTTGGACAAAAATTTTTTAACAGTTGATGAGGATTCTTTTACTCAGCCTGAAAGCCAAACTGAGACCTTGCCTCAAAACAACCTCTCCAAAGTTGTAAATGAATCAAAAAGAGATGAGCTAAAGATACCTAACATTCCTGCACTCGACTGTGAATCCAGACTTCAGACAAAAGATCCCTTCAGTAAAGTTGAGGAAGAAAAGCCCTTTGAAGGTAAATAATATTTCTAGGTCGTCTCTCAGCAGTGAGGAATCTCTTTTGAGCTGATGTTTGTTAAAACTTAAAGAGAAACCATTGCTAGTAAAGTGAAAGTAATATTGAAGACCCCCTACCTAGCTTTTGTTTTATTATGATGCAGCAGCTAACAAAAAACAGCTGTTTATAGTTTTTTTCCTAGTTTTTTAGTGAGGTTATTTTAATACAGAGATTTTTCATTATTTGCTTGTTTAAGACAATCCAGTCAAAGACACCGACATGGAAGAATGTGGCAAAGAAAATGATGTAGATAGGAAAACCAAAAACAGCGTAGCGCTACCCGCCTTGTCACAGCAAAGACATCAACCCTCAATGGGAGTCAATGACAGGAGGTGAATGGAAGTTTCTGCTTCTCACTGAAAGTAGTTATACTTCTTTGGTTTTGGTTTTAAATGCTATAATCTAGCGCATAATGTGACAGAAATATTTTGCTACTCAGTTGATAGAGTTTGCACATTGATATTTAATTTCATTTGATGGTCTTTATGATATCCAGGTGATCTTATTGTTAATGATATATCTAAATCCTACAACCCCCTTTCTCTCTCTGATGGTTACATAAACCCAACAGATGCCTCAGATGACAAGAAAGGAGCACTATATGATGACATGGTTGCCAAACCTTCTGTCGGTTTTGTTGACTCTGTTTCCAAAGAAAAACTACCTTCAGGTAAGACAGTAAATAGCAGTTTATACCTAAAACATCTGGGCTTGACTGTTGCCTAGCCATTTTCTACACTCACCCAGCAACCGTGTTGGTGATGGTGATTGGGGTGGTTTTGAAGCGCCAAATTTAGAGCAAAAGAACTTGACTTTCAGTGATAGATGCGAAAATACTTTTGACACGGTTTGTATGTGAGGAGGTATTTATTGGACTAATGCAAGATTATTGTTTAATAGTCATTTTTTAGTTTTAATTCGGCCAAACATAGAATTGCAGTGTTTTGTGTCTGTGTTGTGAATATCTTTGACTTGATAATCAAGTCGCCTGTCATAGTCTTTAAGCTACGAAAATTTCTTTTCTATGCTCTGCAATGCTACGCTATATGATGTTATAATGCTACGCTATGTGATGCAATGCTACGCTATGTGATGCAATGCTGCGCTATATGATGCTATGCTATGCTATGTGATGCTATGCACTGTAAAAGTGTTTGCACTTGCAATCTGTTCTTAAAAGCCTTGTGAAAATTTCCAAACTTTTAACGACACAATTTATTTTTTCAAACTACCATTTCGATACCTGAACCATCAAGTAGCTTGTCATCTTTTACAAGTGTAAAGCAAGTTAAACGTATAAGCTTGCTGCCGTGTATAACATTGTACGGTTTATCAGTTGTTGGGCAGTTATTGTTTGCTTTATTGATAGTAGTAATATATGAGCAGATCTCCCTACCAAGTGTTTTTTTGTGGATTGGACCTTGGAGTTGAGACAATGGGTTACGGCGTTGGATGAATTCGCCGAGTTTATATTGTATTTTACTTGAGGGGTACTTGAGTGGCATTTGAGTGGCATTTGAGTGGCATTTGAGTTTTGATTAGTTTTTTACTTAATTTGAACTTATATGGCATATAGATTTTGAATGTATGGCATTCAAGTTTTGATAACTTTTTACATAACTCGAACTCATATGGTATCTTGAGAGAGAGGGGAGAGGAGAGAGGAGAGAGGAGAGATGGGAGATGAGAGAGGAGAGAGATTTTTTAGTTTTCTATACATTCATGTATATATGGTTAGTTATGTACATATTTATGACTATATTTATATCTACATAGAGAGAGGAGGTATATCTACATTGAACAAATATATTGATCAAAAATGAAAATTATATGATTATATACCTGATTACATAATAAGTAGGGAGTAACTGTATACATAATTATAACTCATAGGGTATCTAGATTTTGAATGTAAGACATTTAAGGTTTGATAATTTTCTGTAATTCTGACTCATATGATATCTTGAGAGAGAGGAGATATATCTACATTGAATAAATACAGTGATTAAAAATGAAAGAATATGTGAATATATACATTTATTATGTAATAAGTAGGGAAAATCTCATATAATATAGCTAGAGTCAGTAAATACTAAGTAATAACAATTAATACATAGTCTTTTTTTCATTTCATTCAATTTTCATAAATTTTTTGCAAAAAGAAATCATTCTCTAAATGGTTAAATTTCATCTAATTGTACAAATTTACAAAAAAAGGAGAATGTGATAAAATAGATATCATAATAGAGTGTAATAAGTTGAATATATAGAGTTAAAGTCTATAAAAACTTTTTAATTTGTAAAGTATTTGATGACTTTACAAGAAATATCATCACATTCAGGTTCAATGATGATGAGAAGATTTTCTTCAAGCTTAAGTTTACTATTTTCCGATATAGACAGAGAAAGTTTTGAAAAACCCTCCAAATCATTATAAATAAAAACTCTATAAATCGACGGTGTTGAATTTGTAATTGATACTGAATTGTTTTCGCATATGATGTATCTATCACACACACAATCAGAATTGTATATAGTAGAGTTTGTAGGGCTTGGTTGTTCCAAAATTAAATCGACTAAACCCAGAGCTTGTGGAAGAGATGGAATTGACGGTGATAAAGCCGGAACTACTGGCTTGTTTGTAGTGGTTGTCGTCGGGGTTGTTGTCGTCGTTGTCTGTGGAGTTGTGGTGATTGTTGTCGTTGTATGTGGAGTTGTAGTGGTTGTTGTTGGAGTTGTTCTTCGAGTCGTAGTTAGTAATCCTTCATCGTATAAACGAATGTAATTTAAAGCTTCGTCGGTTTTGCAAACAAAGTAGTGTTGAGGCCACATATCATAAGTGTCACAGCTTCTACGTAGGTGAGTAGGTTCCATGAAACATGTGAGTCTACGCATACGATATTTTAAGTTTTTTCTTAAAATACGAGTTACTGAATCAACCGCTTCCATATTAAGAATTCCCCGAAAACATCCAGACGCTCTATGAGATAAAGTGAATGGTGTAAACTCGGTTACAAGACAATAACCGCTTAGGATTGGGAATAATAGGAGATAGATGCAATATCTCATTTTTTTTTATTCAGAGAGAGAGACTTTTAACCTAGTTTATGCTTTCATCATCTAGAGTTAACTGTCTTGCATTTCGGTGGTCTTTGGTTAATATGCTTCAACTAAAGCTCTATATTTATAACCTTGGGATTGCATTTGTCTTTGGTATCTCCTTGACATGTGATACTGATGATAATCTTGTTTTGAACAGACTTCAAACTTTCAAAACTCGAAAATGACAAATTTACACCTTCAATACCATTGATGTTAGTGATGATAGTAGCTATTTTCGACTCCCTGTTGGTCAAACGATTGCATTCCACACATGCAAAGTTGGTTGTCTCAAACTCTTCTGTTGGCGGACAAATCAAACGTGAGGTGTTGTATTCAAATACACATAATTCATCATTCCAAAATAGTTTTGTATTTTGAGTAAGACCTTCCGTATTATTTTTAACCCCTATTGCGCATTCCTCCTGATTCAGAGTGTATTTTGTTGGTGTATCACAAGACACAGAATCTGTAGAAGTTATTTCCTTGCAGATCCAAGAAGCGCTTGGAGGGATGAAAAAACCACAATATAATAAGTCGGGAGGGTAGAGTCGCACACAGTTTTTTCCATTTTCATCTTTATATCGTATAGTCCTTTTGAAAGGTGAAAAAAACAAGACATCATTTTTATCCATAACTCCGGCTATACATTCATCAATTTCGTTGGTATAGAATACTCCACTAACATTGGGAAATGTTAGTGCCAGTAGCAAGATAAATACGCAGCTCATTTTTTTAAATGTTTTCGCTTTCAGTGTTGAAAGTTGAATACTTTCTTTCTTGATGTTTTTTTCTATTTATATGTAAGAGGCTAGCGGCTTGTTCAGCTCTCTCAACCGATTTTGAAGATGTGAAACAATCTCATCAAAGTGGTTACCAAAATGTAAGTATGGTTCCAATCGAGATTGAGACAAAAGAACATGTGTTCCTGTCCAGCGAAATGAAGTCAAACCTCTTAAAATCGAAATATCTATCAAATCACCCAGTTCAGCATCTTTCAAACACTGCTTTATATCAACCAGTTCGATCGCTCTTTTGAGATCTTCAAAATCTATCAACTTGTCTTGCGGACAGCATACTTTTGGATCAAAGCTCCTAGAACAGTTTAAGCATTCGAGAGGATTTGCTCTTGAAATACAATTACAGCTCAAAAGCATGCTTTGTATTGATTTACGAACTAGATTGAATCCTAACACAAAATAAAATACTTCTTCGGTGATGAGTTGAACAAAAAGAGGATTCGAACGCTCTAAAGGAATGTGTTCAAAATGAGTCCTTATGAACTTAGGAACAAAATCAGCCAATGTACCAATTGACTTGAATCCTTGAGTTTTTCCACTCATGTTTCTGCTGTAGTTCAGAGATAAATGAAGCAACTTTTTTTGTAGCAGTTCTTTTATGAGTCTTCAGATATATTTGTCGAATCAATAGTTATTATCGGGTTGACTGAGTCTTCTTTTTCATCAAGAGTGTAAGCGTATGGATATCCTTCTGCTATCGCAAGTAATTTATCCTTTAGTCGTTGATAAGCCAGTTTGCTCTGACTAGTAGGTAATAGGTAGGGATTTAATCGTGCTCTCAAATTTGTTAACAAAAATGGAGACTTCAAATCATCAGTGGAAAGATCCAAAAAAGCATTAATCCATTCATCATGCACCAAAAAACCCATTTTAGCATTTTTCAAAACTTGTCTTCTATCAATCCAGTCGATAGCATCACCCAATTCTTTTTTGGTAGGTGTAGCGCCTTCAACCATTTCAGCATATCTTTTACAAGTGATACATTTGTCATCAACGTGTGAACAGTAACAGTTTAGTAGCGATAGATTGGTTGCTTGCTTGTAAAAACTTCCTCCTAGTACACAGTATACACATTCCTCCGTAAAATAAATCCTCAACATTTCATCAGAAACCTCAGCCAAAAAAGTCTTAGGACCTATAGCATCGGAAGCTTCTTGGTGAGCAAAGTCTTCAACACGTAGCATATTTGTTGTTATTCCGTTAAATTACAAAACGCGAATGATACGTTTTCAAATTGAAACATCTATTTAATCATTCATTACTTTTTCTTTTTTTTGAGGTTAATTGTTATGCTAGCTCATGTAGATTTTCATAAATGCTTTAATTTCAACCTGACAACCATCGATTGGGCAAGGTTTTACTTCTGATGAGCATTCAGTAAGCGCTTTTTCCTTACACTCACTACAGTAAATGAGATGACCACACGGAAGAGAGATATGATTTGCAATTACTTTTTTTTCATGCGTCTCAGACACACATTGAGCGAGTTTGCTTTGCTTAGTCTGATCTTTATCTTTTTTTAACGAATCAATTGATTTAGCATCATTTTTTAACAGCGGATCTTTATCTTTTTTTAACGAATCAATTGATTTAGCATCATTTTTTAACAGTGTTGACGAATTCTCAACAGTTGTAAAATCATTTTCAAAAATATGTAGGGCTTCAATCATAAAACCTATTCGCTCAAAAGGTTTTCCATTTAACACTAAAACTTGTTCGATATCGTTTTGACTGTATCCTAGTTTTTTGCAAATAAGTTTCATTTCTTCGGTGTCATTGTTGCGAGTTATTTGTTTTAATTTTTCTCGATATTTTTCAACCCGTCGCTTACACCTTTTGCCTTTTTCCGTTCGCATGTAAACATCCTCAACGTACACTTCACCTTTACTCCCGAGTAAAAAATAACAGTCTGGGAACCATCGACAGTGTTCCTCCCATGGTAGATCACTCTCTTTCCATTCTTTAAGTTCACCTGAGCAAAAGAAGCATTTCACACTATCCCCGAACTTAGTATAGTAGAAACCTGCATTGGAAAGGAGTTTCATGGAGACTTTACCCTTCCATTGTTTGAAACTGTCTTCTCTAGATGTTTCAGTAGCAAAACGTGGTGTATCAGCACGATCAATTGATATACCTAGAGGTAATACTTCTGCAGTTAAATCTCCTCTTCTGATCTTTTGTTCTTCCATCGTATAACTTTTGACAATTGAGATGTTTTTCATTTCATCTGCAAGTAGTTTCCTAGGTCTATACAGACGATTGTGAGTGTTAAATCCTCTAACAAATCGACAAAACGGAAAACTTTTAGCGTGTTCTTTCATCGGATGTTCATCTTCATCCTTCCAGTTTAGTAATACCCCTTGGCAAAAAACACATCGAACAGCGTTGTCTTTTTCAAGGTTATAGAAACCAGCTGCAGCCATGTTTTCACCACAATGTTTACCTACTCGTCTCCAATTTGTAAGAAATGATTTTCTTCGATAACTTTCATCAAGCATTAAAGCCTCTCTTTCATAAAAAGAGAGTTCATTGTAAATGAACTTGAAAAAGTCCGATGGGGAAAGTTGCGCAATAGTTTTTTGTAATTTTAATGACAAAAGACTACAGTGATTATCCGGATAAGTTGCGACGACATAAGTTATTGCAGTGGTATCAGGAAAAGTTCGTTGTAAAAACAACGATGAAGTAACGAGTAAACTATCATCTATCCATTCAGCACAGTCTTTAGTATTTTCAAAACAATTTCGAGTTTTTTGCATTTCTCTTTTTTCATTATAAATAGTGTTTGCTACATATCTGTTGTTTGTTACTCGACACATTATTTATATATAATATAAGTAGTAGCTTCAGTTATTACTCAAGTTGAAGTTTTGTTGGAAAGTTCTTTTCCTTTGATCTAGTTCGTTGTTATTCTAAAAAAAAATGATAATGCTTTATAGCAAAAAAATAAAAAAGACTAAGGTTTCAATTTTTTTTCAATATACTTGAATTGATTACTATTATAATAGAACGTAAATACTTACATCAGAAATGAAGACTTGTCTTTTCTTTTGAATTAAAATGAATGATATTCCTAGTAGTTTGAACTTGAGAGCTGCTTTCTATAAAATTCGGATGAAGAAGGAGTACATTTTTCATTTTGAAGTCCTGAAATAATAAGAATAAACATAATTAAAACTTACATACAACATTTTTTTTGATATCTTAAATAGTGAATAATCTTGTTTTTTATTCAGAAAATGTCTTCACGCTTAAATCGATTACAATTAAAACAAAATATAAATACTTACATCACAAATGAAGACTTGTTTTTCTTTAATGAATTATATACATAGTTGTTTGAACTTCAGCTGTTTCCTATGTAACTCAAATGATGGAGAAGGAGGGTTGTAGTAGATGATGATGTAGTAGATCTTCTTCCTTCAGTTAGTTTGAACTTGAGAGCTGCTTTCTATAAAATTCGGATGAAGAAGGAGTACTTTTTTCATTTTGAAGCCTCTGAAATAATAAGAATAACCATAATTAAAACTTACATACATCATTTTTTGATATCTTAAATAGTGAATAATCTTGTTTTTTGTTCAGAAAATGTCTTCACACTTAAATTGATTACAATTAAAACGAAATATAAATACTTACATCATAAATGAAGACTTGTTGTTCTTTGAATTAGATGAATTATATACATAGTTGTTTGAACTTCAGCTGTTTCCTATGTAACTCAAATGATGAAGAAGGAGGGTTGTAGTAGATGATGATGTAGTAGATCTTCTTCCTTCAGTTACTAACGATGAAGTGAATGCTTTCTGTATGAAAACAGTGCTTCTTATATAGCTTAAGTTGCACTGCTATGAATCAGCATTATTTTCACATGAATGGAAACCGTTGCTTTCGCGGGAATAACAAAATTATTTTCACGCGAATACAAACCAATGCTTTCGCGGGAATAAATAATTTATTTTCACGCGAATGGAAAGCGTTGCTTTCGCGGGAATAAATATTTTATTTTCACGCGAATACAAACCAATGTTTTCGCGGGAATAGATAATTTATTTTCACGCGAATGGAAAGTGTTGCTTTCGCGGGAATAAAAATTTCATTTTCACGCGAATACAAAGCAATGCTTTCGCGGGAATCAATATTTTATTTTCACACGAATGGAAACCGATGCTTTCGCGGGAATAAATATTTTATTTTCACGCGAATACAAACCAATGCTTTCGCGGGAATAAATAATTTATTTTCACGCGAATAGAAACCGTTGCTTTCGCGGGAATAAAAATTTTATTTTCACGCGAATACAAAGCAATGCTTTCGCGGGAATAAATATTTTATTTTCACGCGAATACCAACCATTGTTTTCGCGGGAATAAATAATTTATTTTCGCACGGATGGAAACCCTTGCTTTCGCGGGAATAGAAATTTTATTTTCCCGCGAATACAAACCAAAGCTTTCGCGGGAATCAAAACTTTATTTTCACGCGAATGGAAACCGTTGCTTTCGCGGGAATCAATATTTTATTTTCACGCGAATACAAACCAGTGTTTTCGCGGGAATAAATAGTTTATTTTCACGCGAATAGAAACCGTTGCTTTCGCGGGAATAAAAATTTCATTTTCCCGCGAATACAAACCAAAGCTTTCGCGGGAATCAATACTTCATTTTCACGCGAATGGAAACCGTTGCTTTCGCGGGAATAAATATTTTATTTTCACGAGAATACAAACCAATGTTTTCGCGGGAATAAATAGTTTATTTTCACGCGAATGGAAACCGTTGCTTTCGCGGGAATAAATATTTTATTTTCACGCGAATACAAACCAATGCTTTCGCGGGAATAAATAGTTTATTTTCACGCGAATAGAAACCATTGCTTTCGCGGGAGTAAAAAAATAATTTTCACGCGAATAAAAACCAAAGCTTTCGCGGGAATATCGCGTGAAAAAACTGCTGAGTCATAGATATATTATAAAGGTTTCATAGGGTTAATTAGTACAGCTTTAGCTATTTAAGAACCAGTGTTTTCACACAGAAAGCATCCAGTTCTACAATAGCTAGCAAGGAAGCAACATCTACACACCAACTACTACATTTACTTGAAACTCAATAAGGTGAGAATTACTAAATAATTCTTTAACATATACTGATAAAAACTTCAACTAGTTTTGCTATAATACTTCAGAAAGTTAATTTTATGTTTTAATATTTTGTTCTTATTAATAAAAGATCAAATAGTTTCACCATACCGCATCAGAAAAATTATTATGGTTTTGATTATGTGTTTATTTTATAAATATCTAGTTAGTTTATTCTTTTCAAAATATTTTTCAAATTCCAGCCATTTGTTACATATTTTTTACTCTCTTTTCAGTTCCAACTTCCGACTGAACGCTCTGAATATGAATGAAGACCGTAATACCTCATTTCTCTCAACATTCGAGCCATACTCTGATGATAAAGAAAATATCCCTCCTGATTCACATCTAATAAGAAGGAAACTGAACACAATTCGACCAAATCCATGGGATTCGGATAGAAATAAAACGATTGACTATACTTGGACTTTGAAAGCGCCATCTCCTTCTCATCTTTCCTGCTTGTCAAAAAATGCTGCTAGTTTGCTCAATTCTTGCGATACCAATGACAGAGTAATGATTGGAAGGTTTCAACCACTTCACTTAAATCAAACGCCGTCACTTCTCGAGATAGTCTCCATCGAACAACCAACTGAGGATGTATATAAAAACTTATGCATTATCCGCTACAATATCGAAACATTTGGCAACAGACGACAAGTGAGGTCTATGGTGAGAAATGAGGATTACAACAAATTAGCTCCAACACAACCGGATGTTCCAAAACTGGTGGTTTTTATGGGATTCGATTCAGACAAGCATCCAATCTTTCACCCTATCAACTTCCCATCCAATATTTCCCTTGAGGAAGCTAAACAGCTAAGTAGATTAATAAAAAAAAAAACACCTACTCAGTTGATCAGTATGGTTCGTATCGCAACGCTCTCGCAATTTGCTGTTGGAAGTGTAATCAGTTTTGAATCTCCTCAAATATCAACTCAGTTAACATTACCTAATGGAGATGTGGTGATGAATGCGCTACTGGTAAACTACAGATGTTTGCAATATGATGGTTTGATGATGGGAGTTCTATATATACCTGAAAAACACGCTAGCAACATCAAACAAATTGGAACAGGAGTCATACTTGTAAGAAATCGTGAAGTTAGTAGATTTGGTTATCATCGACATGATATAATCACATTCACAGCATTACAAGCGATAGAAACGGCTCAAAACCTATCCAACAAACTTGATGATTCCAACCAGATGAAGTACTTTACTACAGATGAGGTTGTTGAGAACAAGGTCTTAGTGCTTTCAATGGGAGTGGGAAACACATCTTCTACATCTTTGAGAGAACCAGCGCCCCCTGGTGAAAACTATATTCAAAAAGAGCATGTCAGACAAGACAACACAGTGAGTATTTTTTATTCAATGTAAACTAACTGATACAAGTAATACTTCCAATTAGATAATATTTATTTATAAAGCAATTATTTTTTGTTTTGCTTTAGATAGAAGAGAGAGAATCAAAAACGCTTGATGAAAATTATGCTCAAGAAAAAACAAACTGAATAATATAACTTGGTGAGTTACTTCTCTTTACTATATAATGTTAACTAACCAATGTAAAAAGAACTATAATTCAAATTTATGTAATTATTTTACATTTTTGTTTAATCATCCTATACTAATACATAACTTTTGATTTTAGTTCATTACGGAATCAAAAGTACATAGAACAGAAGTCTTCCTTCCTAGTTATAACATCAGTACAACAATGACAACATTGTAAAGAAAAAGACTATCAACCATTGATTGTCATTACAAGTTGTAGTGCTTTGAATTACTTAGTATTTACTAACTCTAGCTATATTATACAAGAATATTTTGCTACTTATTATGTAATAAATGTATATAATCATATATTGATTCAATGTAGTCTCCTCATTCTTCTCTTCTCTCTCAAAATATCATATGAGTTCGAGTTATGTAAAAAAATTATCAAAACTTGAATGTCATGCATTCAAAATGTATATGCCATAAGTTCAAATTAAGTAAAAAAATAATCAAAACTCAAATGCCACTCAAGTACCCCTCATTATGTAATCAGGTATATAAACATATAATTTTCATTTTTGATCAATATATTTGTTCAATGTAGATATATCTCCTCTCTCTATGTAGATATAAATATAGCCATAAATATGTACATAACTAACCATATATACATGAATGTATAGAAAACTAAAAAATCTCTCTCCTCTCTCTCCTCTCTCATCTCCCATCTCTCCTCTCTCCTCTCTCCTCTCCCCTCTCTCTCAAGATACCATATGAGTTCGAGTTATGTAAAAAAGTTATCAAAACTTGAATGCCATACATTCAAAATCTATATGCCATATAAGTTCAAATTAAGTAAAAAACTAATCAAAACTCAAATGTCACTCAAATGCCACTCAAATGCCACTCAAGTACCCCTCAAGTAAAATACAATATAAACTCGGCGAATTCATCCAACGCCGTAACCCATTGTCTCAACTCCAAGGTCAGATCCACAAAAAAACACTTGGTAGGGAGATCTGCTCATATATTACTACTATTGATTAATTGATCATCGTTACCTGAATTGCTTATGTTTTATCCACACAGAAAATGAAGAGTCTGGGTTGGTACAAAGGCTACAGATGGAGCTACAATTAGCTCAGCTGGATATTGCGGAACTCAAAGCTAAGCAAACGTTGGCTAGAGTCCAACAATCTAAAATGGGAAGGTTGCAGACAGAACTAGATGATTCCAAAGCAGAAACTGCAAAACTCAAAGCAATGCTAGTTGGTTGGTTTCATTTTTTTTGGTTCTTTGCCTCCAGTTTATGTAAGTTTCCATTGGATAGAACTCTAAAGTAGGTTTTATCCGGAGTGGTAAAGGAATACGTATCAACCAAGAATATACATCAGACTGTTACAGATTTGTGTGCACTGTCTTGTTTAGAGCACGGAATCCTGCCAGCCAATCGGGACGAAGTAAACAAAACAGATGAACACCATTGCACTAAAAAAGACAAAGTATCATCCCTCCATTTGTTGGGAAATGACATAAATATGAAGTCAGAGTCTTCCATAAACGTGGACAAGGTAGATTTGGGTAGGTTTGATTTTATACATCTCCAAGTTCTATTCTACTTGCCGGTCAAAATCAAATATACGTAACTGATGCAGCAAAACTGAAGAAACTGGCTTTTTGAGAAAAAATATTGTTTGCAAAAGGGGATTACAAAAGAGTAATAGCAAGTAAACAATTGAATGAAAAATTGAGTGATAATGGCTTCGTTTCAAATTTAAAAGAATCGATCACCCTTTACTATTTTAGCTAAACCTATTGGCCCCATGTAATGGGATGCTCGTCTATCATTACTGCACACTTGTAAACCTGACCATTCCTGATAGCAAAGCATCAGCTAGTAATAACACAAACTACTTGTGACATTAAACACTGTTTGTTTATCCTTGCTTTGACCTCATATCAAGCCTAATCGATGATGCAAGGGCTTCAAGAACTATTTAATCACTACCAGCTACCCTATAGGTCAGGACTAGCTGATATTACACTAACTATGGAAACTTTTCGTATGAGCCAAAGATTTTTATAGTTACTGCACATTGCTTGCTATAGTGACATGGAAAGTTGCCAAAGGTTAGCAACATGAGCTATTTTATGGTTTGGAATGAGGAAAGTTAAACAAACTTTGTGTTACTAGCTAGCACATGAAATACTGCGACATATTGACCAGCTAGTAGTTCACAGATCTCCATTATCACATACACATGTCTGTGTAACTATGGCTGCTTGAGGTAGTCAAAGGATTAGCAGTGATAAGATAAGCATGCTTGCCACTTGTGTAGTAGCCCAAGTGTCACTGCAGGCTATGTAGCTATGGGGAGCTACCTTTGTCGTATCCTACTGCTGTATGATGGCATTACACTTATGGTCACACTTATGCAACCTCAGTGCAATACGCAATGTTTCAGAGTTTGTGAACTGTTCCGAAACAACTCAGTAGTCTCCTATGTCCTCCTTCCATTACTCCATTCTTGTACTAACACTGGTTATGCCAAGTGTTGATGATCCTGCCATTTTCTTCCCTACCAGCAGATATCTCTTAATTATAGCTGCATCCCATAAGGGGCTAGGAGTGCAGCTCAACTTGGTAGCTCTATTATGACAGTACATTCATTGTTATATCCCCTGAGAAGCCTTCAGGGGTACTCACTCTCCACTTGTTTATGTTACTACTCCCAAAATTCACCACAAAACATCTAGCTTTGCTTCATACCAGAGGCGTACCACCTCATTGTAATTATATATTGATTTAAAGGGTTTCAACAAATTTTCCTATGAGAAAACACAAAAAACGGCGAACAATTCGGTTTGATTAAAGTTGAGCAGACAAGACTTTTGCTCATTTCATTATCTTGAAGTTTTTGAAATATACAAACAAAATGTATAAATAGATCCATACTGATTTACTGGTTTTGTATTTCTATTCATTGATCCCACCATTATATTAGTTCTTTCTGTAAACATTATAATTGTGTTATTATTTGGTTTGCAACATTGAATAGTTAATCTGATTAATGAATTCTGATTGATGCATATTTCATGGTAATTTATCAATGAGCCCGTTGGGATAGTCACAGTCTGATATAAAAATAGTAGTTTATTAGCAATTAAGTCACTAGCATAATTTAACAACAAGGTTTTGTGGACGGCAAAACGTTTCCTAAAATGAACAAACTTAAAACTTACTTTTGTTGAGGCCCGCCATTATTGCCATTGTGATGATCCCTTTTCGAAATTTACAGAGACTGGCATGGAAGATGAACGCAGTACACTGAAAAGAACATCAAAAAATCTACAGCCTAGATTTGAGGACACAGTACAGAACACATTTGGAGAGTCTCTACTTCCTGAACACAGTGAGAAGAAAGGTAAGTGCTTACATTAGAAACAGCTTTATGGTCAAAAGTTTTTTCCAACTAGTATGTGAAGTTAGGATTTTACCTTTACGGTATTGCAATAGACCCATTCGTAGCTACTACAGATGATCATGTAGGTGGTAAAGTTGGTGAACTCAAAGGAATTACCAAAAACATAGAACCCAGATACCAGGACACAGTACAGGATACATTTATAGATTCTGAACATCCAGCCCATAGTGGAGAGACAGGTCAGTGAAGTCTACCGAAAGGG
Source organism: Cryptosula pallasiana (assembly GCA_945261195.1). Classification (NCBI taxonomy): domain Eukaryota; kingdom Metazoa; phylum Bryozoa; class Gymnolaemata; order Cheilostomatida; family Cryptosulidae; genus Cryptosula; species Cryptosula pallasiana. Next base: position 10,168,143 of record OX183137.1, on the reverse strand, counting down.
TCTAATTAACAAATTTCATTGGGGAACGTTTTAATGTGAACCATTGCAGTTCCCTAGTAGTGTTGTTGTTCACTCACTTGTAGGGTTTGCTAAAGCTGCTGATGCGTTTAATGCTGTTGAACTGAAAGGAATTACCAAAAACATACAACCGAAGTTCCAGGACACAGTGCAGGACATACTTGTGCAACCTCGTGAGTCAGCAGGCAGCAAAACGGCAGGTGAAACTGTTAGTTACAAGAGGGTTTCATTTTTAATTCATAGACATGCTCCAATGTGTTCTTAAAAACCTTAAAATTCCCAGAGAACTGGATTGATCTAAAATCAACACAATGATTTTGTTTCGGTATCAGTGGGAGAGTATTTTATGATTTACTGCTAAAAATTCCAAAACAGAAATATTTTTTGAGATTTTAGTAAACTCAAGCAAAGTATGTCATCATATTTCAGAAAATACCGAGAGAGAACTGGTGCAGACCAATTTGGAGAATGAATTACCAGTAAATCACTCATCATGGAACATGGATGTTGGTGTGGAGGTGAAGGTTACAGGTGAAAAACGTATCACTGAAACAGGTATTGAAACTGTTTTGAATATTTAACTCTTTGATGAACCTGTGAACCTGTGATCAACCTGTGAACAGATAATCGATAGACAAGTATGATCTCCAATGAGTTCTGTAAAACTATATATTTCAGTTGTAATTGTGAGCTGGTATTTGGAGTTCTCCCCCCTCAGCATGTAGTTTCTAGAAGCATCTCCTTTAGTTAATATGTGTTTAAGGAGGTTCATAGTAAATTTTTCTAAGTTTTCAGCAAGTTGAACCCTTGTTTTTATTCTCTTTGCTTTCATTTCTATGAGAAACTGAGACTGATGCGCACCTGGCTGTTCCAATGGCTTCAGAGATGCAAAGCTTAAAGATAACAAACCTACCACTCAGCCAGGAAAAGACACCAGAAGATACAACACAATACTCAGATGTTGGAGTAGAGAAAGGAGATATAATACTTAGCAAAGCACCAGGTAAGTATGTAGAACAACAATTGGTATGGCTAGTAAGTTTTGGGTAAGGATGTGGGCTTGATGCCATTGATAGTAGCAAAAAGTCTTGCCAAAATATGATGCCTGAGGAAGTCAGCAATAGGTTTTCACATTATTTATGTAATAGTTGCAAAAATGATTGCTGCTAAAAAGCAACTCTTTGAAATTCGAAAAATTACAAAATTGGGTGTGGACTCGTTGAAAAAAATGGCTGTTTGTAAGCAAAAGTTGTTTGAAGCTTGAGTTTATACAATTTCATGCTCACGCTACTAGTTTGCATTTCCTCTCACACGATGTGATGTTTTATCTTAAATGCAAACCGCAAAAATCTTTCAACCAATGGCCAAGTCTGATAATAACTGTAAATGGTCATGTAAATATTGGAAGTTGGCTGTTAGCCAAATTCTCACCTGAAAACATGGCATATAGCACACTTTACAAGTATTTCACTTTCTGTTACTGTCTTCTAACAAGCCGGCACATCTCATCGTATATTCAATTCCTCAGCAAACTAAATATTCTGACATTCTTGATTGATGGATCACATGCAGTGTTCTAGTAGCTTCACCTTTTCCAGAGCAAATGATTTTTCCTCGTAATTTCTCTATCATTGTTGGCTTTGTAATGTAAAAAATTATTTTGAAGTTCCATTTTCTTTTCCAGCCATAGAATCAATGGAACAGCAACAACCCCCCACAACTGATGCTGATGGACACAGTCTAAAGATACTAAATATACCCCAGAACCAGGAGATGGCATTAACAGATAAAGCACAACACACAGATCTTGATATAGAGATCAGAGATACAAAACAAGACATGGTACCGGGTAAGTAAATAAATAAGGACACAGGTTTGTTTAGTTATGAGAGCTTCCAATTATTGACATATGATTGGAAACTCTACTGTTCTACAGCAGTTCCTTATTAATTTGAGTGCTCTTTCTTGTGTTTTTGTGAATAACTTACTGTGTTTTGGTTGCAAAACAACAACAGTAGATGTTTCACTAACCTTGTGAGCGTTTTTTTATCGGAATTTATTAATTGAGTGGCAATAGGTGTATTCACGAGCTGGATCGTTGAAAATCTGCTATTAGTCATATTTGTGATCCACATCAGTGGGCGGCAAACGCATCGATACAGGCAAATAAGTTCTATTATATAATAATAAGGAATAATATTAATTGAGCCTGATTAAACGTGAGAACACAAAATTTCAATGTACATTGTAGCGAGTGTAATTATTTTCCTATGTGTAAGCAATTCATCAGTGAAGGTTATCGCGTCGTTGATTCTTTACTGGTACTATTAGCATGATGCATCGGTATGTAGCAGATAGTGGTAGCGATTCAAAGAATAAACAGCTTTACACTTGTCCGGTTGGCGTTTATTTCAAAGCAATTCAATTTTGATCAAGTATAACATTTATCTTTCTTGTTTTAACAAGATAGCTCTGTGTTTCATTATTGTGATCAATCTATTTACAATATATCAATATTATACATGGGAATCATAATAAATAATAATAATAAACAACGTATATAATAGTTAATAATAAATAACGATAAAATAGTAATAAACAAACGTCACCCACGTGAGTCTGTATTAATTTTTATGTTATGGATCGATAGTGTTTGCGACCTTTGAGTATGCCTCGCAAATTAATATTTTCTTACTCATGGGCATGGTATTTTGCAATCCACTGAAAATATTGCTACCGACCCATTCGCACTAAATAAATTGCGAAAAGTATTATTCATTAAGTTTATTGTACGAATCGATCCAGGTCGCGAATATACCTATTAGATCATGAGAAATAAGTAGTTGAAATCTTTCTTGTAATATTAAAAACTCATGTCAATGTTATGCGCTCCAGTTTTAAACTTGTAGTATTTTTAATTGACACTTTTAAAATTAATAACATTTGGCTATTTAGTATTCCATAAATAATGTTGGACTTTGGCTCCATATCTGGTTGAGATGGCAACTTTCATTTAGATGGCCCACATTATTGTGCATTCTTTTGTATGTTTACCACTAGTATGGTTTGGGCTCTTAAGAATTATATTTATCTAAACTAATCGTAAAAAATAACAAGCGAAAACAGTTTTGGTTTCACAAACAGTCAATAAGTGAGTTGTCTCCCCTATCTGAGTACTATTGTCTCTAATAACTGGGGAGTAGTGATGGGAGAAAACCAATTCTATAATGATCACTAGACAGCTTTTGTACAGTTGGTTTAGACTACATATGAAATCAGAGTTGAATTAGCTGGTGTGTTGTCTGTTACATTTAGTAGAACAGGATGTAGCAGGTATCAAACCTACAGATGAAGATAGCCTAAAAATAACTATTATATCTAAAAACCTACATATGGATATAGCAGACACTATGCAGATGGAAGTTGGTAAGAATCTGTTTCTGCAACTATCTGGGTAAACCAATTGTTCATTTTTAAATTTCTATGTGAAACTACAATCCATCAGTGTTAATACTTAGATTGAACCAAGTTTGACAGGTTGACCATCACATGTGGAGTAAACAAGACCCTTACTACATTGAGGCAACGCTGGGTTTGAGTAAATCATTATACATATAATGCTTGCCTTTATTATTTATTGCTGATCCGTTTTACTCCCAATCAACAGTTACAGAGAGACCGCAACCACCCACTTTACCTGCAGTAGACAATGATAGCTTGAAGTTAACTAACCTACCTCAAAACAAGATGGTGGCTGTAGAAGATACAATGCGGTACACAAATGTTGGCACAGAGCCAAATGAGGCAGAAGTAGCACCTGAACCCAGTGAGTATTGCTAATGGCCACGTGTAAGTCACCTTAAGCTGTTTAATTAATTTATTACAGACAATATTCTTGAGATGTTAAGCATCTACAGCATAAAAATGCTGTCCGCGGGAGAAGGTAACTCCAAATAATTTTACCACTTGCTATAGAAAAATGATGGTATGAGATAGTAATACTAGTCATTTCTCACTAGTTGAAGAAGGGACATACAAGCGATTGGATGACAGAGATAGTCTAAAGTTAACTAACATTGTACAGAACCAAAGGATGCCCCTAGAGGATACAATACAGATGGAACCAGGTATTTGTCTTTGAACTTTTGGAAAGACTTCTGCTTGTCAACTAGTTTCCTTCACAGCACACCATCATGTCTCAAATTAATTTTTGACGTAACAAAATATTTGATTCAAGCTTTCCCATCAATAACATACATATGTAATAATGCTGCACTTTATTAGCTGCAGTAACAAGTACACAATGTACAGAGGAAGGGAGGTTAGATGACTTGGTAACATACAGAGAGTTTCCTATAGAAGAGAAGATACAGAATACAGACATTGGTGCTGATGTAGACACAACAAATGCACAAACTGTACAGACAGGTGTGTTGTGTAATCAATGTTGATCACAAATAATTTTGTTTGCGGCTAGCTGCTTGTAAGATAATGGCAAAACGGTTGCGAAAACTTATTTGAAACTTGGAGATATTTTGTTTAGCCATCTATATGCTATTCAGTAGAATTTGACTTGAATTTGTTGTATTCAAAATTTCATTTAGCATTGCAAGTTAGTTTTTATCTGTAATACGTACTCATCGTTTTACAGTGACAACCAATCTCATTTGTTAATAGTCCTTTGAGAGTTTCACTTTCCATCAATTTCTTGTAAAAACCTGTGTCCTTTTAGCTGGAACTAAAGTTCATGAAATATGTTGACATGAAGAAAGCCATGACAAAAAACTTGCACATAAATCTTTTTTAAAGAAACAAATCGGAATCAAAACAATAGTGCATCCTTTTGGATGGGTAGAGCAGTGAAGAGTTTAAAATAAACTATTCAATTCTTTCATCAGGTGGCTTAACAACACCTTCAAAGAATATTCTATTGCTGCCAATTATTCTATGGCCAAAAGCCACCAAAAGGTTTAAAAAAAATGGAAAAATTATCAGACAAACAACCTTTATTACACAGAGTAACTGTAATCAATGGAGCCTTTTGGAAAGCATTTGGTGTATTTACAGGAGTTATCTTCTTAAAAAAGAGCAGATTACTCCAAGACAACATTTATTTGTCGGGCAATCCATATCTTTAGGAGTGCGCACTCATCACTTAGCTACACTAAAAGACAATACAAACATTCAGACAAACTTTTCCAATTGCAGACGTGTCAGTAGAAAGTGGAGAAGAAGAAAACTCCATACATGCAATTTCTGATCAGACTCAGTCACAAGATGCACCAGGAGAACCTGATGTGTGAGTACTTTGTACTGGCTACAAGACTCTTTTACTGCAACAGAGATATTGTAAGTGCAAGTGGTGGGATCTTTTAGCTAACAAAGTTGAATAAAACAAAATAAAATTGGCATTTTGAGGTGCATGACCTTGAACCTTGATCCTCGATGGCACTATCAAGCAGAGGCACTATCTGCAAGTTGATAGCCAGAGTTTTCCAATCTATAAATAGTCATTTTTTGTGTTTACCAACGAGTTAAAACCTGCACGGTAAGTATTGGAAACTGATGAATGTCAATAACAACAGAACCTGTCATCAGTCCACCAGGTGCTGATGACACTATTGTTTCGTGAGCATTGATGCATTATTTTTAAAACTATATCAATCATAAAAATTATCAATAGATTGTAAAATATTTATAATCGCTTGGATAAAATTTGTCCTGCAACTGTACAAGACTAAAAGTTTCTGTGCTACATTTATGCAGACTATGTTAGGGTCCACTTTTTAAAATTCTGTTTTATTTACCTAAACACTTCCTTTTTTGCAGCGGCACAGATCGGTAAACCAATAAGACTGAACTGACAAGCACCTGCCAAATTAACAGAAGGTGCCTTTACAGTGGATGTGTTTTGGTTGTCTCTCTCTTGATACCAAACTGGTTGTTGAAATTTAACACAACAGTTTTTGACATTAAGGAAAGTGGGAGAAGGCAACTTCTTATTTACAATTGTATATACCAACACTATTACATTAGACTTGGGATGTTATGTATGATACTAGTGCTACTGAACTTTTAAGGTTAATTAACCAGATGATAATACCTTTAGTACTTGTAAGTAATAGTTATACCTTTAGATAAATAAGCATTATGGGATATAATCTATGAGCTGATGGACTCAATTCTATATTAGGTAATAGTAACTGTATATTTATATGATATATACACTATATACAGTGATTGCCTACTCATATCATCTGTCTATTACATAATTGACTGAAACATAATATTCAGTTTGTTGGTTTCTTGCTAACAACATGCCTGGAACTAAAAAACAAAAATTCATGCAAAATAACTTGGTAGTTGCCTTCTCTTAGTTTGGGGCTGACGACTCCAAGTTTATTGACAAGTTTTGTGTTTTGGACAATAATTGTTGCAAGCGGCGCTGTTGTTGATGAAATGACTCAGTGAAATTTTCTACCAAAGCCTATCACCATTAGCAACCTTGACACGTCTAAAAAAGGAGGGCAGCAGTATCTGCAGCAAGAAATATTTAAATAATATCGTCACCAACCAACTGATTTCTTCATAAGAAACTTTGCTCATTCTAGTAATCTCCAAGCTTGCACAACTAGCTTGTACTGCTTTCTGGCACCTTCATACCTCAGCAATACATTACTGGTTGTAGTTTTGTGGTGAACATTCTTGAGGGATTGCTACAGATAACCCTCACATACTAACAAACCACTTCAGTGATCTTGACCTTTACCTAAAAGAGTTACAACCTTTGCCGAAGCTTTCTGAGAAGAGAAAAACTTGACTCGAAACAATAGGCATTTGACCTTGTTAGTGGTATTTGCATTTGCAATGTGAGAGTTGTCTCCTTTTCTGCTGAAGCGACAACTCCAGTTTTGTGACTAGGTTTGATGCAATTGTAATCAGAAACAGTCATCTTTCTATCTGCTAGTAGACGTGCACTCAAATGCTGATGTGAGAGAAAACAACTGTTAAAACAATATTGTGTGACTCATGTACGTAGACTCAAATGATACATCCGCTGTTGAGATGCTATGCTCAAGAGTTTGATGAGGAAAACACAAATTTGTTTCCTTCAGCCAACAAAGTTTTACTGCAGCTCACTGGTGGCAACTACAAAAAATGAGGGCTTGTGTTAAGAGCTGTAGGTTATAGAGCCATAGACAGACAACTCACACTATTCCTCTGTTCCTCCACTCATGATTGCATCATGTTTTAGGTGGAGCATCAAACAGACCTACTTACACTTGGTTGGTTTGGTATATAAACCTGTAGCGTCCGTATTCATTGGTTGACGGGTCATTTCTGATAACGTGACTTGCTTTATTGAATGGAAATTTTTGGCAGCGATTTTGGAGTTGTCTCTGTAACCTAATGTTGTGCAGATAACTTGTATTTGTGTGGGAAGAGGCCTTTTATAAAAAAAACAATTAATTTTCTTATACGGAGAAGGAATGATTTTTCTGTATGTAAGACAGACTGGACTTATTTAACTTTTCATTACTAGTATGTTTATCTGACAACCTGCTCATAACCTGCTGCTCATAACCCGCTGTATAACCATGAACACAATTTCTTTCCGATTCCTGAATCTACTTTTGTAGGCGAGAGCAGGCCAACTAGATGTGGAGGCACAGGGGTCTATGTGCTCAGTGGCATGGCAGTGGGAGGCACAGGGGTCTATGTGAGCAGTGGCATGGCAGTAGGAGAGAGCCGTCCATTGAAACTTGAAGGAGCAGAGGCAATTACTATGGAACTGGTTGGTGTTGGTGGGGGGCCGCTGCATCTTACTTCTATTTACCGCTACCATCGTTAGACCTTGGTGGGTTTCTATCTGATTTAGAGCTGTTCTTGGCTGCGGGCGGAGGGAGAGGCAGGGACCATGTGATTGTCGGTGATTTGAATATTGACACTCTGAGCTCAAATTCTGACGAATATCTCAATATCATTCACCAGTATAACTTCCAAAACTTAATCACCATTCCTACTCGCACTACGACTTTTTCTAAAACTTGCATTGATCATATATTAGTCATCAATGGAACAATTGAGGACACATCTGACCATAAGCCTGTGTTTGCTTTGTTCAACAAAATTATGCCCCATGCCTCAAAGACAAGACATCAAAGATGTTACAAAAATATTTTCAACATAAATTTAAAATCTCTCTTTGACAAGGTTGATTGGAATGCATCGGTATATAATGCTCAAAATGTAAATATCGCTTATAGTAACTTTCTGGAAAAAACCTTAGAAATATTTGATATCCTAACCCCAATTAAAGAACTAAGATCCCTTGATAGCGGAGATAAGGAAAAAGGACAGAATATTTAGCAAGCACAAAGCTTATCCTTTTAGCCCTAGCTTGAAGCTAAGTTATACGAAACAAAGGAACAAAGTTTCAACTATGATTAAAGAAGCCAAAGCAAAGTATTATAACGAAATTATATCAGGTGAATCAGATACACGTAAGCTCTGGAATATTGTAAACTCTGCCAGCGGGCGAGTGAAAGCATCTTCACAAAACATAAATAAAATAGTCAAAGGTGATTTAATATTTACTGATGAATTGGAAATTGCTTCTGAATTTAACATATACTTTACCGAAATTGGACCTAGGCTAGCTGATGCTATTCCATCCTCTTACACAAAAGGCATTGATTATAAATGTGACTATAAGCAATTTGATTTCTTATCAATCAATGAAGCTGATGTACTAAATGAGCTAAGATGTATAAACGAAAGAAAAACTCAGGGCCTAGATAAAGTATCACCCAAACTAGTTAAAATTTGTGCTGAATATTTAGTGTCACCCTTCACTTTCATAATTAACAAATGCTTGAAAGACAGTGCTGTACCACAGAAAATGAAAAGTGCCAAAGTCTTACCTATATACAAAAACACAGGGAGCAAAGATTCATGCAATAACTATCGCCCTATTTCCATCTTGCCCATATTCTCCAAAGTACTTGAAAGATTAATCAACTCCCAAATTCACAACCACTTGACCCACGAAAATATAATCTCCGAATCGCAATTTGGTTTCCAAAGAAAAAAGGGGACTCTAGAGGCCTTGGTTAAATTTACTAACAACAAATTTGCTGCACTCAACCAAGGCTATGCTATTCTAGGTGTTTTCATTGACTTTTCAAAAGCATTTGACACAATTAATCACAACATTTTAGTAAAAAAATTAACTGCATTAAATTTCTCTAGTTCTGCTGTCTCCCTTATTCATAATTATTTAACTGATCGTTCTCAATGCGTAGTAATTAATGATACTGTTTCTCAACCCTTGCCAATAACCTGTGGTGTCCCCCAGGAGTCCATTCTTGGTTCAACCCCGTTTCTATTGTATATTAATGACCTAATATTATGCTGTCAAAAATTTCAATCGATTTTCTTTGCTGATGATACAAACTTATTTATAACTAGTAAAGATCTTAACCAAGAGTCAGAAGCCATAAATGCAGAGTTGGATAACATCAAAAGCTGGTGTGACAACAACAAGTTAACCCTGAACACTGACAAAACAAACTACATTGTTATTAAAAATCCACAAAATAAATTTACCATGTACAACACAGTGAAATTGGGCAATACTGAAATAGCTGAAGCCAGTTCCATAAAAATTTCTTGGAGTTACCTTAGATAAAACCCTAAATTGGTCTTCCCATATACTAAACTTAAAGAATCAACTCCACAAAAGCCTTGGACTAATCTATCAAGCATCCACATATTTTCCTAGCAGCACACTACTGCTACTTTATAACACCCTGATAAATAGCAAGATTTTGTATTGTCTTGAGGCATGGGGTAATGCTCCAGCTTGCTATATAAACACAATATTGATAGTGCAAAAGCGTCTGATCCGTATAATTTGTCACAAAAAGCCTAACACCCACACTTCTCCTTTGTTCAAAAAGACAAAAGTTTTACCCATCTCTCTGTTGTACAAACACCGGCTAGGTTTGCTTGCTTATAAACACTATAGCTTAATATCATCGCCAGCCCACTCTCATAATACCCGACACTCTCAACATTCTTTGCCGTACCCAGTCTCCTCTTCTGCCTGTGGCCAAAGGCAGGTCACCTACCAATCTGCTGATGTATGGAACTCGCTGCCTGTGGGGCTGCGGGTGATGGCTTCAACATCAAGATTTAAAGCGGTCTTAAGGCAACACCTGCTTGATTCCATGTAGTGGCTTCTTGCATCTGTACATTGTTTTCTAGCTGTCAACTGGGTCCAGCGCCTCGATTAGCTATGCAACTGCGCACACGGACCCTCATCACTGCTCAATTTTTTTTCTCACTGTTTAGCAATAATTCATGATGAAAATAAAACAAACAAACAAGCAAACAACCTATATAGTTTTTTACTGTTTCTATAGACTAAGCTGAAGTCAATTCTTAAACATTGTATTTTTTTGCAAAAGAAAGACATAATATTTTTGCAGTACCACAGATAGGTAAATCAATCAGATTATCTCAGCCTATAAGCACCATCCGAGTTAACAAATGCATACCTGTGGATGGTGGATGCTTTCGAGTTGTTTGCTTTATGCTTAGAAGCTTTGGTTGAAAGAAAACAGAACTTTTTTGACAGTGGCCAGTGAGAGCAGACAACTTCTTACTTACAATTTTATGTATCATTGGTAGCACACTTGATCTAAGTTTATAGATATGATACTATTGCTACTGAGTTTATAGCGTTAATTAACAGCTGATCACACCATTAATACTCGCTCTTAATAGTTTTATCCGATTATATATAATCTAAATAAAATGGAATCCATAAGTCAATGCACTCCATTCTAAATTAGGTAATATTATATTAACTATATATTCATATGAAATATACAAGTATATATAGTGATTGTTTACTCTTATTATCTGTCTATAACATGATTTACTAAACTATAATATTCTATTTGTTGGCTTCTTCCTAGCTGCTTGCCTTTTATTAAACATAATTATGCTTACTGACTGAACACAAGAGTTGTCTTCTTTCAGTTTTGAGCTGACAACTCCAAGTTTATGGCTACTCAACAACATTAAGTAAGCAAGCATGGAAATAATCCAAGTTGTATGGTGTAAGGAGTTCGTGAAGTTTACGACTATCTTCTGTCACTGATAGCGACTGTAACATCTGTCAAGCTTACAGACAATAGAGGACATCAGTATCTGCAGCAAGAAACCAGTATACTCATCACCAACCAATGTGGCTTTTCATAAGATGACAGAATTCTTGAGATTACTTGAGATAGCCGTAGCAGTCATGTACAAACGCTAAACGAGTTCTTGTGTACACGTGGCTTGTCAAATTATATGCATTTATCTAGACGGGCCATTTTTGCTTATTGTAGTGACGAAGCTGATTTGCTAATGTAAAGCACCAGGCAATTTTAGTAAAAAGACAAGGACTAGTTAATCTTTATCCAGGACATCATTTGATATGGTTCAAGTCTAACTTCAATGTATTTCAGCTGCATTTGTCTATGGCTGTTTAATTTGTTGTCTCCTACTCCTGCTAAAGAATTTCTCTGCCCGATATCACATGTTCAGTGCCAGTTAAGATTATGTACAAGTTGCATGAGAAACTAGCTTTCAGCGGTTCACTTCTCCCGTCTATTGCCTACTTCCTCTCAAACAAGACCCCTTTCCTACCTTGCTCTGCACACACAATGTTTCCCCATATCCCTCTACTTATCCTGTGAATTAATGACCACTACAGTAATTTCCCTGAGTCATAGACCCTGTTAAGCAAAAACATTGCCATTACATCCACCGATTAGGAGTTATGCTCCCTCTTGTAAGCTGACAGAGGCCTAGACACAACTCTAAATTAAACAACTTGACTCTGTTATTTATATTCTCCAATTACGCCTCACTCAAGCTAAGTCGAAATCACTAGTAACAAGGATTTGAGTTCCAGTTCTGGAGATGTTTGGGGGAGGGGGGGGGGGCATATTTACTATTTACCAAAATCAAGGATCACCCCCAAACACCAAGAAGAAAACATAAGGTGATGCCAAAGAGACGGAATGATTGATATGATAGTAAATTTTTATTATTGAGAAGGCTTAGATTGTAGCTCAAATTGACAATTAAGCTTGAACAGTTTTCAAATGCATACCTTTTTACAGCATACTTGCAGTATATTCTGCTAATACTGATGTAGAATGGCATGCAACGTTTTAAGGGGGTGCTGTATCAGATTTTGTACTGAGAATATCGGTCTATATTCACACACTACATAACTGTTCAAGTGTGGTTCGGTCAAGCATCTGAGTTATCTGTGTGGTTGGTTGACATCAGTGAGTTTTGTTTTGAATAGATGGCTTGGGTGTCAGAGGAAAGACTAAGTCAATAGGGCAGCTGAGAAGACTCGGACATGGGCTGAATGAGACAAGGATGTAGCCCATGTGAGATTCAGGAATAGACCAAGGTAGACTTTGACAGGTGAATAGTTGAGGCGACTCCGACAAGGGAAGAAGACAAGAAGACGGGGCATCAACTAGAACTGCGAGCACTAGTGAGTATAGAGTATGATAGTAAAATTTTAGTAAAATTATCAGCTTTGTGTGTGTAGTACCATGAGTTACTGCGCCTAGACTCATAGTAGGCGATATCAGGTACACTGCTAGTGGATTCCCCACCCACCTGTGCAAGTAGACCACCCTTGCTACTTAGTCAACATTGTTTTGTAACTTCAATTGTGAATGGACTACGGAAGCTTGAAAAAATCGATCTTTTTGCAACACCCCCATTTAGATATAGTTTTTTTAAACCCATTAAAGGTAAATGTGACCGATATTTTGAATCTTCCTCTGAAAGATTAAAGCACAACTTTAGTGTCAGCTGATAAATGCAAAGACCCAAGAACTCAACGTCAAACTACTGCAAGGGAAGTGTTTCATTTTCTTCCCAAACTTGCAAATGATAAATAAGGACAATCCCATAAGTAACATGTCCCATCTCACAAACAAGTTGTGAATAAGAAAGAAAACAAAGAAACTTATGGAAAGAGCTTGTTTGGTTTCTAGAAGAAAAAATCCAGTATTGTTTCTTGTGCGTGGGAAAAATTTATTAGCTTCTGGACTCAATACAATGAATGTTGATGTAATAGCGGATGCCAAGTAATCTGGCATACTATAAAAAACTACTCTCCCGATTATATGTTTGTTTTTCTACGAAGCATGGTGTCAATTTTGTCTCCTGATCTCTGATTGATATCTTAATTATAATTTTACTTTTTTAAAAAAACGACAACTTTTGCTTTATTGTCCTTAAATCATTAGGTTTTTAAAGCGTAAGTTTCCTATTGCTGGACTCGAGCTCGCTAAATAGTCGATGGCTTGCAAGTGACACAAAACAGCCATGATTACTCAGTTGTCTCCTCTAAATTAGAAGTTGTACGCCCAATGCTGCCAAACTTGTGGTAGAGGCAAACCTCATCTTACAGCCGACTGTAAACAAATTTCTTATGTTTTCTTTCGCATAACAATTTTTATCATTTTTTGACATTATTAAAAAAGCTTCTCACATTTTCACCAGTTTTCTAACAACCAATTTTTAGACTAATCAATACAAGGTATATAAGATTTTTGGCATCAGTTTTGCAGCCTAAAATATTCAAGTTGATGATAACATCATCATTCAGTTTGTTATGTTGTTATTGTTAATGTATACGTTGTTATAGGCAATACATCAACAGAAACTTAATACAAAACTTGATTGCTTGTTGGGTAGGATTATATTCCATCAGTTAGAAGCACCTAGAAGTGGGGCTATATGACTACTTGGTAGTTTATATTCAATATACCAGCCAACTTTGTATGACTGGTGTTTAGCCATCTTATATAAGACATAACTCATTACTGAGTAAAACCACCAATATTGTCATTAACACCACACGCATGTTTTCAAACCACAAAATTTTGGTGAAACTGAAGAATTTATATCAAATTTTCCGTTTAGTGAATAGTCAGTCAATGATGTTATCAGGTATGGTCCAACAAGTTGATAAACGTAAAATTAAGCAGTTGCTAAAAAACACTACAAAATGGCTGTGATCACTTGAATCCCCAACACTTGCAGCAAAGATTTTGAAAATTTTTTTCGCCAAAGTGTGGAAGCCCCGAAATTATGGCCGATGCAAAGCACAATAGCTATCGTAGAAAGCCATAGTCAGTATATAGTATTGCATCATACATAATTGATGTATCTTCTCCAATGATAAGGCTAGGAAATTCAAGAGCTGGGGTTGTCTGCTCTCTTTGATAGATTACCAGGCTACCATACTGCAACTAGATGCCGGTGGATCTACTGCGGGCCTCGGCTGTTTGCCACCTGCACATTGTGAGTGGGTTTAAAAGTTCGTTGAGTGCGAGGGCAAGTACCCAACATATGCCCGGTCTTTCCACCGCCCCAATATCAAGGTGTAGGTGCTGCTCCATTAGAGGTGGGGATTGGGAATTCATTTGCTGCCTGGGAGACTTGATTTCCTATGACAGAGCTGGTATAGCCGTCATGACAGGATAATTGAGTCTTGTGGTGTACTGTGCACTTGCTGGACGGGTTTTGTAGGCTGCAGTTGAAGGAGAGTTTATAGGGGCATGTCCTCTCCGCTCTTTTTCATCATCTGTCTCATCATCTATAGTCCTCAAGTAAGTTGTTTTGATCCGAAGGTAGTTGTTGCCTTCGCTCATCACATCTGCTAAGCCAGCAGACTGCATAGCCAGGAGATGCCTTTGCAAGTATGTGTTACCAATAGTAGTGCTGAATGCGTCTAACTTCATTGCTGCATTGGCTACATTGGCTACATGTACTAAGAGCTCCATCTCATTTGCATGCTCTTGGAAGCTCATATTTTTGGTCTGCATAGACTGGTAAGTAGGGTCATAGCTTCTCTAAGAGTCAGACCAAAATGAGCCTTCAAGGCAGCAATGATTTGTTGGAGATGTAGTGGGACCCCACACTCCAAAGCACCTCAAGTATGTGTGGAATGGCTGTTTTAGGCAACTGATTAGCCGCTGCCACTTTAACAAACTGTGAGATACAGTACTCAACGTCATCTGTGCCGTCATACTTTAGAGCTTCAAATGATGTGTGAGCATTGCCAGGAGGTGGCTGCATGACAGCTTGTAATGCTTTGCTCAAACGATCCATTACAGCAGTTCTGGGTTACGAACAGATTTTCTACCAGTGTTATAGGCTCTTAAATTGGACATGGTCGACACTATCCAGAAGCAACTCAATTCTATTTCAATTAGCAGAGAGGTGAACTGGCCCCAGTGTCAGGATCAGTGTTTCTAGCAGTACTAGCATATGTAGAAACTTGACTAGTGGATACTGCATTGGTATTTTTGAACGCAACGTTGTAATAGCCTCCAGTGGTCTGTAAAAAATGTACAGGGCTGGGGGGTGAGTAAACAGCGCCTGGGGTACACTTACAGGTCAGTGTCTCTAAGTAGCTGGCCTGTACAGTGGTTACAGAGCCAAAGTCTGTACTACAGGCAGAATAAGACACGACGTTCTGATAGCTAATGCTGATGGACCGTATAGATGACTGCAGGTCGTTATCAAAGTTTTCTGAGTCTTTAAAAAGAGATACATTGTCGGTGTAAGTGCTTCAGGCGGAGCGATACTTTACGTTCAGATAGTTAATGGTTATTGACTAGTGTAGGTGACTATAGGGTCAGTAGATAGCATTGCTTGCTCATAGCAGGCCGGTGGTAGAAAGAAAGGAGCACATTATGGGAAGGTACAATTATTTGACCGCTGCCAACAATCTAGTGGGCCATGCTGGTAGGGCTCCCACTACCGTTTACTAACAAACAGCTGTCCATAGTAAGCAGCTTGTGGCACCGCCAAACAACACCTCTCCAAGAGGTAACACAGGGTCGATCAGACCTACAGGGTGCAATGAAGATGTTGCTCACAACTTCACAACTAATGAGCCCATGACTCAGATGGACTATACAGATTTTAGGCACTAAACACATTTATTGTCTAAATATCCATTCACTAAGCTTAAAGAAGTCAACATCAGTAGCGGTGACATAAACCAATCAATGCAATACATATACAACAATGCATATAATAGTGTACAAGGTTAAATAGATATGGTGCCTAGTGACATAGTTTCAGTCTTTGGCAGCCTCAGGTTCATGATTAGCGATACACAAAGGCAGTTAGCTCCTGGATCAGTCCTTTGAAGCAATTTAGGCTGGTTTGGTTAATCTAGTTATAGCGGCCATCTTTTTACCGACCCAATATGCCATTGCAGGGCAGGCATGATATCTCTCTTTCCTTCTATAATATGGTGACACCCGGTGTCAGTGCTTTAGGAGGTCTGTATGACTGAAACTATCAGTCAAAGTCACTTCTATGATAGTATGTGTGAGTGTAGAGCATGTGTTTCACTAATCTCCACCAAAAAATTATGTAATTTTTTCTCTCAGTATTTGCTTGGTTTCAGTCATTTGCGGTAATAATGAGTAGGAATTGTAGTACATTCATAAAAATATAAATTCATGCTAGTCTCCGTCCAAGCAGGAAGTACCAGATGATTGGGTTGCCAATGTGTTCAAGGGAATGCCTTCTCAGCAGAGGTCTAAAACAGTTTAGGCTTGACTCTTCTTCTTGGACGCAGCTCTTTTGAAATAGAGATACATCATATGCTGGGTTGCACAGTGGAATGATGAACAGAAAGTAAATATAATAAACAGACTTAAACAAAATTTACGATACTTTCAAGGATTTTATTGGCTCAATGGGTCGTGATCGATAAACTGTCCTAAACTGAGAGCTGGAAGCTTTTATTGTTGTGATGGTAAGGAGTTATGCTGCACTATCTGTATTCAATTGCCTCACCAAGGAACAGCTAGTCTCCCAAGTAATCCAGTGGAACATAGCTGCTATAGCTTAGCAAGGTAGATATCAACAGAGAGAGTTTCATGTATCCAGCACACAATAAATCACTCTAAATCAACCTAAATCAATATGCACTGCATAGGGCAAGTCTCCAAGGTTAGCTAGGTATCAAATCTACCACTAATGTCTACGTACCTATATTTGTTGGCTCCTTGCCAATAATACAGATTTATCACTCATTGCTTAGCAGGATTAGTCGGATTACTCAGGTGCCTTTTAGAAAAAATAAGTCAATCATCCATTTGCTGGAAGCGTCCACTTCCTTGTTTGAAAGGCTTGTTTTATGCAGCAAGCACACCAACTATAACAGTGAGCTGGTGATGCCTTCCCACAGGTAATGAACCACTCCTGTCATGTTTCATCAAAGTGCTGCACACCATACTTATTATAGTTTGAATTAAAGCTCTAGTAAGGCAAATATGGTCTTCAAATGAAATTTTTGATGAATTTGTTTTGCTTTTGCTTGATTTTTTAATGTGTATTAACACATGAGTTTACATTAACTTCTGTATTACATTGCTTTGATACTCGAATGATAGGAACCAAAATTAGTCATCAATATGTGGTAACTAATTCATAAATTAGGGCACAGAAGCAATGGGTGAACTGTGTAAAGAGCTACAGAGCTGCAGAGCCAGCAAGTTCACCTACAAACACATTTTATTGCTTTCAATCATAACAAGCTTCATTAGATTTTGATATTGAGTATAAATTCTTTATTTAATGTTAGGTAGGCTCAATACTAAGCTGGGTGTTGAGCTGTGAAATTTGGTTGAATAATCTTGAAGTTAAATAATGGATTTTCAGTCATGCGGAAAAGTTGAGGAATGAAGCGTGTTCAATGACAACTGTAGCCAGCCAAGGAGAGTGAGTGCAAGAAAAAACTTCCATCTGAATCCACAAGGAAGGTTGGTTGAGGTAAAACTTATTTCACTTATTTTGTCAGATTTTTGATAATTTATCAATTTTTATTTTTGATCTGCATTTCTCAACTTAATTAACGTTGCTGGAAATTTAGTAAGTAGTATATTTCAATAAAGGAGTGTTTTGTGTCATGTTATTTGTTTATTGAAGCAATGAAAGAATAGATTTGTATTGTTTCATTGATAAACTAAAGCAACAAGATATACTACTCATTTGTACTCAATGTTAACTTCTGGTGAGCCAGAGATCAGCAATGGTTATTGAGTATTGAATATTACTTACTACAAAGCAATAATCAAATTTGCAAGTTAACCACAGTATGTATGAGAATGGGTTGTTATAATGTAGACCAGGTATATAACTAGAATCTCATTAGTAATTGTTTGTACGAAAAAAAACTTGTTTGATGCAAGTTCGAGAAAAATGAGTGACAAGTACAAAATATTTATGCTTGATTCATGTTTACATGTCAAAGCGAATCGTATGCAATGCTTGAATCTGCAGAGAATTATAGCATATTTTCAGAGCTGTGACAAATCACGATTTTCATGACTCAAATCAAATCAAACCATTTGAATTTTCCTTCAAACCAAATCAAATCAAATTTTTGCAAGTGAGTAAAAAAGTCAAATCAAGTCCAATCATGCGTTGTTCCAAATCAATTCAAATATTTGGAGCGTCATTTGCAGCTAATTCTTTAAGTAATCACTGAACCTATTAGAAAGGAAATAAAAAAGCTTTCAGCTTTTAATAGGCTGCCTGAACCAATTGACCCAAATTTAGATCGCAATGTGTGGTTAGCTGGCTTCTAGAAAACAATATTCCAACTAGATTACTTTCGCAAACTTGCATTTTCCTTTGTGCACTTTCGAGCGGAACTTGTTTATTGGTATGCAGACCAACCGATACATATTATCATTTAAAATCCAAACCAATGCTTAAACTAGCCAAATGAATTAACCAGTTCCATGCAACAGATAGAATGTACACTCAGTAGGCAAAACGATCAACCACCATAGGTTATACCTTTCTAAAATTTTTTCATTGCCAAAAAACTGTCATCGTGCTAACCTATTGCTAATAGTACCAGCGATACTAGATAATTGATAAATAATAGCAAACACTGAGCATTAGTTTGCATATGCATCAGTTCAGTTATCATTATCATTATCATTATATTATCATTATCATTATATTACATCATCAACTAATGCATTACTCATTACAGATAAGTAAATAACCTGGTCGCCATTCATAAAGACTCTCAACTCACCATGTTCAAGTCGGCAAAGGCCATACATCCTATTGAATAGAGTGGTGAAAGTTACCCAAAATTTTAATGGTTTTTAGTAACATAATATAGAAAAGTCACTTATCACAGTTAAATAACTACTAACATCCAAGCACAATAAGATTTGGCCCTATTCATTAGAATTAGGGTACGGTTAAAACAACAGCCACCAACTCGTCCTCAGTAAGCAGACTAATTATAACTTGTCTATAGTGACTTCCCTAAAAAGCCAGCTTGCTTGTCTGTTCTTTGATTCCTCTTCAGTAAAGCAGCCTTTGACTTCTCTAGCCCTGACTCCTTCGGTTCATCTCTTAACAGAGTTTTCTCTCTGAGGGGAGATAACTGAAGGAGAATATCCGTATACTTGTATTTATCATCCAAATTGGGCTGGAAGAGCATCTAGTGATGCTACGGACTTGAAACTTTCATATTGAGAGCGAAAGGTGTAGGAGCTTAGATTGTTTGTTTCTTATACCCGTAAAAGCAACTACAGCCATATTTGTTCTATAGATATGTGGAGGCAACTCCGGTCATGTTTGTTCTATATATCTGTAAAGGCAACTACAGGCATGTTTGTTCCATAGATGTGTGAATGCATCTCAGTCATGTTTGTTCCATAGATGTGTGGAGCCAACTCCAGTCATATTTTTTCCATAAATGTGTGGGGGAAACTCCAGCCATGTCTGTTCCATAGATGTTTGGAGGCAACTTCAATAATGTTTGTTCCATAGATGTGTGAATGCAACTCAGTCATGTTTGTTCCATAGATGTGTGGGGGCAACTCCAGCTATATTTGTTTCATAGATGTGTGAAGGCAACTCCAGCTATGTTTGTTCCATAGATGTGTGGAGGCAACTCCAGCCATATTTGTTCCATAGATGTGTGAATGCAACTCAGTCATGTTTATTCCATAAATGTGTGGGGGCAACTACAGCCATATTTGTTCCATAGATGTGTGAAGGCAACTCCAGCTATGTTTGTTCCATAGATGTGTGAAGGCAACTACAGCTATGTTTGAACTAAAAGACATCAAAGTATGCAAGCCAGAGGCTGGCATTCTGCCCTTTCCATGTGACTTCATTCTCACAGGATTAAACGGCACAGCATCACTCTTAAGTTATGAATATCAAAATAATGTAAGTAAGCTGGTTTTTATTCAGAAACAACAGTATAAATTATGCCTTTAAAGCATCAGAAACTATTACTTTTAAAAACTTCCCTTGGCTTCTCAGTTTTATGAAAAGTTTTGAAATTATTTTTTACCTGTTTCTATGAAGGTAACTGAATTTTGCACCAATGAAACAAAAGGAGCTACAGCTCATAATAAGCTGGCCACAAATCTACAGAACAAGAATTGTGATGGAAGAAGTGCCTGGGAAGTCATGAACAGTCTGCCTGATTTTGGTAACCGAATTAACATATCTGCTACATCTTGTTTTATATTTGTAAATTATACAAATTTTCCTTATACACTGTAAACGTCAACAAAAAAGAAAGTTAATATTTTTTCTTGCATTCAGCAGTGGCTAATTCTTATGCTACCAAGTAAAAAATAATAATTAGAGGTCACACATGAATGTCTGTCAAGTGGGAAAGCAAATGAGTAAAAGTATTTTCGGATAAAGCACGCAATTTTCTATAAACTCCTACTCAAAATAAGCATACTGATTGTGACTAGCAACAGTTTCAGTTTGGTCTCGTCAGAAACAATGATTGTACGTAGACATCCTACCCTGGTTTTGAATACTTTGAGTATTGATTAAGTAACGTCATCAGAACTGCGCCTAATTTTTTTAACAATTAGATCCACGAGTTTTGTGTCACTCTAACAAATAAGTAAATGAAAGTAAAACATTACACTTGGTTTATTTAGGCTCTCAAACTTTAGTTTTTGTAGCTTTTTTCCATTCGTCACAACTTAATTCAATTTTATGAGTGGTAATGTAAAAGGAGATGTCTCTGGTTTTGTACCTTTTTTGAGGTTTGCATTACACATTTGGGCCTCAAACCTGGCCTTTATTGACACATGGCTGTTAGTATTTTTCAATGCCCTTTCATTTGGCATATCGGTGAGTTTGAAAGGACAAGCAATGGAGGTGAAATTTTGCCTTTCTAATAAACATCAATTTTAACATATTAGAACCAGAGATTTTTTATTTTACTATGATAAAAAATATACATACTATAGAGCTCTATCAAGTTTTACTTTGATTAGACCTTCAACTACAGGCGATGTTTGCCAATTTTTATATACTAGAATACTCAATCAACGATATAACCAACTTTATGACACACACAGAACTCTATTTCGAGATTAATTTTGATTATTAAAATCAAAAAAATTTCCATGTAGTACTTGTGTTTTTTCCAAAGGTAAAAACTTTGCCTCTATCGCATGTACAGTGAAAATCAGTGAAGAAACATGTCCAAGCAGTCAGAGGATAAAAATTTAACGACCATGTCTCAAAGAGATCAGGGTTCAGGGCTATATCTGTGGGAAGAGCTTCAAAAAAGCACCAATAACAGAAAGAGCTTGCTGTCGCATTTTTACCTTAGTGGGCAGATTTACATAGATTCTCACAAATATGAGCATGTAAATAATTATTTATTGGTGTGTTTACTTACAGCTGTGGACTATAGTACATTTAGAAATTCCAGTAATCCAACTGATCCAGCTTTCCGCGTTGTTCAGAAAGTGATAAGAGTTTTGACAGATAACAAACCCGCCGCTGAAGCCTCTACCACAACGGCTTCTAACTCTGCAGTCACTAACAACACCGTCAGCGAGTGCAAACAGGATATTGTTTGCCTTTGCCTCGATGTTTCTGGAAGTATGGATGTAAGTTTATACCACAGTGCATGAAAGCTTTTTCAGATTTATTTTGTTCTACTGTCAGTATATTCTATCAATCAAGCGAGTGTGGAAAAATTCATGAAGCTTAACTGACAATCCCTCGTTTGTTTGCACGAAATCGTCTCAAATAACCATTTGCTAGCCAAACCCCTCCACCAATTGGATGCTTTGAAGTACAAGCTGACTATTTTATCAGTTTTTCTAGCCGCATACAAAATTAAACAGAGTTATAGACAAACGCAATAGAATAATTTTCTGTATTTAATATGTAGCATTTGAATACCGGTAAATTGAGAATAAGACAGTAAGTTCCGACAAGTTGCTAACAAGTCTCCTGTTCAGAAAACCTTTGCCAAACACCACTATGTTTCGGCCTCTAATTAAATATTTTAGACAAATAGAAGCCCAAAAATTCAAAAATAAATGCTTTTAAAAGTTAAGCTATGTAATGCTGTAGATCATGTTTCAACATTGCAACACGATGGCTGGTTCGACTTGTAACTTTCCATGTCACAACTTCGTAGTGTTATTCAACGATGCCATGGCTCAATTGCAATAAACCATCACGCTTTTCCATAAACCAGCAATACAATAGGCCCAAAAGTCATGAACCCTAATTGGCCAGTCAACTGCAACTTTGAGACAATCAATTAAGTGAAACGGTATCTAGGAAAAATTTTGTCAATTATCAAACAAATAGTTGTAAATTCAGTTCCCTCCTATGTTTGTTTCATCTAATATTACATATTGTGGTAGATTTTTATGCACTAAACCTGTGAACACCAACTTTCACAAGCGCTTACCTACTAGAGGCTGTCCCTGTGGGACAGAGACACAAGCAACAGGCGACTGGATGCCCCTGTTGCCAGCAGTAGAGCAAACAGTGCTGCTTTCCCTGTACTACAGATTTGTCAGAGCTGGTAGTAATCTTGACTGGGCCGGCGGTGACGTTATTGTGCTGGGGTCAAAAGAAGTACATAGGCTAAGAACTTGAGAATAGCCGTGGAGCTACAGAAGGTCGAGCCTGTAACCTATCTACATCCAAACGATAAGTACAAAGGACGCTGGCCTATAATTCAGCCCTAGGACTTATCAGGAGTTGGGAGCGTATATTGTGGTAGATTTTGATGCACACTAGTAGTGAACAGGTCGTTTACGCTAGAACCTTGTGAGACAATGCGCTAGACTTTTACCCACAGCGTTTGGTTAATAGCTGTTGGGTAGAAAGTCCTACTGTGCCGGTGGCATAGTCAGCAGGGCCAGTATTGACCCCTGCAGGGTCGGTAGTGACCCCTACAGGGTCGGTAGTGACCCCTACCGACCCGATACAGCTGTACTGGGCTGGCGCAAGATGGCCGCCTTATAGGAGGATCCTCAAAAGTGTCTAAGAACTTAGTCAAGGTCGAGAACAGGAAGTACTCACCTTTAAACTACCAACGATGGACCTAACTCTACGTACAGCCTGGGAGCCTTGCAGGATCACTCATTGGACAATCAGGAGAAAGGACTCCGCCCTTAGCCACTTGGAACCTCCCTTTATTATTCACATTGCATTGTTGATTGGTTTGTTATTTATATAGTTAATTGTATTGGTCAATCTACTTCCTGTGCATTGACTGCTATATGTTTTGTGCTTGTCAGCTCTCCTATAAAAGGAGAGCACACACTGTTAATCTTTGCATTCATTACAATGTTGCCATGGCATATAGTCGTATATTGCTAAACCCTAGAGGAATAGTTACCCTCAGGACAGCTTAGAGAATAAAGCCATTATTACAGACACTACACGGTACTGTTTGTTTGAGCCATGGGCTCTTGCCTTACCGGGTAATTCGGTTGCCCTACACAGTTGTCACTGTCGGTCAGCACAGTGTCCCCTCTGGAGAGAGGTAGAATACTCGAGATTAGTGGATGTCCGTGGTAACAGACCGGAATCCATTACAATATCAACAGACCCATTAACCCCACTCCTTTATTCTTGGGCACTTGTTCTATTTAATCATTTGCTGCTACTGTTTTATTTGCTACTATATTCAACCCTGTTTTCTCATTCGCTCAATTCACTTCCTGCGCACCTAATTGGTTATTGTTGGAATTCTTAGCGCATGATTGGCTCACGACAATGCTATCTTCCTATGCTCCAGCCTATACATGTCTGGAGCTTGCCTATACTCTTTGCACTTGTATGTTATATCTACTCTGGCCACTTCACTCTATCGGGTTACCTCCTGTTGTGTTTGTACAGAGTAATATATGTTTGCAGATTCAAAATCCTTTTATTACTGTACTGAGAGTTAGTTAACATGTAAAAATGATGAAGATTCATTCTATTTTTGCCTATATGCACTCATGTTACTCTCTCATCCATTGCTTACCAAAGTGGTTTCCTTATACATATAAAAAATGTCAAAAAGCTTTGCACAAGCTTGGCTTTATGTTGTCACTAGCTGCGCTCAAGCTAGAGTAGCAAAGGATAATAATAATACAAGCTTAGCTTTATACTATCCAGCTTGATCGAGTGTAGCTTCTACAAGTCTATAACACCTTTCCTCTAGCCTTAAATAAACCCAAAGGCAATATTAGGTTCTAGGTCTATTCCTTTGTGACTTCCTGGCATTGTCTGGACCAAATTCTCCACTAGTTGGTAATTTAAAGTTTCTTTAGATTCTTGGTTCAGCTGTGGTACACTACTCTAAGAATTGTTCTGTTTGAGACAAAGAGTTGATTCCTTTTTTACTAAGCACTAGTAGGTTCTGTTGACACTCCCTCCAAACATACTCATGGTTTAGCGTAAAAATATGTAAGCCCACGATTTATTGGTCTGTGTGTTAGCCTTTTTTCCATCTTTTATTATGAAACCACGATTTCTTCCTTTAAATAACTTTTTTGAGCTCAACACATTCAGATAACTGTGTTTGTTCGAATCGTTAATTCGCTTGTTTAAACCTTTAGAGCTAAACTTGCTTCCTTGTTGGCCACCAACAGTAGTAGGATTTAGAGTTGAGCATGACGATTCCATCTCCAATAAATTCCTCTTTGAACAAAACGAGTGTTCTTTTTCCATGCGTTAGCACTTTGTAGCAGCAATCACGCACAATCCTTTTTGCGCCAATTGCTTTAACCCTCAAAAACTCATCCCTGTGTATGTCACAGTACGAGTGTGGAAACCAATTGGCGTAATCAGTAAAAAAAAACTTTTTTCATGTCTGCTTTCACCAATTTTTCTAACGATCCGCTCAAAGCTTTGTAAGGGCTATCTGTATCCATTTTTACGCACTGGATATCACTTCTATCGATATATTTATAGTTAAAGGAGATTAGTGAACATATTATTCAGTTATATATGCTGGTAATGATAACTATTGAGTTTTAGAGCAAAAGGAAAACTTACTTATTTGTCCATAAAATTGTAGTAAAACTGCAACATTCTTAGCTTGGCGTATTATAGCCCAGAGAAAACCAAGTGTACTGGAACATTCATATTCACCTGAAACGAATAGCATAATGCTAATAGGATAAATTTTAAAAACATGATAGTTTTTGTATCAACTTTAATTAGCTTTAGAACGTACCAGTTTCTTAGTGTTGTTAATTTTATTTAAATCTTTCCATACCTCATCAATAGAAATGAACTAGCTCCTTTTGATACAGAATGAAGCTTTTCTGGTGACATTGACGTCCTTGACTTCTGTAGATTTCCATCTGTCAGTGATCGGTTTTCCACAAACAGCATTTCCTAATAACTTACTTGTAGTAGCGAGTAATTCTTGACTAGGATCGGTATCTCCCATTCTCCTACCATCTGAAACCGATGTTTCAAAACCCTCAAAAGCCTTTTTAGGGAAGTATTTCTATCAGCTGATAGACTGTGGTGATTTTCGATCCCGGTTTGAAGCACCTCTTTAACAACTGACTCATTAGAAATATCTTCTCCCCAAACATGCTTCCAGCTAGCAAACATTGGGGGTTTTTAGGAATCCTTCCATTTCCGCAAAGCCTGTAATCTCACCACTCAAATGCTCTCAGCTCATCATTGTGTTTA